>OY390718.1:25710402-27129244 GCA_959613365.1 Balanococcus diminutus
GCAGAGGCACTGTACTGGCTTCTAACGAGGCATAAAAAATGTCAAATTTCGTCCCAAGAAAATATATATATTATGTGAATATTTGACAGAAACATAAAAGATCATGTGAAAAATTTGCCTATTTTTGAAAATTAAGGCACTAATGAGTTTTGAAAATTGATATTTTCTGAGCCAAACCGATTGGCAACACTGCAATAAAAAAATTCCGACACTAGCAGCGGATGGTATTAAATTTGGAAAATGCAAAAAAAGTTCTAACCACATTAGGATGTCTATCTATGAAATAGAAGGAGCTACAGGTACAAGAAATTCTTTGCCAAAAGTATTGCCTTTCTCAATTCATCAAGGGGCACTGTAAAGGTATAATTAAAATTGCAGACTTTCGTCCTAAAACAATACAGAAAAAAAAAACGTAAATTTTTGATTAGAGCAAAAAAATGAAATCATGTAAAAAATTTGCCTATTTTTGAAAATCAAGGCGCTACCGAGCTTTGAATACGATACTTTCCAAGTTTCCAAGCAAAATCGATTGACAAACACCCCATTCAAAAAATTTTCTGCAGTAGATAGAACTTTCAAAACGCAAAAAAAAATTCAACATCATTAAGAATTGAGAAGTCTACCTTTGAAAATGAAGGAGCTATAGCAAAGAGAAATTCATTGCCAAAACTGCCAAAAGAATTGCCTGCTTCAATATTAAAGTGCTTTGAGTGTCAAAATAACACACGAAGCAAATATACCTTCTTTGAAAGGAACAAAAAATGGATGTGAAGAATTAGCCTATTTTTGAAAATTGAGGCGCTACAGAGCTTCAAATCTTGAAAAATGCTATACCGATTTTTCCTGAGTAATGTACGAGTAACTAGGACAATCCATGGAATGATTAGGCAGCCCACAAGCAACAAAAAATGTTACATACACATGTTGACTATCTCAAAAATTGAAGGGGTAAGGAAAATAAAATGATTAAAAACTAATTTTTGGTGATGAATAAATGAACACTTGATGCTGATTTTCCCAATTAATTTGACTGTGGTGGAAAACTGAAATTGAAACTACCTATACGTCTAAAACTGAAAATTAAAAAAAATATATATAAAAAACAAAAAAAAAAAACAAACTGAACTAAGAAGTAAAAGAAAAAAACTGAAACTGAAAAATTGGCAATAAAACAAACTATAAGTGAATCTATAATCATTTCAGTTTTTTCAGAGATGTTACATATTTCTTATTTTTTAGTTCAGCAAAAAAATCAATCAAACTTCAAACTTTTAATTATTAATAATGTAGTTTCACCGTTTCATTTACTGTTTGGACAGCCCTGTTGATTGTTAAAATATTTCAATTTAACAAAAAATGAAAATTGAATAAAAAGTAAGGATCAGAAAACGAAAATGAACATAAAACAAAATTAAAACTGAAAAAGTGAAAACTGACACTATAACTTGGAATTGGAAAAAAAGAAAACTTGAACTTCGTGACGTCATTATTCTACATGACGACATTAGTTCAGTCAATATGACGTCATACCAACGCAATCTGCAAAACATCGATTTTAAAAGTTCTGCACCTCCTTAATTTTCAATGGTAGGTAAATTTTTCACATAACTTTTTTTGCTCCTCTCAAAAATTTACATTTACATCCACTTCTTTCATTGTCTAGATGGAATTTTGAACATTAGGTGATGAATTGCTCCTTCAAAACCTAGATAGGCACTCGGTGTACAAAACCTTTTTTGTGTCTTTTTTGAGAGGAACAAAAAAGTTACATATATGAAAAATGTGTCTATTTCTGGAAATGAAGGCGCTATGAGATTTCAATTTTAAAAATTATAGGTACACGCGATTTCTTGATAAACTTAAAATTTCGAAGCACTGTAGTGCCTTCATTTTCAATGATAGACAAAATTTTCAAAAAACTTTTTTGTTCTTTTCAAAAAGGTACACTATTGTTTCATGTGTTGTCATTGTCTCGAAGAAATTTTGTAATTTCATCGTAAACCAACGTCCCTTCAAAATCTAGACAGGCGCCTGATGTTCATAAAATTTTTCATCAGTTAAATTCAGTTATATCCAAATCACAGATTTGGACCTTAATTTCCGAAACACCCTGTTTAGTGCACAGCTTCGAGGTATATAAATTGCTCCGTTTTGTATACTATGGCGAGGAGGAGGAGAAGAAGAAGAACAACAAACCGCAGCATCGCGCTATGGCGAGATAATAGGTATCTAGTAAATATAAGGGAGAGAGAGAAAGTCTTAGAAAATGGAGAAATTTCTGCTTGTAAATCGATTATGATAAATTCCCAATACACTTGGACGTTTGCACCAAATCCCATTTCACGTACAACCGAACAACATAATTAAATTGAGTAGGAGTCGTTTAATTTTCTTATTTTTTTTTGTTGTCGAGTCGATTACACGAAGATAAATACAAGGGTGCGTAAGAAAAACACGAGAGATCGAGGCGAAGAAGAAGCAGCGAAAGAAAGAAAAAAACCACAAGAAACCAAAGATAAAGACGCCCCTTTGGAATTTCATTAATTTGCCAACTTTTACGACGAATAACAAATTAAAACTTTTTTACAAGGTGAAACTCCCTCGGTCCGTTTGTCACGCTCCTGTCGGCGAACGCCGGCGTTAAAGGTGTTTATCAAGATTCTAATTATTTTTCTTCTCCGTCGTTTGTAATTAAAATAGGTGCGTCAAGTTTTATTACGATTTCCTTTCTCGCATTGATGTGTTCGCGAATAAATTAATTTTGGAAATTTCGATTTTTAACACGCCTGTTGACCTGATTTTGATGGAAAAGCAGTTAATGAGAAGACAAAATTTACATCGGAGCGTCGCGTCGAATCGTACCACTGGGGAGTTTTTTTGATTAATTTTTTCGCCATTTATTTTTTCCGCCAGGTTCTTTTCGCAATTGCCACTAAATTCTGGGTCGTATTCGATCATTACGAGTTGCAACTCGGCGCGAATAAATTTCTCGGTTCGATGTTGGTTTCGATATTATATTCCAATTTTTTTCCCCCGAGCCTGAGCTAGATTCGCGAAGCGAATGAAATAATCGATAGGAAAAAACTAGTCTGACAGATTTCAAAGAAATTCATTTTAATTACTTTTCTTTACCAATTGTTGGAAAATTTTACTCGAAAACTTTATTCCTTCGCGAAAACATGTTTTTCGAGCACTTTTACGTGTTTTTGATTAGTTTTATTTTTTATTCGTCGAAAGAAACGCGTGAGTAGTTAGGTTCCTATAGGTATAATTTCCTACTTACTTTATCGCCAATTCCAAAAGATCCGCAAATCATTTCGTATCTTCGCACAATACTTTTTTCTGTTATTTCGAAGAGAAAAAAAAAAGAAGAAAAAGTACTCGCAAAGATAAATATACAAGATGTGCCAATCGCAGTAGGTACGTAACATTTTTTATGCTTAAACAGCAATCCTAACTATATACAAATACAAATGTAAGCGAGATTGTAGACTCTCGAATTCGAACAGGCACACGCATTTAATCACATACCTAGAGGGGAACTCACTGACGGATACATTGGTAGGATTTGTATAAAGTAGACTTTTATTTCGAGTTATTTTTCTTAACTTTGGAATTTTTTTTCTTCAAGTTGCGAATAAATGAATCGAATTTGGAAATTTAACCAACTGCGAGTTTCACAACATTCTGTTGGAAAAAAAATTTCATTTTCGATTTCCTTATTATTTATTTATTTTTATTTTTTTAATGAAACCCTTTCAGCGAAGATTTTGTCCAAAATTTACAAAACTCACATTATTGCTAAAAATATTAAACTTGGAAAAATAAAAAAATACCTATATTTTGTAAAAATTCAATTTTTTTTGAATTTTGAGAAAAATGACTACTGAAAGAATCTAAATTGGGTAGTTTGACCTACAAATCTCGAATCATTGACTAGTTTTATTATTCGATCATTTTATGTTACAATCACTGAAATGTTATTCACGGTTAATAAATTAGATAAAACCGAATTCGAATTCGATAATAATGAATGGATTGAGGTGAAATTCAGGCAAGAGACACGAATATATCGGTTTTATGAAGTTTTAAAAATACCCCCCCCCCCCCGTCCCGGACAAACTGCGAAAAAATGCTGAGTAGATATAAAATACAAATACGTAGTTTGAAAAAAGAGGGAAAAAATCCACTTTGTCAGCTCCAAAAATATGTCCTCCAAGGCGATTTGAAATATTCAAATTCGTTTTCAAAGTTTTTTTAGCGGTCGGAAAAAACTGAAAAGATTTCCCAACACAATCCTTGGATATCTGGACCTTAGAGTGTCCCATAGTAATTGAATTTTTTTCAAAATGTCAAAAATTGACCGTCTAAAAATGTTTTTTTTTTTTTTTTGGTATAAAATTAACTCCCTAAAAATTAGAAAAAAAAAATTCTGACTGGTGGGGTGGTGATACAGAGCCATTTTTTTTGAGTAAACAAAAAAAAATTCAAAACATGGGAATTCCATTTTTTTTTCATTTTTTTTTCAACAAAATGATATCTACTACATATTTGTAGGTAATTTTACCCAACAAGATAATTTTCGGTGATTTTTCATCTTTACCACAGTTTTTAAGGGGACATGACATAAAAAAGCTTCCTTTTTTACGGTTTTGAAAAAAAAATTACCTCAATTTTCAGAAACTGCATGAACCTGCGCCATTTTTCTTTCAGAAAGGTGCATTTCTTAAAAACTATCCTTTTTGGGGGGAGAGGTGTATGTTAAGACCCCTCTGATCCAAAAAAATTGTTTTTCTTACTAGCTGTTTATTTATTTATTTATTTATTTTTTTTACAGATTCTGTTCAAAATTAGTTAATTTTATATATTTTTTTTTCAAAAACCATATTTTAAAAACGACCACCAGGAGTATAAAATTTTTTTTAAATCTATTCTAAAAATTTTATTTAGAAAGGAAATTCTTCACATTATTTCATTTAACAATTTTCCCCAAAAATTTTATTAAAAATGCCTCTTATTAGGTTTCAATTTTTTTTCAATTCAAAATTTGAATACCTAAGAAATGATTTCTCGTATTTAAAAAAAAAAATCGAATGAATGCAAATTTGAAAATTTTATTCAAAAACTAATTTTTTCACATCTTTTCAATTTAAGCTTGTTTCAAATGAAATAATAAAAATTCCATTACTTATTCGAAAGTAAACTTGACAAAATTTAATTCAAAGATTTTTTTTTCTTCAAATTTGACTACGTAAGAGTAAGATTTTAAAAATTTTATAGTTATATTTTTTTTAATTTAAAATATTAATCTAAAATAATTTTTTAGAATGTTTTCAAAATTTGAAAGCAAACACTAGAAAAATTTATTAAAAAACTATTTTTTCACATTTTCTAAATTTTTTTATTCAAAATGACATTTAAAAATTCGGATTTAAAAACGATGTTTCGAAAATTTATTAAAAAACAATCTCGACAATAATAGGTATTTCATTTAAAATATACTTATTACCTATATTTTTTTATTTTTTCAGAATTTGCGTCACTTCTTTTCAATTCATTTTTAATTTTTTCAAAATTACAGTCAAAATGAATTTTTAAAAATTTTATTCACAGATATATTTTTTTAATTTTTATCAAAAACAACTCTCGAAAAATTTCCTTTGATTTTTTTTTCATTTATTCAGAAGTAAACTATTTAAAAATTTAGGTAGGTATAGGTACCTAATCATAATCAAAAATAATTTTGAAAAATTTTATTCAAAAATTATTTCTAAAAATGTTGAGTATTGGAAATAATTTTAAAAAATTATGTTCAAAAGTTTTATTCGGAAATAATTTTCAAAAATTTTATTCAAAAGTTATTTTCAAAAATTTTATTCAAAAGTTATTTTTAAAAATTTTATTCAAGAATTATTTTCAAAAATTTTACTTAAGAATTATTTTTAAAAATGTTATTCAAAAATTATTTTCAAAAATTTTATTCAAAAGTATTAAAAAAATTTATTCGATTTTTTTTTAAATTTTATTCAAAAACAGTTTTTTGGAATAAAAAATTTATTTAGGTGCCTAAAAAAAACTTTATGAAATTTTACTCTAAACAATTTTTCAAAATTGCTCTGAAAGAATTTTTCCCAATATTTTATCCAAAAGCAAAATTCATGAAATTCTAAGTAAGTATCCAACGAATTTCTTTTTTAAGTAAACTTTTGTCCGTTTTGTTGAATAGTTTATCAAAAATTTAATTAAATCTAATGTTTAATTTTTTTGATTTTTGGCACCGCCAACAATGTCTGACACCCGCCCCCTCCCCCCTCAAACCAACATTAACTTATCTATCTATTCCGAAATTTTTTCAGTATTTTTATATTGGAACTTTTTTAACCAAGAAAAACTCTTCAAAATCCTTAATCCTCTTTCAATGATTTTCACAAAAAGGAACAATTAATTTCTGAGTAAAAAAGTGTCAACTGTGAAGCATATCGTCGGAAGTTGGCACTCCACATTAGTTCATTTATTTCCTCGCCACAAGAAGCACGCTATACGATTAAAACACACGCGTCGCCCTCTTCGTCGACCTCAATCATAACATTATTTCGAGAATTAATACGCGCGTACGCAATTTAAACGAAACATCAGTCTACATGTATACAATTTACATATTCATTTCTCTTCATTAAGAACCGTTGAAAGGTTCGTGCCGTAGAATAGCGACGACGAAGCGGAGAAAACTCGAAACGTCGAATCAATTTTTCTCTGCTCCATCGTGTTCGCCTTTTGCGTATTATATCAATCGCGGCATTAATAATTACTCCATTATGAACGTGTATATATAGAATTCATACTCAAACGCACCCACACTCATACCACATAAACACAGAACCTCGCAGCTCCAGCTACAGACCTCGCATAGGAGAGTGGGCCGAAAATGGAAAATTTTCCACGACACCGGACTCTAACCAAGAATAAATTTAGTTTCGCGCAAATACTGGCGAATGACGACGCCGAAAGTTGAGAATTTTACTTCATTTGCATTTGGACAGCTTGAAGTGAAATTTCCACCGCGAATAGTTTTATAAATTTCGGCCATCGGTGTTTTGGTCGCCCGGCCCTTCGTTGTTTAAAAAAACAACCACTTGAAATTCTCTTCGCAAACAAAAACACACACAGGAAACGACCAGTCGTGTTCCACCCTGGAACATGCTGCGGTCGAATAGTCCTTCAAACAAAATAAATGCGAAATGTAATAATGTAGAAGGGATTAATTTAATCGAAAAACAACAGTCGATATGCATATTCACAAATCACCACTGTGTACTCGCGTACAATTCCAGAATGTTGATTCTCACTCGTGGATTGGATTGGATATTCAGTATTCTAGACACATTTGCAGTTAATCAAAAAACTCATTTTATGGAATGATTCGACGAGTACCACACATATCGTCGGAAATTTATTTTTTTCAAAAATTTTTCGAATTCCAACATGTACCTAAACTGTAAGTACAGTGTGTGCTAATTTCGATTTATACAATTTTTTTTTCAGAATACGACAAGACAAATAGCACCGATGCAAATGTATTTGCCGAGCTCAAGATTTGAAGGAGCAAAATTAAGTTTTGATTTACGCAATATATTTTGCTTGAAAATCCAGCAGCACAAACAGCAAAAATGCAGGTGTATTTGCCTAGCTCAATATTTGAAGGATCAAAATTATTGAGTATGAGCTAGTTTTGATTTACAAATCATATTTTGCTTGAAAATCCAGCAGAACAAATGGCACCAATGCAAATGTGCTTGCCTAGCTCAATATTTTTTTATGGAGCCAAATTATCTAATTTTGACACTGCCGACCGTCTCTTTCAACAGTTTCAACATCATCTAACTGGATAAATATTGAAAATAGACAATAACCGAATTTATAGAAGAAAAAAAATCCTAAAAAAAAATAAGTTATTCCAATATTTCCTCTAAATTCAGAATCGAACGAGATTCGAAGTTTGAAAAATTTCACTCGTTCTATGAGCAAAAAAAGTAGGTAATGAAAAAACTAGGACATTTCAAAGGCAGAAATTTCACATCGTCATCATTTCCTCGATATAAAATAAACTCGGCCAGCTAAGTCTACCAATTCCAATCTCAATTTTTCTGAAAATTAATTTCCGATCTCCTGATTCAATTCTCTTAAATAGTATAACATTTATCCATCGATGCTGCCCTAAAAACAATCGTCCAAACACCCTGCGCCTTCTTCGTATACTCACTGCTACGATTGAGTAACCTAGCTTGACCATTCTATCGTCCAATTGACCTTTTTTTTCAAACATTATTTTCTTAAATGCCCGCCACAAAATGAGAAAACTTATCAAAACGTTTAGTGGATTTTTTTTTACTTCGGTTACTTATATGATAGTTTTAATGTTTTTCATCTTCGTAGCACAAGATGAGATTGTTGTACGTCTCGATTTAATAGAACAGGATACCGAATTTGAGAAAAAATTATAGTTTTCTTAGCATTCGTTTTGTTATTTAGAGAGGATGAGAACCAATACATAGTGTAGTTTCATTTCAAGAGATGATTTATGTTCGCGAATTCCTTGATTTTTTTTTTGTTTCAACACGATAAACTCGGATCAATATTTTGTGGAGTAATTTCGAAAACTGGGTCTGCAAATTTCACCTGTGTACTAGTTGGAAAATGAGATGAAATTGAAAATCAAACAAGGCAATCTTACGAAATTAGTTTTTTTTTTTTTTTTTTTTTAATAGAAAAAAAGTGAAAAATCTGTTGATTTTTTAAAACAAAAAATTTGAGGAGAAAAACTTTAAAAATTAACTTCATGTTTATATTTTCTTTCAAAAAATATTTTCATTTGCGAAAAATTTTATGCTAAAAATTTATTGATGAAGAAATTTCTTATCCTGAAATAATTATAAAACAAAATAAATTTAATGTATCATTTTCAGTTTTTTTTTTTTTTTTTTTTTTTTTTTTTTTACCTACCTACCTATAAAAAAAATTTTATTGAGAAAATCCTGACTAAGAAATCGGCCATTATTTGAAAATGATTATCTGAAAATTGAAAAAAAAAAAAAATCAAAAAGAATTCTTCTATTTATTTTTTTGATACCTACCTACCGAAGTAAATTTATTTTCTATTTTTTTTTTTGTTTTTTTTTTTTTTAAAAAGAGAGAAAATACCTTGATTTTTTGAAAACTAATTAGTAATAAAATTACCTATCCCAAAATTATATTTTTATTTTTTCTGAAAATTTTTAAAATCAGAGTCTTATAATTATTAATCTAAAATTTTAAAAAACAAGAAGTGTTGAAAAAATAATTTTCAGCTGCTTTCAGATTTTAAAAATCTTTTTTTTTTTTTTTTTTTGAAAACACTTACTTTATAGATATAAAAAAATTGGATAAGAAATCCATCAATTTTTTTTGAACATGCCAGAACTGAAAAAAGAAAAATTGTTTAAATTTGAAACAAAATTGAAAAATTCTTTGATTTTTTTTTTGAAATTGTTCACCCAAAATTTTTATAGAATCAAAATGATAATTTGTTTAATAAACTATTTTTCTAATTTTTCAAAAACTTTCTTTTGAGAACAATGTTTTTTTTTTTTTCGCAACACTCATTTTGAAGAAAAAAAATCCAATCCATAGATTTTTTGGAACGAATTATCCCATTTTTTCAATTTTAAAACTTTTTTTAAAAATCAAGTTTTGAAGGAAAATCTTTTTATTTTTTGAAATTAATCATTCAAAAAGTAAAAAAATGAGGATTTAGGTATGAAATTAATTTTTTTTTTTCATTTTTTGTTTTCTCTTTTGAGAATTTTTTCCATGACTAAGAATTTGAATCTAATTATG
Organism: Balanococcus diminutus; assembly: GCA_959613365.1. Taxonomy (NCBI): domain Eukaryota; kingdom Metazoa; phylum Arthropoda; class Insecta; order Hemiptera; family Pseudococcidae; genus Balanococcus; species Balanococcus diminutus. The sequence goes on from OY390718.1 coordinate 25,720,276, forward strand.
CTTTCAAAACACTTGTTGGGGGGGGGGATGAAAAATTCATCATTTTTTTTGTTAAAAATTCTCCAAAAATTAAAGACAAAAACAATTTTTTTTTAAAATCTGGATTATTTAAAATTAATTATTCATAAAGTAGAAAAAATAATTTAAGGCTTGAATTTAAGGAATAAATTTGCAATACGTCTTGTTAATTTTTGTTTTTTAACTTTTTCTTTTAAAAAAAATACAATTATTCCAAAATTGAAAAAAAAAAGAAATCAGAATTTTTTCAACTTTTTTTGAAAAAAACTTGAGCATAAATTTTTTGATTAAAAAAATAATAATCATCCTAAAATTCTAAAAAGATTAGAATTTTATTTTTTTAAAATTCTTTGAAAAAAATTTCTCCAATTAGTATGGTGGGTCGTTGAGAAAAAATCACTCAAAAACACACCTTTTCAATAATACTCATCATACCTCAGCCACGAAAAGAAGTCACTCATCAGTGTACACGACAGATTTTCGACCAACGTGTCCTGTTTCATGCGCCAGGAACACATAGTTTTCCGAATTTTCAGTACCTAGGTACATTTTGATGTAAAGTCAGTGCTGGATTAGCCTTTATGCCAATTACGCCACAGCGTGGTCTGGATGTTTTGTTGGAAGGAGGAGGACAGATTTTGAAAACCGTTTTCATAAAAGATAACTTTTTTCAAAATTTCAATAGGTAGTGGGTTAGAAACAGTTTTCGTAAATAAATATGAAATGTTCAAGAGTGTTTGGAAAATAAAGATATAGAAATTGAAAAAACAAAATTTCAAATTTTAGTTTTGAAAATTTAAGCGAGACATTTTTGAAAAAATCGAATCATTGAATTTCAAAAGGATCTACAAAAGTAGGTAGGCAAGTCTACTCATTCAGATTTTTTAAAAATCGAATTTGATTTTTCTTTCCAAAAAACAATTATTTTATAAAATTCTATAGAACTGAAAAAATAATAGGTAGGAATAGAATTTTTGATTTAACAAAACATAGATTTTTGAAGAAACTGAATAAGGTACTTGAGTGGGTAATGATGATTATTTTGAAAAATTTAATTTATCTTTTATTCGTACTATTTTTTCAAAAATTATTGCTTCTATTAGGAGAGTAAGGAAAGGTAACTACGCTTACAGAATTTTTTTCAAAAATAAGAAAATAATCCCTTTATTTTTTTAATTTGATAAAATTGGTTTTTAGAAATTCAAAAATCAAAACATGGACTAATGACTATCTTGGCTAATCAAAACAATAATAAAAATTTTGGAAATGAAAAAAATCAATTTTTCACAAATTCAAAATAAAACGGGAATGGACTTTTTTTTTCAAAATGGACATAAAAATAAGAACAACAACACACTATCTCCGGCGTAAATCGGCAAATAGCCAAATCCGACACTGCCCGTGAAGCATTTGCTACAATAAAAAACGACGGTAGAACAGTACGTAATTTTGTCGTATATGCGATTTTTCAAATACGTCACAAATACGTCAGTAAAACGATCATGAATTGGACGTAATATTGTCGCATATACACTGATTCAAAAACGTCAAAAATACGTCGGTAAAACGATTATGAATTGGACGTAATATTGTCGCATATACTATTTTTCATGAACGTCACATTTGCGTCAATAAAACGTCAAAATTTTTTTTTAAATTTTCCAAGTTTAAAAGTTTGAAAAAATTTTTGAAATCTTTTTTCTAGTCGAACGCGATTTTTCATGAATGTTGCACATACGTCACAAATACGACAGTAAAGCGATCGAAAAATTTTGAAAAAATTTGAAAAAATTTTGAAATCTTTTTTCTAGTCGAGAGCGATTTTTCATGAATGTTGCATGCACGTCACAAATACGTCAGTAAAACGATCGAAAAATTAAAAAAAAATTTCCAAGTCCAAAAGTCTGAAAAATTTTGAAAATTTTTTATAAGTCCAAAAAGATTGAAAAAGTGTAAAACAATTTTCAACAGTTGAAAAAAATTGAAAAACTTTGAAAATTTTTATAAGTCCAAAATCTGAAGGTATTGAGTGGTGTATATGAGCGTTTTATGAGCTTACTTTCAACGTAAGGGGGTGGCTTAGTGGATATATAGAGGACTCTCGTGCGGGAGGTCGAGAGTTCGAGCCCCACTGGTGGCAGATTTTTTTATTCTTTTTTCGATTTTTTTGGGGATTATTAGGTACATTATGTGTTTAGGGATTGTTCTAAGCATTAATTACATTGATTAAATGGTTTTTAAAATTAAAAATTAGGTCAGTACTATGTAAATATTGAGTGGTATTATTGACGTACATGCGACAAAAATACGGTCGCAAAACGGTGGTACAAAGGGGAAATTTACAGTGTTTTTACCACGCGTATTACTGTCGCAAAATTGACGTATTCCTATCGTTTTTTTAGCGTATTTTGGTCGCCAATGCTTCACGGATGCGTAAAGTACGAGTAAAAAATACTACAGAATGCAAACATGGCAAGACGCTAAATATTAATCAGATAATACATTAAATCCGTCAATTTAGTAAAGTCCAGCGCATGTCAAGCCAACACCTTAATTATAATAAAAACAAAAAATAAACATAAAAATAAATCAAACAAAAAAAAGAAAATACTGAATACATGAAAGAAAAAAAAATTAAAAAATATAAAAAAGAAATAAAGAAACATAAATATGTTAATTTTCATATTACATAAAAAAAAACGAGAACCAATCCTTGCTGGCTCAATTCTCGTCCCATGACTACATCAAGTTATCACGGATAAAAAAGATTAATCAACAATACCATAATTTAACCAGTATTCCAGAAATCTAAACAAAAAAAAATTATAAATTCTTTCACAAAGCCGTCAATTTTATAAGAGAAACTGGCCAATTAATAAAAATAAAAAATTAAACAAAGAAAAAAAAACAAGTGAAAATAAAAAATGAAAAAAAAAAAAAAAATGTATAAGGAATGAAACACACCCCAAAAAACCTGCGAAAAAAACGTGCAACTCGAATGCGTGTACACAAACAAATCAATTTGCGAAAAAATCCACACGAAAACCCACACACATACACACGCTCTAAAATAGTTACATTCAAACGCTACATTGTTGGGGCGACGGCAAAGAGCACAGCGGAGGGATGCCACGGCCCCGCACAAAATTTTTGCTCACCTCCAACACCCCACTGTCCGACGTTTTTTTGCCAATATCTTCTCAAAACGTTTTAGCACCTTTTTAACGTGTTTATTACTATCATCTGAAAAACACATTATTATCGGTGAGAGCTGCTACTGAAAATAACCATTACACAGTATAACGTCTATAACAAGTACATACTATAGCGCGAGTAGATGCTGCTATAAGTGTACTAAAACGATCACGTAAACGTATAGCTAACACGTACACTTCTCCGAGATTAATATACTATTATACGATCGATACATCGTTTGTCCTTATATGCTCATATTTACTCGTGCAGTACAAATAAAAACTCCGTGGAGCAGATGGGGTGAAGTGAAATTTTTACGCTCTCATTTCATTTACGACCAAAATGTACGTATCATGTGGCTGGAGCTAAGCTCTACGTTAGACCATTTCGTCGGCATTTCTCCTTGTATCGTATACCTATTATTCCAACTCGTAAAATAATAATCGTACAAAAAAATTCATCGTATGATATTGATACGAATTCCTATAGCATATAGTCAGAAATGGAATCTTTGCGAGAATTCGAAATCTAAAATGTATTTCCCAAAAAAAATGGCACAGGTTACATTTTTTTAAAGTCCTCCTCATTCGAGGGTCCATCATCTTTTCAAAAAATCGTTCTTATCTTTGTTCCTAAGGCCACAATTGAAAAAATTTTCATACAAAAGTTGTAGATTGAAATCACTGCAATAATTGTGATTATTATAAAAATTTCGATTGGGTCACTCCTTTCCTTCCAATTTTAAATAATATCTACCTGTAAAAGCACTGAATGATTTTTATAAATATTATGCAAAATCTGAGGGGAATGAGTGGTCTAATTAAAATTTTTGTAATAACTAAAATTGTTTTAAAGACTTAGATATATAACTTTTGTTTGAAAATTTTTTCAATTAGAGCCTTAGATACAGATATACAGAGATTTTTTGCAAAAGAGGATTCCATAGATCGCCTTCCTCTTCGAAAATCTTCTCATCTCTGTACCTAAACCCTCAATTAAAAAAATTTTCAAACAAAAGTTGTAAGTAAGTATATTGAAGTATCTAAAACAATTTTGTTTATTACAAAAATTTTGATTTGACCACTTATTTCTCTCCAATGAAATAGTAGAGGAAGGAGGCGTCCAATCGACATTTTTTTAGTAACCTAAATTATTTCAAGTATCCAAATCTACAACTTTTATTTGAAAATTTTTTCAATTGGGGCTTTATGAACAGATATAAAGAACTTCCAAAGAGAAGAAATAGATCCTTAAAAAAAGGAACTAAAAAAAAGACACGCCACCCAGGCACCCACTCATTACTTCATCGAATTGTCGAATCGACTGCTTACAGAACTTATTTTTTCTCTCTTGGCTGCAATACAAGCCAAAGTTGCATCGAGGGGACTGAAAGTTGTACAATTCATGTTCAAGGGTGATTTTCATATGCGTATTATGCAAAATTAGAAGCAAAGGATAGGTCCAATCAAAATTTTTGTAATGACTAAAATTACTCCGCGAATCTTGATGTACAATTTTTGTAAGAAAAATTTTTCAATTTGAGTGTTAGGTACAGAGATAGGAAGATTTTTTGGAAAGTTGGTGCATCCTCGAAGAAGGGCTTCGGGAGAACCCAATTACAAAAGTAAGTGAATATTCGAATTCAGCACCCTCGAAAACATAACAAACGATATGCCGCACCCCACCATCCCCCTACCCCACATTTTTCAAAATTTGAAGGGGCCGTGAGGGGGCTGGAGGGGGTTTTATCAAAAAATAAAGTTGAAATTCGAACTCAGCACTATCGAAAACATAAGAAACGATATGTTATACGATTTTTTTCATCTGGGTCAATTTTTCCCCAAATTTGGGGGGCTGTAGAGAGCTTGGTATGGGTCCTATGAAAAAAATCAAGGTGATATTCGAATTCAGCGCTATCAAAAACGTAACAAACGATATGTCACTCATTTTTTTTTAAAATTTGAATTTGAGTCAAAATTTTGGGGCGCCATGCCCCCCAGGGGTCTTAAGATCCCACGACGAAAATCATTTCAGTTAATGCAATATGAAAATATCCGCTCACAGGAATTTTTTTAATTTTTTTAATTATAGCCCCCAAATTTGGTAAACTTTTGATTTTTGCAACTTTTAATAGTGATTCTGAATCGCCTTTCAATGCTCTTCAAACCCCCGTTTACAGATTTTCGCTATCTATTATAGATCTTGACTTATGCTTCACCAAAGTTGGGTATCATAACAAGAAATCGCCAAAGTTGAAAAACAAAAGAGCCCCCCCAAAAAAAACCCGAAGGGGGTTGAGGAGAAAAAAATGGATGTTCTCCCACTTTTGGGATTAGGAGAACTCATAAAAAAATTCTGAACGAAATCAGAAGACCCAACCGAAAAAATTGGCCGAATTGGTATGGAATGACCCAACTTATTAGCCGAATTTTTTTTTTAAAATTTAGGCTATTGTGTCCGACCCTGATTTAGAAGGAGGGGGGGTAGAAGAGTTCTGACCCCATTTGTCGACGTTTGGGACCAAAAGATGACGATCTGTCACATGTCACATATTTATATATATATATATATATATATATATATATATATATATATATATAATTTTTCCCTACTTTTGGAACTCTAGGGCCGAGCCTAACAGGTCAAATGAGGTCAAACTTGATATGTAGGGTTCCCTCGGTGGCGGAAAGATGCAAAAAAAATTTTGGGGCCCTAACTCAAAATTGGGGATATGACCCTTTTTTGAGGAGGGTGCGGGGGAGCCCCAATATCATGAAATTTTTTGAAACTTGCCCCAGGGATGAAAGCCCTAATTACCTACACCATAGTCAAATTTCAGCCCCCTAAGTCATCCCCACCCATTTTAGGGCCCAATGGGGTCATTTTTTCACGTTGATCAGGCTACAGACCCCCCAAATAGGGCAGGGGGGCCAACATTTTCATCATGGATCAAATTTGTGCCCCTGATGTGCCTTTTGTAGGTTTCAACTTTTGGGCCCCCTTTGACCCCTCTCAAGGGTCAAAAATCAAGATTTTTCACAATTTTTCATGTTTTTTCTCGCTTTTCGGTACGTTGATCAGCCTGCAGCCCAAACCAAATGACCTTGGATGCTAAAATTTGGTATTTAGGATAGGTAAGGGTCACTGAGGTGCCTTTTGGGGTTTTTGACCCTCGAGCCCCAAAATTGGGGGTGGCCCTTTTTTGAGGGGGGCTCTAAAGAAGCCCCAATTTGACAAAATGATTTGAAATTTTTACCAACAATAGTGACTCTGATTGTCTCCACTGTATCCAAATTTCAGCTTCTCAAGTCATCCCCACCCCATTTTAGGGCTCAAAAAGTGGATTTTGAGGTCATTTTTTCACGTTGATCAGGCTACAGACCCCCCAAATGGAGCTGGGAGGCCTAAATTTTTATAATAGATCGAGTTTATGCCCCTGATGTGCCTTTTGTAGGTTTTGACCTTTAAACTCCTTTTGACCTCGATACAGGGTCAAAAATCAATATTTTTCAAGTTTTAACCTGTCTTTTCTGACGCGTTGAACAGCCTACAGCCCAAACTAAAAGACCTAAACAATCGAAATTTGGGATGTAGGGTCAGTAGAGGTCACTGATGTGCCTTTTGGGGGTTTCGACTTTTGAGCACCATTTGACCTCCGTTCAGGGTCAAAAATCAGAAATTTTCACGTTTTAACCTCTTTTTTGGTGTGTTGGCCCTCGTCTGAAGAGCTGAAAGTGTGAAGGGGATTGAGAGCGAAGCCCTCAATCCTCTCCTGCCATGTCCCTATTGAGGGTAAAGACCCCCAATAGGGGCATGGGGGCGGAGCCCCCATCTGAAGAGTCGGAAGTGACGAGGTGGTTGGGGGCGAAGCCCCCAACGCGGGGGTATGGGGGCGGAGCCCCCAACGCGGGGGTATGGGGGCGGAGCCCCCATCCTAAGAGCCGAAAGTGATGAGGGGGTTGGGTCGGAGTCTCAACGGGGGTATGGGGGCGGAGCCCCCATCTGAAGATGAAATCTTCATTGCAGAGAGGAACTAAAACTGAAGACAAAAACCTGACATTTTTAAACTGAATTTGAAGTTAAAACTGATATTGAAACTGAAATACCATGGATGAAAACGTTTTCAAAGTGGTACACTAACTTGAAAAAAAAAATTCGGCTGTCGCGGAGCATCTTGACTGCTACGCGTTTTTTTTTTTAATTTTAAATGAAAAAAAAAAATTGAAGTGAAACTTCTTTTTGCATATACAACATGAAAAATAATGAGTAGAGGAAATGAGCAAATATGGAACCCGCAGGTAATAAGGAACCCTATCAGCGCCACCTATCGGAAAAAATTACGAAATGAAGGTTCATGTATGAGCCTCGCTAATCAATTATCTAGGACGATTTCTGTTTAGAATAGGTGGTATATTGATTGGTTAGTCAGCTTTCACCAAAATTTTTTTAGTCTGCGTAAGCACAATATTGGTTTTTTTTTATTCTAAAAATTACATTTGTCAAAATAAAAAATGAAAAAATAAGAAAGAAAAAAAAAACAGAAAAACTGAAAAAAAAAAGTTTGAAAGCCATCAATTTTTCTAAAAAATTTTCATGTTTCAGAATGTCTGATAAAATGTCTAAAAATCATCCTTGAAAAAAATTTCAAAGTTTTATAATGTCTGACAAAATAGCCAAAAGTCTTTCATCCAGAATTTTCATACATTTTTTCCATTTTTTCAACTTTTAAAATTATAAAAACTTTTCAAACTTTGAAAATTGATCTTTCAAAAAAATGAGGAAAAAATTGAAGCAAAAACAAAAAAGTATAAAAGTCATCAATTTTTCTAAAATTTTTCCAAGTTTTAGGCTGTCTGACCAAATACTCAAAAGTCTTTGTAAAAAAAGTTTCACTTCAAAAAAAAAAAAAAAAAAAAAAAAAAAAAGATTTTGCTGTGAAGTTAATAATTAATTATTGTTGATTATTTTACAGAGTGCTTTATAACAGATGTAGTTTCTTCCACGAGGTGCATATGCAACCCGTTATACAAATAGAAAATGTTATATATATATATATATATACATATGGTGCCTATCTTTAAATATGAAGGAGAAACGAGAAATAAATTCAGAAAAAACAAATACTTTACATATATAATACTGGAAACTCTGTGCTTTTGATTTGACTCCCAAGAAAAGCGCTCTCTAAGCGGCTCGGCATGAAACTAATTCCAGGTTTTCGACTAATCGTCGCGTGATTCGCCCTCTGATTGGTCGAAGACGTGACGATCGGTCGAAAGTCTGAGAATAGTTTCATGCCGAGCCGCTAAAAGAGCGCTTTTGTTGGAGTCACTTGTCCCCATTGAAGTTTCCAGTAATATGTAAAGTATTTGGAAAAAACTAATTTTTGATCACGCATTTGGATAGTACCAAAAAAAATATATTTTTTTAAATTTAGGCATTTTTTGCCTACCTCAAAAAATGAAGACAGAGCATTAAACTTTTAAGAGGAAAAAAGATTTTCCGATTTTCAAATGACAGTACCACCTTCATTTTAGAAAAAACTTGAGAGGAAGAAGAAAAGTTATGATAAATTTAACTATATTCAAAATGAAGGCACCACGCGAAGCCTCAAACTTTGAAAATACCAATTTTCAAAATTTTATTGCGCCTTCATTTTCAAAGATAGGCAAAAATTTCAAAAGTAAAACAGCTTTATTTTTGTTTTTAGTATCATTTATAAGCTCGACCATAAATTGAGCCTTCTCAATTTCATTTCCTCTTGCCCCTTCAATTACTAGGAAGACATCATGTGTATAAAACATTTTCCTTATAAGTTGCCTATTCACGAGGTGGAAGGAACTATAATATTACCCATCAAACTTCCTGTATACTTTCTATTAAATATTATGAAAAATATACAAAATTTAATCGAAATTCCCATAAAATTCGAATCGAAATCGAAACACCGCAAAAACCACAACAACAACAACAACGGTAGAATAATTTAAGCGATAAATCAGATACCGTGAAAATAGTACAACAACGAACGAGGGAAAAAAGTTGGAAAGAAAGTTGAAATAAACCGCACCTATCGCGAGCTCTAAAATAAAATATCTCACCGAGTTTATTATCACTGGTATCTGTCGATAACTGCAACCTAAAATACACACGTGTATAGCGGCTAGTATATCTACTACACAGCCGTGTACTCCGAGTTGCTCGTTTCGACGGGTGTAAGGGGTAATTTCATCTTGATTTTATTGCGTTAGGCAATCTCTTTCTCGCGTACTAAAGTAAGTGAAGTAGTATATACCTTCTTACCATATGGTGCAATCTTTTATACGGTGTGTTTCGAATGTGACTCGCCACGGTGCTCCGTATGATAAGGGTGTGTGCAACTTGCTATACACCTATAGTCCTACACGACACATATGTAGGGTGATAATCGTATTTTTGGTTGTTACGAGGCACCTTCGTATCATAATTATTTAGTGGATTTGTAGGGAGAGGTTTTATATACTTATTTTTTCGAATATGTTTAGTTTTGAATTTTCTCATCGTGTCCCTCGATTAGATAATCTGGTCGGTATTTTTTGTGAAGGGTTAATTTACTAAACTTCTTTCTCGCTTAGCTATGATTTTATTAAATTTTTTGATTGAAAATTTTTACATGAAACTAACTATGGAAGCCTTTTTGTTTTCAAATCAAAATTCTCAAAAATACCTACTCTCTACAACCAAATACAAATTTTTTCAAATTTTGATCAAAAATGAATTTTTAAAATTTTTGAGTCAAATCGAAATGTTTTAATTTTAAACAATCTCAAATTTTTAGCATCAGGTGCGAGATATAAATTATTCTTACATAGGCACGTTCCTTGATAAAAATTGAATTTTTGAAAATTCCATTGAATTTATTCCCAAAAATCAGGATTTTTTTATTCTAAAATTTTTTTTTTACTTCAAAGAATCAAAAAAAAAGAATTTTAATTAAAAAGAGGTCCTAAATCACGTAAAAAATTCAATAAATTTCAATTTAATTTCTTGGAATAATATTTCCCTTTGAAATGAAAAAAATTCTGAATTTTTAAAAATAAAATTTCGAAATACATTTTATTTCGATTTTTTTTAGGTAGAAAAAACTATTAAAAAATTCTCATGTTTAGGGATGAATTTTTTTGAAAAATTTCCGGATTTGATATTTTTTTTAAAATTTTAATCGAACAATTTTTAAAAAGAAGAGTTCTTCATAAAATAACTCAAAAACTTTTACAATAAGATAAAATAAAACAAAAAATATTTCCTATGAAATTTCCTATATAGAATTATATGATATAACTTCAACATAGTACCCCCCCCCCCCCCACCCACCCAATTGGAGTCCCCAAAAATGAAGTTGTACAGAAAAAAGTTTCTAACAAAAGTTCTTCACTTTTCAATTCTAGACAGTAGCAGTTCTTACCACTTTTTCATTTTAATCATTACTTCCTCAGATAGGAAATTTTATAGGAAACATTTTTTGTTCTATAGATACCATTTTTTTTTCTTTTGTGAAAATTTCCGAATTATTTTATGAAGAATTCTTCTTTTTAAAAATTATTCGATTAAAAAAAATTTTAAAATTAAAATATTTATCCGATCCGGAAATTTTTTTCAAAAAAATTTTATCCCAAAAAATGAGGATTTTAAAATATTTTTTTACCTCCAAAATCAAAATAAAATAATAAATATTTCAAAATTTTAAAAATTCAGAATTTTTTTCATTTCAAAAAAAATTATTCCAAAAAATTGAATTGAAATTTATTTTAGAATTTTTACGTGATTTCGAAATCCTAATTTTTGGAAACAAAATTTGAAAAAAATTTCCGGATCTCCGAAATTTTAATTTTTTGTTTAAATGAATAGTAAATAATTTCCAAATTTTTTAAAATTTTTTCTTCCTTATTTTTTTGAAATTGAATGATCTGCATTTTTTTTTTTTTTTGAAAATCTCTCAAAAAATTTGAGAATTTTTTAATCGTTAATTTTTTTAAATTAGTTTTAGATTAATCCGAAGTGATTCACTGTGGCCTTTTTTGTCGTTTTCTGTTTGTTCCGTTCTTTCTATGAAATTTTTGCAGTATGAATTTTTTAGTTCCATTTTTTCAAAAAAGAAACCAAAAATGAAGTATCCGACTTTTCACGACACCTGATCTTCTTTCGCCCCAATCCACTCTGATAATTGAGGTTCTACTGTATTTCCAAATTATCGAACTAATTTTTCTGCACTATACATACATGCATCGGAGCGAAATTTGAAAAAATAAAAGTAACTTTAGTAACCTGAAATTTCAAAAAAAGTAACCAAAATTATGGAAAAAAGTAACCAAAAATTTTCCATTTCCACTTGAATATAATGACTCATAACCCCCTCCCCTCCCCTCGTCTCCGTTTTTCTCATATTTTCGCTAAATTTGACGTTTCACAACTCTTGAAATCAATGGTAAAAATTTTGAAAAAATCAAAATTTTCAATTCAAAAATAATAATTCATGCATTTTTTCTTTTTCTATAATTATGACGAATTTTAATAGAATAGTTGGCTTAATAGGTGCTCAATTTTTATATCATAGGAAATTTCAATTCTTGAGAAGCTCACAATAAATAATTTTTGAGTTCTTATCAAATCTTAATTTTTTTTGAACTCAATATTGAAAATTCAAAAAAAAAATTTTTTTTTCTTGGAAATACTTGATATCAACTTTTTTAAGTTTTTGAACTCTTATTTGTTTTGAAATAGTTTTCAGTTTTCAAATAATTGTTGATTTCAAAAAACGTGAATTTTAGAAAAATTTTAAATTACAAACAATACTGTCCTTTTTTTAATTTTTTAATTTTATTTTTTTTCGATTTTTTTTATTTTTCAAACAATTTTTAATTTCTATAAATTTAAATTTATTAACAATTTGTAATTTCTAAAAAGTTCTGGATTTCAAAAAATTAAACTTAAAATTCTAAATTTTTTGATTTTTAAACAATTTATATTTAATTTTTAAAAAATAGCCGTTCCTAAAATTCATGCTTATTCAAATAAAAAATTTCCAATTTATAAAAATTGTAATGCCTAAGAATTTAAAGTCTAAAAAAATCAATTTTTTGATTGGCTTATTGCAAAATGAGTAGATACAAAAAAATTTTAATTTTTGAAAAGTCTTCATTCTCCACAAAAAAACAATTTTTCAAAATGTGAAATTCACAACTTTTCAAAATTTTTAAAAGGAAAGTTTTGCTCATTTGAGAAATATCAAATTTTTGAAGCATTTTAAGTTCACGAGTTGAAACGATTTTATGTTTCATTTTTGAGGAGTTCTCTATTTTTCAAACATAATTTTCAAATACTTCGAACACATTTTTTTTTTAATTGAAAAAATTACTAGGTATTCTCATTTAAAAAAAAAGTTTTTAATGAGGAGAAATCGGTTTTATTCTTCGACGGCCTCTACTTTTTTTGAAAAGAAATTTTGAGCAAAAATCGTTTATTTGTCGAGAAAAGAATTTCTCAATTTTTTCAAAAAAATACGGCTTATCTACTTACATTTTTTTTTTTTCAAGAAATGTGGCTCATTTTTAGACAAGAATAAATCTTAATTCTTCAAGAAAAAAAAATCACAATTTTTCATACTGACTTGAAAAATGCCTATAAAAGAACTTTCAATTTTTTTAGGAGCAAACATTTTTCTACCTTGAATTTCAATACATAAGTACAAAATAAATATTCCTGATGTTCGAGCAGAAAAAATCTCCATTTCAAAAGAAGATTCAATAAATTGTTCAATTAAGGTCAGTTAGGGTAACTGGGCCACGTTTTTACAACTCTAAAAAATCTTTATTCAAAAATGCCTCACTAGTGAAGAATAACCTTAAATCTTCCAATGGGACGTGTGGAGGGGTGTCATAGAGGTACGCTCACTTTTTTGATTTTGAGGGTGAAGCACATACCTGAGCTGAGGAACACCTCACTCTACACAAAGAATGGTGGCTCAGTTACCCCGAAAAATGGGGTAACTGGGCCACCAAATTTTTTTTTTATTAAGGAAGATTCAAGATGTGTAATTCACTTACCCCCACTCAAATCTGAGTTTTGGGGTAACTGGGCCACAGTTGTTGGGGATAACTGGGCCATGTCATGTTACTAAAATTACTGAGGCCTCCTTAAGGGGAGCTAGGAACCGAATGATAATTGTTATGGTGGGCTTACGATGTCAGTGTTACCATGCAACCAACCATTTACGTCAAGACGATTTTGGAGGGGATTAGGAAGAGAATGGCCCAGATACCCCGGTGGCCCAGTTACCCCAACTGACCTTACTTAATTCATTTTTAAATAAAATATTTCAAATTTTTTGGAAGCAAAATCTCTGAAAAAAACTTTCAAAACGTTTTTAAAGAAATTTTAAATTTTAATGGCAGCTGTTCGTCAGATTTTTGACGAAATAGTAACCAAAATGAGTCCAAAAGTAACCATAGTAACCAAAATGAGCCCAAAAGTAACTAAAGTAACCTTGCCTTTAAAAAAGTAACCAAGTTACTAAAAAGTAACCGTGTTCCGATGCATGTACATACCTTCTCAAAAAACTTGGGGATCCATTTACTACAGAAAAATTTTCAAATGGCAGGAAAAGTCTCAATATTGCCAATACGAAGAAATAATTATATAGGTAGATACCTATTTATGTTTACTTTGCCAAACCTAACTCAAGTGTCGGAATTTTGTTGCATTTTTTGCCATCACGCATATTATGCTAAAACTCTTCTTCCTTATATAAAAAGTTTATTTCTGCACAAAGCTCTTCAAGCACCAAGTGCTCAAAGAATTTTTTCAAAATTTTTTCATTTCATATCATTTTTGAAAAAAAAATTTTTACAATATTATTTCACCTAAAAACATTTTTCCGATTTTATTTCAAATGTCAATAAGTACAAAATTATTTCAAAAACAATTTTTTCAATTTTTATTCATCGCCAATCTTTCTCACGATACAGAGTGAAAAATCACTCAGCTTTCACTGCCTTCCGCTTACGATATTTTGCGAAATTTCCGATACCTACTTTTAGTTTCCATTCTTTAGAAAATTGACTTTTACAAATGTTATTTTCGAAGAGGCACATTAAAAAAAAGAAGACGCGTAAAAAGCGCCGAAATATCTGAACAAATAATAAATAGAAGGCCAAACAATGGAAAAAGCGAATGACAAACAAGAAGAAAATATCGAGCAAATACGAAGGAAAGTAGCGTAAAAAGAGGCATTTTAGTCCTATACTAAAAACATCGAACCAAAGAATAAAGAAAAAAGTCTGTCGAATACGCGTCCTTGATGACGATGATGATGACAACGTCGATGTCGACCTGGCTTATACTTCAACAATAAGGAAGAAATACTAAACATAGAACACGTTTATGACGGATAGGAAAATTGACAAGTTTTAATCACGAAAAGGGCAGCGAGCTGGACGAAAACAGACAAATGCTGGGACACATGGGCACAAGAGGAGTAAACTTGGTTTGGCTATTAACCAGATACACTTTATACCAAGTGCCATAAAATCGACGATCCGTATCGTCGTGGCCCAGGCCAGGTCGTCTCGCGAATATAATTTTTTCCCAGCAGTTTTCTTCAACCGAGTAAGGTCATTTCAGTCGACACAACAGACGTGACATAATCAAGGCCCAAACAAAAGCTCATTTGAAAATAAGGTGGGATAAATTCGCGCTCATAAAAAGCATTTTGTTTTGCCTAACTTTCATAATTAAACTCGGTGGTTAAGTCAAAAAAACTTCCACTTACGTCACCATTACAAACTGAAATCATTTGAACTCGTGTCAGTTCGCCAACTTCGTTATTATCCTCTGGTTCGTAATTTAACTTTAAGCGGCTTTCAGTTCTTATGTACGTAGAGTCGAATGACGATGCGAGACGGGTATTTTAATATAACGCAATGTTACACTTAAGCACCGTTTAACGTTTTTACGTGTCGGATTTCGTTTCATTTTCTACCTTGTAGAATCCTTCATCGTCTCAGGATCCGTCTCTCTGTGTCGTAGTATTACGTGCATCCGCGAATGAAAAAAAAAAAGAAAAAAATACGAGAAAAGAGAAGAAAAAGAAAAGAAGATGAATCGACGAAGAAAAAATTCCCACCCACGTGATACCTGTCTACCTACAATTTGTACAGCAGAACAATATACAACAATCAAGTTGGCAAATATTTTAAAACGCCATATTTCCCCGGTTCAGCCTCAAAGGGTTGTTATTTTATTCATAAGCCGAGTGCGTGTGAGGAGGCCTCCAGTAAGAAAAATTGAGTACCTACTGCAATTTTTAGCAAAAGCGTTCCGTTGAATATTTTATTAGACTTAACCTCGGTACGCGAATTTAGCTTAAACGACCGCGATTTATCGAATTTTCTCCTAATGCATCGTTCTTTCTTCCAAAGCTACGCCCTTTAATTGGTACGAAAAAAAGGGGTATTAATGAGAGTGGAGTTCGTTACACTGTGAACTGAACTCGCAGTATACACGAGACAGAGTCAACGTTAATATATTCGTCGCCTCTTTGGAACGTGAAGCGACGCGACGCGTTTTGCAAATAAAATACTCGCGCCGAATATTCTGCTCGAGCTAAAATGGAAGTATGAATTTTTGATAGGTATAAAAGCAAATCAGTTAGGAGTTGGTCGTACTTATTAAAAAACGTACAGCTTCGTTTGCACTAGGCCACCATTCGCCTAAAGTAAGAACTCAATTAAAAGATCAGATAAATGAAAAGCCATCGGTGAGATGGTGAGAATATGAATAAATTTTTTCCTAACGTAAGCTCTTAGTATGCGATTTAGACAGCGTTGGCAATTTTTTGGACAAGGCTATTTCAGGTTATTGCGGTGCCGGTGATTGGTGTTTTCTTAATTTAAAAAAGATTTTGGAGAGTTGTTTTTTTTTTGTTTTTTTTTTTGAGATTACGGTAGCTAACTCAATAGGTACCCACTACTCAGCCTACTACTTTAGATACTCTGGAGGGAAAAATAAGGACCGAGTTTTCATCTACAATTTATTCAATTTCAGAAAATATGACAGCACTTCGATATTAAAATGTATTAGGTCTCGAACGAAAAAATAAAGTTCATAAAAGGTTTTGAAAATTCAATGTTGAAAAATTTGAAAGTTTTTTTTTCAAAAATAACTACCTATTAAAATTTTTAATTGACAAAAAAGTTCAATGAAATTTTGAAAAATTATTATGACTCCAAATGAACCAATTTTTTCGATTTCACAAAGTTTGGTCAAATTTTCAATTTTTTTGAATAATTTTTTTTTTTTGATTTTTTTCAATTTTTTTTTTGTTTGTTTTTTAAGGAATTTCTACCTAACTACTTCCCTATACCTAAATAATAAATAACATTTTACAAAACGACCAACTATAATAATAAAAGCGTGGTTTTTAATTATTATTTTTTTTTTACTTTTTTGTTCAACTCTTTTTGTTAGGGATCCAATCAAAAGTCGGAAACAAATTCAAGTTTGAAAATCGAATTCAGCGACCTCGTAAACCTATATTATATTGATAATTTGATACCAATATTGTGAATTTCAAAATTTCAAAAATTGCATCCTCCTTCAGGGGTTCATTTTGAGGTCGAAGGTAAATTCAAGTTCGAAAATCAAATTCAGCGTCCTCAAAAAACTACATTTTGATACCAATGTTGTGAATTTCAAAATTTCAAAAATTGAATCCCCTCTCAGAGGCCCATTTTTACGTCAAAGGTGAATTCAAGTTCGAAAATCAAATTCAGGGACCAGAAAAACCTACATTTTGATACCAATATTATAAATTATTGCAAAATATTCAAAATTGAATTCCCGTAGGAGCCTAGTTTGGGGTCGGAGGTAATTTCAAGCTCGAAAATTAAATTCAGCGTCCTCAAAAACCTACATTTTGATACCAATGTTGTGAATTTTGAAATTTTCAGAAGTAACCCCCTCCTTAGGGCTCTAATTTGGGGTTGGAAGTAAATTCAAGATCGAAAATCTAATTTGGAGACCTGAAAAACCTATATATAATGATACAAATATTGTAAATTGCAAAATTTTCATAAATGACCCCCATAGGAGCCCAATTCGAGGTCGGAGTTGGAAGTTCGAAAATCAAATTCGGCGTCCTCAAAAACCTACATTTTGATACCAATGTTGTGAATTTTGAAATTTTCAAAAGTAACCCCCTCCTTAGGGCTCTAATTTGGGGTTGGAAGTAAATTCAAGGTCAAAAATCTAATTTGGAGACCTGAAAAACCTCTCAAAAACCTACATTTTGATACCGATGTTGTAAAGTTCAAAATTTTCAAAATTGGCCCTCCCCTTGGAGCCCAAATTTGGGGTTGGAAGTAAATTCAAGATGGAAAATCAAATTCAGAGACCTGAAAACCCTACATTTTGATACCAATAATGTAAATTGAAAAACTTTCAAAATGGACTCCCCGTAGGGGCCTAATTTGGGGTCTGAGATAATTTAGAGTTTGAAAATCAAATTCAACGTCCTCAAAAACATACATTTTGATACCAATTGACCCCCTCTTAGGGCCCCAATTTGGGGCCGGAGGTAAATTTAAAATCAACTTTGATATTTGAATAGAATTTTGTAAATGTTTTGGGAGATTTTTCAATTAGTTTTTGAACAATTAAAAAAAAATTCTTTTCTATACTTAATTCTGTGCCTGAATTTGAAAATTCTTAAAAATTTTGGATACATAAGGCCATTAGATATACACTACAATCCGAAAAAAAAATTTCTATTGCCATTCTCCTGTATTGAAGGAGACAAAAAGGGAGAAATGTGTGAAAAAGCGGGCGCCCAAATGACCCTATTTGTCTATGAGAAATAAAATACATTTTTTCCATAAAATACCTTGGGAAAGTATACAGCCAGAACAGTACGACGTCATATTCCCCATTTTTGGAAAATTCATTTTGGAAAATGGGAAAGACAAATGAAATGTTAGCAAACAATTTTTATATCATCATTCCAAAAGTAAAATTTAATGAGCTTTTGAACTTTTCATATAAGTGAAAAGTTGAACTTTGGGTTTGATAGACTGGTGGAAAACTATTCAAAAATCGCCATTTTTCTTTTTGGAAAAAAATTCCAATTGCTCGAAATTTTTGATGATATTCCAAAAGGAAAATTTAATGAGCTTTGGAACTTTTCCTATAAATGAAAAGATGGACTTTGAGGTTGATAGACTGGCGGGAAATTTTTCAAAAATCACAATTTTTCGGATTAAAAAAAAGTTTCAAAAATCTTGTTGAAGTATAAAATTGGTTGAAATTTTTTGATGAAAAGCCAAAAGTAAAATTTAATGAGCTTATGAACTTTTCACATAAATGAAAAGTTGAACTTTTAGTTTGATAGACTGGTGGCAATTTTTTTTAAAATCACCATTTTTCTATTTGGAAAAAAATATAAAATTGTTTGAAACATTTTGATGAAATTCCAAAAGGAAAATTCAATGGGCTTTGGAACTTTTCATATATTTATTTGAAAAGTTCATAAGCTCATTAGATTTTACTTTTGGCTTTTTATCAAAAAATTTCAAACAATTTTATACATCAACATGATTTCTAAAACTTTTTTTCAATCCGAAAAATTGTGATTTTTGAAAAAAATTTTACCATTCTATCAAGCCCAAAGTTCAACTTTTCATTTATATGAAAAGTTCCAAAGCTCATTAAATTTTCCTTTTGGAATTTCATCAAAAATTTTCAAACAATATTATATTTTTGGAATTTTTTTCCAAAATGAAAAATGGCGATTTTTGAAAATTTGTCCACCAGTCTATCAAGCCTAAAGTTCAACTTTTCATTTATTTCAAAAGTTCATAAGCTCATTAGATTTTACTTTTGGCTTTTCATCAGAAAATATTAACCAATTTTATCTTTCAACAAAAAATTTTCCAACAGTCTATCAAGCCCAAAGTTCAACTTTTCATTCATATGAAAAGTTCCAAAGCTCATTAAATTTTCCTTTCGGAATATCATCAAAAATTTCGAGCAATTGGAATTTTTTTCCAAAAAGAAAAATGGCGATTTTTGAATAGTTTTCCACCAGTCTATCAAACCCAAAGTTCAACTTTTCACTTATATGAAAAGTTCAAAAGCTCATTAAATTTTACTTTTGGAATGATGATATAAAAATTGTTTGCTAAAATTTCATTTGTCTTTCCCATTTTCCAAAATGAATTTTCCAAAAATGGGGAATATGACGTCGTACTGTTCTGGCTGTATACTTTCCCAAGGTATTTTATGGAAAAAATGTATTTTATTTCTCATAGACAAATAGGGTCATTTGGGCGCCCGCTTTTTCACACATTTCTCCCTTTTTGTCTCCTTCAATACAGGAGAATGGCAATAGAATTTTTTTTTTCGGATTGTAGTGTATATCTAATGGCCTTATGTCATCTTATGTAAAATTGAACGAAGTTGAATCTTTTTTCCTTTTGGATTTCCGTGAAAACGGAAAACAGGTTTCTGTTGTTTCCAAAAAGGTTTTAAGGGGCAGGTAGGCAATCAATGGATCATTGTGATATTCATACTTGCCTACATTCAGATATATGAAAAGATTTGCGGTATCTCATCTGAATCTTCTTGGGGGTTTAAGGGTTAAAACGTCACGATTTAATGAAAATTTGAAAATGGGGAGAATTTTTTCCTAAATTATTCACGTGCACGGAAAATTTCAAAATGACAAAATAATTACACGAATTAAAAATACATTTCTTACAAGTGAGCCGAAATAAGGTGACAACTCTAATTAAAATGACAACACATCACAACATGACATAAAAATTACTCGATATGCAAAGTATGTATTTATGACACTTCCTTAAAAAAAATCCATATCCTTCTGATTTCAAATACGATAAAATATTCAGTTGAAAAATCTCATTAACGAGACCATACAGTATAGAAGGCCAGAGTGCGAGAGGGTGCAAACTGCAACCCCCCTTCCAATAATTATCGACTGCTCATTAACGGACAATGCTACACACAATGGCGTGTTTTCAAATAAAATGTACACGCGCCGAATATCAAATACAAATTATAAGCTTCGCCAGCGCCGTTATAAATTACACCGAGATTTTATTATTTATAGGCTGTTAAGCCGTTGAAAAGAATTACTTCAAAGGTGTTGGGCTGCGTTAAATTATGAATAAAAAAGTTTTAAATAATAAATCGGTACATAGGAGAGATATCGGGCGAAATGTACTAGCAACATGTGTTATTGGATATTTTCCAAGCTAAAGCTACGCTTTAATGGCTCTTACCTTCTTCCTTACATATTTTTACGTTTTATTAATTTCACGTGCGAGCCATAAATACGCCTAGGTACCTCGAAAAGTTTTAAAAAACGTATAGCGCACTCATTATCACGTAACGCCGTTCGTTTTTTTTCTCTCTCTATTTCTTTTATTCTTTGAAATTATAAATGATAACCCGGCTACGCACCCTTGGTATGAATATAAGATTTGGGATGTGAGCTTATACAGCGTGTTCCGCAAAGGAAGGTCCTAAAATGAGATTTTGGATATTGCAGAATACCACTAATAAAAAACTTCGTGTACATCAGGTGCCTATCTTTTTAAATGAAGGCGCTACATAGTTATAAAAACTGGTGTTTTCTAAGTAAAATCGATCGGCAACACTGTATTCAAAAAAATTTCCACCGCTGCCAATAGAAAGACAAATTCGGAAGCCATTCCTCAACTCATCAAAGGGCAGCAAGACAGTAAAATTGCAATGTTCCGTCAAGACAGTGAATGAAATAGATGTAAATTCTTGAAAAAAACAAAAAAGTAATTTGAAAATTTTGCCTATCTTTGAAAAAGAAGGCGCTATTGGGTATTTAATTTGGAGAATACGCCTACAGGTTTTCAGTGAACATGGATTTTCAAAGCTTTGTAGCATTTTTCACATAACTTTTTTGGTTTCTGTCGATAAGTTGGATGAATTTTATGTTTTGTCTTCATGGAATTTTGGACATTCTGTAAACAACTACACTTTACAAGTTGTAACAAGCAGTAAGCACTCGATGAACATGAAGTTTTTTGAGTAATTCTGTGAGATGAAAAAAAGGTAACTTGAAAATTTAAATACCTATCTTTGAAAATAAAGGCACTACACAGTTTTTAATTTGGAAAGTACTGCATAGTTTCTCGACGAACATAGCTTTTCAAAGCTTTGTAGTATCTTAATTTTCAAAGATAAATAAATTTTTCACTTGACCATTTTTATTCCTCACAAGAATTTGGACCTGATTAATGTATTGTCTTGATAGAATTCCGAACATTTTCCAGCGGATTGCCTCTTCAAAGTCGAGATCTATAACTATAAGGCACACAGTGCACAATATAACGTTTTTTAAGTAATTTTTTGAGAGAAACAAAATATATTACGTGAAAAATTTGTCTATCTTTGAAAATAAAGGCGATATAGAGATTTTACTTTAGAAAATACTACTACACTGTTCCTCAACAAACATCGATTTTCAAAGCTCTGTAGCATCTTCATTTTCAAAGATAGACAATACTTTTCACAGAACTGTGAATACTTCTTTACTAACGTTTTTAAATAGTAGTTAGGTATACTCGTATACTCGCAGCCCGCATTCTGTATTTTCGTGGTGGCGCCAGGACTACCATCACCAGCAGCGGAAAACCATCTGCGAAAAAAATGTATAAAATAAAATTAGGGCTCCAGAATTCTGAAAATGGATTTCCGGAGGTTTTCGAAGGTGCTGAATCAATTTTTTCATGTTATTTTGATCCTAGAACCAATGAGATCGCAGGGAGAAGAGGGAAACTCAAAATTACCAAAAATGGCATGCAGGGTACGGAAATATAGGGGTTTTCACCTTCCAAATCCCTTACTGATTTTATTGTGAAAAATTCTCAACAGGGGATCCAAGGAGAAGAGGCAAAAGTTACAGAAATGTAGGCTTTGATATCTCCCAATTCTATTTTCAGTATAATTTTTGTGGGCTCCAAGGGGGAGGGACAACAGGCAGGGAAATGTAGGTTTCCTTACTTCCCAAATCCCTTTTTGATATCATTTTTAGAAAATTCTCAACAGGGACCTCAAATGAGACAAGCAAAAATCGAAATTCTCAAAAATGTCACGTGGAGCTGGAGTAGGTAATTAGAAATAGGTAAGTAATATTACAATTTTCATTTCAGAACCCAATAAAGAAGTGTGTATTCACTTCAAGAATCGTGATTTGTGTGTAAAGTTTACACAAGTGCCTTTTTTTTTTTTTTTAAGAAGTGTCTTGCTAAAATTCTCAACATATTTTCAATACCCCTTCAAATTCGAGATAGGCACTTAGTTAAAAAAAAATATTTTCTTGCGATTTTTTTAAACAAACAAAAAAGTTATATGAAAAATTTGTCTGTCTTTGAAAATGAAGGAATTACAGAGCTTTCAACTTGGAAAATACTTTATGGTTTCTCGACAAACATGTATTTTCAAAGCTCTGTAGCGACTTCACTTTCAAAGATGGACACATTTTTCACATAACTTTTTTTGCTCCTTTCAAGAAATCATAAATCTATTCTATGCATTGCCCCGATGAAATTTTTAAAATTTTGTGAAAAACTCCCCTTCAAAATCGAGATAGGCGAACTCTATTAGTATTGAGCAATGCTTTTGTGTGATTTTTCAAGAGGAACAAAAAAGTTGTGTGAAAAATTAACCCATCTCTGAAAATGAACATGCTGTAGAGCTTTCAAATTGAAAAATTTTATACGTTTTCAATACAAACATGGATTTTCAAAGCTCTGTAGCGCATTCATTTTTAAAGATAGACAATTTTTTCACATAACTTTTTGTACTCCCATCGAGAAGTTATATCGATTTCATGCATTACCTCGAGGAATTTTCAAAATCTTGTAAAAAAAGTTCCCCTTCAAATTTGAGATAGGCAACCTCTATTAATATTGGGCAATATTTACTGGGTAATTTTTCAAGAAGGACAAAAAAGATATGCAAAAAATTAGTGCAGCTCTGAAAATGAACACGCTAAAAAACTGTTAATTTGAAAAATTTTATACGTTTTCACGACAAACATGAATTTTCAAAGCTCTGTTGTAACAGTATATCTGAGGCCTATAGGATTTTATTCATCTTAGGTACTTTTTTCAGATCGAATGTTTGGTATACGCAACTCGACCTTTTTTCCCTCCCCTTCAGGTCCAGTTTCCTTTCCCATCCTGTTTGTCCATTCTCTGCTTTCTCATCCAATTACATCACGTCTTCTTCTTTATTTCCGTCTTCACCCCTTTTCTCCTGTCAATCCTTCGTCCTTTCGAGCTGCGTATATCGAACGCGATCGATTACGTATATAAATTAGTCTATTTAGGAGACCTTTACAAGGCACTTGTAGATTCAATATAAATCTCTTTTATCTGGTCATAGTGACCGAACCTAGTTTTAATTTTGTTATTAATTTGCAATCTGCTTTCACTACAAAAATAAAGTGTAATTTGTATAATACTCAGTCGTGTTCGTATTATACTTATTTAAATGGTTTTCCAATTTTCCTAATAAAAATCTGGATTAACTTGTGTCGCGTTCGTGAAAATTATGTCGTCCGGAATTTTCACTTTTCGGAAATAAAATATTACGTGACACTGTAGCGCCTTCATTTTCAAAGATAGGCAAATTTTTCACATAACTTTTTTCGTTCCATTCAGGAATTTAGATCTATTCTACGCATTACCTCGAAGGAATTTTGAAAATCTTGTGGAAAATTTCCCCTTCAAAATTGGGATAGGCAACCTTGGTTAGTATTGTGCAATATTTTTTGTGGGACTTTCCGGAGGAACAAAAAAAGTTATGTAAAAAATTATTCCATCTCTGAAAACAAACACGCTATAGAGCTTTCAATTTGGAAAATTTTATATGGTTGCACGACAAACATGGATTTTCAAAGCTCTGCAGCATATTTATTTTCAAAGATAGACAAATTTTTCACATAACTTTTTTTGTACATTTCAAGAAGTTGCATTGATTACATGTATTGTCTTGATGGAATTTTTAACGTTTTGTGAATAACTGCACCTTCAAAATCAAGATAGGCTGTTCAGCAACTGATTTTCATATTTTTTGTGAAATTTTCCAAGAGGAACAAAAGAAGTTATGCAAGTATAAAATTTGCCTATCTTTGAAAACGAAGTCACCATAAAGTTTTTAATTTGGAAAATTACATTTATGCAGGTTTCTCGACAAACGTGGGTTTTCAAAGCTCTGTAGCAGCTTCACTTTAAAAGATGGACAAATTTTTTATATAGGCTTAACTTTGTTTGTTCCTTTCAAGAAAGGGATTGCCCCGATTGAATTTTGAAAATTTTGTAAAAATTTTCCTCTTTGAAATCGAGGTAGGCAATCTCTATAAGTATGTATTAAGCAATGTTTTTTGTGTGATTTTTCAAGAGGAACAAACAAAGTTTTGTAAAAAATTGGTCAATCTCTGAAAATGAATAAGCTATATAGAGCTTTCAGTTAGGAAAATTTTATATGGTTGCGCGACAATCATGGATTTTCAAAGCTCTGTGGCGTCTTCATTTTCAAAGATGAACAAATTTCTCACATAACCTTTTTTATGCCTCTCAAGAAGTTACACCGATTAAGTACATGTATTGTCTGATGGAATTTTAATTTGGAAAATGATATTTATGCAGGTTTCTCGACAAACATGAATTTTCAAAGCTCTGTAGCACCTTCATTTTCAAAGATAGACAAATTTTTCATATAACCTTTTTTCGTATCCATTTTCTGGATTGTCTTGATGGTATTTCTGAAATTTTATGAAGAATTTCCTCTTTAAAATTGAGATCGACATCCCCGAGCGGCACACTCGATCGATAATATCGGAAGATGTAACGTATCGATAAAAAATTGTTTGAAAATCTATAGTGATGTTCTCACGATATTATAAAGATTTATCGGTACAATTTCATAGGCAAAAAATCTAAAAACTATCGAATTCGATATTATTAAGATTTTATGACGATATTCGTCAACGATACTATCGACAAAGAATATTAAATTTATCGATTCCGATTTTCCACCGATTTTGTGCAGATATTTGAAACTACATTATCGACAAAGAATATTAAATTTATCGAATTCGATTTTTTAACGATTTTGTAAAGATACTTATTTAAAACTATATTATCGACAGATTATATGAAATTTCTCGACTCCGATATTTTACCGATTTTTTGACGATATTTGAAACTATATTATCGACAGATTATATTAAATTTATCGAATCCGATTTTTTACCGATTTTGTAAAGATATTTGAAACTATATTATCGACACGCAATATGAAATTTCTCGAATTCGATTTTTTAACGATTTTGTGAAGATATAACTTTATTATCGACACGTAATCTGATATTTCTCGAATTCGATTTTTCAACGATTTTATGACGATATTTGAAACTATATTATCGACAAGTAATATGAAATTCCTCGAATTCGATTTTTCAACGATTTTGTGCCGATATTTGAAACTACATTATCGACAAATAATCTGAAATTTGTCGAACGATTTTTCAACGAGTTTGTGACGATATTTGAAATTATTTCCAAATTTTAAAAATTGGTGAAAATTTTTCTAAGTCCAACTCGTCTGGAAGTACCAAACTGCCTATTATAAGCGTTTTATTGCTAATTCCTCAACGATAAAGTATGGCATAGTATAATTTTTTTTGACTTTTTCTGAAATGATCCTCTTACCGCAACATGAATAATGTGTTTAGGCATAGTTTAATGTATTAATTATGCTAATTAAGGATTTTTAATTATAGAAAAAAGCTAGTAAAAGACGAAAAATCGGAATAAAAAATTGATAAAAAATCGACAGAATATCGAATTCGATAAAGTGTCGCGTTAGTTCCGCCTAAATCGTGAAATTATCTTTCGATATTATAGATCAGGGAAGAAAACCAATTGAGACCCAATTGGTTATGGTGATGGTGGTTTTGAGAAAATTTTGAAATTACTGGTGGTTCCAATTGGTTTTTGGTTTTTAAAAATTTTCAAAAGGTTTTGGTGCTAAAGTGGTTCCATTTAATTTTTTTTTTTTTTTGATTGGTTCTGGTTCTGGGTTTTTGGTTTTGCTTGATTAATTGGCTGTGATGGTGGTTCTCAAATTAAAAACCATTTCAAATGGTTGTGGTGGTGGTTCTCAAATTAAACACCATTTCAAATGATTGTGGTGGTGGTGGTTCCGTTTTGGTTTTTCAATTGGTTTTCATCGAATTGCTTCCATTTCGTAGTATGAAAAATATTTCCCAACATTTAAACCATTTATCTATGGCATTAATCATCAGAACCAGATGGAACCATTTTCGTGCTTCCTATTATACCACAAAAGAACTAAAAAAAAGATCAGATCTTTGAAATTTGAATAAAAAATTCAAATTCAAAAAGTAAAAAAAAAAAAAAAAAAACTATAAAGAATAAAAAATAAAAAATGAATTTTGCCTAGTTACAAACACAATATTGCAATAAATTTAAATTAAATAATATACACTCAAATAAAAAACAAAAAATAATAATGTTTCCACTTTCCAGAGCGCTGAAAAATCAGAAAAATGAAGAAAACAGGCCACAGGCGGTAGGTAAGGGGCCCAATTAAAAAAAATTTCAAATCAAAGTTGTTTCTTGAAGTTCTAGGAATAAATTTGGTCATAACAAAAATTTTGATTGGACCCCTCCTTCCCTTTCAAATCCACTATTTTTCTTTTTAGAACCAAAAAGAACCAATTCCATTAATTGGTGGTGGTTCTGGTTTTCATTGTAAAGGAAATTGAAAATGGTGGTGGTGATGGTGGTTTTTTATTTTCAAACCACTTTTTTTGTGGTTGTGGTTGTGGTTATTTCAGCAAATGATTTTTCGTTGTGGTTCCAAACGGTTCTCTTCCCTGCCTTTTCGAAAGGAATTGGTTCTTTTTGGTGGTGGTTCTTGAATGAATTTTTGAAGTTCATTGTAATGGTTCCAAATGGTTTTGAAAACCAATTGAAATATCTGGTGGTGGTGGTTTTACCCGGTTTTGGTTTCAATTGGTTTTCTTCCCTGTTATAGATATAATATCGATAAAATATCTTACTATAATCTCGAAATTTTTGCTAACTATAATTCGTCGATAATCTATCTATATATCGAAAGATAATTTCACGATTTAGGCGGAACTAACGCGACACTTTATCGAATTCGATATTTTGTCGATTTTTTATTTCGATAATTTGTCGATTGTGCTGCTCGGGTCTGATGCACATGACATTTCTGTTGGAGATAATCTCAAGTCTGAACATACACTTCCAGAACACCCTGTATTGCACTATATACCTCCATTATTGTGTGTGCATATCGTTACCCAAGGATTAAAATATATTCCAAGGTGCTACATGTACCTACGGATGTCTATTACAGCAAGAGGCTCTTAATCCACAATTAATGAACGCTATCATTTCGGTTTTAACGACCACTCATTGCTAGTTATTCACTTTGTTCGCGAAAAGGCGCGTTTTCTTGCACGGCTGGCCCCTTTCAACCCTTATAATGTTTCCTAGCGGATTTAATGAACGTATTTAATCACCGAGAATTGAAGATTATGTTCGACTATAGGGCCGCCGCCGCGTCCTAAGGTAATGAGATACTGTACGTACGATGAAAGAAGTATTGATGATACCGATATTTCTCATTTGTCGGTGTACGCTTAGCACTGCACGAGTCTCGGTGTGCTTCGGATTCGACGTCGTCTTCTCATTTTCACGCTCCATCGAGAACGCGTAGCTTTTAATAATACAGCTTTTACGACGCATAAGGGACGCTTAAGGGTCGGATAGAACAAGGCTTTAGGTACCACTAGCTATCTAGTTGAATGGGCGATGAAGACGTCATAAACAATGATTTTCATTTCGCCGCTAAATGGAAAACAGATAATTAGGTCATTGGTGATAAAATCGCAGACGCTTGAGCGTTTTGTGCGCCCGAGCACAGCTCAAATAACACGCTCGTAATTTTTCCCCTCTGGTCTTATTTTTGCTTTCTGTTATACTACAAGTAAGTAATACACTTATATCAAAAAGTTTTCTTTCTTACCATGTATAACGCTGCTGTAAGAAAATCTGCCAACGTTAGCAGAACAAAGCGACACGTAAATCGGATAGCGGCGGCAATCAGAAAAGCTTTCACTGTTGCAGGGTCGTAGTTTTGTGAGAAAATTGTAAACCGTAACGGCACGCTGCCGCGTACACTTGCTTTAATAAAAGATTCGCTAAAAGGGGTTCGACAAATTTCCATTTATACAGTTTTATCGGTTTATGACGAACGTGCACTGCCCTGCCACGTACCCGCCCTCCCATGTGTCTAGTTTCTCCGCCACCGTAACGTTAAAAGCTTATAATTAGCGAGCTTTGAAAATTTCGCCAAATTCGTTTTATAATTACACAACATTTTTCTTTGATGGCTAATTTACATCCGCGTCGTACAATGCGTCCCAGCGCAGCGATCCGCCTTTTAAAACGAAATTATAACCATTATACCAGCCAGATATTGCGAGCGAACAGATCACTCGTCGTCAGATATTCGAAAAAGACGATTTTTTTCATCATTTTGCTTTTCCGAGCAAAAAATAAAAGCGTATAGTGGCTGTTTTAATTATAGGATAACGATTCCTCAACAGTCTTGTAAATTAAAATGGACATTTGGTCGAGATGACCAGAAAAATACAGCTGCTAAAACACTATTCCATATAAATTGGGCAGAAAAAAAAAAGAAGTAAAAAGTTCCTAAAAGTATAGGTAATTGCACACGTCTAAAAGATTACCAAATTTGTTGATAAAATTTACCTGTTTTCCATGAATTTGCTAAAAAAAAAATAAAAAAAAATAATCAGTTTTATAAACTATACAAAGAAAGCTTAAGCTTTACTATACTCAAATGTAAATTTTACAATTCTGAACCTCCGACGGTGTGAGCGGGTCTCCACATGTTAATATAACTTGCAATTTGAAATTTTGTTGTTACCTACTCTCTCTTTTCAAAAATCTTTTCAATACCCATATCCAGTTTCTTATTATAATGATGAGAGAGCGAATGGGAAAAGGAAGGAAGCTTGCATCAAAAGAAACATTTTTTCATTTTTATAATCAACATTTTTTCTCTTCAAATTTATTTTTCAACTTTGTTTGTTTTTGTCCGTTGAAAATATCATTCTACATTAAATTCCTGAGGATTTCTTACATAAATTTAGCAAAAAACTGAAATCAGAAAATTTTCACGAATGGCTCCTTTTCCTACCTGCCTTCCTTCACATACTTCACCTTTTAAACTCGGATAAAGAATGCGTTTTTTTTTTGTTTTTTTTTTCAAATTTTTATAAACTTTTTTAGACATTTTTACGTAATTTTAGAAAACAATAATCTATGTTGATCAGTAGGCAAAAATAAAAGAATTAATTAAAAAGGGTATTTATTTTTAAAAATATGCTACAAAAAACAATAAAAAACAACAACAACGGTTCTTTATTTAGTTTGAATGAATAGACATAAAAAATATACTTATATTTGCAACATAAAATAGGTTAAAATTTCAAATATACCCAAATTAAACTTCATTCCAATCATTTCAAAGATTGTTTTTTTTTTTTTTTTTTTAATCAAATTGTCTAGTACCTAATTTATTTTGTACGTATAGGTACCTAAATTTGGAAAAAAATAAAAATTTAAAAGAAAATTTAGTTTTAAAAAGAGATCAAAATATGCACCTACCTTGTTGAGAAAATAATTTTCATTTTCAACTTCAAGAAATATTTTTTGAATTTTGAATTTTTTTTTTCTTTTTTTGAGGTATGAAAGTTTTAAGGAAAAACTTGAAAGTATAATAATTTCTTTTAATTAGGAACGTATACCTAGTTTTTTCAAAAATCTAAATTAATTTTCTCAATGGAAATTTAAAAAAAAATCGAAATAGGCCTACCCAGTTTGAGAATATTATTCCATTTCATTCGAAAAATGAAAAAGAAAAAAAAAGGGGGAAAATTATCAAAATTTTGAAAGAAGGTGTAAAAAATTACTTTTTAATTTTTGCATTTTTTTTAAAATGTAAAAAAATTGAAAAATAAAAAAATTCAGAAAATTTTTTCCATATTTTAATGGGAAGATGGAATGATTGATTGATTGATTGAAGGAATGAATGAATGAAATTTATTAGGTAGTAATTTAAAGCTTTTGCTTTCTTTACACTGTCCGTTAAAAAATTGTTTAATAAATTGAAGTACTTTTTGAAAATAAAATAATATGTATAAATGAATAATATTTTTTCAACTTGAATGAAAATTTAGAGGGAGGGTAGGAATACTTATTTTAAAACATCAAGAGGTATTCTATATTATGATAAGGTATTTTTTAAAAATCTTCAAAAATTTTCAACTGTTTTCTTTTTCTTTTTTTTTGGGGGGGGGGGGAGGGTGTCAGAACTGTTCTGTTCCTCGGCATGTAGGTTTGGTAGTGGTCCTAGATGTGCCTTTTGGGGGTTACGACCTTCTAACCCCTTTTCACCCCCTTCCACCCCCGAAAAAGTCAATTTTGGGGTCATTTTACGCTGTTTTTAAAATTCCCAATTTTAAAGAAATTTTTAAAATTTGGCAAAACAGCATTTTTTACTCTTTTTTTTTTTTGAAAATGTTGAAAAATCCCAAATGTGGCACTCCTTTTGAAAAGGGACAACTTTGTCAGAAATTTGAAACGCCAGAAAACGCGATAATGTGAACAGAAGTCAAGAATTACGTTTTTTACATTTTGACGGAATCAGATAGAGAATTTAACGCTCTTTCCAATGGTACCACTGGCAATGCGTTTAGGAGTTTTTTGCGTATTGTGGCGTATTTTTCTTCCATAGAATCTTCAGTTTTCCCCAAAAAAAAATAGAAAAAAAAAACAGGAAAAAATTGATTTGAGACAATGAGTTCATTCTGAACATTTTTCATTCTATACATTTTTTTCATAGAATGCTTAGTTTCATCATAAAAAACCAATTGCTACCAACTTTGGACCATTTTCTTCGAAATTTTATCTAGTTTCGACGAGTATAGCTAACTTGATTTTTTCAAATCTGACAAAGTTGTACCTTTTCATATGGAGTGCCACAAATGTTGAAAATACATAATATTGTAAAAAAATCCAATTAAAGACAACAAAAATAACTAGCATTTCTTTCAATTTTATAGATGTAACGAATAATTTATCAATTCAAATGAAAATTTGAGGACTTCGAAATTGTTCCAAGAATTAATTCTCTAGATATAATTTTTAAAAAATCTTCAAAATTTTGCGATTTTTTTTAAATGTGAAAAAATTTAAAAGTTTGAAAAAAATTGCAAATGAAGTTCAATGTTTTTGTGAAATTAAATAAAAATCGATAAAAGGGCATTGTGACAAAAATTCAAGATACTTACCAATATTTTTTTTCAATTTGAACGAAAACTGAGGGGGGGGGGGTTGTCAAAATATTTTTAAATTTTTTTTTTTAATTTGAATAAAATAAATCTTAAAAAAAGGTGAAAAAAAAGTTCGCAAAGTTAAAAAAATTGCTAAAAAGTACCTACAAAGAAATTTCTCTTCGAATGTTTTAAAGAAACATTGATAAATTTACATTTAAAAAAAAAATGAATAGTTTTAGTTTTTCAAAAACCTAGACAAATATTTTCATTTCAAAATGATTTTTTTTTTTTAAAATCAAAAAATTAAAACAATTTTTAAAATTCGAATTTTTTTGAAAATCTGGAAAAAAACTTGAAAAAATTATATGAATTTTAAAAATAATACCTACTTTGAAAAATTGGAAAAAAGTAAAACTTTGAAGAACCAAAGAATAATAAAAAAAAAAAAAAAAATACAAAATTCTAAAAAAAAAAAAAAATTGAAAAACCCGAGCAGCACACTCGACAAATTATCGAAATAAAAAATCGACAGAATATCGAATTCGATAAAGTGTCGCGTTAGTTCCGCATAAATCGTGAAATTATCTTTCGATATATCGACAGATTATCGATGAATTATAGTCGGCAAAATCCATCAACAGATAAACTTTCGATAAAATCGAACGATTTTTCTTTTAAAAATCTCAAGATTATAGTTAGATACTTCATCGATAACCTATCTATAAATCGAAAGATAATTACACGATTTATGCGGAACTAACGCGACACTTTATCGAATTCGATATTCTGTCGATTTTTTATTTCGATTTAGTTTCGATATTCTATCGATTTTTTATTTCGATTTAATTTCGATATTCTATCGATTTTGTATTACGATTTTTTGTAGATTATCTAGTTTCGATATTCTATCGATTTTTTGTAGATAATTTAGCATATATGGGTATATGCGCGCGCACATTTTCAAGACCGGCTGGCGAGTTTGAAGTCGTAGTTACGCTTAAGGCTGGCGAATTTCGTTCCAAATACAGCAGTTTCTACCAAAACAAGCGTCTGTTGCGAACATCGGAGTTCGTTCGCATAATACGAATTGGATTATAATATTCAAACGTCTTATGCAAAATTGGAGAAGAGGGAGGGGTCCAATTGAAATTTTTATAATAACTAAAATTATTTCTAGGACCTTAATTTACAACTTTTGTTTGAAAATTTTTTCAAATTGGCCCCTTTTTCCTCCGCTCCTCCAATTTTGAATAAGTATCAACGGAGTATTATGCAAAATTGGAGGAGAAGGAGAGGTCCAATTGAAAAAATTTTCAAACAAAAGTTGTAGCTTAAAGTTCTAAGAATAATTTTGGTCATTACAAAATTGTCGATTGGGCGCCTCCCTCCCGTTCAATTTTAAATACTAAGTATTCACATAGTAATCGTAGTATTGAACTTGGTAAAATTTTATTTAAGAACAACGATCTGGTTTCAAGTAAAATACCTAGTAAACCAAAAAAACTAGATAACTTGTTTGAAAATTTTTTCAATTTTGATTTCGCATATTACTGTTACACGTAAGTAGGTAAATGCAAAATAATAGAGGCTAGAGATGAGGTCCAATTGAAAAAACATTTCAAACAAAAGTTGTAGAATAATATTCTGGATTTAATTTTGGTTATTATAAAAATTTCGATTTGGCCCTTTCTTCCCATCCAATTTTGAATATAAAGTAGGTATTTTTTGACTAGAAAAAAATCAATATAGTTTCAACAACTATCGTTACAAAATCGTTGAAATATCGAAGTCGATAAATTTCATATAATCTGTCGATAATACAGTTGTAAATATCTTCACAAAATCGTTAAAAAATCGAATTCGAGAAATTTCAGATTATTTGTCGATAATATAGTTGTAAATATCGTCACAAAATCGTTGAAAAATCGAATTCGAGAAATTTCAGATTACGTGTCGATAATATAGTTTCAAATATCTGCACAAAATCGGTGGAAAATCGGATTCGAGAAATTTCAGATTATTTGTCGATAATATAGTTTCAAATATCTGCACAAAATCGGTGGAAAATCGGATTCGATAAATTTAATATTCTTTGTCGATAGTATCGTTGACGAATATCGTCCTAAAATCGTAACACTATCGAATTCGATAGTTTTTAGATTTTTTGCCTATAAAATCGTACAGCTAAATCTGTATCATATCGTGAGAACATCTTTAGATTTTTAAACGATTTTTTATCGATACGTTTCAACTTTCGATATTATCGATCGAGTGTGCTGCTCGGGAAGAAGATTACGATTAGATACCAACCTAACTATGAAAAGAAAATTTTAAAAGTAGACCTTTTCAAAAATGTGAATATTTTTTTCAATATGAAAAAAAAAGCCTGTAGTAAAACGACGGAACCTCACATTCGCAATACGACAATCTAGTTTCAGATTTATCCTTTCCAAACCTGTAACAATATCCATTATCCATCCACCGCTGCTACGACTATAAATTCGCTCAAAAGCATAACCCCTCTTAGAATTAAAAACTCTGTAGGTACATAGTCGTTGAGTACACACAACGAACGAGCACAATTTAAATTCATCGACGCTAATTTGCGACGCACCCTTGAACTCGCGATATCCTAAGGACGACTACGGTTCAACTGCTGCCTAGCTGCGCCCACAACATGGCCAAAATTAGGCACCAGATAGGCAACTTATTCGACACGAATAGATAACCGAGACCTAGACGTAGTCACGCGAGCGACGACGACTACGACAACGTACGTACAAAATAAAATGGAAGTAGAACACTCATACATCACGCGGAGGTATTCTCCGCAAGCCGTTGATTTGTTTTGATAAAATTAGCAAACAACGTTTCGTCGCTCATTAGTAGGCTGATTAGGCGACTTATTCAACATATACGTGTACATGATTAATTACGTCTATAGAAAACCGATCATAGGGCTAGATAATACACACACCCTGAGCGGCGCAGCAGTCGAAATATTTACGCTTTTCGTAAAATTAACCACCGCTGGCATGGCATATTCTCCCTCGTCTAATCATTGAAACAGTTTCAATTAACCGAATAAAGTTTTACCATCGTCGTACTGCCTGCAACCCCGCCCACTAGAAAAAAGACAGACTGATACACGTGCAAATGTAGTACATATTCGACGGCAAAGACGCCACCTCCGGCAACTCGGCACCGCATCGCTGAAGTCGAGTAGGATAATTCAATTGTTTCCATTGCCTGCCATTCCTCTGGGTTAAAGCTTCTCTCGCACTGGCACGCTTTCTAATAATTTCTGCACTAATGTAATTTAGCGCTGCACTATGCGCAAACTTGCACCACCAAACGTGTCCATGGCCTAACAATAATTTTAAAAATTTGTAGAAGATTTATTCGTCGGAAGTACCAAATATGGAAAGTTGTTATAGGCAGAAATCAAATACACACCAACTGTTGTACCATCTACAGGGTGTGCCGGATGGAGAGTGAAACCTTCAAACTAGTAACTATGCAACTTATTATGAGTCGATGTCAGTATGTTTGCCTAGGCTCCGAACTGCAGGGGCTGAGTGTTATGCTCATCGAAAAAAAAAATCGTTATGGAAGAGCGTTTTTAATCTTATGCTCCTAGAAAACTATACTAGTTAGAAAGTTGCTCTTTGCAGCATCAGATGGCAAATTTTGTCTAGAATTTTTTCATAAGGGCTGGTAATTTTTATAATTGAATTACAAGTTCACATATTATGTTAATGCGCCAAATCATCCAAGGCAGAAGTTACACGGGTGTAAATTTTTGGTCTGACAAATATTTAAAATAGAAAATTCTCAACAAAAATGCGTCTGAGAGAAAAATTGAAGGAATGCTTTTTTGTTGAAAATTTAAATTGGAACAACTTTTGTGTGAAACATTTTTACATATAATCAAAAAATCGAAAGTTATCAACAAAACTCTGAAAAAAGTGAGAAAAACATCAATTTTCGACATATTCTCAATTATTTCAGGAAAACTATCATCGTTAGAGAAAAATTCTCCAAACAAAAATTGTTTCCCATTAAATTTTCCATCAAAATGCTTCTATTAATTTTTTTGTAATTTTTCACTGAAGGAAGTTATATTTTTTTTTGTTGTTTTTTATGAAATAATTTATGAAATTTTTTTAATGCTAAATGAAACATAACTTTCTCCAGTGAAAACTTACCAAAAAAATGTATGGGTACATTTCGACAGGAAATTGAACGAGGAACAATTTTTGTTTCAAAATTTTTTCTCTAACAAAGGCTGTTCTTTTCGATGGCGCATGGCGCAGTCCCCATCTCTCTATCTTACTCCAATCAAAAGTTATGAGCGAATAATTTGTTAAAAACATCTAAAAAAATAATGATCAAAATTTTTTTGAATTCATTTTTCTTAAATAATTGTTTCCAGATGTTTTTCCAAATAAATAAACTGCTCGTAACTTTTGAACCACTAAAAAATTATTTAAGAAAAAAAATTAAAAAACGGTTATAACAATTTTTTTCTATGAGCATAACTCAGCCCCTGCAGTCCGAATACCAGGCAAACATACTCACATCGACTCATCATAATTTGTATATTTACTGGTTGGAAGGCGTTGCTCTCAATCCAGTACACCCTGTATACATATGATACGATGGAATCGATTTTAACCAGATTATTCCACCCTACACTCTATACTACAGGATAGTGTT
This sequence comes from Balanococcus diminutus, assembly GCA_959613365.1. Lineage (NCBI taxonomy): Eukaryota > Metazoa > Arthropoda > Insecta > Hemiptera > Pseudococcidae > Balanococcus > Balanococcus diminutus. Next base: position 25,756,727 of record OY390718.1, read on the forward strand.
TACAGTTTCATTCAATTTCACCTATGTTTATAGAAGATGAAAGCTCGTCCAACTCTTTTACACGTATAATATAGAAATTGCATTGTATCGAGAACTCAATCCCCCGTGTTTCGTATAATTACCAGCACAGCGACGTACCAGACGTAAATTGAAAACGGTTCGAAAATAGCAAATGAGAGTACTTTCAATTAACTCGCTCGGGTCTTTAAAACTCACAGTTCCGAAAAAAGAGAGGAAAAAAAGGGTTAGCTTATTTTCACTCCGACGTCAAATGACCATAAACTATAGATGGGTGTCGATGTATCCTCGAAAGTACATTGTACAATGTACATGCAATTAGGCGAGTAATGAGAATTTCTCGGTGCCATGTGCAATTTTGAAAGAATAATTTGCGGTTCTTCAAATTACATCGTGTGAGTTCCTTTTTTGGTGTGGGGAGAGGGCAGCAGGAGATGGAGTATTGTAGATTTTTGGAATTTTCTGTATTTTTCATGGAAACATATTGCATTTCTAATGTGCTTCGGAAGATTGGTATTTTTTTTCATATTTCAATTAATTTAAAAAATTGGTATCCACTCGAAAAATTGATAATTTAAAAAAAAAATTTAATTCTAAAATAATGGATTTTTTGATTTTTTTTATCAATTGAGGCCGGGGGAGAATAAGGGCCTATCCGCGAAAAGTTCGTTTTGAGTGAATCGCATTTGAAATTTTAGTTTGATTATAACTCAGCGGTAAAAAATTCAACAATGTTGCTCTTTGTCTCATTAGAAAGAGCAACTCTTTCGCTACAATTCGGTAGTATAACATTGAAAAAAACTCCATTCTTTCCCCCCCTCTACATTTACTTGAAAAAGTTGCTCTGAAGGCCCTTTTTCAATATCCATATTTCTTTAAAAAAATTTTGCTTCTAATCGAATCTGAAAATGGCGAAATGTCAAAAATATCGCTGTTTCCCTTCTGATAAAGTTGTTCTGAAGGCCCTTTTTCAATATCCATTTATACTTATTTAAAAAAAAAAATTTTGCTTATTATTGAATCTGAAAATGGTAACAATCGAAATGTTACACAAAACCAAAATTTTATAAAAAATACGTTCAACTAATCGATTATTATAATTATTACCACATGAGAAAGTACAATTATGATCGAAAAAGATCGCGGATGCAATGATAACAACATCAGCAACAAGTATTCATATAAGTGCCTTAAAATTTTTGAGAAACCGAAATCTTAATCCCATAAAATCAATGTCTTAGGCCCGGTTGTACGAAAATATTTCGATACTGATCCGTGGTTGATCCGCCAAATAACAAGCGATCATTGGTTCAAACCACGGATCAAGCCCACGTGACCGACATCACGTTTCTTGATCCATGTCCGTACAACCGGCCCTATGTCCGTTAAAAACTCACTAGCGACCTCTACACGTCGAGTTGGGAACTACCACCACTTTTAATGAATAGTCGAAGGTTGAAGATATCTGAAACGCGATTCTAGATAAAAAGGGCCTTCGCCCGCGAAGGCCCTTATTCTCCCCCCCCCCGCCCTCAATTGATAAATTTATAATACATTTTTTTTCAATTTCAAAAATTGATGAAATTTTGTATCCCAAAACAAAAGATTAATTTTTCTGTTACTTTCAAAATTTGACATTTTTTTATTCTAAAAAATTGATCCATTTTTCGAATATTAAAGAGGTAATTTTTTGAAAAATTTAATGAATAGATCATTAGGCTAATTCAATTTATAATTCTTTTGATTTAAAAGAATTGACTGAGTTTTGATAAAATTATTTGATTTTTTAATTATTTTAATCATCAGTTCATAACTTTTTTGACATATTTTTTATAATTTTCTATTTAAATAGTTGTGTTTTTTGTTGTTGTTGTTGTTTTGGGGGGGGGGGGTAAAATTATTCAATTATTTAATCCAACATTAAGTATTTTGATCAGTTGATGAACTGTTCGAATCGAAAAATTGATACTTAGATTCCTCGATTTCAATTAATTTTAAAAATCGAACAAATTTTTCGATTTAAAAAAATTGAATATATACTTATATATTTTTTTGTGGAATTGTTCAATTATCCTATTTTACTCAGTCGATAAATTCTTCAAATTCAAAAAATTGATACAATTTCTCGATACCGAAAAATTTATGGATTTTTCGATTTCAATCAATTAACAGATTTTTAATTTTCGATTCACTGATAATTTTTTTTTTTTCATTTCAAAAATTTTTAGGCATGAGATTTTTGAAATTTATTAATTTTCGATTGTGAAAAATTGATAATTTTCAATTTTCAGTACCTATAATGGTCATTTTTTTGATAAAAAAAGAATGAAATTGTCAGATACGAAAGATCGATGGATTTTCAAATTTTGATAAATTGTAGATACATTTTTGATATTCAATTTATGAAGGAATTCTTTATGTTTTTAAAAAATTGGTAATTTTTCAATTTCAAAAAATTGATCAATTTTTCAAAAAATTGGCGGATGTATCGATTTTAAACAGTTAACGAATTTTTCGAATTCAATGAATTGATTAATATTTCTATTTTAATTAATTGATTAATATTTCAGTAAAATCATTAAGAGTATAAATTTTTATTTCAATGATCAATAAATTTTCCCATTTAGATCAAGTTTCTAATTTTAATGTCCCATCTTCAAAAGATTGGTGGAGTTTTCAATTATAATACCTATTTTTTTTTTTTTTTCAATTTGAAGGAATTTGCAATGATTATTTTTTTTAAAAATATTTTTATGTTTGAAAAAAGTATTTCATAATTTTTTTTAATTTTATAAAAATGATCAATTTGAAAAAAAAATGTCGGATTTTTCGATTTTAAAAAAAATGCTAAATTCAAAGAATTTTTTTGATTTCAATTAGGTAATTGACTGATTTTTTTTATTAATGCTCGGTGCTTCAATTCAATTGAATTAATCTGTACTTTTTGATTTCGACGAATTGTTCAACTCTTTGTTCAATTTATACCATCTTTTTTCGTTTTATTTTGCGATGAAATTTCATTTACTATTATTACTTTTATTTTTCAATGCTTTGCTTTATAAAAACACTTCAACATCGTCACATTTAAACTTTACAAAGCAATAGTACATTTTCAACTATGTATAATATATTTTCAATCAAATTCAATACCTTTGTGGGATTTTTTTGTACTGCACGAGTAAATAACAAACTGCGAATATTTCCTCATTTTCAAGAGCACGAGAAAAAAATCTATCGTTAATGAATCGACAATCGATACTTAATCGTCTTTTTTTCTCGAAAAAAAAAAAAATGACGGTATAATTAAGCATCGCCAATCACTTACCCAAATTGACTAGGTAACACGGCTGAATATCCGGTAGCAGCTCTTAATCCGGGAAATGCCAAGGCAGCAGCTGAAACGAGATGGAAAAAAATTGCATTTTATTAGAAAACTTTATGTCAGTCAACTAGAAATACTACGTAATATTTAAGATAAAAGACGATGCTAAAAAATATATCGAATCTCCATCTTCAAGAACCCCTGAGAAAAAATCTTTTGCGCTTTCATTGTAGCTAATTCAGTTTTAAAAATATTTAATGACTCGGAATAACAAATTCTGGAATAAATTTTCTCGAGTTTATAAATGCAAATTTCTTATCTTTCACCTTTTATTTTTATCAGGCACGCTGTTGGGCGCGTATAGAACGTTGCAAAAATGATTCGAAATAAAATTACATTACGATAAAATGGAATTTGTATCAATATTACTCGGTAAAATTGTGTTATTTCGCTATATGAGCCTTGCAGGGATTTTTGTACTCGCGGCTGCTTATTACAAGCAGCTCGCGGATTTACGCTCGTATACACGTCGTCTGAAAATAAAAACTTTTCCGTAATAAGCTTCATTTATTTTTCAATTTTTTTTTTCTCTTCGCGTATATAAATCTTCTAATATAAATACACGAAGCTGCCTCGCGTAAGTAACTAAAAAAGGGCTTAGCTTTAAACGGAACGAAGACAGCGGAGATATTTAGATGATGATAATAAAGAAGACACGAATAGAGTGACTGGTGAACGTATAGAAGAAAAAGAGGTGCAATATATGTTTCTAAAGTGTTCCTCCTTCCTCTGTCCCATTACCTGTAAGTTATTTTTTTTAAATTGAAAATTCGACTGGCATGGCACCCATAGATCTTATCTTCATCACCTCAAACTAAAAAGTGAGAAATTCAGTTACCTTCAGAAAATCGAGAGATTTTTTATTCTAAAACAAATCAAATCCACATAAGATCCTTCCTCCTAGCCCGCAATAAAAATAAATTTTTTCTCCAGAAAAATGGGAAAAACTGAATATTTTTTTTACAAAGAAATTGAATATTTTTTCCAACAAAAAAATTGAATATTTTTTCTAACAAAAAATTGAATATTCTTTTATTTTTAAAAATGAACATTTTTTCCAACAAAAAATTTGAATATTTTTTCTAACAAAAAATTGAATATTCTTTTTCTTTTTAAAATGAATATTTTTTCCAACAAAGAATATTGAATATTTTTTTTCACAAAAAAATTTAATATTTTTTCTAACCAAAAAAAATGAATCCTTTTTTTGACAAAATTTTTTCCCCACAAAAAATAAAAAAAATTTTCCAACAAAAAAAAACTGATTACTTATTCTTTCTAACAAAAAAAAAAAAAAAAAGCAACAAAAAAGTGAATATTTCTTTCAACAAAAAATTAAATATTTTTTCTAACAAAAAATTGAATATCTTCACTAACAGAAAGATCAATATTTTTTTCACAAAAAAATAAAATATTCTTTCTAACAACCAAATTGAACATTTTTTTTTCACAAAGAATTGAATATTTTCACTAACAGAGAAATGAATATTTTTTCTAACAAAAAATTGAGTATTTTTACTAGCAAAGAAATTAAATATTTTTTCACAAAAAAATGAATATTTTTTCCACAAAGATAAATTTTTTTTAAAATATTTTTTCCACAAAAAAAATGAATAAGTATTTTTTCCAACAAAAAATTTGATTAGGTATTCTTTCTAACAATGAATTGAATATTTTTTTCAACAAAAAAAGTGATAATATTTTACTCAAAAAAAATTAAATGGGTATTATTTTACAAAAAATTGAATAATTTTCCAAAAAAATCAAGTGTTATTATCCCGCCCAAAATATGAGAAATTGAAATTATTTTCTCATAAAACTTAGATTTTCACTCTCAAAGATTTGAAAATAATTTTTTTGCTCAAGAATGACGAGGAATTTTTTCCCCAAAAATTATTTTGAGAAATATTTTTACTTTAAAAAATTGAAATACCTACCTACTAATAGGTAAACAGTCCAAACACGAAAAAAATTGCAATTTAAAATGAATATTTTTTTTTTAGAAAAATGGATCTTTCAATCGTTAAGTAACGTACAAAGTATATCTCATTTTGTTGTTTTCGATGTTTTATGGATTGTTGCTTACACTTCATTTTTTAAATTTAAGGGGGGGGGGGGCTCGATCACCCGAGCTACTACTAAGTTTCCCACCACGTTAAAGGATTAAATTCGGAATTCGTTGAAAGAATTGAAAAATTCTGAGAAGTTGGAAAAATTAAAATACCTAATGATTTGAAAAATCACGATTTTTTTTTTTTTAATTGACTATTTTATACCTAATGAATTACAGTCTGTGTTCTGCTGCTCTTTCGTCTGAAATAATCTAGATATCTATTCCCGAGCAGCACACTCGACAAATTATCGAAATAAAAAATCGACAGAATATCGAATTCGATAAAGTGTCGTGTTAGTTCCGCATAAATCGTGAAATTATCTTTCGATATATAGATAGATTATCGACGAATTATATTTAGCAAAAATTTCGAGATTATAGTAAGATATTTTATCGATAATATATCTATAATATCGAAAGATAATTTCACGATTTAGGCGCAACTTTATCGAATTCGATATTCTGTCGATTTTTTATCGATTTTTTATTCCGATTTTTCGTCTTTTACTAGCTTTTTTCTATAATTAAAACTCATTAATTAGCATAATTAATACATTAAACTATGCCTAAACACATTATTCATGTTACGGTAAGAGGATCATTTCAGAAAAAGTCAAAAAAAATTATAAAAAATCTGCCACCCGTGGGGCTTGAACCTTCTACCTCCTGCATGGTAATCCTCTTCCTTAACCACTATGCCATACCTTATCGTTGAGGAATTAGCAATAAAACGCTTATAATAGGCAGTTTAGTACTTCCAGACGTGTTGGACTTGGAAAAATTTTCACCAATTTGGAAATAATTTCAAATATCGTCACAAAATCGTTGAAAAATCGTTCGACAAATTTCAGATTATTTGTCGATAATGTAGTTTCAAATATCGCCACAAAATCGTTGAAAAATCGAATTCGAGAAATTTCAGATTACGTGTCGATAATAAAGTTTTAAATATCTTCACAAAATCGTTAAAAAATCGAATTCGAGAAATTTCAGATTATTTGTCGATAATATAGTTTCAAATATCGTCACAAAATCGTTAAAAAATCGAAATCGAGAAATTTCATATTACGTGTCGATAATATAGTTTCAAATATCTTCACGCAATCGTTAGAAAATCGAATTCGAGAAATTGCATATTATGTGTCGATAATATAGTTTCAAATATCTTTACAAAATCGGTAAAAAATCAGATTCGATAAATTTAATATAATGTGTCGATAATATAGTTTCAAATGTCGTCAAAAAGTCGGTAAAATATCGAAGTCGAGAAATTTCATATAATCTGTCGATAATATAGTTTTAAATATCTTTACAAAATCGTTAAAAAATCGAATTCGATAAATTTAATATTCTTTGTCGATAATGTAGTTTCAAATATCTGCACAAAATCGGTGGAAAATCAGAATCGATAAATTTAATATTCTTTGTCGATAGTATCGTTGACGAATATCGTCCTAAAATCGTAATACTATCGAATTCGATAGTTTTTAGATTTTTTGCCTATAAAATCGTACAGCTAAATCTGTATCATATCGTGAGAACATCTTTAGATTTTTAAACGGTTTTTTATCGATACGTTTCAACTTTCGATATTATCGATCGAGTGTGCTGCTCGGGTTTCAAAGTAATACAAATACCCATTAAATGAAGCTCGACTACGAATAACGTTTACCTCTTCAAACTCAACGATCATTAAATTCGTTCACTAATACAATTGTGGTTTTTGCAGTATTTCCCAATACAACCAGCCAATCTGTAATCTCATACACTGTGTAATATTAAGAGTAGGTACCTACGAGTACATGTAACTCGAACAAACTTGAAACTAACCACGATGAAATCAACAAGATACTTAACAAGTATGAAACGCCGGATAATTGCAAAGGCCAACGTTCTCATCTTCGTTTAACCTTCCACCAAAGATATCGGAAAAAGGTAAGTAAGTATATTTCGAAGTAGGGAAAAATAACCAACGACCATAATGCGATAAATTTTCTCGCGAATTTATCTATTTTTAACGGCACTGCGAGTGTGAGAGTTTGAACGTTTCGGGTAAGATTCACGATCCACCGCAAACGTTTATAAGCATCAATAAAGTTGGGAAAATTAACTTTTTGCTCGAATATATATTTTTAGCTCGATTGAGAACATTAATAGTAAACGCCCACGAGGTAATTTTCAGCACGGATTTGCGCCGAAGACGATGAGAAATAGGTACAGAAGTGAGGTCGGTGGCGGTACCGAGAGTGTAAAACTTGGGCTCAAAAATTACGATAAAAATGTCTCGCATGTGTTTGCGGTTTCGATGTTGAGTTATAACATCTGTAACGAAATCAATTTCGCAAAGGAAGCGATTAACTGCAGGTAAGGTGACGTAGGAATACGTGTACTTTGAAATTATTCTCGAAACCCCGAGATTAATTTCTCTTTTAGTCGTAATCGAAGCTATTTAAATGGCTCGAAGAGTTACCTATACTCCGAAATTCTGCAGGGTTAACGGCAGCAATAAGATTGCCATAACGTGGTATCGTTGTTCGTTTCTTAACTTAATCCCATCATGTGAAATTGATTTAAAATTTAACCTCAGAATATTTCACCGAGAACACGATATAGGCGGAATTCTGTCCTCGTATTGAAATAGGTTTTCCTATCGAGTACCTATCGCTTTTGCCCTAGAAAAGAAATTCGAATACGTTGTAAAATTTCGTTGGCCAAATTTTGCGAAATTTGACCGTCTTCTAGAGGAATTCTATACAATGCAATAAAAGTAACTGAACGTTTCCATTAGGTTGTGCCAATTTCAGGTGTGGTAACTTGAAATAATTTTCTAGGGTGTGGCTCGAATTTTTCTGAAGGGATTTCAAGTGAACATTTTTAAAATGTTAAATGTGAGAATGATGTTTTTTTTTTCAAAAAATTGATTTTTTTCACTCAAAAATTAGGGTATATGTAAGTATTCATTTATTTTAAAAATTGAAAAATAAAAATAAAAATAAAAATTTAATAATGTGACAAAAAAATCAAAATGTTTTTTCTCAATAATTTTTTTTTTCAAAAAAAAAAGAAACAAAGAATATTTTTTGTAAAAAATTTTAAAAATTTTTACATTCACTTCAAAAAAAAATTTAAAAAGAAAAAAAATGAAAAATACGTAGACCTACCTTATTTCATTACAAAAATAAAATCTGTTGTTTTCCCTTCAAAAATTTTAGAAATATTTTTATTCGAAAAAACTCAATTATTGAGTTCTTTTCCAAAATGAAAAATTCAGACAAAAAAATTACCTAGGTAAGGTTACTTCTCAACAAAAAAATAAATTAAAAAAAATAAATATTTTCCCTCAAAAAAACTTATTTTGCAACCATTTGAAAAATAATCTGAACTCTAAAAATTTCAGTATTTTTCCTTCAAGTATTTTTTACCTTCTTCCTTTCAAGCTTTGTTATCCTATGAAAAAAATAATTTTTCAAGTTGAAAAATAAATTTATGAATTTTTGGTAACAGTTTAAAAAACATGGGATTATAAAGTTATTTCGTTTTGGGGTGGGGGAGGGGCGGCTCAAGCAAAAATAGCATTTGCATAAGCAACAGAGTACCTATCTTCTTTTCAAACAATTTTTCATTTTTTTCACTTATTTTTCCAAATTAGGTAAATTCTGCCCTTTTTAAACTTCTGGTAAAAATTCAATCATTTTCAAAGTTTTTTTTTTTTTTGTTTTTTTTTTGTTTGTTTGTTGATCAATACTTGAAAAAAATAGTGCAAAAATTATGGTTGAATACGAGTAATTTTGAAATAAAAAACTGCGAACTTAGAAAATCTCATGATTAAATTTTTACGTTTGCATAAAAAAAAATTTAAAAATACGAAAAATTTTGAACAGATAATTTCCTGTTGAAGAAAAAATGAGACACGACATCAATTTGAGAATTCCGTATTCAATTTCAAACTAGAATTTTTTTTAAAAGCGTGGGCAAAAAAAGTATGAAAAAAACTTCGGGATGAAAAATTTTGAAAAAAAAATTCATCAGAAATAAAAATAAATCATAATCAATTTTCGTATTTTTCAAACCCCTGCCAAGAAGTAGATTTTTGCGATTTGTGTATTTCATCTTAAACATAAGTTATATTTTTATAAATTTCAATGCTTTAATTATGATTCCTGTTGGTTTTTTTTTAGTTGAATTTTTTTCGAGTTTTCCAAATTTCAATTTTTTTACATCTTTTTAATTTTCCATTAGTTAATCAAAATTTTTCAATTTTTCGTTATTTTATAAATATTTTCAAAATTCTAATCATACTTCGAATTTTTCAATTTTTCGCCATTTAAATTTTTTTCTCATTTCTTTATGGTTTGTAAATTTTTAATTTTTTTTAGAATTTTTCAAAATTTTCCAATTCTTTGCGTTGTTTGCAAATTTTTTTTAAATTTTTGCTTCTTCAACCACTTTTTGATTTTTCGTGAATTCTTTTTTTCTAAGTAGTAGTTTTATAATTTTTTTTATAGATTTTTCAACACTTTATAGTTTTTGAGAATTCTTAATTTTTTTTTTCATTTTCAAATCCTCGATTTTTAATAATTTTTTGGCGTTATTTTTTCTAAAAGTGAAGGCGCGTTGAAAAAGTGACCCTGCGCAAATCAAGATTTTCTATTTTCAGTTTTTTGGCTAAATTCGTGTAAAAATTATCACGGACCGAATGAAATTGATTTCAGGTCCATATATCTCGAAAAAGGAAGAAGTTTTTCAATCTTTGACACAATTCAAATTTTTATTCAAAAAATTTTCATTTTTTTCTTTCAAAGAGGAGAAAAAAAATCATTAAAAAAATGTAATACTTCTTCTGTGAAATTTCATGCATCATCATAATTTTTTTTAATTTTCTGATTCTTGCAAAACTGCAAATTTTTGTGTTTTCTTAAATTTTTCAAATTTTCAATTTTTTATACATCTCTCAATTATTTAGAATTTTGCAATATTTTTCATTTTTCTAAATCGAATTTTTCCAAATTTTCCAGTATATTTTGTTTTTCTCAAATTCCTGAACTTTTCCATTTCACCATTTTAAAATTTGTTTCAATTTCTAGGTTTTTTTTTTCAAATTTTTTCAAATCTTTCAACTTTTAAAACATTGTGATTTTCATCGCACTTCATAAACATTTTCAATATTTTACATAATTAATTTTTTAATAATTTTTATCAAGTACCTACCCACGTCCTTATTAGCAAATTTTTCATGATTACCTATTTAAAATATTTTAATATTTTAATTTTTGGCAAATTTTTTCATCTTTTCATGAATTTAAAAAAAAATCATTTGTGAGTGTGGATGAGAAAACGTGCCTAGTCAGGAAAAAATAGATTTTGAGGTTTTGGCTGTTTTTGATCAATTTCGACCTGTACTTTCATTGAAAATTGGTTTCATGGTTCTAGGAACAATATTCAGCCCTCCAGGGGGCAAGACTTACCAAAAACCAATAAAAATCAAAAATCAATTTTTTCAATTTTAAATTTTTTCTTTTTTGTTAAAAATGGTTTTATGGACCTGGGAACAATATTCAGCCGCTCAGGGGCAAAACTTACCCAAAACCAACAAAGAATCGATTTTTCAAAGTTTTTAAAACTTTCAAAAAAATTTTTTTTTATAATTTTTTAAATATTTTTTTTACATTTTTTAAATATTTTTTTTGTTAAAAATGGTCAAGAACGTCATGAAACACAAAAAAGTTGACATTATGAGTATGATATTCGTAATCAACATGGTTGAAAATATTTTTTGGCATTTTTTATTTTTTTATTTTTAGCAACCCTGATTTCGTTCAAAATTGCCCCCTTTTGTGAAATAGGCTGTAAACATGAGGGGTCAAAATTGTTAGGGAATGAATATTCCACTAATGAATATTCCACTAAGACCCCTCAATGACTGTACAAAGTTTCAAAGTTATCAATTATTTCATTACGGTGATACAGACTTGTAAAGTTCGAAACGTTTATTACCAAAAAAGCGATTTTCCTGACTAGGAACGTTTCCTCATCCACACTCACATTTTCAAATTTTTATATTTTCATAACTTTGCAAAATTTCTCAATTTTTGTGATTTTTCAATTCAATAATTTTTTTTTCTATTTTTTATTGTACCTAGGTATTTTTTTGTTAATTCTATTTTTAATGATTTTCTTGGTTTTTTGAAATGTTTTTTATTTTAAAATTTCATTATTTTCATCCAAATTATTTTATTTTCTAATTTTTCTAAAACCAATTCTTCGTGATTTCTCATTTTTTCAGAAGTTGAACAAAACATTGAAAATTCATACAAAAATTATAATTTTTTTCCAAGGCATTGAAGAAGATTTAAACATTTTTATCAGAGTTATTTTTTAATAACATACGTGGGTAAACTATTAATCTGATAATTATGTCAATATTATTTTTAATAAATTTTGTTCAAAAATTAATTATTTCAAATTTTATTTAAAAAAAGAAAGAAAAAAAAACTCAAGTATCGTTCGAAAATGACGAAATCATTCTAATGTGAATAAGGATACCTACTTTTCAGATAACAATTTAATTTTCTCTTTAATCAGATAAAGTTGAGGGGAAAAATCCAAGATTTTATAAATACAAGGCAATATTCTACCACCGATGCAAAAATTGGCGAATTTTATTTTCGATATTTTTATCCATTCAACATGTCAAACATTGCGAAGAAAAGTCACAAAAGAAGTTTTCTTTATTCAGATAATGAAAAAAAAAAAAAAAAATCGAATAAACTCATTTTATGGCGGAAAAACGCGTGAACTTATAAGAAATTCGTATTCTTGTATATTTTTCCATCTCGAATACTACCATTCGCGTCGAAAAAACTCAAACATTTTAAATCACTATCAAATATTATAAACTTTTCGCATCGAGGAATAGCAAAACCTATTTCATTTCGTATTTATCGTATTTCCACCCCGACTTGAAGAAAATATCCCCAGCGATAGAAACGAGAACCGAAATCGAGCTCGGCCTGTGAGAATTTTTCAAATAATAATGAATTATATCAGTCAGAAGACGCGATACAGCGAGGTAAAAAAAAATAAAGACAATTGTGCCACGCTTCACTTTAACCATAACACCACGGATCGATGAAGGGGAAAAAGTTTTTATAAACTCGGTATTTATTTATATTTTCTTACAGACTGAGTTCTCGCGCTAGTTACTCTCTAAAAAAATATACCACGAATGAAACCAATGATGGGAAAAAAAAACTCGGATGAAGATTTAAAATTCAAAAAACTCTCGAAGAAAAAAAAATACCTACAAATTTGAAATAATTTCAGTAGGTAGGTACACGAGAAAGAGAAAGATAATATAGAGGAAATACGTGTCGCGGTAACGAATTTTAATGGTAAATTTAATAAAAAGAGGCCAGGTAGAAAAATGAGTTGGCAAAAAGTCGACGGGCTCGCATATATTTCCAAACCAAGAAATATGTACCGAATTACTCGGAAAATATTTTAAATAAATTGTATAAAAACTGACAAAGGATGAAAATTGAATATTTTACGAGGCAAAAAAACCTGCACAAGGCGGAAGGCGAGCAAGGCTCTCTAAACAGGTAGGTAATTTCGGCAAGGCGGCGGCGACGATCTGGCGAGTGCGGAAAAAGGAATTTAAAATAGGTTGGATTTTGAAAATCTTTCGACTAGACGTTAAATAATGTAAGAAAAAGGCAAGACCTTTATAAATTTGCTATTCGAGAGATGCGTACGGTCGCGGTTTTTCTAGATTTATGGCCATATAAGTTTCCCCACAGTTCGGGCTATTAGTCCCTCAAAATGAGCTTCGGTCTCGACTTCGATATTATTTATTGCGCGAAAAAATTTATTGTTTTATCACCTCCTACGTTAATTCGCTTTCGATTGCGTAAAGTTTGCGGATGTACGAGGCACCGCACCGACCGTACCGAAACACCGACGTGGCCAATGTCTATAAATGGCCAACTTTTTACACCCTGTGTACATTTTCATACGTTTTTTTTTCCATTTCGATACATTTTAATGAACTTTTTCCCCCCATCGCGTACGCCGAATTTATCGCGAACATGTTAACACCGTCGAATTACGGTCATCGATCTATTTTAATTTTATTACCAACGCCGGCAGCCATTTGAAAAATTGAATCGCGTGTACGACCGGTACAAATGTGCTGAATAATAGAAAAAAAGCGAAAGCTGACCGTTAAAAAGATGAACGCGTGCATGGGCTGTGAACGTGTGTTTGGGTGGTTTAGTAACAAAATTTTCCACTGTATTGGCGAAAAAAAAAATAACGAAAAGTGGTGCAATTTGTTTTCTCCAAAGTTCGACTTATTATTGTTACAGATTCAGTAGGGTGGACTCGCCTTTTATTTCACTCGAAATTAGAAAATTCGTTTATTTGTTTATTTGCGTAATTCATTGGCTACAATAAAAAACCCTAATTTTTGGGGAGGAGATTCAAACTGATGGTCGAAAATTGTGTAATTCAAGATTGAAAATGAAAAAAAAAATATCAAAAAATGTCGAAAAACTATTCAAAATGTTTGACAATATTTTTTTTTAAATGTGAGGCTCCAATTGAAAAATTTTTCAAACAAAAATCGTGTATTTAGATCTCAGGAATAATTTTGGTTATTACAAAAATTTTGTTTGGACCACTCCTTCCTCTACGATTTTGCATTTTACGTATGAAGGTCTCATAATTTATGTATAATATGCAAAATTATTGTACAGGGTGTTCCTGGACCAGTGCATCCCCTTCAAACCAATGATGCAGCTACCAAAACTACACAAGTGTATGCATGTTGGCCAGCCCCAAGATTTGAAGGAGCAAAGTTACGTACTCGTAATGGTCATTTTTTCATATAACCCTTTGTCATGGAGGAAGTTACGCCTCTTTTTATTTTTCAAATGATTGCAGGTCCAGTTCCTTAAATAATTTTAGAGTAAGGAAAAACATCATTTCGTGGAGCATAAAAGATCAATTTTTATTGATCTGAACAAATTTTGTCTAACTTGAAAATTGAAGGAGTTATAATACGCACAAATTTTCTAATCGTTGTAGCTCTTTCGATTTCAGAGTTGGCAAAACATGAATGAAATCAATTTTGTAGAACTTGAAAAGTTCCACAATAAACTTTGAAACAAATCTTGTCTATCTACATTATCGAAAAAGTTACAACTTTCTGAAAAAATAATCATTTCGAGTACGTAATTTTGTTCCTTCAAATCTCAAGGTCGGCAAACATGCAGACACTTGTGTAGTTTGGGTAGCTGCATCACTGATTTGAAGGAGATGCACTGGTCTAGGAACACACTGTACGTATTTACATATAATGCGAAATTGGAGGAGAAGGAGTGGTCCAATCAAAATTTTTGTGATCATCAAAATTATTCCAAATGCTTTGATATACAACTTTTATTCGAAAAATTTTTCAATTGGAGGCTTAGGTCCGGAGATAAGAAAGATTTTTGGAAATGAAGGTGAGCACTGTTCTTCAAAAAATCTCTGTCTCTGTACCTAAGATCCCAAATGAAACAAATTTTCAATCAAAAGTTTTATATTAAGGTCTTAATAACAATTTTGGTTATTACAAAAATTTTGATTGGGTCACTCCCTTTTCTCCATTTTTGCATTATATGTACGTTACTTGCATGTGATTTCTATATAGTGTACGTATAATGCAAAATTGTAAGAGAAGGAAAAGTCGAATCAAAATTTTTGTAATAACCAAAATTATTCCAAAGACCTTGATATACAACTTTTGTTTGAAAATTTTTTTAATTAGGACTTTGGAAAAGTTTTTATAAAATTTTTATTTTTCAAAAATTTATAATTTTTCAATGGATGGTCGACATCATTTTTCAAGTTTATTTTTTGATTTTCAGATAATGAATTTTTCCATTAAGTTTCTTAAATTTTGAGCGAGTTTTTTTTTTAACGCCATGTACACTTGTACAGTAACTAAGGCTAGTGGCGTAAAATTATACACATTTCAGGGTCTTCGTTTTAGGTATAGGTATAGTTACTGGTTCTATTTTCAGCCTAATACGACTCGTGATGACAGAAAAGAACAACGAAAAAATCAAACCATTTATCCGAATTGGAGAAAAAACGAGGCACGTATTCGTATTAAAAATCGAAATTGTACATAGATTGATGTATAGTTATCCATTACGGTACAGGAAGACAGTAACTGGTCCAAATTCTACGTCGAATATATAGCTCAAGTTTTTCAACTCTGGTAAATGGATTCATTTAAGGAAAAGACATACACATGTCCAAAACTTTCTTTTTAAATGACTTTTTATACGAAGTTTTGTCTCTTTGTCGAGGCATACTCTTACTCTCATGTGAGAGGTATTCCAATTAATCAACTAGTTAGGTATAGTGTTCGTTATTGCGAAGTTTCGACAATTTGTTATGTGAGTTTCTGTTTTGGGGTGACGAAGTAAGTATACTCGTACAAAGCTCACTGGGGGTTTGCAATAAAAGTGGGGTCTCAAGTTTTCTTTTTTGCAACGTTGCCACTACCGAGTCTTAGGTACTTGGCTGAAAAATAGTAATCAAATTAGATGAAAACATTGGAAATTTTTTTGGAAAAATCTAGAAGAGGGATTTTAAAGAAAATTAGGTAAGGTATTTTAGAAATTTTTTTAAAATTTTTAAAAATTATAAAAATTTTAAGGAAAACACTTTACTAAAAAAATATTCTATTGCAAAAGTTAATAAAACCTTGAAGAGAAAATTTGGAAATAAATTTATCAAAAATTTATTTTTAGAGAAAATCTCAAAAAATAGAGTACATATTTTTACTAATATTATTGGAAATATTTTGATAAAAATTATGCGGAAATTTTAAATAAAATTTTTAAAAAAATATAAAATTCAAGAGAAAATATTTTAATAAAAAATGCGAGATTCGTTCTTGCTTTATTCATTTATGAATTACGTAGGTATGATTACTGGCTATGGAAATAATCAAATTCCCCATTTATACAAACTTTAAAATAATTTATAATTAAGTAATGATTACAGCATAAAGGAACATTCTTACAGGGGAATAAAATAATTTCGGCAAAAAGTAATATGACGACAATTTTTTGATTAAAAATGTAGAATTAATTTTGAAGAAAAAATTGAGGAAAATTTGAATAAAAATTCAAAAACAATTTTGTTCGTCAATTTACTGGGAAAAAATCTAGAAGAGTAATTTTTGGTGAAAAATATTTTAGAAACTTTTATGAAATGTGTTTTGTTTGGGGGGAGGGGATATTCAAGAAAAATGTGTATTTTTTTTAATTCTCAAAAATGAGAAAAATAAATTCTTGAAAAAAAAAATGCCAAAATTGTAAATTTTTTTTTTTTTTTTTTTTTTTGGGTGTTTATAATTACAGGATTATTACACCCATCGGAAGAATTTTTTTTAATTTTATTTGTGAGGTTGAGTTTTTTAATTAAGTCTATGAATTTTTGAATTTCGGAAGGAATATCTGGTATAACTGGGGGGATTTCATTTATTTGTAGGGTTAGTCTCTCTTGTTTTAACTTGGGGCATTCGAACAGGATATGTTGGATAGATATAAGTTGAATAGTACAGAAAGGGCATAGAGGTTTTGGAGTTTTTTGGTAAAGATAATTGTGAGTAATTTTTGTGTGTCCAATTCTTAGTCTGGTTATAATGATTTCATCTTGTCTATTTAATTGTGAGAGGTTTTTCCAAGGATGCACTCTTTTTTTATGTTGGTATAATTTATTGTTTACTTGTTGGGACCATAAGTTTTGCCAGCTTGAGTAAATTTGTTTGGTTAACAAAGATTTGATGTCATCTGTGGAAAGGGTAGAGAGTGGGGAGGGATTTATGGCAGATTTTGCTAGTGTATCGACAATTTCGTTTCCTTGAATTCCTATATGACTGGGAACGTATGCAAATTGAATAATGAAATTTGAATTTTGTAAATCAAAAAGAATTTTGTGAATGTTTTGTACAATGGGATGATCTGTAAAAATGTTCTTAATTTTAAAAAAAGTGACATTATGTGAATCTGAAAATTTTTTCTTAAAAAAAAGTTGAAAATATTTTTATTTTTTTTTTCATTACAAGAAAAATGTGAATTTATTCCATTTCAAAAAGTATGAAAATTTTTAGTTCAAATAAAGTCAAATAAATTTTTTCATTTTCGAAAATTAGGAAATTTATTCATTCGAAAATAAATCAAATTTTTATAGTAGTTACCTACTTAGGTAGATAGTTACGTAATTTTGAAAAATTGACAATTCCACAAAAATGTAAACTTTTTTATTTCAATAAAAGTGCAATTTTTTTATTAAAAAAAAAAAACCTGAGAATATTTTTATTTAAAGGAACTTTCGAATTTTTGCATAAAAATTGTCAATTTTATTCATTTCAAAAAATGTAAATTTTTTCAATTCCAAAAATTGGGTAATTATGTATTTCTTTTAAAAAAATATTGAAATAGGTATGATATGCACATTTTTTTCATTAGGTATAAAAAATGGAAATTTATTGTTCAATTTCAAAAAATGTGATTATTTTCTTTTTTAACTTCAAAAAATTGGCAAATTTAAAAAAAGTTGAGAATATTTTTGCTTCAAAAAATTTCGAATTTTTTCAATCAGAAGAGAAATTTGCTTTTATATTTTCATTTCGAAAAATAAGCAAATTTATACGTTTGAAAATATGTATCTACTGGATGATTTTTTTTTAATTTCCAAAAAAATGGGACTAGGACATTTTTTCAATCGAAAAAAAAAATGCGAATGTCTTACACCTTTATAAAAATGCAAGCTTTTTTATTTTGAATTTTTTTGTTTTCAACATTTTCAGACAACCTCCATAAAGAAGAGAAATTTTATTTCATTGTTTCAATTGGAAAAAAAATTATTCATCTGAAAACACTTACTTAATTTAAATTTTCCTTATTTCACAAAATTGGAATATTTTTCCATTTCCAAAAAATTGTTAATTTCAATAATTTCAAGAAATGAGGTTTGAAGAAAATTTTGATTTTATTTTTCCATTTTTGAGCATAAGAAATCTTATTCGTATTTTGAGAACAATGAAAATTTTTCGTTTTGAAAAACTAGGAAATTTTTTGTTTAGAAAAATTGATAAAAAATTCGAATTTTTTCAATTTCAAAAAATAGGGGAAATTTTTTCAAAGCGTGATCTTTGCTTCGAATCGGACTTTGAAAAATTTTTCTAGCATAATTTTTCGCGTAGATTCTAAAATAAGTTGCCCGCACCACAAGGTTGCGGGCATTGCCGAATTTTCAAGTTTCATTGTGAAAGATTCATTGAAAGAAAAAATTTACTATTTTTTGAATTTTTATGAGTTTAAGGTAAAAGTATATCAGTTTTTTAAAAACTTAACAATTTTTTGAAAATTTATCATTTTTGTAAAAATTTACCAAATTTTTAAAAATATGTTCATTTTTTTAAAAATTCATAAATTTTTTGAAAATTCAACAATTTTTATAAAAATTTATTTATCTAATCCATCATTTCTTAAAATTCATCAATTTTTGAAAATTTGTCAGTTTTGAAAAATTTGAAAATGTTTAAAAATTTATCAATTTTTTGAAAATCAATCAATTTTTTGAAAATCAATCAATTTTTTGAAAATTTACCTTCTTAATTCATCATTTCTTAAAAATAGTCAATGTTTAAAGAATTGTCAATTTTTTTAAATATTTTGTCAATTTTTGAAAATTTTGAAAATTTGTAAATTTTTCAAAATCGATTATAAATTGTCAAAAAGACAAAGTTATGATTTTTTCAAAAATTTTCAAAAAAAACGTTTATTTTTCTTCCAAAAATTATTAATTTTTACAAATTTATCAACTATAGGTATCTAAATGAAAATTAGAAAATTCAACATTTTTTAAACATTTTTTGTTTATTTGAAAACTTATCAATTTTTGAAAATTAGTCAATTTTTGAAAGTGTATCATTTTTTTTTTTTTTTTTTTTTTTTGAAAATTCGTTCATTTTTTTGACAATTTATGATTTTTTTCAATTATTATTTTTTTGAATTTATCACTTCTTAAATCTATAAATTTATCAACTATAGGTATCTAAATGAAAATTAGAAAATTCAACATTTTTTAAACATTTTTTGTTTATTTGAAAATTAGTCAATTTTTGAAAGTGTATTTTTTTTTTTTTTTTTTTTTTTTTTTTTTGAAAATTCGTTCATTTTTTTGACAATTTATGATTTTTTTCAATTATTATTTTTTTGAATTTATCACTTCTTAAATCTATCAATTTTTTGAAAATTCGTACTAACTAAAAAAGTTATTGATTTCAAAAAAATTACAAATGTTTCAATTTTTTCAATTTTTAAAAACTTTAGCACCTACCTATGTATTTTTGTTTTTATTCGTGATTCCTTCTTTAAATTTTACGGGTCAAAATTTCCGATTTGTTCAAATTTTAAGGAATAAGTTACCTACTCATTTTTTTCGAATTGGGATGAATAAAAAAAACCTCGAAACACCAAAAAAACTCCAAAAACAAAAAAGTTGGGGAAGAAAGTAGGAAACAAAAAACAAAAGTTACCGCACTAAATTGAAAAAAATCATTTCAAAAAGAAATAAAGAAAAAAAAATCAGAAATGTTAAACTTCAAACAAAACACACTATGAAAAAAACAGGAACGAAAAAAGAATTTAAAAAAACACCAAAAAGCACTAACGCGATAACTTTAATTAAAAATCCAAAACTGTAAATAAAAAACACCATGAGAAACAATAAAAATTAAAAAAAAATTACCGTCGCACTATGATGGAAAAAAATCAGAAAAAACAGATAATTATAGAAACAAAAATTACCACTGAATAAATTAACAGGTAAAATAAATTTCACTCACCATATTATCTGAAGAAGTAGTAAACACCTCAAACGGGATATATCGATATCGCACAGAAAAATCACAAATTTAAAAAAAAAAAGCGCCAAGAAAAAAAGAATAAAAACACGGAAATGCACTATGTAATTAATTAAAACTCTAAACTCCAAACAAAAAACACTAAGAAAAAAAACTAATGAAAACGCGAAACAAAAAGCACTACAAAAAAAAATAATAAAAACGCGGAAACGCGCTAACACAATTGCCATGTAATTAATTAAAAACGCGAAACTTCAAACAAAAAACACCGCAAAAGAAAATTGAAATGCGAAACCACACTAGTTGTATGATTGAAAAAAAAACAACAAAAAAAACACGAAAAAAGTTATAGAAACGCGGAACTGCACTAAAGAGATAAGTATGTAATTAAAAACACGAAACTACAAACAAAAAACAACACGAAAAAAAAAACAACAGTAACAAACACAAAGCAGCACAAACGCGATACCTATAAGAACTGGTCGCCTCGACCATCAAAATCATACTGAGACCAAAGTAAACAACAACAAACCGGAAATTTCCCCTACTTTCTTCTCTCCACCCCCATTACCAACTTCGCAACCACTATACTTTTTTCCCCGCTTCCCCTAATCTCAATTATTAATTATTACTCCGTAATTATTGCATTTTTAGAAAAAATAATACTGACGTCCCTTGCTACATGAAAAATCAAGTCCACTCCGAAAATTTCATTATTCTGCATTCTACGGTTACAGAGAACATTCAAAATAATGTTTTCTAAAATCCCAAATCGAATACGTAAGTCCGAATTTTATAGAAAATTCGGCTAAAAAATGAAAAGAAATACTCAGTGGAATCTAGCAAAATGACCTTAGAGACCTCAACTATAGGTATACATCACGATTTGCGGTCAAATAAGTAAAGTGGAGGCTGACGATAAAAATATGTTTTAAATTTAGTCTATGACTATGTACAATGTACATTACATACAATGTACAAAAGCTACCACGCTACTGCAATTTATTATCACCGTGCATGTGTGCGCCGGTCGCCTCGTATCGCATCGCGTTTTAAATAAATGTGTAATAGAAACGAAATATACGATGTTTGTACAAAAATTCGTCGAATTTGTCATCGCGTATATAACGCCGTTTTCGGCAAATTGTCGTTATATTTCTTGTTTATTACATCTGCCTTTTCTGCTCTCGCTCGCTGCGGCCGCCATGGCTGGGTATAAAACCAGGCTTAATGATATTTCATCAAAACCGCGCGCTCAACACGCTCAAAAAATGATTCCAATTAGAAGGAAAAATTATTTTATTTTTCACCATTAGGTACCGAGCGAGCGTAGTACGAGTATACGGAGGTATAAGCCGAGCTAGTCTCCATCCTCCCCCTCCCACCTTGTACTCGTTTCTCTGGGCCACGATAGTTAAACGTTTCTCTCTACGTATTATACATATACCATGCCCCTAATCTTTTACATTAAATTTTCATCCAACACACCACGACAAAAAGACAGCAAATTAATTTCTTCGTCGTATGTAATGAAACCGTTTACAGACGACATATGTACGTCTGCGGCTATTCAATAGTGTACTGTACTACGCCTTCGCCTTATAGTTTATACTCGTGCGCGTATCGCAGATATACGTGCCAAACTATACACCGAAGCCGACAAACCAGCATATATTAAATGTTACCCAGGGTGTTATTACACTTTTAATGTTTAGGAAAAGCGCGCAAAATATTTCCACAGAGATGGCAACCATCAGTTCGTTCGGCTGGATAAAAAGTTAAGGTATGCTTTTGTACGAGCTCGTAATTAACTGGCGTAAACTAGATACCTGCCGCCTTTATTTACTTAATTATATCGTGAAAAACACAAAAACATTCGAAAAATTACCCTCTTTCCGTATATTTCTCTCCTTTGTACTCGTACATACCATACATATATATACGAATAGTACCTACAGTCAACACTATACCTCGCGCGAGATAAAGTTACGAGATTATTTCCTCTCGTTGAACGTAATTGAGTTTTTGTTTTTGCTTTATTAAATGGCCCGAATCAGCGGAGTAGTTTAACGAGTGAGGAAAAAAAGGTGGAATTTCGAAAAAATAAATTCGTTTGAAGAGATGCGAAAAAATAACCATAATGAACGAAAAAAAAAAAATTAATTTCGTCGAATAACCGTGTGTACTTTCATATACGTTTGTACGAATTTCAACGCTGTTTGTTATTTTGGTTGAAAATTTGCAATTTTTTGTAGTAGGTAGATTTTTAACGAAGATAGTGTGTTATGGTATGATTGGGCTCTTGGGAAATTCGATTGGTAATTTTTCTTCGAGGCTGATTCAACTGGAATGTTTCTTTCCATATTTTTTGATGTCGTTTTACCTACGAATTTTCTTTTAGGAAGTGTTTTTTTGATTATTTTCTACGAATTGTTAATTTATTTTCAGCAATATTGAAGTTTTTTTTCTAAATTTCAATTTCTTTGAATTTTTTTACAATTTTTTATTTTGTAATTTTTGTTTGAATGTACCGACCTATTGATATTTTTTAAAATTTTGTGTTGATTTTCAATGATTTTGATTTTTTTAAATTTTAGTATAATTTTCAGTTCAATTTCACTTTTTTTTAATACTCAAATTTTGGAGTAATTGTAATTTTAAAAGTTTCCAATTTACAATTTTTTGTACACTTGTTATATCTTTTTTTCTGTATTTGATTTTTTTTTTAATTTGTCATTTATTTCAGTTGACTTGTTCAATTGAATTTCTTAGGTTTTCAGGTTTTCAATTTTTGGATCCTCGTATTTCAATTTCAATTTTTTCTGTATTTCTTTTGTACAATTTTCCATTTTTGAAATTATTGTGGCGGGAGGGGTCGTGAAAATTTTGTAAATTTTTTGATCTCGTTTTTGACCCATTTTGGGTCACTTTTCTCAAATTTTCTGTTTTGTTAGAATTTTGAAAAATAAATATTAAAAAAATACCACAATGAATGAATAAATTCATCAATATTTTAAAAGTCATCCGATTATAGTCATTAATTTTTCTAAAAAATTTTCGAGTTTTAGAATGACTGATGAAATGCCTAAAAAATCAATTTTCAATTATTTCCCAAAATTTTTGAAATTTTTTCTTCAAGCAAATTTTAGCTTTTTCATACTTACTCGTATTTTAGAATATATATATATATTTTTTTTTTAGTTTTTAAAAACTTCCGCAAAACATGCCAACATTTTTTTTTTTTTTTTTTAAACTGAAATTTGAACAATTTTGAAAAACATCAACCGATATTTCTACAAAAAACGTTGTCTGGAATTTTCCTGAAAAAAAAAATCAACTGATATCCACCAAACATCAACCGATATCCCAAACATCAACTGATATTTTTCCAAAGCTTTGTGAACTGATATTTTTCAAAAACATCAACTTCAATTTTTCTGAAAAACACCAACTGATACCCCCCCCCCAAGGACTTGTCAATTGATATCCGCCAAACATCAACTGATATTTCTCCAAATACATTAACTAGAATTTTCCTGAAAAACCACATTAACTTATATCCACCAAACATCAACCGATATCCTCAAACATCAACCAATATCCCCAAACATCAACTGATATTTTTCCAAAGCCTCATGGACTCATATTTTTCAAAAAACCATCAACTTCAATTTTTCCCCAAAAAACACCAACTGATATCCCCAAAAAACGTCAACTGATATCCCCAAACATCAACTGATATTTTCCCAAACCTCATAAAAACATCAACTTCTATTTTTCCGGAAAACATCAACTGATATTTCCCTAAACAAATCATTGAAATTTCCCAAAACCATCAACTAATGTCCCTCCCTCAAAAAAGCACAAACTGATATTTTCCCAAAAACTATCAACTGATATCCTCCCAAAAATATAATATCAACTGATATTTTTCTCCCAAAGAAAACATCAATTAATATTTTTCCAAGAAAAAAATTCAACATTTTTCTTCTGAAGAATTAAAAAAAAATTCCTGAAAATTTTGATAATTTTTTTTTTCAAAAAAAAAACTTACACAACTTTTTTTAAAAAATTTCAGTGAGTATTTTTTTCTGAAAAGTACTTAGGTATCAATAACTATTCTTTTCTGAAAATGCTGTTTTTTTTTCAATTTGGCCTTCTTATTTTTCATTTTTTGAAAAACAACTGATATTTTCTCAACAAAAAAAAGTCATCAACTGTTATTTTTCCAAAAAAGTAAAAAATAAGTAATCGATTGATATTTTGTCAAAAAACAATTAACAAATTTTTTTCCTGAAAAATTACAATTTTTTCTTTCCTGAAAGTCTTGATAATTTTTTTCTGAAAAATTTTGACTTTTGTTCTCTAAAAGGTAAGTATCAATGATTGTTATTACAATTTTAACAATTTTTTGTTCTAAATAAGTAATTTCAACATTTTTTTTCTGGAAAATTTTGATTTTTCTATTGGAAGTTTTCAACAATTTAGTTCATTATAAACATTTTTTTCCAATGTGAAAAATCTTTTTTGAACTAAAATAGCTTATCGTCTCCGGACTCCAGACATCATGATTTTTGTAAAATTAGGAATAAAATCTAAGCATTTTTTCTCAACTTTTTGAGAATATTTTGATAAATATCGATTTTTTGATTGTATGAAAAAATATTTTATGCAAAAGTTGTTCTTATTTGAATTACCAACAAAAAAATAATATCTCAATTTTTTCTGAGACACATTGTAGAAGGTATGGCTCATTTACAAATGCAAACTTTTTATACATACTTATACCTACTAATGCTCATTTATCTCCCAGTTTTGGGTCGGAAGACGTCGTTGGGACACCCTGTATACTTGTACAGATATTTCAAAGAGAGACGTTTCCTTATCGATGTACATTATACGTGGATTTGTCTGCGTGTTTTTTTTTTCGTCTGTGTGTAGAATAAAATGTATATTGTAGTAAATTATGGCATATTTTAAAAGCGAGCTGTCTAGCACAGATCAGATAAAAATCTACATACTCCGGCTTGACTAGACTCAGTTGGGAGAGAAGAGACAAACCTCAGGAGAGGTTGCATTTCGCATAAGACGAACATTTTTGAATTAAATTTAGAATTTTGTAGGTACCTACCCGTGTAGCAATTGTCGACATCGACATTTATGTCGACAAAATTCAGACACATTTTTTTCTTGGTTAACGATGAATTAAAAATGATATATGAGATTTAAAGTAATGTTCTATGTTAAACATAACGGTTCAATCAAAATTTTTGAATTTTTCTCAGTATTTTCCTATAATTCAGAAAATATTGTTTTTCTGCATAGACATGTCGATGTAAAAATCGATACTCGATAAACGAATCGACGTTAATGTCGACATTTTCTGCCAATTAAATTCACTAATTTTATATCTAAAAAGAACTAAAAACAATTTTTAAGCTCAGGAATAAACAATTTTTGAAAGAATCACGAAATTTTCTAATTTTTTTAAAATTTTGAATAATACAAGTACTTGTCGAGTTATTGTCGACATAATTGTCGATGGTCGAATAATGCATCGACTTCACTGTCGACAGTGTCGACCAGCGGAATTTTAGGTCGAGTTAGTGTCGATGTAATTGTCGAGGGTCGAATAATGCATCGACTTAACTGTCGACAGTGTCGACCAAAGGAATTTTAAGTCGAGCCAATGTCGACCTAATTGTCGAGGGTCGAATAATGCATCGACTTGACTGTCGACGTCTTGAGGGTGATTTTTGATACTCGCAGATAAAGTGTGTTATGAATTAGTACATAAGACTCTAAGAATTGCCTCTTCGTTAGCTGGGCACACAGAAGTTCAGCTACAAAGGTGATTTCAGAGCCGCAATTTTGACGAAATGTCGAAGTGTTGGCTTGATCACTATTTTTGGTTTAATTTTAAAACATATACCTATTAAAAATTTTGAACTTGAGCATTTTTTTCAACATCTCAGCATTGCAAATGTCGATGTGAATATCGATATAAATGTCGACACATCGAAATCGGTCACTTTTCGATCGTACATGTCGACACGATTGTGGATGGTTTGTCGAGCTTATTATCGACATGTTTGTCGACCGTCCAAATATGGCTCGACATGTCGACGGTCAACAAAAGTGTCGATAATAACCTCGACAAACCATCCAAAATCGTGTCGACATGTACGATCGAAAAGTGACCGATTTCGATGTGTCGACATTTATATCGAAATTAGCATCGACGTTGCTACACGGGTATTCTCAAAATTGCCTCGTATCCCTACTTGACCTTGTGGTCGCTACATATCTACAAAAATACGCATCTACCTCCACTTACATCACTCAAAGCTCACTCTACTCCATACTTGATTAAACGACCATCATATTAACTCGAAAATATATGTAAATATATAAATACCGGACATAAAATATGAACCATACTGTAGGTAGGTATACGAACTCCGGATTACTTCGATTATATGGACGATTCAATCAATTCGATCGCAGTAGAGATTATTCATTATGATATTTAAATTAAAAACAAACACATGAAATAATCAAACACTGTGTATTACACTTTTAAACGAAAACCTGCACATTTTACAAGTAGAGAATTTT
The DNA here is from genome assembly GCA_959613365.1 of Balanococcus diminutus. Classification (NCBI taxonomy): domain Eukaryota; kingdom Metazoa; phylum Arthropoda; class Insecta; order Hemiptera; family Pseudococcidae; genus Balanococcus; species Balanococcus diminutus. Next base: position 25,783,790 of record OY390718.1, read on the forward strand.
CCTCTATTAAAAAGGATAAAAGTAACACCAGCCTATCGCAAGGATTATTACATAGTAACCTCGTAGCAACGAGAGAGAAAAATTCATCATCACCACTGATCAATCAGTTGTTGATCAATCAGTGGTACCACGAAAATAAATACTACAATATCTATATCACGAATATACATATCGCAAGAGGAAAAACTTCATGCAGCGAAATTTGCCATTCGGTTTAAATAAAACAAAACCAACTTTTCGCTAGAAAACAATATCAGCTTTTGACGGCTTTATTTCCCCAGAGGAAACGGATATAAGCCATAACGAAGTGTGCCTCCCTGAAATGGTTTCGATGTGGTAGATACACCTTTGCAGCGTTACGGCGACAAAATTGATAAAGGAAAATTGGAACAAATAAAAGCCCTTTTAGATGACTTTATTCTGTAAACCTTTAACGAAAAATCGTAAAAGATGATGGTATTTCGTTGACGAAAAGAACCTAATGCGTGTGTGCAGTTTCGCCTTCGCTCTCTGGCTCTCTTATACATTGTTTATATCTATAATATTTTTTCATCTCATATTTCTATACATAGTCGCTGTCGCTCTATCCTCTTTTGCACTTCCAAACGCGAGTCCGGTCCGGCTGACGTGCGACGCGACGTGGCATCGAGCTTTTGTCTCTCTTTTCAACCCTCCCCTTTCCTCCCCAACCTGACCTGTCTTCCATTCGCACACGCACGTACACCGCGACGACGAGGCGAAATCAAACATTTGGAAATTTGTTATTTTTCTTGTTTGATTATCGATTTGCCGTCGAAAATTGAAATACGACAAAACCCCTTTCGCCCCCTCGCCTCGAACTAAGGCTGCATCGTGTTTACGATTTTAATCCGAGGCGGCGGCGCGCGGCGCGTTTCTTCGCAAATCTTTGATAAGCAATCGAGCGTCTTTGATAAATGCTTATAGCGCTGGTAAACGTTGCCACGCGTTTTCAAAAGGTCCTCGCGCGCTTATTTTGATTAAAAAGTTTTTTTTTTCTTTATTTTTCCTTCGCTAACGTAGCGTGTTTGCTTTTTCAGGCATTTTATGCTGTGATTTTTTCCATATATGCGTGAAACCGTGTTTATATTCACGCTTTGGTTAACTCGCTCCTTATGTGATTTTATCCAAAACTCGTCGCAAACGATTTGTCACGAATTTATGCGATGAGTCCTGGAACTTCTTGATGGCGTCTAGTGTCTACTTAATTGTGACCACCGTTTAACATTTTTTTTTTCTTGTAAATCCATGATAGTGCTAATAAAAGAGGGGGAACTAGATGCCTCTTAAAATTCAGTTGGCAAGAAAAAAAATTGGGGATCATCTCTCACCAAAAGAAACTACTTCAATCAGATTAGAACCAAAAAATTCAAAACTTTAAAATTTTTTATAATTTGAAAAAAGGGAGGCTATGGCCCCACTTAAAATTGAGTTAATTATTTTCCAATGAAATGCAACAACTCAAAATGCAATGTGAAAAAATTTTGCTCATATTTGTCGATTTTGCTTCTTTTGACAAACTTGGGGGTGCGAGTCGGGGGAAAATGAAAATTTGTGAACTCATTCTCATGACAATGAACAACCTTGATGGGTTAAAACCATCAAAGAGCAAGATTTTAAAAATCGGTGATTTTTTTCAATTTAAAAAAAAGGGGTGACTTGGGACCACATAAAATTCAATTAAGGGAAAATTTAAAAAGGAGGGATTGTTTTCTAATAAAACGGAAAAACTTTGTTGGTATGACTTTTTGAAAATCCAAAAGTCCGAAATAAGAGCTACCCTAGTACAGCCCCACAACATCGTGTTTTTTCATGTTCCATCGTTTCATGGGTACTTATCAACTCTAGGACAAAAACTGTATGTATTACCTACATAGGTATAGAAACTTTTTTACTTTAACTGTTTTTTTTAATAATTGTAAAATTACCGTAGCCATATGATACGTGTTTGATTTTGAATCATGGAAAAATAAATTTTGAAATTTCAAGTTTGGGAAGCCCTAGAAAGGTGAAAATCGCTGGGATGGGGTAGTTGCTCATAGATATATTAAAAGTGGTCTTTTGCGAGCTATTTGAGACCAGAACCATACCAGTTCCTAAAAAAATTGAGACTTGAAATATAATTAATTTTCATTCCGATCGGGGTTGCCGAAACTAAAAAAATGCCAAAAAATATTTTCAAACATGTTGATTACGAATATCATACTCATATAATGTCAATTTTTTGTGTTTCATGACGTTCTCGACCATTTTTAACAAAAAAAATAAAAATAATAGGTAGGTATTAAAAAAATAAAACATACCTATCATTTTTATTTTTTTAAATTTTTTTAAATTTGAGAAATTGAATTTTTTTGTAATTTTGGGTTAGTCTTACCCTCTGGGAGGCTGAATATTGTTCCTACGACCATAAAACCATTTTAAATGAAAGTACAGGTCGAAATTGACCAAAAACAGTCGAAACCCCAAAATCGATTTTTTTTTTTCTGCTTATAGGTCCCTTTTCCTATCCACTTCCACACTCACATAAATATCTTTTTACTTCGAAAAAATATGATTTTTTTTTACTTCGAAAAATATGATTTTTTTTTCTAAAATATGATTTTTTTGCTTCAAAAAAATACTTATGACTTTATAATAGTATTATACCTATGCTTTTACGATGAACAAAATGGGACGAAAAAACGACAGGAAAATCAGACACCAAATTGGGTTACTTCTCTCTTCTCTTATTTTTCTTGGGGGCTTCTTATATTTAAAAAAAGGTTACATTAGGTTAGGTTTGGATGACATAAAAAAACGCCCCCACTGGCGAGGCGCCAAGCGCAGAGTTTTGGAATAAGCCTCAGTAAAAACATTACTAAAATGACATATCTTAATTTTGATAAATTGAGGAGGAATCGTAATGGTCGATCGAGACGGGTAACATTATGTATTTTTATTCCCAAAAAAGGCAATTTTTCATTTAAAAAAAAAAAAAAAAAATTCTTTGAAAAAAAAATGATTAGTTCCAAAATTCCAAAAATACGATTTTTTAAATTATTTTTCACTTTAAAAAAATTATACTTCAAAACATCAAAAAGTTTACTCTAAAAACAATAAAAAAAAATATTCCAAAAGTTTAATTTTTTTTTCATTAGGTACCTAAGAAAAAAAATTGTTCCAATGAAATTGATTTTATTTTCACTCCAAAAAGTAAAAATGAAACTTATCCATTTTTTTTTTTTTTTTAGTGTTTCAAAAAGATAGAGAATTTTTATCACTTATTTTTATTAATAATCTGAATTCTTCAGTTTTGCAACACGAAATTTTTTGTTGCATTTTTTGAACAAAAAAAGTAACGAGAATAATCTTAATTCGGATAATTAAGGTTCTACTGTGATTTCAAACTGTTATAATTCAAAATTTTAACAATTTTTATAATTTTTTAGCTGATTTTTTTCTTCGAAAAAATCAGCTATTAAATTTGACCCGTTGGTAGCAGTGGGGGGTGGGAGTGATATTTCTCGACGTTTTATGACAAAATATGACGATTGGCACTAATTTCGCATTTTGGTATTTCTTTATATAATTATGTATAACTATATTATATGTATGTATTTATGTATAGACCGAAATTTGTTGGTGGATAACTCGAGTTATAATTGATGGAATTAGTTGAAATTTATGTCAATGGTAGAGGGTCATTGGGAATAGAAGCCTATTGAATTTGAGCGAAAACGGTTCGCGGGTTCGCAAGATATTCGCGATCAAAATTTTCAAAGCTCATTAGCTCCTCGAATATGGCAGATGGGTGAAATTTGTTCATAACTTTTTCTGTAGTAGTGATTGAGATTTAATCAAAAACGTAACAATAACGTTACAGTAACGTTATTTTAACGTTATTAATCTGGTATTAATGTTGTTATGACGTATCTATAATTTGTGTGAAAAAACATCATTATAACGCTTCAATAACGTTATTATAGTAACGTTACTATAACGTTATTTTTGAATTTTTCGTTATATTTCATCAATAGCATTGTAAAATGTAACAATAACGTTACAGTTACGTTATTGTAACGTTATTAATCTGGTATTAATGTTGTTATGACGTATCTATTATTTGTGTGAAAAAACATCATTATAACGCTTCAATAACGTTATTATAGTAACGTTACTATAACGTTACTGTAACGTTATTTTTGCATTTTCCGTTATATTTCATCAATAGCATCACTACAATACGTTTCTATAAAGTTATTGTAACGTTATTGTTTCGTTTTCGGTTGAAAAAAATTTGTTCATAACTTTTTCTGTAGTAGTGATTGAGATTCAATAAAAAACGCAACAATAACGTTACAGTAACGATATTTTAATGTTTTTGAACTTATGTTATTGTTGTTATGACTTATCCACTATTTGTGTGAGATTTCCATCATTATAACGCTTCATTGACGAAATGTGTTCGATTATTCATTTCTCACAATTTTCTTGTGTCCAATAACCTTTATCAATTTATGGGAGTAGGTAATTAAATATTGAAGAAAGGAAATGAATTCCATCATAATTCAGGATCAGGTAATTTTATAATTGAATGAAAGCTACAATGATATGACAGGAGTGAGAGACATTCATAAGAACAAGAAAAATAGAAAAAAATCAGCTTGTCTAGAGTTTTTTTTTTTTTAAATATTGTCAAAATTTACGAAACTATTAAAAATTAAAATTGATGTTTTGAAAATTTTCTGAAATTTTTTTGGAATTTCAAGCGCTTTTTGGAATTCCAAAATGAACAAATTTTGAATTTCACTAAATTAGGAAAGTTGATCAAATTCTGATTTTTAAATCAATTTTGAAAATCTAACCTATTGATTTAATTTCAAAATAGTGAAATTTAAAAGCTATCAATTTTCATTAAATCATTATAATTATTTCAAATTTTTATCGAATTTTAAAATTTTTAAAAATTCATCAAAAAATATTTAAAATTGATCTAATTAAAAAAAAAATTGAAATTTAATAGTTACACTGAGAAAAATGGATTTTCAAAAACCGTAATGATTCTGGGTAAAACACAGTAAAATTAGGATACGTCGCCAATTTTACTGTGTTTTACGCAGAATCATTACGGTTTTTAAAAATTCATTTTTTTTTCAGTGTACCTGATTTCAATGTTCTATCAAATTTTGTATTATCATTTAAAATTTAAGTTTATCATACCTAACATGTAAAATTACCTATTAGGTATGCATTTTTAAATCTGAAAAAACCCTCATTTGAGAAAAACCAAGAATTATATTATACGAATCACACTATGTAAAAAAAAACCGCCTTCAAGAACCCTCCACCAACTGTTGATTAGTCGCACCATTTGCTTCCAGCAACACATTTTCCAAACGACTTTTTCATCTTTATTAAAGCGAAAGTGTATCTGGATAAAATACACATGGAAAAATCTCGGTATAAAAGATAACGCTGCGAAAAACACGAACGCAGACGGGGGCTAAAGGAAGAAATAATTAATTTACAAGGCGCTTTTGCGCGATAAAATCTATTAGAATTTCTTAATTGATTACAGCGTGCAGTATAAATGTTAACTGTGATGAGATTATAAGCCGAACATAATAACGTTTTCTGATTGGTTGTCGTAGCTTATACATGAGAATTGTATACGCATCGGAAAGCTCTTCGAATGTGATACGAATACGTAAGCGTGGCAAGCTGGGTACGCGTTCGTGTACCTAATTTTGTACCCGAACTACACACACACCCATAGAACCCCGAGCAACTTCGGGCTTATTTCCAACAGGATTAGAAACGTGTGTAGTGTGTCGGTATCTTTTTCTTCTTTTTTTTTTCATATACATTCGTACGCGTTTGTAAAATTCTATATACCAGGCCGTGTGAGTCCATCCATATGTTACAATAACCATTTAAAAATTGCCACTCGCTAAAAAAAAGGGTATCCTAGGGTATTTTCGTACGACGCCGACCCGATTCCACCAAAGCGAAGAGGCGAGAAAGTTGAATATTTCAATTCTAAAAAAGGTTCCTAGGCAGGAGTAGCTGCATTGTATAACTTTTTTCCTCGCATTTCTCCAGATAAAAATCACCCAACAGCGTCAAATTTCAAAACTACGGTCATTTGGTTGAGAGAAAACGTGCGAACGTATATATAAAAGGTGACCTTATTGTTAAGAGACGATTAAAATGGCGGAACGAAAACGATTAATTTTTCAATGCTCGAGCTCGAGACGATAGGATGAAGAAAGAGAATACAGTACGAAACGAAAGACGTGATTAGATTGTGACCAAGTTTTACTCGTAGTACAATAGCTGCGACGATAGTGGCTTTTAATAGTGATACCTTATAGATTGAGTTATTTAAACAGAACGAAAGTTTAGGTGCTTTAGTTATACGAGTACTGTAATTTAGCTATGTAAAGGCGGCAAAGTTGACAAGAATATGGTGCTGTTTACACCACGACGTCGCGTTCTACTTTATGGTCTTGTACGTCTACGTATCGATAGAAGATACACGTACCAGTTGAATGGAGTCAAGCTGTGTGGCTCATTGGTGGCGCTCCTGGCGCACTAATAAGAGGTCGAAGAATGGCGCGACACACGTCCGTAATTTAGCGCCAAGCCATGTATATAGATATTAAGATACACAAGCAGACACTTTTACAAACTTTTTTAATACGTCGATTATCGATTACGATAAATGTCGTCTTATTTGCAATATCCTTGAACGGAGCAGATATGTGCATTATACATATATGTACGTATAGGGAGATAATACATATGAATACACTGTAAAGGGGGAGTGGCTAAATCCACAACAAGTAATCACCAAATTGAACGAACGAGAATTCATTCCATATTCTTGTTTGAAAACTCGTTGTCGTGGTCCTGTTTGTAATTTGCAAAGTGGACTTTGTCGAAATATTTTAATTTTTCATAAACGATTTTCTCAAATTTTGCATCGAGATTTTTCCACTAAATAAAAAGTTAAAATTTTTAAAATTTTTCCAAGTGTTCTATTCTTCAAATTTTTCACTTATTTTCATTTTCAATTTTCATTACATTTTTGAAAAAAAATTTCTTGAAGAAATTATTCATCATTCATCAAATAATTTAGGTATTCCTATTTTTTCCTCAAATTAAATTCTTCATTAATTTTTTTCTGTTTGTCGTTTAAAAGTTGAAATTCATTTTTTTTTAAAATATTTTCCAATTTTATTTTTCATTCAAACTTGCCAATAATTTTTTCATCGAAATGCAACTAAATCTTCATCATATTTTCTCAAATTCATTTTTTGAAATTTTTTTAATGAATATTGTTAATAATTAGTAATTGAGTTTTAAATTTTCATTTAGATTTTTAAACATTTTTCATAAAATTTTCTCATCAAAAAATACTTCTAAATCTCTACCATACTTTTTCAAATTTTTCACTTATTTTCATTTTCAATTTTCATTACATTTTTGAAAAAAAATTTCTTGAAGAAATTATTCATCATTCATCAAATAATTTAGGTATTCCTATTTTTTCCTCAAATTAAATTCTTCATTAATTTTTTTCTGTTTGTCGTTTAAAAGTTGAAATTCATTTTTTTTAAAAATATTTTCCAATTTTATTTTTCATTCAAACTTGCCAATAATTTTTTCATCGAAATGCAACTAAATCTTCATCATATTTTCTCAAATTCATTTTTTGAAATTTTTTTAATGAATATTGTTAATAATTAGTAATTGAGTTTTAAATTTTCATTTAGATTTTTAAACATTTTTCATAAAATTTTCTCATCAAAAAATACTTCTAAATCTCTACCATACTTTTTCAAATTTTTCACTTATTTTCATTTTCAATTTTCATTACATTTTTGAAAAAAAATTTCTTGAAGAAATTATTCATCATTCATCAAATAATTTAGGTATTCCTATTTTTTCCTCAAATTAAATTCTTCATTAATTTTTTTCTGTTTGTCGTTTAAAAGTTGAAATTCATTTTTTTTAAAAATATTTTCCAATTTTATTTTTCATTCAAACTTGCCAATAATTTTTTCATCGAAATGCAACTAAATCTTCATCATATTTTCTCAAATTCATTTTTTGAAATTTTTTTAATGAATATTGTTAATAATTAGTAATTGAGTTTTAAATTTTCATTTAGATTTTTAAACATTTTTCATAAAATTTTCTCATCAAAAAATACTTCTAAATCTCTACCATACTTTTTCAAATTTTTCACTTATTTTCATTTTCAATTTTCATTACATTTTTGAAAAAAAATTTCTTGAAGAAATTATTCATCATTCATCAAATAATTTAGGTATTCCTATTTTTTCCTCAAATTAAATTCTTCATTAATTTTTTTCTGTTTGTCGTTTAAAAGTTGAAATTCATTTTTTTTAAAAATATTTTCCAATTTTATTTTTCATTCAAACTTGCCAATAATTTTTTCATCGAAATGCAACTAAATCTTCATCATATTTTCTCAAATTCATTTTTTGAAATTTTTTTAATGAATATTGTTAATAATTAGTAATTGAGTTTTAAATTTTCATTTAGATTTTTAAACATTTTTCATAAAATTTTCTCATCAAAAAATACTTCTAAATCTCTACCATACTTTTTCAAATTTTTCACTTATTTTCATTTTCAATTTTCATTACATTTTTGAAAAAAAATTTCTTGAAGAAATTATTCATCATTCATCAAATAATTTAGGTATTCCTATTTTTTCCTCAAATTAAATTCTTCATTAATTTTTTTCTGTTTGTCGTTTAAAAGTTGAAATTCATTTTTTTTAAAAATATTTTCCAATTTTATTTTTCATTCAAACTTGCCAATAATTTTTTCATCGAAATGCAACTAAATCTTCATCATATTTTCTCAAATTCATTTTTTGAAATTTTTTTAATGAATATTGTTAATAATTAGTAATTGAGTTTTAAATTTTCATTTAGATTTTTAAACATTTTTCATAAAATTTTCTCATCAAAAAATACTTCTAAATCTCTACCATACTTTTTCAAATTTTTCACTTATTTTCATTTTCAATTTTCATTACATTTTTGAAAAAAAATTTCTTGAAGAAATTATTCATCATTCATCAAATAATTTAGGTATTCCTATTTTTTCCTCAAATTAAATTCTTCATTAATTTTTTTCTGTTTGTCGTTTAAAAGTTGAAATTCATTTTTTTTAAAAATATTTTCCAATTTTATTTTTCATTCAAACTTGCCAATAATTTTTTCATCGAAATGCAACTAAATCTTCATCATATTTTTTCAAATTCATTTTTTGAAATTTTTTTAATGAATATTGTTAATAATTAGTAATTGAGTTTTAAATTTTCATTTAGATTTTTAAACATTTTTCATAAAATTTTCTCATCAAAAAATACTTCTAAATCTCTACCATACTTTTTCAAATTTTTCTTTTGAAATTTCTTTCAAGTAAATTTTTTATCAAGTTTATTTTTGAGCTTTCTACCGAAATTTTTTCTGACATTTTTATTTTTTTTTTTAAATTGTTCATCATCCCCCTATTTTCCAATAAAATTGTCAATTTATTTCATTCTCAAATTATTGGTCATCAAAATCAAAATGTTCCTATTTCATCTCCCAACTGACAACTCGACTTCTCATCCGAATTTTTCCAATAATTTTCATCAAGATTATTGTCTTGTCCTCTAATTGAGTAATTATTTCTAATTTTTTTTTTTTTCAAGTAAATTCCAATTTTTATTTTTTCTTCAAAAATTTATTTTATTTTTTTCCTTCAAATTCACTGAAATTTTAATAATCAAAATTGAGTAAGTAGCTAAGTATTCAACTATTTACTGACTTGTTGAGAAAAAAAAATTTGAAAAATCAAAACATAAAAAATACCTAGAATGAAAAAATATTTTGAGCATTTTGTGAAAAAAAATTTAAAAAACTTTACGAAAAAAAAAACGTGTACTTGTACAAAAATAAAAGATGAATAAAAAAGAACGACATCGCCCTTACAATGTGATTACTTATTGTGGATTTAGCCACTCCCCTGTAAAGGGTGTCCCAATGACATTTCTCTGTTCGGACCAAGTAGCCCAGGAAAATTACAAAAGGCAAAGCAGGGCAAGGGGTGGAGGTGAATCCGCCGCCAGCAAGAATTTTGAAACCAATCAGTGCAAGTTGGTCTTTATGATCTGAAACCCCAGTGATATTATTTTTAGGTCACTACCTCACCCACATTCCCTTCTAGGGCATGATATTCTGATATTTTGACAGTTTTCAACAGCATTTTTTCAAACTAGAGAAGATGCCAGATAATATCAAGTGCCTTTCGTTGAAATTTTTTCAAAAATTTTCAAACTTAAGTAGGTATATTTTATTTAGTGAAATAAAAAATTAGAAATCAGCTAGAATGAAAAAAAAATTGGATCGAAGTGGTCTTAACATACAAACAATTATTTTTACCCCCAAAAAAAAAAAAAAAAAAAAAAAAAAAAAAACATGTATGGCGATTTTTCAACTTTACCTCAGTTTCAGAAACTTCATCTTTCTGGAAAGATGGTGCTGCAGTTCGCAAAAATTGAGGTAAAATTGAAAAATCACTATAAATAATTTTTTTCTTGGGGGGGGGGGGGGGGGGGATATGTATGTTCAAGACCACTTTGATCCATTTTTTTTTTCATTCCAACTCATTATTAATTTTTTTTTCCAAAAAACGTAAAAAAGGTGTTAAAAAAAAATCCATTCCGATTTTTGAATTTTTTTTTCGTTCTTCAAAAAAAGGGTCTCTGCGCGCCGCCTCTCGAAATAATTTTTTTAGGAAAAATGTTTATAGAAAGTTGATTTTACACCAAAAGAATTTATTATTAGAGGGCCGGACCTTGACATTTCGAAAAAGAATGAAATTATGGGATACCCGAATGAACAGATGTGAAAAATTTTTTGTGCTGTGTGACAGCAACTTGAATACTTTTTGAATGGAAATTCTCTTCATGAATTTATGAAAGAAAAATTGGTAGGTAGACTTGTGAATTTACCCCCTCCCCCCACCACCACACTCCTCCCACCAAATAAGAAAATGGAATTTAAAAAACTGAAAATAATTAAAAAGTTATAAAAAGTGAAATTTAAAATTCAAAAAATTCAAATCAATCCAAAATCTTCAATATTGAAAACTATTGCCAGCAAGAGTGCGTCTTTGAGAAAAATCGAAAGAATACTTTTTTGTGGGAAATTAAAATTGGAACAACTTTTGTATGAAACATTTTTTCATATAATCAACAAATCAAAAATTATCTACAAAACTCTGCAAAAAAAGTTTTTAAAAAACCATCAATTTTCAACATTTTAAATTATTTCAGGAAAACTGTCATCGTTGGAGAAAAATTCTTCAAACAAAAAATTGTTTCTCATTATTAAGTTTTTTATCAAAATGTTTCTATAGGTACTTTTTTTTTTTTTAATTTTCCACTAGAAGAATAATTATAATAGCTTCAGTATTAAGTTTTTGTTTTTTAGACATTTCGATACTTACTAAATGAAAGATAAAAAACCAAATTGAACCTAAAAATGAAAAGAAGTTGAAACAAACAAATGAAAACTGACAGAACGTTGAATGAAAGGTGTTATTGATGATCAAAATTGATTGAAAAAAAATAATAAAAGTGAAGTAGAGGAAAGTTTGAAAAACTGATCAATTCTAGAATTGAGCATTACCTAATTCTAAAAAATTCAAAATAATTATTCGAAATATTAAGTTGAAAATTAAAAATAATTGCATTGAAAATTCTGAAATACTCGTATTTCTGCCAAAAACATCGAAAAAGTCATAAAAAATAAAAACATTTTTTTGGTCGAAAACTCGAAATTTCTTCAATTTTTTTTCAAAAAATTCATCCCCCTAAAAATCGAATTTATAGAAAAAGAAGTGAAAATAATGTGGGAATTGGAAATAAAAAATTGAAAATTTTGAAGAAAAAAAAATTCTTTAAGACTGTATCACGAAAAAAACATGGAATTGAAGTAAAATTGAATGAAAAGATAAACAAAAATTTCAAAGCAAAGAAAATTTACATAAAAATGAAAAAAATTCAAACTGAATAAGTATTCCAAGATGTGAATTAGAAATTTTAAAATTTGGAAAAAATCCATTTTCAAATAAATGAAATAACACGATTGAAGGTGCATATTGAAATGTTTGAAAAATTTTATTTAAAAATTTAAAGAATAAATTAGACTTACTTCAAATCTAATTTTTAAAAAATCCATGGAAGAAAAAGAAATAATTTTTGGGTTTGACAAAAAATTTTAATGGTGCGTTCAGCTCATCGTAGAATAAGAATAAGAATAGAATAAGGAAGCCCTATTACCCAAACAAGTATAAATTTCACTGAAAAGAAATATTTGGCTACTTGTTTGGGTATAGGGCTTTCTTATTCTTATATTTATTCTTATTCTACGATGAGCTGAACGCACCATAGAAATGAATTGTTAAAAAAGAATTGAGAGAAATGAAAAATACTATTATTTAAAAAAACGGTGCAAGTTTATGGGCTTAAAAATAAATATTTGAAATTTTTTATTCAAACAACTTTTCTAAATAAAAAATTTAATTGGTCGCCTTCATTTTTTTTTTTTTTTTTGAATTTTTATTTGTCAAAAACATTTTTTTTCGAGAAATGATTCTCGATTTTTCAAAAATATACCAGATTCGCATTTTTCATTTTTTTAAAAAGAAATTTTTCTCAAACTTTCTAAAATTTTAGCAAAAATATATTTTTTGAAAAAGTCACCTTGAAAGGAATTTTCTTTGCAAAACGATCTCCTCGCCAGAAAAAAATTTTGCAGAAAATTTTCTTGGCAAAAAAATTCTTTCGAGAAAACTCTTTAAAAAATTCTGTTTTCAACTGGTATTCACCTAAGGCTTTGTTTAAAATATAAGAAGAAAAATTATTTTTGAAATATTTTTTTTTCTAAATAGGTAAAAAAATTCATAAAAAATATCTTTTCGACCAAAATTTTCTCATTAAAATAATTTTCTTAAAAAATTCTCTTGTTACTCGAAAACCTGAAAAAGATAAGATCTTAATTGAAAAAATGTAGGTTAGTTTAAGTCGAAATTAAATTTAATTACATTTTTAAGATAATATAATTAAATATTTATTATAAAATATTATTGCAAATAATATTCATTTATCTTATTTAATTCAATTAATACAATTTTATTTTAATTTCGACCTACATAAATATTTTTTTTGACAAAAACTTCAAAAAGGAATTCCCTTGACAAAAATGTTTTTGGAATAAAACTTTACTCGAAAATGGATTTGAAAAAATTCTTTCAACAAAAAATTTTCTTAAAATTGAAATCACCTTCCCGCTTGAAAAAATCTTTCAAAAAATTCTCTTGGAAAAAAATTTTGTTGACAAAATAATAGGTATTCAAATAAATTTTCCTCACAAAAATTTGCTTTTGGCAAAAGATTTCCTCGAAAAATTCCTTTTTCAAATAGGTAAGTCTTGAAAGGCTTTTTAAAATAGCAAAAAAAAATGCTCAAAAAAATATTTTCTCAACAAAAAAAAAACATGAAAAAATTTGCTTCGATGATAAAAATTTTCTAAAAAGGTTTCTTTGAAAAAAAATGTTGAAAAAAAATAACATGAAAAAGAAACTTTAAAAAATTTGGGCCTGTTCTCGATATGATATTAAGTATGTATTTGAAATTCTGTTATTTTTATTTCTTTCACTTCCACTAATTTTTCCATTTCTTTCATCCATTATTCCTATTGAAGCTTTAGTATGATCCAAAACAGCTCAACAATATTGATTGATGTAAGTCTTCAATTCAAGATATATCCACTTTAAAAAGGTACCTAAGCCATCTATACAAGAATAATAGAGTTGACGGTATGAACTTAGCACTCATATCGTATACGGTGGCGTATATAAACGACGAATATTTCAACGCATAAGGTATAATTTCGGTACGTTGATCACTATCATTACAGAAATCTGGTATTTTTCGGGCCTTTCGCCGACGATACAGGGCGAGTGTACCGGCACACCTTATAATAATTCCATTTACCTTAATGATATGAAGCAGCAAACGTTACTGCCGTCGGTAGAGGGCTCATTTTGCATAACAGCGTTTTGATATAAGCTTTTAATAAATATACATGAGTCATAGCAGCCGGATGAAACTTATTCCGATCCTTATCGTCGAGATCCCTTTTAAAAGGAGCCATTAAACAAGGGAATTGTTCGTCATTTTTCATACGACATATAGAACGACAACCGGCCATAAACTCGGTCAACGCTGCTACGAAAACGATGATTTATTAAGGTAGGTAATGTTAGTTTTTATAATAATTGTCGCCCCGAAACAAACGTTAAACTTGTTATTCGTCAAAACTTAATTACCAAAGCTTGATAGCGCTCGAGCTCCAGCACCTTCGCGCACGAGGGGCTGGCTAAAAATCGACAAAGTTTTACGTTCAACTTTTATAAAATTTTTGGCAACTAATCGCGAGCAACTTCGCACGTGAAAGATTAGGTAATTAAAAAGAAACAACCTTGGATTGAGCCGAGGGGAAGATTCGCATTGTTTTTTATTCGATTCGATGCCGATACAAGTTCGTCATTTTAGTGCGAAAAATCGCACCCATTTTGAAAAAAGGAATGAAATTTTTACACTTGTAAACTACCTACGAGTATTTCGACTCGGAAATAACGAAATTTCGCCCCGAAAAAACACGATTTTTTACACCATATACGCGGCAATAAAAGAAATCATTTTGCATCGAATAAAAAAATGCCTAGCGAGTCGAATCGCTATATAAAAAAAGTATATTTTCGACGTTTATATTTTATACCGTCTCATTGCGTACTTAAAACACTGCGAGGAAAAAGGCAAAGAGGAAAAAGGCAAAGCGGAAAAAACGTGGTCAAAGATATTTGCAATGGCGAGGGTATTTTTTCAAAGTGGTTTTCGGTGTAATACGTAGTAAAAAAAAGTACGTACTTTGTTTAGATTTAATATCCGCAAATGAAAGTTTTGTTGTGTAAGTTTGAAATACGTATATACCGCGGATATAAAGCCAGACCCGATGGCAGAGAGGAGGGTGCAACTGATGATAACCTGGAGGGGGGAGGTGAAAAATAAAAGTTGATATTTTCAATATTGGAAATGCAAGATGTGCCCATGGAATGTATATTATCAGAGGCTCTTATAAACAATAGCTTTCGCCTGCGAATATGTATAGTCGTAAATTTTTCAATAAAAAATTCGCCCTGTAGTCGAATAAAACGCCGCCAAGTTCGACTTTTCGTATTCTCGCGCGAACTTGGGGCCTGCCATGAACGTATCGGCGAAGTTTTTCTCGAATTTAGTGAACTTTTTTACCCCTTCGCTTTGGCATTTTACTCGTACAATCGAGGTAATTTTAAAATAAGAATATCGCTCGCGCTTAAAAAATACTACCAAAAGCTATTCAGTAGTTTTTTTCCCAATTTTTGTTTTCTTTGGTACGTATACTTATTTGAGAGGGAAACGAACGAAGTATAAGGCGAAAGAACGAACGTCGTCGACGGTACTTGAAATAATTCTTCGTTATAAGTTCGGGCTAAAAGTTCTATTTTGGAAAGTTGACTCGCGGAGCGATTTTTTTAGTTGGCAGGATAAATCAAAGTACGTGCATTTAGAAAACGCACTCAGCATAAGGTTAAGAGAGTAAACTTCTTCGATGTAATCAGCGATCAATTTGAAATATTCGAGTGCTTTTTACTCAACATTTAAATTGATACCGACGAGATTCCTTTTTTTTTTTTTTTTTTTTTTTTACCCGAAGCTGGTTAGGTAGTTTTTTGCAAGTTGGATGGTGCTTTTGCCAAGGGCGTGCAGTCGATTTCATCGATTCGGTAACTTTTTAGGTACCTACGTTCATGTATTTTCCTCTCAAAATAAATGTTTCAAAGAAAATTTCAAAATGAACAAGTAAAAAAATTGAAATTAAATTTTTTAAATATCAGAAACTGTGTTTTTGAACAATTTTTTTTTTAATTTAAATTTTGAAGATTTAAAACAGTTTTGAAGAAATTTTTCAAAAATTAATTTTGAATAAAATTAATTTCTAAACAAAATTGAGAAAAAAGTCGTTTTTGAAAAAAAAATTAATTAAAAAAATTTTTTTAAACAAAATAGTTTAGATACCTATGTTTATAGGGATGATTTGACTCAGAGCACCGAATTTGAAATTATCTCATGAAAGTAAATCCTTACGGTCTAAAACCTCTATGGCAACATTTTTAGTTTGATAGCTCACCTCTTACTCCTTGGGAAGGAGGGAGGGAGGGAGGGGGTTAAACGTGGATTCGCGTTGAAAGTGAAATTTCCATTTTTAGCAGTTTCAGACAAATTTTTTCAAAAAAAAAAAAAATAATAAAAAAAAAAACATTTTTTCAAATTCATTAAATAAACATTTAAAGAGATCTATCTTCTTCCAGATGACCTAGGGGACTAAAATTCATGTATATGGATATAATGTACAGGATGTTTCGTATTAAGAGTAAAGCCTTCCAACCAGTAACTATGGAACTTAGGTTGAGTCAATGTAGGTATGTATGCCTAAGCTCCAGACTGCAGGGGCTGAATTATGCGCATCGAAAAAAAAAGATTTTTCATTTTGACCGAGTATTTTTCAACATTGCGCTTCTCAACAACTATAACAGTGAGAAAGTTGCGCTTTGCGGCATCGGATGGAAAATTTTGTCTAGAATATTTTCGTGGGACTGGTAATTTTTATAAGTGGACAAGGAAGTCTATACCGAGCAAAATATTTGAAAAAACCATATAAAAAGTGACAATTTTTCTTATTTTTCTGTGATAACTCAAAAAGTTGTCTTTTGACCAAGCTATTATTATTAACTTTTTCAGATGAAAAAATGCTGCTCTTTTCAATGACGCAACCCCCACCCCTCAATCTGACTCCAATCAAAAGTTATGAACGAATAATTTGTTGAAAAACGTCTACTGAAAAAACTCATTATTAAAATTTTTTCATTTTTTTTTCTTAAATAATTTTTTCAGATGTTTTTCTGAAAAAATAAAACTGCTCATAACTTTTGAACATTACAAAAAAAATGTTTAAGATTTTTTTTTTAAATTATAAAAGTTATGATTTTTTCAAGTTTAATAAAGTGTTTTTACTAAAAAAAAAAATTAACCTACCTACAAGAAAATTTCATAAAGATTTTTTTCATGTCAATTTTTCTTACTACAATTTTTAATGAGATGTTTTTCGCGACATTATTTGTCTAGAGAATTTTTTCTCGCAAAAATCTTTTGACAGAAGTACCTTTTTCAAGAAAACCTTTTTTAAGAAAATTTTGTAATTTTTTGTCCAGCGATTTTTTTTTTTTTAAAGATTTTTTCCCAAGGAAATTTTTGCGAATAAAAAGAAATATTTTATGAAGATTTTTAAAGATTTTGTTTTACCAAAAAAGTTTTTAAAAATTATTTGACATCAGAATTATTTTGTATAAAAATTTTGGATATTTTTTGTGAGGAAATTTTTTTCGTCCAGAAACTTTCTAGTAGGTAATAGAATTTTTTGTTCTTTTTTTTTTTTTTTTTTTTCAAGTAGAATTTTCGTAAGATTTCAAATAAACTTTTGCGAGTGAATTTTTTTACGATAGGTAAGTATTATGTTTTGGTGAGTTTCTCTTCTGTGTAGCCTCAATTTTCTCATAAAATTTTTATTTGATTCAATCAATCATCTCGAGACTTACCGTGTTTACAAAATTCGTACAGAATTAAAAAAAGGTTGTCACGTGCAAAAATGTAATTAGTAATCTTAATAATTTCTTCCCTCTGCAAAAAGCGATAAAAATTAGAATTTATGTACCTAGACGATAGTCTTAGCTAGAAGCTCAACAAATAATAAAACGTTTATTTTTAGAAAAATTGATTTTTTCTAAAGCTACTCTAACAAAAAATCGTATCAGACATCATTATTTTCATGAAGAATATTCACCCATACTTTCACAAGCCATACTTCAACAATACTGGAGACACGTCTATAAAAATCCCATCCAGGTACGCGTAGGTAGTTCAAATAAATTTGCTATTAAAAATCCAAAAAGGATATCCTTTTAATGTATAAAGTTACCTTGGTTTTCATATTCGACGATAGAATATAGCACCATGTGATACCTCCTTACAAGGCATAACGTAGAAATTTTATTCACTTCGGTGTAGTATTGGTTGCCTATCTTCGAAAAAAATAACGAGTAAGCACCCAGACCGCGTCAATGGGGTAATTTTCAATTTTTTATGGTAATCATGGCTCAACATGGAAATTCGAAAAAATTAGGTGATTTTTCTCAAAAAATCAGGAGATTTAGGAGAAACGAATTTCGATGAAAAAGTAGTAGATTTCAGGAGTTTTCCATTAAAAAAAAAGTAATCGATCCGGGTTCCTTTTTTTGAGAGAAACCAACAAAGAAAAGCGCAACAAACTCAAATTTTAGATTGAAATAGTACTCAAACTCAACTTATAAAAGAACAAAAAATCAAAATTCAAGTTGATGAAATTAAAAAGATTGTCTCTGCTTTTTTTTAGCTTTTTTAAAGTGACATTCTACAAAAATTTGAACATTTTTTTTTGAAAAAATAAAGTCTGCTGAAAATCAATGAACTTTTGCTCAAAATCAGGAATCTGGCTGAAAATCAGTGGATCAGGAGAAAATCAGTAGAGCCTTGAAAAATTAAGATATGGTATCTCCTGAAAAATCAGACGCATAACAGTAGGTAGGTATCATTCAAAGAATTGAGGAAAACTCAATCATAGTTTCCAGAGAATCTATCAATAAATTAAACAAACCTCGAACTTGACACTTCATCAATAACTTCCCTTCAATGAAAATTAATTCATTCGTGATAACACTGATAACTTACCTGAAAACAAAAAACAAAAAACGAATAATTAATATACAAATTAGTATGTAAAAGCATTTCTACACAACTACACATAACGATAATAATAAAAAATAGATTAAAAAAAAAATACCCGTCATTTACCAGGTCAAGCTAATATCTTTCATAATTATCTCCATATCGATCAATTCGGTACAAAACCAACACACTAATAGGTGGATAATTTCGCAAGAAAATCCAATTTGGTAATTACACTGGGCCGAATCACGCGATCAAAAAGTTACCCATATTTATTAATGCACTGAATTTTATCAGGTCATTTGAATCACGTAACCCAGTCCCAAAAGTAATTTCGAGTTTAGTTTCTATAGAAATTTTCCATAAAAAAATGAAAATCATGACAAAATGGCGAGAAAAGAAAATCCAGCTAAAACTGAATTATCTCCATACAAAAATAACTCATTAAAATCATCAATCTGTTTATGTACTTCGACACTGTACTGTCTACAATATCATTAAGCCATATTGAAAGCAACGTTTTGGCATGTGCACACGATGATCACAGCCTCTAGACATATACAGCTGTTTGAATGCAGTGAGTCATGCACTTCGAAGGGATGACTGGCCTTTAATAATGTTCGCCAAATATGAACTAAGGTCCCATTGTTACGAAGGTCGTTAACCTACCCACGGTTCGAGGTTAAGGGTAGTAGTATTTCAATTGCCAGCAAAAAAAGGCCTAAAGAAATCGATACTGTGAAATTGAAAAATAGCACATAATGTGGAACACGAGCCTTTCTCGTGTACCACGTGAAAGCAGTAATTCCACACTCACTCGTCGTAACTTTCATTACTCGCGAAATTCTCCTCTCTTTCTCTGCATCTCTCATACCACACTATACTCGATCGTGGTAAACTTCATTATCTAAAGTTCTGTCGCCGAAACTTATTTATATTGCAGCGACATCGCTGTCTCACCAATCCCCCAATGAGCACCATATTCAAATGAGCGGATAATAAGACATTGGTGTGTCTTTTAAGAATAAACGCAACAAGACACGCACACATATAAATGCATATTGTAATGTGATAGCTTCAAAGTTGATATTGTGCTTATCACAATATACAATAAACGTGCATGTATAAATGAAACAATGCGTCGAGTAGCTAAACAAAACCGACTTCTTCATTATACCATTTTCTCATCGAGACAGCGGGGTAAAATTTTGCGTGATGCTGTGCTTTGAGGAGAAAAAAAACGTGAATCTGGCAGTTTTGGAATGATACAACTCGATTTTAAGCTTTCTTTGAAGTGTCGTCGTGGGATGAATAAGTTTTGAACTCGATTTTATGACAAATAAATTCTCAAATCCAATTTTCGCATCTCCCAACCTTGTCCCCAGTTTTTGATTCAATATAAAATCAAAATGAAAAAAAAAATGTACATTAATTTTGAAAATAAATATTCATACCAATTTTTTCCAAACAATTATAACTCAAAAAATATTTATTTCAGTTTGTTGTGAATCGATGCAGTTGAGGGGAAATAGTGGAAAAATTGTTCAAAAGCGATTTTTTTTTCCAATTTTAGGCTTGGAAAATTCAAATCTTCTGAAAAAAAAATCAAACCCTAATTTTTGGAAAAATCGTAGCAAGTATTGATTTTTTGAAAAATAGGATGACACATGCTCCTGGCGCAGAATGGCAAACATCCTAACCTGACACTTGCTAGATAAATGCATAAATTAAACCCCATCTTTAGAATAGAGATTTGCTCCTTTTCCTTTGTAAATTATTCACAAACATCTCAACCAAATAAGTCTAATCTGAACACTAGAATGCAACCAAACTCCTACACACACGTCTGGCTTCATCAATCGGGCAGAAGACTCGCCTTGTTTATAATTATTCTGCATTTGCATACAAGTAGACCAAACATTAACACAATACTCTTACTTACATAGATGACCACAAGCCATTGAAAACCTTGACCTCTCCTGCTAACCCAATAACTCTTTGGATGGAATCTTTCACGTAAGCATAATATAATTAAGCCAGCCGAACAAAAGCCCAGCTCAATCGTTTCTAATAACGCGGATCAAAGAGAATGATCAACTGAAACGTTAAATATACGTAATGCTCGCCGGCACGTAAACTAGTAAAGTTTCTCTTGGCAACATTCTATACATGTATGAAAGAGCGTACTACAAGTAAGTATATAGTTCATTTCAAGGCATAGAAAATCATGTTAGAAAAATGCACAAGTCTGTGAAGTCGCGTTCTTTTGCGTGTAATTGATTCCTCTCCTTTTGAACTTGTTCTTTATTGAGGTAACACTTTGGGGAGCAGAGAACGGCCGACGGAGAAAGCAGTTGAAACGAGAATAGTAAGAAGGTGTAGGATACTTAAAGACCTATACAGGGTGTCCGATGAATGGTTTGGTAAACTTTAAATTTGGATACAATCGAATAACACAAACAAAAAACTTCATGTCCACATTGTGCCTATCTCAATTTTGAAGGAGCAATGGTCTATAAAAATTTCAAAACAATCTGATGTGGCACCAAGTTATACCCATTTAAGTCAAAATTAGGCATACAATAATTAATAACATTTTAAGTCAGAAATCAGTTTGGCTCTTCGCACATTGAAACACATTGCTCCGGCTTTGTCATTTTTTCCCTGGCTTTATTCTTTTGACTTCTATTATTGGTGGGAACCTTCTAAAAACAATATAAGTTAAAACAATGAAGCCAAAGAAAACAATAACATGGCTAAGGCAATGTGTCTTAATGTGAGAAGAGCCAAACTGATTTCTGAGTTGGATTGTTATTACTTATTCTATACTTCTGACTTAGATTATTATAACTTCTTGTCACAGCACTGTTCAGAGTAGTTCTGTCTGTGACAACAAGTTAATAGTTATAACGATCTAAGTCAAAATTATAAGTACAATAACTAATAATAATCCAAGTCAGAGATCAGTTTAGCTCTTCTTACATTGAAACACATTGCTCTAGTCGTGTTATTGTTTTCTCTGACTTCATTCTTTCAACTTATATTGTTTTTAGAAGGTTTCCACCAACAATAGAAGTCAAAAGAACGGAGCCAGGGGAAAAAATGACAAAGCCATAGCAATGTGTTTCAATGTGTGAAGAGCCAAGCTGATTTCTGACTTGGATTGTTATTACGTATTGTATACTTTTGACTTAAGATTGCTATAACTTGTTGCCACAGATGATGCAATTTTCAAGAGGAACAAACAAAAAAAAAATATGCAAAAAAATTTGCCCATATTTGAAAATGAAAGGCTACACAGCTTTAAAAATTGGCATTTTCGAAGTTTAAGGCTCGATAGCACCTTAATTTTCAAATAGAGGCGAACTCTCCACAAAACTTTTTTTGTTACTCTCGAAAAATTGCACCTATTTAATGTATTGTTTGGATGGAAACAATTTCATTATGAACTGAGGTAGGCAATATTTTTGACAGAAATTTCATGTTGCTATAACTCCTTCAATTTCAAAGATAGGCTCCCAATGTGATAACAGTTTTTTTTTTTGATTTTTTTTGGGGGTTCTGTCCATTGCCAATGCTGAAAACTTTTTTTGACGTAGTGTTGCCAATCGATCTTGCTATGGGAAAAATACTGATTTTCAATGTAGCTCCTTCATGTTCAAATTTGAGCAATATGTGCGCATCAAGTTTTTTGTTAGCTGTACTTGGTTATATCCAAATTTCAAGTTTGGCAGACCACTCGACGGACACCCTGTATAAACTGAATTTAAAACCTGGAAACTATTTTTTATTTTTTTCAGAAACCTACCTACTCTTTGCACGTGTATGAAAATAGTCTCTCTTATGGCATGGCATGACATGACATATGTTTTAAAATGGCAAATTTTCACTACGCTGTGTTCGGTGCGTGCGTATGCGCCACATTGTCGCAATGATTCATCTCGCAGATAAAAATAATTAACGTTAAGAGGGGTAGATCGGTCGTCGATTATATCAGAGTTTGGAATATATTTATACCAAAGTATGTGTTTGCAGAGCTCGTCCGCTGCGCACAAACCAAGCTATACATGAATGGATAAATATATTTGCATGCGTATGCAGTATGCATTGAAACCCCATACACAGGTATTAACTTATTTCCAGGCTCGTTCGCCGTTTAAGTTCCCAGCATTTCTTTAACGATAAAAGCCTAGTCTAGCCCAAGCCGGGCACACGCAAATTTCATTTTTATAGCACCAACCCTCTTTTATAATACGCGCTTTACGTGCCGAATACAGTAGCTCGTAAAAATTTGTGTTTTCAAGAACGTAGTCGAGCGTGTTTTACAACGGCTATATAATCTTTCAATTATTATTTTAATTTATATCGCCGTTTCTTTTTAATTTTTTGTTTTCTTTTACAACAATTTAGCATGTTTACACCGCCTTAATTAAACACTTCGCTTTAATTTTTAGGGTTCGTCGAAAATAACTTAATAAAAATAACGACGACACGCGCTCATTTCTTTCTTTCTCTCCTTTTTTTTTATTAATAGGTATAAAAAAAATACGACAAATGTTCTTTGATTTCTTTTATATTTTCTTTTATTTTCCTGTCTCTTTACTTTTGCGCTTTCGAGAGTAATTCTTTCGAGAGATCGAAAAGCGAAAAAAAAAGAAGGAAAGTGTCCGAGATATTTTTCCTTTATACTCTAACCCAATGAAAAGTTGGCAACGCGTGCTAAGAAAGTGTTGACTTTCGACGAAATAATTACAAAACGAAGCACAAACTTCTGTTTGAGGTTTGTGACTTAATGTGTATAGTTTAATCTGCCCAACCTAAAAGTCATTATCGCCGAGATGCCGGACTGATTTTTTTTCAGTAGTAATTTTCTCTGAGAAATTTGTTTCGAAGTATGCTCTGTGTGCGAGAAAAATCTTTCTTCTCGATGCGCATAAATCATTATTCATTTTACAGCGCCGTATATTAAATTGTTCTTTTTTAACGAATTGATTGATGTTTTATTGATCAAAAGAGAAAAATATAAAATATACGAAATATTAATAAAAACCTACGTTTTCGTCGAATAATAATTCACACCGAAGGTATTTTTCTTATTTCCTGCCCCCTTGTGTTTCTTTCACCTCAGCTTGGCATACGCGCTGAATATTTGAAAAAAAGTACGGCGAGGTTTTCCTATTTTATCTACGCTCCGAATGGGATCATTATAGTTGAAAGTATTTTGCAAAGCTCCAATTTTTTACCAAAAACCTGCAAAGTAGATTAGCTATAGTAGCTTTAAAACTTTCAGCGTTAATTCAGAATGCAATTTTCGTTTTTGTTTCTACGAATCTGAAAATCAAACTCGTTTCCGGTTACTTCTTGACTTAGGTTAATCTTTTAATTAAAAAGTTTGTAATTAAAATAGAACAGATGGATAAAAATGGTAAAAATCAATTAGTGGTATTGAAAAATGTTCTCTGGTTAGAAAAAATGCAAATTGTTTTCACAACCAGTTATAGAACAGATTTATAGATAGCGTTTCAGTCTACTCCTTACAATAGCATCCTCTTACACTGTGGAAATCCGCTCCCCACCAGAAGAATTTCGCAAAACCTGTTTCAGATTGTTTCATTATTAGCAGGAGGAGGGGGTGATTTTCAATAGCAGCGACGAAAAAGTCAAAACAGGTTTTGCGAAATTCCCATGGTGGGGAGCAGCGTGCAGGTGTAAGAGGATGCTATTGTAAGATAAATACCGGTAGTTAACTGAAATACTCTCTGAACTAGCTTTACAACCACTGAGTTTCAACTCGTTGATTTTTTTCCTGCATAAGTAATTAAGTATGCATTTCTATGGTAATGGTCAATGTGACAAAGGAAAGCCTGGTCTGTGAATGAAATTAGTATTATCACAACACTAAAAATGGATTTTAAACAGGAAATAATTAACTTTAAAAATATTTAGATGGAAATTGTAATAAGTCAAATGTTCTAACTGCAGGAAATATTATAAGTAAAATCTAATGAATGAGTATAATATACCTAACTTGTGAAAAAAAAACACTTTACTTATCAATTTTGTTTCCAAATTGACATTTTATTTTTAGACTTTGAAAAATAAAAATAATTAAAGTTACCCGAGCGGCACACTCGATCGATAATATCGGAAGATGTAACGTATCGATAAAAAATCGTTTGAAAATCTATAGATGTTCTCAAGATATTATAAAGATTTATCGGTACAACTTCATAGGCAAAAAATCTAAAAACTATCGAATTCGATATTATTAAGATTATATGACGATATTCGTCAGCGATACTATCGACAAAGAATATTAA
Organism: Balanococcus diminutus; assembly: GCA_959613365.1. Taxonomy (NCBI): domain Eukaryota; kingdom Metazoa; phylum Arthropoda; class Insecta; order Hemiptera; family Pseudococcidae; genus Balanococcus; species Balanococcus diminutus. The sequence continues at coordinate 25,809,065 of OY390718.1, forward strand.
ATTTATCGATTCCGATTTTCCACCGATTTTGTGCAGATATTTGAAACTACATTATCGACAAAGAATATTAAATTTATCGAATTCGATTTTTTAACGATTTTGTAAAGATATTTAAAACTATATTATCGACAGATTATATGAAATTTCTCGACTTCGATATTTTACCGATTTTTTGACGACATTTAAAACTATATTATCGACAGATTATATTAAATTTATCGAATCCGATTTTTTACCGATTTTGTAAAGATATTTGAAACTATATTATCGACAAGTAATATGAAATTTCTCGATTTCGATTTTTTAACGATTTTGTGACGATATTTGAAACTATATTATCGACAAATAATCTGAAATTTCTCGAATTCGATTTTTTAAAGATTTTGTGAAGATATTTAAAACTTTATTATCGACACGTAATCTGAAATTTCTCGAATTCGATTTTTCAACGATTTTATGACGATATTTGAAACTATATTATCGACACGTGATATGAAATTCCTCGAATTCGATTTTTCAACGATTTTGTGGCGATATTTGAAACTACATTATCGACAAATAATCTGAAATTTGTCGAACGATTTTTCAACGATTTTGTGACGATATTTGAAATTATTTCCAAATTGGTGAAAATTTTTCTAAGTCCAACACGTCTGGAAGTACTAAACTGCCTATTATAAGCGTTTTATTGCTAATTCCTCAACGATAAAGTATGGCATAGTGGTTAAGGAAGAGGATTACCATGTAGGAGGTAGAAGGTTCAAGCCCCACGGGTGGCAGATTTTTTATAATTTTTTTTGACTTTTTCTGAAATTATCCTCTTACCGTAACATGAATAATGTGTTTAGGCATAGTTTAATGTATTAATTATGCTAATTAATGATTTTTAATTATAGAAAGAAACTAGTAAAAGACGAAAAATCGGAATAAAAAAATCGATAAAAAATCGACAGAATATCGAATTCGATAAAGTTCCGCCTAAATCGTGAAATTATCTTTCGATATTATAGATATATTATCGATAAAATATCTTACTATAATCTCGAAATTTTTGCTAACTATAATTCGTCGATAATCTATCTATATATCGAAAGATAATTTCACGATTTATGCGGAACTAACGCGACACTTTATCGAATTCCATATTCTGTCGATTTTTTATTTCGATAATTTGTCGAGTGTGCTGCTCGGGTACGACGAATCGATAATATTCAATTAAGGTAATAATTTTTTTGACAATTTCTATATCATGAAGTCATTATTATAAATTTAAACTCTAAAAAGTGAAAAACTGGACCTTTATAAAACTAATCCCCTCCATACCCACATTAGCTCATTTCTCCATTATCACGATCCCATTCCTGAACAATTTTTCAAGCTTTATCGTAGCGTAAAAAAAATCCATCTGCGTTAAAGTACCCTGCATTTTTTTTATCAAGTGAAAAATACCTCCATCACAGCCGACACAAGCTGCATGATTTAAGCGAAGGTCGCAATTCATTTGAGTCAAGTACTCGCGTACACTAATTAAATTATATCAGATTTGTCAACCGAAATGCATCCTATATAGACCCTATTCAAAAAGCAACCGATTAAGGAAGGGATATCCGCTTAATGGTGTAACCTAAACGCCATTCTGCCTAAACAATTACACGTACACACGTTCCATAAACGTATCCGATTCACGCTCCAAGCGACGCGAACTTTTCGTTTCTTTTCCGATAAATTCGTCTTTAATTAGGCAAATGGTGGCCATATGACGGCACCGTCGTCGCCAATTTGTGATTATCTCTTTGGGCGAAAAAAAAAAAATGTAAAACATTTCCTAAGGCTGGTGTGGTTGGCGTTGAGTCATTGATTGGGAACTTCTTCCATGGGAGGTGACGTCATACGAGTATATGCTCATGTCATATAGAGTACATTCTGAGGGGTCAGAAATAGTTTTCCTTGATTTCAGTAGCAACAATAACATATTGAATCAAAAAAATGGCAAATAATCACAAAAGTCCCCCCCCCCCCCCCCCTAAAAAAACAAAGATGATCAACGACTAAGTTTGACGGGATAAAAGAACAATTTTTCAAAATTGATCCAAATTACTTTCGAAATTTAATCAAAATTTGCAAATTTTAGATAATGTTTAAATTTCAAAAATTACTCCAATTTCCAAAATTTATTGAAATTTCAAAATGGCTAAATTTTGAAGATCTACCTACTAAATTTTAAAGATATTATTTTGAGCAATATTGCGTAAAATTTATAGGTACCTACCTACTAAGAGTTTTGTGATTTTTTTGTATATTTTTCAGAAAAATTTTGAAATATTTATAAATTTGGATTTTTTGTAAAAATTGAACAAAAAAATTGATGGAATAAGTAAGTATTTATGTTTTTTAAGCAAATTTCGAAATAATTCTCGAAAAAAAAGTGTTTCAGACGATTTTTTGGTGAATCATAAAAAAATGAGATAGGATTATTCAAGGTGCATTATTTGATTTTTACTCCAAATTTTTTTAAAATATTTCCTCTTGAAAAAATTTTTAAACAATTTTTTGTACTTTTTTTAAATGGAATTTCATTTCTTTTAAAAAAGCTCAAAGTATTTTTGTGTGAAAATTGTTTTAAAAAATTTTTGACTCAATTTTTGACTTTTTTTTTCAGAAAAATCGAAAAAATCTTTTAAAAAATGTAAACGATTTCCCACCAAGTCTTTTCAAAATTTTTAATTTTATGTACACTTGTTTTACATGTATGACAGTTTTCAACAAACCAAAACGTGCAACGAACTTTTTTTTTTTTAAAAATTAATTTTTTTGAGATAGGATAAATACATTTTGAAAAGAAAAATAAGAAAAATGTGACCATTAATGACTTTTGATCGAAGTAATGACACAAACTGACCAAGATATTAAATAACGACAAATTAATCTCACCTTATTGAAATTTTTGAAATTCCCAAATTTCAAATTTTCATCAAATTTTGAAATTTGATAAAGCTTTTAAAATTGCAAAAAAATCGTTTTAAAATGACGTCGAATTTTGAAAATTGACCGCATAAATATTGTCTTAAAAATTGATTAACTTTCCAAAAAGTACCAAAATTTAAAATTTTTATCAAATTCAGATAATTTATTAGATTTTTAAAATGAAATTGCGCAATTTTTTGTACAGAAATTTCTTTAAAATAATCATGAACTTCTTATGATATTTTTCTCAAAAAAAAAAAAATAAATAATAAAATAAAATAAAATATCAGTCGAAGAATCTTAATTTTCTTACAGTGTTTCAAGACATCGAGAGTCATTACGTCTCCACTAAAATTTTTTCAATTTTTCAAAAACTAATCTTCTTCATTTAAACGAAAAAAAAATTACATTTTTTTCCCTAAAATTAAATTTTCAACATTTTTCACCCTGAATTTTTTTCAAATACAAATTTACGTAAGATGGAGCCATCCATTCAAGAGCTTTAAAAAAAAATTGTAAAATTTATACCCTGCAGAAAATTCCTTAAAAATAGACTCTGCCACTCTGAGCTCCTGAAACAATAAAGAGGGTAAAAAAAAAGAATTTCCCATTTCAGGCGCAATTTATAAGACTTGTCTAGAGAGTCAGTAAGCTGAAGGGACATTGAGAGCGGGGGAAACGGCACGAAACGGAATGCAATTATATTTTGTAATTTATAATGGAAGAATTATTACCGGAGGTCGGTATTTATTTTCAGGGTTTCGGCGAAAAAATTACCTCGAGTTTGTTTTTTTTATAGCGATTTGAAAATTATTACGATTATCGACACGTCTTTTTGTTACCTTCGTGCACATTTACACACAACGATTGAGGGTGTGAGAAAGAAAAGGCGGGAAAAAATCGATTTTTAACGAATTCTTATAGATGTTGGTTTTGTTTCTACGTACTGTGTGTATTCCTCCGACTTACTTTTTTTTGCCACTCCGCATTTAGTGGCGCGTAAAGGCGCGAATTTTTCACCGAAACTTATTGCCACGTTTTCGCAAAACATAACGCGAAGTGACGGTTTTTGTAAATTTCATCGAACAATAGCGAAGAAAATTTCTTCGAGTGTTTACGGCGCGAAAAAAAAATAACGCCGGGTTCGCAGAAGAGAAGAAGGCAAAGTAGAAATATTAAAATACTTAGGGGAACAGAAAAGTAGAAATGGTAGCGTAGTTGTATACAAATAATAGGTCTCAACGACCATTAATTTTAAAAGACACAAAGGAAAAGCTTAACGGTACGTAGAATGTTATTTGCACAAAAAGCAAGTGGAAAGATGGAAAGTTCCTTTTTTTTTTACTTTAATCTTTCAGTCGGGGTAAGAAACGAGTATACTTGAGAGGGGGGTGATAGCACTTGTGCTGTTGCTTCGCTAAAATAACGTACTACTTTTTTACGAGTGTTGAAAGTTTGTTTTTTTTACTCGCCTTTATATGGGTGTGTTGTGTAGCGCGTTGGTTAAACCGATAATCATTTTGTACATGTTTGCTAAATTAAAATGTTTTTGCCAACGAGCCTTTTCAAAAAGCAACGTATTAAGTGCATAGGTAAGAGGTTGTTGGAAAATTCCTTTTCTATTGGTAAAATGATAACTTTGTACAGCCACAAGTGACAGTTACGATGTGTACCTCCCTTCATTTTCCACCCATACGTCGGTGTTAACACTTTACACGAATGCCTATATGTATCGCCTACGATTGGTCTATACTTCTCTATTTAAGTTGTTTTGCTGTCGGACTTGTTATATTGGGGCGAAGGTAAATAAGGAAGACAACCTTTTACAAAAAAAAAGCTTCTATATCGACTGAAAGTGTGAAAAATGCCCCCCTTTTGATGAATGAAGTTTTAAAATATCCACTCACGTTTCTCAATACGCTTTTCAAGAAATTTTCGAACCCTTTTAAATACTATTTTTTATGCTTATCTGTTCAAAATTCGACTTATTCTACTACTTCTGTCCAAACCCTCTTTTTTTCTTGACAATAAGTACACGTGATGATATGAATGTTTCAGATCAATGAGGAGGAAGTTTGTGTGAAAATTCATATGAATTGAAATTATTTGAAGTCACAGAAATAGTGATTTCGAAGTGTGTAAATCCGAATTCTCAAGAAGAGAATACAATGAAGATGCATCTTCATCGTATTCTTTTCTTGAGATGGATGTATATGGATTTTAGATTGAGTTTACATTCAAACTTTATAGTTCAAATTCATTTTTTTCGTAGGTATGAATTAGTTCATTCACTTTTTCGAGTGTTCGAAAATAAGACCTTCGTGGGTTCCAAAACACTCAAAAAAATAATGGATTTTTTTTTTTTTTTTTTTTTTTTAGTGAGCAAAAAATTGATTTTTTTAGGGAAAAATTGAAAAAATGGGTAGTTTTTGGCAGGGAAGAAAACCAATTGAGACCCAATTAGTTATGGTGATGGTGGTTTTGAGAAAATTTTGAAATTACTGGTGGTTCCAATTGGTTTTTGGTTTTTAAAAATTTTCAAAAGGTTTTGGTTCTAAAGTGGTTCCATTTAATTTTTTTTTTTTTTGATTGGTTCTGGTTCTGGGTTTTTGGTTTTGCTTGATTAATTGATTGTGATGGTGGTTCTCAAATTAAAAACCATTTCAAATGGTTGTGGTGGTGGTTCTCAAATTAAAAACCATTTCAAATGGTTGTGGTGGTGGTGATGGTTCCGTTTTGGTTTTTCAATTGGTTTTCATCGAATTGCTTCCATTTCGTAGTATGAAAAATATTTCCCAACATTTAAACCATTTATCTATGGCATTAACCATCAGAACCAGATGGAACCATTTTCGTGCTTCCTATTATACCACAAAAGAACTAAAAAAAAATCAGATCTTTGAAATTTAAATAAAAAATTAAAATTCAAAAAGTAAAAAAAAAAAAAAAAAAACTATAAAGAATAAAAAATAAAAAATGAATTTTGCCTACAAGTTACAAACACAATATTGCAATAAATTTAAATTAAATAATATACACTCAAATAAAAAACAAAAAATAATAATGTTTCCACTTTCCAGAGCGCTGAAAAATCAGAAAAATGAAGAAAACAGGCCACAGGGGTTAGGTAAGGGGCCCAATTAAAAAAATTTTTAAATCAAAGTTGTTGCTTGAAGTTCTAGGAATAAATTTGGTCATAACAAAAATTTTGATTGGACCCCTCTTTCCCTTTCAAATCCACTATTTCTCTTTTTAGAACCAAAAAGAACCAATTCCATCAATTGGTGGTGGTTCTGGTTTTCATTGTAAAGGAAATTGAAAATGTTGGTGGTGATGGTGGTTTTTTATTTTCAAACCACTTTTTTTGTGGTTGTGGTTGTGGTTATTTCAGCAAATGATTTTTCGTTGTGGTTCCAAACGGTTCTCTTCCCTGCCTTTTCGAAAGGATTTGGTTCTTTTTGGTGGTGGTTCTTGAATGAATTTTTGAAGTTCATTGTAATGGTTCCAAATGGTTTTGAAAACCAATTGAAATATCTGGTGGTGGTGGTTTTACCCGGTTTTGGTTTCAATTGGTTTTCTTCCCTGGTTTTTGGGAATTTAGGCAAAATATGCACAAAATATGACAAAATTGACATTTTTGGCCAAAATATGCCAATGCCAAAATATGCAAATCCATGCATCGGAACGAAATTTGAGGGGGAAAAAGTAACTTTAGTAACCTAAAATTTTAAAAAAAGTAACCAAAAAAGTAACCAAATTTTTCAATTTCCACGCACTCAAATAATTACCATTAGCCCTCCCACTCTCGCATTTTTCCCCAATATTTCTTCTGATTGTGATGTAAAGTCCCAACAGCAACATGAAAATTACCAAGATTATGTCAAAAATTCGAGTTTGGTTCATAAAAAGACCCAAAAAGCACGTAATTATTTTTATTTTCAATAAAATGAAATTTAATACTTCAACTTCGAATTTTTATTCGTAAAACGTCTTAACCATAGAATAGATAATAAATTGATATAAATTTTTATAACACAACAATCAACTTTTTCAACATTGACATTAAAAATTAATAAACGAAGCTTATTTCTAAAAATAAAACAAAAAATTCATTTCGTTGACGACGACTCCAACGCCGAATTCACAAGTTTATTCAATTTATCTTGGATCGAATTTGTTTTTTGAGCGATTTCTTTCTCCTCTTTTTTCAAATTTTCGGCTGATTTAAGCAATTCTTGGGCAACTGAAATCTCAGCAAAACTCTGTTTTTCAGTTGCTCTCTTCAATTTCTTTGCACCCATCGCAAAAATTTCTTCATATGTTTTTCGTTTTTCACCCAAAGTTTTTTGCGATTCAGCAAGTTGGTTCTGTAAAGTTTTAATGGTACACAGCTGTTCTTCAGCTTTCTTTCGTCGTTCTTCTTTCATCTTCAATTTTTTCAATTCTTGTTTTTTTTGTCTATAGCTTCTTGAATTCGTTTTTCTTCATCAAGATAATTCTGATACGATTTATAAGCTTGTTTACTCATCGATAAAAGCTTCTTCGTTATTGGCACTTTTTCTGGTTTATTGTCATACAATTTCACTTCTTCTTTAATATTCATTCTAGCGTTTAAAGTGCGTACACACATTCTTGTTTTATCGGAGGTTAGCACTTTACTGGATTCGGAAAAACAACGCTCTACGTCGGCGTTTCCATGAGACAGAGTGAAGCAACATTTCAAAACCTTCGTTATATTGGGAAATTTCGGCTCTCCACATGAATACTTCGCCTCAAAAAATGGTTTCCAAAATTCAACAATTGTCTGGCCTTTACTTCTTTCAAATTTTGGTCTCTCCGCTTGAAGTAATTTCCACTCGTCTACAAGAACATCAGTTCGAATTCCAAGTGGAAGACATTTTGCAACTTCGACAATATCAAGTTCACTTTCTTCTGTCTTTATCTTATCCGGTGATATACAGCTGAATTTTTTCAGTGTCGAAAAATCGCATTTCTTCAAAACATAACTACAGGAAACGACGTAGAAAGTCCTAATTTTTTTTTTGAAGTTTGTTTGAACCTCTGCAGGTAATTTTTTCAGTTTTTCCAACACGTTTTCTTCAATGGTGATTTCGTTGACGGGTTTGAGGTTTTCATCGTCGAATACATTGTTCAAAGTTCGATTTGGATCATTCAAGCCTACCTTGCAAACTCGGTTGACTATAACATTAACAAGGTGCATTAGACGCTCATGTAATATGTGAATCAAAGACGTCTGTAATTGGAAAAAACGAGTAAATTCATTGAATAATTCGGCGACGGAAATTACGAATAATAGCTCTGGTTCGACAGTCGTTTTCTGCAGATAACTGGCAACAGATTTATTCTTGCTTTTCATCAAATCAGGGTCGTGTTTTGGTATCCATCTGAGAAAATATTTCTTCAAAGCCGGCAATTGTTCTAAAAATCGTTTGGCAGATGTTGCTAATGTTAGCCATCTTGAACTTACATGTTTTAATAGGTTGTGGTCTGGTAGTTTCAGCTCCTCTTGTACGATTTCGAAATCTTCCCATCTTAGTATGCAGGTGGTGGTGAACTACAGATGAAAATGAACTGGAGCGTTGGAATTGATCGAAGCAGCTTACGTAACAAAATATTCCACTTCATAACAAAGTTACTGACGATGATATCTTAAAATCATAATACACATCCATCGTCAAGCTTGTATCACGATAAAGAATAAAACCCGATTGATCTATTTATTCATTTACAGAGGGCGAAAAATAAAGCGAAGAGTTGTACCTATGCTTAGATAAGAAAGAGTTTTTCACGTCTTACCATGATCAGTGTGAATCTTCCGTCAAGTGAATCTAAAACGAACAGCTTGAAATAAAACTAGCAGATATTCAAACTCCAATAAAATTCGAGAAATATCACTAAATTCACCGTAAAATATACTCGATTAATAATTATTAATTACGAATTTAAACGTAAATGGCAAACGGCATTTTAATCACATATTGTGTATGATGCAACAAAACGCACCCAAACAGTGGATGCGTGGTACTGGAAAGCAAAGAAAGGTAAACGGAGTTGTACAGTGACCTCTGGCGGGCAAGCGTTGAACGAAAAACCTACATTTTTTTTTTTTTTTATTTTAAAACATGTTTGAAGAAATTTTGAATTTTAAGAGCAGTTTTGCATTTTTCATTCAGATTTTTGACGAAATAGTAACCAAATTGAGTCCAAAAGTAACCATAGTAACCAAAATGAGCCCAAAAGTAACTAAAGTAACCAAGCCTTTAAAAAAGTAACCAAGTTACTAAAAAGTAACCGTGTTCCGATGCATGAAATACAAATGGGGCTCATTCGACTCAAAATCTCAAGATTCGCAAAGATCTTTCGGATATACCGCATTTTACTGATTTTAAGAAGAATTGAAAAAGTCGAAAATTATATATAATTCACAACCCTAGCCATGCTACTCAGTAGTCAGTATACGAGTAGGTTAAACTACTCGCTGACGAACTTCTCCGTAAAGTAGTATTTAAGCTATAGCATCAGATTGTACTGGAGGGGTTCCAGATTGTGATTTTTATTTTATTTATTTTGCGTTTTCTCTGTAATATTTGGCTTCGGATTTTTCTATCGTGTTAAAATTACTTGTTTTGTTTTTTCCGCATCATGGTTCATTCTCTCATTGATCTTCATTCTGAACTTTTTGATTCAATTTTTGTATTTTGCATTTAGTGGGTTAATATTACTTTTTACATTTTTTCCCCTTGTTGTCGATTAACATAATTTTTTTCTATTTCATATTTCATGATTAATTAAAAAAATGCAAATAATTTGTTGTAATAGGTAGGCTCTCTCTCTCTTTCTCTCCCTCTTGCACATGCCCAACATGATAATCAGGCACTTATATTGAATGGCTCCATGCTTGGATTTTCAATAGTCATAAAATCATTTGTGCTTGTTCAACAACTCCTTAAATAAATCCTCATCGCTCCCTTCTCTATTCGCCAAACCAGCGAAAGATTTCGATACATTGAAAAGTTCATCAAACTGGACTGGTCAGTAGATGCTTTTGCAATAAGGTAGATATGTACCACTGAACTGCCGACAGATCCAAGGAAGAAAAAGTTATTAGCATAATGTAAACCATAAATTGGCGTGTCTTGCAAGTACACAGCCGTAAATCACAGATAACCGGAGGAAATGTATTCGAACCGAACCCTTGTTTCGCGTAATCCCGCCACCAACTACGAGCATTACGGCTTTTCCACGAGGGGATTATCAATCGTATGGACGCACATGGTACACCGCACTGTACGGTGTACACTGACAACAAAACTAAAACTATTAACCTAACCGGTGTGGTCAACTTTAATGTACTAACGAAATGATTAAGATTAAGAAACCAAACGCGACACCGTCGAAAAAGAAAATCGTCCTGTTCCCACGAGGGTGTTTTTCCAGCAATTTTAAAAGACAATCGAGTTGCTACTTTTTTCCAACTTTCTCGTTGTTCTTATTGTCGATTCGATGCAAAGAGAAGAATAAAGTGCCGCTTTTAAATTCGCTATTTTCCAACTCGAAAACCCCTAGCAAGTTATACACGCGTTGATTATTTATACGAGAAACGCGAAATGGCTCGCGCGTTAATAATTGAAAACACTGACGAGGGTATTTTTAGCTAGACTAGTCAACATGTAAACTTACACGTGTGCACCACGTGTTTGGAAAACGTTGTTGCGGTGCGATAACGTGATGCGTTTTCTCGACTCGACGTGTTCGCAGTTTACCAACCACTGACGCTCAAAAGAAAGACTTATAATAAAATATGAAAAGTAAAAGATGGCGTGCGTTTGGCATTATATGAGATTGAGAATTGTGTGCTAAGTTTTAAAATAACGATGAAGGATTGCCGATCTCTTCGTAAGCTTTTCCCCTTTTTTCGTTTTCCTTGTTCAGAAGAGTGGCGTCTGAAGGTGTTTTCTTGCGTGTTTTTTCTGAAAATTTTCTAGAGTTAGTGGGTATTTTGAGAATTTTCAAATTGAATATGAAGATGGGAAAGTGAATTTGTGCCACAGTTGTTCAGAATCCGGAAACGGAGTCCAGAATCCCATTATACCTGAATCCTTTTTTCAAAAATTTGAATTTTATCGATCTGAATTCAGTCATATTTCATAGGATTCATAAGATTAAGATTCATTATACAGGGTGGCCCGGATGTCACCTGACAAAAAAAACCCATGTATTCCACACATGAATACAAGTTGAAAAGTTATGCACAAAAAATTTGTCAAGTCCTTAGTTGAGGAGATATTCGCTTCTCAAAATGGAGTTTTTCCCACCTTAATTCCCCTATCTTGGCGTCTGTTTGGAAAATTAATTTTTTCTAATAATTTCCTTTGATCACTTATCATTTCAGAAAACGTTTTTGAGCAAAATTATTTTTGTGAACCGAAAATTTAAAGATGCACTACAGCATCATTTTATAAGCGGCAACGCTGTAAGGGACTTGTACGTTAGTCACCGTTCAACGTTCCAAACTGCAACGTTGATTTTGCGAGCGCCGACGCGCGACGTTGCCACTTTTCTACACTCTTCAAATGTCCATATCTCCTCAACTAAGAACTTACGAACTTTTTTGTACATAACTTTTCAACTTGTATTCATGTGTAGTATACGTGGTTTTATTATGTAGGGTGACATCCGGGCCACCCTGTATTTTTTGGCTTTTTCAAAAAATCAATTTTGTAAATTTTCAAACACTTGAATTTGGCTCAAAATGGGGTAAGAATGACTTGGAAAGCTGAGTTGGAGAGTAGTAATGGGGATATCCCTATTACTACTCTCCATCAACCTACTAAAAAACAGGGAAATATGTACCTCAAAATTTTTGGTTTTTGGCCCTTCACAAGGCAGGGTCCAAACTCCAAAGGTCAAAACCTGAAAAGAACACATCAGGAGAGTAACCTAAATCTATGACAAAATTTAGGGGCTCCTAGTACGTACAATTCGGGAGGGGTAGCTTGAGCCTGATCAATGTCAAAAAATTATCCCAAAATCCATTTTCTAGGCTCTAAGGCCTTAAGTGAAGTGAGGATGACTTGAGAGGCTCAAACTCAAACTTGAATACATTATTTTAAAGATGATAAGGATTTTCATCACGGGAACCGATTTTTTGAAATTTCATCATTTTGAGTCTGTTCCTGGCTTCTTAAAAAATGGGATGACATCTCCGATTTCAAGTTAGGGTCCAAAAAATTCTAGGCTATATTTTCTACATCAAGAGGATCCCACTTTACAAGTTTGACTTCCTTTCACCATTTAGACTCGATATGAGAATCAGGATGGACTGGAAAAACATATTTTTGAGTTGAAAACTACCCGAGCAGCACACTCGACAAATTATCGAAATAAAAAATCGACAGAATATCGAATTCGATAAAGTGTCGCGTTAGTTCCGCATAAATCGTGAAATTATCTTTCGATATATCGACAGATTATCGATGAATTATAGTTGGCAAAATCCATCAACAGATAAACTTTCGATAAAATCGAACGATTTTTCTTTTAAAAATCTCAAGATTATAGTTAGATACTTCATCGATAACCTATCTATAAATCGAAAGATAATTACACGATTTATGCGGAACTAACGCGACACTTTATCGAATTCGATATTCTGTCGATTTTTTATTTCGATTTAGTTTCGATATTCTATCGATTTTTTTATATCGATTTAATTTCGATATTCTATCGATTTTGTATTACGATTTTTTGTAGATTATCTAGTTTCGATATTCTATCGATTTTTTGTAGATAATTTAGCATATATGGGTATATGCGCGCGCACATTTTCAAGACCGGCTGGCGAGTTTGAAGTCGTAGTTACGCTTAAGGCTGGCGAATTTCGTTCCAAATACAGCAGTTTCTACCAAAACAAGTGTCTGTTGCGAACATCGGAGTTCGTTCGCATAATACGAATTGGATTATAATATTCAAACATCTTATGCAAAATTGGAGAAGAGGGAGGGGTCCAATTGAAATTTTTATAATAACTAAAATTATTTCTAGGACCTTAATTTACAACTTTTGTTTGAAAATTTTTTCAAATTGGCCCCTTTTTCCTCCGCTCCTCCAATTTTGAATAAGTATCAACGGAGTATTATGCAAAATTGGAGGAGAAGGAGAGGTCCAATTGAAAAAATTTTCAAACAAAAGTTGTAGCTTAAAGTTCTAAGAATAATTTTGGTCATTACAAAATTTTCGATTGGGCGCCTCCCTCCCGTTCAATTTTAAATACTAAGTATTCACATAGTAATCGTAGTATTGAACTTGGTAAAATTTTATTTAAGAACAACGATCTGGTTTCAAGAAAAATACATAGTAAACCAAAAAAACTAGATAACTTGTTTGAAAAATTTTTCAATTTTGATTTCGCATATTACTGTTACACGTAAGTAGGTAAATGCAAAATAATAGAGGCTAGAGATGAGGTCCAATTGAAAAAACATTTCCAACAAAAGTTGTAGAATAATATTCTGGATTTAATTTTGGTTATTATAAAAATTTCGATTTGGCCCTTTCTTCCCATCCAATTTTGAATATAAAGTAGGTATTTTTTGACTAGAAAAAAATCAATATAGTTTCAACAACTATCGTTACAAAATCGTTGAAATATCGAAGTCGATAAATTTCATATAATGTGTCGATAATATAGTTTTAAATATCGTCACAAAATCGTTGAAAAATCAAATTCGAGAAATTTCATATAATCTGTCGATAATACAGTTTTAAATATCTTCACAAAATCTTTAAAAAATCGAATTCGATAAATTTAATATTCTTTTTCGATAGTATAGTTTCAAATATCTTCACAAAATCGTTAACAAATCGAATTCGAGAAATTTCAGATTATTTGTCGATAATATAGTTGTAAATATCTGCACAAAATCGGTGGAAAATCGGATTCGAGAAATTTCAGATTATTTGTCGATAATATAGTTGTAAATATCTTCACAAAATCGTTAAAAAATCGAATTCGAGAAATTTCAGATTATTTGTCGATAATATAGTTGTAAATATCGTCACAAAATCGTTGAAAAATCGAATTCGAGAAATTTCAGATTACGTGTCGATAATATAGTTTCAAATATCTTCACAAAATCGTTAAAAAATCGAATTCGAGAAATTTCAGATTATTTGTCGATAATATAGTTCTAAATATCGTCACAAAATCGTTGAAAAATCCAATTCGAGAAATTTCAGATTACGTGTCGATAATATAGTTTCAAATATCTGCACAAAATCGTTGAAAAATCGAATTCGAGAAATTTCAGATTACGTGTCGATAATATAGTTTCAAATATCTTCACAAAATCGTTAAAAAATCGAATTCGAGAAATTTCAGATTATTTGTCGATAATATAGTTTCAAATATCTGCACAAAATCGGTGGAAAATCGGATTCGATAAATTTAATATTCTTTGTCGATAGTATCGTTGACGAATATCGTCCTAAAATCGTAATACTATCGAATTCGATAGTTTTTAGATTTTTTGTCTATAAAATCGTACAGCTAAATCTGTATCATATCGTGAGAACATCTTTAGATTTTTAAACGATTTTTTATCGATACGTTTCAACTTTCGATATTATCGATCGAGTGTGCTGCTCGGGTACCACAAATTTTTTCAGCCTCTTAACTTGGAGGGGAGCCAGAGTCTCTCAAGATGGGGTCACATTTGAAGAAAAAAAAAATCGTTTTTTTTGCCACTTTTGGGTAGTGACACCTGAGTGGTACCTTGGACACTCCTCAAAAAGTGCAATTTTAGTATCTCTACAGTTCTACACATCCTTACATAGTATAGACTATAGACAGATAGACACCCATTCCATACTTTGATGTCTTCCTTATATTACACAAATCCAATTTTAATAAATTACTATCATACTAAACACTAAACTCCGACCTCGTTATCGCATACGAAATATTTGAAATTTATTCTGCTCGAGTATCTGATCGACGATCACGCTAATCTTGGTCTCACAACGTAATCAATTATAGGTACCATTTTCCCACAACTTTAAAATTACCATCTTTTGGCTTGGTTCGAATACTCGACCATAACGTATTATTATACACTCGCCACCTCATAAAGTTATTGGTAAATTTTCGAGAAAATGTTCGCGATAATTATGACGAAAGTATAACGATCATTGTCGCTTATTTATCGTTAGTTTATGATCATTAGACGGGAGTAAGGCTTATCATAAATTCTGTAAATGTGCGCTCGGTGACCTAGAAAGACGCGACTAAAAGCTTAAAATGCTCGAAAAAATTTTCTCACTAGTATGCCTCTTGATTATAGCAATTTACGTAAGTAAAATAATCGCATTTATGGTAAACTCAGCTTATCCTAGCGTTAGTTTATAACCGCGCCTTGTATGTTGATTTCAGTGGTCTCCAATATGCCAGGCAAAAAGCGTAGGTCAGATGTTCAAGATTGCTCAAATCATACCGAATATGATCGAATCAGTGCCCAATTCGACTTGCAGGGTAAGTGACTAAACATTTTCATTTTCCACATTCAACTGTTTCATATAAATTTTGACTAATATTCGAGTTCAGGTCAGCTTCACGTATTATTGCGCGGCCCCTACTCCCGGAAAAGAAATCAGAGTCGATATGGCTTCATATAAACCTCCTAAAGTACGATGGGAAGCTCGAAAAAATCGTTGGTACACAATGATTATGGCAAGTACGTGTTTAGGTTGTGCGAGAATAAATTATATCGAGGATTAAAATAATTATGATAATGAAAATTTTTTCCAGGTCCTGATATACCAGAAGTAGATAATTCGACTTATTATCAAGAATGGGACGAATGGGTGGTGGTCAATATACCTATGAGTAAACTAAGAAAAGGAAACGTTATAAGAAAATATAAAATTGGGCAGGAACCTCGTAATAAAGGTGATAAATTACCTTTTTCACAACTATAATCAGTCTAAAAGTCGTAAATTGAAAGAAAATCAACCGTGTGAGTAAAACAGGCTTCAAGATTAAGTCTCAATCGAGAACGTATTTTGAAAAAATAAGTTGAGGTGACATTTTTTCAAGGTTCCCTTTTCTCAGGGTCCAACTCCATTTCCAAAAAATCTTTCTTTTTCTCTCTGCATGTAAGGCCCCAATTTAAAAAAATTTAAAACAAATATCTGTGAATATTTTAGTTTATACGAAAATTTTTGATTCGACCCCTCTTTCCCCTCCGATTTTGAATAATTAGCCCAAATAAAGAAATGAAATTGCATTATCGGGCATCAAAGATTTTTAAATTTTAAAATGTTCCTTTTGGTGTCTTAATTAAACACCAAAAACTCTTCGAACCTCGTCCTTCGAGGAATTCACCAAATGTGAACATAAAGTTACTTATCCCCTCATTTTTTTTGCTTATAACTCTTCAAATATGAGTTTGAACAGAAAAATAGTCATAACCGAAATTAAAGTACATGAAATTTGCAACAAAAAAGTTCATAGGTATTAATTTTTTTGGAAAAATGAACGGGTGGAGCAAACACACGCATCAAAATATACAGGATGAACAAAATTAAAATTGTCCCCATTTCAGAGAATTACAAACAATTTAAGAGGGGGTCGAATATGTAGGGATGAGGACACACCGCAGGCTCCAAAAAAGTCTCCATACCTTCTCTATCTCCAAAGTGTCTAAAATATGGGTACGTGTGACCCTCCTTTTTTTAAAATTTCGATAACTCGTCAGCCATGCTCCAACTCAAAAAAAAAAGTTCAAAGAAATGTTGAAGAAGGTACGTAAGTTTCCCACAAACCCACTTCATTCATTTTTCCCCACAGATTGGCGGGTGGCGCAAAAACAATATTTGTCGAAATATACAGGGTGAAAAAAAAAATGAAAAATCCTCCCCTTCCGAAATTGTGCGGTATTCGCGGAAATTAGGGGCAATTTTCTTTTTTTTCATCCTGTATATTTTGACGAGTGTTTTTGCGACACCCGAAAATGAATAAAATCTTTTTTGTTGCAAATTTGATCTACTTCAATTTTAGTTGTTACCATTTTTCTGTTTGAACCCATATTTGAAGAGTTATGAATGAAAAACAATGTGGGGGTAACTTTGAGTTCACAGAACAGGCTCAATAGAGGCTTCCCGAGAGATGAGATTAGGGGACTTTTTAACGGTTAATTAGGACACGTGAAGGAATATTTTAAAATCAAAAAATTTCATGTAAGTATCCCAAAATTCAATATGCTTTATTTATTTATTTATTTTTTACAGGGCCAACTTATTACGTTTTTCTCGTTTACGAACAACCCGAGTACCTGTATTTTGTCGAGGAAGTCCACGTCATGTAAGTAAAACTGATTCTTTTACTGTCGATGAAGTATTTTGTCGATTGATCGAGAATTTTTTCCAAATTTAGGCCCGATATTAGAGACTGGAGATCGTCGTGGTTCGTCTATAAATATAATCTCTCCGGCCCTGTAGCTGCCAATTATTATAAAATGGTTTATCAAAGATGGACGACCGTTTTGTACACTCCTAGGCCTAAAAAATTACAATATATTGGTAATAAATCGAGATACGGTGGCAATTTCAGGAGAACCACTCAAGATCCGTATTACTACGAAAGTATGGAATCGGGCGAAACAACCGAAAAACCAACAACGTTGTTCACATTCGAACCATGGGTTAAAATTGAAACGTAAATTTAAGTTAATTTTATACAAATTATTTTCTAAAATTATAACTAGTTGTTGGTTTTTAGATTTTTGTTGATAGGAAAAAAATTTGGGCCAATTTTTGACTTTATTAGTGCAAATAATAATTCCCAATTAAAGGTAGAAATGATTTTCTCCCGTTTTCAGAATCGCCTTCACTTCGAAAATCCAAAATAATAACTATTACACAAATGATGAAAAATTTCACAGAATTATTTCCACTCACCAACGTTTTCCTCTACAAACCCCAAATCACTCCCATACAACATTCCTTCTCGGCTCATTACAATATTATTAAAACTGGCATCTCGCGAAAACCTTAAAAATATTTCCCATGACCACAAAACCGCGTTGAATTCCACATTAAAATAATTCCAACTCCATCAAAACTTTCCAAAACTGGTAAAACAGTCGAATTGAAATTCTCTCAAGCCGCATCGTTACTTCGTCTCATTCAGCCTACCCCTAAAAGTTGCAAACTGCGTCCTGAGAATTGAGCTTTCCCTGCGTACATTTCCCATACACAACCAAGGTGCCAAATTAAACCCCCTTATCTGAGCAATAATCGCTAATCAGCGAAGTGAAATTTTAAAAATGAACGTAACGGTAATTTTGCTCTTTCTACAAAACGATTTTGTACATCGAATCGATTCAATCGTGATTCGTATCTCTTCTATACACATGATAGGATATCAAAAATGCTTGAAATTTCATATCGTTTAATTTCAAACCCTAACTAATTTATAAGATTCATTTAATTGTTCGTTTCAGTATGGATTTTTTTTCCACCAGTGAGGCAACTCGTTGATATCAACAAAATGTCTAAATTACGTGTCCCGTCAAATTTACAAGCCTTTCACTTCGACAGTTGGTGTTGAAAATTTAACGTAATTTCAAATTAAACCTCCGAACGAAAAAATTAATAACTTGTTACGGTTGTACTTTCCTTCCTGGAGGTATAATCAAAATCCCATTTAAACGTTTGCCATTCGTAGCACACTCTTCGATATTCTACATGCGTGTTTTTGACGAGAATATTAAATTTTTTTGAAAGAAAAAGGAAAACATGGTACGAAAAATTTTCATTTTTTTAATCCTAATATTTTATCCGATCTACGTAAGTAGTCGTCGAGTCCATATGACCTTTTGGCCTCGAATTACAACCCCATACACCGGCCCAACCGGACCATTCCTCAAATTAACCATGGAATATTTAATGGAGCAGAAAAAAATAGTACCTTATGTATTCCCAGCTGGACCGAGAGATACAATGTTTGTAAGTATGGTGCAACAGTACTAGGTATTTACACGTGTATAAGGGCACAATAACAACATTTGTCACTTCCCTGGCTGGTAATTAGGTCAAATATCCTGTACATTATATAAGAGGTCGCCCTGGACAAATAATAAGTCACGAAGATTGTCAAAAAGCCCCATACATGTATTATAATGGTCTCGCTTTAGGGCACTATACGGTTGCGATGGTTTGTAAGTGTATTGGTAGATGTTCTACAGTTGATCGAGTTTACATAGGTATCATTTTCACGTCATGTTTGATACATCTGCAGTAGCAGAATTTGACTCGGACTCGTATCAGCCCTCTAATTACAAAGAATACGTGCAATGGATCTTGGTCAATGTAGCTGGGAGAAGATTACGAACTGGAAAACGAATTCTTCCATACAGTGTGCCTATGCAACCTTACACCAACGGTGAGTTTGCTCAATTTTGCAAATTCGTCTCAAATTTGTCTGGTTCGAATTTTTAATACGATTGTGTTTGCAGGAAGCTCATACTATATGGTATTTCTGGCATACAGGCAAAGAAGGCTATTCAACGACACCGAACTATCATGGATTATACCGACGTAAATAATATCCCAATATTCTGAAGAGGGGGGGGGGGGGGGGGGACGAGTTGATCGACACAGCACTGTTTTATTGGCACCGTCGTAAAATTTACCAAGTCCAATAACTACATAGATACTTGATATTCAAAATTGGAGGGGAGGGAGGGGTCCAATCAAAATTTTTGTCATAGGCGAAATCATTCCTAAGACTTGAAGCTACAACTTTTGTTTGAAAATTTTTTCAATTCAACCCCTATGTCCACCAGTTTTTATTAATATACCTAAGTATTCATATCCAAGTCATATTATGCAAAATTGGAGGGGAGGGAAGGGTTTAATTGAAAATTTTATAATAACAAATATTATTTCTAGGACCTCAATCTACAACTTTTGTTCGAAAATTTTTTCAATTGGACCCTTTTTCGATTTTGAAAAAGTATCTATCTGATGATATGTGAAATCGGAGGAGAGGGAGGGATCCAATCGAAATTTTTCTAATAACTAAAATTATTTTTAGGATCTTAATCTACAACTTTTATTTGAAATTTTTTTTCAATTGGCCTCTTCCTCCCTCACTCCTCCAATTTTTAATTAGTATCTTCGGAATGGTAGGTATGCAAAATCGGAGGAGAGGGAGGGGTCAAATTTTAAAAAATTTCAGACAAAAGTTATAGCTTGAAGTCTTTGGAATAATTTTGGTTATTACAAAAATTTCGATTGGATTCCTCTCTCTCCTCCAATTTTGAATATCAAGTATCTATGTAGTACTGGACTTGAAAAATTTTACGACGGTGCCAAAAAAACAGTACTCCGGCGATCCATTCGTAAAAAATTGGCAAACTGGATGTGACCTTTTTTTTTTTTTATAGAGTTAACGATGGGTCTTTTAGAATATTCGACTGGTGCTGGAACCACGAAATGAGATACCCGGATGCTGGATTTTTCCTCAGGTTACGTTACGACGTATACGCAAACCGCTCGACTACTGTGACCACACCTTCGACGACGACTGAAAAAGTCAAAAAAGACAGAAGGAGGAGAAAGAACAAAAAGCGAAACTGATCTTAACCAGGTTTTTCTCTAATGGTCGTTCTCACTGTTTAGGATATCCTTTTGTGTTTTGCTGCTGTGGCTTTTCATTAGTATTTAATTTTATCGTAATTAGTTTTCAAACAAATTCATCGAATTTATATGTGTATGGAAAACTGTGAAATAAACTAAAAGCGTCGTAGGCTGTAGTATGAGAAATGCTGCCATAAAATTCAAAACCATTATTTATTATATATTCGTTTCGAGTACAAGAAACAACAACAATAGCTTCGAACCATTATTGTTTTTATGTACATTGTACATAGTTCATTGGAAATTCAAATATAAGTCAATTTTATACGAGATTTACTTTCAATAAAGTAATAATTTTATGCGCCAGATGCGCCTTTACTGGTTAAATTTCCTCCATAAAAGGAATTTTGGTTGTTGTAATCCACTGAAAATTTTAAAATTAAAAGAAATCATGATTTCTATTTTTTTTTTTTTTTTTTTTTGCAATCTACACCAAATTAAAAATTTACAGAAGTTTATGATTTGCAAAATTCTAAACATTTTCAAATTTTCAAGATTTTCAAAAATTTTATGATTTACCTACACAATTTTCAATTTTTTTTCCTCGATAAATTCGAGTCAATTTTAAAATTTACAAAAAACACCTAATTTCTAAAATATTTATCAATAAAACGATAATTCACATTAAGTAAGTACGGAATTTGAAAAAATTCATGATTCACAGAATTTTTGAATTTACATATTTTTTTTTTTTTTTTTTTTGATTAACAAGAAAACAATGACTTCTAAATTTTTTTTTTTTATTTATGCAAGAAACGTTGATTTAAAAAATTTCCTGATTAACAAAATTCTAAAAATGTATACCAGTTTCAAAATAAACGAGATTTTCATAATCGAGACAGATTTCAAGATTTACAAAAAATTAAAAAATTTACAAAAAAAAAAACACGTTGTAAAATTTCTTTCATTAACACGATTTACATAGAGTGCAAAATTTACAAAAAAAAAACACGTTGTAAAATTTCTTTCATTAACACGATTTACATAGAGTGCAAAATTTGCAAAAATTACACAATTTTAACAATTTTTATGATTTTCGAGATTTTTAAAATTTTTATTACCTACTTAAGTACCTAAAGGAACTAGGTAGCTAATAAAATTTGCAAAAATTTTTAATTTACATAATTTTTTCACAATTTATACCTCTTTCCATTGCAAAATTTTTACAATATTTACTTCTATTTTAGAATTCATAGGTATATATACTTATTTTTTTAAATTATTACTTTACGTTAATTTTAAAAATTATAAGAGACTTAACGATTTCTAGTACAAATTTTACCATTTTAATGCAATGTACGCTAATTACAAAATTTGCAAATTTCATGATTTCAATTTTTTTGCAATCCACAGCAAAATCAAAAATTTACAAAACTTTACGGTTAGCAAAATTCAAAAAATTCATAAAAATTTCGAGATTTTTACGATTTAAGCTAGATAATTAATTCCTAAAAGATCTTCAATTTGCACCAATTTTTTGATTAATAAAATTTTCACAATTTTTAAATGTTTCATGAATTAAATTTTTTTTTAACATTTGCACGATTTCTTCGATTTTAACCTATTTTAAATTTCAAAAGAAATTGATTCAAGTATGCAATTTTTCCAATTCTCGTAATTTATGTTAATTCAAATTTTGCAAAAATTTCATGGTTAATTTTTTTTCAATCTATACCTATCAAATTTTAAATTTACAAAATTTTATGATAAGCAAAATTCCAAAAAAAAAAATCAAAATTTTGAGATTCACAAAATTTTTACATTCAAGTTAATTTCAAAAGTTATAAAAATTTCATGATTTGCAAAATTCTAAAAATGTAAGTCAATTTTAAAATTTAAAAAAATTATTGTATGATTCACACAATTTTTACAATTCAGTCAATTTCGAAATTTAGTAAAAAAAACCTAGAAAGTAGGTAGATTTTCGAAGTTTTTTTCGTTAACATGACGATCATATCAAGTACAAAATTTGTAAACATTTTATAATTAGCAGAATTTTCAAATTTACACCATTTTTCTGATTTACAAATTTTTAACAATTTACAACCACATACTTAAATTTCAAGTTTTTCATAAATTCCATGGTTTATACGTTTTACACGATTGCGTAATTTTCTCATTTAGGCACCATTTTTTTTGTAGACAATAAAAAAGTGCTAAAAAATTTATAATTTTTTTTTTTTTTTTTTTTTTTTTTTGGAAACAACAAAATAATGTGAACAAAATGAACTTCCCATCTACTCATAAAATTGAGCAAAAAAAAGAGTAATTATTGGAATCCGAGGACAATAAGTACCTACTAGGTACAACGCAATAAATTATAAATAAAGTTTAATTCGTCATTCAGTGGAAAACCACCACTAAAATACCAATTTGTCGCTCGTCTGTTGAGGAAAAAAGAACAGCTTAATTCAAGTAAAAATTGATTTTTTTCGTACATTTAGCATTTTCGTAATCTAGAC
Source organism: Balanococcus diminutus (assembly GCA_959613365.1). Taxonomy (NCBI): domain Eukaryota; kingdom Metazoa; phylum Arthropoda; class Insecta; order Hemiptera; family Pseudococcidae; genus Balanococcus; species Balanococcus diminutus. The sequence continues at coordinate 25,832,212 of OY390718.1, forward strand.
TGACGTTTGGAATCCCTAATAGCCGGACGTCCAGAACCTATAGCAGCGCGTATACATGGTGTCCCGGATCAGAATAACCAGATCTAAACGGAGCAGGTGTACCTAACTTTTTGAGAAGAACCAAAAAAAAGTTATGTTAAAAAAAATGTCTACCCTATCTTTGAAAATGAACGACTACAGAGCTTCGAAAATCGGTAATTTTGAAGTTCGAGGCTACATAACGCTTTTACATTCGAATATAGGCAAATTTTTCCCATGACTTTTCTTGTTCCTCTCAAAAAGTTATACCTGTCCCATGCATTGTACTGATGGAATTTTGTTATTTTCATGTTTCATCAGTGCATCGTGATAAATTGAGGTAGGCAATATTTCTGACTGGAATTTCGTCTTGCTACATATAACTCCTTCAATTCCAGGGATAGGCAAGTGAATGTGCTTAGAACTTATTTTTATTTTTCGACGAGCTATCTACTGCCTGGGATGAAATTTTTTTTGATAGCAGTGTTGCCAAACGATTTTGCATGGCAAAATAGCAATTTTCAAAGCTTTGTAGCTCCTTCATTTTCAAATTTAGGCACCATGTGTGCATAAAATGTTTTGTTAGTGGTACTCGGTTGCATGAAAATCTCAACAAGTGGATCGCTGAGGTACTTACTGTTTTCTTTTGTTTTTTTTTTAAGTTCATTTTTGAAGTTCTATCAATATTCACATCCAAAAAATTATTTTTTCTTATTTTCACTTTCCCTTGCCCCTCCAATTTTTTAGATAAAATCATGTACATATTATACGTACTGTATGGTACTGTGTTTTTTTTTTTTTTTTTTTTTTGGGCATCGTTGTAAAATTTACCAAGCCCAATACGTAGATACTTGGTATTCGAAATTCGAGGGAAGGGAGGGGCCCAATCGAAAAAAATTGAGAACCAAAATTATTTCTAAGACGTCAAGCTACAACTTTTGTTGGAAAATTTTTTCAACTGAACCCCGCCTTCCCTCAATTTTTCATAAAAAATGAATATTTAAGCCATATTATGCGAAATTAGAGGGGAGGGAAGGGTCCAATCGAATATTTCATGATAACAAAAATGATTTCTAGAACTTCAATCTACAACTTTTGTTTGAAAAAATTTTCAATTGGACCTTTCCTTCAATTTTGAAAAAGTATCTACCAAATGTTATGTGAAATCGCAGGAGAGGGGGTATCCAATAGAAAGTTTTATAATAACCAAAATTATTTTTAGGATCTTAATCAACAACTTTTATTCGAAAATTTTTTTAAATTGGTCATTTCCTTTCTCACTTCTCCAATTTTTAATTAGTATCTTTGGTGTGATATGCAAAATCGGTGGGGAGGGAGGGATCAAATTGAGAAAATTTTCAAACTAAAGTTGTAGCTAGATAATTTTGGTTATTACAAAAATGTCGATTGGACCCCTCCCTACAATTTTGAATATCAAGTATTTTCATTAGTGTCTTCAGTAGGGTGGCCCAAAATTTACCAACTTTTAAAAAGTCCCGCTTCCAAACGCTTAATAAAGCACACCACAATTTTTTTTTTTTTTTTTTTAAATCGGATAATATTTAGAGGTCTCTGAGGCAAGTCAAAGTAAAAAATTTTAAAAATAGACAATTTTGAAAATTTTAATTTTTTTTTGAAAAATGGTCATAAGGTGGGTAATACTTCATAAAAAGACCATTTTCGATGATTTTTCATCTTTAGCCCCATTTTCATGGGACATGGAAAAACGCCACTTTTTACGATTTTTAAAAAAAATTGAATAAAATGGTTAAAAATTGAAAAAGAGATTTTACTTGATAAAATCGTTTTAACATACACATTACCACCCAAAAAGACTATTTGCAGTGATTTTTCATCATTGACGTATCGGTGAGAATTTTCAAAAACTATCAAAAATGTGAAAAAATTACCTAAAGTGACGGTTCCTGAAACACGAAAGTAAAATATTGAAGAATTGGCGTAAATGATCTTTTTGGGGGGGTAATGTGTAATTGTGTATGTTAAAACAAGTAAAACCTTTTTTTCAATTTTTAACCATTTTTTTCAATTTTTTTTAAAAATCGTAAAAAATGACGCTTTTTTATGTCCCATGAAAATGGAGCTAAAGATGAAAAATCATCGAAAATGGTCTTTTTATGAAATATTACCCAGCTTATGACCACTTTTCAAAAAAAAAATTGAAATTTTCAAAATTGCCTATTTTTTTACATTTTTTACTTTGACTTGCCTTAGCGACCTCTAAAATACTTATTATCCGATTTCAAAAAAAAAAAAAAAAAAAATTGTGGTGTGCTTTCTCATCAGATAGAAAGAGCAGGACTTTTTAAAAGTTGGTAAATTTTGGGCCACCCTAATCTTCAGAATGTTTTACAAAATGGGCGAGGAGGGAGGAGTCCAATTGAAAAATTTTTCAAACAAAAATTGTAGCTTGAAGACTAGAAAATAATTTTGGTTCTTACAAAAATTTCGATTGGACCCCTCCTACAGTACTGCCACGATTCACTCGTAAATCACAAACCTTATCATTCAATACCGGGACACCCTGTATATAGTAAAACTAAATACAATGGAAATGCTTGTCACTCAAACAAAGGAAAATCCAAATCCGCCAAAGCCGAATAATTCGTTTTCTTTAAAGCGACAATTCGAGAACCCAATGCCATGCCAGATAACAATAACGATGGAATTTTATTTCGGGATTTGAAATTAAAAAACACAAAAAAATTCGAAATCGAAGTCGCAATATTATGCTCGCTTATCTACGAGGAGGATTAGACGATACTATCGAAGAAATTTTGACGGACTCGATGAGCAGGAGGAGGCGAAAAGATGGTAAAAAATAAAAATGGAGAAGAGAATGAACGCTTAACGAAGCTAAGTCTATTATATTTTCGCAGTATGAGTGTTGTACTCGTACAGTATGTGCAACTTTAAACTCGAAACGTCGCAGAGTTTGTAAAAGTTTTTCTACACTTTGATAACGCAAAGACGACGTCTGTTAGTTTTATTGTTGTCGATGACGCGACTTTTTGCCGAATTCGAATTAGTAAGTCGAACTCTCTAGAGGAGGTAAGTTTCGTTCCAAGTTCACAATGGTTGCAACAATATCGAAACTTTTTGGCCGTATCGCTTTTTCTCGTCCTGATGGTATAAGTCTTAAATATATTTCGTATTTTTCCCCCTCTTTTTTTCTTCATCGACTGATACTTCGATGTAGTAAATAATTTAAAACTTTGTCATTGCATTGGCAAACAATAAGTGAATTTGGGCTACGCACGTTTAGCTCGTAATAATAAACGGGATGCTTTTGGTATTGAAAATCGAAAATAAATTTGCTTTCAAAATAGCCTCCAAAGTGAATGTCTCAAATGTCAAAATTAGCCGGCTGGGTCATTGTTTTAGGGTGACTCAGTCTTGTTGCGGTTTCCTATTTAGGTTTTAGTGAATTTCGCACAGCGACGTTTTGCGAATACCGTCGTTAAAACTTTTCTTCTACTGGGACGGCTCGGCCAGAGCCACGACGTCGTAGTATGCTCGATTATGTAGGGAATTTTTTTCAAAGTTTACTTTGTTTTCACTCGTCGTCTCAATAGCCGAGTTAATGGCCCTTGCGAGTTTGTAAAATTCCGCGCGTAATACGTTACCTACGACCTTGGCCCTTGTATACCCAACGTTACATTAATGGACACATTTTTCGCATAATACAATAAACTCACCTGAAACATACAGAAAAAAAAAGAAAAATCTATTATTAACGAATTACTAACGTAGGTAGTAGGTACGTTTATTCAAAGTATAGGTAGGTTAGGTACAACACAAACAAGGCAACACGTTCGCTTATTTAACATGACAGAAGGTTAAGCAGGTTGCCTATACTATACATATATATATTCGATATGTATACTTATGGGATCCAAATACGTACGGTTGGGACAGCCCATATAAGAATATACGCGATAGAAATTTTCCTCTACTATAAGTTTACCCAGTATAGGCAACTTATTTGACTCGGATGTTGAAAAGTTTTGCGGTAGCAGCTGTTTGCGAATTCAATACACACACCCTGAATAATTGTTTGGTATTATTTTCGAATATCGCTTTCACCAAAGAGACCCGTACAAATGTATACGTTTCCGTGATAATTTAACGTGTATTTAGATTAAAATTTCAACAAATGGCAACTCTCGTACTAGCCATAAATTCTAGCTCGTATATGAACAAGTTGCCATGCCGTTTTCCTACAATACTATAGACGCACGTTTAAAATATCCTTTACGAATTCGAATCGACATAGTTGTGCTTTTCTGGTTTCAGTTCATTAAAGCGAAAGATTTGAATAGGAAATACTAAAAAGCCAATCGATTCGAAAATGAATTATTTTTATTGCGACTTTTTCTCATTCGTCGGGCTTTTCCATTCCGACAACTTTCTTCCCCTTTTTGTATATTAATTTGTTTACTTTGTCCCCCCCCCCCCCCCACCAAACCGCTGCGGTACTGTGGTGATTTCGCAAATTGGGTGGAATTTTTTTAACGCAGAAAAATGGAGGAGGTTTTTTTTTAATTGAAAAATGTACCTACAGCACCGTGCGAATAAGTGTCGTATTTCGACACCCTGTTTTGTTCAAGAAAAATCTACTCAAGTATTTCAATTTTGTACTAGGTATAGAACATTTTTTTTGAACACTATTTTTACTTTATCAAATTTTGATTTAAGTATAGAAAACTTTTGAATTTTCATCAAAAATAAATTTTGTTTAGAAACAAAGTTTTCAAATTTTGCCCATAAACCATAAACATTTGGCAATCGTTTTTTTCGTGATTAGGTAGGTAATAATTTTTTTTTTTAATTTTGTTAAATTTTTTCGATATTTATCGAAATTTAGGTATTTTTTTAAAACTTGAACAAATTCTTGAAAATTTTGTTCGATAACAATATATCTTTAAATTTTGCTCAAAAACATTTTGATAAAATTTTTGAGAAATCCTTACCTATACCCGTGTAGCAATTGTCGACATCGACATTTATGTCGACAAAATTCAGACACATTTTTTTCTTGGTTAACGATGAATTAAAAATGATATATGAGATTTAAAGTAATCTTCTATGTTAAACATAACTGTTCAATCAAAATTTTTGAATTTTTCTCAGTATTTTCCTGTAATTTAGAAAATATTGTTTTTCTGCATAGACATGTCGATGTAAAAATCGATACTCGATAAACGAATCGACGTTAATGTCGACATTTTCTGCCAATTAAATTCACTACTTTTATATCTAAAAAGAACTAAAAACAATTTTTAAGCTCAGGAATAAACAATTTTTGAAAGAATCACGAAATTTTCTCATTTTTTTTAAATTTTGAATAATACAAGTACTTGTCGAGTTATTGTCGACATAATTGTCGATGGTCGAATAATGCATCGACTTCACTGTCGACAGTGTCGACCAGAGGAATTTTAGGTCGAGTTAGTGTCGATGTAATTGTCGAGGGTCGAATAATGCATCGACCTAACTGTCGACAGTGTCGACCAAAGGAATTTTAAGTCGAGCCAATGTCGACCTAATTGTCGAGGGTCGAATAATGCATCGACTTGACAGTCGACGTCTTGAGGGTGATTTTTGATACTCGCAGATGAAGTGTGTTATGAATTAGTACATAAGACTCTAAGAATTGCCTCTTCGTTAGCTGGGCACACATATGTCCAGCTACAAAGGTGATTTCAGAGCCGCAATTTTGACGAAATGTCGAAGTGTTGGCTTGAACACTATTTTTGGTTTAATTTTAAAACATTTACATATTAAAAATTTTGAACTTGGCATTTTTTTCAACATCTCAGCATTGCAAATGTCGATGTGAATGTCGATATAAATGTCGACACATCGAAATCGGTCACTTTTCGATCGTACATGTCGACACGATTGTGGATGGTTTGTCGAGCTTATTATCGACATGTTTGTCGACCGTCCAAATATGGCTCGACATGTCGACGGTCGACAAATGTGTCGATAATAACCTCGACAAACCTTCCAAAATCGTGTCGACATGTACGATCGAAAAGTGACCGATTTCGATGTGTCGACATTTATATCGAAATTAGCATCGACGTTGCTACACGGGTACTTATAGGTTCTTTATTGATTTTTTTAACTTTTGTAAAAAAAAAATTGATCAAAATAAATTTTATTCAGGTAAAAATGTTTTTCCAAATTCCGTTTCAAGACAATTTTTTGAAATTTTGATCAAAAACGCTGGACAATAATTCATAAAAAGATGCACATAGTCTATTACAAATATTTTTCTGAGATTTTGTGACCAAAAAAAGATTTTGTTCATAAACGATTTGTGCTAATTTTACTCAAAAATATTCGTCAACTTCTTCTTCTTTAATGAAATTATCAATAATCATTTTAAAAATTTTATTCAATTGTCTCAATATTTATCAAAATAGGGTTCGTTTGCAAAAAATAGGTAGTAATTTCTTCAGAATTTTTATGAAAAGCAATTCAAAATTTAAAAAAAAAAAATGTTTAGTACCTACCCGTGTAGCAATTGTCGACATCGACATTTATGTCGACAAAATTCAGACACATTTTTTTCTCGGTTAACGATGAATTAAAAATGATATTTGAGATTTAAAGTAATCTTCTATGTTAAACATAACTGTTCAATCAAAATTTTTGAATTTTTCTCAGTATTTTCCTATAATTTAGAAAACGTTGTTTTTCTACATAGACAAGTCGATGTAAAAATCGATACTCGATAAACGCATCGACATTTATGTCGACAATTTCTGCCAATTAAATTTACAAATTTTATATCTAAAAAGAACTAAAAACAATTAATAAGAACATTTTAAGCTCAGGAATAAATAATTTTTGAAAGAATCACAAAATTTTCTTATTTTTTCAAAGTTTTGAATAATACAACGACTTGTCGAGTTATTGTCGACATAATTGTCGATGGTCGAATAATGCATCGACTTCACTGTCGACAGTGTCGACCAAAGGAATTTTAAGTCGAGATAATGTCGATGTGATTGTCGAGGGTCGAATAATGCATCGACTTAACTGTCGACAGTGTTGACCAGAGGAATTTTAAGTCGAGTTGATGTCGATCTAATTGTCGAGGGTCGAATAATGCATCGACTTGACTGTCGACGTCTTGAGGGTGATTGTGATACTCGCAGATAAAGTGTGTTGTGAATTAGTACATAAGGTCTAAGAATCATCTCTATGTTAGTTGGACACTCGCATGTGTCCAGCTACAAAGGTGGCCTCAATGCCGCATATTTGACAAAAAATGTCGAAATGTTGGCTTGAACACTATTTTTGGTGTAATTTTAATATATACTTATATTGAATATTTGAACCTAGCATATTTTTCAAAATCTAACCATTGCAAATGTCGATGTGGATGTCGATATAAATGTCGACACATCGAAAAATGACCGATTTCGATGTGTCGACATTTATATCGAAATTAGCATCGACGTTGCTACACGGGTACCTCCTTTTGATTTTTATCAAAATAGCGTTTCTTCATAAATTAGAACTTGTAAATTTTATTCAAAACAATCAGCACTTTAAAAAAAAAACGCGTAGCAGTCAAGATGCTCCGCGACAGCCGAATTTTTTTTTTCAAGTTAGTGTACCTCTTTGAAAACGTTTTCATCCATGGTATTTCAGTTTCAATATCAGTTTTAACTTCAAATTCAGTTTAAAAATGTTAGGTTTTTGTCTTCAGTTTTAGTTCCTCTCTGCATTGAAGATTTCAACTTCAGATGGGGGCTCCGCCCCCATACCCCCGTTGAGGCTCCGACCCAACCCCCTCATCACTTTCAACTTCAGATGGGGGCTCCGCCCCCATACCCCCGTTGAGGCTCCGACCCAACCCCCTCATCACTTTCAGCTCTTAGGATGGGGGCTTCGCCCCCAACCACCTCGTCAATTCCAACTCTTCAGATGGGGGCTCCGCCCCCATGCCCCTATTGGGGAGCTTTACCCTCAATAGGGACATGGAAGGAGAGGATTGAGGGCTTCGCTCTCAATCCCCTTCACACTTTCAGCTCTTCAGACGAGGGCCAACACACCAAAAAAGAGGTTAAAACGTGAAAATTTATGATTTTTGACCCTGTACGGGGGTCAAATGGTGCTCAAAAGTCGAAACCCCCAAAAGGCACATCAGTGACCTCTACTGACCCTACATCCCAAATTTCGATTGTTTAGGTCTTTTAGTTTGGGCTGTAGGCTGTTCAACGCGTCAGAAAAGACAGGTTAAAACTTGAAAAATGTTGATTTTTGACCCTGTATTGAGGTCAAAAGGGGTTTAAAGGTCAAAACCTACAAAAGGCACATCAGGGGCATGAACTCGATCTATGATAAAAATTTAGGCACCCCAGCACCATTTGGGGGGTCTGTAGCTTGATCAACGTGAAAAAATGACCTCAAAATCCACTTTTTGGGCCCTAAAATGGGGTGGGGATGACTTGCGAAGCTGAAATTTGGATACAGCGGAGACAATCAGAGTCACTGTTGTTGGTAAAAATTTTAAATCATTTTGTCAAATTGGGGCTTCTTTTGAGCCCCCCTCAAAAAGGGGTGACCCTCAATTTTGGGACTCGAGGGTCAAAAACCCCAAAAGGCACCTCAGTGATCCTTACCGATCCTAAATACCAAATTTTAGTTTCCAAGGTCATTTGGTTTGGGCTATAGGCTGATCAACACACCTAAAAAATAGGTTAAAATGTGAAAATTTCTGATTTTTGACCCTGTACGGGGGTCAACTGGTGCTCAAAAGTCGAAACCCCCAAAAGGCACATCAGTGACCTCTACTGACCCTACATCCCAAATTTCGATTGTTTAGATCATTTAGTTTGGGCTGTAGGCTGTTCAACGCGTCAGAAAAGACAGGTTAAAACTTGAAAAATATTGATTTTTGACCCTGTATCGAGGTCAAAAGGAGTTTAAAGGTCAAAACCTACAAAAGGCACATCAGGGGCATAAACTCGATCTATTATAAAAATTTAGGCACCCCAGCTCCATTTGGGGGGTCTGTAGCTTGATCAACGTGAAAAAATGACCTCAAAATCCACTTTTTGAGCCCTAAAATGGGGTGGGGATGACTTGAGAAGCTGAAATTTGGATACAGTGGAGACAATCAGAGTCACTGTTGTTGGTAAAAATTTCAAATCATTTTGTCAAATTGGGGCCTCTTTAGAGCCCTCTTCAAAAAAGGGCCACCTTCAATTTTGGGGCTCGAGGGTCAAAAACCCCAAAAGGCACCTCAGTGACCCTTACCTATCCTAAATACCAAATTTTAGCATCCAAGGTCATTTGGTTTGGGCTGCAGGCTGATCAACGTACCGGGAAGCGAGAAAAAACATGAAAAATTGTGAAAAATCTTGATTTTTGATCCTTGACAGGGGTCAAAGGGGGCCCAAAAGTTGAAACCTGCAAAAGGCACATCAGGGGCACAAACTTGATCCATGATGAAAATTTTGGCCCCCCAGCCCCATTTGGGGGGTCTGTAGCCTGATCAACGTGAAAAAAATGACCCCAAAATCCACTTTTGGGCCCTAAAATAGGGTGGGGATGACTTAGGGGGCTGAAATTTGACTATGGTGTAGGTAATTAGGGTTCTCATCCCTGGGGCAAGTTTCAAAAAATTTCATGATATTGGGGCTCCCCCGCACCCCCTCAAAAAAGGGTAAAATCCCCAATTTTGAGTTAGGGCCCCAAAATTTTTTTTGCATCATTCCTACACCGAGGGGACCCTACATATCAAGTTTGACCTCATTTGACCTGTTAGGCTCGGCCCCAGAGTTCCAAAAGTAGCGTTAAAATTATATGTACATATATATATATATATATATATATATATATATATATATATATATATGTACATATATATATATATATATATATATATATATATATATATATATATATATATATATATATATATATATATATATATATATATATATATATATATATATATATATATATATATATATATATATATATATATATAAATATGTGACATGTGTCAGATCGTCTTCTTTTGGTCCCAAACGTCGAGAAATGGGGTCAGAACTCTTCTACCCCCCCCCCCCCCCCCCTCCTTCTAAATTAGGGTCGGACACAATAGCCTAAATTTTAAAAAAAAAATTCGGCTAAAAATTAACTGAAATTTTTAAAAGCTAAATTTTGTTCAAGCACAGTTTCTTCAAATTTTGTTACAATAAGTTCTGTAGCATTCTTTAAAATGGTGATTAAATTTTTCAACATGTTTTGTTTATGAACCAGTTCTTCAAAATTTTGTTCAAAAACACTGTTCTTTTTTTTAAAATAATATTTTACTGAATTTTTGTGCATTTAAAAAAAAATGATCAAATCCAAAATTCTCAAAAGTTTTATTCTTGAACATTTTTTTTTCTTTTCATTTCTTTGGATGTTATTACTCCAAAACATTATTTTGATAAACTACCTACCAAAAAAAATGATAATAACTTTTTCAAAAATTTACAATAGGTATTATATTTTTTTTTTCAAATCAACAATTTCTCCAAACTACTGTTAAGAAACAGTTTTTTTTTTCAAATTTTACTTGAAAAAAGGTTTTTTAATTTTGCTTGAAGGATTTGGTTCATAAACGAATTCTGTGGATAAATTCATCAAAAACAAAATCTCTTTAAATTTCGCTCAAAATATTCTACTTGGAAAAAAAATTATTAGGAAATAATTTTCATAGAACATTTGCACAAAAAACATAATGATTACAAAAAAGGAAAGAGTTATAGAAAATTTTGTTAAAAAACGTTTTTTTTGATATTTTATTTCACAATCTTTTTCAAAAGTTGCATTTGTAAATTTTTAAAACCTTTTTCAGGAACAAATTATTCGGTTTTGATTTTTTAGTCCCCCCCCCCCCCAAAAAAAAATTGTATGTTTTGTTAAAAAGTAATTTTTCAATTTTTATTTTAAAAAATTTTAACTAAACAAATTCTTAAAAAATTTCATAAAAATCATTTTTAGACATTTTAATTGATATCTACACTCTAAAGTAGATTTTTCCAAGTTATAATTTAAAAATAATTCATTCAAATGAATTTTGTTTAAAAACAATTTTTTCAAAATTTGGTCAAAAGAAGGTAATTTTTCAGTTTTGAACGATTTTTTTTTTTTTTTTTTTTAATTAATCTTGCTCAAAAATATATTTTGTTTTCAAAACCCATTTTTAGAAATTTCAATTTGTCAGTAATTTTTTTTCAACTTTATGTATAATTATTTTTCAAAGTACTTATTATTTGAAAAATCATTTTTTCGAGATTTGTTCAAAAATATTTTTTTAATGAATAAATTCTTCAAAATTTTGTTTAAAAAACGATTTCTAAAAATTTCAAATTTTTCCTTTATTTATTTATTTATTTTTTTAAATTCTGTAGCATAAAAACAGTTTTTTTGAAATTTTTGTTCAAAACCGGATTTTTCTCATGAATAAATTCTTAAAAAATTGTTTTCGAACAAAATGTTTACTCAAAACTTTTTTTTCAATTTTAGTCTCAGAAATTTTAAAATTTAAAACAATTTTCTGCGATTGTGATACAAAATGAACTTTTCAACATTTTGTTCAAAAACAATTTTTTACACTTATTTAGGTACTCAAAAACAAATTTTGTTCGTCAGAAACAATTTTTTTTTAAATTTTATTCAAAAGCAGGTAGGTATAATTTTTTTAAATATATTTTTTTGATTTTTTTCAATCCAAAACATTATTTTAATAATATGAATTTATAGAGTTTTTTAAAAGACCACAAAAACACTAAATTTAAATCTTTTTGAATAAATCAATGGCACTGCACTTCTTCAAAGCTTTTTCATGTCTCTAATTCTGAAAAATTCTTGCTTTGAAAAATTATTATATAGTTTCATACTCGAAAATTGGTCAAATATGTGTATAAGATCACGGATAGAATAGATGAACTTGTGGTACCTACGCAGAGATTAATTTTTCCCTTTTTTTTTGACATTACGTTGGCTTAAAGTATCCCTAGTCAAATGAAAAGTTTACTTTACGATAATACCATTATTATCTCATATAAAATAATCCTTTTTCCTAAACCACATCCAAAACATATAATTTTTCCCCTACCTTTTAAACATAAAAAAATAATAAAAATAAATATTTACTTTTTTTCCTATTAAAAATACACAGAAAATTTTTTTTCAACCTTTATATGATTTACTTTTCATATCAGGCGCAGTAATAAAACCTAACTTGGTGGCTTGGCTTCAGAGATACAGTATACAGTGTACTCGTATAACGCCTCGGTAAAGAAATAATTATGCAGTAAACGTGTACACGAGGTGTATCATAGATGGAAGAACAAGAAAAAACAACAAAAGATTTACATCAAACAAAACACTCGAGCTGAAAAAAAAAATTAACCGCAGTATAATTGTCGAGTGAAAAAATCACTCGTAAACGGAAAAGGAGAAAACAGCTAAGCGCGGTATAGCGTTATAATGTATCCACAAATATAAAGGCCTCTCTGTTTCCCTGCGGTTGAGACCCCCCCCCCCCCAAGTACTCGTATTTACGATGCGTCTCATAATAGCTCCTTTTTTTGCTTTGTTTTTTAAGTTCATTCTCGAAAGACACGCGTACGTTCAATTAACTTTAAAAATAAAATTAAAACGACACAGGGAGGTAAAATAACAAAACAAAAAAAAAAAAAAAACTCGAAAAGAAAACACAACACGTAATCCGATATTAAAGAACGTAGAAGCCATTTCTGTCGCGGCGAAGTTGGCCATGCGCCCAATAAACTTGTCGCTACACCGTGATTCCTAGCTCTAGCTTGCGCACAAAACCACCTCATTTCCTGACTATGTTCATTAACACCCTTTTTTTTTTCAACTCTGGATACTTCTTTCCACTTTCATTTAATTATTACCCATCAAGTTCTATTCTCACTTTCGCTTCGTTCTTAGCAATCTTAACGCCATTTACTGACGTTTTATCTTTTCTCAGATTAATGAATTACGACCACCGAAGCCCAAACGGTTCACCCAGACGAGGACTAAAATAAACCTACGACTCTGAATAATTAATCGTCGCGAGGCTACGACGTCTCCCTCCTATTGCTCTCTTCCTATGGTAGGTACCCTTTCACTCTCTGTCTCTACGTTTATGTTCGAGCATCGCACATATTGGTCTAACGAAGAGATACGTACCTAGAGTTATAGACAACTTCACGTTGAGCTGAGCCCAATTTTGGATTAAATTTTTTTTTGGTCTCATCCCTCAAAGCTATTCCTTTTTATAAGAAAAAAAGATAAATAATAATTCTTCATTTTTTATTTTTCCCAGATTGAATTTTAAGTGGTGCCTGGTAACCCCATAGAAAATGTCCTTTTTCATGAGAATTAGAATTGATTCCCAAATTATTATTTTCTCACTAACCTAATTTCAAGTGCAGTACCTTGAGACGCCCTCAATTTTTCAAAAAAAAAAAAAATCTTCGAAAAAAATATCAGGAAAAAAATTAGCCCCAAATTGAGTTTTCCTAATAAGGAAAAAAAATTCTCCAAGAAATAGACTTGGAAAAATATTTAATTACGACTTATTTCAATTAAATAAAAAATAAATGTACTGGTTCATTTTTAAATGAGATCAATTTTTAAAATTCTGCTATTTCTGCGATTTGCAAGATTTTGCCAATTTTGCAATTGGATCAATTCAATTTTTTTTTTGAAACAATTTTCAAAATTTTTGATATTTTGAAATACGAGTTGACTACCCATTTTTTAAAAGATTCTTTAAATTTTTGAGGGAAAAAATCCACATAGTATACATATTAGTACAAACAGAAATTTGTACAATGTCTTAGATTTTAGTAGATTTTGTTAAAAATTCAATTTTAAAAATTTGGTGTGATTTAAAATCTCTCATTTTTTGATTTTAATATATTTTCAAAATTAGATAATTTTTTTAATCCTTTCAAATTTAAAAAATAAAATGAAGATCTATTTTTGTAGTTTTATTTTTATGATTTATTCAGTTTTTTGAATCTACCCAAGTTGAATCTATAATTTTTTTTATCATTATTATTTTTTTTTAGAATTCAAAATTTTTGAAAGATTAATCTTTAAAACTTTTAAAATTTGTCCAGCACTTTTTTAAATTTGGTAAATCATAGAAGTTGTAAAAAAAAATCAAAATGATGGATATTCAAAATTTTATAAATAATCAGAATTTTTAGCTTACTTATTTTCAAAAAATTAATTTTTTTATACCTGTTCGAAAAAATTAAATTTTTGGCCAGTTTTCGTGACTAAAATACTTACTTATAATTTTAAGTAAATCAATTTTACAAAAATTTGATTTTTGTTCAATTTCCAAGAAAATAACTTTTTAATCGATTTCACTTTTGCTGGACGTACAGCTAATTTTCAAAAAATATAATGTTTTCAATTAATTTGTATACTTGTGATTTCAATTCGTTTAACAAAAATTGAATTTGTGATCGATTTAATCATTAGGTACCTAATAAATTTTCAGCTCATTTTTGAAACATCGATTTTCTGAATTTTCAATCAATTTTTCTGACACTGAATTTGTAACTAATTTTCCAAAGAATTAAGTTTTGAACGATTTTATCTTCACTAAATTTCAGTTCGTTTTCAAAAAATAGAATTATTCTCAGTTGATTGTCAAAGTTTGAATTTTGATTATTTCACCTAATTTTCAAAAATTGATTTTCATCAGTCTGAAAAAAAAATTACTTAAGTAATTTTAATTTGCTTAAAATTTAATTTTCAAATAATTTTCTTTCCAAAAATTTAATACTTATTCATTTGACGGAATTTAAAGAATTTGAAAAAATTATCTAATCGTTTTCGATTAATTTAAAAAAAAATTGTCCAAGTTTTAATTTCGAAACAATTTTCCAAAAAATCAATTTTTAATTACTAAGTATAGACAGCTAATCAAACCTTTTTGAAAGATTGAGCAGATCAATTTTTGCAATTTTCAAAATTTAGCTAATTTTTAAAAATTCTACTTTTTCTCGACTTTATTTTCACTAAATTTCAGCTCATTTTCGAAAAATTGATTTTCCAACAGTATGAAAAGAATCTAATCAACTTTCAAAAAGTTGAATTTCCAGCTAAATATTGAGCTTGTTCTCGAAAAAAAAAAAAAAAATTTGTTCGATTTCATCATTAGATACTAAATTTTAGCTCATTTAAAAAAAAAAAATTATCTTTTCTGTGGGAAAATATACCTACTGTTATTTACAAAATATAAAATTTTTGAATTTTCGATTGATTTTTCCTTCATTACAATTTCAGCTAATTTTCAAAACACTAATTTAATCAGTAATATTCTATTTATTCATTTGGTAAAATTTTTCTGAAATTTAATTTCTAAATGATTTTATAAAAGTTAAATATTTGAGAGATTTTCAAGAATTTGAATTTTTAATGTTGTTGATTAATTTTTCATACATAAGATTACCTACCTATAATTTTTAACTTTTAAGTTAATTTCCGAAAAAATAAAATTTTTAATTAGCGAATACGTAGATAAGGGGTAAATTATTCAAGAAATAAATTATTAGGTGGTAGCTGATTTCACAAAAATTAAAATTTTGATCGATTTTTTTTTAAATTAAATTTTTAGCTCATTCTCAAAAGTGATGTTTCTATTCAATTTTTAGAAAACTAAATTTCTTATAGTTTTGCAAAAACTTGAATTTTCAGCTGATTTTCAATAAAAATCTTTCAACACTTCAATTTTAAATTACATAATTTTTCCAAAAATGTAGGTATAGATATCAAAAACCGCTTTCCTTTCTCAACTCAAAAATAGAAAATGGAAATTTCGAGTTTTATCACACTCCCCACGCTTTCGAGTCAATTTATAGTCCGTACAAGTTTTCTTTCTTTTTTATATATAGTTACTCACAAAGTACGATAAGTAGATACAATTCTAAAGAAATCTCGCAGCGAAAAAAGTAGCTCGAAAATCACTTTTTTATCTCAGCTTTTGCTTATTTTGGGGTGAGAAAAATTTTCATTTTATTATGACAAATAGTTGGAAAATTTCTGGCGTAAACCTCGTAAAGTATAAAATTATGCTTTGATTTGCGTTCTGCTGTGTACTTTGTCAAAAACAAATACCGCGTAACTTTGCGAGAGAGCGAAGTATCGAAAAGTCTATAATCGCTTTTAATCTTAGGGGAGCAATCGAGAGTCGAAGTACGAAATAAAGCACATTTCAATCGAGCGTCTTTCATCTCGCAGCATAAGTATCTCACAAAGGCAGAATAGCTGATGCCTGATGGCAAGGTGGCATTCCACCGGGGCGAACGAGTAAAAGTAAACCACGTTCTTCGCTTTGTTTGCTATTTTTTGCGGGAAAAACTCCGAATATAGGTATATAAAGCTATAAAGGTGCGGAAAAAGAGGTAAATCGCGCGCAAATTTACTTATTACCTACGAGATTTCATCGAAGGAAGTCGACTTTGATGTCGAGTTGGGAGAGCTCGCGCAGATAAACATCGGCAAGTTTGAAATTTCCATCAATATTTAGTACGTGTGCCGAACAACAAATTATACTTTTTAGCAAATAAGTTATCAGTCGTTCCGCCCTTCTAAAAGCCTTCTCGCGTCGTTTTGTTCTTCATTGAAATTTAAAAGAGAACAACTTCGCCGTCGCTTTGTTGTAATAGCGATTGGGATTTGGTCGGTGGGCTTTTATATTAAACGTGTATCTTCTTCTAGCCCCTCGTTTCGCGTCTAATATTTTGGAACGATCAAAGCTTACGGAAAGTTTCGATATAAAGTTTGAAATGTTTAATGGCTACATTTAACATCAAATAATAGCGCCAATATACCTGCGAGCGCTGCGCTGATATAACAATTAAAAACTTTATTCCGATAAATTTTCCGCTTTGATGGTTAAAGCTGGACGTTTTGCGATGCGAATAGAAATAAGTAGGTATATTTTAACAACTTTTACCCAGATAGAACGTGTGTCCTCATTAAGTGTATCAATTTTGTTGGCCCCTACTTTTGATTTTGGAAATTTTTTGGTTATTAATTTATCAATAAAAATTAATTGATTAAATTTATATTTAATTAATTTTTTAAATAAAATTCCTTTAATAATAATTCTAAATAATTTAAATAATAATTTTTATTTTATTTATTTTTATTTAATTTAATTTTTTTATTCTTTAAATTCATTAAATTTAAAAAAAAAATCTTATTACTATATCTTTAATTAACATATATAGTTGTTGCTTTTTATTAAAAATAATAATCCAGTTTTCATTCTCTCCCAAACGATTTTAAAAACTCTAAATTCTCGATGAAATTTTTTTACATTCTTTTGAGGGGGGAGGGAGGGTTCTACTTGAAAATAGGTTGAAGAAAAATGAAAAGTTGGAAATTAATTCTTATGAAAAAAACAACTTTGATAGGTAGGTAACTGCCAAAAAAAGGCAAGAGTTTGAAAATCGGTGAATTTTTTCAGAAATGAGGGATGATTAGGATCCACTTAAAATCCAGTGAAGGCAGGAATGAAAAATTGCGAATCATTTCCCATGAAGAAGGAACAATTTTGAAAGGTTAGAACCAAAAAAATGCAGAAGTTCGAAAATTTGGTAGGTACCCGAGCAGCACACTCGATCGATAATATCGAACATTGAAACGTATCGATAAAAAATCGTTTAAAAATCTAAAGATGTTCTCACGATATGATACAGATTTAGCTGTACGATTTTATAGGCAAAAAATCTAAAAACTATCGAATTCGATAGTATTACGATTTTAGGACGATATTCGTCAACGATACTATCGACAAAGAATATTAAATTTATCGAATCCGATTTTCCACCGATTTTGTGCAGATATTTGAAACTATATTATCGACAAATAATCTGAAATTTCTCGAATTCGATTTTTTAACGATTTTGTGAAGATATTTGAAACTATATTATCGACACGTAATCTGAAATTTCTCGAATTCGATTTTTCAACGATTTTGTGCAGATATTTGAAACTATATTATCGACACGTAATCTGAAATTTCTCGAATTCGATTTTTCAACGATTTTGTGACGATATTTAGAACTATATTATCGACAAATAATCTGAAATTTCTCGAATTCGATTTTTTAACGATTTTGTGAAGATATTTGAAACTATATTATCGACACGTAATCTGAAATTTCTCGAATTCGATTTTTCAACGATTTTGTGACGATATTTACAACTATATTATCGACAAATAATCTGAAATTTCTCGAATTCGATTTTTTAACGATTTTGTGAAGATATTTACAACTATATTATCGACAAATAATCTGAAATTTCTCGAATCCGATTTTCCACCGATTTTGTGCAGATATTTACAACTATATTATCGACAAATAATCTGAAATTTCTCGAATTCGATTTGTTAACGATTTTGTGAAGATATTTGAAACTGTATTATCGACAGATTATATGAAATTTCTCGAATTCGATTTTTCAACGATTTTGTGACGATATTTAAAACTATATTATCGACACATTATATGAAATTTATCGACTTCGATATTTCAACGATTTTGTAACGATAGTTGTTGAAACTATATTGATTTTTTTCTAGTCAAAAAATACCTACTTTATATTCAAAATTGGATGGGAAGAAAGGGCCAAATCGAAATTTTTATAATAACCAAAATTAAATCCAGAATATTATTCTACAACTTTTGTTGGAAATGTTTTTTCAATTGGACCTCATCTCTAGCCTCTATTATTTTGCATTTACCTACTTACGTGTAACAGTAATATGCGAAATCAAAATTGAAAAATTTTTCAAATAAGTTATCTAGTTTTTTTGGTTTACTATGTATTTTTCTTGAAACCAGATCGTTGTTCTTAAATAAAATTTTACCAAGTTCAATACTACGATTACTATGTGAATACTTAGTATTTAAAATTGAACGGGAGGGAGGCGCCCAATCGAAAATTTTGTAATGACCAAAATTATTCTTAGAACTTTAAGCTACAACTTTTGTTTGAAAATTTTTTCAATTGGACCTCTCCTTCTCCTCCAATTTTGCATAATACTCCGTTGATACTTATTCAAAATTGGAGGAGCGGAGGAAAAAGGGGCCAATTTGAAAAAATTTTCAAACAAAAGTTGTAAATTAAGGCCCTAGAAATAATTTTAGTTATTATAAAAATTTCAATTGGACCCCTCCCTCTTCTCCAATTTTGCATAAGATGTTTGAATATTATAATCCAATTCGTATTATTCGCAACAGACGCTTGTTTTGGTAGAAACTGCTGTATTTGGAACGAAATTTGCCAGCCTTAAGCGTAACTACGACTTCAAACTCGCCAGCCGGTCTTGAAAATGTGCGCGCGCATATACCCATATATGCTAAATTATCTACAAAAAATCGATAGAATATCGAAACTAGATAATCTACAAAAAATCGTAATACAAAATCGATAGAATATCGAAATTAAATCGAAATAAAAAATCGATAGAATATCGAAACTAAATCGAAATAAAAAATCGACAGAATATCGAATTCGATAAAGTGTCGCGTTAGTTCCGCATAAATCGTGTAATTATCTTTCGATTTATAGATAGGTTATCGATGAAGTATCTAACTATAATCTTGAGATTTTTAAAAGAAAAATCGTTCGATTTTATCGAAAGTTTATCTGTTGATGGATTTTGCCAACTATAATTCATCGATAATCTGTCGATATATCGAAAGATAATTTCACGATTTATGCGGAACTAACGCGACACTTTATCGAATTCGATATTCTGTCGATTTTTTATTTCGATAATTTGTCGAGTGTGCTGCTCGGGTAATATTATTATTTTTTTTTTCGAAAAGGAGGGCAAGTGGTACCACTGAAAATTCAGTTGAGGGAAAAATGAAAAGGAGCGAAATTATTTTCTAATAAAAAATAATAACTCTAAATGCTAGGTAGATAATTTTTTTTTTTTTTTTTTGAAAAATCAAAGGCCCCCAGTAACACTTGAAATTAAAAATTAGGAAGAAATTAAAGATTTGAGAATAATTCCTCATGACATGAAAATGATTAACTTTGATAGGTTATAACTAAAAAGAAAAAGTTTGAAAATTGGTCAATTTTCCATTTCAAAAAAAATGCAAAAATTCGAAATTTATATTCCTATTTTTTTGAAATAAGGGACCAGTGGAACCACTTAAAATTCAGTTAGAGGAGGAATAAAAAGTGGGAAATTTTTTCTAAAAAAATACAACAAATGCTAGGTAGAAAAATTTTGCATCTTTTTTTTTTTTTGAAAAATTTGGCGCTCAAAAGTACTACTTGAAATTATTTTAGGGAGAAAATTAAAATTTGGGAATAATTCTCATGAAAAAAATCAACTCTGATGTGTTGTAATTGAAAAAAGACAAGAGTTGAAAATTTGTCAATTTTTTCATTTTTCAATTGTGGGGTGAGGGGGTGACCTAAACCCACCTCAAATCCAGAAAGGGAAATCAAAAAAATTGAAACTTATTTGGATGAATAAGGAAAAATGTTGATAGGTTAGAAGCAAAAATAAAAATGCGTAAGTAGAATTTAGAATTTTTTTTAAAATAGAGGGTAATTGGCAGCACTTGAAATTCAGTTAGGGGAAAAGTAAAACTAATAATTGAAGGATGATGATTAATAGTGATTGATAGTAATACTAATCAATTGGTATAGTTTCATACTCGCAGATAAACTGTCGTGCAAAATGTATAAGTATAAGTTAAAATACCTATTGACTTTGTGTTGACGCCCGTATTTGGGCTCTGAGTCACCATAAACCACTACTATTTTGTATGGTAACTCGTACACAAAAAAAGTAATAGTCACTAGTAAAAAATAAAAAAATCTAATAGCAATTACCTAATAGTATTTTCGACACTATTAGTAGGTACCTACTGCTACACCAATAATCATCATCAGTGACTAGTAATATTAATAGTGATTAATTATGGTGTCAAAAATACTGTTATTCACCATCAGTTTTTTTTTTTACTCTTAACTGTTGATTTTTTTTTGTATACGAGTTATTTATACCTATAAAATAATATTAGCAAATACAAAAAAAATAAATAAAATAAAATAAAATAAATAAATAAATAGGTAATATTAAATTTTAGGTAAATAGGTAGGTATTAAATTAAATTCAATTTAAATATTAAAATTTAAAATTTGAAAAATAAAAGAAATTACAAAACATAATTTTTCTATTAAAAAATTGATAAAAACAATAAAAATATAATTCATAAAATTTTTATTTAAATTTTAATTTCACAAATTAACTTTTTTACTTAAAATATATAAAACGAACTTTTTTACTCGTGGCATTTTTTGTCTACGTTTAAAAATAAATGAGTGACACAGTTTTGACATTTGGTATTTTCTTGATAGATTTTTTCATTTTTTCCCCTCTCTTCTTTTTCATCTCAGAATGCTAAGAAATAAAAGGAATTTCAATTTTTCCCAAATACTCTATTCGAGGTCATCATCAGTTTTGAGGTCAAATTTATTGTGGTAAGTACTAAGTAGATGAAAATCTTTTTGAAAATTTTCAAATAATCCCACTTTATGGCCGTGAAGGATAAATGCCAATAGATAACCTTTTAGCTTGTTTAATATAAAAATGAAAAGCAGTGAAAAATTTTAAAAAGGAATTTTCATAAGAGGCAGACATATTTAGTTTTTCTGATCTTTTGAAAATTCATTTTTTGTTGGACAATTTATCTTTCCATAAGTTCAAGTTAAAATACCTATCTATTATTATTTTTATGCTTGAAAAAAGAAAAAGAAAAAAAGAGAAGTAATGTTCCAATAAAAATCAAAACTGGTATCCAAAAGGTATGTTTGTATGGGCGATGACGTGTAAAAAAAAAAAGGTATAGAACGTTAAAAAAAATATACTTTTTCAACAGATTAAAACGTACACACCCATGTTTTATATTCTCGGCCAAACTCAACTTTCCGCACTATTAGGTTTCGATTACGAAGGGAAAAAAGGCCTAAATTCATCCAAGTATTTACGTAAACATGGCGTAATCCTTTAACAAAACGCAACAATCAGCCGACGACACAACCGAAAACCGAGCTTTACAACAAGTTTCACTAGTCACTCTAAACTTTGGCGAGTATTAACCACCTGCGTGAAATGTATTTTTATGAAAGTAAGTGGAACCATGATTGCAGGTGCCCGCTTCCATTTGGAAATGTTTTTGTGAATTTTTAAAAGTTGAAATTATGAGAAAATCAAAAAATATATATGTGAGTGTGGATGGGAAACGGGACCTAAGCAGGAAAAAATTGATTTTGGTGTTTTGACTGTTTTTGGTCAGTTTCGACCTGTACTTTCATTTAAAAATGGTTTCATAAACCTAGGAACAATATTCAGCCTCCCGGGGGGGGGGGGGGCAAGGTTTACCCAAAATCAATAAAATTAATTTTTTCTATCATTTTTTTGTTAAAAATGGTTGAGATTGTCATGAAACACAATAAAAAAGTTGTCAATGAGTATGATATTCGTAATCAGCATGGTTGAAAATATTTTTTGGAATTTTTTTTTTTTTAGTTTCGGCTACCCTGATTTTGCTCAAAATCGCCCACTTTTGTGAAAAAGGCCATAAACATGAGGGGTCAAAATTATGAGGGAATTAATATTCCACTAGGACCCCTCAATGATTGTGCAAAGTTTCAAAGTTATCAGTCATTGCATTACGGAGATACAGACTTGCAAAGTTTAAAACATTCATTACCAAAAAAACGTTTTTCTGCTTAGGTCCCTTTTCCCATCCACACTCACATATCAATTTAAAATTTAAATAAAACGATTAAAATTTTTTTTTTTATATACCTACCACCTTGTAGAACTTGAAAAAACTGCAGTGCCTCGACTGCGTTATGCATCATCACTTTCATCAGACTAGTTTCGAGTATGTTTTACTTCTCCCAGATGAATTTTGTCGCCAGATAGTATTTATGTTAAACGTACTTTATAAAATTTAAAAAAAACTGTAGTGCCTCGACTGCGCTATGCATCACCAGGGCAGTTTCGAGTATGTTTTACTTCTCCTAGATAAATCTCGTCGCGAAATAGTATTTATGTTTTATGCTAAATGTATTTTCTGAACCTGAATTCGTTCACAGTCCGAATAAACCTATGTTCGTTAAATACATAATCTCGTGTTTCTTTCGACAGCTTCCGCTCATTGTGCTCGTGTGTGTCCAGTGTCCACTTGAGTGCGTTGTGATTACGTAAGATTCTCTATACACCCCACCAACCACTCAGCACAAAACAAACGAAAACTTTTGTCTATCTCTGAAATTGAAGATTGGCCACAGGTCCGAAAGGTTTCAAATCAAATCGAGGAAAATAAAAATTTGGGAATTATTTCTCATGGAGAAGAACAATTTTGATGGGGTGAGAACAAAAAAAACAAAATCTTGAAAATATGTCAATGTTTTAATTAAAGATGGGTGATCAAATGACCAGGGACGACTTGAAATTCAATCAGGGGAAAAGTAATAAATAGAGAAATATTTTCTCAGTACAAGGAACCCATTAGAAGATGAGACAGACAAATCAACACTCGAAAACAAGGGCCCATCCCCCGCCCACGATATGAAAAGTCAATCGATGGCGAAGCTATTTTTTACCCCAAACGTACGAATAAGTATTTCTGCAGCTTATACGAGAGAAAGGGTGAAAAAAAAGGAGGAAAAATTAAACCATCTTTCGTCGAAGCGTTTTCACACCACACTCGTGGTAGGATGGGGGATATAAACCGCTGCTAGTTGTAAATTTCGAGAAAAATATTTTAATCCGTGACGAATGCGAAAGCTGTACGAATTTTCACACCATTTGAGATTTATACGCAAATAATGTTCGCCTTCTTCCGCACATTAGTAAAGAAATTCTTTTGTTTTGCACCGAACAGCGAACATATGATGCTGACTGTATATGTTTGTGCGATGGCGCAATAAAATGTAAATATTGTTCGAATTTACTCGGCATACGTTGTATATTCAAATACGTATAAGCCTCGACGCCAGGCAAGGCTCGGTTCGTTCTCGACGAGAAATTTTTTTTCCTGGATTCGTTTAGCGAGAAAAAAGAAAAACTCAACGAGCCGTTGAATATGTGGAAATCACATGTCAGCGAAATCTATCGTGGTAGGACGAACCAGACGCGCCCAAAATTGTCGTGTTCATTGAAATTTCCGGACCATAAAATGTTAATTTCGCTGGTGTACTTGTTATATACGTATATATATATATATAGGCCTATGACTACGATTTTGCGACGAGATTCGTGCAACGCTGCGTTGTATACTTTTTCGCCATTGTCGAGGCAGATAGAGCATTTTCATCGAAAGTAAAATTTATTTCTAGGTCGAGGCACGTTTTCCTCATAAGCTGTCAAATCTTTTCATGTTCACGACGTTTCCATTATGTGCGCGGTATCGGTTCGTGTATTTTGGAGAACCGAAGAGAGAGAGGTGAGTGCTCCAAAGCATTACCTCCAGCTTCGCATGAGCAAACTGTCAACTTATGGTTTCTGAATTAAGTTTCGTTTGATGATGGTGTTGCCATCATTGAAAACTTTTCAAATGTCTTCGACCGGTTCGATGATGGTTTTTTGCAAGTTTCCTCTATCGAATAGTGCGAACGAGCTCCAAGATGCAAGAGGGTATCTTTCCCAAAGTTTTTTCCGACTTCACCCCCTCCCCCCCCAGCACTCACTGCACGAGCGTAAAATCTCGAGTACTTTAAAAGCATCCCTCGCCTTGGATACAGTACGATCTTCTGTATGGAAAATACTCGCTTTCGGCTATTTCGTCTTGTTTAACTTCTTTTGTAACGATATTTGCCAGCGTGAAATGAAAAGAAGCGTCGAAAAGATCATCAGTTTTCCACCCTTTGCTGTGGTTTTTTTTCGCTTCGACGTCGACGTCGTCGTCGTGCAATCAAATACCGTTCGCGATATCGGATTTGCAGCGAAAAAATACGCTTACCTCGACACGATTATTATTGCTCTGTGTGGAAATAAGCGTAATTCGGACTGACGAGGGTGCTCGGTGCGCTCGTGTTTCGCTAAATTAGCTCCGAGACGAGCTTTTCCGTAATCTTAATATTTCATCCCGGACCCACGAGCACGACCAGACTCCTGTATCCGTGTAAATATTTTTTGCCCTCTATAATTTCATTATATGAATAAAGCTGCACGCGAGCGACGTGCTAATTTTCATTTCGCCAGTAAATATAGTATATGACGAAAACCCGAGCGGCACACTCGATCGATAATATCGGAAGATGTAACGTATCGATAAAAAATCGTTTGAAAATCTATAGATGTTCTCACGATATTATAAAAATTTATCGGTACAACTTCATAGGCAAAAAATCTAAAAACTATCGAATTCGATATTATTAAGATTTTATGACGATATTCGTCAACGATACTATCGACAAAGAATATTAAATTTATCGATTCCGATTTTCCACCGATTTTGTGCAGATATTTGAAACTACATTATCGACAAAGAATATTAAATTTATCGAATTCGATTTTTTAACGATTTTGTAAAGATATTTGAAACTATATTATCGACACATAATATGCAATTTCTCGAATTCGATTTTCTAACGATTGCGTGAAGATATTTGAAACTATATTATCGACACGTAATATGAAATTTCTCGATTTCGATTTTTTAACAATTTTGTGACGATATTTGAAACTATATTATCGACAAATAATCTGAAATTTCTCGAATTCAATTTTTTAACGATTTTGTGAAGATATTTAAAACTTTATTATCGACACGTAATCTGAAATTTCTCGAATTCGATTTTTCAACGATTTTATGACGATATTTGAAACTATATTATCGACACGTAATATGAAATTCCTCGAATTCGATTTTTCAACGATTTTGTGGCGATATTTGAAACTACATTATCGACAAATAATCTGAAATTTGTCGAACGATTTTTCGACGATTTTGTGACGATATTTGAAATTATTTCCAAATTTTAAAAATTGGTGAAAATTTTTCTAAGTCCAACTCGTCTGGAAGTACTAAACTGCCTATTATAAGCGTTTTATTGCTAATTCCTCAACGATAAGGTATGGCATAGTGGCCAAGGTAGAGGAATACCATGCAGGAGGTAGGTAGGCAGATTTTTTATAATTTTTTTTGACTTTTTCTGAAATGATCCTCTTACCGTAACATGAATAATGTGTTTAGGCATAGTTTAATGTATTATTTATGCTAATTAATGATTTTTAATTATAGAAAAAAGCTAGTAAAAGACGAAAAATCGGAATAAAAAATCGACAGAATATCGAATTCGATAAAGTGTCGCAAAAGTTCCGCCTAAATCGTGAAATTATCTTTCGATATTATAGATATATTATCGATAAAATATCTTACTATAATCTCGAAATTTTTGCTAACTATAATTCGTCGATAATCTATCTATATATCGAAAGATAATTTCACGATTTATGCTGAACTAACGCGACACTTTATCGAATTCGATATTCTGTCGATTTTTTATTTCGATAATTTGTCGATTGTGCTGCTCGGGAATGAACCAAAACAGGGATATTTTTTCGCTCGATTTATGTATCGATTTTACTTCACTTCGATTAGTAATTTTTAGGGGGTGATCATTTTATGTACCCACTGATGTGTTTCACATGCAACATGTCAGAAGAGCCAAATTCAAATTGAATTGGATACATGCTTAAAAATTAAAATGACCAATGTCTAATTTACCTACTCAGTTTTTTTACAATGATGACGGATCGTTTTCGTTGAAATTTTACTAATAATGTAAGTCCAATACTACATAGATACTAAATACTCAAAATTACAGAGCAGGGAGGGGTCCTGTGGAAATTTTTGTGATAACCAAAATCATTTCTAATATTTCAAGCTACAACTTTTGTTTGAAAATTTTTTCAATTGGACCCCTATATCCACTAGTTTTTAATAATATAAGTATCCAATCAAAAATTGTATAATAAGAAAAATTATTTCTAGGATCTCAATCTACAACACTTTTGTTTGGAAAATTTTTCAATTGGGCCTTTCCTCAATTTTGAAAAAGTTTCTACCTATTTGGTTTTATGTGAAATCGGAGGAGATGGGGGGGGGGGGGGGGGGGTCCAATCAAAATTTTTGCAATAAATAAATTATTCCCAAGATTAAAACATACAACTTCTGTTTGAAATATTTTTCAAAGAGTAATTGAATTTTTTTTTAATGGTTAAATGCTACGTCAAAAAACTTTACTCATTTGTTTTTGTTTTGAAAAGTTGAGGACGCCCCAATGAAAAATAAAGAACTATTTTCTAATAAAAAGCAACAGTATATTTTAGGTAACTAATTTTTCTTGTTTTTGAAAAATTGGAGCACCACAAGTTACCATTTGATATAAAGTTAGGCAAAAGCAAATAAAAAATTGAGAATTGATTCTCATGAAAAGGAACAACTTTGATGGATTTTAACCAAAAAGGCAAGATTTTGAAGAAAAAAAAAGAGGAGGTGAACAAGGGCCACTTGAAATTCAGTCAAGGGAAAAATAAAAAATATGGAATTATTTTCTCATAAAATAAGGGTCATTTCTAAGCTGCACTTGGAATAAAATTAAGGTGTTTTTTGCTGTTACTTCATTGTCACCTAGATTATTGTTTCAAATGGCCATAAAAACCAAACATTTTTTATTCGCCTGGAACGTGCAATGATAGGTATTTCCATACCCAGAATCTTTTTCTTATTTTCGAGCCGAGTTTTAACTGTTATACGGTATTTTCCCCTTTTTCTTGACCAATATTTCTCTACGCTTAAAAAGCCTCTCTATACCCAATTAAGGTGTAAGAACGAAATAAGCCGATTACGGGTTCCAAAAGCCTACCAAATTCGATGAAAATTGAGGATTTCACGTGTCCATAGCGATATTTCGAATTTTTTAGGACGGATTTTATTCTTTTCATTCTCGTTCTTTTTTTATCCCTTTCTTCATTTTTTTTTTTTTTTTTTTTTTTTGAAATCTGATTTAGTAGGTAAAGGTATAGTTGTTTGATTTTTGACTAAAAGGGCTGCTTTTTTACATGTATCCAGTTGGAAGCGAGACTGAATACTGGGTTCGATTTTAGTGCTATAATGCAAAGAGAATATATTAAAATTCCATTTCATCGTCATAGATACGTTTATGGGCACTACTTTCGAAGTTCAATCAAAATTACGTAACCAGTACATTCGCACTTAGTATTACAAATGTTAATGTTTTGCTGCAAATGCTTGTACCAATAATATAGTGTCTTTTTTCCATTCAGAATCATTTCAATAGGCAGGTACCTACTTTGAATTGAAAATCCATCCTATTATTTTATTCACTTTTTTTCAGCTGCCACATACTTAAATTTGCCCAATTTCCAAATTTTCACGAGTGGATCGCCGCAGTACTGTTTCTTTAGAACCATCGAAAATTTAAGTACAATACTAAATATAGATACCTGATATTCAAAATTGAAGGGAGGGAGGGAGGGAGGGGTCCAATCGAAAGTTTTGTAATAACCAAAATATTCCAAAGACTTCAAGCTACAACTTTTCTTTGAATTTTTTTTTCAATTGGACCCTTCCATCCCCATCGATTTTGCATAACATTCCGATGACACTAATTAAAAATTAGAGGAGTGAGGGAGGAAAGGGCTAATTGAAACATTTTTCGAACAAAATTGTAGCTTGAAGTCGTAGGAATAATTTTGGTTATTACAAAAATTTCGATTAGACCTTCCCCTTCTCCCAATTTTGCACAATATGACTTAAATACCTATATTATTAAAAAACTGGTAAAGATAGGGATCCAGTTGCAAAAAAATTTTAACAAAAGTTGTAGCTTGAAGTCTTAAAAATAGTTTTGATCACTACAAAAATTGTGATTGGACCCCTCCCTCCCCTTCAATTTTGAATTCAAGTACCAATGTAGTATTGCAAATTTTCGATGGTGCCAAAAAAAAAAAACAGTACTGCAGCAATCCACAATCCACTTGTCAATTTTCAGTTCTATTTAATTTTTTTAAATAATTAATTTTTAATTTTTTTACGCATTTCAATTTTTGAATTTTAAATATTTTATTAAATCCTAGTCAAAAATATTGCCTACCTTAATTTATCACTGTGTGTGTACTGATGAGAGTGATGAGACATGAAAATTGCAAAATTCCATCAGGGCAATACATGGAACAGGTGTAACTTTTTAGGAGGAAAAAAAAAGTAATGTGAAAAATTCGTCTACCTTTGAAAGTGAAGGCGCTTTGGGGCTTCCGACTTCAGAAATATTGATTTTCAAAGCTTTGTAGCCCCTTCATTTTCAAAGATAGGTAAATATTTTACTTAACTTTTTTTGTTCCTCTCAAAAAGTTACACCTGCTTCATTTTTTGTCTTGGAGGTATTTTGAATTTTTTGTAATCCATCGTCCCTTCAAAATCAAGACAGGCACCTAATACGCATAACGTTTTCTCTTACTAGCAGTCAGTTATACCCAAATCTCAAGTGTTTGCTCTGAACTGGGGCACTCTGTATGTTTATATACATAGGGTAAATTTTATATCGCATAAAATTTTGAGAAATTAATTGCATACAAATAATCAAGAAAAAAAAATCAATCGCAATTACATATTTACTGCTTTCAACAAAAACTTTAAAAAGTGCACAAAACTCATAAAAAAAGTTACTGAAATACCTACATAAAACCCGTTTTTGAATAAAATTTTAAAATACTGAAATTAGCAAAATTCAAAAAAAAATTCCATAGAACATTAATTTTGAAACAAGCTTATTCTGAATTGAAGATTTACAAAATTTGGAATTTTTCATTTTTTTTTTCATTTAACAAAATTTGAAAATATTGGTTTTAGAAAAAAAAATGAAAAAGTGTGCAAAAAACTCAAAAAAAAAAATTAGATATTAGAATTTAAAAGTTTTCTCTTAAAAAACGATTTTGAAGAGGAAGCCCAAAATGTTTGTTTAGCAAAATTCAAAAAAAAAAGCAAGAAAAAAAAACAGGTAAGATTCCAAAAAAATCATTTAAAGCAAAATCCTGAGAAAAAGTAAATTTTTACGAGTATATTCCTGAAATTAAAAAAAAAATGAAGTTAAAAAATTCATTAAAAAAGTACCTAAGTAGAAAAAAACAGAATGTAAAAATTTATTTGGAATGCAGATTGAAGAACGAAAGTGAATTTATAAAGTAAACAAAATTAATTTCTAGAAAAAATTTCATTTCTTAAAAAAATCAATTTTTTGAGATGATTTATTTCCGAGTTATTCTATGTACCCGTACAATAAACGAAAAAATAAATGGAACTCCTCGTCAGTATAAAATTTTAATTTCTATAAAAATACGACTTTATCACAAAAGCGAACAATTCTATTCGAAAAATCCAATCTTAGTTAAATATCGCACGTAAATGTTGAAATTACTTGTAGCGATTTTCAATTTTTTTTCGTCTTTGCAACAATGAAACTTTCCTTTCGTACACGAATGTTCCACTTCAATAAAACAATAAAAATGTTCAAAAAATCGAGAGCATTTAAAAAAGAGTAGCGAGTGACGACGCCCGACTATAAAAAGTTCCTCAAATTAATACTTTTTCGGTATAAAAAAAACTATTATTAAGCGAATTGGTTGGAAATGTAAATCAACTTTTCATTCGGTGCGAAAGGTTTTACAACTTTAAGTGCATTAAAAAAGTAGAGAAAAAACGAAGGTACTTCCGACCACGAAAATTACTCGTTACTTTTGATTTGTTCTCGGTGCAATTACTCTTTCCAAAGGGTTATAATTTTTCCATCAACGAGGCCTTCGAAGTATTACATTATTCATCGTTAAGAGGCTTTTAATACACGATTAAAAATTCACGTGTTGCTCGACAATTGAGCATGGCATACCGCCTTCTGTTGGTGTTTTTTTTTTCACGCAATCGTTTTGTTCGTTATGCAAACTATAGAGTCGAGTTGAAAACGTATCTTTAGGGGTTTATCGTTTATATAATACGAGTAGCTACCCCAGGCCACATTTCCAGTTCGGTATTAAATGGAGATCTTGAAAATTGGCGAAATATTTACGTTTGTGGCCAGGGTAGGGTCTTGAGGGTCATTTATACGAAGATGGTAAAAATTAAAGGCAAGAATTTTCGCAACGTGGACGCTTATTTACTGCTTGTAAAATGGCTATCGTTATTTTCTCGTAAAAGAATAATTAAACCTTAGAAGTAAGGCGGCTTTAGAGTAGAAATTTTTTTTTTGCCCTTTTAAACGCAACATGGGAGTAATTGCGTTGCCACAATATAGAACAATGCAAATATCCACCTAAAATGGGATATTTGTTTAAGGACGATGGGTTCGGAGGGTCCGGTAGGGAGGGGTGTTTTCTTCAAAACCACGCACCGTTTGCGCCCTGCGCCCACCGAGCTTTTAAAAATTCCTAAAACGCGGTTCGCTTTCCGACATTATACCAGCAAAGTAATTGGTAAACCGACAATGTCTCTGTAGTAGGTCTCCGGGGAGTTAATAAGATTTGTAGAAGGGTTTTTTTTTACACTTCTTTCGCTTTCGCCTTCGGCTCGACGTTGCCAGCAGTGTTTTCTAATCCTTCAAAATGATTACGGCTGCTTTTACTACGAAAGTATTACATCGAATTGTAAAGTGACTAAATCAACGCTTCGGGCTGTATTATTGTATCTTTCTAATGAACGAAATGTACGCGTCGCGATGTGATCTTGCTGGTCCAATCTGTAATTCGCTCAGTCTTAAAATTAATTTACATATTTTTACATAATTGTCATTAGGATTTTGAGAAGTTGCAAATTTCATAATTTTGGTCGTTTGATTTATTTTTGCGAACATTTTTTTCAGCTCGTGGAGTCGACAAAACATCGCCACTCCGAAGGCATAAATTATTAGAAATTACGCCAGAGCAAAAGTTTCCTAAAAATGAAAAATTCTTCCGAGCAAATTCTCATTTGTTAATTAACGTTGAAATATTCCCTTCACCCAGTTCCATGCTACACAATCGCCAAAACACTCTGACTCTTGAAAAAAAAAGAGAGAGGCGAATTTATCAATTACCAAATAATGAACATTTTGGAAAAATTACACTCATCTACGTTTCCTGCCTAATGTATTTGTCAACTTAATTAAGGTTATTTTTTCACGTCTACGCAGAGAGTTCTTTTTTCGCGAATTTTCAAAAAGGTTATGTCTATTGTGGTCGACCCTGCAATGATGATACAGCTCATGTCATGCATAACTTCTATATATTCAGGGTGCTTCATAGCTGATGTAGTTCTTTTACGAGGTGAATAGGCAACACATAGACATAAGGTACAAAACAGTTACATAACCATGGTGGTTTTTTAGCCGAATTAAAAAAAAAAAATTTAGGCTATTGTGTCCGACCCTGATTTAGAAGGAGAGGGTAGAAGAGTTCTGACCCCATTTGTTGACGTTTGGGACCAAAAGATGACGATCTGTCACATGTCACATATTTTTATATATATATATATATATATATATATAATTTTACAGGGTCAAAAATCAAGATTTTTCACAATTTTTCATGTTTTTTCTCGCTTCCAGGTACGTTGATCAGCCTACAGCCCAAACCAAATGACCTTGGATGCTAAAATTTGGTATTTAGGATCGGTAAGGATCACTGAGGTGCCTTTTGGGGTTTTTGACCTTCGAGCCCCAAAATTGGGGGGTGGCCCTCTTTTTGAGGGGGGCTCTAAAGGGGCCCCAATGTGACAAAATGATTTGAAATTTCTACCAACAACAGTGACTCTGATTGTCTCCACTGTATTCAAATTTCAGCTTCCCAAGTCATCCCCACCCCATTTTAGGGCTCAAAAAGTGGATTTTGGGGTCATTTTTTCACGTTGATCAGGCTACAGACCTCCCAAAGGGGTCTGGAGGGCCCGAATTTTTATCATACATCGAGTTCGTGCCCCTGATGTGCCTTTTGTAGGTTTTGACCTTTACACCCCTTTTGACCTTGATACAGGGTCAAAAATCAATATTTTTCAAGTTTTAACCTGTCTTTTCTGATGCGTTGAACAGCCTACAGCCCAAACCAAAAGACCAAAAATGTCCAAATTTGGGAGGTAGGGTCAGTAGAGGTCACTGATGTGCCTTTTGGGGGTTGGGTCGAAACCTTAACGGGGGTATGGGGGCGGAGCCCCCATCTGAAGATGAAATCTTCAATGCAGAGAGGAACTAAAATTGAAGACAAAAACCTGATATTTTTAAACTGAATTTGAAGTTGAAACTGATATTGAAACTGAAATACCATGGATGAAAACATTTTTAAAGTAGTAGACTAACTTGAAAAAAAAAATTCGGCTGTTGCGGAGCATCTTGACTGCTACGCGTTTTTTTGAAAATTCAAGGAGAAAGGTAGAATGAAGTTTAAAAGAATTAATTTCAAATTGGGTATACCCAAAGTATGAGGATTCGACAGATTTTAAATCACTTCGGATTTTAAATCCACTAAATCTTCAACATCCGGATATGAATTTTGAATTTAAAATCTTGAAATAGAAAATATTTTGGACTTTCAAAAGTTGTCAGAAGGAATTAAAATCTATTTTATTTATTTATTTATTTATTTTTGGTTTGATGGTTGCACTGATTGATGTGAGTGAAACTTGCAACTTGCTCAGTAAGATTTTTTAAAATTAGGCTTCAAACATATTAATTTCGTATTGTTCCAAGAAAATTAAAAAAAAAAAAATAACAAAAAACTAATAGGTATACGTATTTTTTTTTACTAAAAGTTTTTTTTACTCCGTTAGGCGACAAAATTGCAGAAAAATTTTAATATTTTTTTTACTTCGAAAAAATTGAAAATTTTACTATACTGCCCCAAAAAAAATAAAAATAAGAAATAAAAACATTTTTTTGCAAAAGAATTCAGTTTTTTTTTCTCCAAAAATTAAGACAAAAAAGTTCTTATTGCAAAAAAAAAAAAAAAAAAAAAATTACTCCAAAAAAAGAGGAATAATTGAATTCAGAAAAGATTAACGAGATTTTCTTCTCCCAAAAAAAGAACGACTTTTCAAACAATATCAGAGACAAATACCTAAGAACTTTTTTTCAAAAAAAAAAAAAAAATTTAAAGATTTTTTAAAACTGAGACCGAACCAAAAAATAAGTTTTTTTCAAAAAATTAATACCTAAGTATTTTTTTGAAAATTTGAATTTTTTTTTTTTTCAAAAAAATTTCCTTTGAAAATTTGAAAATTATTTTCTAATTCAAAAAAATTGAGAAACTTTTTTTGCCTATTTAAAAAAATGAAAGAGCTGTAGAGCTTTCAAAACCATAAAACTTGTTTTTTTTAAAGTTTCAGGGTTTTTGCTCCTTCATTTTCACGGATATTTAAAAAAAGGCCAAGAGCAAAAAAGGTTCATTTTTGAAGTTCTATCAATATTCACATCCAAAAAATTATTTTTTCTTATTTTCACTTTCTCTTGCCCCTCCAATTTTTGAGATAAAATCATGTACATATTAGGGGAGAGTACCCCACAGTGAGACACTTTTTAGTCAAAAATTCATAGCTCTACTATTTATCATCAGAAATGGTTGGTTATGAGATCAAATGAAAACTACATCGTTTACGCTCATAATGCATCCATAAAAACTGAAAAAATATCATTTTAGGACCATCACACGATTTTTCAAAAAAAAAATTGGCAAGTTGTCTCACTCTGTACACGGGTGGCTCAGAGTGAGACAGGTCGTGGTGAACTATGAGACGGTGTCTAAAATGTTATAATTAAATGGAAATACGTGCTTTTGACCCAATATAATATTCAATCATTAGTCCAACATATGCTATAACTGGAAAAATTTACAATAAATGAAAAAGGGGAGCTATAATTTTTTTTTTAATTTCATAATTTGAGAAAGTTTGCATTGCATGAAATTTTCTTGTTTTGTTCATTTTGCTCTTTCTGTTGTTGCGTGTCTCATTATTGCCATGAGATGTACATAATTCGGCAGTATTAGTCAGTATAACATCTAAAAATCAGACTTGGAAATTTTTTGTATGTTATTGCTATTACATTTTTGCCGATATGGTGCACAATGGGACACTGTCTCACAGTGGGCGACCATGTTTTTTTTTCTAAAATTCATAACTTTTGATATTTTATACTTAGGATTATTATTCTTACGTTAACACGTACTTATTTGGTTATATTTCACATCAACCCATAAAGGTATTCTCGAACTCAACAGGAAAAATGAAATTTTCAAAAAAAAACACTTTTTACAAAATTAGGAAAAAACGTGATTTTCAGAAAAATCGCAATAGCAGGTTTACCATTGAGCGGAACGAAACATTTGCTAGTTCACGTGATGTGTATGATTAAAAGCAGTGTTGTGTCTGAAGGAGCCCAAAAATTAGCAATATTAAGTAGGTAATAATAGACTGTTTCACTCTGTCCACCGTCTCACTGTGGGACACTCTCCCCTATACGTACTGTTTTTTTTTTTTTTTTTTTTTTTTTGGCACCGTCGTAAAATTTACATATCTAGTCCAATACTACATAGATACTTGATATTCAAAATTGAAGGGAAGAGAGGGGTCCAATCGAAATTTTTATAATAACCAAAATTATTCCCTAGACTTCAAGCCACAACTTTTGTTTGAAATTTTTTTTAATTGGACCCCTACCTCCCTCTCTTGCATATCACTCCATGATACTTATTCAAAATTAGAGGGGTGAGTAATGAAAGGAGGGTTCAATTGAAAAATTGTTAAAATAAAAGTTGTAGATTCAAGTCCTAGAAATAATTTTTTTTTACTATAGAATTTCCCATTAGACCTCTCCCTCCCCTTCAATTTTGCATAACATCAGGTAGATAATTTTTCAAAATTGAGAAAGGGGTCCAATTAAAAAAAAATTCAAACAAAAGTTGTAGATTGAGGTCCTAGAAATCATTTTTGTGATTGTAAAATTTTTGATCAAACCCTCCCCTCCCCTTAAATTTTGCATAATATGACTTGGATACTTATTACAAGTAAAAAAAACTGATGAAGGTAGGAGTCCAATTGAAAAAATTTTCAAACAAAAGTTGTAGCTGAAAGTCTCTTAGAAAAAATTTTGGTTATTATAAAAATGTCGATTGGACACCCCCCCCCCCCCCCCTCCTCTTACAATTTTAAATATCAATATATCGATATACTATATATTGGACTTTTAAATTTTACTGGAACCAAAAAGTGGATTTTGGTTCCTTTTTTCCACTTTTATTAGGCTGCAAGCTCCCAAATTGGTTTAGTTGTCCAAAATTTTCATCGTAGGTTAATTTCTCTACTTCTTATTAGCTCCCAAAAAGTGGATTTTGGAGTCTTTTAAACGTAACTTTTCAGGCTCGACTGCTAAGCCCTTTTTCCCCTTCTCAGTGGTACTTCAATCTGCGAACATTTGACTCGAGGTTTTCCTAGGGTGTGTATAAAAATAACGACTTAGCGTGACCAATATTTTATACGAAAATTATAACGTCGTTGATTGTTTAATCAACGTGCACGAGGTACCTTTTGTCGTAATACACTTACGCATGCCGAAGCGGAAGTTGTATCGTCGCCAACACCTTAAAACTGCCGAATAGTGCACATCTGTCTATTCGAAATAAAAACTTCATTTTGATTAATGTTTTTTCTCTTTCTCGCTCTCTCTTTCTCGTATACTATACTCTTGCCATTCTCGAGTATATTTCCGAGTATACCTACCTACGTTTCAACTGTGAGCTTTTTTTCCGCTTACCGGGTAATTAATAACGTACGGATGACTAAGCTTTGATATTCAAATTACCCTTTATTTCGTTACATTTTGATGACTCTTTGATGTAAAACGAAAATATTTTTATTTCCTCTCAGATGAAATGGATTTTTTTCCAAGTACTCCGAGCTGATTAACAAAGGAATCATAGGATGGTGGTTTTTTTTGAGGATGAAAAAAAAACCTACAGGGTATGAATTTCAACGTTATTAATGCGATTTGGAATTTTTTTCCCATTACAAAGAAATAATAATTTTTCCCATATTTTCGACGAACCCAAACGAAATAATATCGCTGGGTTTTTATTTTTTCCAAAAAATTAGCTTTTTTGCCTTTTGTCTAAAGCCTATTCCTTAATCAAAGACTAAAATAACTGAAAAAAAAAATCGATACAGGGTAAAAACCCGGACTCGAAAATTTTCTAATAAAGAAAAATGCCAAAGAAAAAGGTTCTAGCAGAGATGAGCTCGGAAACATAAAAAAGAAAAAATCTAGTAGTTTGTTATCTTAAAGTAAGTAAAAAATACGAAAAGGGTGTTTTTTCAGCTACCAACAGCAAAATAACGCCATTAAAAAAATTACTACAAACAAAAAAGACAACGTAGGTATCGAAAAATCGTACCTAAGTAATCGATTTCGTTGATGTAGTGTAGGCAACGTTCGAGTAGAATAATAATTGAAGGTTAAAGGTCTATACCTTTACTTTAACGCCTCTGAAAAATTGTTAAAAAATTCATATCTAATATAGGCGCTTTCCAAACCAACTTTCAAACAATTGGAAAAGTAATAAATAATTTACAAATATTTACCATTGACCTTTTCTTCTACCATATCTACTGCTTTCCTTATTGAACAGCTCAAAAAAATTCACCCGAGAGATAGTTGGAAGTTTAGAAAAAAAATTCTCACTCGCTCGCATGTCTCAATTTGAGAAACCATTATTTTTTATTGAGTGATTTATGATCAATAAACAAAAACCAAAAGTTTCCCGGTATTTCGAAAACTTTCGCTTTTTTAACGGTGAAAGTTCTCGGTGTAGTCAAGTTTAAAGAAGAAATTCGCTTCCTATAGGGTTTAGATTCTCTTTCATGATTTGTGTTCGCATCATTTTCATATATCAACGGGGTTAAGTAAAAAAAGGAGGTTAACCTATCTCTCCTAGTAGTCTTAATTCAACTTCAGTCAAACTGAAGAAGATACGCGATATTTGGTATTTAAATGTACAATTTATCTGAAACACGTACACAGTACGATGGAAATATACTGGTAGACTTGGAGTTCGAGAGTTTTTTTAAAACTTCAAACTTTCAAGAATGAGGTAAATCTGTGTAATAGAACTCAGAACAGAACAAGCAAAAATCAAAAAATAAACCATCATCTAAAATTAATGACATTTTGGGCCTGTTCGCAGTTTCAAATTTATGACTAGAGACATAAGTTGAATCCTCATTCGACCTAAAATTTATATTGAAAATTTTTTGAATCATTAAAAAAAAATTGGAAAAAATTCTTTGTGGAGATTTCATGATCATTATTTTCAAAAAACAGTTCTAAAAAGTTGGCAAAATCTGATCTCACATAAAAATGTAAAAGTTGTTTTTACACGAAATTTTCAATTTAGAAAAATATAATTTTTTTTTAGAACAATTAGAAAATTAACTATTGAAATCGTGAAAAAATTATGATCAAACTAGGTCAATTTGAAAGAAAAAAAAATATCCTGCGTAAGGCACAAGTATCAAAAAATATATTTATTAAAATTTCTTTGAAGAAAAGTGGAAAAAATATTTTAACAAATCTCAAGAAAATATTCAAGAAATACATAAATTTGAAAACGCTTATTCATGAAAATGAAACTTATTCCAAAATTGAAAAAAGGACCTCAAATAAGAATATTGCTGTTTTCTGTTTGTTCAGTGATTTCTATAAAAAATTTTACGATATGAAGTTTTCTGTTGCATTTTTTCAAAAAAGAAACGAGTAATCGATTTTCCGACTTTTAACGACATCCGATTTTCTTTCACCCCATTTAACTCTGACAATCGAGGTTCTACCGTACTTGAAAAAATCTTATGATTCAGAATGATCAAAAAATTTCACAATTTGGAAACATTTTTCAAGGTTTAGAAAATTTGTAAATTTTGAAAAATTTAAAAATCTTACAAATTAAAAAATCTATACAAATCACGAATTTTAATCTACATTTTTGAAAATTTTCATTAGGTATCACAATTAGTATTTTGAAAAATTTTACTGTTTAAAAAAATTCAGCAAGTCTGGAAATTTTATGGAAAATAAAGTATATTATATAATTTTTGAAATTTTACTAAACTGTAAGATTTCAGGATATTTGCAGATGAAGGAATTTTGTAAATTTTGTGAATCAAGCTATTTTGCCAATTTCTACTTCTTACATGTTTTAAAGAGATTGTTGCAATATTAAAGAATTTTGTGAATAATGAAATGTTAGATTTTTTTCTAATTTCAGTTTTTAGAAAAAATACTTAGTTATAGGTATACTTTACGTTTGAGATTGTTGCAACTCGTGAAATTCAATTATTTAAAAACTTTTTATAATTTAGAAAAATTCTAGAAATCACAAATTTTTGAAACCTACGAAAAATTTCAATATCTGGAAAGATTTCACAATTTTTTTTAAAATCAAGTACCTACCTACTCCCGAAAATTTTACAAATTTTATAATTCAAAAAAATTTAATAAATTATGAATTTTTTTTTCAATTTTGACGAATTTCCAGATTCGATAAATTTTAACAATTAAAAAATTTTAGGATCCAATTCCAAAAAAAAAAACACAATTTAGTAGAAATTTTGCAAATTTTAAACATTTTACAAATTGGAGAATTTTTCACATTATTTATTTTATACCTAGAGTTTCTTTAAATTTTGATCATTTAATGTGCAATAGTGAATCTTTTCAATTTTGAAAAATTTTAACATTAGAATAAGTAATTAGAAGTTGTTCAACATTTTTATTTTCAGATTTGATTATAAATTACACAGGTCAACAGTCATTTTTAGAATGGGTCCAAAATAGGATTAATCGATAGTATAGACCTAGAAACAAAAAGCAATTTCTCATTTTTAAATTTTATTTGCTTTTGCGGGTACAGGGGGGGGGTTCAAAGTGGCGAAAATCGGGGTTTTTGCACCTTTTCAACTGCTCATGGCGCCATAAATATTGCTCTACGAACAAAACCAATGGCAGATTCGGAATCTACGTTAAATTTTGAGAAAACATCTCTGTCCGTTTTTTCAATTTCCAATTTTAAAGTACCTTAGTAACGTTTCAATTTTTTTACCAAGACCGCCGACGTTCCGCGTGGGAACGATTCGATAATTATCGGACTGTCTCCGCGCGGAACGGCGACGATCTCGATAATAAAATTAAAACGCTACTAAGGTACTTTAAAATTTGAAATTGGAAAAACGGACAGAGATGTTTTCTCAAAATTTAACGCAGATTCCGAATCTGCCATTGGTTTTTTTCGTAGAGCAATATTTATGGCGCTATGAGCAGTTGAAAAGGTGCAAAAACCCCGATTTTCGCCACTTTGAACCCCTCCCGTACCCGCAAAAGAAAAAAAAATGAAAAATGAGAAATTGCTTTTTGTTTCTAGGCCTAAACTATCGATTAAGCCTATTTTGGACCCGAACACAGAAAAAAGTTCAAAAATTGTTGACTAGTGTTATTGTTCAAAAATAATTTTACCTGAACTTTTTCGACCCAATTTTCATTTTTAAACTTTTTTTTTAGGTTTATAATTTTGCTTAAAAATACATTTTTAAATTTTAAATTGTAGACCTTCTTCAAATAATCATTTTTTAAAAGTGAAAAATAAATTCATTTTTGGAATAAAAAAATCTGATTTGTTTAGAATAAATAAATTTTTTTAAAAAATGGGAAAAAATGGGAAAAAGTTTTCATTCTTTTTTAAGTAAACAAATTTTAATACCAATCAAATTTTTTGGAATAAACTTTTTTGATTTTTTTTTTAGAATAAATAAAATAAATTTTTTGGAATAAAAAAAGGATTTTTTTAGAATCAAATTTTTAGTTTTTTTGAAGCAAAAAAATTTACCTATAGGTATAAGTAGTTTTTTAAAATAAAAATTTTTCTGATTTTTTATAGACACGAATGTACATATAAGGTTTTGTATTAGGTAGGTAAATGTGGACAATTTTTTTTAATTTTTTTTTTAATACTTAGATTTTTTGATATTTTCCCTGAATCTTATGAGCATTGGATGATGAAAAAAATTGATTCAAAAATTTATACCTATTATGATACCCGAGCAGCACACTCGATCGATAATATCGAAAGTTGAAACGTATCGATAAAAAATCGTTTAAAAATCTAAAGATGTTCTCACGATATGATACAGATTTAGCTGTACGATTTTATAGGCAAAAAATCTAAAAACTATCGAATTCGATAGTATTACGATTTTAGGACGATATTCGTCAACGATACTATCGACAAAGAATATTAAATTTATCGAATCCGATTTTCCACCGATTTTGTGCAGATATTTGAAACTATATTATCGACAAATAATCTGAAATTTCTCGAATTCGATTTTTTAACGATTTTGTGAAGATATTTGAAACTATATTATCGACACGTAATCTGAAATTTCTCGATTTCGATTTTTTAACGATTTTGTGACGATATTTGAAACTACATTATCGACAAATAATCTGAAATTTGTCGAACGATTTTTCGACGATTTTGTGACGATATTTGAAATTATTTCCAAATTTTAAAAATTGGTGTAAATTTTTCTAAGTCCAACTCGTCTGGAAGTACTAAACTGCCTATTATAAGCGTTTTATTGCTAATTCCTCAACGATAAGGTATGGCATAGTGGTTAAGGAAGAGGATTACCATGCAGGAGGTAGATGGTTCAAGCCCCACGGGTGGCAGATTTTTTATAATTTTTTTTGACTTTTTCTAAAATGATCCTCTTACCGTAACATGAATAATGTGTTTAGGCATAGTTTAATGTATTAATTATGCTAATTAATGATTTTTAATTATAGAAAAAAGCTAGTAAAAGACGAAAAATCGGAATAAAAAATCGATAAAAAATCGACAGAACATCGAATTCGATAAAGTTGCGCCTAAATCGTGAAATTATCTTTCGATATTATAGATATATTATCGATAAAATATCTTACTATAATCTCGAAATTTTTGCTAACTATAATTCGTCGATAATCTATCTATATATCGAAAGATAATTTCACGATTTATGCGGAACTAACACGACGCTTTATCGAATTCGATTTTTCAACGATTTTATGACGATATTTGAAACTATATTATCGACACGTGATATGAAATTCCTCGAATTCGATTTTTCAACGATTTTGTGGCGATATTTGAAACTACATTATCGACAAATAATCTGAAATTTGTCGAACGATTTTTCAACGATTTTGTGACGATATTTGAAATTATTTCCAAATTGGGTGAAGTCCAACACGTCTGGAAGTACTAAACTGCCTATTATAAGCGTTTTATTGCTAATTCCTCAACGATAAAGTATGGCATAGTGGTTAAGGAAGAGGATTACCATGCAGGAGGTAGAAGGTTCAAGCCCCCCGGGTGGCAGATTTTTTATAATTTTTTTTGACATTTTCTGAAATGATCCTCTTACCGTAACATGAATAATGTGTTTAGGCATAGTTTAATGTATTAATTATGCTAATTAATGATTTTTAATTATAGAAAAAAGCTAGTAAAAGACGAAAAATCGGAATAAAAAATCGATAAAAAATCGACAGAATATCGAATTCGATAAAGTTGCGCCTAAATCGTGAAATTATCTTTCGATATTATAGATATATTATCGATAAAATATCTTACTATAATCTCGAAATTTTTGCTAACTATAATTCGTCGATAATCTATCTATATATCGAAAGATAATTTCACGATTTATGCGGAACTAACACGACACTTTATCGAATTCGATATTCTGTCGATTTTTTATTTCGATAATTTGTCGAGTGTGCTGCTCGGGTACCTAGAATCAAAATAATTGGATTTTTTTGAAATCAAAAAAATTCTTATTTTTTAGAATAAAAAAATTCTGATTTTTTTAAGAATCAAAAAAATTAATTTTTTTGGAATAAAATAAAAGTTTTGATTTTTTTGAAGTATAAAAAAATCACCAAATTTCTTGCAATAAAAAAAAACTGATTTTTTTAGAATCAAAAAAATTAAATTTTTTGGAATAAAAGTTTTTTTGTCTTTTTTTTAAAGTAGGTAAACAAATTTTTCTACCAAATTTTTTTACTTGAAATTTTTTTTTCCAAAATTGTAAAAATGTATGATTGAAGAATTTATAAAAAATTTCTGAATCATGAAATCATTCCTCGTGTTACGAGTTGTAAGTAGGTAGGTAGGTACCTATTATTTTTCTAAATGGTGAAATTCGCAAAAAAAAAATTAATTTCCCCTGAATCGTAAAATTATCCAAAATTACGAAAAAATTTCAAATCTTGAAATAAAAATGACGACGAACTTG
The DNA here is from genome assembly GCA_959613365.1 of Balanococcus diminutus. Lineage (NCBI taxonomy): Eukaryota > Metazoa > Arthropoda > Insecta > Hemiptera > Pseudococcidae > Balanococcus > Balanococcus diminutus. The sequence continues at coordinate 25,875,720 of OY390718.1, forward strand.
TTGACCTCGCGACCTTCATAATTTAAATAATGACCACCTACCTCAAAAATACCCAAAAAAAAGAGAAGAAAACTCCAGTATAGAAATCGTAATCCCAAAAAAAACCTCCACTATCTCGCCAAACTACCAGAGACACACATAAAGCGCCATTCAATTTGATAACCGCTGCGTAAACGTCGGCATCATTTTCATCATGTCCGCCTCGCAGTACTTATAAAATCAGCACCTGGAATTTCTCATAATATTCTTAAGCTAGGTTCTCCGTTTAAAAGCTGCTTTCAACGTGAAGCAATAGCGAACCCGTAACGCCAGCCATCAACGAGTTTCCTTTTCCGCCGTTGAACATTGTAACATCGCAATGAAACCGAAATTATCTCGAAAAACGTACACGCGCCAACAAGCTGAAAAAAAAACCTCGTAAACCACGCCGAATAAACGTTTAACGCGAATAATTAACAACGTAAAAAGCAAACGACATCTTGTATAAAGGAGAATCTGTAGCCGGAGTAGGATCGACTTTAGAATCATATATTTGGCTGTCAGCCATGTTTCGCTTTTATATATTATCTAATATGGAAGTCAAAAATGAAGAGAGAAAAAACCAACATCGAAATAGGTAGCTTTAAATTCATGAGAATTTCTTCTTATATACGAGTATAACACGGTTACTGCTTCTTTTACTCTTCTTTTTCTTCTTCTTGTATACCGGCGTGTAAAAATTATCTTAAAATGAAATTATTGAAATGGAAATATGCTTCGCCGAAATCGTATTTTCTTTGGCGAGGAAAAAAAAAGAAGAGAAGGAGAAAAAACGAAAAAATTACTCGATGTAAGGAACTCGCCGTTGAGAGTGGAAAAAGCACCCGTCTGTTAATGTCGTTTCGAATCCATGTTCAACTTTTTTTTTTTGCCTTCTCGGCGTGAAACCAAAGCATGTCGAAAGTAACATATGAAAGAACACGCCGCGCCGAGCAGAAAATGCATAAAAGGCGTCTAAGTATATATTTTGTAAATATTGAACATCTGATTAAACGATTGATTTTTCTTTTTAACGAGCGAATTTTCAATTACCAACTCCGCGCTGAATACGATTCGGACACGCGTTTAGTTGCAAAAAAAAAAAAAAAATTGAAATATAATAAGTAAAAAAAAGTGCACACAAAGAACCGCAGCACGAACAGTTGCACGAGAGGGCGAATGGGTTAAAACCCGAACGAAATCGGTGGGAAGGTAACGGGAAGTATATATTATATTAGAAAAAGGGTGTGGTACTTCGTCAAGTTGACGGCCCTAACTGTCAGTGATAAGGGCGCTAAAGCGAACTCTTCTTTAACAGCGCCGAAAACGTTTATCGATTGGCCCATCGCGGCGACCCAAACCCCGGCACAAACGATGCCTAAATTGCTATCTCGGCTGTAAAAGCCCTCGGGGGATTTTTACTTTTCGTATATTATATATAAGAATGCAGTCGAATTGGGCTTGCAGAAAAAAAATACGATACGTGCGCCCTTAGGTATCCACCCCAACCCCCCAAGCCGGTCCCAGCAACGTTTGGGCGAAACGATGCAATTAAAAATGCACAACGTAAGCGCTTGTTAACCAGCTAATCTTTTAAAATCGTTTAAATTTCATTCGTCTAATGGTAAACAAGCATGTCGAACAAATTTCACCTCTGGAAAAAATCACCCTCGCCTCGGTCGGATCGCCACCGACGAGACGACGGGCGACCACCATCCAGCGCCATGGCCAGCGCAAAACTTTTAATTGACTAAGTTTTAAATCTATTCGAAAACGCGCTGTTCAGCATTTTTCGACCGTTCGACGCTGCGCTGCGATGTCGCCTAGGTTTATATAGGTACTCGCAACTTCCATCTTTTATAATTCCTAAAAGTCCCTTTGCACTGTGTTATATAACTAGTTTTCAAAATATCAGCATCAAGCATCAAGTGGTTATACGAGCGATCTCCCAGGTCTTCCCAATGTGATTTTTAATTGCATGAATATAGATCAGATTTTAGTCAAAAGCGAGTTGGTCCAGTCAAATTAGGCCAAAAAACAGCCTTTGCCCAAATAAAATGAGAGGCAAGGTTTTTTTTTTCATAAAGTTGCTCGTAAATGTGTCCTGATTAACATAATATATGAAATACTCTGAAATTGGACGGGAGCTTCATCCCCAGATATCCAGATTTTTGCCTTCCGAGTTCTGCTTTTCCCCTTTATTCGCGTATATCTCGGTCACTGATGAAGCTGCAGAAAAACTTATTCCACAAAATGTGCGCAGAATTAAATTCCCTGCAAAATTACGTGTAAAAAACAAGTTTTTATAAATTTTGATTTTTTTTCTCATTTTTATGTAAAACCATTTCTTTCAATTTTTTGTAAAAAAAATTCAATGTAAAAATTTTTCCATTTTGTAAAATTTTTCATCAATTTTTTGTAAAAAACAATTTTGAATTTTTTGTAAAAAAAAAATTGTAAAAAGAAAATTTTATTTTTTTGTAAAAAGAAAATTTTCAATTTTTTGTAAAAATTTTTTTTAATGTTTTGTTAAAAAAAAATCAATTTTTTGTAATTTTTTTTTTTTTTTGAAAAAAAAAATGTGTCATACTCGTAATTTAACAAAAGACCTCACTTTGATCTGCCGAACCAAATTAATTTAAAACCTCCACCCGTGTAGCAACGTCGATGCTAATTTCGATATAAATGTCGACACATCGAAATCGGTCACTTTTCGATCGTACATGTCGACACGATTGTGGATGGTTTGTCGAGCTTATTATCGACATATTTGGACGTCGACAAACATGTCGATAATAAGCTCGACAAACCATCTACAATCGTGTCGACATGTACGATCGAAAAGTGACCGATTTCGATGTGTCGACATTTATATCGACATCCACATCGACATTTGCAATGGTGAGATTTTGAAAAATATGCTAAGTTCAAATATTCAATATAAGTATATATTAAAATTACACCAAAAATAATGTTCAAGCCAACATTTTGACATTTTTTGTCAAATATGCGGCATTGAGGCCACCTTTGTAGCTGGACACATGCGAGTGTCCAACTAACATAGAGATGATTCTTAGACCTTATGTACTAATTCACAACACACTTTATCTGCGAGTATCACAATCACCCTCAAGACGTCGACAGTCAAGTCGATGCATTATTCGACCCTCGACAATTAGATCGACATTAACTCGACTTAAAATTCCTCTGGTCAACACTGTCGACAGTTAAGTCGATGCATTATTCGACCCTCGACAATCACATCGACACTATCTCGACTTAAAATTCCTCTGGTCGACACTGTCGACAGTGAAGTCGATGCATTATTCGACCATCGACAATTATGTCGACAATAACTCGACAAGTCGTTGTATTATTCAAAACTTTGAAAAATAAGAAAATTTTGTGATTCTTTCAAAAATTATTTATTCCTGAGCTTAAAATGTTCTTATTAATTGTTTTTAGTTCTTTTTAGATATAAAATTTGTAAATTTAATTGGCAGAAATTGTCGACATAAATGTCGATGCGTTTATCGAGTATCGATTTTTACATCGACTTGTCTATGTAGAAAAACAACGTTTTCTAAATTATAGGAAAATACTGAGAAAAATTCAAAAATTTTGATTGAACAGTTATGTTTAACATAGAACATTACTTTAAATCTCAAATATCATTTTTAATTCATCGTTAACCGAGAAAAAAATGTGTCTGAATTTTGTCGACATAAATGTCGATGTCGACAATTGCTACACGGGCACTTTGTACAGGGTGTTCCTGGACCAGTGCACACCCTTCAAATCAATGATGCAGCTACTCAAACTACACAAGTGTATGCATCTGTCGATCCTCAGGCCTCATATTTGAAGGGGCAAAGTTAGGTACTTGAAATAGTTATTTTTTTTAGATGTCGTAACTTCCTTGATAATGTAGATAGACGAACTTTGACTCGAGCTTTTTTGTAGAACTTTTCATGACCTACAAAATTGGTTATATTCATGTTTTGTTTAAATTTGATATCGAAGGAGCTATAAGGATTTAAAAAGTTGTGCGCATTTTAACTCCTTTAATTTTCAAGTTGGACAAAATTTGTTGATATCGATTTTTCTTGATATTTTTGTGCTTTACAAAATGAGTTATTGATGTTTTACGTAGCTCCAAAATTGAAGGAACTACAACCATTTTGATGAAATAAAAATAAATTTTTTCAGTTTTTTTTGAAAAATTTGTAAGTAATGTGTAGTGTAGGTATACCTAGGTATATAATTATTTAGAATTTTTTTATAATTCTTTGAAAAAATAATTATAAAAAATTTATCTAGCACCTATAGGTAATTACTCAAAAAAATTCAATTTCTTCATTTTTTTTTGCAAAAATTTCTCTAAAAATTATTTTTATTGGGTAATTTTTCAAAAAAATGTTCTATTTATAGGTACAAATTTTTAAAAAACGCGTAGCAGTCAAGATGCTCCGCGACAGCCGAATTTTTTTTCCAAGTTAGTGTACCACTTTAAAAACGTTTTCATCCATGGTATTTCAGTTTCAATATCAGTTTTAACTTCAAATTCAGTTTAAAAATGACAGGTTTTTGTCTTCAGTTTTAGTTCCTGTCTGCATTGAAGATTTCATCTTCAGATGGGGGCTCCGCCCCCATACCACCGTTGAGGCTCCACCCCAACCCTCTCTTCACTTTCGGCTTTGAAGACGGGGGCCAACACACCAAAAAAGGGGTTAAAACATGAAAATTTCTGATTTTTGACTCTGTACGAGGGTCAAATGAGGCTCAAAACTCGAAAACCCCCAAAAGGTACATCAGTGACCTTTACTGACACTACATCCCAAATTTCGACCTTTTAGGTCTTTTGGTTTGGGCTGTAGGCTGTTCAACGCATCAGAAAAGACAGGTTAAAACTTGAAAAATATTAATTTTTGACCCTGTATCAAATTCAAAAGGGGTTTAAAGGTCAAAACCTACAAAAGGCACATCAGGGGCATGAACTCAAACTACTATGAAATTTTGAACTCCCTACCTCCATTTGGAGGGACTGTAGCCCAATCAACTTGAAAAAATGACCCCAAAATCCACTTTTTAGCCCCTAAAATGGGGTGGGGATGACTTGGAAAGCTGAAATTTGAATACAGTGGAGACAATCAAAGTCACTGTTGTTGGTAGAAATTTCAAATCATTTTGTCACATTGGGCCCCTTTAGAGCCCCCACAAAAAGAGCCCACCCCCCAATTTTGAGGCTCAAGGGTCAAAAACCACAAAAGGCACATCAGGGGCATGAACTCAAACTACTATGAAATTTTGAACTCCCTACCTCCATTTGGAGGGACTGTAGCCCAATCAACTTGAAAAAATGACCCCAAAATCCACTTTTTAGCCCCTAAAATGGGGTGGGGATGACTTGGAAAGCTGAAATTTGAATACAGTGGAGACAATCAAAGTCACTGTTGTTGGTAGAAATTTCAAATCATTTTGTCACATTGGGCCCCTTTAGAGCCCCCACAAAAAGAGCCCACCCCCCAATTTTGAGGCTCAAGGGTCAAAAACCACAAAAGGCACCTTAATGACCCTTACCGATCATAAATACCAAATTTTGGCTTCCAATGTTATTTGGTTTGGGCTGCAGGCTGATCAACGTACCGGAAAGCAAGAAAAAACGTGAAAAATCGTGAAAAATTTTGATTTTTGACCCTGGACAAAGGTCAAAGGGGACCCAAAAGTTGAAACCTACAAAAGGCACATCAGGGGCACAAACTCGATCTATGATGAAAATTCGGTCCCCCAGCCTCATTTGGGGGGTCTGTAGCCTGATCAACATGAAAAAAATGACCCCAAAATCCACTTTTTGGGCCCTAAAATGGGGTGGAGATGACTTGGGAAGCTGAAATTTGAATATGTTGGAGGTAATTGAGGTTCTCATCTCTGGGGCAAGTTTCAAAAAATTTCATGATTTTGGGGCTTCCTCGCACCCCTCTCAAAAAAGGGTCATATCCTCAATTTTGAGTTGGGCCCCAAATTTTTTTTTGCATAATTCCTACTCCAAGGGGACTCTACACAACAAATTTGACCGAATTCGACCCATTGGACTTTCCGCCAGAGTCCCAAAAATAGCGGGAAAATTACTCTATATATATATATATATATATAAATATGTGACATGTGACAGATCGTCATCTTTTGGTCCCAAACGTCAACAAATGGGGTCAGAACTTTTCTAAACCCCCCCCCCCCTCCTTCTAAATAAGGTTCGGACACAATAGCCATCATTTTTTTTTTTAAATTCGGCTAAAAATCTCCGGAATAAAATGTTTAAAAAATAATTTTTTTAATTAAAATTCAAGAATTTTTTTTAGTTGCACGTAAACAGTTTTTTTCTTTGGGGGGGAGGGGGGGGGGACAAAAATCTCTCCATTTTTTAAACGTTAAGGGCTAGTTTTACAATACACGGCAGTTATCTAAAAACTAATATACCCACGGCCATCCATAGGCCACATACGTGACGCCACGCCATATCTTTTAGACGACAACTCTGTTGTGTACTCGTACTCCGAGATGTGTAAGTATAATAAATTGTTTGTGTAGAGACACTCCCTTGAATTTTTTTTAAGATTCTTTCATTTCATTTATTTTTTGACAAAAAAAAACTCTAAAATAATTTTTTATTAATTTCTTTGACAAATTCTTTAAGAAAGTGATGAGTAATAAAATATAAATATTGAAATAATAATTTTCTTTGAAAAATTGTTAACAACATTATTTTAAAAAAAGTTTGAGAAAGCATTTTTCAAAAAAAAACAATAATAACAACAACAACAACAACAACAACTTGTGCTGTATAAATTACTTTGTTTTAAATCTCGTAAAAACAAATGCTTGAAAAAGTGATTTTCTCAGCAAAAATTTCCAATTTATTCCTTTAAAATTTCTTCGTTTTTTTTTTTTTTTTTTTTGAAAAAATCCCTTCAACGGTTTTTTTTTTTTACAAATTCCACAAGAATAAAATCTATGGCAAAACATGTTTTAAAAAAATTCTTCACTTACAATAATTCTTTATATTGTAAAGTTCTACATTGTTAAAAAAAATGCAGAAAAAATTATTTTTCCGCGAAAAATATTCTACAGGAAAAAAGAGTTTAAAAAGTAATTTCCTTAAAAAAAATTGTCGCAAAAATATACTTATTAAATTTATACCTTATCAACACAAAAAAAAAAAAGGAAAATAATTAAGAAGTAAGTACAATTTTTTCCCACTGGAATATTAAAAAAAAGAATACTTACCTACTTATGAATAGGTAGGTATGTTTAAAAAATTATTACTGTCCACTTCAGAATATTGTCGCTAAATAATTCTTGGAAAGAATTTTTCCAAACAAACGTAAAAAAAAAAGACAACACATTTAACGATTTTTTTCCTTTTTTTTAATCCAAAATTGGTCATTATTTTTATTTTTATTTTTTCATTATTAAAATCAGAAATCAAAGTAGGTAACATCATTTCCCATGCCCTGTTTTTTTTTTTCAATTTTCTTTTTTTTTTTACATTTTCAAAAATTTTTTGAATTTTATTTTTTCTTTATTTTCGTTCATAATTTTCATTTTTACCAATTTCTTTTTTTTCTTATTACAATGCGCTTCTCAATCCTATTTTTTTCACAATTTCCCTTTTATTTTTTTCTATATTTTTTTCACAAATTTCTCTATTTTTTCTATTTCTTTGGAAACATTTAAAACACTTTTTCGGCGAGATGTAAAGTTCAATTTCAATTGTCTCTTGAAAATGGGATTTTTTTATCAATGGCTGGTTATACTTGATAAAAAATCAAAGAAAGCGAAAGACATCGTCATACACGTAAATTTTACTCCTTCATAACTTCAATTTATATAGTCGAGTCGATAAATTGGTATTCTTTATTGTGTCTGAGTAAATCTGCGATATACACGATATTCTCTTAGTAATAAAACAATATTCATTCATCTCGCGCAACGGTAATTTTAAAGAATCAGTTCGATATATTTCATCGCTTGCCAACGTACACCGACGCATGCATAATTTGCCGCTCATGCATGTAGCGAAAGTACATCGCTATATTTCCAACTCAATAATATAACTTTTCCTTTAAATACAAACGTGAACAGCATTTTTATTTAAAAGTACACTCAATCGCGCTATCTCATTGATTTTCAACTTCTTTCTTAGGTTTATATACGTCTTCGCTGAAACATTTGTTTCGGGTACCTTGAAAAAAAAAACTACATATTCGAGGTAAGTACACGCGGTAAAAGAATGAAAAAGCACAAATCAACGACGCAATCGCAATTTTTACAAATTATTTACATTTTTTGTGAACGAGAGCGCTTTTGTAAGAGGACGACAGAAGAAGAAAAAATCAACCGAACCGCTTTCCTTATCGTATTTACTCGTAGTCGTGGTATTGCATTTTCAAGTTTCTTCGCATTTATAAGTATCTTTCTCTCTCACACCATTTCTCGGCATTTTCATACAATGTAGTGCCTGTCACGCGATTCTATTTACTTTATTTATATATTCAAAATGAATGTCACTGGTATGTTACTCTCATATCTTTCATTGTTGATATCTTGCTAGTATGTACCTTGCTATTGTGTTGCACGCGCACGTATGAGGTAAACAATATTCCACCCCTATATATGGTATACTCTATACCCAATTAAAAAACATGGCAGATTTTCTCCTCCTCGACGCCGCAGCACAACACAGCAATCGTTTCCAAATAATCGTGAAACGTAAGCGAGAAAATCGAAGCAAGTTTTGAGCGAAAATACGAGTACAAAACCCAGCAGTAGGCTGCAAAAGGGACGGATTATATACGTTTGAATTTATCGTTGTTTCGAATTTAATGAAGGTTTTACAGCAACAGAAGATTTTTCCTTCATTTCTCCATAGCGTAGTAATCCGTTCTGGGATTAAATCGTCAAAAAAAAAAAAATTTTAAATCTTAGGTTATGTAACCAACGCACATAACGAAAAAGCTGGGTCGAATGCGAGACCCAGGTAGACTATTTTTTATCTCTATTTTACCTACATTTGTAATGTTTCCAAATTTGATACTCTGGAATAGTACCTACATATTTTTCAAGTAAATTCGGAGTAGAGACTAAATAAACGTATCTCTGATTTTTTTTTTGTTGTTGTCGACGTTGTGTGGGTGTTTTGGATGTGTTTGATCTTTGTCAAGGTACCTTGACGAATGCGAAAGTGAGGCTGATGAACTCGAGATTTTGGCTTGGAGCCGGCTTAATTATTCGGTAAATTGGAAATTATTTAAAAAGTCTACCTTCTGTTTACTCGCGAGTTATTACGAGTTTGGAATTAGTTTGTTTTCTGTTTGTTAGACAGATAAAAGAAAAAAGCTAAATTTGGTGCAATTTTTAAAAATTTTAATTAAGTACCTATTTTAAAAATTTTGCCTAATTATTAAAAGTTTTGAAACTTCTTGGAAAAATTGATGAAATTATGTAGGAAATTACAAAATTATTCTCAAAGTGATAAAATTTTGGGAATTTCTTTGCTTTTCAACAAGGTGTATGTATACAGATCATAAAATCATGAAAAAGTCATGGATTTTGCAACAAAAAAATATATATATATTATCTTCAGGTCAGGGGAAATCGTGGATTTTTGACTTCTTATTGGAAAAATTAGCATATTTTTTTCCTTATGTACGAATCACAATTTAAAAAAAAATTGCCCTCGCATTTCATAAGTTTGTTTACATGGAAGTGGATCATTGTTGAAGATTCAATACTAAGCCTATACAGATAATTAATATTCAAAATTGGTGGAGAGAAAGGGGTCCAATCGAAATTTTTGTAATAACCAAAATTATTACCATGCCTTCAAGCTACAACTTTTGTTCGATAATTTTTTCAATTTGACCCCTTCCTCTCTCTCTCTTACTTCCGATTTTGCATAACACTCCATGATACTTATTCAGAATTAGAAGAGTGAGAGAGAAACGGAGGGTTCAATTGAATAATTTTTCAATTAGACCTCTCCCTCCCCTTTAATTTTGCATAACATCAGGTAGATAATTTTTCAAAATTGTGGGAGGGGTCAAATTGAAAAAATTTTCAAACAAAAGTTGTAGATTGAAGTCATAGAAATAATTTTGGTTATTATAAAATTTTCGATCACATCCTCCCCTCCCCCTCAATTTCACAGAATATGAATTAGATAGATAATTATTTAGAATTGGGAGAGGGAGGAATCCAATTGAAAAAATTTTCAAACAAAAGTTGTAGCTTGCCGTCATTGACATAACTTTCATTATTACAAAAATTTCGATTAGACCTCTCCCTCCCCCCAATTTTTCATAATACCACTTGGATACTTTTATAATCAAAAACTGGAGGTGGGGTTCAACTAAAAAAATTTTCAAACAAATGTTGCTGTTTGAAGTCCTAGGAATAATTTTTGTTATTACAAAAATTTCGATTGGGTCCCTATTATAGTCGACAAAATTGTAAAATTCAGTTACTGAAATTTTGAATGTTTACAAAATCATTAAAATTGTCCACATTCTGATGTTTCTGAAATTAATTGTAAGTATAATTATGTTATTAAATCGTTAAAATTTTCGATTTATGAAATTTCCTTAATCATAAAATTTGCAATAGCCTACCTAATCTTGAAATTTTCCGAAATAATCAATTTCCTATACCCGTGTAGCAACGTCGATGCTAATTTCGATATAAATGTCGACACATCGAAATCGGTCACTTTTCGATCGTACATGTCGACACGATTGTGGATGGTTTGTCGAGCTTATTATCGACATGTTTGTCGACCGTCCAAATATGGCTCCAAATATGGCTCGACATGTCGAGCCATATTTGGACGGTCGACAAACATGTCGATAATAAGCTCGACAAACCATCCACAATCGTGTCGACATGTACGATCGAAAAGTGACCGATTTCGATATGTCGACATTTATATCGACATCCACATCGACATTTGCAATGCTGAGATGTTGAAAAAAATGTTAAGTTCAAATATTTAATATAGGTATATGTTTTAAAATTAAACCAAAAATTGTGTTCAAGCCAACACTTCGACACTTCGTCAAAATTGCGGCTCTGAATTCACCTTTGTAGCTGGACATATCTGTGTCCAACTAACGAAGAGGTAATTCTTAGAGCCTTATGTACTAATTCATAACACACTTTATCTGCGAGTATCAAAAATCACCTTTAAGACGTCGACAGTCAAGTCGATGCATTATTCGACCCTCGACAATTAGATCGACATTAACTCGACTTAAAATTCCTCTGACCGACACTGCCGACAGTTAAGTCGTTGCATTATTCGACCCTCGACAATTACATCGACACTAACTCGACTTAAAATGCCTCTGGTCGATACTGTCGACAGTGAAGTCGATGCATTATTCGACCATCGACAATTATGTCGACAATAACTCGACAAGTACTTGTCTTATTCAAAATTTTTTAAAAATGAGAAAATTTTGCGTTCCTTCAAAAATTGTTTATTGCTGAGCTTAAAATATTCCTATTAATGGTTTTTAGTTCTTTTTAGGTATAAAATTTGTAAATTTAATTAGCAAAAAATGTCGACATAATGTCGATGCGTTTATCGAGTATCGATTTTCACATCGACTTGTCTATGTAGAAAAACAATGTTTTCTAAATTACAGGAAAATACCGAGAAAAATTCAATAATTTTGATTGAACAGTTATGTTTAACATAGAAAATTACTTTAAATCTCAAATATCATTTTTAATTCATCGTTAACCGAGAAAAAAATGTGTCTGAATTTTGTCGACATAAATGTCGATGTCGACAATTGCTACACGGGTAATCGTGATAATTTCTTCCAAAATCGAGAAATTCTTCAAAATTGTGAAAATTGTTTCCTAAAATTTTCTCAGGTACCTAATACATATAATTATAATTTGCAAAATATATCTAATATTTTTCAAATTTTCAAACATAAAATTCGTAGGACCTATCAATAATTATCAGAATTTTCTAAACAAACTGTGACATTGAAAAATATTGCAGAATGTTTACAGGAGTAAATGATTTTTTTTAATACCTTATAACTTTTTTTAACCCTTAAACCCCCAAGAAGATTCAGATGAGATACCGCAAATTTTTTCATATATCTGAATGTAGGCAAGTATGAATATCACAATGATCCATTGATTGCCTACCTGCCCCTTAAAACCTTTTTGGAAACAACAGAAACCTGTTTTCCGTTTTCACGGAAATCCAAAAGGAAAAAAGATTCAACTTCGTTCAATTTTACATAAGATGACATAAGGCCATTAGATATACACTACAATCCGAAAAAAAAAATTTCTATTGCCATTCTCCTGTATTGAAGGAGACAAAAAGGGAGAAATGTGTGAAAAAGCGGGCGCCCAAATGACCCTATTTGTCTATGAGAAATAAAATACATTCTTTCCATAAAATACCTTGGGAAAGTATACAGCCAGAACAGTACGACGTCATATTCCCAATTTTTGGAAAATTCATTTTGGAAAATGGGAAAGACAAATGAAATTTTAGCAAACAATTTTTATATCATCATTCCAAAAGTAAAATTTAATGAGCTTTTGAACTTTTCATATAAGTGAAAAGTTGAACTTTGGGTTTGATAGACTGGTGGAAAAATTTTCCTTTTGGAATTTCATCAAAAAGTTTCAAACAATTTTATATTTTTTTCCAAAACGAAAAATGGCGATTTTTGAAAAATTTTCCACCATTCTATCAACCTCAAAGTTCAACTTTTCATTTATATGAAAAGTTCAAAAGCTCATTAGATTTTACTTTTGGGGTTTCATTTAAAAATTTCAATCAATTTTATTCTTCAACAAAGGTAATTGGAATTTTTTCAATCTGAAAAATGGCGATTTTTGAAAAATTTTCCAACAGTCTATCAAGCCCGAAAAATGGCGATTTTTGAAAAATTTTCCAACAGTCTATCAAGCCCAAAGTTCAACTTTTCATTCATATGAAAAGTTCCAAAGCTCATTAAATTTTCCTTTTGGAATATCATCAAAAATTTCGAGCAATTGGAATTTTTTTCCAAAAAGAAAAATGACGATTTTTGAATAGTTTTCCACCAGTCTATCAAACCCAAAGTTCAACTTTTCACTTATATGAAAAGTTCAAAAGCTCATTAAATTTTACTTTTGGAATGATGATATAAAAATTGTTTGCTAAAATTTCATTTGTCTTTCCCATTTTCCAAAATGAATTTTCCAAAAATTGGGAATATGACGTCGTACTGTTCTGGCTGTATACTTTCCCAAGGTATTTTATGGAAAGAATGTATTTTATTTCTCATAGACAAATAGGGTCATTTGGGCGCCCGCTTTTTCACACATTTCTCCCTTTTTGTCTCCTTCAATACAGGAGAATGGCAATAGAAATTTTTTTTTCGGATTGTAGTGTATATCTAATGGCCTTATGTCATCTTATGTAAAATTGAACGAAGTTGAATCTTTTTTCCTTTTGGATTTCCGTGAAAACGGAAAACAGGTTTCTGTTGTTTCCAAAAAGGTTTTAAGGGGCAGGTAGGCAATCAATGGATCATTGTGATATTCATACTTGCCTACATTCAGATATATGAAAAAATTTGCGGTATCTCATCTGAATCTTCTTGGGGGTTTAAGGGTTAACATAAGTGGTTAAAAAAAATTCAAAATTTTTTTTAAGAATTTGTCAAAAAAAATTATTTAAAAATTATTTCAGTTTTTTGCCAAAAAAATCAAATAAAAGAATCTTAAAATTATTTCAAGGGAGTAACTTTATAAAAAACTAATATAGGTACCTACCTACCTACCTACCTATACCATTTCTTTTTTTTAAGAAATTTTTTTTTTTTTTAATTTTTTTAATAACATTTTTTTCTTCAGAATTTGGACCTACAGAAAATTTTTTAGAATGAGTAATTCTTCTCGAAAGAAAGTTTTTAAAAAATAATTTAAAAATAGTGGTTATGTCAAAAAAAAAAAAAACCGTGTGTAAAAAATATTTTAAAATTCTAAATGATAATGCTTTTTAACAAAATTACTTATTCAACATTTTTTTTTAAATAAAATTTTCGTAAAAAGAATTTGTGAGGGGTACTCAGCCCCTTTAAAAAGTAGCATAGGCAACCACCAATTGTTGTGCATGTTTTGTGTTGCCTGCTATAGGCATACACGTCGCAACAAAATTTATCCTCTTGTAATTGTGAAAAATAAAAGAATAATAAAATTTAAAGTGTAGAAAAAAAATCAGAAATTAAGAAAACTAACAAAATAAGAGAAATTGCGAAAAGTGAAAATTGAAAGAAAAAAAAATTAAATTACGAACGGAAATTGAACAAATTGAAAATTTCAAACACCTGAAAATTTGTAGAAAATATTGAAATCAAAAATAAAAGAAAACTGAAAATCACAATAATAAAAAATTGAAAATAAAAAAAAATTGTAGAATTTGAAAAAAACATCGAAACCTACCAAATGAGAAAATAATCTGAACAGAAAGTTGGCATAGATTAATCGAAATTACAGAATCGATCGATGAATCGAAATCGCAAAGTCGAATTAATAAAGTCAAATTTATTGATTGATCGAGAATTCGAGATTAAAAACCTATTTTTATTTGTCATCATACGTATTAGAAAATTAATTGATTATTCAAACAGAATACTGTTTTAAAAAAATTACCCTAATTTTGAGCCATAAAATGCGATATTGTCAGGCACGAGTCACTACGAAATCCTTACCACCGAAGACGAGCACCATGGGCCCATATGCGAGTGAGTGATACGTGAACGTATACGTAATTTTACCTAAATATCTCAATAGGTACCTAATTATTGCAATTCGATTTTTTTTTTCAATTTTTATACCTACTTTTGACCAAAACTAATAAATTTTGCAAATATTATTAATATCAATTTTAAATACGTGTCAAAGTTTCAACTTTGGTGATTGATTACCTATAAAAAGTTAATAGCAGGGTAAAAAACAAACAACTTTTGGTAGGTAGCAAATTCCATCAACAGGCAGTCACAATTTGGAGGTAAAAAATTCGTCGAAGATGGTACAATATAACGATTAATTAATTATTAGCCTCGTTCGTCGAGAAATCTCTTTTAGAATAAATACATACGTGAAATTTCCGTAGGGCATGCGCCATGGTTGATATTTTGCAGAAGGCTTAAATACGAGAATATCGATGATCGAATACTTCAACAAGGTGTATAAAAAAAGGTTAACCTTAAGAAGGTTTAGGTTTCAGCAGGTCTATCTTATAATTGCTAAGCTTCTTAGCTACTTTGTTCAATGTGAAAGTGTAAAATTGGTATACCGCTTATAAAAGATATTGGATAGGTAACCCTTTTCACGAACCGAACGTAAAGAAAAGATGAACTTTTTAAGGTGATTTTTTTACGTCTTCGTTGAAAATAAATGTCACCTTAGGATATAACGAGAATACTCTTGTAAAAGAAGAGACTCGAACGTGTGGCATTCTGACCATATTATAACGGTACGACGATGCTTTTATTCAGATTTTGGAACGAGATCAAAACGTCTCGCCCCTCGTAGGGAATTTTTTTTCTTCCTTTACATCGGTACATGACGACGTATATTAAAGCTAACGACGTGTCAACACGAAGAATAAAAGTTTCATTGCCATTTTAAAACTAAATTTGACGCACGATGTAGGCTCACGGTCGTAAGGTAGTAGCTTTAACCATTTTATATAAATTCGTAAACAATTCACCTGCGAATTTAATTACCATCTTGCGAAGATATTACTATAGGCGGTGATTTGATGAAGCGAGTACATCGTAAAGAAGAAAAGCGCAATTTTTAGGCTAAATTGTGACCAGCATCGGTGTAAAATTACAACACCACGTGGTACCATAATCCTATTTCATCTAGTTTTAGCTTTTTAATTGAAATTTGTCGTTTCGGTTTGTTTTTATATTACGTTTTAACCTCTTTTTGCGAATAAAACGCCTAATTCAACGTTTAAAATTACTTCTTTGGTTTATTACTCGCGTACTGCTACAGTGACAGGTGCTTAAATCGTTTTCTTCTCTTCAGGTTTTTTTTTATTTCCTTTTTTTCATTAACGAGTCTCTTTGTACTTGATTTCTTATTCATAGTCCGGTAAAATTAAAAAATGAAATCGCAGTTTGGGCCATTAAACATTTTTTTGATTTTAAAATGTTCCTTTCGGGGTCCTAATTAACCTATAATCACCAAGAAAGCCCCCCCTTCAACCTCACAATTCGGAAACTCCCTCAAATGTGGATCCAAAATGGCCTCAGCCAAACTAGCCCAGATTAAAGCATTATGTTTTAGTATCTGTATGACATAAAATATTCCTGCAAGATACCTGAATTTTTTTAACCCCTCATCCACCGTCAATACTTATATACCGAGGATCCCTAAACTTTAAAATTTATCAAAATACATTCTCATACTACATATGGCTTTTGAAATTGAAAGTCTTTTTTAAATGATGATAATTGAAAGAAAATTCGTTTCTCAAAAAGTAGGGATGAGAAAATATACCCTGTCAAAAACAGAAAATGAAAAGAAAAAAAAATAATGAACCGATTCAAAAATCCAATTTATTGAATGGCGGGAAATTTCTTTCAAAGTTATGAACAAAAAATTGAATTGTCCAAAGGGCTACTTTTTTTTGGAAAAACAAAAAAAATAACGAATTTTTTACAAGTTTTTGAAAAAAAATTACTACCCCAATTGAAAAACATTTCAAACAAAAGTTGTGTATTTTGATTTCAGGAACATTTTTGGTTATTACAAAAATTTTAAATGGACCACTCCTTTCCCCCCAATTTCATTTTATGTATGAAAATGGCATGCGAAATTATTATAAGTATTCGTTTACACATATAATGTGAAATTGGAGGGGAATGAGTGGTCTAATCAAAAGTTTTGTGATAACCAAAATTGTTTTAGAGACTTTGATATACAACTTTTGTTTGAAAATTTTTTCAATTGAGGGCTTAGATACAGAGATAGGGAGATTTTCGGAGAGGGAGGTGATGAGCTCTCGTTTCCAAAAAATCTCTCTAAATCTGCACTCAAGGCCCCAATTGAAAAAATTTTCAAACAAAAGTTGTATATCAAAGTTTTTAAAACAATTTTGGTGATTACAAAAATTTTGATTGGACGACTCATTCTTCTCAAATTTTGCATGGTACGTACCTGATTTTCATGTGATTTCCATACGTATAATGCAAAAACGGAGGGGAAGGAGTAGGAATCGAATTTTTTGTAATAACCAAAATTTTTTCAAAGATCAAAATAGTTAAACAACTTTTGTTTGAACAATTTTTTCATTGGGCCTCAGAAAAGTTTTTTTCAATGGAATTTCGACACAATTTTTTCGATGTTTATATACCTTCTTTTTTTTTTTTTTTTTTGAAAAGTGAACGGATGGCACATAAACTCGCGTCAAAATATGCAGAGTGAAAAAAATCAAGACCTCACCCAATTTCTGTGAATGGGGTACAACTTCGGATGAAACTGCATAAATGGAAACAAACACATCCGATTAAAAAACACCTTCACCCACCAAAAAAAATGTAAAATTTCGAACATTGGTTAATGTTTCTTCGGCATAGGGCAGTGGTTCTCAAATAGTTTTGCTTATGTAGGTACCTACCCCTTTCTGATTTTTGTTTTTTTTTTCAAGAAATTATTTCATAAATTTTTTTTTCTAATTTTACAGGAAAAAATTATTAGAAAAAAGAGCTTAAAACATTCAGCATAGGTACCTACAAATTTCTTCCTCATTATTTTTCATAAAAAAGAAAAACATTACCTATAAAAAAAAAATGTATGTATACCTACTTATCTACCTGCTTCCAAAAAACGAAAAATTTCATTCTAGAAAAAGAATAATTTTATAAAAATCCGAAAAATTTGAAAGACTTTGTATTCCAAAAATATCGACAAATTTTTTCCCTAAAAAAAAGAGAAATACTTTTACTTCGGAAAAAATTGTTTTTTTTTACTTGAAAAAAAAATCAGAACTTTTTTCCAAAAAATCAAAATTATTCTTCAATCTAAAAATTAAAAAAAATTCTTATTTCAAAAAAAGAGAAAATGAAAAATTTACGCTCCAATTTGAAAGAATTTTTGTTCCAAAAATTAGAAGATTTTTTACTCAAAAGATTTTTAATTAAAAATTTTAAAAAAGCAAAATAAAAAATCGTGTTACCTATTCCAAAAAAAAAAAAATGAGAAATACCCCCGCCCCCCCCCCCCCCCCCCATCAAAAATGATTATTTTTTTCAACGAAAAATATTTCTACTCCCAAAAATAAAAAGTTCTATCTTTTAAAAAAATTGGAAAAATATCCAGACAATTGCAAAATTTTCTACTAAAAAAAATTAAACATTTTTCTGAAAAAAGATTTCAAAATATATTTTCACTTCAGAAACTTCGAGAAATTTTTTTCTCAAAAATTCATTTTTTTTCACCCTGTATATTATTTTGACGTGCTTTTGCGCTTTCTGCTGTTCACTTTTTGAAAAAAAAAATGAATGAGAGCTTTTTTATTAAAAAAATTTTATGTACTTCAATTTCAGTTATGATAATTTTTTCATTTAAACTCATATTTGCAACGTTATAAACGAAAAATCACGAAGAGACTACTCTTCAGAATGATGCACTTTTAGGGGAGTTACGTGGGCGGGGTGAGAATAAGAAACTTTTTGACGATTAATCAATTCAAGGATTTTAGAATCAAAAAAAAAAAAATCGTTGACCCAAAATTCAATTTACATCATTTCCACGATCTAATTTCAACTGGGCCATTAAGGCGATGTTCTTTCGCCGAAATTTACTCGTACCTGTATTTTTTGACGCCATTTTACAACTCAGGTGGCGTCGTTGATGTCGCGAAAAGTGGAAAAACACCTGGTGAAGTTTTATTGGTTAGTATGAGTAATAAATATTGAATTACGTCAGCTCGTTTAACGATTTGGTACAAGTGCAAAAAATCAACAGTTGGGGAAAAAATTCATGCTACGACCTCGATATCGCATAGACATAGACGTGTTTTTTCACATCATTTACCATTTTCGCAAATACCCGCAGATATACGAGTAAGTACGATTGCAAAATCTACGTAGATTTTCACTAAAGGAGAAAAATATGTCGTCGTGTAACAGGTCCATTTATGACTAGTAATTGTATAAAATACCCTTTTTTGTTAGGTCTATGGGAAAAAATTGACTATGATTTAGATCGGGTTCGATTTTATGGCATAATACACGATTGGAGTATTCATTTTTTTTTTGAAAGGGTTTACACGAAATCGTATACTCTTTATTTTTTGAGCTCGGTTTTGAAAGACGAAATTCACACCAAGAGAGAGAAGAAATTACAAGTGACGTTTTTATTTCATATATGGCGTCGTCGATTTGTCGTATAAGCGCAATGGTGGGGTTTTGTTTTAGACGAAAATCGAATAATACTAAAAAAAAAGCCAACGTCGAGTAGACTATATGTCGAGTAATTTTTAAATAATTTTAAAATGATGGATACGCGAGTTGATGTTTTATTATTATATTTTCTCGTTTCGGTGGCAGCGACGATGCTCCTCGTACAAACAGCACTCATAGCCATTACATTTTGAAAATTTACATCGGCATGTTTTTCCCCGTGTTGGCTGTTTTTTTGCTCAGTTTTTCACCCCCTCCTTCTCGTTTTGCGGCGTACCCACAAGATACAAAGATACGATACAGGCGGATTTATAGGACGAATAATACGGGTATAAGGTGTTGCGTATACTATAGGTAGGTATATGCGACGCAAATCTGTTTAGAAGGTTTTCTATTTTATAACGAAGGTATGATATTATATACAAGGGAGCCAAAAAACCTGCAATTTGTCACCGGTGTTTTGTACTTTTTTCGCTTATTTGAATTTTGTATAATGTGGTTATGCCGCCAGTTTCAGTCGAAATGGAGTGAAATATTCGATCGGTTTACATTACGGTCGACTGATAAGTGCCAGCTATGGCAAGGTTTTTTGTATTATTATTTTTTTTTTTTGAGGAAGAGATGTTTTGAAAAGTTGATTGAAAAAGGATGCCATAAATTCGAAAACTGTCGATATCTTTTCAATATTGTTCAAAAATTTAGGATATCACTCAAATGCCATACGCGAATGACTTAAAAAAATATCGTAGGCATTTCCAAAAAAAAGATCAACCGATTCCTCAAAAGTTGAAAATTACGAACTGATAGGTATAGCTCGCCGATTTACCAATCAATTCATTATCAAAAAATATGATGAATGATTCATTTTCAAAAAATTGAATAATGAATTATTAGGTTTGGGGAAAAATTAAGAATCACCTATTGTCAAATTTTTAAAAATTAAAATGATTAAACAGTATTAATGATTTTTAAAAACTGAATTACCTACAAATTGATTTTCTAAAAAATGAGTTTTTCACCAATACATTTGAAAAAAAAATACTTAAGTATCCATCTGATTTTTTTTTAAAAGTTTGTTTTGAAAAAATTGAAATATTGTACTTAATCAATCAATTTATAACTATCAAAAAATCAAAACATTACTTTCTTAAAAAAATTATACCTATAGTACTGAATCGATAAATTTTCAAATATTGAAGTAAATAAAGCAAGATTAAAAAAAGGAAGAATTGTAAAATTGTCAAAAATTGAGGCCCGATTTTATTAATGGCCCATTATCAAAAAATTAAACGATCAATTAATTAGTTTTTAAAACGGCTAAAAATTCAATCATTTTTGAAAATTTTATATCAACTAATTTTCAAAATAAATAAATAAATGCAACGAATTGAATTTTTTTTTAAATGTCAAATTTCAAAAAATTGAAATAATTTTTTTTTTATTTATTGTTTATGAAATATTAATAATTTTAATTTTATTTTTAATTAATATCTTTAGAAATCAATTTGAACGTTTAAATTCAAGTTTAATTTTATTTATTTATATATTTTTTTTCTTATCCTTTATTATTATTATTATTTAAATTTAATTTAATTTTTTATTTAAATTTATTGTATTTAATTAAATTTAAATTTTGAGTTTTAATATTATTTTTTATATTATTTTTAATAAAATTATCTTTATTTTATTTTCATTTAGAAATGAAACATACTTAATACTTATGTATTACCATTTTTGGTTACTTTCAAAAAATGGAACAACCGCCGACAAAATAAATAAATAAAAAATTCCCAATAAAAAGGCATAAATGCATGATCCGAAGTGTTTTTTTTTAGTACCTAACCTTGAAGTCTTCTGCATGTCAAAGACTCAATGTGATTATAAATTGACATAATTCTTGAAAACAAGAGCCTGGAATTCGATAAGAAATATTATAAGTTTCATTTTTTTTTATTTTATTTTTTTTTTAGTTGTGTGAAATGTCTTGAAATTTTGAAAGAATATGATTGAAAATTTTCTACAACTTTGCGAAAATTGTTTCTATAATTTCATAAAAAATTTCATTCATGTGTAAAATAGGTAATTCTTCTGGGTTTTTTTTTCGTTCAATTTTCAGAAATTCTATCAAATGTGTGTGATTGTAAGTATGTACCTACCTACGTACTAAAAATTATATGTAGAAGATTTCTGAAATTTTATTTGAAAATTTTTTGAGATTTCCTATCATTTCAAGGTGAATTCTCCAACAATTTTGCGATATTTTTGAAAATTTTGAATAATTCTCTGAAGTTTTATCAAATTATTTTCAAGGAGATTTTAAAATTTTTTTTTTGAAATTCTCTGAAAAAAAGTTATAAATGCTGAAATAATAAATTTTGTTTAAAAACTAAAAGATTCTTTTAAAAAAAATACAATTATTAGATTTTTTTTTTTGTGAAATTGAAAGATTTTAGTATTTTTTTAATGGATTAGAGGGAAAATAAATTGTAAGTACCTATTTTCTTCAAAAAAGTGAGAAGTTTTTTTAATTCAATAAGTTAAAAAATTTAGAAATTTTTTTTAATGCATGCAAAAAATAAAAAACAGATTCTATATTTTCAAAAAAAAATGACCAAAAAAAGCATAAATCATGATTTTTTTTCTAATAAAATGAAAATATTTTTTCTGAAAAAAAAACTGAAATTTTTTTCTGAGTAAAAGTCTAAAAAAATTAGAGATTTTTCCGTATAATTGGAAGATTTTTCTGCTTCAAAGAAATAAGGGAAGTATTTTCACTTCAAAAAACAAAAAAAAATTACTCTAAAAAAATTAGGATTTTTTCCCCAGATAAGTGAGAGATTCTTTCTCCAATAAAGTCTAGAGATTTTCACCCCCCCCCCCCCTTCAAAAAAAATTGCATAAACTCCCAAAAAATAAGACTATTTTTTCAAAGAAAATTGGGAACAAAAGTCGTGATTTTTTACCTCTAAAGTAAATCTTTATAAATAAAATAAAATAATTTAAAAAAATTTAAAACAGAATTACTTCACTCCAAAATAAATCCCCTCTCACCCCCCCCCCCCCCCTCAACAAAAAATTAAACGGTAAATTTCAAAAATAATAATATTAGAAGAAAAAGAAGAAGAAGAAGAAGAAAAATATGACAAAAAATTGAGTTGTTTCTCCATGAGCAGTGTTTTCAAGGTGATTTTTTACTCTTTCTCCAAAGAAATGAAATTTTTTCCTACAAGAATTTAAGGAGTATTTTTATTACAACACAAGAGAAAAAATTTTCACTTCTAGAAAATTTTATAATTTTAATTTAAACAAAAAATTGGGAGTTTGCTTTTCTCTAACCCTAAAAATAAGAGATAGGTAAAACTTTAAAAAAAAAAAAAAAAAAAAAAAAAAAAAGATTTTTTAGAAATACCGTAAGTATATTCCAATTTTCGAAAGAAAATTGAAATAATACCTTACATTTCGGCAATTTTTTTTTTTTTTTTTTGAAAAATGAGAATTTTTTAGAAAATTGTGAAACAGAAAAAATATGTAAATTGTGAAAAATTTTCAGCGGTGTCGCTGTCACTGCACATCCCTTTGGAAATTTTTTTTTGAAAAAAGAAGTTGAACGAAAAATATAAAATTGATTGGCATTTAACTGACATCCATTTACCAACTAATCAGCAAATTATAAAGGTCTGCATAAGCTAATCATGAAGAAAATCGGAGTTCGACTGGAATAATTTAAATGATGGAAACAAAAGAAAAAGTAGTAGGTGGACTAATCGATTACATACAGACATGTGATCGTGTCTCTTGGAGGAAAAACACCAAACGGAGTTTTCTAACCAATTCGTGAAAAAATATTAAGGAAATTATTCGCTCGAAAAATTCCTTCGAAAAGAAACACATATGTGAACATTATTTGCGCTGATTTCTTTGAGAGAGCTAATTTATGTACAAGACAGCACAAAATATATGCACAGGGAACACATTTATACACAGACAATTGCGTCGGCTAATACCAAAAAGAAAGGCTATTCATAAACAACTCCAGACACTTGTCAAATTACCCATCTATATGTACTCATTGTCGTATACTACGATATGTGTAATTTCCACTCGTATAATTTCAGTCGATATCATCAGTACCATACAAATAATCACTTTTATCTCAGCAAAGTACCACATCCCTATATTTACGATATATGTGAATTTCGTTGCAATTTAGCCAGCTCATTCGTGTGTGTATATACTATCTATACGAGTACGTTCAATGTAAACAATTAAATATAGTACATCAATCTCAAAATCAACAAACTCGACGAAAAAACACCTCCTAAACAGTTTTAATTTACCAAAACGTTTCGTCGCTGAAAAAGGAACCCCGACGTAATTCAAATCCTAAAAATAAACGAAAGCTTTTTTCAAACGAAAAGCGTATATATATAAAACCAGCTCTCAAGAACCAGCCGAAGAAGAGTAAAAACGAAAACGAGAGCGGGAAAAAAAGAAGCTTTAAAAAAGGTCTAAAATCGATAAACTTGATAGTTAAAAGTGAAACCTATAATATAAAATTCTACCCTATAATTTCGCCGGCAGAGAATGCGATAGGAAAAAAAACCAACTCGAAAACTTCCACCGAAGAAGAGTGCGGATATTGTACCATCCAAACATACGTATAATTGTCATTTAATTTCGCTTTTAAGAAAAGGAAAAATAGGAAAAAACCCAACAAAGAACAACGGTACGATAAAAGTTGAATAGCGGTCACATCACGAATGTTTTTCCTCCGCAAACACCGCACACGTTGTGGGGAGTTTTTTCTCCATAATAATTATTATCTGTGCCTTGTGCGCGACTTCTGGCGCTGGCTGGAAATCAGTTTAAGCAGCTCGGCTCGACGCGACGTTCGCCGTTCAATTAAATAATAAAAACGGCAAAGCGAGTGTAAGTTACTTCGTTAGAGGTAATTTTGTATAAATATTTAAAGTCGCCCAAACCGCAAAACGCGGTTAATACTTAATTGCGCCCAAAACGTGCCGATTCCGCTTATACGCCACTGATACACTCTCGAATCTATAATAATTCTTTAAGCACTTACTCGGTGGTATAACTCGGGGTTTCGCTCCTAAAATTGCCAGGTTTACGTTTGCCTTTCGGCCGTCAATTATCGGATTTGGATCTTTGCAGGCTCGTTCGGCTGCCGGTCTGTCGCCCATAATCACCTGCGAAATAGAAATCCAATTGTCATTATAGTTACTCTCGTAATTATTCGTACATGCGCGAGAAAGTGATATGGAATTTAAATTGAATATCGTAGATTAATGATTATCAATTTTTTTGGGGTTTGAACATTTCAATCGGTAGTAAGTATAACAATTTTACACGAGAGCTGCAGAGAATTACATTGAATGGACTGCAGGACAAATAGATTGAGGTAGAAAGCACAAATTATCCTCACGAGATTTATCCCATCGGAAATATTTCAGCAAAAAAAAATTGTCAGGAAATTCCCCTGAAAAAAATTTTCCTTGTCAAAAACATCCTTTTAAAAGCTCTTCTTTACAAAAAAAAAAAATCAGGTTGGAAAATAATTTTTTAAACGATTCTCTATCAAAAAAAGAAAAGAAAAGAAAAAAAAACTGTCCAACAAAAAAATCATGCTGGAAATTTTTTTTTAAAACGATTCTCTATCAAAAGAAAAAAAAAGAAAAATTATCAAAAAAATGTTTTAAAAAAAATAAAAAATTGTTCAATAAAATAATCATGTTAAAAAATAATTTTTAAAACTTTAAAACGATTCTTTATCAAAAAAAAAAAAAAAAAAAAATTAAAAACTGTTCAACAAAAAAATCATGTTGGAAAATATTTTTCAAGACGATTCTTTATCAAAAAATAAATAAATAAATAAAAAACTGTTTGACAAAAAAATACGTGACAAAATAATTTTTAAAACAATTCTCTATCAAAAGAAAAAAAAAGAAAAAAAAAACTGTCCAACAAAAAAACATGCTGGAAAATCATTTTTAAATGGATTCTTTATCAAAAAAATGTTTAAAAAATAAAAAATTGTTCAACAAAAAAAGCATGTTGGAAAATAATTTTTAAAACGATTCTTTATCGAAAAAAAAAAAAAAAAAAAAAAACTGTTCGACAAAAAAATTATGTTGGAAAATAATTTTTAAAACTTTAAAACGATTCTTCATCAAAAAAAAAAATGAATAAATAAAAAAAATAAAAACTGTTCAACAAAAAAATCATGTTGGAAAATAATTTTTAAAACGATTCTTTATCGAAAAAAAAAAAAAAAACTGTTCGACAAAAAAATTATGTTGGAAAATAATTTTTAAAACTTTAAAACGATTCTTCATCAAAAAAAAAATGAATAAATAAAAAAAATAAAAACTGTTCAACAAAAAAATCATGTTGGAAAATAATTTTTAAAACTTTAAAACGATTCTTCATCAAAAAAAAAAAATGAATAAATAAAAAAAATAAAAACTGTTCAACAAAAAAATCATGTTGGAAAATAATTTTTAAAACGATTCTTTATCAAAAAAAAACTGTTCAACAAAAAAATCATGTTGGAAAATTATTTGAAAAAATCTGCACCTACTACCAAAAAAATAAAAAATAAAGAAATAATAAAAAATCGTAGAAAGGAAGCACTTTACAAACTTGGTATTATTACTGATCAGGTACCAATAAAAATAAAATCCGAATTTTTCATAGAAATATAACTTCAATAATTTTTATTTTAATAATTATTCATTTAAAACGTAATATTAATTTTAATACATTTTTTAATAAAAATATATGACAGAATTTAAATTTAATAGAATAATGAAAAGAAAAATTAAATTAATTTATTAAAAAAAGTTATAAGTTGATATACAAACTGTGTAAGTGTGTACTACAAATAGGTAGATCTCAAAAATTGAAGGGACACAAAAAATTAAATTGTACAAGGATCCGCCATGAGGAACCGATCACGTTTTAAAAATTCATAACTCGAAAACGAATTCACTGATTTAAATATTAAATAAAAAAAAAAAAACATTAAAAAGTAAACACATCAAGTTGTTTTTTTTTTTTACAAAAGGGTACACTTCGAAAGAAAAAAAAAATCATTCTTTTTTTTTAGTAGGTAAACATAGTGTCTTTCTGGCCGGACAAAAGGTCCTACAAAAAAAAAGCTAATTGTATAGCTTGAAATTTTTTTGCACAGTTCTCTGTCAGTTTTTTTTCAAGGAGGTTTTGTTTTGGTGATTTTTGCAGTCAAAACTTGTAACAAGAGAAAAAAAAAACTTACCAACTCCAAAAAAATTAGTCAATTTTTCATTTCTTTTATTTAATAGAGAGCGTTTTTCTGGCCAAACTGAAGATCCAACGAAAAAAATGCTGAGAATCAAAATTGTAGAGCATAAAATTTCCCTCTTTATGTTGAAATTAAAAATTTAATTCGATTTTTTTTTTAGTTACGAACTTCTACTGCAAAAATCATGAAAACCAAGCTCCTTTGGAAAAAAATTAATAGCTTAGGCAAAAAGGAAATTTCAAGCTTTACAATTTTGATTCTTGGCATTTTTATCGGAGAACCCTTAGTTTGGTCAGAAAATGGCTCTGTGTAAATATGTACTTGATAAGATTCGTGATTTAACTATTTTCATTTTTGGAGTGTACTTTGTAAATAATGCCACCTTGTATAAAAATATTTGTAAATAACGGCCAATATTTGCAAAGTATATAACCTTTTCTAAAAAAAAAAAAAAAAAAAAACTTGAAGTTTTTACTTTTTAAAAATTTTTGTTTCATTTAAATCGGTCAATGCATTTTCGAGTTATAAATTTTTAAAATGTGATGGGTTGCTGTGGCAACCCTGTAAAAAAAAACTTCATTTTTAATTACAAACAGGGTAAGTAAAGTACTAAAAAAAAAAAAAAAAAAAAAAAAAAGGGCAAAAGAAAACTTTTTCTCTTTTGGAATTTTTGCCTAAATTTAAGAATGAAGGTGCTGCTGAACTTTGAAATTTGTATTTTCTATGCAAAATCAATTGACAACACTGTATTTAAAAATTGTTCCGAAAACGTGAAAGAAGTTCTAATCACATTAAAATGCCTATCTTTAAAATTGAAGGAGCCATATAGCAAAAATAATTATTCGCTAAAAGTACTCTATATTATTTTTTAAATTTGGAAAATGTTCCAAAAATATTTTATATTTATAAGAGAAACATTCTCCTGGAAAAGAATGGTTCACAGAAAATATCCCAAACGGAATTTTTTTTTGTCTAATACCCTTCCTCAAAAAATACTGAAAGGTAGGTATAAAAAAAAATCCTTTTAAAAATGGAAAGGAAATTGTCTCAGAAAAAATGTCAATCCAAAAATCTATTTAGGAAGGATACCATTCGAAAAAAGGTCTTTCTACTAAGAAAACTGTTGAGAAATATGTCATCCTGCGAGAAAATCTAATTTTAAGCAAGAAATCCCCCTCCTCCAGAATAAAGTCCAGTTAAAAATTTTCTAAATTTTCTTATTATAAAAAAACCTTGTTAGAATCTGAAACAAATCATCTTGGAAAAAATCTTCATAAAAATCTCGAAAGAGAACATCTTCTGGAAAAAATATCCTCTTGGAAGAAATATTTTAAATGAAAAATTCTATTCTCAGAATAAATCCACTTGAGTAATAAAAAGGAAAAGAAAAAAAAAACAATTTTTGACAATAACAAATTCTGCAAGTAATTCTCTTTAAAAAACTTTAAAAAGAGAAGAGAAGTCGTCTTAAAAATAAACTCTTCAAGAAGCAAATTGTAAAAAATCTTCCTTTGAAAAAAAATATATTGGAAAAAACCTTTCCTGTGACAAATTTCCTCAGAATAATTCCACTTGAGTAAGACGAAGAAACATTTTTTAAATATCTACCTATCTCCAAAGAAGTTCAACATACTTAGGTATTTAGATTAAAATTTATCCTGCCAAAAAAAAAAAAAAAAAAACTCAACAAAATTTTTTATGATAGACAAAGACAAGATTTTTTTTTAATCGTGGAAAAAAACATTTCCAATGAAAAATTTTCTCAGAAAAAATTAATCTAAGTTCAAAAAAAAAATAGTCATAAAAAATTTTAAAAAAAACAACAGTTCAAGAAAATTTTAAAATAAAAAAAATGTAGAAAGTATCATTCGAAAAGTTGACTTTTTTGAAGAAAAAAAAATCCTAAAAAGAACTAGCTGCTAGGAAATTTTTTTTTAAAAATCGCTTGATAAGAAAATCCTCTTGGAAATTATTGGGGAAAAAAACACATTGAAAAAAATATTTTCAACGAATAATTCTCTCAGATTATGTATTAAAATTTAAAAAAGTACAGTGGTAGCATTTTAAGCCTCTACCTCATTCCGATCCTCTTCAGTGAGGTCAAATTTTTTTAAAAATAAATTTTCATTTTCTGCGATCCCAACTTTATTTTGTCAAAGTTTTAAGGCTGATGAACTTCACCAATGGCCAAAGGTCATTCCAGGAAATTTTTTCAATTTTTTTCGAATATTCCGTGGTATGGAAATTGGTATTTCAAGATTCCAAAGCGTAATATCGAGACGTTAATTTTTTCAGAATTTTCTGCGTGGTTGAAACTCTCAAGAAGAATGCGAAATTCCAATTTTTTCCCTTAAGAAATTGCCATTGCCAGTCGAAAAATTTTTACTTTGAAATATCATCTATATACCTAACGACTGAATACATCGTCAACCTGCATTTGGACCAAATTCGTTCACTTTTAAAGTCACCTTAATGCCCCGAGCAGCACACTCGACAAATTATCGAAATAAAAAATCGACAGAATATCGAATTCGATAAAGTGTCGCGTTAGTTCCGCATAAATCGTGAAATTATCTTTCGATATATCGACAGATTATCGATGAATTATAGTTGGCAAAATCCATCAATAGATAAACTTTCGATAAAATCGAACGATTTTTCTTTTAAAAATCTCAAGATTATAGTTAGATACTTCATCGATAACCTATCTATAAATCGAAAGATAATTACACGATTTATGCGGAACTAACGCGACACTTTATCGAATTCGATATTCTGTCGATTTTTTATTTCGATTTAGTTTCGATATTCTACCGATTTTTTATTTCGATTTAATTTCGATATTCTATCGATTTTGTATTACGATTTTTTGTAGATTATCTAGTTTCGATATTCTATCGATTTTTTGTAGATAATTTAGCATATATGGGTATATGCGCGCGCACATTTTCAAGACCGGCTGGCGAGTTTGAAGTCGTAGTTACGCTTAAGGCTGGCGAATTTCGTTCCAAATACAGCAGTTTCTACCAAAACAAGCGTCTGTTGCGAACATCGGAGTTCGTTCGCATAATACGAATTGGATTATAATATTCAAACATCTTATGCAAAATTGGAGAAGAGGGAGGGGTCCAATTGAAATTTTTATAATAACTAAAATTATTTCTAGGACCTTAATTTACAAATTTTGTTTGAAAATTTTTTCAAATTGGCCCCTTTTTCCTCCGCTCCTCCAATTTTGAATAAGTATGAACGGAGTATTATGCAAAATTGGAGGAGAAGGAGAGGTCCAATTGAAAAAATTTTCAAACAAAAGTTGTAGCTTAAAGTTCTAAGAATAATTTTGGTCATTACAAAATTTTCGATTGGGCGCCTCCCTCCCGTTCAATTTTAAATACTAAGTATTCACATAGTAATCGTAGTATTGAACTTGGTAAAATTTTATTTAAGAACAACGATCTGGTTTCAAGTAAAATACCCAGTAAACCAAAAAAACTAGATAACTTGTTTGAAAATTTTTTCAATTTTGATTTCGCATATTACTGTTACACGTAAGTAGGTAAATGCAAAATAATAGAGGCTAGAGATGAGGTCCAATTGAAAAAACATTTCAAACAAAAGTTGTAGAATAATATTCTGGATTTAATTTTGGTTATTATAAAAATTTCGATTTGGCCCTTTCTTCCCATCCAATTTTGAATATAAAGTAGGTATTTTTTGACTAGAAAAAAATCAATATAGTTTCAACAACTATCGTTACAAAATCGTTGAAATATCGAAGTCGATAAATTTCATATAATGTGTCGATAATATAGTTTTAAATATCGTCACAAAATCGTTGAAAAATCGAATTCGAGAAATTTCATATAATCTGTCGATAATACAGTTTCAAATATCTTCACAAAATCGTTAACAAATCGAATTCGAGAAATTTCAGATTATTTGTCGATAATATAGTTGTAAATATCGTCACAAAATCGTTGAAAAATCGAATTCGAGAAATTTCAGATTACGTGTCGATAATATAGTTTCAAATATCTTCACAAAATCGTTAAAAAATCGAATTCGAGAAATTTCAGATTATTTGTCGATAATATAGTTGTAAATATCGTCACAAAATCGTTGAAAAATCGAATTCGAGAAATTTCAGATTACGTGTCGATAATATAGTTTCAAATATCTGCACAAAATCGTTGAAAAATCGAATTCGAGAAATTTCAGATTACGTGTCGATAATATAGTTTCAAATATCTTCACAAAATCGTAAAAAAATCGAATTCGAGAAATTTAATATTCTTTGTCGATAGTATCGTTGACGAATATCGTCCTAAAATCGTAATACTATCGAATTCGATAGTTTTTAGATTTTTTGCCTATAAAATCGTACAGCTAAATCTGTATCATATCGTGAGAACATCTTTAGATTTTTAAACGATTTTTTATCGATACGTTTCAACTTTCGATATTATCGATCGAGTGTGCTGCTCGGGGCACAATATTTCAAAATCAAAATTCTCATTTCATAGAAATGGGCAAAAAATTAAAGTTTCATGATTTTTTTGAAATTTTAAAATCTAGGTCATATTGAAGTAGGCATGGGTTCCCAAAACGGCGTCATTCGTGTATTTTGAAAGAAAATTGATGGAAAAATGGGGGCAGGATGAACATACTTATTGATGTTTCCATATTCATAGATCGAGTGAAAAATTTAACAATACGTTCCCAAATAACATGCAATCCAGCTCACTGAAATATGCAATAAAAAAATACCTGACAAATTTAATCACATCACAAGATACAAATTCCAAGGTACGAGCAAACCGTCACAATAATTAGATACCGATACTTTCGCATTTCCCAACAAACGAATTAAATTTTAATTTTTTTACCCAATTATGCTGGTATAGGTAGATAATTGAAGGAGCTGCGTGTACGGATAAGTACATATAAGATAGCTCTTCACCATCGCAATAATTCTCAAAGCGATACAACTTTGCAGCTGGTAATTTGGTTTCGTTCATTATTCATCGAAGGAAATTTTAAACTTTTCCTTGTGATGGAATCTTTCATTATGTATACACCATCGACGTAATGTACGTGGTACCTTGTACACTATAATATAGTGCGCACTCGTCTATTAGCTCTAGCTTTACATTATGACTCTGCCAACAGTGCACCAGCGTATTGAAAATGACAGAGTTAATTGAATCAGTCAGCGTTATCGCTGCTGGTAAAATTGCATTGTAAAATCAACCCTATGGTTCCTCTGTACATCTACATAGATATAGGATGCTCTTTGTATCGTCGAAAGTTTCACGCCACAAACGATAAACGTGCGCAAGAATAAAGAAAATCGCAGTCTGGGCGGCAATTAGCGAGAGCTATTTTCAATTGAAGCAATAATTACCTTATAACTGGGCTTGGATAGACCTACATATTATACCATATTACAGGAGTAATTTATTGCATACGGCGAAAAGGATTCAAGATGAGGTATGTATACAAACATATAAACTATATCGGATCGAATGGACTCCCTGCGTACATATGCAAGTGTATCTAAATTATGTATATTAATGTAAACGTATGTTTTGCTCGTGTGTAAAAGGCCAATGAATTTACGTATCATTTGAAGCAATTTATTTCCACGCGGTATATATACGTAGCTGGGTATATATGTTGGCGAATTCGCACGTATAAAATATTCACGCTAACGCTTATCTTTTATCAGCGGAAAATTTGGCCCGAGGGTTATTTATCGCGGAAAGAAGAGTTTTCCATTAACATGCGCCCGTTGTGACGTTCTTATTGAGTTCGAGAGAGAATATCGAAGGAAAGGGGGTGGCGAATTGACGATGTTACCTTATAATATAATGTTGTCCATTTAACGAGACCCTAGTACGCAGTAAAGGTAATAAGTTCGTATTATTTAGTAGCTATATCGAATATTGTGAGGCAACAAAGCAATTAACACCTATTTGCATGAGCATAAAATATATTATGCATCGAAGGCGCGATATTATAATTCGGAAAGGGGTGCGAAATTATTTCGTAATTATTATTGGCATGTGTTCGTATACAAGCGAGGTACACGTCGCATCCGGTCCCTGCAGATTCGCGTTTAAAATCATGATATTATACAGTGGTGATTTAGCGAGAAAAAGATTTGCAAGAGATGAACAAGGCAATTTTTTTTTTAAGGGGGAGGCCTATAAATTTTTTTTTTTTGTTGAATGCATAGAGTTGACAAGCGGAATTTTCTAAGACCTTTGCATGAAGTCAATTTGATTTTTCCATCTATGAAGTTTTGAAAAAAAATTGGAAACTAATTTCATCTCGCTTTTTTTTACAAAAAAAATTAATTTTTGATTTTTGAAAAATAAAATGCATGGAGTTTTCAAAAAAAAAATTATATTCATTTTGCATTTTAATGATGTCATTTTGTAGAAATTATTGATAATTTTTTTGGAAAATCAAAAATTTTAAGCGTCAAAATTGGAGAAAGACACGACTTTTTCTTAATGCCCCGTTTCCAGAAAAACTATGCAACCCACGAGGTTTTTCCTCAGAATGTTTTTTATTCAGTACAGTCTGGTCTGTAGTCTGACGAGAGGGTTTCACGAAATTATAATTTGCCGACGACTTCTTTCGAGTTGAATGGAATACTAAGATGAAATTCATAAGAAAGTTAGATAAAATCAGGGGAAAAAGTAGGAATTTCGCAAAACCCTCTCGTCAGATCAAATTGACGTCATGCAAAGGTCTTAAAAAATTCCGCTTGTCAACTCTATGCATTCAACAAAAAAAAAAAAATTTTTGTAGCCCCCCCCCCTTAAATGGTATGAGGGGGCTGAAAGGCCTAAACTTCCAAAAAACGAATCTAGGATCCCTACTGAATCCACATTCCAAAGAACGACCTCCTAGATAAATTTGAAAGGCATTTAGCCATTTACACAAAATTTAAAACAGCGAAAATTGACACAAAAATCTTTTTTTTTTCAAAAATGAAAGGAAGTGGGAGAGGTCTGAAAAATGAGAAATCCTAAAAGGCACAGTTAGGTCCTTACTCAATCCACATGCCAACAAACAACCAACCTCATATGGGTAGGTCGATTTGGATGGTCTGCCACAACACAAAATTGAAAACAGCGAAAATAAGTCTTAAAATTGAATTTTTCCCCTAAATTTCAACACGATTTTTTGCGCCACCCGTTCACTTTTCCAAAAAAATGAATATGAAATATTTTGTTACAAATTTTATGCACTTAAATTTTAGTTATGATAATTTTTTCATTTAAACGCATATTTGCAAGGTTATGAGCAAAAAACTAGGGGTGGCAGGGTGTCTACATTATTTTTTTTTTGAAAATTCATGACTTTTTCATGCCCTTTTTCATAAACAATATTTTAGCGTTTTCAGGGGTCCCCTTCTAGCAGAAATGTAACTTGGAATGAATATTATGGGGGGAAAAAAATGTTTTCCACATTTTCCCCCTATATTTTGTGGTAAATAGCTATTAAAAAATTATTGAGGGAGGGGGCAAATGCCCCTTGAACCCCCAAATTATGTCCATGCTCTCCAAGACCACTTTTTTTGTAACCAAAAAAATCTATACAATTTTTTTTAAAAGTTAAACGAATACTTGGAATTTTCAAGGGTGTAATTCGATTTCTTCCCTAAAAGGTGGATTCTTGAAATTATTTTCATTTTGTAATGTGAGAATGATTTTTTTCCTGGAAATGAAACGAAAAATACTCCTAAAAATTTTTCAACAACTTTTTCAACAAAAAACCTTTTTTTTTTTTTGTCCCAAAGTTTTAAAAATATTTTATTTACCTATTTACTTTAGTATCAAAATGACTCGTCAACATCGAAATGATCCAGTGGACCAGTACTTATTCCAGAATCGCGCCCAAAATCAAATCAACGTTTCTTACTCAAGAATTATTAAGTTTACTCTGATGTATAATTTACCATTAGACTAATCTAAATTGTTCCGGACGCATATAGCCCGCTTGTGTAGCTGAAAGCGCCGGTTATTTTTTTATATTTTTTTGTCAATAAATAAATAAAGAAAGAAAGAAAGAAAAAAAAATTGATCCCCAAAAAAATGATATCTTTTTATTTCGGAAGAATTCTTAAAATTATTGTTCAAAAAAATCTGTTTTTTTTTTCGAAAATAAAACAATTTTTTTTCTTTACAAAAAAAAAATTAAGAAACTTTTCCACAGAACTTTTAAAAAATATCTTTACATAAGAAAATTTTATATAGGTAAAACTTTTTTTTTTTTTTTGAATCAAAAAAAAAGAAAAAAAGATTTTTGGATATTTTTTATTCCAAAAAATCCTGAAATTTATTCCTTCGAAAAAATTTCTATTAGAAATTTTTAAACCAAAAAATTCATTTTCAATTTTTCCCCCAAAAAAATGAGAATTTTTTCTCCAAAAAACAGGGTCCCTTCTCCCAAAAAATTAAAATATTTTATTTTTCAGAAAATTGAAAAAAATCCAAAAAAATGGAGATTTTATACTCCTGAGTTCGAAAAATATTTTTACTTCAAAACAATTCAATTCCAAAACGATAAAATTCAGATTTTTAATTTTTTTTAAATGAGAATTTTTTTGTGAAAGTTTGAAAAATATTTTTACTTCATAATAAAATTGAAAATTTTGTTAACGTCTTGTACAGCAACTACCTAAGGCTAGTGGCATGAAAATGTTTTTTATTCCAAAACAATTTTTAAATTTTTTGTACCAAAAAATTCATTTTTTTTTTCATTTTACAAAAGTCTTTTTTTTTCATTCCAAGAAATGGGAATTTTCCTAAGAAATATAGATTTCCATTACCTCGAAAAAAAATTCATTAAGAAAATTAATTTTCTCAGAGAAACACAATATTTCATGTTTTTTTTTTTGTTTTTTTGAGAAGATGCAACAGTTTGAAAAAATTTCACTTTTAAGCGAATTTGTAATTTTGCCCGGGTAATAAGTTATTAGGCCTATAAAAAAAATCATGACTTCGAAGAGTAAAATTCATGACTTTTCATGACCTAGTAATTTTTTTGAAAATTCATGACTTTTTCATAGGTAACTTTCATGACTCATTTTCAAATTTCATGATTCTTTCATGATTTTTCATGACCTGTAGACACCCTGAGGGGTTACTTTTGGTTGGCTGGCCTCCAGTCATCGCACCATAGATTTAGCTTTTTTTATGGTGGAAGGGGGTGGGAAAAGGCTGAAAGTCGAAACCTCCAAAACGCACATCTAGAACCTCCACTAAATCAACATGCCAAAGAAAGACCTCATGAATCAATTTGTGGCTCTGTAGCCATAACAAAAAATTGAAAAAAGCGAAGCGAGCGAATACTAGCCTTGAAATATATATTTTTTGATTTATGCTTTAGACTGACAAGTTTTTTAAATTTCACTAAAAAACACAGAATTTAAAAAATTTTCAAAAAACAATTTTTTAAATACTTAGGTACCTATCTACCTATTAATTATTATTAAATATAATTATTGTTTTTGGAGTTAGCGTAATAAAACTTATTTATTTCTTCATTTTTAAAGAAAGGATTCTCAATTTTTTCAATTACAAAATAATTTTCAGAGGAATTAAAAAAAAAATCCAATTTTCCAAAAAAATCAATATTTAAAAAAAAATCTAGTTTTTGGTTTGGTCTCAGTTGAAAAAAAAATCTTTACTTAAATTTTTTGTTTGGGGAATTTCTGGACTTCCTGTAAATAAAAAACTGATTTTTTTCGAGACAAGCTAAAAAAACTACTCAATTTTTTTGGTGAAAGATTTCTACTAATAGATAATAAGTATAATTATACTCGTAGTACGCCTAGGTATTGTATGTTTTTTTTTTGGGGGGGGGGGGTTATCCGTCTCTCAATTTGTTTGAAAAATATCAATTTTGTTTTCAACGATTCGGAGAAGAAAATCTAATAATTTTTTCTGAATTTAATGATTTCTGCATTTTTTGAAATAAATATTTTTTTGCAATAAGAATTTTTCTCACGTAAGTTTTGGAGGAAAAACTGCATTTTTTTGCAAAAAAAACTCTGATTTTTTTTACAATAAAAATAATTGTCTTTATAGTTTTTTTTTAGGTCAGTATAGGTGTATAGTAAAATTTTAAAATTGTTTAAAAGTAAAAAAATGAGTACCTAGGTAAATTTTTTTTTGAAAAAATATCTGTTTTTATTGAGAGAAAAATATTAATTTTTTAATAACCAAACTAAACAAAAAAAAAAAAAAAAAAAAATGGGATTTTGATTCCTTTTGCGATAACTTGAAAAAATCCAAAATCTTTTCTATTTTGGTTCCAAGATTTAAAATCCAAAATCTAAATCCTTTTAAGAATTGGATTTAAAAATTCGAAATCCAAATCTGGATTTTGGGAATTCTATGGATTTAAAATCTGCCACTTTTGGTGTAATGACATGGATTTTGTAAATATACCTCCCTCAATGCACCATAATAATAATTTTGGTTTTTTGGACAAAATCAGAAAAAATAAGGCTAAAAATATAATTTCCATAATATTCCATCTTTGTTTCATTCATACAAACAGAGGGAAGACGGTGTGAGGGGAAAGAGTACCTAGTGATGAATTGTGCATTATATACGTGTAGTAGATAGATATAGGCGTATGACGTTTAGTGCAGCGCTGCTGTGAGCTAATGTATCTACGTCTAATGAATTTGGAAAGCTTTTGAAGCTTATATTGTTTTGCGCGTAGTTATCAGTTATTCCATTAATAGCTTTAAATCGAGTTCGCTCGAATTTTCGGCAACTTCCATTTGTTTCGAGAAGGTATTAATTCTGTTTTATCTCTTCCAAGAGAGAGGATTTTCGAGATAGTAATTACACCAGGCTGTATTATCTAGTATATAGTAAACGCCGCGTATTCCCGAGGAGATTTTAATTTTCTATGTCACTTAACTAACCCTCTTTACGGCGTCCTAGCGTCGTCGTCTCTCTATACGACGACGATACGATGCCACAAAATTGTCTTACCTTTGCTCGCCTATACAGGGTATCGTACTCTCTGCGGAGATAAACAAACGCATATTTATACGAGAGCTATGTTTCGGACATTTGATACCATACGAGGCTCACTGACCTTTGTCTTATCACCCCACTTCACACCCATTGGTACACATAAAGGAATGCGAATACCACACAATTTCCAATGTATGGCGTATTTTATGGATTAGTACGTTGCGTTGGTTTTATTAATTTTCACCATACTTGGTATATTTTTCCTACCAGACCTTACTCTTTCTAAATAAGTGACATTTTTACTGACCTTTCAGATGGCAACTACATCGACGCTTTTTTCTCTCTCTCTATCTGTGTCTTTATTTCTCACGAGACGATAATCATGAAATAAGGCACAAGTTCTTACTGGGTATCTAAAAAAGGCGGAGTTAACGCGGTTTATTCGAGATTCATCGCGATGCCAGGTAATTGGCGAGCTGAGAAGCAGGTTTTTGATCAACTCTTTCAATAATCGTGACTGGTGCACAGGTAGAAATGCAACTGATTGGTTGAATCTGGTTAGACCGGTATGTTCGAGATGTTGTATTATGCTTTCAATGGTGTGGGTCGAAATCATGGTGTGCAGTGAATGAATGAAAAATGAATGAATGAAGAAGGTGGATTGCTTTGTACTGGAATATGATTAAAAAAGCAAGATGTGCGACGCGACGTGAAGAAATCACGCCATAGCATTCAAAACGTAACGTAAGCAAATACGATTTTTTTTTAAATAATATTTTTCCACATGAAGACCACAAAATTTTTAATTTACAAAAATAACAAACTCAGGGCTTCTGATATTGAGGATATTTCGAAACTGTAGTTAAATCTAAAATAATTTTTCATACCTATATTTCAATACCTAATTGTTTTTCGGTGAAATTTTAAAGAGTTCCAGCTTGAATAAAATTTAAAAAAAAATCATTATCAAATAAACTGGGAAAAAATTGGTAAAAATACAAAATAAATATTTTCCAAACATTTGCATTCTAATTTTGATCAACATTTTCATGTTTTTCTTTTTTGTAGAATTAGTGCTCGAATAATAGGCATCCCCGAGCAGCACACTCGACAAATTATCGAAATAAAAAATCGACAGAATATCGAATTCGATAAAGTGTCGCGTTAGTTCCGCATAAATCGTGAAATTATCTTTCGATATATAGATAGATTATCGACGAATTATAGTTAGCAAAAATTTCGAGATTATAGTAAGATATTTTATCGATAATATA
The DNA here is from genome assembly GCA_959613365.1 of Balanococcus diminutus. NCBI lineage: Eukaryota > Metazoa > Arthropoda > Insecta > Hemiptera > Pseudococcidae > Balanococcus > Balanococcus diminutus. The sequence goes on from OY390718.1 coordinate 25,914,823, forward strand.
TCTATAATATCGAAAGATAATTTCACGATTTAGGCGGAACTTTTGCGACACTTTATCGAATTCGATATTCTGTCGATTTTTTATCGATTTTTTATTCCGATTTTTCGTCTTTTACTAGCTTCTTTCTATAATTAAAAATCATTAATTAGCATAATTAATACATTAAACTATGCCTAAACACATTATTCATGTTACGGTAAGAGGATCATTTCAGAAAAAGTCAAAAAAAATTATAAAAAATCTGCCAACCGTGGGGCTTGAACCATCTACCTCCTGCATGGTAATCCTCTTCCTTAACCACTATGCCATACCTTATCGTTGAGGAATTAGCAATAAAACGCTTATAATAGGCAGTTTAGTACATCCAGACGTGTTGGACTTGAAAAAATTTTCACCAATTTGGAAATAATTTCAAATATCGTCACAAAATCGTTGAAAAATCGTTCGACAAATTTCAGATTATTTGTCGATAATGTAGTTTCAAATATCGCCAAAAAATCGTTGAAAAATCGAATTCGAGGAATTTCATATTACGTGTCGATAATATAGTTTCAAATATCGTCATAAAATCGTTGAAAAATCGAATTCGAGAAATTTCAGATTACGTGTCGATAATAAAGTTTTAAATATCTTCACAAAATCGTTAAAAAATCGAATTCGAGAAATTTCAGATTATTTGTCGATAATATAGTTTCAAATATCGTCACAAAATCGTTAAAAAATCGAAATCGAGAAATTTCATATTACGTGTCGATAATATAGTTTCAAATATCTTTACAAAATCGTTAAAAAATCGAATTCGATAAATTTAATATTCTTTGTCGATAATGTAGTTTCAAATATCTGCACAAAATCGGTGGAAAATCGGAATCGATAAATTTAATATTCTTTGTCGATAGTATCGTTGACGAATATCGTCATAAAATCTTAATAATATCGAATTCGATAGTTTTTAGATTTTTTGCCTATGAAGTTGTACCGATAAATCTTTATAATATCGTGAGAACATCTATAGATTTTCAAACGATTTTTTATCGATACGTTACATCTTCCGATATTATCGATCGAGTGTGCCGCTCGGGTCTACCTCATTAAAAAAATTTAAATCCTGTGTTTTTAGCAAAATTTATAAAACGTATCTGTTTTTAAAACAGAAATAAAAAATAAAAAAGTTTTCACTAAAATTGAAATTTGTGCAATCTGATTAAGTACCTATAAACAATATTTTGACACAATTATTTTTCAGAAAATTTTTATTGAATTTGTTGTTAAAATAAAATTTGGAAAAAAATCAACAAAAAAAAGTTCTGGCACAAAATAAAAATTTGTGTAGAATAAAATTTGAAAAAAAAAGATTCAAAAATAAGTTCTGAAACAAAATTATAATTTGTGTAATAACCTGATTTCGAAGGATATTTTGAAAAATTGTTTTTCTGCGAAATTTAAAAGATTTTTGTTTGAATAGAAAATTTGAAACAATAATTGTTTTTGGGAACAGTTTTTTAAATATTAAGTTTTTTGGGGACATTTGAAAAAAAAATTGTAGATATACTTGATCGAATTGGAAAGAAAAAAAGTCCTAAGCAAAAACTTTAAAAACTGGTTTTCTAATAAAACTAAAATTTGTGCAACTTGGTTTTAGACAATATATTTTGAAAAAATTATTTTTCAACAAACTTTTAATGAATTTACGTTTGAATTTATGACATTGAGAAGAATTTCTTAAAAAAAGGGTTTCTAACAAAATAAAAATTTATGTAGGTAATCTAATAATTTTGATTCCATATTTTTTCACAAAATTGTTTTTCGGTGAAATTTTAAAGAAATTGTGCTGGATTAAAATTAATACATAAAATAAAATTCATTCATTCATTTATTCATTTTTTCATTCATTCATTCATTCGAAATCTGAAGAAAATGTACTTTGGAAAATTTTGAAAAATAAATAGATAGATAATATTATATTTTTAAATAAAATTTTGGAAAAAATTTTCTCAACCAAATCGAAATCATTGATTAAAACAAAAAATTTAAAAAATGGTTTTCTAACAAAAATAGGAAATTTGTGTAATCTGATTTTGAACAATATCTTGACAAAATTATTTTTTAGTAAATTTTTTATTAAATTGAAGTTTGAAAAACACTAGAAAAAAACTGCTTGGGCAATATTTCTGAACAGGTAGTTATTATTTTGAAAAATTTCAAACGATTTAATTTCTTGACTGAACTGAAAATAATACACTGACGAGAATTCAAAAATTGTTTGATTGAGATTTGAACAACATTTATTTCCAGAAAAATTACGAAGAAATTCCGTTCGAAAAAAATATATAAAATAAAATTGTTCTAAAGAAAATTTTTAAGAACTGCCTTTTGAAATTAAATTTAAAAAAAAAAAAAAAAAAAAATCATTTACCCGTCTGATTTGTGATTTTCGAGTAGTTAAGACAAGGTATAATCAACATAATTTATTTTTTGTAAAATCTTTTTAAAAAATTGTGTTTTGAATAAAATTTTTAAAAAGTTTTTGTTTTGAATTTTTGAAATTTGAATAAATAATACATTCTTATAGGTACCATAGGAGAGAAAAATTTTCATGAAGAAATTGAAGGAAAAATCAATTTTAGTTTTATACTATAGATTAAAATTCCTCAAACTTGATTTTGAACAGTAATCTTGTACCTACCCATTTTCATAAAAAAAAAAAAAACAGAAAAGGCAAAATTTGGAAAATGAAAGAAAAATTAATATAATTCTGACAAAATATTAACCACAAAATCCGTTGATTCAACACCATTTTACAAATCCCCTACAAATCCCACCCCCGAATTGGTTACAGAATTTCTTGACATGACGTGAAATTTTTAATAAAATATAGATAATACCGAAGAACAAAAAAAAAATTGTATAACATAGAAGCCACATTGTTTCTACGAAGGATTTACGAGTAATCGTTTTTTTCCATCATACCTGCGCGGTATAAATCCGCTCAACGTTTTTGATACACGTTTGAATAAGTACATATATGAAAAAATATCTACACACATAAAAAAAAAGAGTAAAATGTTAAAGTGAAACTTACAGAGCAGACAAAAAGAGGCAGGCACCTGTACATTGTGCGGTGCTGCGGATTAACAACGTACCAGTAAATTAAAAAAATGATTGAGATTTTTTTTAATCCAAACGAATTTCTTTCCATTGTTTAAATTCATCGAGCTGAGCTCGGTACATTTGCACTGTTGGTTTTTAATTAAATTCCATTAATCTTTTAAGCGACGCGAAGCTCTTACAATAACAAAGTAATTTTACGCGATTCAATTCAAATTTGTACCGACGTATAAAAAATTGAAAAAAAAAATTAATTTTGAATTTCAATTCGACGATTCGAAGGCGAGCTTTTGATAACAAACAAATGGATAAACGCTGCGTAGCCGTGAGCTTTTGATTGAAATACGAAAGGGTGCGATTTTGAATTTTGGCCAGCCCAATGATGGTTGGCAGCGTCGAGTACCTAGATTTGACAAAACCGTCGTCGCTGTCGACTTGTTTTACTCGCCCATTATTCGTCAGTCGAAAGCAGTCGAAAGTTTATTTCAATAAGTTCTCAATGCGGCGAATATTAGGCTCACTCTCTGTAGGCGCTGTTTCCAATCGTAAATAAATAATCAGATTTGTGTTTACTGACGAACGTAATTAAACATGCGCGATAATTTAAAACATCTTTGCGTCAAGCTGAGCTTTCAACGTCAGTATGCCCCGCGTCAAAAACCCACCCGAGCCGAAAGCGAGTACCTATATTTTTCGTATTTCATTCTAAACGCCCGCGAGGCATTTTCATATGAGAATTACTAACTCCAATGTTGCATAAATTATTCATTTTCAAAAGCTTCCACCGAAATTATACTATAGGTACTCAGCAGTCGCAATCCCTTTGATAATCCTTACAACCACAAGTTTGCAAAAATTGCTTCAAAAAATAAATAGCCGAGAGCTAAAAAATATAAAATTTTCAAAAATTTCGAATAGTGTTCATTTTTATCCATCCCCGAATATATTATATTTATTTAAACCAAAATTTAACCAAAAATCCTTCATCTGACGCTTTGAAAGTCCTCGAGTGAACTATATTAGCAAGTTTTTACGTTTCATCTCCATAAAAATGGATTTTTCTGAGAAAACACTTGTAATCAAGAATATTTCTCATTAAATTTCCCACCAAAAAGGTTATTATTATCATTTCAAAAGAAACGTCTTCATGGCATCGCTGTATCCATTAATCTGTTATGCCACATCGTTTTCCACGTTTACCTCGTTAAATACGATCTTCTTGAGTGGGAAATACTAATAAACTATTTCTCGTAAAATTTCCAACGAGATAGGTAATAACAATTTCTATAAAAGCCTATAGTATTTGAAGCTCTATTGCATGAAATTACGTTGGCGAATTTCACAAGTGTCAAGAAAACGTAATATTTTCAAAAATTTCGTCGAAGAATCATTTTCAAAAAACTAAACTTTATCCAGAAACTGAAATTCTTCTTTAATAAAATGAACTTTTTGGGAAAAATAACCAAATAACAAGTTTGAGGCATTTTAAAAATTACTAAAAATTTCAAATTACGACAGTTGGTTTTTGAAAATATCATAAATATTCTGAAAAATAAATATTTATTACCTATTAATAATTTTTTCTTAACTGCGGTATCTCCTCCTCATCTGTCAGTATATTATTGAGAGTCATAAAAAAAAGTAAAATAAAAATAACCAAAAATGGTCCCAAAGGACGAAACTTGAAGATGTTTTTTTTTCAATTTTTTTCTAGTTTGCAAAACACTGATTTATTTGTATTGTTTTTTTAATAGATTTTTAAAATTTTCAAGTTTGTAAATTATTTTTATAATTTTGATTCTTTTGGTACCTAAATGCTAAAATCAATTTTGTGAAAATAAAAACAAATCAATTTTTAAAATTCGAATTAATTTCGGGAAAAAAGTTGTTAGGTAATTCAGGGATTAATTTTATAATTTTTGAGCCAATAAAGTAAGTAAGTACCTATCATTTTTTAATCTTAGGGTATGCAAAAAAATTTCAAATTAAACAAAAATCAAATTAAATTTTTTGAAAATTTTCAACATTTTCAATTTTTTTTTTCTTCAAAAATCCAGTAGGTTTTTTAATTTTTGTAAGGATTAATTTGTTGATTTTTTTCGAAAAATGATTAATTTTATGGTTTTTTTTTTGTGAATACATTTTTCAAAATGCAAGTAACTACACAAATTACGTTGAGTCGAAGTAAATGAAATTGATTTAAAAATTTCTATCTAATGGATTCTTTAAAGGTCAATTTTTCATTTTTTTAAAATATGTTTTTTTTTCAACTTTGGCAAAAGTTGAATTATTCATTGCTTTAAAAAAATCAATTTTCAACGCGTTCTAAATATTTACAAGTAGATAGATACCTATTAATTTTTTTAATTTGAAAAAAAAATATTCTTAAAAATATTTAGGTATTGAAATTGAAAAAAAAAAAAAAAAAAAAAAATAGATTTTTTGGAGCGTTTGGCCAATTTAAAACATTTTATCAAAAATCAATTTTTGATTTCTTTTTGACACGATCTCTTGAATTTTAAATCAATTTACATTTTTTTTTCTCAGTAATTTCAGTTTTTTTAATTAAGTAGACTTTAAAATTGATTTTTGGAATTTTCAGGCCAATTTTCGATTTCTCAAAAATTGATTTATCACATTTGTTTTTTTTCAAAAAATTGTGTTTATAAAATTTTTTCATTAGTTTGTCATAGGGAGATGTGATGTGTGTACAATTACATAGTAATACACGTTCCAAGCTATTTCGTGCAGTGTTAATTTGTATATGAGTAAAGGTAGAATAGGTAACGTAGGGATTAGCTCAGTCTTCACGTTCCAAGAACAATCAAGTATTTCTCTCTTTCTCAAGTTGATCAGAAATGTTTTTTTTTCTTCAAAATTTCAAGTATTTTTCAAAAGGACAACTTTTTCGATTTCTTAATTTTATTTTTCAAAAAATTAATTTTTAATAAATTAAAAAAAAACATACCTACCTATTTTTGATTTTTTTTTTAAAAATCTTTTATTTTTTTTTCTAGGTGACTTTTTTAAAATTTATTTTTGAATGCATGTCCATCAAAAATACATTCGTTTACCTAATTTTTTCCAAAAGTCATTGTTTTTAAATTCATTTTTTGAATTAAATTTTTTTTTTGATTTTTAAAATAGGTAGGTAGGTATGTTTTTTGGATTTTTAAAAACAATTTTCAATTTTCCCAAAAGCTCATTTTTTAAACTTATAAAGATTATTTATTTAGATTTTTTTCAAAAAAACTAATATTTAAAAAAATTAAACTATTGATTCGATTTTTTTTAGAAATCAACTTTTTGAATTTTTTCAAGTTCAGTTTTTGAATTATGCTATTTCAATATTTTCCCAAAAGTTGATCTTTTGAAGTTCTTAAAAATTGTTCAAAAATCCATTTTTTGAATTTCTACGTATTTTAAAATTCACTTATCAATGTTTTCTCAAAATTCATTTTTTCAGGAGGAACTTTTTGAATAATTTCCATTTTTTTCAAAAGTTGATTTTTTAAATTGAAAAATTATTAATTTTTTTCGTATTAATTTTTTGAATTTTTTCCTTAAAATTCATTTTTAAATTGATTTTTTTTTAAATTTTTTATTCAAGAATTGTTTCTATCTTTTAAATTTTTTCTTTTCAACTTGTTCCCAAAAGTTAAGTTTTTGATTTGTTTTTAAATTTCTGATCAAACTCACAATTTTTAATTTTTTTTTTCAAAAACTCATTTACCTCCTAAAATTTTTCCTAATAATAATTTTTTTGAATATTTTTAAAATTTTGATTTTTGTAAAAATGTAGGTACCTATTTTGTGAGAATTTTTTGAAACCCCATTTTTCAACATTTCATTTTTTTAAAACTTTATTTATATCAATGAATATATTTTGCAAATTAATTTTCAAAATTTATGCAATTACCTATCAATTTTTAAAATATTCTTCAAAACCTGATTTTTTTTATTTTTAAAAGAATCTATCCCTTTCAAAGAATTTAGTCCGTCAAAATTATGAATTCTTAACACAAAAATTAGGAACATTTTCCTACTCGCAAAGTTGCCAACCACTTAGTTCTTTTGATTAGACAAAAGCGAAAAATGAATAAGCACACGAGCTCCATAAAAGTACACATTAATCTTAAATCCATTTATGAACCCCTAACCCTTTTCACTTTATCCGTTATAATAATGTTCACAAGTGTTGAAGCATAGTTACTAAGACCGCTGTTTTTGACGGGTTAATTACAAAGCAAAGAATCATTTGAAATTTTAGATGCGTTGCGTTGCGTTGGTCGTTGAATGCAAGAAAAATGAAAACGCATAGCCGCATTCCGCGCTGACACTGTTTGCCGATCGATTACGCAATTTGAACGTTCCAAAGTTTCGAACTGCCACTTTCATGTTGCTTCGGTTGAAAAATATCAATAAATCTTCACGTAGCATGGTAGCTCTAGCTATCTCACATGTTGAACGGAATAGCATGAAAAATCACTCGCTAATCAATTACTTCCCTTTCCAGTTTGTGTGTGGAGAAAGAGAAATGCTCGAGGCACGCGGTTGCTCATACAGGGTGTCCGGCAAATAAAATTTAAAAAAAATTTTAAACTCCGATCACCTAATTCACCTAATATTAAAAAAATTTATGCTGAAAATTCAGAAAAGTTAATTTTGATGATAAATTTTAAAAAATCATTAAAATTGATTAAAATTTTAAAAAATGCTATGCTACTTTGAAATGAAGATTTTAAAAAATATATTTTTGATAAAATTTGATGAAATTCGAGAAAATTTCAAAACATTGTGCATTAAAAAATTTTAGGATCATGTTCATGAAAAAAATTATAATATCTATTAAAAAAATTGTACCTTTTTAAACAAGATTTTGAAAAATTTCTTTCAAACAAAATATTTTTTTAAACTGCAAAATTACAAAAAATTGTGTACAATAAATTTCTTTGAATCATTAATTATTTTACAAAAAAAAAATCATAATAAAAAAAAAATAAAATGAAGACATTTTAATTTTATTTTATTTTTTTATTTTTTCAAATTGCTCTTAAATGAGGTTTGAAAAATTGCTGTTATGAAAAAATTTTGTTCAAATACTTGAGAAAAAAATTATTTTCAAACCAAAAAAATGATTTCGAACGAAATTGAAGGAAATGAATTTTCCAAAATTGCAAAAAAAAAATGGAGGAAAATGTTTTTGAAAATTTTAAAATGAAATCTTTGAACCGAATTTTAAAAAATGGGTTTAGGAAAACAAAATAAAAATATTGCATTAAAGTCGGAATTGGGAAAAGTTTACCCGGGGGGGGGGGGGGTGGTAACTCAAAGTTTGAGACCAAATTTTTTTTTTTAATTTTGAAAAGAAGTTAAGTTTTAAAATAAAATCAATTTTTTCGATTTAATAATTACAAAACAAAACTATTCTAATATTACAAAAAAATTAATATAAATTTATTTTAGTTAAATAATGGAATATAGTCTTCTATTGTTTTTTTATTTATTAATTCTTCCATTGAGGTAGGTTTGTTCCAGTTGTCGAAGTGGGAGGATTACTTTTTTCTATAAGTTCCTAAAATATTAATTTTGTGTTACCTCATGGAAATTTCGTTTTGATTCCTATTCCAGAACTTTTTTTTGCAAGACATTTTTTTAGTGAATACGATATTTTTGAAATTTTGTAGAAATTTGAATAATTAGCAATTTTATTTTTATTTTTGCTTAGCAGCACCCATTTTTTAATATTTTGTGAAATGAAAATTGTCTTAAAAAATCGATTCCAAAAATTGTTGGAATTTTGCAAAAATTCATTACAAAGTTGAAAAGACCTTACATTATGGGAAACTTTTTTATTTAAAATTTAATATTAAACAATTTTTCAACCAAAAAAAATCAACAGTTTTTTTGTTGAAAAAAATTTAGAATTTTTGAAATTTGATTTCAACTTGAATATTTTACACTTTGTGTGATTAAAAAACACATTTTTTAAATAACTCATTCTTACCAAAATTTTCTAAAAAATTCTTGTAATTTTGCAAACAATCTTTGGAATATTGAAAAGAACTTATCAATGTTTGATCAAAAAATTTTCATTTTTTTTTTTTTGTTCTTTTCTGATACTTACTTGAACAGTTTTAAATTAAAATATTGATCAAACTTGAATTTTAAAAAAATGTAAATTGAAAATTGTACAACCTTGTTCCGTTTTGCTAACCATAAATAAAAAATTTAGATTCTTCGGGGAAAATATAGAAATTTCTTGTAATTTCAGCCTTAAAAACCAAAAAGAACGGCACAATATTCTCGCAGCGTAAACCGACATCTATCTTAATCCGCCACTGGCGGAATTTAGCCTATAAAATCGCGATTCAGCGAATTAACGCGGTTCGAGCTCAAGCGGCGATTTATTTTTAAGAATTCCAATTTAAATATTTTTACGGAAATTCGTTTAGTTTTCGGAATACCTTGAGTCGAGTCGCAAGTTACAAACTCGAAAATCGGTTTACGCTTCGTTGAATTATTAGTCGAGCCTACACAAAATTCGTATATATTTTTTCACCACCACTCACATCGCGGGGAAAACTTTCACGACATAATTCCAAACTATTCGAAAGTTGTAAAAAAAACCAACTCAAGTTTTTCCACCGTTTGCGTTGATTTTATCGCGTAATATCTCAAATTAAAGATTTTTATCCGCGAGTACATAAAGTGAAATGAGGGTTAACAAAAAAAAAAAATCTAAACTTTTAACAACTTTTAGGCGATTTTTTTTTTTAATTAAAACGCGAACCAAGCGTGTAATAAATATTGAAATAGGTAAAGTTTGCGAATTTAATTAGGTGTAGGTATTTTACAATCTTATTAGCGTGCGAAGTAATTATCGACTCGGGTTCCAAGACACACTTGAAATATGGTTTATTTTGCTGGGTTTCGATGCTGCGAAAACAGACGAATCTGACAAAGTTATATTATACCGGTGAAATTAAATGTACGTATCGAAATACCAGATGAATTATTCATCGAAAAGGTATATACGTACCTTCGGTGTGGTGTTTTTTTTTTCTCTCCTTTTTTCAATCTAACAATGAAACCATGTACGCGAATCGTGATGTTGTTATAAAATATAATAAATATTTCCAGCGTTCGGTTGCATTTTCAAATCTTCGAACTTGGTTTTGATAAACGATCGACGTTACAGAGTAAAAATACATATGTGTCACAGGTGGTGATACCATTCGATGAGTAAAGAGAACAAAAAATGTACGCCCGATATTGTTTCGTTTATACAATATATAGACGAACTTAGGCAACTGGAATTATCAGCTGAAAACGTATTTATATCGTAATATATCGATGTGAAAAAAAAGCAAGTTGAACGTTTCAAACAGAAGTAATTTCTCTTTCATTTCAGCTCGCCCCTATCATCATAAAGTTTCGCCATTGCCACTTCGAGCCGGCTCGGTGTTTTCTTTCGTCTAAAGTTTTCCTTTTTATTTCTTCCCTTTAAGCACAAAGCTGCAATCGAGCTCGCTCTTAAGAGTACTTACTGATGGATGGCGGAATCGTGATTAGCAAACACGAACTATCGCGAATGGTGTTTTTTTTTATACAGGGTGTCCAACGAGCAGACTGCCAAACTTATAATTGTGATGTTAGCAAATACCACTGATAAAAAAACTTTAGTACTCGGTACATTCCAGTAAAATTAGGCCATTTGCCCAAACAAATTGAAGGAAATTTTTTTTTTTGTAAAGTTGCTCGTAAAGGTGACCTAATTAACGTATAAAAAGTCCCCTAAAATCGGAGTAGAACTTCACCCCCAAATATCCATGTTTTTGCCCCCTAGTTTTTTGCCTCCACTTTATTTACGTATATCTCACTTTCTAATAAAGTTACAAAAAAAAATTTTGTACAAAAAATGTACAGAATTGAATATTTTTTCAAATTGGTTATCTTTGATTTTTTGGTAGAAATGATTGTAACGCTGCAAATTGACTTCGAAATTATTGTTGCATTCGAATTTGGCTAAACAACTGCCCCTCCCCCCCCCCCTAAAAAAATACGATGAAATTGGTATTTTTTCATAAAGTTGCTCTTAAAAGTGTCCTTACACATACCTATACTTTAATAACATTGAGGCACCACCTATAGTTGAATGTTCTTGCAGCACCAGTACCATGCGAGAAGAACTTCACCACATTCACAGTAATTTTTCCCTTCACTAGTGTTATAGATAGGAGAAAAACGACTGGTGCCACTAGGTTATACAGGGTGTCCCAGTTAAGAATAACATCCTTCAACATGGTAAGAGGGCTACTCATTTAAACAACGTGTAGGTATGTTTGCATACCCTTACTATTGAAGGGGCTGAGATACTGCATGGTGAAAAAAATTATTTTTCATTTTTTCGCTTGAAATTAAAAATTCATTTTTTCTGATTGGAGACAGATAGAAAGATGAAACATGCGGGAAATGAAGTAGGATCGTTGCAGTAATGTCTGAAAAAATGTACAAAAATTGTGTCTGTTCTGTTTTTCTAAAAACTCGTTTAAATTGCAAACAATTTTGTGAGAAATTTTTTTCAGAATTTTTGATTTGAAAAAAAAAACACATTAAATTAGTTATGTAACTATCTTCTACTAACATGTAAATAAAAATTTTATTTTATATTGGCAAAAAATTTCAATTTTTTTAAAAATTGCTTTATCAAAAAAAAAATTCAAAGTTGTTTTTCCAAAAAAAAGTTCCAAGTCTTTTTATAAACTTTTTTTAAAAATTTTAAAACCATTTTATAAAAAATTGAAAGAGTTATTGAACAGAAATTTTACGCTTCAACTTACAAAGAAGTGTTTTCCGATACGATTAGATTTTTTTTTTTTTTTTTTTTTTTTTTTTTGTTTAAAATTACAGTTTGAAGTTAGAACAATATTTTTAAGAAATTGTGTTTTAACAAAATTTTAAAAAGTTTTACGAAGGTATAGGTGTAGATTTTTTAAAACTTGTTTATTAAATCTAAATTTTCAAAATTATCCAAGCTTTAATAACTAATTAATTGAAGTTAAACAATCTATCATAATAGGTATAAATTTTTGAATAAATTTTTTTCATCATCCAATGCTCATAAGATTCAGGGAAAATATCAAAAAATCTAAGTATTAAAAAAAAAATTTTTAAAAATTCCCGAGCGGCACACTCGATCGATAATATCGGAAGATGTAACGTATCGATAAAAAATCGTTTGAAAATCTATAGATGTTCTCACGATATTATAAAGATTTATCGGTACAACTTCATAGGCAAAAAATCTAAAAACTATCGAATTCGATATTATTAAGATTTTATGACGATATTCGTCAACGATACTATCGACAAAGAATATTAAATTTATCGATTCCGATTTTCCACCGATTTTGTGCAGATATTTGAAACTACATTATCGACAAAGAATATTAAATTTATCGAATTCGATTTTTTAACGATTTTGTAAAGATATTTAAAACTATATTATCGAAAGATTATATGAAATTTCTCGACTTCGATATTTTACCGATTTTTTGACGACATTTGAAACTATATTATCGACAGATTATATTAAATTTATCGAATCCGATTTTTTACCGATTTTGTAAAGATATTTGAAACTATATTATCGACACATAATATGCAATTTCTCGAATTCGATTTTATAACGATTGCGTGAAGATATTTGAAACTATATTATCGACAAGTAATATGAAATTTCTCGATTTCGATTTTTTAACGATTTTGTGACGATATTTGAAACTATATTATCGACAAATAATCTGAAATTTCTCGAATTCGATTTTTTAACGATTTTGTGAAGATATTTAAAACTTTATTATCGACACGTAATCTGAAATTTCTCGAATTCGATTTTTAAACGATTTTATGACGATATTTGAAACTATATTATCGACACGTAATATGAAATTCCTCGAATTCGATTTTTCAACGATTTTGTGGCGATATTTGAAACTACATTATCGACAAATAATCTGAAATTTGTCGAACAATTTTTCAACGATTTTGTGACGATATTTAAAATTATTTCCAAATTGGTGAAAATTTTTCTAAGTCCAACACGTCTGGAAGTACTAAACTGCCTATTATAAGCGTTTTATTGCTAATTCCTCAACGATAAAGTATGGCATAGTGGTTAAGGAAGAGGATTACCATGTAGGAGGTAGATGGTTCAAGCCCCACAGGTGGCACATTTTTTATAATTTTTTTTTGACTTTTTCTGAAATGATCCTCTTACCGTAACATGAATAATGTGTTTAGGCATAGTTTAATGTATTAATTATGCTAATTAATGATTTTTAATTATAGAAAAAAGCTAGTAAAAGACGAAAAATCGGAATAAAAAATCGATAAAAAATCGACAGAATATCGAATTCGATAAAGTGTCGCGAAAGTTCCGTCTAAATCGTGAAATTATCTTTCGATATTATAGATAGATTATCGATAAAATATCTTACTATAATCTCGAAATTTTTGCTAACTATAATTCGTCGATAATCTATCTATATATCGAAAGATAATTTCACGATTTATGCGGAACTAACGCGACACTTTATCGAATTCGATATTCTGTCGATTTTTTATTTCGATAATTTGTCGAGTGTGCTGCTCGGGTGTCCACATTTACCTACCTAATACAAAACCTTATATGTACATTCGTCGTCCCACACACCATATTTTTCAACAGCCGCTGATTATTTTGTAGCCTTTTCAAAAAAAAGAAAATAGACTACGGTCACTGAAGCATTTCTAGACATCCTACGGAGTGTTGGCCTTTTCATTAATTGTACGTCATCACAGCGAGTATTTTTTTCAACGAAAATTGCCTACTGGTAAAAATGACGACGTAATTTTCGTTGACAAAGATTATATCAGAAGGGGGTCTTTTTAGATATAATCAAGCTGTTTTGGCTTGAAAGTTTTTCGCTTTTGTGAAAATATCAATATGATCGAGTTATGAAGATGTTATTCGAGAAATATGGTCGCATTTCGAGTTAACACGCTGTCGAGCGGTGTATTCGAATTACTATTTTATGCTCTGGAAAATAACACCTAATTAAGTATGAAATTTATACAGGTATTTTGTAGTGTATTTCATTTCATAATTGACATATTTACCAACCTGGAAACGTATTCAAAATAATGGATGTCACTGACCCTTCAGAGCAGCTTGAAAATTACTTATATTTTTAAAGGGATGAAAAATAAGAATTTCTAAAAAAATATAAAACTTTGATAAAAGCAAATATTTTTGAAAAATTGTCTGTTTTTGTTTGAGGTAATATAATCAACTTCAATATACTTTTTAAATGCAGCTGTGATTTATTCGTTTAAAAAGACGAATCTTTTTTAACAAGTCACGAGCTGTAAATCAAGTCAAAAGAAAAAAAAAAAAAAAAAATAGGTCGAGGATAGAATAACTGTAAATTGAAGATATTTAAGAGGGATGATATCGTAAAACCAGTTGTTATTCTTTTGAATAGAATGACCTTTTGTGAAACAAGTGTACATTTTATAGCCTCTTTCCGGCTCTTTTTTTATTCGAGTTTAGAAAAGAGAACAAAGTGAAGCGACATCACGAGGGACAAAAGTATCACCAGCACTTATGCGTAGAACGAGATAAATAAAGTTAACATTTTACGGATTAGTACATTTAGCAGGATAATTTTTATAAATTGTTTATCTATAAACGCCACCGGTGGCAATTCGAGGCGACATTTGGCGCGAACATTTCATCGACGAACCCTCGAAATTAGGTTTGGAATGGGAAAACAAAAACAGTGCCAGTCGCCGATGAAGCGGGCGTGTTGGGTGTTTGGTATTAAAATCTGTTGCTGTGTTCACACCTTTAGTAGTTCTCATGCTGATAATAGCAACTTATTAGATATTGCATTAGCTGTTTAGCTTGTTGTTGATGAAGATATTCTAAGTATAATAAGAAGGTAAAACGGCTTTTGAATCTGCGTATATGGATAAAAAGCCTGACGCTGTCGAGGTGGTGAATCGGAATTGAATTCTGGTATGATTACGATGCGATGACAAGTGGCATTTGTATTTTGTAATACTCCTCGAATCGACCCTTTTACGGATGTAGTTTAATGGTCGTCGGTTTATCTTACCGCTTATGTGCGGTGTATTTTAGGAAATAATCTTCGAAAGGTGTTTGGGCGTGAGCTTTTGCCTTCGCCCAAATGTTTTCGGTATCACGTTTTAATAAACTATTTAAGATCGAATTCTATACATTCTACACTCCATTGCGTTGCCTTCATCGACCAATTTCGCCACCAAATTATGAACTCTCTCTCGAGTTCCAATTATTCGCTTCATTTCAGTGTGAAGATATTGAAAGAGGGCGTGAGATGGCGAAAACAGAAATCAAAACAGATTAAAAATGGTGGTTTTTGTTAAACATGTCTATTGGACCATGATCAAGATTTTTTCCCATAGTCAAATACCGAAATTTTTCTTCGTAAGTTCAAAAATTACATGTCATTTGGAGATTTCAAATTTCACCAAAAAAATTAAGAGATTTTACCCACAAAAATTATTTTTGAGGGAACTTTTTTCACTAAAAGAACAACTTTAATGAAAATTTCTTTTTTAGGAAACATACTACAAAAATACTTTCACATACTTCAGTTACACAAAAAAAAAAAAAAAAAAAAAAAATCGCAAAAAATAAGGTTACATAATATTTTTCAATTTATGTTGAAATTTCATGTATGAGAAAAAAATATTTCCCACGTGAAAATCTTGATTAAAAAAAAATTTGAAAAATTTCGAACAAAAATTTTTCCTGATAGAATTTTAGAGAGAATCTTCTGTTAGAACTTTTTTCAAAAGAAAAACAATTTTCCACAAGAAGAATTTGTTTGGAAAAAAAATCCAAAAAATGCACCATTTGTGTGAGTTTGTGCCCAAAAATTTTTTGATGCATTTTTTTAGTCACCACTTCTTTTCTCAAAAGAAAATTTTTTTGAAAGAGAAATTTTTAGGACGATTTTTTTGATATTTTGTTTACAAGAACGCTTTTTTCAACGCTTTTTTTTCAATACTAAGGTAGGTAGGTATCAAATAACTTTTTCGAAAGTAAAAAAACAAATTGTTTTTAAAAAAATTATTGAAGAAATAAGTATTTTTCGTTTGAAGAACATATGAAAAATTTCTGCATCCATAGGTAGGTATTTTTCCCACTTTTTTTTTTTTTTTTTTTTGAGAAAAACAATATTTCTTGTCATTTATTTTTTTTTAAGAGAAATTCTCAAGTGAAAATTTTATCTGCTGAGTAATTTTTTCAAGTTCAATTACAAGAAAATCTCTCATTTTTTTTTCATTTTCTTGAAAATTTCTTCAAAAATTCTTTTAAAAAATATTTTTCACTTGAAAATGTCGTGTGAAAAAAATCAAAAAATTACACTATTGGAGCCGCCCCTCCCCCTAGAAAATAATCAGAATATTTTTCAGAAAACTATTTCTTGAATTAGACTTTTTCTGAAACGTATTTTTTTAAATTTCATGAGCAGGTACCTATCTATCCTTTTTTTTAAATTTTTCTCAAAAGTTTATTTTAAAGTTTTATTCAAGAAATATTTTCCGATGAAAATGCCTATAAAAGAAATACGAAAAATTGTACCATCGACATTCCCCTCCCACCAATTTAATTTTTTTTCAAGAGAAAAATTTCTCAAATTGGAAATTTTTAAAAAGTACCTATCTAATTTTTTTCAATTTTAAATACAAGAAAATCTCTCAAGATTTTTTTTTTTCATTTTTTGAAATTATTTTTCAAAAATGTTTCGAAAATATCTCTTTTGAAAAAAATTCAAGAAATTAAACTATTGGAGCCTTCCTCATAAAATACTGGGAATTTTTTCAAGAAAAATATTTCTTGAATTACTTTTTTTCTGAAAGGTAATTTTTTTTTAATTTCAGGTAAGTATAAAAATCTCTCGTGTAGGTAATTTTTTTTAAAACTTCCAAAAATTGTTTTTAAAATTTTTTTATAGAAATATTTTCCCTTTAACAAAAAATTTCTTTTGAGAAAAAAGTATTTTTCACATGAAAATTCCGTTTGAAATAGATACGAAAAATCGCAACACTTGAAATTTTCTCCCAACCAATTTTATCCGTGAAAAACTTTTTTGAAAGATTTTTTTTTCAAGAGAAAAATTTTTCTAAGAATTTTTTTTTTTTTTGAAGAAGTTATTTACGATATGACGTAACCTTAATGGTATATGAGAAAAAAAATCAAGTCGAATAAAGCAATCAATTTTACAGAAGACGCATTTTGAACGAATGTTTTGAAATTTGATCTTTGCGTTAAAAATTGGATGAATTTTTCATTTTTCAAGATACAGACCAGAAATCACTTCCATTTTTCACATTAATGTGACCAAAAATCTGAAAATTGAAAATGTTTGACGTAGAGTTTCCTTTCCTATGCACCCTCAATCCCTCATATATTCTAATTAACAAAACAATTTTTTAATTTCTTTTTAAAAATCGCGTTTAAAAAATTATTTTAAAAATATGTACCTACATGAAAAAAATATTTTACACACAAAAATTTTGTTCCAAAGCAAAACTAAAAAATTGCACATTATTACGAAAAAATTGATTGCTTACTAATTTTTCAATAAAAGAGCAAGCGAAGTTACAATTAAATGGCCAATTTATATTTTAAAAATACATTTTTGTAAGGACATTTTTTCATGAAGAATAAAAAAAAACTTTTTTGGTAAAAATTGTTTTACAGGAATTTTTTTCTGAAAAAAAAACAAAAGATTTGAGAAATTGTTGAGAAATTTTTAAAAAATTTTCTTGAATTTTTTTTTTTTTAAATACAAAAAAGATTAATTATAGGTATACCTACTTATTCAAATCTGTTTAAAAAAAAAACATTATTTTTTCTTTCTTTGAAATAGTTTTTTTTTTCTTTTAGCATTTTCCTTTCATTGGTATTTTAAGAAAAAATAATTGATACCTACCTAATTAATTTCTCAATAAAAGAGCCAAAAAAAGGTTATCCCTCGAAATGTCAAGTATACAAAATCTCATATTTTCTCAAAAATGACCTGAAAAAATGTCATTCGAAAGAATACGAGAATGAAATATACCTACACAAAGGCGTGTAACCTTTGCAGGATCTAAATAGAATTCCTCGAACATAAGGTACCTGAGAGTTCTAATAATACAATCAAATACCGAACATGGAAAATTAGCGCCTTATCACTACAAAAGACTAGAAAAGGCGAAAATTTAATTAAATCCGTATAACAAATTCCTATCGATACCTTATCTGAAAACATCATATTCGGCGACGACGACGACGACGACGAGAGCGCGAGGCGAGTTAATTAAGACGCCAAAATATAATGGCAAATGCCTATAAATATTGGCTAGCTCCTTTATACAGCTTTTATAAGAACAATTCGACTCGCGAGGGTCGCAATTTGGTAACCAGGTGTTTTAAAAATTTACGAGCAAATTTCGTGTAGATAAAAAGTCGAGTATGAAGAATAATAAAAAGAAGAAGCCTAAAGAGCTATCTAACGTAAGCGATGATATTTCTCACGAAGAAGACTGCTCAAAAACGTGCACCGGGCCGGGCGAAGGTTTGGAAAAAGAGATTCGAAAGCTGTGAGTACGAAACAAAAAGTCTATTCTGATATAGATTTATAGAGAGTATAGTTGCGTGCGTTTGCCTGTTGCAAATGAAACGACGAAGCCTGGTAATAAGGAGGTTAGCCTTTCGGGACGCGTTATTGGTGCGTGTTTGCAGGCGTATTTTCAAGAGCTTTCTCCGCACGACGCCGCCTGCGCTGCGGCCGAATAAAGTACGAAATGAGAAAAATTCTCGCCGAATGATTCCTAAACTTTTTCACCCACTGTGGGTTTTAAAGCTGCGAAAGCGAAAGCTGCCAGACTGGGTGTGCCGGAGAGTGAAATGAAAACAAAAAAATTGATCGTTTCGAGGGTAAACATATCGGAGCTTAATGCTTTCCAATCATTAACGAGGGGTTTTTTCACAATCGGCTATTTTTCCGAAAACCCGTCTGCTGCATCATTTGCTCACCTTGAATTTTATCAAGTCCAGTATACTTCATAAATACTTGATATTCGAAATTAGAGGGGAGGGAGGAATCCAATCAAAATTTTTATTATAACCAAAATTATTCCTAGAACTTCAAGCTACGACTTTTAAATGAAAATTTTTTCAATTGCGCCCCTTACCGCCCCTCTGTCTTTAATAATGTATTAATGTATCTTGAATAAGTTAAATTTTCCAAAATTGGTGGAGAGGGAGGTGTCCAATCGAAATTTTTGTTTAAATCAAAATCATTTCTGGAATTTCAAGCTACAACTTTTGTTTGAAATTTTTTTCAATTGGACCCCTTAACTTTCCCCTATTTTTGTGTTTAACTGTTTTTTTTTTTTTTTTGAAAATTCATGACTTTTTTAATACATTTTTCATGAACAATATTTCTACATTTCCAGGGGCCCACTCCGGCATAAGCGTAACTTGGAAGAAATAACTATTTTCCTATATTTCGTGGTAATAGCTACTAAAAAATATATTGAGTGAGGGGGCGAATGCCCCTTTGAACCCCTAAGTATGCATATGTGTATGCCCTCCGAGACCCCATTTTTTTGCAACCAAAAAAATCTATACAATTACAAAAAAAAAAAAGTTTAAATGAATACCTACTTAGAATTTTCGAGGATGCTTGAAATTGTTTTCATGTTGAAATGTGAGAATGATTTTTTCCTGGAAATGAAACAAAAAATTTTCACCCAAAAAAATTCGCCTGAAAAAATTTTTAACAATTTTTTCGAAAGGAAAACACTTTTTCTAAGTTTTTTTTTGTCCCAAAGTTCAAAAAATATTCCATTTTATTTATTTTACTATCAAAGGAAAAAAAAATTATCCTCAAAAAATTGGGATTTTTTTTTTTATTACAGAAGAATTTTTAAAATGATTGTTCGAAAAAATCTCAGTTTTTTTTCGAAAATGATACGAATTTTTTTCTTCACAAAGAAAAAATTAAAAAACTTTTCCACGGAAATTCTAAAAAATATCTTCAAATAAAAAAATTTATAACATTTTTTCTCTCAAAAAAAGAAAAGGAAAAAAAAGATTTTTGGATATTTTTTATTCCAAAAAATCCTGAAATTTCTTCCTCCGAAAAATTTCTACTCCAAAAGATTTGCGATTTCTCTATTTCAAAACAAAAAAAAAATGAGTAGGTAATTTTTTTATTCCAAAACAATTTTTTAAAATTTTTTCTCCAAAAAATTCGTTTTTTTTTTTAATATATATATACCCTATGTACATTTCAAAAAATGAAAAAATTTTCTCCAAAAAATATAGACCCCCCCCCTCCCCCCGCAAAAAATGATTAATTTTTCAGAATATTGAAAAAAATCCAAAAATTGAGATTTTATACTCTAGAGTTCGAAAAGTAGTACTTTCAAAGCAATTCAATTCCAAAATGATAAAATTCAGATTTTTGATTTTAAAAACATGAGAATTTTTTTGCAAAAGTTAAAAAAATATTTTTATTTTAAAAAAATTAAGGATTTTTTTTAGCCTTGTATACAGCAATTACCTAAGGCTAGTGGCTTAAAAATGTTTTTAGTTCCAAAATTTTTTTTTTTTAATTTTGTCATTTTTTTCATTCTACAATTTTTTTAAATCCAAATTTTTTTGTTCATATTCCAAAAAATGGGTATTTTTTTCCAAAAAAATAGAGATTTCCCTCCGCCTCTCGAAAAAAAAATCTTCAAGGAAATTAATTTTCTTATTCAGAGAAATCACAATATTTTATGCTTTTTTTTTGAGAAGATGCAACGGTTTGAACATTTTTATTTTTAAGCGAATTTGTAATTTTGCCCGGGTAATATTATCAAAAATTCATGACCGACTTGAAAGAGTAAAATTCATTACTTTTCTTGACGTGTAGTGATTTTTTCGAAAAATTTATGATTTTTCCATGACTTTCATTACTCATTTTCAAAATTCATGATTTTTTCATGACTTTCATGATTTTTAAATGTATCTTGAATAAGTTGTATTATCCAAAATTGGTGGTGAGGATCGGGTCCAATCGAAATTTTTGTTAGAACCAAAATTATTTCTGAAACTTCAAGCTACCACTTTTGTTTGAAAAATTTTTCAATTGGACCCCTCCCCTAATTTTAAACCTACCTAATGTCATGTGTAATTGGACGAGAAGGAGAGATCCAATCAAAATTTTTATATTCTCCAAAATTATTTCTAAGACTTTCAAGTATTCTGCAACTTTAGTTGAGACAATTTTTCAATTGGCCCCTTCCCCCTCCCTCCTCTAATTTTTAATTAGTATCTTCGGAGTGTTATGCGAAATCGGTGGAGAGAAAGGAATCCAATTGAAAAAATTTCCAAACAAAAGTTGTAGCTTGAAGTTCTAGGAATAATTTTGGTTATAACAAAAATTTCGATTGGACCCCTCCCTCCCCTCCAATTTTGAATATCATTTTATGTAGTACTGGATTTGGCAAAATTCAAGGTGAGCAAATGACGCAGTAGGAGGGTTTTCGGAAAAATAACCGATCAGGTTTTTTTTTCGTCCTTGGAGTATCCACCGCTTGTTTTGTTTCTAGCTGTTTTTTTCGATAGGCTGGCGCAGGAGAGAAGGTACGTAGAGGGGTTTTTATTCAAAAACCTACGTGTGAAAGTGGAATGCAGCTCGTATAAGCTCGAATGTCAAGAACAACGCTACGATTTATCTTCGCAGCTTTCTCTCCGGCTTGGAAATCGAATTACAAATATTTGCCTAAATGCTCGCTTTCTGTCTCTGTCTGCAGGCGTAAGGGCGCGAAATATACGAGAATACGACGTATACTTCTACACGTAGTGAGAGACGTACAGTACAAGGTGAAATGGTTTTTAAAGAAAATAACTCGTACTGCACGACGAATTACCCAGCCGGGTTAGTCGGCGTTTCACGTAGAATATGAATTGCGTTATTAAGATAAAGCATCGAAAGAGGGATTATAAAATAACGCTAAAGTTATTACCATTTATCACTGCGCTCGTGCAACGGAAATATACTTTCGCTATTTATCTACCTCGCCGTATATAAGCGACGTAGAAGAATATCCACATCTGAATTAAAGCCCAAGCCTAAGAAACGATTTTTCAACTCTACCATTATCAAGCCTCCTATTACCTTTTTTGGAAGTAGCAAAAAGTACCTAACTCGGTCGCAAGGCAGGCAGGCAGGTCGAGGCCGTCCAGCGTCCAGCGTCAGGCAAAAACAAACCATATCTAAGCTTTCATTTTTACACGTCTCTGGCCATGCGGCACTCTATCCTCTACATGCCCTACACGTCCATTTTCTCTCGTTTTCCTTTCTCCTTTCATTAAACTTTTGTTAGTGTCCGTCGTCGCCACCTTCACTGCTACGTAGGGTTCCTCTGCCTTCGAATGGGTAACCTTTTGAACATGTATTCTACTATATTCGAGGTGTTTTTACGTATGCAAGTGGTACTTGTATTATAGGAATACCGTAAGGTATATACACCATTTCCTTATATACGTTATATCTCGATCCCATAGCGAGCGAACGTTCGACCTTTTTCCTTACTTTAGTTCCCTTTCTTTTTTTTTTTGGAAAATTTTCTCACTTTTTCGTGTGGTATCACGAATTGGTAATTAGGATTTCGTTGCCGAGTTCGCGTTTGCACTTTAAATACACTTTTATCACGTTTTTCCTCGCGTTTCGAAAATACATTTAATGTTTCCAGCTGTTTCGTCGAATGTATCGAATGTTACTTTAGTGAAATTCGAAATTTACAATAAATCTTCGAGTATGAAAAATAATCTAAATTATATCTCTCGAATTATTCGAGTGTTTGAGAAAAGAAAAAATAAAATTGTCATTTTTGAATTACTTTTCAAACATTTTTCTAGTGGTTAACCCTTTCGGACCCAAAAGCCGAACTAGCCCAGATTGAAGCATCATAAAATATTTTTAGACTCTTTGATTTTTTTCAACCAACTGCCCTCAATACCCATACCGAAAATCCAGTTTCATAAAAATTTATGAAAATGCATTATCGACTAAACTAGATGGTTTTGGAAATCGAAAATTTAGTAGAAGGGTGGAATTCATTTTTAAATTATGGTAATTGAAAGTAAAATTGATTCCCACCAAGTAGGTATGAGAAATGCCCAGTCAAAAACATGAAAAATGAAGTATAAAAAAATTAGAGCACCGTTTTAAAAATCCAATTATTGAATGACAGGAAATGTCTTTCAATTTTTGAACAAAAAATGAAATTGTCGGAATGCCTAGGTGAGGTTTTTTGGAAAAACGAAGAAATGGTATCGAAAATCCATTGAAAATTGAAAGTTTTTGACAAATAAATATCTTATAAAAGTTTTTCCAAGGCCCCAATTCGCAAAATTTTTCAAACAAAAGTTGTGTATTTTGATCTCAGGAACAATTTTAACAATTACAAATATTTTATTGGATCACTCCCTCCCTTCCATTTTCGCATTTTACGTATGAAAATCACGTGGAAAATCACGTACGTATAATGCACAATTATTCTACATGAGCACGTATAATGCAAAATTGGAGGGGAATGAATGGGCCAATCAAAATTTTTGTAATAAACAAAATTGTTCCTACGATCGAAATACATAACTTTTGTTTGAAACTTTTTTCGATTGGGGCCTTAGGTTCAGATATAGGGAAAAAAGGGATCATGCACTTTCCTCTCCATGTGATTTTCTTGCGTAAAATGCGAAATTGGAGGAGAAGGAGTGATCAAATCAAAATTTTTGTAATAACCAAAATTGTTTCTGAGATAAAAATACACACCTTTTGTTTGAAACATTTTTGAATTGGGGCCGATTTTTTTTTCAAAAACTTGTCAATTTAAAATGGATTTTCGACAGATTAATAATTACAAATTTACAAATATACATACGAGGCGTGATATTCCAAAACGGCCTCTGTCCACTTTTCAAAATTTTACAGGAGAAGCAAAAAACGTGATATAACCTTGAGAATAAAAGCAATATCAGTGGCAATGATTCAGTTCTACAGCAGAGGGTCCTCCGTTAATTCAGTTGTGAGGTCATGAGGCCGTTTTGGAAAATTTTTTTGAAAAATTTTAAGACTGTTTTGGACCATTCTTTTCTTATTTCTTTTTTAAATATCAGCTTTTTCAAACAGGTTAAACGCGTTATATCGATGATTTGACGATGTAGAAATGTGTGTACAGCCTTTTTCCACCAGATGGCGCCATAAAATCATTTTTGAAAAAAGTGGACAGAGGCCGTTTTGGAATATCACGCCTCCATGCATCGGAGCGAAATTTGAAAAAATAAAAGTAACTTTAGTAACCTGAAATTTCAAAAAAAGTAACCAAAATTATAGAAAAAAGTAACCAAAAATTTTCCATTTCCACTTGAATATAATGACTCATAACCCCCTCCCCTCCCCTCATCATCGTTTTTCTCATATTTTCGCTAAATTTGACGTTTCACAACTCTTGAAATCAATGGTAAAAATTTTGAAAAAATCAAAATTTTTAATTCAAAAATAATAATTCATGCATTTTTTCTTTTTCTATAATTATGACGAATTTTAATAGAATAGTTGGCTTAATAGGTGCTCAATTTTTATATCATAGGAAATTTCAATTCTTGAGAAGCTCACAATAAATAATTTTTGAGTTCCTATCAAATCTTAATTTTTTTTGAACTCAATATTGAAAATTCAAAAAAAAAAAAAAAAATTTTCTTGAAAATACTTGATATCAACTTTTTTAAGTTTTTGAACTCTTATTTGTTTTGAAATAGTTTTCAGTTTTCAAATATTTGTTGATTTCAAAAAACGTGAATTTTAGAAAAATTTTAAATTACAAACAATACTGTCCTTTTTTTAATTTTTAAATTTTAATTTTTTTCAGTTTTTTTTATTTTTCAAACAATTTTTAATTTCTATAAATTTAAATTTATTAACAATTTGTAATTTCTAAAAAGTTCTGGATTTCAAAAAATTAAACTTAAAAAACTCAATTTTTTGATTTTTAAACAATTTATATTTAATTTTTAAAAAATAGCCGTTCCTAAAATTCATGTTTATTCAAATAAAAAATTTCCAATTTATAAAAATTGTAATGCCTAAGAATTTAAAGTCTAAAAAAATCAATTTTTTGATTGGCTTATTGCAAAATGAGTAGATACAAAAAAATTTTAATTTTTGAAAGGTCTTCATTCTCCACAAAAAAACAATTTTTCAACATGTGAAATTCACAACTTTTCAAAATTTTTAAAAGGAAAGTTTTGCTCATTTGAGAAATATCAAATTTTTGAAGCATTTTAAGTTCACGAGTTGAAACGATTTTATGTTTCATTTTTGAGGAGTTCTCTATTTTGCAAACATAATTTTCAAATACTTCGAACACATTTTTTTTTTTAATTGAAAAAATTACTAGGTATTCTCATTTAAAAAAAAAGTTTTTAATGAGGAGAAATCGGTTTTATTCTTCGACGGCCTCTACTTTTTTTGAAAAGAAATTTTGAGAAAAAATCGTTTATTTGTCGAGAAAAGAATTTCTCAATTTTTTCAAAAAAATACGGCTTATCTACTTACATTTTTTTTTTCAAGAAATGTGGCTCATTTTTAGACAAGAATAAATCTTAATTCTTCAAGAAAAAAAAAATCACAATTTTTCATACTGACTTGAAAAATGCCTATAAAAGAACTTTCAATTTTTTTAGGAGCAAACATTTTTCTACCTTGAATTTCAATACATAAGTACAAAATAAATATTCCTGAAGTTCGAGCAGAAAAAATCTCAATTTTAAAAGAAGATTCGATAAATTGTTCAATTAAGGTCAGTTGGGGTAACTGGGCCACGTTTTTACAACTCTAAAAAATCTTTATTCAAAATGCCTCACTAGTGAAGAATAACCTTAAATCTTCAAATGGGACGTGTAGAGGGGTGTCATAGAGGTACGCTCACTTTTTTGATTTTGAGGGTGACGCACATACCTGAGCTGAGGAACACCTCACTCTACACAAAGAATGGTGGCCCAGTTACCCCGAAAAATGGGGTAACTGGGCCACCAAATTTTTTTTTTATTAAGGAAGATTCAAGATGTTTAATTCACTTACCCCCACTCAAATGTGAGTTTTGGGGTAACAGGACCACAGTTGTTTGGGGGTAACTGGGCCATGTCATGTTACTCAAATTACTGAGGCCTTCTCAAGGGGAGCTAGGAACCGAATGATAATTGTTATGGTGGGCTTACGATGTCAGTGTTACCATGCAACCAACCATTTACGTCAAGACGATTTTGGAGGGAATTAGGAAGAGAATGGCCCAGATACCCCGGTGGCCCAGTTACCCCAACTGACCTTACTTAATTCATTTTTAAATAAAATATTTCAAATTTTTTGGAAGCAAAATCTCTGAAAAAAACTTTCAAAACGTTTTTAAAGAAATTTTAAATTTTAATGGCAGCTGTTCGTCAGATTTTTGACGAAATAGTAACCAAAATGAGTCCAAAAGTAACCATAGTAACCAAAATGAGCCCAAAAGTAACTAAAGTAACCTTGCCTTTAAAAAAGTAACCAAGTTACTAAAAAGTAACCGTGTTCCGATGCATGCGCCTCGTACGTATGTAATTATTACTTAGATTAGACATAAATTGAAGCCAGTTTAAAATTTAATCAAAAATAATAATCTTTGTTTACCACCCCCCACCCCAAAAAAATTACAGCTTTTGATTGGTAGCCTTAAGTCTTAGAAATAATTTTGGTTATTACTAAAATTGAGATTGGGACTTGGACCCCTCCCTCCCCTCCAATTTTGAATATCAAGTAGTTATGTAGTGTTGGAGTTACGTTAATAAATTTTCGATGGTGCCAAAAAAAAAAACAGTACTGCGACAATCCACTCGTTTGCTCTATTTTTAAAAACTTAGCCTATGTAAACCAGTTGTGCATAAGAATATGTTCAACTTGGAAGTGAATAAAATAAACATATGGTAAACATTTCTCCATGCTCTCCATGTTGATATGGTTTCATATTTGACGATGGGTTTATACCAGTGGCCATGCATCTAGAGTTCAATATGAGATCTCTGTCTCTATATCCGAACCCAGAACCGGTTTAGTTTTGTACTCGCGCTGTTAATTATCCCTTTACCCGGCGTTATTTTCTCCCCAGACGAAATAAAACAGTACAGTCGAGCTGTATGTTGACACAAACAGACAGTCGAAGAATTCAAACGATAAATCGTCTGATATCTTCTCGAATACGGCGTATTTTTGTACCAGATGACACACCGAAGGAGGGGCGAGATCAGTCGATAAATTAGAGTTGAAAAAAAAAATTTCCTAACAAGTTATCTGGCAATGAGTCAAAATGTCGTAATTCTGTACTTATTCGCAGTGTTGCTCTGGAGCAAATAAGCGAGGTATAAGCTCGCTCCTTATTTTATGTAGATAATTAAAATATTATGTGCAAGATTTAGTACCTAATTGTGTCCATGAAGTCCACGTTTTTAATGTCGAGTCAAGTCGAAATAAGATTTTATTTTACGTTTGATAAAAGTCGTAAGTGTCTTGCTGCTCGCTGTAGATATGTTTCTCATGATTGAGATGATAATTTTTTTGAAAAGTTTTCACATATAGTAGATGTTTGATAAAAATAATGAGACCGCTTCTAAAATAAAATATCACCCATGTCCCGAGTAATTTCGCAAGTTTTTTTGATTTTTTGTAACTTTATTTGAAGTTCGAGTTCGAACTTGGAAAATTTCTTACGGCTGGATTACTTTCAATTTTTCGTGTTCTTCAAGATAGTATACAAAACGTAGGGCGTTCAAAAGTTTTTGGAATTCGGCAATTTGATCCACTCGGATTTTTTCTTCGTCATTTTTAAAATGGACCTACGATGCCTCGAGAGCCTCAAAAGTTAAAGGTGGGATTTGCGCCAGGATGTTACCTACGTTGAACGCTTTGTTTCCGAAAATAATACAATATTATTTTAAAATAAACTCCAGTATCGCAATTGGATTTCTCGCAGGTGGATGGAATTTCAAACATTGTTAAGTTGCAGATAGAAAATTGAATTTTTGGCAGGGATTTGAAAAACGAAGAATTTTTAATTGAATGCGTTTTATAAAAAAAAAATCTACCGATTACACGTGATTCATATAATATATATTTTTTATGTCGTCATTATTGGAGAAAAAAATTAAATGTAGGTACCTAACACGAAACAATTTTCAATTTTACATATTTGTTAGTAAGACAAACGGAGGCATGTATTGAAGATATTATTTTTGTACAAAAGTCATGTCAAGGGTTCGGAAAATGCGAAATTTTTGACTGATTAGGTATTTTATTCCGAAAAAAAAAAAAATCCAGGTGTGGTAGATAGGTATATCTTTTTTCTGAAATACATAAATCTTCAATAATTTTTTTGTTTTTAATTGAAACATCGATCGCTACGAAAAAAATTTCCTACTTGAAATCAAATTTTTTTTAGATGAAGAATTTTTAAAATAAAGACGTTTCCCAAAATTTTTCAACATTACTTTGGTAATTTTGATTTTTTTCCAAACATAAACCAACGCATTTTTTTTCAAGTTGAGGATTGAATAATTTTTTTACAGAAAAAAATCTACAATTTTTTTTTACTTGATAAAAAACGAGAATTTTCCCCCAAAAATAAAAAATACCTACCTATTCTTCAATTCAAAAAGTTAAAAAAATTATTATTTCTAAAAAAAAAATTTAAAAATAAAAATAAATGAAAAATAATACCGATTTACCTATAAAGTACCTACATATTATTTTATTATTTTCTAGTTTTTACTACCTACCGAAAAATCAAAAAAAAAAATTCTCAGAAAAAATAAAAAATAAAAAAAAAATTCTCGAATACCTACCTAATTAAAAAACTTTTTAATAAAAAGATTTTTCACTACCTAAAAAAAAAAAATTGTTTTATACCTATTGCGAAAAAAAATGGGGAAAAAAGTGAGAAATCTTTCTTGCCCCCAAAATGGTTATTTTTAGTGAAAAATATTTTTACTACCAAAAAATGAGAAATTCTGTCTTACAAAAAATTTGGAAAAATATCCAGAAAATTGAAGAAAAAAAATTAAATCGAAACATTTTTCTGAAAAAAGATTTCAAAATATTTTTACCCTATAAACTTTGAGCATTTTTTTCTCAAAATAAAAAGTTTTAAAAAGAT
Source organism: Balanococcus diminutus (assembly GCA_959613365.1). NCBI lineage: Eukaryota > Metazoa > Arthropoda > Insecta > Hemiptera > Pseudococcidae > Balanococcus > Balanococcus diminutus. Next base: position 25,944,250 of record OY390718.1, read on the forward strand.
AGTTATAAATTTATAATCCCGAAAAATTAAAAAAAATTTTATTAAAATTAATAGAAAATAAAAATGAATGATTTTCCATCTAAAGAAAAAAAAAATTGAATTTAATCAAACACTGAGAAGTGATTGCTGCCCAAGCGAAGCGAGAGCGAAACATTTTCAAATAAATTACCTACCCCAATTTGAACTAAAAAATAAAATACATTTTCGAATAACTTTGAAAATGTTCAAATTCAAGTATTGTATGTAGTTATAGTATTTTAAGCTTCTGTTGTCGTCACGTAACCCCCCCCCCCCCCTCTCCAAAAAATCTTCGCATACCCTTTGGAGTACAGTATACATGTACCACAATTTGAGAAACATTGATCTAAGTAATATTATGCAAAATTGGAGGGGAGGAGAGCGTCTAATCAAAAATTTTATAATAACAAAAATTATTTCTAGGACCTTAATCTACAACTTTTGTTTGAAAATTTTTTCAATTGGACCCCTGCCTGAATTCGAATTTTGAAAAAGTATCTACCTGATGTTATGTGAAATCGGAGGAGAGGGAAGGATCCAATCGAAATTTTTATAATAACCAAAATTATTTTTAGGATCTTGATCTACAACTTTTATCCGAAAATTTTTTCAATTAACCCCTCCTCTCTCACTCCTCCAGTTTTTAATTAGTATCTTCGGAGTGTTATGCAAAATCGGTGGGGAGGGAGGGGTCAAACTGAAAAAAATTTCAAACAAAAGTTGTAGCCTGAAGTCCTGGGAATAATTTTAGTTATTACAAAAACTTCGATTGGACCCCTCCCTCCCGTACAATTTTGATACCAAGTACAAGTATCTATGTAGTCGACGGTTCCAAAAAACAATACTGAGGCGATTTCACTCCTCAAAAGTACTTCTTAGGTTAATATAATTTTTTCCACGTTGAAAATTTTTTTTTTCTTCAAAATAACACTCGGACAAGTAACAAAAGCAATTATACGGCTAGAATGCGTCCAAGTACAATAAACGTGGTTGTATATTTTGAAAACGAATAGTGTACCAAAAAGATAGCAACGTACGGACGGAATTATTGCGCACCTGTCAGAATAGCTATAAATAACCCAAACATGCTCGAGTAAATTTGATAAAATGTTGGTAAAAAGGTGTAAAAAAAAAGTAAATTTGGAAGTTAAATATATACCGAGGAATACAGTACACGTAGGTACATTGTAAGTACAATATACACCGTAGCGAAAAAATTTTATATTTCTTTCCTGTTCCGAGACTGCGAGTCATACTCGAGAGTCAAGACACATGCACGTACGAATATATATTCGATTTCTCGATGTAAATTTCACATACGTTCGAGATACTACCATTAATAAATTAATTTCGCCAAAAAGGAGTAAATTCTGGCACAAATCAACTCGTTCAACGTTTAGAAACGAAACTTACAGCGTAATTTTCACGACACCTTATTATTTTAGCACCTCGTCAGTGAAACGCGACGTAAAACAAGGAGGAGAAGACACGAGCGAGGTGTTTAATTAAAAAACACGCACGCAATTTCGACGTTCGTTGGCGCGAATTTATAGCTTAAATTTTTACGCAACCATTTGCTCCTAAATTAGGATGCGATTTTTTGCTGCTCTTCGGTGTTCGGTTCCGGTTCGCTGTTCGCTATACGGCAAACTTTTTACAAACCATAAGATTTGCTTATTGAAGATTTACCCCTTGTGAAAAGTTTCTTTTCAAAGTACCACCGAACCAGCTTCGTCGGGTCTTTGTGCGGAAATTTTTTCCAAGACCAAATTATTACCTAGTCTTGTAAAGATCGAATCTACCTTCGAAATTGTCGACTTATACCCTAAGCTCGCTCGTATCTTTGATGAAATTGTAGCATTGAAGAGGATTTTTTTTCGTGAATTTTTCTCCTCTTTTTTGTCGTCTTATTCGCGGGCTTATTCGATGAATACTATATAAAGAGATCGACTACGATAAGGTATGAGTGAATGGAGACGTCGTCGAAAGTTTGATTTTATCCATTTATAAGTCTTAAACACTCTTTTCCACGTTTTGTATAAGTTGAAATTCGAAATCATTCAAAAATATCAGCGTTTTTCTTCGCCATTTGAGAACCTAAAACGTTATTTAATATACATACCAACCTTTATATTTTATTTCAATCTGTTAAATAAAGTGACGATTTATATTTTTCAATGCGATTAGAACCTCTATATTCATTTCTCATACCTACACATCGCCATTTCTTGCTATACAATCATTCTTTCCGACATGGATTAAATTGGATACTCGAGCTTCGTGCTAAAGTGTTTTTTACTTTTAAAATTTATTTTATTTGCTCAAAAAAAGTAACGTTGATAAATAATAACCATCAATTTTCAAGATTTTTTTTTTTTTTTTGATAAATAAGAATGATTTTGTTGAAAAACAGAATTTTTGCAAATTTTTTCTAACACACAAAAATTTCATTTTTCAAACTTTTTTTTAGAAAATTTTATTCAAAATTTTGTTTCAACATACCTAGGTTATTTTAATTTTTAATACTGAAAATGATTTTTTTTCAAATTATCAAAACATTTCTATTATTATTTATATTTTTTATTTTTATTTTTTTGAATTTAGTATTAGGTACATATTTTTTTTTAGAAGTTTTCTTCCAACACCAATTTTGAAAATTATGTCGAATAGCAATTTTTTGAAATTTAACACAGAAAATTTTCAAACTTTTTTTTGAGCAAAAATTTTTTTAAATCATATTTTAAATTTTAAAATAGTTTAATTTTTTCAAAATTCAATTTGAACTTTTTTTTTAAATTTTATTTTAAAAGAATCCTTTAAAATAAATAATTTTCTTGGGACGCAAATTTTGAAAATTTCGTTAAATAACATTTTTTTTAAAATTTTATTCATAGGTATAGTCAAATTTTCAAAAAATTTGTTCAAAATCAAACATTTACAATTTTTTTTTCATTATAAAGAAAATCATGCTTAAACATAGTTGAATAATTTTGAATACGGTTTCAAAACATTTTTTTAAAACTTTCTCGTAAACATTTCTTTTAAATTCTGTTGAAATAATTTTTTTCAAAATTTTCCCTTCTAGATAGATCTTTTGGAATTTTTAAATGCAGGTTTCAGATTTCGGCATAGGTAACAATTTTTTCTCAGGTTTTCTTCTAGCACAATTTTTTTTTTAAATCCATTCAAACAGAAGAAAACCAATTATTTTTTCAATTCTTTTCTATCATTCTCTTATGAATTCTGTTCATATTTTTCAAAAAAATTTTCCTTCAAAATAAATCATTTTGATTTTTTTTAAAACATTTTTTCAGATTTTATGTAGTATTGAAATTTTTATAAGTTTTTATTCAGCACCTATACCTACTTCGAAAATTTCGTTGAATAGAAATTTTTTAAATGTTGCTCAACGCATAAATTTTCAAAACGTTTGTTTTTTCGAACTTTTTTTGTCAAACAAACTTTTTAAAATACAGGTCATTTTGAATAACTACTACCTGAAACAATTTATTTTTTCAAATTTTATTAAAACAGAGTTTATAGTTACCTAAAAAAAAAGTCAAGCTCAAATTTTCAAAATTCCATTGATATATTTTCTTTTGAATTTCGAAGAGAAACATTAACTTTTAGAAATTTTCTTCCAACACTATAACACTGAAAATTTTGTAGGAATGAAATTTTTAAAATTTCGCTCAACAAAAAAATCCTTGACAGTTTTGTTCAAGTTTTTTTTTTTTCAAAATTCTCTGCAAATATTTTTTTGAAAATTTAAAAAAAAATTAAAATTTTCCCCTCAAAATAAACAATTTATGGATTTATTTCTAAAGCATTTTTTCAGATTTTATGTGGCATGAAAAATTTTTCCAACGTTTTCTTTTCCATACCTATTTTGAAAATTTTGTTGAATAGCAATTTTTTAATGCTACTCACTACTCCACTTTTTTTCATGTTTTATTGGATCAGAACAACTGTTGAAAAAAAAAATTCAAGGTCAAATTTTCAAAATTCCATTTGTTTTCAATTTTTTCTTCAAAAAGAAATAATTTTGATTTTTTAAAGCATGTTTTCCTAATACAAAATTTGTTGAATTTTTTTTTCCAATACAAATTTTCTGGACTTTGGTTCAAAAAGCAATATTATAGATATCGTGAGAACATTACAAAAAAAGCGATATTGAAATATTTAAAAATTAAATTCTCTATTGATCCGAGGTATTTTTTGATAATAATTTTGAGAAATCCTTGAAATGAGGTACTAAAAATTTTTAATGAAATTTTCGAAAAATGTCAATTCCAGGTATTCTGTTGAGAAAAGAAAAAAATCTGGAAGTGGGGGGGGGGGAGTGGGATAAAAATAAATTATTTCAAAAATTGAGTAATTTCCCAATTTTTAGATATCACTTCCCTGCAGCTCTGTAAATGTAATTGAGAGTGTCTCTGCAAAAAGGACATTATACCCGGTATATTTCAGTCTAGACCGAGCAGGTGTTTCATACCCTGGCTTGGCGAGGTAGGAGTACACGAGTTCTTCTTCAAAAAATAATAAAAACCTCGAAAATAATTTTTTATTTTTTTCGAAACACGAAATGAATTATTCTGGAAACCATAACGTATACGAAATCGAAAAAAAAATCATTATTTCAACGCAACGTTTCGAAAGGTACGAAAATTTTCTTCGGAATATTTTCATTTTTCATGAATTTTTTGCACCGATATGAAAATAAGGCTTCCCAAGGCTTCCATCAAATTTCATCTTCTAAATGTGCAATTCAAAAGACGAGCGAGCGTTCGTTTGATAATTTCAATGTCGTTCTCTCTCCCAAAAAAAAGGTCACCTTCGAGTGAGAATTTTTTCTTTGATGAAAATATGAAAATAAATAGCGCGTAGACGGATTCGTTTTATACAGAAATTTCAAATTTTCACGCTTTAGATTACGCTAAACAAATTTCATTACTCTACTTGACATTTGAAGAGTGAAAATGAGAATTGAAAAATGATAATTTCTAGAGCCTTGACCTTTACAAAAGCAGAGCATTAACGAGTATAATTTTTTCCTAACATTTTTATTCTTTTATTCGAATTATTCGTGAAAATAAATTCCTTCAACTTTTATAGCTAATTACGTGGAATCGATTTCGATGGAAAATTTATTATAAAATCTGATTCAAAGAAAAATACACTTTCGAAACATCTCTCGAGGTATATAAAAAAAAACACATCCAATCGTATCACTCAAAGAAACTTTCCACTTCAGTTTCAACAACTAGATACAGAGTGTTGAACTCTATAAGCCATGAACCCTTCAGAAAACAATTCGTATTGGAAAAAAAAACACATTCGATATACTTTATTCGATTCCTTGTTAATCATAACGTTAAAGAAAATTCAATCATTTTTCTAACAACGATACCGCCATTAAATCGCAAAATAATACTCGTAAACATGGACACACGTTCACTTTGAGGAAAAAAGGCAATCCCATCGTTGAGCCTGGCAACACGAAGAATATTTATTTCCTATACATAACAATCAAACTGTACGTTGAAAAGTTTCACGTTTATATGGAATTGTAAGATCATGTCCGGCCAAACCCTTTATAGAAATATTCGGTTTCTTTTTTAACGAGAAAACATACAATAAACGAACATATACGCGAAAAAAAAACCAAGCATCGCGCGACAATGCAAGATTAACATGGTAGAAAAGATGTTGAAACTAGCAAAAAATTTCGTCTCGGTTGTTGGTTATGCTTTTTAAAATCCCTTCGGTGGTTTATTTTTTCGGCAATAATAACGCATCTATGGATTCGACTAGATTGATCATAAATTTCTGCTTTGTATGGTAACGAGTAAAGAAGACTGAAAAATTCATTTTTTTCTCTCTCTCTCTCTCTCTCCTCCGTAGATACATAAAATTTCACGATAATAATCTGTGTGGCTTTATACGTCGAAACCGAGAGCTCTATAAAATCGATATTTTTCCAACCCCTACGTCGAAATCCGTCATTATTGATTTAGCATTAGAAATTGCGTAGGAAAAAAACACACCGAGAAAGGGAGAATGCCGAATAGAGGAGGCTTCTGTATTGCCAAAGAAAGTATAAAATAGCCGGTAAAACAAACGTAATATTAATAACAGTTTATTTCAAAGTCCGGCCTTGTTTATTTCGCCATCCCGCAGTTGATGTTCTTCCCACGCCAGTTCGTCTTTTTATAAGGGTGACCAAAATAAGAAAAAATCACACAAATATACCCACTGCTGTGATGTCACCTCGCAGGTATAATTTTACCAGGAAAAAAACCAATTTGAGATGTGGTTTCTACGATGATGTTTCAATTTTAACAAATTTTCAAATTTTAATTCGAAGTTCAGATATATTGAAAAAAGCTTAAAGGTCGATTTTCAAACGTTGTTAATTTTTTGCAATTTTGAAGATTTGATCATTTTTTTTGAATGTACCTTCAAAATAAATCTTCAAAATTGGGTTACTTGATAATTAAAAAAAAAATTCAAATTACATACCTAGATCAATGTTTACAATTGACTATTTTTTTCAAACATTTACAACCCCTCCCCTCCCTCTACAAAATCGTTCGTTTTTAATCGATAATTTTTTTAACATATTTGTGGAAAACATCCAGAAATCCTACCAATTTTTTTAATTCACAAAAAAGTGACCTATTTTTTGAAAAAAAATTCATTTCAAAAATTCCAAAAAATGTTGTAAAAATTTTCTTTAAAAAAAGATTAAAACAATTATTTTGAAAACAATAGATTTATTAAAATGCCAAATTAAAAAAAAATAGGCAATTTCTAGTGAAATAGAATATAAATTTCACTTTTGCCTAGAATTTTTTTCTGATAAATTTTAAAAAATGGATAATTTTTTGTAAAAGTACAGCGAATACCTCGATAGGATTTTGAGTTTTTTTTAAAAGTAAATTTTCATTTCTTTTTCAAAAAATTCATGAAATGAGTATAATTATTTCCTCACGAAGAAACATTTTATGGTATTTTTCATGAAAGTTCTAGGTGTTAAAAAAATGTTGATTGGAATTTTGAATTTTTCAAAGAAATTTTCGAAAAATTGCTTTTTAAAAAGAAAATTCAGACGAATTTTTTTGTTGAGGTCCCGGCTGCTGCGATCTACGAGTTGCGAAGCCCACTCAATCAAGGCATATCCAATAGTAATCCATTATCAATATTTTCGCTTGAGGAGTGTATCTAATTACTCAAGGTGCCCTCAAAGTCTAATTTTAAAATGTGCCTTCTTTGGTTTTTCTCAAACCAAGAATCTGAATGAAAAAGCCAATATAAAGGGCGAAAATTACAAAAAGTGAAAAAATCAGATTTTAAGATTGTTGGAGGTTACATATCCTCAAAAAAAAAAAAAAAAAAATTACAAAAACGGAAAAAATTACTACTTTTGATCCCTGGCTGAATCAATGTGCTCATTCTTCTTCATAAATCCAATTTTTTCATCAATACCAAGTAAAGTTTTGATACTCACCTAAAACAGAAAAACAAAAACAATTAAATTAAATTACCAATAATTATGAGTATTTAAAAAAAAATAGATACAAGAAGTTTCAATTTTTTTGGAATAAAAAAATATATTTTTTAAAATAAAATAAAAATTACCTCAACTTTCGTAAAAAAAAAAAAAAAAAATTCTAAACTCTTTTAAGGAAAAAAATAAGTAAAAAATTTTAAATTTACTTACATGGGTATTAAAAAAAAAAAAAAAAAAAAAAAAAGAAGTTAGATATAGATATTTATTAATTTTTTGAGAGGAAAACACTTTTGTTTTTTTTTTTAGGGAAGAAAAGTTCTCGACTTCTCAGTGGTAGAAATCTTTCTCAGATTTGGGAAAAAATTGGGCTAATATCTTTCATTCTCAAATATTTGTTCACATAAATTTTTTACATCCTTTTGTTTAAAAATTTTTCAACAATGCAATTAAAAATATTATGTTGAAAAATTGGCGGGATGGTCAAACGTAGCATTAGAGGGAAAATGGAAACGTCAAATTTAAGAAAGTTTGTTCTGAAATAAAATAAGATTTTTTATTAAAAAATGAAATAATATATCATAATTATGTACGTACCTACATGAGTAGAATTTGAAATAAATAAAAAAATAAAATTACAGCGAAATTGTTTGGACCATTCAAGTATTTTTTCGTATTAGTCAAGATATTCTTTTTTTTATAAATCAGAGTTGAGGCGAATTTTTTGTGCCTAAGGCTGAAAAATTTTTAATCCACGACTGGATATTCTCAGTTTTTTAATTTTTCAAAAAACTTAAGGTTTCTGAAGCGAAACTTCGAGATAGTATTTTTTTTTAATTCGATACTGTTTATTATACTTTAGCATCAGCCGTAGGAGGATATTTATGATATTAAAAAAAAGAACATGGTGGTACGCTTCACGAGACGCACAGAAAAAAAATGAGACCTGGCTTTTTTCAACGTTTTGTTTATTTTTCAAACGTAAGTATGATATTAGGTACGTAGTTCGTTTGTCGATAGAACCTTTTTTTTTGTACTTAGGTGGTACTTTGAATTAAAAAGTTATAATGGAATCACGTTCTGATCAATTTGTATTCTTAAAGAAAACATTTAATTAAAAAATAGGTTACATGCTCATATATTGATACTAGATAGATATAGGTTAGGGTGGTTCAATTGGTTCATAATTTCATTTTTTTCGAAATGCAAAGAATTTACCTTCTGAAAATGATTCTTTTGGTGTGAAATCATCCACCTAAAAATTTTTCTTCAAAAAAAAATCAAAATGGAGTACATTTCAAAATTTTATTCAAAAAAGGTCTCAAATCACGAAAAAATTCAAAAAATTCATTTCAGAATTATGAATTTTTTCATTACAAATTTTTTTTTTGTCCCAAAAAATTCAACTCTATAAAACAATAAGTTTTTACCTAATTCTAAAAAATTCTGAATTTTTTTAAATAAAATTATTTTTGAATTCTTTCTTCTGATTTGGGAGTCTTTTTTTAAATGAAGTTTTAAAATAGGTATATTTATTTCACTTTGATTTTTTTCAATAAAAAAATTCTAAAATCCCAACTTTTGAAAATTTTTTATTCCCAAAAATTTGAATTTTTCTTCAAAAAAATCAAAATATACGAGTAGATACGTCAAAATTTTATTCAAAAAAAGGTCTTAAATCACGGAAAAATTCAAAAATTTTATTTCAAAAATATTTTTTGATTTCAAAAAATTTAATTCTAAAAAAATGAGGTTTTATCCTAAAATTTTTTAATTTTAAAAAAGTTTTGAATTTTTTCCTTGTGATTTGGAATCTTTTTTTAAATACTTTGATTTTTTTAAGTGAAAAAAATCTAAACTCGTAATTTTTGGGTTTGCCAGTTTAAAAAATTTTTAAATTTTTTTTAATTTAATTTTTTTATATATAAAATAGAGCATACCTAATTTCTTATTTTTTGAAGTAATTTTTTCCATTATATACCTAATTATTTTCTAAAATAAAAAATACTTCATAAAAAAGTAAACTTTCCGTGAAGCATTTGCGACAATAAAAAACGACGGTAGAACAGTACGTTGAAAAAACGTCAAATGTGCGACCATAAAATGGACGTAATTTTGTCGTATATCCGATTTTTCAAACACGTCACAAATACGTCAGTAAAACGATCGTGAAATGGACGTAATATTGTCGCATATACACTGTTTGAAAAACGTCAAAAATACGTCAGTAAAACGATCATGAATTGGACGTAATATTGTGGCATATACTATTTTTCATGAACGTCACATTTACGTCAGTAAAACGATCGAAATTTTTTTTTTTTAATTTTCCAAGTTCAAAAGTTTGAAAAAATTTTGAAATTTTTTTTTCTAGTCGAAAGCGATTTTTCATGAATGTTGCATGTATATCACAAATACGACAGTAAAGTGATCAAAAAATTTTGAAATTTGTTTCAAGTCCAAAAATATTGAAAAAGTGTGAAACAATTTTTAACAGTTGAAAAAAATTGAAAAACTTTAAAAAAATTTATAAGTCCAAAATCTGAAGGTATTGAGTGGTCTATATGAGTGTTTTATGAGCATACTTCCAATGTAAGGGGGTGGCTTAGTAGATAATTAGAGTACTCTTGTGCGGGAGGTCGATGGTTCGAGCCCCGGTGGTGGCAGATTTTTTATTTCTTTTTTCGATTTTTTTGGGAATTATTAGGTACAATATGTGTTTAGGGATTGTTCCAAGCATTAATTACATTGATTAAATGATTTTTAAAATTAAAAATTAGGTCAGTACTATGTAAATATTGAGTGGTATTATTGACGTACATGCGACAAAGATACGGTCGCAAAACGGTGGTACAAAGGGGAAATTTACAGTGTTTTTACCATGCGTATTACTGTCGCAAAATTGACGTATTCCTATCGTTTTTTTTTAGCGTATTTTGGTCGCCAATGCTTCACGGGTTGTCTTCAATTTTTTTTTAATGTCTCCAAAAATTAAGAATTTTTTTCTGTCACTCATTTTTTAAAATTAGTTTTCGGTAGATTAATCCGAAGTGATTCACCCGAGCAGCACAATCGACAAATTATCGAAATAAAAAATCGACAGAATATCGAATTCGATAAAGTGTCGCGTTAGTTCCGCCTAAATCGTGAAATTATCTTTCGATATATAGATAGATTATCGACGAATTATAGTTAGCAAAAATTTCGAGATAGTAAGATATTTTATCGATAATATATCTATAATATCGAAAGATAATTTCACGATTTAGGCGGAACTTTTGCGACACTTTATCGAATTCGACATTCTGTCGATTTTTTATTCCGATTTTTCGTCTTTTACTAGCTTTTTTCTATAATTAAAAATCATTAATTAGCATAATTAATACATTAAACTATGCCTAAACACATTATTCATGTTGCGATAAGAGGATCATTTCAGAAAAAGTCAAAAAAATTATAAAAAATCTGCCACCCGTGGGGCTTGAACCATCTACCTCCTACATGGTAATCCTCTTCCTTAACCACTATCCCGTGTAGCAATTGTCGACATCGACATTTATGTCGACAAAATTCAGACACATTTTTTTCTCGGTTAACGATGAATTAAAAATGATATTTGAGATTTAAAGTAATCTTCTATGTTAAACATAACTGTTCAATCAAAATTTTTGAATTTTTCTCAGTATTTTCCTATAATTTAGAAAACGTTGTTTTTCTACATAGACAAGTCGATGTAAAAATCGATACTCGATAAACGCATCGACATTTATGTCGACAATTTCTGTCAATTAAATTTACAAATTTTATATCTAAAAAGAACTAAAAACAATTAATAAGAACATTTTAAGCTCAGGAATAAATAATTTTTGAAAGAATCACAAAATTTTCTTATTTTTCAAAGTTTTGAATAATACAACGACTTGTCGAGTTATTGTCGACATAATTGTCGATGGTCGAATAATGCATCGACTTCACTGTCGACAGTGTCGACCAGAGGAATTTTAAGTCGAGATAGTGTCGATGTGATTGTCGAGGGTCGAATAATGCATCGACTTAACTGTCGACAGTGTTGACCAGAGGAATTTTAAGTCGAGTTAATGTCGATCTAATTGTCGAGGGTCAAATAATGCATCGACTTGACTGTCGACGTCTTGAGGGTGATTGTGATACTCGCAGATAAAGTGTGTTGTGAATTAGTACATAAGGTCTAAGAATCATCTCTATGTTAGTTGGACACTCGCATGTGTCCAGCTACAAAGGTGGCCTCAATGCCGCATATTTGACAAAAAATGTCGAAATGTTGGCTTGAACACTATTTTTGGTGTAATTTTAATATATACTTATATTGAATATTTGAACTTAGCATATTTTTCAAAATCTCACCATTGCAAATGTCGATGTGGATGTCGATATAAATGTCGACACATCGAAATCGGTCACTTTTCGATCGTACATGTCGACACGATTGTGGATGGTTTGTCGAGCTTGTTATCGACATGTTTGTCGACCGTCCAAATATGGCTCGACATGTCGAGCCATATTTGGACGGTCGACAAACATGTCGATAATAAGCTCGACAAACCATCCACAATCGTGTCGACATGTACGATCGAAAAGTGACCGATTTCGATGTGTCGACATTTATATCGAAATTAGCATCGACGTTGCTACACGGGATGCCATACATTATCGTTGAGGAAATAGCAATAAAACGCTTATAATAGGCAGTTTAGTACTTCCAGACGAGATGGACTTAGAAAAATTTTCACCAATTTTTAAAATTTGGAAATAATTTCAAATATCGTCACAAAATCGTTGAAAAATCGTTCGACAAATTTCAGATTATTTGTCGATAATGTAGTTTCAAATATCGCCACAAAATCGTTGAAAAATCGAATTCGAGGAATTTCATATCACGTGTCGGTAATATAGTTTCAAATATCGTCATAAAATCTTTGAAAAATCGAATTCGAGAAATTTCAGATTACGTGTCGATAATAAAGTTTTAAATATCTTCACAAAATCGTTAAAAAATCGAATTCGAGAAATTTCAGATTATTTGTCGATAATATAGTTTCAAATATCGTCACAAAATCGTAAAAAAATCGAAATCGAGAAATTTCATATTATGTGTCGATAATATAGTTTCAAATATCTTCACGCAATCGTTAGAAAATCGAATTCGAGAAATTGCATATTATGTGCCGATAATATAGTTTCAAATATCTTTACAAAATCGGTAAAAAAATCGGATTCGATAAATTTAATATAATCTGTCGATAGTATCGTTGACAAATATCGTCATAAAATCTTAATAATATCGAATTCGATAGTTTTTAGATTTTTTGCCTATGAAATTGTACCGATAAATCTTTATAATATCGTGAGAACATCTATAGATTTTCAAACGATTTTTTATCGATACGTTACATCTTCCGATATTATCGATCGAGTGTGCCGCTCGGCCACTGTGAATTTTTTTGTTCTTTTCTGTTTGTTCAGTCATTTCTATAAAATCTCTGCAATACGAAGTTTTAAATTGTATTTTTTCAAAAAAGAAACGAAAAATGGAATATCCGACTTGCTACATTCAATTTTCTTTCTCCCTAATTAACTCGAATAATCGAGGTTCTACTGTACAAAAATTCTCATCAATCCAGTTGAACACACGAGGTATAGGTAGGTTAGATACCCTTGTGGAATGAACTGTAGCTAAAGTACAGTACACGACGATTCATACAGATTTGATAAACATAACTAGGACCAGACCTTTCGTCACTTACACATTACTGTTCTTTTTTTTATTTATACACCATTCAAACGTCATAAATACACAAGAAGATCTCGCTGCAGCATTACATCACAGCCAAAGAGAGCGCAGTATATTTTTGAACTGCTTTGTCGTAAACGCGAGCAGAGTACGTCGTACACGCGAACGATGCGATGGTTATCCTCGCCACTAAAATATGACACCGAATACAGAAATATACGTACAAGCACGATGCGTGCCAGATTTTTTGTAGCTCAACTCGACGGCGAACAGGCTGCAGCGTTCATTATCGAAGACCAACTGATGGATTTGAGCTTACCCAGTGCTATTTTCGTGTGGCTCGCTAAAGTCTGCTTGCACAGTACACACTACAAGACCTAATTTACTTTCTGAGGTTGACCAGTTGACCACGTATATTTACACTGAAAGGGAGCCTTTTTTCCTTTATACTTTTTTGCCTTGCCTCGTGCCTGGTCGTCGTCCCAGATCCCACGCAGCTTGACGAATGGTAAAAGTGAAAACAGTTTGTAGAGAGGCTTTAAGATATTCATTATGAAAAGCCTACCATACCAACGTACATCCTGTTTAAAGGCTGAAAAGGTTATACTCTGTTTAGCTGGTGAACTTTGAGCGAAAATTACACTATGTGTATAACTTCATCAAACTATCCACTAAACCAAATTAACTCGTGAAACAATTTCGCTACATCGCATCGTGTACGAAATGTCTGCTATAGTTTTCGTCGGCTGTCTACAACGTATTACTACAACACACGTTGTTGCAGCATTTGTTCGTATGTGGAGGAAGAAAGGGGGCAAGACACAGGGGAATGTGCCGTGTATTCGTAATATAGTTTTAAAGCACGAAAGAGAGAAAGACGTGATACAATTGAACCGATGCCAATAATCCGACAATTTGCTATTAAAAACTTGTATCGGCGAAATGCATTTCTCTCTCGCGTTGTTGCTTTCATACCCTGCCAGTGCCAGCAGCAGCCTCCAGAACAGCTCGTGCCTCGCGTATGTGTACCCTACCCTTGTACCCCGAGTCACCGACTCCGCGGATGACGACCACGACGTTCTAAACATGATGAGCATTTTTAGATCCAAGTGCCTAAATTTGCTGCTCTCTTATGTAAGCGTGCTATTCCCTACGTCGTATGTACGATATGCTTTCTCTTTGGAACTCTCCACTTCCGGGGTTATAATTACTCGTAGGTACTTTGAGATAAGAAGCTGCAGTCTATACATGAGGTAGGTATAGAATTTCCGCGACTATGCATTCCTTGGCGTTGGTGGTTGGGGCCAATGTACTATACGTACTAAGACTACTTCCTCGTGTGCGGTAAATATTAGGTTTATCTCCGTCGGTGGATCGTTGAATTGAATATTTTTAAATATCGAGATGCGGTGGAGGGGATTTTACGAGGATGTCGAATGAGGGATGAGGTAACGAAGAGGAGAAAAATGAAAATATGAGATGAATATGTTGATATGGGTGAGAGATTGATCGATGGAAGGATTATAGAGGCATTCAGATAGTCCAAAAATTATGTAAACAATATTACTTCCCCTTTTCTAAAAAAAAAAATTGCTAAAAATGAACAATGGCATAAAAATTGGTTAATTTACAATAAGGCTCGGAAATAGTCATTATTTCACAATTTAGTCACTGTATTTTCGTCCTTTTAGATTTTTTATTAAAAATTTTGGGTTCAAAAGGGAGAGGGAAAAAATTTATAAAATTGAAACAAGAGTGAAGAAATGACTTCCATCTGATCCCTTGCAATTTTTTCATTCTTACCTATATCATTATTTTCGTCATTTTTTTTTTGAATTTTTGAATTTTTGGTTACACGGTGTCTGTCGGACCCCCCTCCCCCCAAAAAAGACTCATCTTTTTCACTATTTTTTTTATTTTTTTATTACTTTTTACAATGCTTTCAGAAAACCACTCCCTGAAAAATGATCAAAAAATTAAAAATCAAATATATTGCAGAAAAATTTTTAACCAGCAAGAGAAACTCGTATTTTGAATTTCGCTCAATAGTGGACAGAACTTTGTGATTTTTCGACATCGATTGTTTAATTTTTTGATTTTTTCTCACTACTTTTATTGAAATTTTTGACTAAATTCGCTACTTTTTCACTGACTTTTACTACCGATAATCTCAGTGAATTTAGTAAGTATGTAAAACACAATTGAATTCAAGGAAACGAAATTGTCGACACACTAGCAAAATCTGCCATAAATCCCTCCCCACTCTCTACCCTTTCCACAGATGACATCAAATCTTTGTTAACCCAACAAATTTACTCAAGCTGGCAAAACTTATGGTCCCAACAAGTAAACAATAAATTATACCAACATAAAAAAACAGTGCACCCTTGGAAAAACCTCTCACAATTAAATAAACAAGATGAAATCATTATAACCAGACTAAGAATTGGACACACAAAAATTACTCACAATTATCTTTACCAAAAAACTCCAAAACCTCTATGCCCATTCTGTACTATTCAACTTATATCTATCCAACATATCCTGTTCGAATGCCCCAAGTTAAAACAAGAGAGACTAACCCTACAAATAAATGAAATCCCCCCCCAGTTATACCAGATATTCCTTCCGAAATTCAAAAATTCATAAACTTAATTAAAAAACTCAACCTCACAAATAAAATTAAAAAAATTCTTCCGATGCGTGTAATAATCCTGTAATTATAAACACCCCCCCCAAAAAAAAAAAAAAAAAAAAACAATTGAAATTTTGTTTAAAATCAAATTCTTAAAAATTCTGTTCAAACGAATGTTTTTCAAAATTTCGTTCAAACATTATGAAATCTTTCCGAATTTCCTTCGAAATTCAGCTCAAACCATATTTTTCAAAATTTAATTTAAACTTGGATTTCTGTATAAATTGCCTATTCAGGACATTTTTTTGTAGAACAGAATTTTTTCAAATTCTTTTTTGAAACAAAATTTTCGTACAATTGACTCGGCAATCTGCATTGAATTTTAAAGAAATTTTCATCAAATGTAAATGAAACCTGAATTATATAAAAAAAAAAAAAAAAACCAAGTATAAAAATTTTATTTAAACCCAAAATCTTTTTTGGTTTAAAAAAATTTCTCTTGACATGTAAAAAAAATAATGCCTATAATAATTAAAAATTCCACAAAATTATTCAGGTAAGAAAAAAATTTCGTAGAAAATTGTAAAAAAAAAAAAAAAAAAAAAAAATCAAAGTGAATCATTCAAAGTGTGAATCTTTTATAATGCAAAAAAATCGTATACCTATGACCTATGTCAATTGTTTTTTTTTGTTTTTTTTTTTTGGAGAAAGGGAGGGAGTTTCAAAATTATTTTTTTGAGCATTCTTATGAAAAATTATAACTACCTACCCACCCAGTTTCCTTAAACTTTAGAATTTTTTAATTTCTGCTATTTTTTTCAAGTAAGCACCTATTCATTGTTCAACAAAGTAGATAAAGATATAATGAATTTTAGAAATCTACGTAGTTTACTTTTCTCCCGATACTGGTTATTCTAATGTGCAGTTTTGATTTTTTTGGGTGATTCCAGCGTGATAATTGGCAGTTCAAAATAGAGAATTTTCCTCAGGATTTCTAAGGAAAGTTTTCAACAAAAAAAAATCTGAAGAAAAATTAGAGATTCTTTTAAAAATGTTGTATATAGAACGTTTCTCTAAAAACAAAATTCAAGAATCTTGGCGACAATAAAATTTCAAGAATTTTATTTTGTATAAAAAATTACAGTTCTTGTACAAAAGTGTTTGTAAATTTTTTTTTCAAAAATAAATGATTTTTTGAAGACATTGAAAAAAACTTGAAGGAACTTCCCAAAATCGATTTTTCGAGATTTTAAAGAAATTTTTCAAAAATCTTCAAGAGGGAAATTTTTAAAATGAAAATCTAAAAAAAAAATACAGATTTGGAGTTTTAAAATATTTCAACACCCCCTCCCCCCCCCCCCATTCCCAAACACCTAATTTTATTCTGTAATGTGATTTTTCCAGCACAATTTATAAATGAGACAATTTCTAGCCTATTTTCATTAGTAATTTTGATAAAGAATTTTTTTTGAAAATTTTTTATGAAAGAATTTTTTCATGAGAAACTTTGAGGTAGGTATACTATGTATATAAGTACATAAAAAATTCTTTTCAAGATTTCAAAAGGTAATGTTCATAAAAAATCAGATAAGAAATGTCAAATTTGTGAAAAAAATTGAAATTGAAAAAAAACTTGAGATTTCTTTTCAAAGAAGAAGAAGATCGGAAGAACAGAAATAAATTTTAAAATACCTATAGATTTTTTCAAGAAAATTTTAATGAGAAAATTATAATTGGTTTTTCTAAAATTTGATACCTGCTAATTTATTTTTAAATATTAATTTTTTCAATTTGTACCAAGAAATAAAAATCGATTATAAAATTGAAATTAAAAAATCGATTTCAAATCGATTTCTAATATGAGAATCTATGCTAGCATTTTCCCCCGATGAACTCTTATTTCATAGAGAAGTTAACATAGCGAATAAATAAATAAATCTACAAAACAATAGACCTCTGCGAACATTCAAAGTAAGCTAAATTATATCCCAGGCAGTTGGGAAATTTACCAAAACACAAAGAGGGTCATCAGAGAGCTAACACGCCCCCCCCCCCTACCTTGATGAAGCATTTACGAATCCGTAGCTATAAAATGAAAATTTAGCTAATGATCAAAAAAGGGTCAAAATGGGAAAAAAAGGGCCCAAATATTTTGCAAAGGTATGTAGATATAGCTAACCGTACGTATATATAGGTACTCAATTTAAAACACATTTCAAGTCGATTACAATCTGTTTCACGGGTTTCGTGTACAGCTCGTGGGTAGCTGGGTAGTTGGGTAGGTACACTACACACTCGACTACAAACCTACACCTATAGCACTGTTACTGTTCGTAGTCGTAGGTAATCATAAAGAGCTTTACATTTCGACGAAACATCATTAGAGAGTTTCTCGCCAAGGTTTTAAGACCTAATAGTTCGCTATACTCGTTGCCCTATCTCCAAGTTCCTATTTTTGGGATGATGCTGCTGGGGCTGTGTATTTTACTTAAACAAAACAAAATTTCAAAACCGCATTACACTTACGCATTTCGAATAAGCATTTAAACTGGGAAACTATTAACATTGTAAATTTTCTCTATTACTCTATTCGTCAATTTTACAAGGTGTTATTTATCATGCACGCGCGGTTCGCGTGCGTACCCAATACGTACGCTTTATAATAGTAGGCATTAAGTATAGGTAGACGCTCGACGACCGGGCCGCAAAAACGATGATAAATTTTATTACGTTAAAACGCCATCAAATTAGAGACGAGTCGATGAAATATGTAGGCGATTTATTTTTTCGACGTTTCATGACTATATGTAGCTTATATATATATACGGAGCAGGGGTGGATTTCACAAGGTTCAAGGTGCACACTGCACATACCGTAGGCTAGAGCCCGAGTTAGCTTCGTATTACTGCTGGAAATATGAACATAGGGGTTCGAATACGTATATACGAGACGAGTACGATGATGGCGAATTTCATACAACATATCGAAGAATAATTCGAGTTCAAAAAAAAATAAAAACTTGCGAGCTTTATATTCGATAAACGTAGCCGGCATACTCGGTAATAAAACATGGAGCTATATATTACAGGTAAGTTGTTAACAAGTTGTTATAAGTATAGGCGTCACGTTGCGTTAATGGACCGTACTCAGGTTACGCCGCCGTGAAAACATTAGGGTAACAAATTAAGATATCACTTCTTTATTATTATAGATCGTTCGTATGCTAAACATTTTTAATGGAAAATTTACCTTGATAAAATAATAAACACGCGTTTTCTTCCTATAATATGTAATACTCGTTTAAATGCCTACCAAAATTTCATCTCGACCAATACAAAGTTAGGCACTCTCGAAATCTTGATTTAGAGGAATTCTGAGTAGCTGAATAAAATTGAAAGATGCACCAGTTTTGCATTTTAGAAAATAATTCTTCACAAAATTTTGTACGTTTCTAACATATTTACGAAATTATCAAAATTTTCCTAAAATTCGATAGATCAATTTTTAAAGTTCGATCTATTTTCTTTCACCTTCTTTTAAAGTTCCTTGAAAAAAAAAAAAAAATGTGAAAATGAGAAACTAAAAAAATATGCTTCAATTTTAAAATTTAGCTAAATATCCAACTTTGATCTATTTTTTAAATTAAATATCAAATCATTAAAATTTTGTTAGAATTCCAAAAATCGTTATTTATATATTCTAATTTTTGAAATTTGGCCAATGTTTAAAATTTGTTAGGTACTTTTAAAATTTTAATAAATATTTAAAATTAAAATTAGGCTTAATTTTCATTTCAAAAAAAAGTAGATACATATTTTCTTAGAAATGGATTTGTACCAAATTTTAAAAATTTTCTTGAAATTCAAAACTAGGTAATTTTCACATTTTACACAATTTATTTTGAAATTGAATAAATTTATAAAATTCACTAAAATTTAAAAAAAATAAACTATACAGATGAAAAAATTTCAAAGCTCTCACTCAATCTACTCATTTTTGAAGAGTTGGCAATTTTTAATTTTAATAAATTTTAAGACCCGAGCGGCACACTCGATCGATAATATCGGAAGATGTAACGTATCGATAAAAAATCGTTTGAAAATCTATAGATGTTCTCACGATATTATAAAGATTTATCGGTACAACTTCATAGGCAAAAAATCTAAAAACTATCGAATTCGATATTATTAAGATTTTATGACGATATTCGTCAACGATACTATCGACAAAGAATATTAAATTTATCGATTCCGATTTTCCACCGATTTTGTGCAGATATTTGAAACTAAATTATCGACAAAGAATATTAAATTTATCGATTCCGATTTTCCACCGATTTTGTGCAGATATTTGAAACTAAATTATCGACAAAGAATATTAAATTTATCGAATTCGATTTTTTAACGATTTTGTAAAGATATTTAAAACTATATTATCGACAGATTATATGAAATTTCTCGACTTCGATATTTTACCGATTTTTTGACGACATTTGAAACTATATTATCGACAGATTATATTAAATTTATCGAATCCGATTTTTCAACGATTTTATGACGATATTTGAAACTATATTATCGACACGTAATATGAAATTCCTCGAATTCGATTTTTCAACGATTTTGTGGCGATATTTGAAACTACATTATCGACAAATAATCTGAAATTTGTCGAACGATTTTTCAACGATTTTGTGACGATATTTGAAATTATTTCCAAATTTTAAAAATTGGTGAAAATTTTTCTAAGTCCAACTCGTCTGGAAGTACTAAACTGCCTATTATAAGCGTTTTATTGCTAATTCCTCAACGATAAGGTATGGCATAGTGGTTAAGGAAGAAGATTACCATGCAGGATGTAGATGGTTCAAGCCCCACGGGTGGCAGATTTTTTATAATTTTTTTTAACTTTTTCTGAAATGATCCTCTTACCGTAACATGAATAATGTGTTTAGGCATAGTTTAATGTATTAATTATGCTAATTAATGATTTTTAATTATAGAAAAAATCTAGTAAAAGACAAAAAATCGGAATAAAAAATCGATAAAAAATCGACAGAATATCGAATTCGATAAAGTGTCGCAAAAGTTCCGCCTAAATCGTGAAATTACCTTTCGATATTATAGATATATTATCGATAAAATATCTTACTATAATCTCGAAATTTTTGCTAACTATAATTCGTCGATAATCTATCTATATATCGAAAGATAATTTCACGATTTATGCGGAACTAACGCGACACTTTATCGAATTCGATATTCTGTCGATTTTTTATTTCGATAATTTGTCGATTGTGCTGCTCGGGGAATCATAAATATTGATTTTTAAATTCAAACGAATTTTCAACATCACAGAAATACTCGTAATAATTCACAAAGGCATGGTGAAATTTCACAATTTTTAAAATTTTTATTTTCAAGTTGGTAGGTCTGGTAGGTCTAGGTAGGTATAATATATTTTTGGAATTAATAATCAACTTTAAAATTCAGCTGAACTTGAAAGGGATATATATATATTCTCAAAATTTGATAAATTTTTACAACTATTGTAAATTTTCGAAATTAAATCAATTTTATAATTCACACAAATTTTCAAAAAACTAAATTTAAATAAAAGACTTAAAATATGACTCAACTTTGACATTTTTAAAAATTTGGTCATTTTTAAATTTAGTGTATAGATATTTTTGAAATTCGTCAATTTCCTTAGGGCGGGGGGTCAATGTTAAATTTTCATTGAAAATGTATTTTTTTTTTTTAATTTTTGGTAAAATAATTGTTGAAAGGGCCGAGATCAGGGTAAAAACTCCAATCTATGATTATTGTTTTTATTCGCTGATTTCATGTGATGAACTGAATTCCTGAAAAATGAATGAATTGAAGTGAAATTTGAGCAAGAGGCGTATAAATGAGTATCTACTATCTAGTAAAGTATCTCGAAGGAAAAAATTTTCGATAAAAAGTTATCGGTTTTCTAAAATTTCAGATTCGCCCCCCCCCCCCCCACCACCACCACCACCAAAAAATAATTTGGAAAATTTTAATTCAATTTTTAAAAAATAATAATTCATTCCAATCATTTTTTTTAATAAGACCAAATTTCAAAATTCAACTGAATTTTCCAAAAAAAAAAAAAATACCTACCTACCTCTATTAGGTGAAAAATTGGTAATTTTTTTTAAATTCAGTCAATTTTTAAAGGCTATAGAAAAGGAAATATTTGGTGCATTTTTAAATTTTCTTAGCTTTTGAAATTATTTCAATATGTACCTACGTAAAATGTAATCAACTTTCAAAATTCACTTTTTTTCAAAAAACTAAGAAAGAGTAATTTTTTAAAGGTTAATCAATTCCTTCTATTTTTACAATTTCTAAAATGTTTTGAAAATTTTTAATTTGGTAATTTCTAAATTTTAGTATTATTTCAAAATTAGGTCATTTCTTGAAAATGATTCAATTTTTAGAATTTAGCGAATTTTTAGAATTTAACAGTTATTAAAATTCAACTGAATTTTCTAAAATTGACTAAATCCAACAAATTCTTAAGCCCAGTTGTACAATATTTTGTTAAACTCGACTTAACTAAAACCGCTGTGGGTGCACCATATTCGCGATATACACAATAAAACAAACGTTTTAGCCAATTACGTTTCATCAGCATTCAAAAAATCTTCTGGCTAGTTATACCGTACGACTTAAAACTTTGTCTTTTCTTTAAACTATGCTCAAAAAGAAGAAAACACGTGTTTTTAACAGTTAAACTGAGCCTTAACTTAAACCGCCGATATCGGCGAATTAACTTGGTAACACTGGTTTAAATTATATTTTGATATTTTCACTTCCAACAAAATATAAACATTTTCTTATGTACAAAATTCGAAGAAATGTCACTTTAAAAAAAAAAATCTCTGAAGTTTTCGCACTGAAAATGTTTTTAAAAAAATTTATTCATCAACATTTTCAACTTATTTTCATATGAAGCCGTGATAACAAAGAAATCAGTTAATTTAACATCCAAATAACAATCAACCACGTATTTTCGGTGGTTTTGCTACACCTAAATTCGGCCATATTGTATGCCGGATGGAATATGATTGGTTTAGATTTTGTTTTTGGTTCTTTTGAATGCATTGTAACCTTAGCTTCGCTAAATTTAGCTAAACTTGGTTTAAATAATTAAACCTAGTTTAACTCACTTGGTACAACTGGGCCTTAGAATTTAGTAGGTAAATCTTCAAAATTTGGCAAATCGTACCCAAATATTTTCCCACCTATTCAAATACCTATTTAAAACGTTTTTAGATAATTAAATAGGTTTTTGTATTTTTTTTTTCGCAGGTAGGTATGTTTCAAATTTTTGTGAAAAAAATTCTTAAATCAATTTATAAATAAGTAAATCTAATTTTTTCAATTTTTCAATTCACAGTTTTCAATTTCTTCAAGTTTTGGAACATTTTCTGATTTAATAAATTTTGAAGAATTTTTCAGTTAATTCAGTTTATTAAAATTTATTCATTTCAATCAATTTTTGTCGAATTACATAATTATCTCAATTATTCCCTTTTTTATATACGAATTTTTGATTTATTGGATTTTCAACTATATTTTTAAATTTGAAAAGATTTAAAAACTTTTCCCTTTTATTTTGTTTGACTTTATTATAATTTTATTTAAATTTTGGAGGAATTTTTTACCTACATATTTTTTTTACAAATTTCACCCGAGCAGCACACTCGACAAATTATCGAAATAAAAAATCGACAGAATATCGAATTCGATAAAGTGTGGCGTTAGTTCCGCATAAATCGTGAAATTATCTTTCGATATATCGACAGATTATCGATGAATTATAGTTGGCAAAATCCATCAACAGATAAACTTTCGATAAAATCGAACGATTTTTCTTTTAAAAATCTCAAGATTATAGTTAGATACTTCATCGATAACCTATCTATAAATCGAAAGATAATTACACGATTTATGCGGAACTAACGCGACACTTTATCGAATTCGATATTCTGTCGATTTTTTATTTCGATTTAGTTTCGATATTCTATCGATTTTTTATTTCGATTTAATTTCGATATTCTATCGATTTTGTATTACGATTTTTTGTAGATTATCTAGTTTCGATATTCTATCGATTTTTTGTAGATAATTTAGCATATATGGGTATATGCGCGCGCACATTTTCAAGACCGGCTGGCGAGTTTGAAGTCGTAGTTACGCTTAAGGCTGGCGAATTTCGTTCCAAATACAGCAGTTTCTACCAAAACAAGCGTCTGTTGCGAACATCGGAGTTCGTTCGCATAATACGAATTGGATTATAATATTCAAACATCTTATGCAAAATTGGAGAAGAGGGAGGGGTCCAATTGAAATTTTTATAATAACTAAAATTATTTCTAGGGCCTTAATTTACAACTTTTGTTTGAAAATTTTTTCAAATTGGCCCCCTTTTCCTCCGCTCCTCCAATTTTGAATAAGTATCAACGGAATATTATGCAAAATTGGAGGAGAAGGAGAGGTCCAATTGAAAAAATTTTCAAATAAAAGTTGTAGCTTAAAGTTCTAAGAATAATTTTGGTCATTACAAAATTTTCGATTGGGCGCCTCCCTCCCGTTCAATTTTAAATACTAAGTATTCACATAGTAATCGTAGTATTGAACTTGGTAAAATTTTATTTAAGAACAACGATCTGGTTTCAAGTAAAATACCCAGTAAACCAAAAAAACTAGATAACTTGTTTGAAAATTTTTTCAATTTTGATTTCGCATATTACTGTTACACGTAAGTAGGTAAATGCAAAATAATAGAGGCTAGAGATGAGGTCCAATTGAAAAAACATTTCAAACAAAAGTTGTAGAATAATATTCTGGATTTAATTTTGGTTATTATAAAAATTTTGATTTGGCCCTTTCTTCCCATCCAATTTTGAATATAAAGTAGGTATTTTTTGACTAGAAAAAAATCAATATAGTTTCAACAACTATCGTTACAAAATCGTTGAAATATCGAAGTCGATAAATTTCATATAATGTGTCGATAATATAGTTTTAAATATCGTCACAAAATCGTTGAAAAATCGAATTCGATAAATTTAATATTCTTTTTCGATAGTATAGTTTCAAATATCTTCACAAAATCGTTAACAAATCGAATTCGAGAAATTTCAGATTATTTGTCGATAATATAGTTGTAAATATCTGCACAAAATCGTTGAAAAATCGAATTCGAGAAATTTCAGATTACGTGTCGATAATATAGTTTCAAATATATGCACAAAATCGTTGAAAAATCGAATTCGAGAAATTTCAGATTACGTGTCGATAATATAGTTTCAAATATCTTCACAAAATCGTTAAAAAATCGAATTCGAGAAATTTCAGATTATTTGTCGATAATATAGTTTCAAATATCTGCACAAAATCGGTGGAAAATCGGATTCGATAAATTTAATATTCTTTGTCGATAGTATCGTTGACGAATATCGTCCTAAAATCGTAATACTATCGAATTCGATAGTTTTTAGATTTTTTGCCTATAAAATCGTACAGCTAAATCTGTATCATATCGTGAGAACATCTTTAGATTTTTAAACGATTTTTTATCGATACGTTTCAACTTTCGATATTATCGATCGAGTGTGCTGCTCGGGCAATATGAAATTTTGGGAAATTTTTACGAAAATTTGAAGTTTATTATATTTTTATGACTTAATTTTTTTTAAATTTCATTTTGTGGAAATTTTTACTGATTTCCAATTCAATGAATTTTGTAGAATTTCCAGATCTATCAAATTTTTGTTTATATTAATTTATCAGGTTGCCTATACCTAACTTTAAATTATTTTTTTTTGAAAATTTATTAAGGTAAAAAATACTAATTAAAAAAACTACATTATTTATAAATAGGGTAGATATTTGAATAATTTTTTTTAAATCTATTTAAATAGTATAGTTATATTTAATTGGGGTACTATTTGCCCCATCCCTGCGGGGCACTACTTACAATAATTGAAACTATTCCTTCATACGAAAGACGAAACGCACGACAAGTGCAAATTTAAACGTACAAAAAATTACCAACTGGAATATATGTTTCGAAAACACGTAGAAAGTCCTTTCGATGACTTCGAATGTTACCCGATTCGTTTAAAAGAAGGGTAGAAGAAAAAAAAAATTGAAGTACGAAGATGTAAGGATGAGGAGCTGAGCGAGGGGGAAAAGGGGGTAACTTTATACCTTGTCGATTGAACGCTTCTCCGGTAGCGAAATTATTATTCAATATTATGGGCGCTATTCATCCGTAGATATTTCGTTCGCCCTTTATAAAAGAAAAACTATTGAAAAAGGTTTGATTTGAAATTTATAGAAGAAGCGTGCTGCATCGTCGTCTTATAGTCGTCTCGTGCATTTGGTCGAATACTCTAGTTACAATTTAATACTAAATTTAAAATTTTTCATGCAATTAGTAATAGTTAGTTGAAATTTGAATTTTAAAAAGGTCCATATAAAGTAATATAAAACGCTGACTTGACGTAATATAAAATAAAATTGCACTATCGCATCGTCAGACCTACGTAGGTGTACAAAAATAATAAATATATATGTATGTACATCAGGGATGGAATCATACTGCAAATATACTCGACTACTTTTTTATATTATTTAAAGATAAAAAAAACATACAAGGTGTAAAAAAAACGCGTGGGAATTTCAAACCACGAGCAAGAGCACCCACGTAAAAGTGGAAAAAAACTACAGGTATTTTGAAGATAACATTGGGTATAAAGCGACGAAAAATATCAACTCTACATAAACCTAGCTTATCTTCGAACTATAAGGGACGACCTTCTGTGGTATATTATAATCTACGATTAACTACACATTCGAAAAAAACCTAAAAGCAGTCTTCCTGTACAGAAATACTTCAAAATAACGTAATATTTCTATAGGGAAAAGGAGGGGAAAAAAACTGGGCTAATTATCATTCGCATATACTTAAATACGCATCGGTAAAGAACTCACACGCAGATAAATGAGGGGGAAAAAGTGTACGAAGACGTGGGGGAGCAACGACCTACAACTATCTAGAAACGGCTGAGCTAGCCGTGTACTTACGCGTTGATAATATACTCAGATATAAAGGTTTTGGCGCGAAAATTATCCCGAAGTGGTATCCTGATATGAATATAAAGTACCACGCTATAACCGTATCGGTATTTTCTTTTAAGCGAAGAAATTTATCACCGTTTAATATTCTCGGACATTTCAATTTTACTACAATTGATAAGTTGCCGCTGCCATGGTGCTTGCTGCTTCGACACTCCTCACCATAATACTACAGCGAATCCAAAAGTCCGTGAGTTCGATGGCGATTACCCAGCCCAGCTCGATGTTTATGGCGTGAAATTTGTAAGCGAATATTTCCATACATATTATGTGATATATTGCCGGAAAGATTTCAATTTTAACGAGTTTTTTGGCTAAAAATATTTGTAGCACGATCGCAGCGAAATGTGGGATTTTTTCGACCAGACTATTCTGTTTTTGGCGATATTCAATATTGAAATTGTTGCCAAAGCGGATTACTTTTTTTTGACTTATAAGATGGCTCTTTTTGATTTGAATTTTGAAGAAATTTTTCATCGCTGATTTTACTAGTACTTTAGAATATTGAAATTTCACAAGACTGATTTCATGCTTTGTGAGAATTTTTTCCAATTGTCGTTACCATTTCTAATCAGTGTCTTGCAAAATTTATTTCACTGAGAATTTGAAAGGAATAACTGCATAAATTGTTCCAATAAATGTGCTTTGACACAATCTTTCTCCACAAAAAAAAATCCTGAATATTCTCGAAATTAAAAATATTTCAATTTTTTATAAAAGAAAAAATCTCAATTTTTCGAAGGAAATTTTAATAATTTTTTGATTGAAAAATTCCTCAAATTGAAATTTTTTTTAATTTTATAGAGTAAAAAAAATCAATTCAAGTAGGTATTTTGTTGAGAGAAAAAAAATCATTTTTGAAATAAAAAAATGTAGGTACAAGGTAGGTAGGTCTTGGTATCTATTGATTACTTGAATTTGAAAATTTGAAAAAATAAGTTGAAAAATTGACATACCTAGCTATTACTTTTTTAGAAGAAAAAAACGTTTTTCGAAAAAAATTCAATTTTCAGGAACCAGTAATTTTTTTTGGATATTTCGAGGTTTTAAAAAAATATATAGGAGTATTTAAATTTTTATTTAAAGTTAGAAATCTCCAATTTTTTGGAAGAGAAAAAATTTCTCAAATTTTCAAAGTAGGGACCTAAAAAATAATTATGTAGGTAGTTAGGTATCACTTGATAAATTTTTACAAAAAGATACTTATCAAAATTTTTCGAGAAAAAACATATTTCAATTTTTCTGAAATAAACAAATATACCTAATCTATTTTTGGGAAGAAAAATGATGATTTTTTAGGTATACGAGTACTTGAAAAATGAAAAATTGTAAATCAATTCTTCTAGAGATTTTTTTTTTTGATGAGAAAAATCTCTTAAGGCTCTGGTGTGATTAGGGGATCAAGGGGCTCCCAGCTTCTAATGTTGGTGTCCTTAATCCGAGTTGAAGCCCTAAATTTTATTATTTCAAAATATTCCAA
The DNA here is from genome assembly GCA_959613365.1 of Balanococcus diminutus. Classification (NCBI taxonomy): domain Eukaryota; kingdom Metazoa; phylum Arthropoda; class Insecta; order Hemiptera; family Pseudococcidae; genus Balanococcus; species Balanococcus diminutus. The sequence continues at coordinate 25,972,840 of OY390718.1, forward strand.
AATGAAAATTGATGGACAAAAAAAGCAATGAATAAGAATAGTTAGTTAGTTAGACTCCAATTTCTTCATGAATAAAATGTGAATTAAAAAAATAAAAATTGAATGTTGGTCAAAAGTACTTTATAATTTGGTTTAATAGCCTAAGAAGCAATAGCAAATAATTTTGAAATTATTCAGATTTATTTCAATTGTATATTAAAATATTTTCAAAAATTCATTCCAGAAGTCAAATATTCAAAAATTTAGATGTGCAAGTTTCAGAAGCGACAACGTTGAGTTTTCTAGTGTGTTGCTCATTTTTTTTTTGAGAGGGTGTTCGGTTGAAAATTTTTAAAGGTTGAATGCAAGAATGATTTTCTAATTTTTTTTTTCAAATTTAAAACATCGAAAAAATTGTACCCCAAAAAGATCAAGAGGTTTTTTTTCAAACACTTTTCCCAAAAAAATTGAGATTTTTCCATGAAAGATTGAGATTATTCGTTCCTGTAATAAATAAGAGATTTCATTCAAAAAAAAAAAAAAAAAAAAAAAAAATTAAAAATAGAAGAGCACTTCCAAAAAAGTAGATGACTGTTTTGCTCATTTATTTATTGCAACAGTTCTTTATGAATTAAGACTTCAAAAAATTATCACAACCCTAATTATTGCAAGAAATTTTTTTTATTTTTTTTTATTTTTTATTTTATTGTGCCATATACAAGTGCTATGCTTAGAGGCACATTCTCCAACTACCTACAATTTATTTTTCTAAAAAAAATAGAAAAATATTTAAAGTTTTTTTCTCAGAGAAAACTGAATCCATTTTTTACCTATACCACAAATAGGAAATTTCCTTATTCTAAAAAATTACTTTTTTCAGAAAAATTTTTTCTCGAAAACTTTTTAAAAAATGTCTTGAAAAATTGAAGGTTTTCCTCGCGTATTTTTTTGCTTCAAAAATGAGATTTTTAAACGTAAATTCCAAAAATTTAAGATAGTTAGGTAAGCATTATATTTCATCCCAAAAAAATTCAGAATTTTTTTTCTGTAGAAATTTGAAAAACACTTTTCTCTTTAAAAATTAATTACCTCAAGACTGTTTCTCGAAAAAATTCAAGAAATATCAAAATTGAAAATCTAAAAATTAATTTCATCCTATAAACAAAATATGCAGATAATTTTTCCTTCCCACTGGTATCATTGAGATTCCTCTGGGTATTTGAAAAATTTTCTGTAATAATAATTTTTTGACGAGTCTTAAACGAATTTGATCCAAAGTCAGGTTGATGGCGAATTTAGGTGTCTTTGATGATATATACTTATTTCAAGAAAAAATAATTCAGACCAAAAATTAGGGGTTTAAAGGTGAAAAATGGTGGAAAAATCGAGTTTTCGTGTTTTTGAGGATTTTCTACCACTTCAAAAATTTCTGAAAAATAATATTTTTCATTAGGGGTGTATAGAATATTACACTATTAAATCATAAAACTCGGATTTCTATACCAATAAGAAGTATTCTAAAAAAAATGAAAAAATGTCCAGGAATTGCCATTATTTGGTATCCATCATTCTTGCAAGTTTGAACAAATTCTATTGAGAACTATAAAAAATCAAATTTTATTTCAAAAATCGTACTTATTTACATTGATGAGGGTGGGAGTGAGTCAACTTTTCTTTTTAGAAAATCACATTTATATCTAGCGAATAAGCTGAAATGCACATCCGTAGAATTAAACATTTCATAAACCATTACGAATTTTTCAGTAAGTAATTTTTATCCATTAGATATCGACGAAGCAGACATCTTCCTTCGTAAACAGCAGGTGGACGCGAAGAAAATGACAAAATCATCGTAATAATGTACATTTATCAATGAAACGAAAATAAGAAAAGCAAAACGAAAGGGTAAAACTTTCACTATTCTGTTCATTTTTCTCTCGTTGAAAAAGCTTTTTACAAACATAATTCGAATAAAATAATCATTTCTTTTTCTTTTCACGAAAAAAGTGAGAGAAAAAAGCAATGTTGTTTTAGTATAATTTAATAATTTTTACTTTTCTATTTCAACATAAACGAAAGCTTTGAGGTGACAAAAAAATACCATTCGTTAGAAAAATGAAACGAAAAACGTGCAATTTTCCCAAGTAGGCAGGCAAATTAATTTAAAAACGCCGAAAATTGAACAGAAAAAAATTACAAAAAGATAGAAGTATAAATTTTTGCATTAACTACGTAGGCAAGAGCGATGAAATAACGAAATAATCTTTTTAGAAAATAAAACAACGAGAATGAAATTTTAATGACTTACAAGTGAGAAAAAAGATTATAATAAACAATTTGCAAATTTTTCTTTTACACCTCATTAGGGCAAATTCCAACAAAGATAGGTAAATCAATATAAAGAAATTCGTTGTAATTTTACGATAAAAATTTCGATTTTAACAAGCACCATAATACAACGAAATACAAAACTGGTTAAAATTCAATGAGGTATCTCAATTCGAATGCTTTATAAGTTCTCGGTTGATTTTTCTATTCGGATGATTATCGTGTAAGAAAACTCGTAGTTATCATACCAACTATTGTACGCGACAATACAATACCATGTTGGAAAAAAGTGTAAATAAAAAATTTTCCAAACCGAACCATTCAAGGACATTACTTCAAACGTATGTTTTGGCGGAAATCAACGTATACAAATTTCACGTTATCGTATAACTATTGCATGGTCGATTGCATATCCGTCACATGTTCTGGTTATCTTCATCCACTGTTGAAGCTTTTCAACGTGGAAAATATTTAAACCATAATCCAATTTTCAAACGTCGAAATAAAATACGACAGCTTATCGAATCTGTAGAATTTATAATGAGACTCGTCGACTCGTCTTTAGAGTACATAAAATATGACTGTGTCTTGAAAAAATCAGAACAAAACATCGAAATCCAAGCACACATCACTTGTGTAATCAAACCGTTAATCATAAAAACGACGTTACAATAACATATTGCAAGTTCATAAATGCAAAATTTTGAATTTCTCATCCCATTAGGAGACCATATGGCATAAGCATGGTGTACCTTGGCCCGTTTGTAATATATCGTATAGTATGTACAGTCAACAGTGTATTTCAAAAATTTTCTACGCTACCCTTTTATTTTTCATGAGATCGAAACAAATTACGAACTATATGCAAAAAATCGTATAGAGATGGATATTGGATATTTCATAAAATTCAATATTGAAAATTATTGTACTTACATATATATTTTTATTCAATCGAATTTCGAAAAGATAGAAAGTGAATTTTTGAGTCACCAATGGCTCTATTTCGCTTGTGAATGCGAGAAAAAAAATGTTGCATAAAATTGAAGATCGAAGGATTTATTAAATAAAAATTTGATAAAAAAATTCAATATTTTTCTGAAATTAATATCTATAGTAGAACCTCAATTATCTGACTTTCGATCAACCGAGCAATGAGCAAAAAAATTTCAACAGATTTTTTTTGATTGTTCAATGTCCAAAAATCGGTTAATTTTTTATTATTCCATTTCCCCTTATTTTTGTACATTAGGTACAAACTTTTTGATGCTACAAAAAAATTCAAAATTCAAAATAATTTTAAAAACAAGGAAAAAATCAATTTCAAAAAAAAAAAAAAAAAAACTGAAAAATCTTTCAGTTCCAAAAAAAAAAAATGAAAATTTTATTCCAAGAAATTAAAAAATATATATAATTATACTTATTACAAAAAACCAGAAATAATTTTTTACTCCAAAAAATGAAGATAAAATTTAATCCGATATTTTTTTAATAGTTCCCAATCCCCCCCCCCCCAAAAAAAAACTGGGAAATTTCAAGTATTTCAAAAAATTGAGAAATGTTTCTCATCCCAATTTACCGTGGTAATGGAGGTGCTATTGTATTCAAAAATTTTGATATTAGTAGGAAGGCGGTTTATTAAATTTTATCAGCACATTTTTTTTACTGGATGTTTTAAAAAAAGTTTAAATAAAAAAAAATCAACATTATTATCTAGGTATTACCTACAAATCGAAAAGAATTTTCACTGGGGTCGATATTTTGAAGGACGGAGACTAATTTTTTTTTTTTTGGTGAATTTTGTTAAGGGGATAAGAGATTTCTTCTTAAGAAAGATCAAAGATTTTTTTGTATAAAAATTTAAAAAAATTTACCTACCTAATTTTTTTTGACATTTTTCTACTCTAAAAAAAATTTGGAGATTTTTTTCGAAAAGATAGAAAGATCATTTTCAAAAAATTGATTTTTTTCTACGAAGAAGAAAATATTTCATTCTCAGTAAAAAATATGCTTTTTTGAGTAGAAAAATTAGAAGATTTTTAGTGCAAAAAAAATTAGAAAATTTTTCATTATTTTCAAAAACTGAAAAAATATTTACCCCGGGATTCGTATAAATTCACACAAAATTAAGAATTTTTCTTCGTAAGAAATTTGGATTTTTTTCATTGAAAAACTTGTAAGATTTTCTTCTTTAAAAAATAAAGAATTCTTTTTTCAGAAAAAACGAATTTTTTCTGCACGAAAACATTTTTAATGCAAAAAGTTTGTTAGAAATATCGTGCATAAACATAGTTAGGTACAATAAAAAATGAAAAAATAATAAATAAATAATTGAAAAAAAAATTAATTATTTTCTTACATCTTGCTCGTAAAAAATTAGGTACAATAATTTTTCATTCCAAGAAAATTGAGAAATATTTTTCAACAAAAAATAAGGTAAGTTTTACTCCAAGAATTTAGAAAAATGTTTTCATTCCAATACTTGAGATTTTCTTACGCAACTGACTACAAGGTACAAACTTCAAAAATTTGAGACATTCTTATCCCAAGAACATTCTCTGGAATTAGCTGAAACATTTTTATGACAAAATTTTGTAATGGAAATAATTCAAATTTTTCCTCAAAAAAAAAAAAAAAAAAATCAAGATTTTTGATCCATTCTTCAAAAAACTTGACGATTTTTCTTCACCAAAAAAATAATAATTTTTTTCTCCAAAAATACTTGAAGATTTTATCAAAAAAATTAAGACAAAAAATTAAGATACTTTTCTCTAAAAATAAAAAGATACTTCCTCGAAAAAAAAAACTAAACTTTTTTCTGCATAAAAATTAGAAGACTTCAGCTACTCAAAAATATTTTTAAAAAAAAAATCAACAAATTTTTTATTCTAAAAATTTGGGGAAAATTTTCAAATAAAACAAAATGGATAATGAAAAGGCTGGAGCAGAGATGTACTCCAGGTCCAGGGAGAAGATAAAGCTTCCAATGCAAAAATTGCGATTATTTAAAAAAAAAAAAATAATAAAAATAAAAATAGATTCTCCTTCCTCTCAACAAAATTTGTCAAGTAGAAAAAAAGGAAGCTGGAGCTCCAAGTCTTAGAAGTGCTCCGAGGACCACAAAAGGGAAGCACGTCACTGATTTTTTTAAACAGAAAATATCATCTGTGAAGGTTTGTCGCCATTTTCTTATCTTTAATAATGGGCCATTTTAATTTCTTTTTTTGCTAACATAAGTAAATTTTTTTACGTAAAAAATGAACTTCTAAATATTCATACAGAAGAAAAATGAAAGATATAGCATAATTTTCTCATAAAAAGGGAACAACTCTGAGGGTACAATAAGTAAAAAAGTCCAAAGTTGAAAGTAAGAATGGGGCCTTAATATTGGGGAGAAAAAAATTAAAAATCAAGATATATAAGTATGTATTATAGGTAGGTACCTCTACCTACATATTGAATCTGAATGGGCCAAGTTTGAATTTGACTTCGAGGTTTCAGTCCAAAAGAATTATTAAACATTTTTCTCTAAAAAAAAAAAAAAAGTTTTTCTTTCTTTTTATTGAAAATTTTTTAATGTCAAAAAAATGGAGATTGTTTTCTCTTGAAAAATTACTAATAGATAAGTTGGTTCAGGATTGGTTTTAATTCACCATTTTTTCCCTCAATCACAATCTTCGAATACAATGTTTCACCAATATTAACCGCTAAATAAAGATGAGTAATTTTCAGTTTAATATTGGGATAATTTAACGACTACCTAGACACTTTCATCTCTGTAAATGAACTTCTGGCACATACGTTACTAATTTTATACCATTTGTACGCATTTTTCCATCTCATCTAATATGCGTGTTATGGTAACAACGGAAAATGGTACGTACAATTCAGTACATTTACATCAATACACAAATACACAGGACGAGGCATAGAGCAACCATCATCAGGCCCACAAGTCGTACGTATCCAGTACATATAAACATCTGTTTACACCTATGCACAACATTATGTACCCTAGATAATACACGAGGATTGGATGAGCCATACTGTGATGGTATAGTACGACGACGGCGACGATGTACATGAACATGGTACATGGAGCAGCAATACGCATAAATAGATTTCGTGTTCACGTTTACAATTACATAGGCGCTCTTTCCAATATAACTTATCCTTATGGCTATTGGCTTGGGATTGAGAAAAAAGGCCAGATAGAGAGACGTACAGTAGGTAATCAGAAAATAAGAATAAATTAAATCTTGGCTGCGTTCTGCTGCGCTGTGCACTTCGCAGATGGTAACATTTAATATAATTTAATCATTTTCGCTGCGAGCGATTAAACATCGCTAATCCAATAGTACGCGAGCTAAGATACCTCTCCTAACACTTAAATTATTATACAGTGGCAAAATTAATTTTCTCGTTAAAGCGTTAATATACGAAATACAATTAACTGAAAACCACATAATCCAATAACCTAGACTATTTCCATTGATTACCGTTGTCTTAATGTGTCCTCGTCAGCAAATCCTACCACGATGGCGACCGCCTAACCAAAGTAGTAAAAAATTACCCCGCTTAACCCACGCAAATATTCATACTTTTTATGGTAAATTCTATCTCGCCAACGACGAGGCGAGGCCATCCCTTGCTAACTGAATTTTCGCATTTTTATATATAATGAATTTTACGCTCCAGAAATCCGACTGTGTTGGTAGCGTACCTTGTCGTAACCGCGTGAAAAAAAAATTAATTTAAAAAACACCCAATTCGCAGCTTTCGTTTTTCGTTCGGATGTCACGTATTTATAAAAACGAGAAACAGTGTTAATCTCGATAAATGAAAAAGGCGGTGTAACTGCTGATAGCTCGAAGCTTTTTTCATATATATATATTTTTTTTTTCCTAAACAACTTATGGCGTGTACGCTTTTCTATCTATCACACATACACACTATTGCAGACAAACACGACTTTTGTCGAACCTTTGTTTGAGTCAATTATGTAGGTCGGACTTGGAATAAAAATGAAAATGACGTCTCTGGATTCGTCTTGAATAAGTGGCAACACTGCTTAAAATTTCAAGCATCAAAAATTGGAGTGAAAATGGGGTTGCCTTCGTCAAATTTGCTGACGTGTTGAACTGTATGATGGGACACTTGGAATTGAACCTATTTGACTTTTCTCGTTTATAAAACTATTCTTATCGCCTCATTTTGGGTGTAAATGTTGTTTGGACGCACCAAATGTCAGGTTACTATTTTAGATCAGATCAAAGTGTGTGAAATTTCAAAACAATGCTCGAAAAACGTATGGTTCAATTATAAAACTAGAAATCAAAATATGCTTATCACGAAATCTCAAAAGATAGGTATGTCGACTGAGAAATACAATGAACAACATGATTTTGAAAAGCTAGAGCTACTCTCGTTTCATATCAATCGTCAACTTTTTTCACTCACACTCGCATCAACATAATTCCAATCCACACCAAAACTTGAAAAAAAAAATGTTTAAAACATGTTTGAAATTGATGTTCAAAACATGTTTAAAATTGATGTATAAAACATGTTTAAAAATGGATGTTCAAAAACATGTTTGAAATTGATGTTTAAACCATGTTTAAAACTAATCTTCAAAACATGTTTGAAATTGATGTTTAAAACATGTTTAAAACTGATGTATAAAACATGTTTAAAAATGGATGTTCAAAAACATGTTTGAAATTGATGTTTAAACCATGTTTAAAACTAATCTTCAATACATGTTTGAAATTGATGTTTAAAACATGTTTAAAATTGATGTATAAAACATGTTTAAAAATGGATGTTCAAAAACATGTTTGAAATTGATGTTTAAACCATGTTTAAAACTAATCTTCAAAACATGTTTGAAATTGATGTTTAAAACATGTTTAAAATTGATGTATAAAACATGTTTAAAAATAGATGTTCAAAAACATGTTTGAAATTGATGTTTAAACCATGTTTAAAACTAATCTTCAAAACATGTTTGAAATTGATGTTTAAAACATGTTTAAAACTGATGTACGAAAAAAAAATAGAAAATTTCAATATGTTCTCCATTTTTAAACAATGTTTTTGGTATTTTCTCACAATGTCGAGAAAACAAACGGAAATCAAAATCAATTTTTAATTTTTTAATTTTTTTTTCCTCCCAAAATTCACGCTTTGTTTGACACCCTCGCTCATATATGTGTGTTCCAGCCCCCACAGGGACTCCTCAGCTGTCGAAAAGGTGTTTTTTTTGCAAAAATAAGCAAGAAAAAAATTATAAACGCTGTTTTTAGACTGTAACAAAAACGTGTTTCAAACTAAAAAAAAAAATTTAACATTTATTTTTGTTTAAAACATCAGTTTTTTTATGTTTTAAACTGCTTAAAACAAGGCCCTGTTTTAAACATTATCTCTCTGGCTACACGGTGACAAAGTTTGGTTTAAAACGAAGCTAATTTTTCAAAGTGACCTTTCCTCAAAAGCTATAATTCGCAATACCAGCGAAAATTAGTCCATCATTTCTTTCCTCGTGCCAAATTCAATGGAAGTTTCCAATATAAAAGAATCTTTCGCTATAATACGTACAAATTAAGAGGTTTTCCCTTTTATGTTGTTTTTTCGTTTCACAACAAGAATACCCCGCTGGCTGTTTTATAACAGAAAAAAAAAAAAAAAAAAAAAAAAAAAAGATAATATGCTACCCACGTAGTTGATTCTCCTTATGCCTATTTCGAAAATAATTTTTTTAATCCGCTTATATAGTTTTTTTTTTTTTTTTTGAGAAAAATATCTGTAGGCTTCAGATTCTACAAATTTTCCTTCGACTACTTTGTTTTCTTTACTTTTCACGTTATTAAGAACTTATAAACTGATGATTCGATTATTTTATTTTTTTATTTTTCGAATAAAATCATTAGGTATACTTAAAAAAATTAATACAAAGTTGGGTAATACAGGGTGGTTCAATTTAATGGTCGATGGTTTTAATAATTATATAATAATAAATTAATTTATACTGTTTTTAATTAAGTAAAGATTGTTTTTCTAATCGAATCAAAGGTCTTACTAAAAAATGCCAAGAATCAAGATTTTACAGTGAAAACGTTTTCTTCTTAGACAGCGAATTTTTCTTTTCTAAGAGGCTTAATATTCATCGTTTTTGCAGTCGAAATTCGTTATGTAAAAATTCAAACACAAAAAAAAAAAATTTTAAATGAGAAAAAAATGCCTTTTTGGCCAAATTAAAAGCTCTACGAAAAATAGTAGGGTAAATGAAATAAATTACCAAATACAGTCAATCAATATCTTTTCCCGAAAAACATCTTTTGAGGCTTTTAAAAAATAAAATCTAGAAAAAATAAACGTTTTCGTTAAACTCAGGTACTTATTTTTTGGATCAAAGGTAAATTTAAATTCAATTTTTTTTTGAGGAAATGAAGAACACTAATTTTATTATTAAATGGAAAAACATTGAAAATAATGGATATTGTTTTTGCAATACAATAATTTCTGTTCCCCCTTCACCCACACTAGCCCAATAGATGAACTTTCAATTTTTTAAACTTTTTTTGGAGCGTTTTATTTTTGTAACATGAATTTGAAGACCCCCCCCCCCCCCCCCCCCTCAGAGCTGTTAATTTCTTTAAGACAAATTTTGGGACCTCAAGATTGTTTAATTTTTCAAGTTTTTTAAAATCTAATTTTAAAAATTGAAATTTTATTTTTTAAATTTTGTGGATTTTTTTGGAATTTTTTTACAACTTAAATTTTTCAAAAAAGTTTGAAAAAATTAATTTTTTTTAAAAACATTAAAATTCTTTTTAAAATTTTAGACTGCATTTTTTCTTCAATGTTTTGCACTTTTGCATTTTTTTCGAATTTTATCTAAATGTCCTTTTTTAGATCGTGTTCAAAATAAAAAAAATAATCAAATTTTAAATTAGGTACATTTTCATTTTTTATTCAAACAAAAAACATTATCTGTACTAGAAAATAAAAAAATTTCTGAATTTTTTCTGAATTTTTCAAATTTTGTTGAAATTTTTTAAAAACAAATTCTCTTTATTTCTTTTATTTTCAATTTTGAAACAAGACAGTAGGTAGGTATATGTTTTAAGTTTAGTTCAATTTCACTGTTTTTTTTTTGTTTTTTTTTTTTTGAAAAAAAATATTGAAATTTGTCCAAAAATAATTTCTTTTGAATTTTGATTTTGAAATAAAAAATTTTAAATCTTATTTCAGAACAAATAATTTGATGATTTTGTAACCGTCTTTCGTCATTTTTTTCAAAATTTGATACAAAATTTTTTCCCATGTTTTTTAGAACTTTTGAAAAAAAAAATCAAAAATAATTTTTACCTCATTTTTCTTTGTAGTTTTATTTTTTTGAAAGCAACGGTTTAAAATGTCGATTCTTTCGACACCATACCATCAAAATTAGGTAAACTCTAAATAAAATGTTTCTTTTGTTTATAATAATGAAGACAGCATTTTTTTTTTTTTTTGATGAATTACGTATCTCAAGTTTTGCCCATACTTTGATGCTACTCTCACCTAAATAAAAAATTGTGTCAATTATAATTATCTTTTTTTTTTCAAAACCACAACCAATTTAATTGAGTCACCCTATTTTTGAGAATATATTTTTTTTCTCAAAGAATAAAAACTTTTAGAATGGGTTTTCGTGCATTTCTCCAACAGTCAGTGGCGTAGGGGCGATCCCCGCAGACCCCGCGTTGCGGGGGGCCCAGTGTAAAAGCTGAAAATTCATTATATTGTCCAGAGATAAAAGAATTTTTGAAATTATCAAATACATACAAAAAAAAAATGTGATATATCTAAAAAAATTTCAAAATCAATTCAAAGAATTTTTTAACAGATTTTCCTGAGAACACATTTTTTCCTGAAGAATTTTCCAATCATTTTTTGAAGAAAAAGTATGATTTCTTCCTGTTGTGAGATCTGAAAATTTTCAAAATCAATTCAAAGAATTTTTCAACAGATTTTCCTAAAAACACATTTTTTTCTGGAGAATTTTCCAATATTACAAATTTTATTTCTTGTCAAGAATTTTCATAGAAGACTTTTTGAAAAAAATGAATGCTTTCTTCCTGTATTTTTTTTAAATTTTGAGTTTTCAAAATTTCTGCAGAGTTTTAAAAAAAATGAAGCATGCACGTTGCACGTCAGGAATGAATTTATCCAAACCGAACTTGAATTGTTTTTCCAGCTTCTCTGATTTCTTAGATTTTCATTATTTGGGCATTGCACAAATTTTGTTCTTTGTCATTCAAAAGTTGTTTTCTTTAGATAATTTCATCAATTAAAACTCGAAATAGCTAATTTATTTTTTGAACAAATGTTGACGAAAAGCAAAAAAAATTAAGGGGGGGTCAAAAAGTATTTCTTGCTTGGGGGCCCAAAATTTTGCGTTACGCTACTGCCAACAGTTATTTATTTTCAATAAAAGTTGACTTGGAAAACTTTGGTTTCTTTTTTTATTGGAATTTCTTCATCTGTCACAAGCTTAGTGATTGTTTTCGAAAGATGATTTTCTGTTTCAGTTTTTCGTACACCTCAAGAAATTTCGAGAAGCATTTCAAGTTTAATTTGCATTATTGTTTTCACAAAAGTTGAAAACTACATAACTGTAGCTTTGACACCCTCACAAAAAAAAATAAAAAATAAAAAATAGAAGTGTTTTAGTTTTAATCATTTACGTCAATTTTTCAAAATTATAGTTTCAATAAAATTCAGTTCGCTAATTTTAGTTTCAATTTTTCACCATTTCACCATCGGTATCGCCAGTCACAATTTATATGACGAAAAAATGCCTATTTTTACGTTGAACTTGATCTAAAAACCAGCGTAGTAATTCGATAAACGAACACCACCACTGATAAATTGCAACCTGAAAACGGAAACATTAAACCGAAGCGACAATTTTCATCGGTTTTGTCATTGCTGAATGCTGATGGTAAAGTGATTAATCACAATTGTTCTTCTTTTTTTTTCGACAAAAAGTTGGAATAATTTTTCAAAATTTTTACAGCCACCACGACTCATTTTTTCTATCACGATTAAACCACTGGGGAGTTTAACTCGTATATTTCGTTCACAGCATCCATTTTGAGATTATTTTTAGGAAGTTTGCTAAAGTTTAATCGTTTCTCGCAACATTCCACCCTCGTGCAGTTATGCTAGTTGTTCCAGCTCATAAATGGTAATGAATACGGAGGCAAAAATAAAGACAATAATTCTTTATCGCAGTTTAACGCAATACGATTCGGGCTTTTTGAATTTTATTAGGTACATTTAGGCACATAGTTCGATGGCGAGATAAAAGTGATGAATCGTTTTATAATATTGGGGCCTTTTAGCCGAATATTTACTTCTCTCTGGACAACCCTAGAATATACCGAAAGATAATGATAACAGCGAACATTTTCTATATAAGTCATTGCGAATGGGGGGATTGAAACGAAAGTCGAAGCTATTATTTCGAGATAAGCTTATAGAAATTAAGGAGGTTCGCTTTGGCCACCGGAGCTCTTCCTCTTGCCAGGGAGTTAGAGAATGAAAAATATAATTATATAAAGAGATGATTAAAAATCCCTGTTGGAGTATTTGCTACTGGAGGATTTTAAAGTGGTTGATAATTCGGTACTGGTAGCGGGGAAGAAAACCAATTGAAACCAAAACCGGGTAAAACCACCACCACCAGATATTTCAATTGGTTTTCAAAACCATTTGGAACCATTACAATGAACTTCAAAAATTCATTCAAGAACCACCACCAAAAAGAACCAATTCCTTTCGAAAAGGCAGGAAAGAGAACCGTTTGGAACCACAACGAAAAATCATTTGCTGAAATAACCACAACCACAAGAAAGTGGTTTGAAAATAAAAAACCACCATCACCACCACCATTTTCAATTTCCTTTACAATGAAAACCAGAACCACCACCAATTAATGAATTGGTTCTTTTTGGTTCTAAAAAGAGAAATAGTGGATTTGAAAGGGAAGGGGGGGGGTCCAATCAAAATTTTTGTTATGACCAAATTTATTCCTAGAACTTCAAGCAACAACTTCGATTTGAAATTTTTTTTAATTGGGCCTCTTACCTACCCCCTGTGGCCTGTTTTCTTCATTTTTCTCATTTTTCAGCGCTCTGGAAAGTGGAAACATTATTTTTTGTTTTTTATTTGAATGTATATTATTTAATTTAAATTTATTGCAATATTGTGTTTGTAACTTGTAGGCAAAATTCATTTTTTTTTTTATTCTTTATAGTTTTTTTTTTTTTTTTTTTTACTTTTTGAATTTTAATTTTTTATTCAAATTTCAAAGATCTGATCTTTTTTTAGTTCTTTTGTGGTATAACAGGAAGCACGAAAATGGTTCCATCTGGTTCTGATGGTTAATGCCATAGATAAATGGTTTAAATGTTGGGAAATATTTTTCATACTACGAAATGGAAGCAATTCGATGAAAACCAATTGAAAAACCAAAACGGAACCACCACCACCACCACCACAACCATTTGAAATGGTTTTTAATTTGAGAACCACCACCACAACCATTTGAAATGGTTTTTAATTTGAGAACCACCATCACAACCAATTAATCAAGCAAAACCAAAAACCCAGAACCAGAACCAATCAAAAAAAAAAAAAAATTAAATGGAACCACTTTAGCACCAAAACCTTTTGAAAATTTTTAAAAACCAAAAACCTATTGGAACCACCAGTAATTTCAAAATTTTCTCAAAACCACCATCACCATAACCAATTGGGTCTCAATTGGTTTTCTTCCCTGACTGGTAGTGACCCGGGAATACTCGCAATGAAGGATTTATGAATTAACAATGCTCAAACACAGCTTTATGAAATATTTCTCTTATCGTGTTTCTCACTCATTGCCACTGGAACACAATCGAATTATCAACAAGTGTATTAATGGTCGAGATAATATCGATGAGTGATTCTGAAAAACTGACAAATCAGAAAGCAGGGGTATACCGGCTTAATTTTCGAATGAGAATCAGTCTAGAGAGAAAGTGAAAGTACTTACAAATCCATATCCTCTGCTTTTGCCAGTTTGTCTGTCAGTGATAACGACGGCTTCTTCGATATCTCCAAAAACTGAAAAATGTTCTTTGAGAGATTTATCGGTAGTATGGTAGGGTAATCCGCCGACAAATAATTTAGTCCAAGTAGTGTCTTTTTGTTGCGAACTAGTCGTGGGGACAGTTAAATTAGCGGCCAGACTGCCAACCAGACCTTCCGTCGTTCCAAGTATAGATGTATCCGGCGTTGCTGTAGGCATGGCTCCAGGCATCAACATATTTATTTAAAAAATAAATATCGAAATAGATTTTTCGACGTTCGCGTTCAACAAAGCATTCGCAAATTCTTCAACGAACAACTCGGACCGATATGATAAAAATATACTACCGAAAAAATGTCTGAAAAAAAAATTGAAACAATTCGGCCGCACAATTTGATTAAAAATTCCAGCACCAAAAATAATAATAAAATAAAAACAACCGAACCAGTCGTCGCCGAAAGAAAATTGCGAAAATAAAAAAATAACGCGTCGAAAAGCGAAACGCACGAATCAACAGCCAACTACAACTAATAGAACATCGTAGTAACTGAAAACTAAAGCGAAGCACACGGGGTCGTCTAAAAACGAGTAGTCTCTCTAACCGAACATAAACTATGGTTATCTTTTTCTAACTAACCAAAACGTACTCGCGTCTTTGTCGGGCTGCATGAAAAATTAGTTGTTGTCTTTGTCACACTTACTGCCTATATTTAGGATAAACCCCTGCCAATGCGCGATGCTCCCCTGCGTCGACACACGCACGCAGCTGTTCGCAATGTCGCCCCTTCGTACTCGGTCCTTCGTACACGGTAACCAGATGAATCTCGCGGTAGGAACGAATGTGTACCTGTTATCACGTATTTTTTTTTTATTTGCCCACAGCGTGAGCGGCGGTCGATAATTGCAAAAATAATTAAGATGTTAGACGCACTTCGACTATTTAGAAAACAATCAAAATGTAAATATAAGGCTGAATATTAATTATTTGATTAACAGGATTACTACTCCGGCCCCCTGCCCCTGCGTCACGTTTCAAACCGCAATCATCAGCTAAAATTTCAGCGCGCCAAAATTTTGCCGACGTTGTTCTGCCGGCGAGTTTCAACGCTGATAAAATTATGAAAATATTGTTTTTATGTTTTTTTTTGGAAATTAGAAATTAGACGTCACATTTTATAAATAAATAATCAAGGTTATATTCTAACATTTTTAACTGTTAGGCACAATTTTTCAGAATTGGTCGCAATATTCTACGGCCTAGTTGTACAGTCACCGATTAAAGTTAACCGAGGATTAACAGGCCAAAATCGGCCGGTTAAGAACCTCGGTTAAGCTGCGTGACCAATAACGCAGCTCCCTTTGATCACGTGACGCTGCTCATGGAACTTAACCGGCGACTGTACAACTAGCCCAACAAATTTTATTCATTTTCAAAATTTTAAACGCCGCATCAGTGACGTCAGGCCATTATCTACTCGAGAGACAAATTTTTTCTATTATTCTTTTAAAAACTTACATTGGAAAAAAATTTCAAAATCAACTTTTTCAGACCTAATAATAAGTAAGTAGAGATATCAATTATTACCTATCCTAAGAAGCTGAAATTCGGATGATGAAGGTAGGTGATTCGGGTCCTCACTTCGCCATTAAGCCATGGCTAGTACAAATTTTGAGAAATTTCATCATTTTGGGCCTCTAAAGCTGTAATGCAGCCCGCCAGCCCCATGCCCCAACGAAAAGGGGCTTGCCTTGAATTTGGGTTCCAACAGTCAAAACCCTCAAAAGGCAGTAGGCACGTGATTTCTACCAACCATACCTACATAACAAATTTAGCCCCCCCCCCCCTAGTAGAGTAGCTATAGACAGGCATTGAAGGGGGAGGGGATCTTTGCGGGAAAGATATTCATTTCTTTGGCCAACATTTTTGCAGGAAATGGAAAAGGTATTCAAAATCTAAAATTTCATTATTTTTTCCAAATTTTCCGTCATTAGGGGAAGGGACCAGAACCCTGGGATCCCCCTTACCCTAGGTTATTTTGTTAGTTTGTTTTAGTCGTAGGCTGATCATTTGATCAAGCTATCAAAAAAACAAACAAAAAAACAGGTTCAAACATTTAATTTTTTCATTATTGCTGTGGCAAAACCACCTAGACACTACAAGCCATGAAGTTAAATTTGGCAACCTTGCCGAAGACGGCCGACTTGAGCAATTGAAACTACGTTTTCTGGGCAAACGAAGTGTTTTTCGAAAAAATTGATGCGAACCAAAATTGTAGAGGGAAAAATTAACTTTCGTTTAGTGTATTCGGAATTTTGATTTGACTAATATTTCTCGAGTTACGGTCAAAAAACTGATTTGAAGATGGGCCGTCTACCAGATTTTCCCTATTTTCCCGGTCAAAGAAGCGATTTTCGTAAAAATTGATAAGAACAAAAATTGTAGAGCAAAAAATATCCTTTCATCCTAAAATCATTGAAGTTTTGATTCGACGAAAATACCTCGATTCATTAGCAAAAACTGTTTTCTCAGATATGCAAATTTTCATATTTTCCTATTTCGCGGATAAACAAAGCGTTTTTCATGAAAATTGATAAGAACAAAAATTGTATAGCAGAAAAAATCCTTCAGTTTTAGTGCTTTTAAAATTTTTGATTCGACCAATTTTTTGAGTTATCGTCAAAAAACTACTTATTTTTTCATTTTCGAGGTCAACGACCCCTTTTTTGTGAAAATAGATAAAAGCCACAATTGTAGATCAAAAAATTTACTTTTGTTTGGTGTAGTCGGAATTTCGATTTGACGAATATTTCTTGAGTTATCGTCGAAAAACTGATTTTGAAAGTTGGCCGTCTACCAAATTTTCCCATTTTCCCGGTCAACGAAGCGATTTTCGTGAAAATTGATACGAACCAAAATTGTAGAGCAAAAAAAATCCTTTCACCCTAAAATTATTGAAATTTCGATTTGACGAAAATACCTCGATTTCTCAGCGTAAAATGTTTTCTTGGATATGCAAATTTTCACATATTCTCATTTTCAGAGCGAACGAAGCATTTTTCGTGAAAATTGATCTGAACCAAAATTGTAGAGCAGAAAATTTCCTTTCGTTAATGTGTTATCAGAATTTCGATTCAATGAATATTTCCCGAGTTATCGTCAAAAAACGGATTGGAAAGTCGGCCGTCTACTACTCGAAAATGCGACGTTGCCCTTTTACGTTCATGGCTTGTATCTCTAGGTGGTTTTGGCTGTGGTCAAAAGCAATCTTCACTCTTCAGGTAGAGATCCATAACAGAGATGAGCACGGATAATCCGATACTCGGATATACTCGGTTATTTTTGTATCCGAGTAACCGAAAAGGAGTACTCGGATAAAAATTGGATTCCAGATGTAGAATACCCCAAAAGGCACATTGTCGACCTCTATTGACTCTATGTACTTAATAAATTTTGCCCCCCTAGATCGTTTGGTTTTGTCTGTAGGCTGATTAATGTGAATTGCAAACTTATGATTTTTGAAATATTGAACCTAAGTATATACTCACGGGTCAAAAAGGATCCAAAGTTTGAAACTTACAAAAAGCACATCATCTTTAGAACCTCCAAACTAATTTGGAGAATCTGCAGCCTGATAACATGAAAAAATTACCTCAAAATTAACTTTTTGTCTTCCCAAAAGATGTGGAGTGGAGATGACTTAAGAAGCTGAAATTTTGATATGTTAGAAAATGCATCGTCGTCGTGGTCGTTTCCATGTACGCACGCGGTAGGCCTAGTGACCTGTCTGCAAACCGCTGTGATACTTCCATATAGGGATGGCCGATTGAGTTATTACTCAATGGTTGAGACATTCAAAGTCGCGTATCACTGCGGTCAGTATTTGGAGTATACGACCAGAGCATTCACACAAATAGTTTACCAGACCAATTATGCTATCTGCTGGCAATCCACCGTATCACTAGCCGGATTTTACTGATAAAAAATTTCAAATCTTTGCTCTTAGAATTTTTGAATTTTTTTCAAAAAATTTCTCAAGAAGACTTTCTTAAATTTTTGGGTAACTTTTTCGCAATTTTTTTCAAGCTTTTTTTTTTTTTTTTAGAGAGAGATTTTTTAGAAATTTTTGTCCAAGAACATGCGAGTTTCTAAAAAATTTTGTCACTTGGGCCTCGTCGGGGGCCCCTACAAAAAAGAGACTTATTACAAATTTTAAGTTGTGGCTCCAAAAAGTAAAAACAAACTCTAGGGTACAAGGATACAATATGTTCTATGTTTAGGGAGCCCCACACAGAAAGTTTGATCTTATTCTTTAAATAGATTTGGAATTGGATGGATACTAGACTAGATGGATAGACAGACAGACAGATAGATAGAATTGTGACATATATGTAAGTAGGCTGTATCCTCATGATCCAGAAGTTCAAAATTATTATAAAAAGCCATCTCACCCCTACTTCTAAACCAGTGCCTAACACTATTTTTTTAAATTTCCCTTTTTTTAAAAAAAAAACAACTGATTTTCATATGTATATCTACTCCACCCTCGGCGATTTTTACATTAGTATAATTAAATTTCGTTTATAGTAGGTATCACGACTGTATACATATTCATAAAAACATGCAATGGCATCTACAAAAATATGTTCGGCATGAACATTTTAATGATGAGTATTGATAATTCTTGAGTTACCGACTTTTTTAATATGCACTTCTCATTTTACAAAAATAATAATGTCACAATTTAATTTCATGACATGTTTTGAAAGCACATCACGCGACGTAGATGCACGACAAGGGATGGATCCAGCTTCAGAGCATCGAGAGTTTTAGCCTTTGAGGCTAATAAATAAGTAATTTTTTTTATACTGTCAATAAATTAAATTCCAACTCCTCAAAGTTAGTTAATTTAATTTTTCAAATTAAAGAAATGTGAATCGTTATTGAGAAATTGTCGACTGCCGTTTCAAAGGTGTTCTTATTCACCAAATGAAACAAAAAAAAAGAAGCAATCAAGCCCTACTTTATGTAAATTACATTTTACCTACAGTCCTACATATCTACCTACATCGAAAAGAATACGACGTACCGACGATAGCATATTATACATAAATAGTATCAATGTACATACACTGAATAAACAAGTGTATTATTGAATATCGTAGACCACACTTTTCATTGATAAAACGCTCCCCTCAGGTTTACCTATACAAAGTAACTCAAACAAACTGTCAATGATGATCAATGATGAATCTGTTTCCAAAAACCTGGCGTACCTTATACCTGTTTTGAAATAACACTCCTCGTATGAACCGTTTACCTACCTGCGCACCCAAACAAACAAAATGATAATAATATGATCACAGAGTGTCAATAACCTCTAGACAGAGTCTCGCCGAAGTTTTTTTTTTTTATAACCCTTTAGTTAGTATTTTATTGCGAGAGTGAGTACCTCTAATTATTCAAATAGGTAATTAAAAAAAAAAAAAAAAAAAAAAAAAAAAACTCCAAATCAAAATTGTCTAATAAAGTGTACTTTTATCGAATTTCATCATTTTCTCCAGCGATATTTCGGCCATATCCAAACATAATATAAAAAAGTACCTATCAAAGAGCTGCGTCGGATACAGAGAAAATAACGAAAACCTGAAATTCAACCAATGAATCATATAAATTTAAACCATCAACAAACAGAATAAAATATATCTTCTGTCCATATCGCGAGAAGATTTAATGCCAATACATTTCAATTATAAAGCTGTAAAATTTGTCTGCAGGAAATGTCAATGTTGAATAATGAATTAGTGATTTTATTCGTTTCGAGTGAATTGGAAATGGAATTAAAATACTCTGTGTATGGTGATACCTGTCCCTTTATCTAGAAGGTATTTGTATATTATTTGAAGGGTTGCTTATTATTTCCTTTTGGAAATTACTAAAGATAGTTAGGTTTAATTATTTGGTTCGTATTTATATTTCCTCTTTCAACATTGTTCAAAAAATTGCTCGATTTAATTCCTTGACTTTGCTAATTAAAATAATGCCATTTTTTTAGAATTTTAAATTTACTTAGTACCTAATTTAAATAAAAAGTTTTATAATCGTGCGAAGTAAACAAAACGTCTCTTTGACAGAGGTGTTACAGTTGGTGAATAGAAATAATAAAACACGTGCATGGGTGTTTTGAATTACGAAATTAATTTATATAATTACTTCAGGCTTTTCTTTTCTTTTCTTTTCTTTTCTTTTCTATTTTTTTTTTTTTTTTTTTTTTTTTTTATTCGTCGTGTCTTATAGCAAAATTTGTATTCCTTCTTTAAAGAAGTGCAAACGTGAAGAAAAACAAAAAAAAAAACATGAAATTTGTAGATCTAAAGTGTACTCCTTTTTTTTTTATTATTCTCGAGAAAGAACCAAAAAATGTCAAATATAAACATTATCATCTAGGTACATAGTAATTACGTACATGTGCTACAAGTAAGGAATAAAAAAAAAAAAAAAAAAAAAAAAAAACGTGTAAAACAAAACAAAACAATAATTAAGTATCAAAAATACTACAAGTAAAGTAACTACTTCCTGACAATGCAAACCGAACCGTTATTGGCATTTTCAATAACTGGTTCCCATTGTCTGCAACCATCTGAGCTGTATGCACCACGTACACTATTTTTTTCCTACAGCTGAAAGTTATAAACCAACGCGTTCGTGGCGCATAAAAGAAAAAAATAAAAACGTCATTCTCATTCCTCTTGCGAGCGTCCCTTTGGTACGTGCATGTAAAAATAGATAAATCGAATTACTTTATTTCACAATGGTCAAACTACCCTTCGAAAAAGCAAAATAATCGATCATACGAATGAAGCAGATCATATTCATATCTCCCTGTCACTGTCATCGAATAAGTGTCATGTGTGAAATTAAATGCAATTAAAATGAAAACAATTTGTCCCTGCTATAGCTTGCATTTCTATCGAAGGAATGGTAGAATTGTTCGATGCACTTCTGCTGCGTCTGTCCTTGTGACTTGCGAGGGAAGATAAAATGCGAACTTTAATAATCTTGGGTTTGTCAGATTGGACATCTTTTTAGGGTATTTTTTAGGTATTTGTGTTTATTGTGATGGCGCCGATGACGAGTTTTCTCTTTAGTTTTTAACTGATATCGCTTTATTCGTTTCGCTCTTGCTGGATTTTATTGCTCTAAGAGTAAGTATTTGTGTTGTTTGGTAAATAGATTGTTTTCTCTATGTTCCTTCGAGTAAGTACAAATAGGTATGTCTAACATAAATAAGTTTTCAGTTGCAAGAATAAAAAATGTAATATTGACTAAGTATAAGATAAGTTACCTACCTACTTTTTTTTTTTTTTTTTTGCTTATCTTCAAATGTTTGGATCGCGTGAACCTGAACCCTCGGTGAACCTACTTACACCAAATCTCGAATTTTCAACCCATTTTGACGTGTCCAATTCCAATATTACCAAAATAATAATGGGGAAACCTTCAATATTTCCCGATAATAATCAACCAAGTGGACAAAATTACATCAACCGCTAGATAACAATTGCATAGTTAATATCCACGTAGAGAGCGGAAATGAATGTGAGTTTTATATCACTATAGTTCCGGTTGTTGAACCGTGACCAGGTGAATACGTATGTGTATCTGTATTGTACACAAAACACTTAATTGGCTTTGGAAGTGCTCTCAAATCTAACGTTCGAAATGTTCGAAAATCTAATAATTCGAGGGAGCGTACCAGCAATGCCTACGTCAATACTGAAGTAGGTATCTAGATGTGACTTGAAAGACCGGAGGCTTTTATTGCTAATAATTATTTGCAAGATTGAAAAGATTTTAATTGCACTGTAAAATACATTTATAGGTACACTACGGAGTAATTTTTAAAGATACTGTTTTCAACGCTGATGATTGGAAAATAAAATTTTCAAAATAAAATTATATTATTATTATTTTTTAATTGTTTCTTTACTATTCCCTAAAATTAACCTTGTCATAATAATATACTGAAATTTCAGCTAAATCAAGATTCAAGAATTTAAAATCTTTTGCCCATTGTTATGAATTAGGTATTTTTCGACTATAAATAATCTGAGTTTTTAAAAAAAAAATGAAAAATTCCCACTTTTACTGAAATCCCAATATATGACACATCTCGAGTTGAAACATGTCCAGAAGTGAGTTTTACGCCCTCAGGACATCTGAGAGGAGGTGAGGAGGTTTTGAGTTCCCAAAATGGCGTCATTCAATTTTCAGTATTATATACCAGAAAATTGGAAAAAATATGCTAGCACAGAAAATGGACGAATTTTGCCCTAATTCAGATTGATGGTGTATACTTGAATGTCTGTGATGATATAAATTGCGAGAAAATATTTTTCAGCCAATAATGACTGTTTCAAGGACACTTTAATGCAATAACAGTGGTTTTCATGGGCTGTATAAACTGTGCCTCAACATAAAAAAAAACGCGTAGCAGTCAAGATGCTCCGCGACAGCCGAATTTTTTTTTTCAAGTTAGTGTACCACTTTGAAAACGTTTTCATCCATGGTATTTCAGTTTCAATATCAGTTTTAACTTCAAATTCAGTTTAAAAATGTCAGGTTTTTGTCTTCAGTTTTAGTTCCTCTCTGCATTGAAGATTTCAACTTTAGATGGGGGCTCCGCCCCCATACCCCCATTGAGACTCCTACCCAACCTCCTTATCACTTTCAGCTCTTAGGATGGGGGCTCCGCCCCCATACCCCCGCGTTGGGGGCTTCGCCCCCAACCTCCTTATCAGTTTCAGCTCTTAGGATGGGAGCTCCGCCCCATACCCCCGCGTTGGGGGCTTCGCCCCCAACCACCTCGTCACTTCCAGCTCTTCTAATCCCCATGCCCCAAGGGCATGGCCTTTCGGCTTTGCAGACGGGGGCCAACACACCAGAAAAAGGGGTTGAAACGTAAAAATTTCTGATTTTTGACTCTGTAGGAGGGTCAAATGAGGCTCTAAAGCCCGGTCCACACCTTCAAATATATTTGATCAAACGTGATTTGATCAAATTATTTGAAGGTGTGGACCGGGCTTAAACTCGAAAATTCCCAAAAGGTACATCAGTGACCTTTACTGACATCACATCCCACATTTCGACCTTTTAGGTCTTTTGGTTTGGGCTATAGGCTGATCAACACACTGAAAAAAGAGGTTAAAATGTGAAAATTTCTGATTTTTGACCCTGTACGGGGGTCATATGGTGCTCAAAAGTCGAAACCCCCAAAAGGCACATCAGTGACCTCTACTGACCCTACATCCCAAATTTCGATTGTTTAGGTCTTTTAGTTTGGGCTGTAGGCTGTTCAACGCGTCAGAAAAGACAGGTTAAAACTTGAAAAATATTGATTTTTGACCCTGTATCGAGGTCAAAAGGAGTTTAAAGGTCAAAACCTACAAAAGGCACATCAGGGGCATGAACTCGATCTATTATAAAAATTTAGGCCCCTCAGCTCCATTTGGGGGGTCTGTAGCTTGATCAACGTGAAAAAATGACCTCAAAATCCACTTTTTGGGCCCTAAAATGGGGTGGGGATGACTTGCGAAGCTGAAATTTGGATACAGCGGAGACAATCAGAGTCACTGTTGTTGGTAAAAATTTTAAATCATTTTGTCAAATTGGGGCTTCTTTTGAGCCCCCCTCAAAAAGGGGTCACCCCCAATTTTGGGGCTCGAGGGTCAAAAAACCCAAAAGGCACCTCAGTGATCCTTACCGATCCTAAATACCAAATTTTAGTTTCCAAGGTCATTTGGTTTGGGCTATAGGCTGATCAACACACCTAAAAAATAGGTTAAAATGTGAAAATTTCTGATTTTTGACCCTGTACGGGGGTCAACTGGTGCTCAAAAGTCGAAACCCCCAAAAGGCACATCAGTGACCTCTACTGACCCTACATCCCAAATTTCGATTGTTTAGATCATTTAGTTTAGGCTGTAGGCTGTTCAACGCGTCAGAAAAGACAGGTTAAAACTTGAAAAATATTGATTTTTGACCCTGTATCGAGGTCAAAAGGAGTTTAAAGGTCAAAACCTACAAAAGGCACATCAGGGGCATAAACTCGATCTATTATAAAAATTTAGGCACCCCAGCTCCATTTGGGGGGTCTGTAGCTTGATCAACGTGAAAAAATGACCTCAAAATCCACTTTTTGAGCCCTAAAATGGGGTGGGGATGATTTGAGAAGCTGAAATTTGGATACAGTGGAGACAATCAGAGTCACTGTTGTTGGTAAAAATTTCAAATCATTTTGTCAAATTGGGGCCTCTTTAGAGCCCTCTTCAAAAAAGGGCCACCCCCAATTTTCGGGCTCGAGGGTCAAAAACCCCAAAAGGCACCTCAGTGACCCTTACCTATCCTAAATACCAAATTTTAGCATCCAAGGTCATTTGGTTTGGGCTGCAGGCTGATCAACGTACCGGGAAGCGAGAAAAAACATGAAAAATTGTGAAAAATCTTGATTTTTGATCCTTGACAGGGGTCAAAGGGGGCCCAAAAGTTGAAACCTACAAAAGGCACATCAGGGGCACAAACTTGATCCATGATGAAAATTTTGGCCCCCCAGCCCCATTTGGGGGGTCTGTAGCCTGATCAACGTGAAAAAAATGACCCCAAAATCCACTTTTTGGGCCCTAAAATAGGGTGTGGATGACTTAGGGGGCTGAAATTTGACTATGGTGTAGGTAATTAGGGTTCTCATCCCTGGGGCAAGTTTCAAAAAATTTCATGATATTGGGGCTCCCCCGCACCCCTCAAAAAAGGGTAAAATCCCTAATTTTAAGTTAGGGCCCCAAAATTTTTTTTGCATCATTCCTACACCGAGGGGACCCTACATATCAAGTTTGACCTCATTTGACCTGTTAGGCTCGGCCCCAGAGTTCCAAAAGTAGGGGTAAAATTATCAATAAATATATATAAAATCACAAATTTTTCGAAACAGATCCTAATAGATAAAAGTAAATTTTTAACTTGATTTTTTCTTCAAATTTGTATTAAAAAAAGTGAAGGAAATGATGATGAAAAATGTTGAGAAAAAAATATTTTGCGCATACCTAGGAAATAGAAACTCATCAACTAAAAAATTCTGTATTTTTATTTTTACAAATTTTCAATTGTATTTTTTTAGAGTAATATTAGAGTGACCGTTAACTTGGAATATCTTTTTTTTTTTTTCACTCTTCAAAGATTTTTTTTAATGATAAAATAATTCCTTACTTCTTATAGGAAAATTAAATTAAAAAAAAAAACAAAAAAAAAAAACGGGGAATTATTTCCCAATTAAAAGTAACGTTTTTAACGAGTGAGTCGCCGCAGTATTGTTTTTTTAGTACCATCGAGAAATTTACTGAGTCCAATACGACATAGATATACTTGATATTCAAAATTGGAGGAGACTTCCCCAATTTTGAAAAATTATCTACTTGATTGTATGTGAAATAGGAGGAGAGGAAAGGGTCCAATCGAAATTTTTATAATAACTAAAAGTATTTTTAGGATTTTAATCTACAACTTTTATTTGAAATTTTTTTCAAATGGCTACTTCCTCTCTCTATAATTTTTAATTAATATTTTTGTAGTGTTATCTGCGAGATCGGAGGGAAGGTAGGGTCCAATTGAAAAAAATTTCAAACAAAAGTTGTAGCTTGAAGTCTTGAAAATAATTTTGGTTATTACAAAAATTTCGGTTGTACACCTCCTTCCCCTCCAATTTTGATATCAAATATCTATGTATTTATAGTATTGGACTTCGTAAATTTTACGACTATATGCCAAAAAAACAGTGCTGCCGCATCCACTATAGTACAATTTTGGGGGATGAGACGAAAAAAAATTCGAAAGTCCAAAATAAAGACAACCCTAATTTAAAAAAAAAAAAAAAAAAAAAAAAAAAAACATGTTTTTGGAAGCAAAGTAAAGTATTGAATGTAAAATCCTTATGTAAAATGCCATGTTCAACTTTGAGGCTATTGGGGGAAGAGTTCATTTTATTTTTTATAATCTGAAAAAATTCTGAGCATATGTTTAGGGGATAAAGAGAAGTGTAGGGAATGGCAACCAACAATTTCAATTTTTTTTTTATACATATAACGGACACTCATAGGTATCTTATCTACTGCATCGAATACGTTACCTATGTGTACCATAGTAGGTAGGTATATGAAATCGTAGTTACGAAAGCCTATGATTTTTATCTGCTCTCATAGGAATAGACAAATTCTTTCGAAAAATAATATTGATAAAATAAAATAAAATAACTTACTGACTATCGACGGATAAAACCTCAAAATTTTCCTTCTTTCCCCATTTTATTAGATATTATTTTTATTTTTTCAGCATGCATATCTCCCCTAAAGTGGGTATCTATCGCACGAACGTAAGTATACAATAAACAACGCACATCTACAATATTTGTAAGCCAATACAAGCAAACAAATTTATTATCGGTAATATCCGTTTTAGGAATTTCTAGGCTAGAATGCAAATGAAAGGTTTGAGATTTACAGTTTCGCTTAGGTACCTTTCTTAATGTAATACGAAATCCACTGAGTAATATAAACTTCTTCGCAGAAAATTCGCCCATAGGGAATGTATATACCTATAGTAGGTTAGGTATATGTGGTATATAAGATAAATAAGTACAAATTGAACTCCAAATTTACTATGGAAATATATACTGCCCTTGTGCTGCTGTAAATAGGTAAGGTACCTATACTATAGTTGTACTTATCCATACGTAGGTAAAGGTACCTGCTTGCATTGTCAACTTGAATACCAAGTTTGTTTGTTTTTTTTGTTAAAAGGTCTTTTAATTATTGCCTAACTTTTCATTCAGATCAACAAGACTATTTCAAAAGTATAAGTAATTTTTTTCCTGCATTTGACATAACTGAATATAAGAGGTCTTTCCAGGTAGCTAATTTTGTAAAATTTTCAAGCATACGATCTAATTCTTGAATAATAATCATAATGGTTATGAATTCTATCGCGTTATTTGAACTGGCGTAAAACAATTTCTTCATTTCTCGAAGAAATTAGAATGAGGTTTAGTCGTTCAATATGCAAAAACAACGGTGATACAAAATTAAAGTTTTATCACGTATTAAAAACTATTCAAAATAAAAGTTACCACAAGTACTAGTTATAAAAGTAAGTTCATTTAAAACTTTTTTCATTTCGATGGGGAAAAGTTGGACTTTTTTTTATGTAAAAGGTGGTGCGTGTCAAATTTCGAATAGCCTACACCTGGATATAGCAGGAGTAGGTATATAGGGCAATAAACGAATGGCTCGTTTTTCTTTTATAAAATGTGTCAAGTAAGTATTCAGTTCACATTTCAAATTATAAACTGTGTGCCATATTACGTAGAATTTCCATTTTTCGAAATGAGATGGACAATAAAAATAGCTGTACCTGAATTATTTAGCAATTGAAATTTGAAATCGAAATTTAATTTTGACTACGTACCTATGTACATTCAAAAAAAAATTGTGGAAATATCAACAGATTTAAAAAAAAAATAAAAATACGTAAGAGACACGAATTCAAAAAAAAAAAAAAAATGCTGCATACCATACACAAAGTCCAAAAAAAAATTGTATTTTTTTAAAATGTTGATTTTATTTTTTTAATGATTAAAAATATGCACCTACTTAAATGAAGTGGAAAACAAAAAAGTAATTAGGATAAATTAGAGATGTGTAATGTTGCAGAAGAATGCTACTAAATGTTTCCAATTAACATTCTAATTAATTACTTGTAATGGTATCTAATATCTATGTAACTACCGAGTTTATTTCCCTACTTTTTTAATAAAACTAAAGGGTTAGTTTGAAAAACAACCATTGTCAAATAATGAAACATTATAAAAGACTGAAAAAACACGGATACTCAAAGTTTTGAGGGATTAAAATTTTAATAGAAAGGTTAGGTAGGTGAAAAATAAACTTCAAAAATACCTATGTATAATTGTACCTACAGGGTGTCCGTTACTTGAAAAAAAAAATGAAATATGAGAAGTCCATTCCCAGACATTTTCTTCATCACCTAAAACTATTTTCATAATTTTTTCAGATTATAAAAACATAAGTAGTTAGATACCCATTCCTACTTTATTTTTTTTGACAGGAATTTTAAAAATACGGGATTTTCATAATAAATGAGTTTTATTTTACCTGCAGGCAAAATACCTATTTTTTCAAAACTTTTCGTTTTTTTCTTACCATTTCCGGTTTAAAATGTAATTTTTGGCAGAGATTTGAAAAAACGAAATAAAATTGATACATTTTCGAAATTTCTCAACTTCAATTTTTTGACAGTTTTTAGCTGAAAATTAAGTTGAAAATCGAATTTTGGCAGGGGTTTGTAAAATACAAAATTAAATTTCAGGCAAAAGTTTAAAAAATACGGAATTCCTAAAATTTTACATTAATTTTTAGAATTCTTTTATTTTTTTAATCTCTGCCAAAATTAAATTTTTAACCAAAATATTTTTTCTGTGCGGAAAAGTTGAGAAAAAAAAGTGAAAAAAGTAAAGTTGGCAAATTTTGGAAATATATCATGTATTCATGTAGTTAGGTACATTTAATTTAAATGAAAAGTTTCTTACTTTTCTAACCTTTGTCAAAAATCCAAATTTCAACTCTAAAATTTTTTGTGACTTGTGAGTCAAATTTGGAAAAAAAAAATTATCTTGAAAATTTGAAACTTCTCTCAAACTGCCGTTGAAGCTGTTTTTATTATGTTTTTTAATGGGCTATACTTGAGACCGTAAATAATAACGTTACTTTTTTCTTCAAAAATTAAAAAAAATAGAATACATAGCTAAAAGAAAAATTTTCGTTCTGAAAAAGTTTTGAAAGTGACAATTTTATTTATTATGTATTTATTTTTAGTGAAAAAATATTTTCTTTGCAAAAATTTTAGTTTTTTGCCTAAAAAAAAAAAAGAAATAGGTACATACAAAATTCTAAAAATATTTTTTGGTTAAAAAAAGCTTTGACACTGCTAGGTATTTTTTATTTTTTTTCGAAAAAAAAAAAAAAATTTTAGAAATTAAAACTGGAAATAAAATTCTTGAAAAAAATCAATTTGAAAAAAATGTCTCTAAAAAAGTTTTTAAGCCTTGAAGACCAACATTCGAAAGAAATAAAAATATTATTTCAAGTTTCTAAACTCTTTTATAATTTTTTTTAAAACATTTCATTTTTTTACATTTTTGGTATTTTTTTTATTATTTTTTTTTTATTGCAATGCTGTAAACGAACAATGTACTATTAGATAGTACAAGAAAAAAACAATAAGTTTCCAGTAAACAAGATGAAAATAAAATTTTTAAAACGATAAAAATTTTTAATTTTTGAAATAAGTTCAACTAAAATATTTAATTTATTAAAATAAGAAAAAATAAATAAAAAATTGTTTGAAAAAACCTACTTACTTCTGGGTACCTAGGTACTTCCAGCGAAAAATACATTTTAAAAAAAATCAGAATACTCAACTAATTCAACTTTCAACAACATTTCAAAGATTTTTAAAGTAGCAACATTTAAAAATTTGTCTTCTGACGGAACTTAAAAATAATATTGAATTTTCAACTAAATTTTGAAAATTCATCCTAGTGTGTCGGAAATTTAAAAAAAAAAATTTGTCTATTGCAACTTCAAAAATATCTTGAATTGAATAAACTTTTGAAAAATTTGTAGGTACTTATTTGAATGAAATTTTATTCATTCGAAAAAACTTTGAGATAATGAAAAATGTTGAATTTGATGCATCAATTTTATAGCTTTGTGTTTTGAACAGATTTTTGAAAATTTATATCTGATTAAAAATTTTAAAAAATCGTTTCCTAAAACTAAAATGTATATTTCGAAAAATTAAAAAAAAACTATTGGAACAAAATTTTAAAATTTACATTTTGACAAAAAAAATTGAAAATGTTCATTGGAGAAAAATTTTAAAATATTCAATATTGAACTTTTCAAAAAATTGTAGGTATGGAGCAAAATTTGAAAATTTTGGTTTTAAAAACATTTTAAAATCTTTAATTTTAAAAAAATGAGTTTGGGTTGCAAATTTAAAAAAAAATCAAATTTGAACTTTCATCTAAAAAAATAACTACTCGTATGGTCATACGGCTGTTTTATTTTGAAAAATTAGATTGCTTTCGAGACAAATGTGCCTTCTCCAAAATGTAATGAAGATTTCTTTTTTTTTTCTTTTTGAAAATATAAAATTATGTCACCACGATTTTTGTCGTAAAATTCACGTTTAGGAACAATTTTTTTTTGTTGAAATTTTTGACTAACATAAGATTACCTATTTTTTCAAACAATATGTAGTCCTTTAAAACTGTTCGAGTGCAGGGTAGGCATCACTTTCAAACATTTTAGGTCTATCAGACCCATCTTTAAAGTTATAAACTGAATTCGGAATTTCGTACCGTTGAGAAAAATATGTAAAAAGCCCATTCTCGTGAAGGGCTGTTTAGTCAAGTGGATTTGATTCCAGATTTTGCGAATTTGAATTCCAGCTACTTTGAATTTAACTTAAGCCCGAATATATTAGAGGCTTTCGGATGTTAATGAACTACGCGTTTACTAATCTGTATCAATATCGTGCATTGGAGTTTGTTTTGGACAAAAGGTTGAATGTAAATTTTACAGCAAGTGAAGCAGAAACTCGACGGAAGTATTGTAAAGCATTTAATTAACATTGTTTTAGGATTTTAGAAAAGCGATGTTTTTTTTTTCAGCCGAATTCTATGCTTGGTGAAATCATTGTGATGGGTATAGAATCAGTCTAGAAAAAAACATACCTAATTATCGAGGTAAATTCAGCTGAAAATTCCTTTCCAGGTGAATAGCTCTTCGACTTGGATTGTTTTTAGGTAAATAAAAATTTTAACAAAACTGCTACAACATCTCTAAGTAAACATCCACCTGTATTTATTTATACCAACGTATTTACCCAATTAGAAGATGAAATGTATGTACCTAGATTTTTTTTTTTTTTTTTTTTTTTGAAGTAGGGTCACTTCTGAAAAAACGCAGCTTTTTGCCACTTTTGGGTAGTGCAACCTACATGGTATCTCGAAAACACCCCTAGAAAGTTGCAATTTGAGTTTCTACACCTCCACATACCATTGGCCTTGAAATTTGATATCGAATTTTTCACCCTACCAGGGGGTTGAAAAGTTGCAGATCGCTAAAAAATCGAGAATTTCGAATTACAAAAAACAAAAATAATATCTGTTTGGTACCAAAACTGGTCACAAATGGCTCCTATTGATGCAAAAAAATTATTTCGATAGAAAAAGTTGAAAAATTTTCGTAGCAGGGATCCCAACTTTCAATTTTTATAAAACATCAATTTTTACCAAAAAGAAATTAGAAATTTTGATGTTTTATGAAAATTGATAGTTGGCATCCCTGCTATGAAAATTTTTCAACTTTTTCTCAAGGAATATAAACACTTTATATTCCTTGCTTTTTCTATCGAAATAATTTTTTGGCATCAATAGGAGCCATTTGTGGCCAGTTTTGGTACCCAGCAGATATTATTTTTGTTTTTTGTAATTCGAAATTCTCGATTTTTTAGCGATCTGCAACTTTTCAACCCCCTGGTAGGGTGAAAAATTAGATATCAAATTTCAAGGCCAATGGTATGGGGTGGTGTAGAAACTCAAATTGCAATTTTCTAGGGGTGTTTTCGAGGTACCATGTAGGTTGCACTACCCAAAAGTGGCAAAAAGCTGCGTTTTTTCAAAAGTGACCCTACTTTGAGGTCCCCTAGCTCCACTCCCCTGAGAGGTAGGAGGCTCAAATTTTTTTTGGGAGGTTCTCAACTCAAAGTAAATCACCTCTGCGAGTTTGGTCGAAATCCGAGATATGTTTTTATTTTCACTCCACCGTAGTGTGCACTCTTCATTGAAAAAAAAAAAAAAAAACGTCATCCCATCACTTGATGTCAAAATTAAACCACAGTTGTTTGAAAATCCAACAATCGTGGACCTGCATCAATTCGGGCAATTCCTGCAAGTGAAGTTCAATCAAGAGCCCTATATCAGTTAGACAGTAAAGATGAAAAGGGTCTCAATTGTCTCGTAATCCACTTACCGAATTGAAATAAGCGTCGTGTCGGAGTAAAGCGAAATTTCCAATTAAACGGTTGTCCTATTTCATAAAAAATGAACGAGAATACGAGATTCTATAAGTACTTTGATCCGAGAGGACCGAGTGCAAAACGTGCTTAAAAGTTTTTCTTTTTCGATGTAGTGTGTACCTATTTCAGAAACCTTATTTCAAGATAACGTAGGTATCAACTTGGCAAAAAGTTGTACAGTGATCGAAGCAATGAAAGATGTATGTACATATTTACAAAATGTCTTTTGAGAATTCCTTTCGTTTACTATTACCTACATAATTTATGCCAAGTTGCAAATGTTGAACATTCGAGTCATTTTATTTATATCTCAACTAAAATCGACTATAAAAGCTTTAGCTTATCGGTATAAAATCAAAAGTTTTCAAAATTTACTATCGGTGATAAAAATCGATATTTTTCGTTCAATTGAAAATGAACTATAAAATCTAAGACACCATTGTTGTACAAGTTTTTTATTTGTCATCAACTCACAGCTTCAAAACATAATCTATAAATTCTGAAACGCTCGTATAACTTGGATAAATTAATATGAATAAAGTCACACGTATAATAAGTTAAATATTCGCGAATAAATTAAATTAAATAAAAAATAATTCGATACGAAGAATTCACACGATTTACGATGATTGAATTCCAACAATAAAAAAAAATAACAAAAAGAGGTACCTGGGAAATTTGACCAGTATAGAAGATCGATTTGAAAATAGAGCTAGCTCTATTTATCGAAAGGAATGGAACTCGTTTGCATAAAAATAATTTGTCTAAGAATAGGCTTAAGAATTTATAATAAATAAATATAGAAATAAAAAATAACAGTTGGTAAGGTCAGTCTGAACTATTTGCACACCACTAAAAAAAGCTCTAATCAATTATTGTACTAATAAACCTACTAATAATATAGCGAGTTATGTCAAAAATGAATGCTTATTCAATATAGGTAATGGAAGACTGGCCAATTTCGCTTTCCTTCGAATCAGACGACAGAATAGTAGGATCTTCTGTTGTGAGCTGTGTTGTCAATTTAGTGGTGGTATTGAGAGCAGTTTCAATTTTTTTACGTTTACACGGCAGCGAATGGGTCTTGGTAGTTTTTTTCAAGACCCCATTGTCCTTTTTGAGCTGTGTTGTTAATTTAGCGGTGGTATTGTGGTGCGGTTCGGTATTCAAAGGAGCAGTATCAATTAGTTCATTATCAAACGATCCTGAAGACTTATTCGAAGTTTCGTCGAAGATCTGGTTTGTTGATTCAGTGATGGTAGTTGGCAATTCTTCGGTATAAAAGGTTACATTATTCGATTTAGAAGTAGTTCTTCGTTGGTTTTTTCCATCAAAGCTTTCCTCAGGGCAAATAATCATCTGGCGATTCTCACCTTGGAACTTGCCCATCTCCAAGGAGCAATTTTTTCCATTCATGATGACAAATTTAGGAAAAGACGGAACACGTGTGGTGGATTGAGTTTGATTACTTTCCAATCGTTTAATCAAATCTTGCGAATAAATAGTGGACGATTTATCAGGCGTTGCGATGGTAGAGAATTCTCCACGTATGTCGATTGCTTCTTCGTAGTCTTCTTCGACGGTATCAAAATCCAATTTCCTCGAATCATCCGTTTCATTCTGAGAATCTGTCGTATTGTCGGATTGATTTGTTTCGATGGAGCTTTGCGTAGGTTCGGTGACCTGCAGTTGTTTGTAATGCGAAGACGAATTGGGAACTGATCCGTTACCGAGTGGAATTTTATCTTCATTTGTCTGGTTGGGTTGTTCGTTTTCTTCAATAACATCTTCTACGACAGGAATGCTTGAAATAGTCGAGACTTGTGGAACAAACGTACTACTCCATGGAGCCAATGTTTTGTGTTCGTCGATGTGTCCATTATCGAAGGTTTCTTCCATTTTGTTTTCTTTTTCCATTATAAAATCTGCGATTAATTTTTGTATTTCCTTAGATAACGTATTTCGATCGGCATCGGTCATTAGACCATATTTTATATTTCCATTTTCAAGTGGACTCGTTACAATCGAAGGCTTCGCATTTGTTGGCCTAGGTATCGATTTTGAAGCATCGGGTTGCAAAATGGTATTTTCTGCAGCAGCGTTAATCGAACTCGGATTGAAA
The DNA here is from genome assembly GCA_959613365.1 of Balanococcus diminutus. Lineage (NCBI taxonomy): Eukaryota > Metazoa > Arthropoda > Insecta > Hemiptera > Pseudococcidae > Balanococcus > Balanococcus diminutus. The sequence continues at coordinate 26,007,598 of OY390718.1, forward strand.
AACGGTAAATTCTGAATCCCAATCGACGGATTTACATTTGTCGGCCTACGTATTGGGTTCGAGCCGATGGGTTGCCAAATTGTGTTTTCTTGAGCACCGTTGATCAAACTCGGATTAAAGAATGGTAAAGATTGTATACCAGTTTGAGGGTAGATCGAAGGTAACCTGTTTATGAGTGGATAATTGGGCTCGAAATTATCGAATAAAAGTCGCTGATCTTGTTCGGGTGCGTTATATAGTACAGGATACGGTGGAATTTCGTAATAATTCGGCTCGTAAATCGGTACTTCGTAAATAGGAATAAACACCACGTCTTCTGTCGTTGATTGAGCAGGTTTCGACGTTGTAGTTGTAGTAGTTGTAGTTGTAGGTGCTGCAGTGGTTGGAGTATCATTTCGAGCTTCGACCGAATTAACTTTATCGAAGTAATTTCCAAATAAGGTCCGAGGAAGGTCTTTAGTAGGTGCTGCAGCGGTCCGAGTATCATTTCGAGCTTCGGTTGGAGTAACTTGGTCGAATAAGCTTCTAAATAAGATTCGAGAAGGGTCTGGAACGAAACAAAATTACAGTTCGTAATTAATAAACGAGCATTTACAGAAAAAAATTGTCAACACAACGTGGTTTGAGAAAAAACATGAAAAACTTCGAGCTAGGTACTTATTCTAATTGGAATTCCAACTGAAACTGAATTTCCTTCGCAAATTACATTTTATGACTAAAAATCGAAAGTCGTTACTTCTCAATTAACTCGAGCTTCGTAATTGCATAACATCGTAATAAAATCACAAAGTATAGCTGAAATTTCGAAACGTGAGTTTTCAGCGAAATAAATTACATCAACGCTGTCAGCGTCAGCTTCTGCTTTGGCATTCTTATATTTCATTACTACAAGAAAATTGCTAACTCGATTTACCATTTTTAGTTAAATTATAAATTACTCGTAACATTTCATCATTCAGCCCTTTGAAATATTTGACACATAAAATTGACGTAATTGAAAAGATTTTCACGAATTTAATTACCTACCTACTAATCGAGTATTTTACACAGAAATGGATTTAATATCTAGAAACGCGTTGCCAATTTACCGTTTTTAATTTACTAGCTTCACTACATTTAGGTACGTCTCTTATTTCCCTACCAAACTCGCAATAATTTACTAAACAAAGCGAAACCGAGTAAATGTACATTTCAATCTTACCTATATTATTTTGATATTCACGCGGAAATGGAATGAACTGCTGGCAAATTGCAAATTCTCCGAATACTCCAAGGATAACAAATAAACCGTAAATTTTATTCATTTTTACGGAAAACATCGACATCACTCACCGAACACAACCACACAAATGAGTAATGACCAAAAATGTTCAGTCAAGAGTCTAGAATATTTCACTTTAGAATCCAGTTTATTCGTGATTGTGTTCATCAAAAATCGATGTGCTTTGGCGAAAGACTCGAGAACGTAACAGCCGATAAGTGAATCTAGCCTGTATACCTGATTTAGAGGGAAATGCATCGAATTATTTCATCAACTTGATCGCAAAGAGGAGTTACATTGTTACCAAAGGCGAAGCTATGGACAAGTTGAGAGTTGAGCAGTGCACGTTATATGCACAAAAGATACGAAATTAGGCTTAGGAGCTACATAATTCTACAGTGATTCGTAAAATTATATTTTTACCGGATCAAATAAGACAGGGAAAACATACGTTTGTTTTTTTTTTTTAAGAGGACTTCATTCAGGAATTTAATATTTAGATAAAAAAATAAATGCACGAAATCATTTTTACGACATAAAATCACCAATACATCATTGAATAAATAGCTTCGATGAAATTCAACTTACTTACTGACTTGGGATTTTATGACAATGTCTCAATTTCCTGGAAACGACACTTCAATTTTTATTTGTTTCTTATTCAATTACACCCAAGACCGAAGATGACTCGAAATTGATTACCTATGTGATTACCTGCGACTAAATAACAATACATGATTTTGTATAAAAATGAAAATATTTATTTAAAAACGTAAAATAAAGACAGGAAGGTAATAAATATTTTAAAAGGTCATCACAAATCCAAACTGCATCTCATGTTAGACCTGGATTAGTAATTGAAAGTGATACAGTTGAAATTCATCGCAAAATATACAATATAACTGACAATAAGACACGATCGTCGAATAATGACCAGCTCCTGACATATGAGTAGAGAATGTTCTTTCAACTTTTAATTAGTACATTAATACACGAACTGATTACCTCATAGGTTAAAGGGATCCGGTAGGAATAATAAATGAAATATTTTCACCAAATTCTCCCCATTTAGAGCGATTTATCTGGAATTGAATGACCCAGAAAACGATAGCTATCAGCCAAATAATGGCACCTATGCCGGACCTTCTCCGAAGCGTTTGTATCTCTTTTTGTTCGGAAAATTCTGGTTTAAAGTTCGCTTCTTCCTTGAACCATACGTAGTTGATGGCCCACAGAACGGGTAAGCAAAAGAATCCTAAGTAATAGTAATATCGACATATTCTGAGCTTTTCTGGGTTATTGAGATGTGTTTTATCCATGTTTATTTCCTACGTAAAAATGAAAATATTAGAGTGGAATGAAAGTTTAGATGATTAATATAGATGCGAATACATACCAGAAACGATTATTTATCAAATTCTGTAACAAATTAATTAACTATTAGGTTTTTTCGATCATTTTTCAGAAAATTTTTAGAAAACAAAAAACTTTTCAAAAAGTGATTAGAAAAAAGTAAATAAATAAATTTTGTTGGCTTTGAACTTTTGAAATGCCATTTTTTGTTTTTGGACGAGAAGCTAATTTTTGTGCACTTTGAGATTGTTGCAACTCGCAAGAGGAGTAGGATAATAATTATTTTGAATTTTTTAAATTAATTTAAAAATTTTCTTAAATTTTTTCCTACGAAATTTTCCTATTATATTTCGATTATTTTTTCAAGGTTAACTGGTATGAAATTTCAATGGTGATGGACAATCACGACTTTTCAAGTTTTTGACTTTTTATAAAAATTTCTTCATTATTCAAATTTCAAACCGTAGACCATTTCTGTACAGTGTACACTAATACTAAAGCACCGATCATGGAAGTCACATTTTTTTTCATCTTAGTGATTTTTAGTTTTTACGTTTTTTGAATTTTAATTTTTTGACACTTGTAGGTTCATAAACTATGAAAATCTCGAAGTCGAAAAAAATGGACTTCCATGATCGGTGCTTTAGTGTACAGAAAATTTAATTTAAAGTAAAATGGTCTAAGCTTCGTTCAAACAAAAGTTTGAGATTCGATCTTGTACGCCTCTCTCCCCTCCAATTCGCTGAATACTACTCCTAGTACTCCTACGAGTCCTACCTACAAATAATAAATATCTGATATTGATAATAACTGGAGTGGAGGGGAGTGAGGATTCCAATGAAATTGAAAAATTTTTCAAGTTATTGATTGAGAAATAGAAATTTCTAGGCTTTGGCACCCGTACAGCAATCTACTTTTTCCGAAAAAATTCCGAATACCTTGGAATAAAAAATAACCTAAATTTTTGTAAAATACAGGAATTAGGAATTACAAAGATAGATGAAATTTTTTTCGAAAAAAATTTTCAATTTTTTGGAGAAAAAAAAATGAAAGAATACCTACCTCATAGGCTCATTGGATCATTTTTATAAAAAAAAAAAAAAAAAAAAAAAAAAAAAAAATAGACGGAGAGATCATTCGTGATTTTTTTTTGTCTCATCTCAATTTTTTAGAAAGAAAATTTCTTAATTTTTTTATAATAAAAAATTCTAGTTGAAATTTTTTTATCGTGTACAAATTTATAATTCTGTACACTAAAGCACCGATCATGGAAGTCCAATTTTTTCCGACTTCGAGATTTTCATAGTTTATGAACCTACATTAGTGTCAAAAATTCAAAAAACGTAAAAACCGCAAAGTTGAAAAAAATGTGACTTCCATGATCGGTGCTTTAGTAAATTAGTAATTTAGTGTACAGAATTTTTTTGAACTAACAAAAAAAAAAGTGTAAAAAATATTTCAAATTTTTCGAGAGTGATGAACTTCTCAAAGCGGGTGGCAGACAATTAATGCACAGCGTCAAAAGGCCACCCTGGCAAAGGACCACTCTATGTTGACTCTATCCACCTTCTAGACAAATCCCTATTTTTGTAAATGACAATTGATGCACAGCGTCAAAAGACCACCCTATATCCAGCATAATTATGCAGTTTGAATCCCGCTGGTGTCAAAATTTTTAAAATTTTTTTTGGACTTAACTTTTAAAAATTTTTTTTTTTGTGTTGGAAATTTATTTTGACCGACTTTCACTTGAAGAGAGGTTAGATTAAGGTTGGGTTAACAAACAGTTGAAGAGAAGTTAGGTTAGGTTGGGGTTTGGATAATTTTAAAACAAGTAAACCAAATTTCACTTGAAAAGAGGTTAGGTTAAGGTTGGGTTAACAAACAGTTGAAGTTGAGGCTCAAGTAAAGCCGCCTTGTGGAGGCGGAAGGGATGGCTGTTTTTTTTTTAAATTTTTTAATAATTTAAAATGTTTGGAAACAATAATAAGTTGCCGTGAAAACAGTAATTCTGCTAATTTCAATTACCTTGAAATAGAGGGTGGTCTTTTGACGCAGTGCATCAATTGTCATTTACAAAAATAGGGATTTGTCTAGAAGGTGGATAGAGTCAACATAGAGTGGTCTTTTGCCAGGGTGGCCTTTTGACACTGTGCATCCAATGGCCCCTTCTCGATGAAAGCTTCTCATTTTTGTTTCTTAGAAAAAAATTACGGATTTTAAGATTTGCATCAACCATGAAAAAGAAATCTCAATTTTAATAGTTAAATAATTATAATATTATTTTGAAAAAATAAATTTAATTTATATTTTTAAATAAATTTTTTATATTGAAAATATAATGTTTTGTAATATAAACTATATAAATAAAAATTAGAAGATTTCTCAAATATTTTAAATTTTTACGGAGGTGAAAAATAAAATATTTTCACTTTTTGAGAGCAAAGTTTTTTTCAAGTTTTTCTAAGAAAAAAAATCTTTCAATAGGTATTTTTTTTAGAAGAAGAAAAATTAATTTTTTAACGTCAACGTAAAAAAAGTTTCTCATTTTTTTTTTTTTAGAAAGAATCAAAGAAATCACATACTTACTTAGTTATCAGTTATGAAGGAAAAACAACAGCTCATTTTTTTGACAAAAAATTTTCATTTTATTTTTGCTCTGATAATTTTTTTGAAAAAATTTCAGAATGAAAAACTTTTTTAACTTTCTTGGGAGTAAATATTTTCAATTTTTATCTATGTTGGGCGAAAAGGCCAATTTAATAGGTACCTACTTAGGTAATTTAAACTGCCTTTATAGGAGGAAATTCCTGAAGGAACTGAATGGAAATGAAAAGTTGAACCAAAGCATTTCAATGGCAGCGTTCATAATAAGAAATGAATTTTTGTAAAAAAGAAATCTCAATTTTTTCAAGTTTTATGATGTAGAATGCGATTATTCTTGCATATTAGTGATAATTAGTGTTATATCTGGCATATATCACAAATTCATAAGAAACAATTTCACAAAAATATCGTTTTCATATATCAGGAAATGAAAAGTAGAAGAAATCCTACTTTTCATTTCTAAATCACGCTTCAGGAATTTCCTATTATAAAGGCACCTTTAATGTAGGTATGCTATGATTATTGATTTGTACGCGTCCATTTTGTTTATGCAGCTATCAATCGAAATTCGAAACCTACTTCCGTTAGAGATAATTTAGAATTTTAGATTTTATTTTAGAATTAGAGTACATTCTGGTTTTTTCAAAAACAAAATATAAATGATACTACTAGTACATGAGCAGAGCAGTGAGCTTCAATCTGCTAGATGCAGAAGCAGAATTGTAGATGCGAGTTTTCGACGAACAAAAAAACGACCCTGAATCTAAAAAAAAAAAACACCTAATTTTATTAATAATTCTTCATATTTTTGAACAATGAAAGAACTAAGAATTTTTGGCTTCAGTCCATTTTTTTCACCCTTTCCCTTTGAAGGATTTTTTTTTGAGATGAGAATATAGGTCATTTTAAAAATGAATTTCATCTGCAACCTTTTTCATTTTTTTAGAAAAAAGAAAAATTAAAATATTAAAATCTTACTCCTCTGCCAATCCCCATAGTGCATAAAATAATTAACTTTCTACCTATGATAGGAAACACAAAGTTTCTCAGCTCTCCCTATAAGTTAAAAATTGTACTAAAAGGTATAATTCAAATTACCATCCTCGACATCCTAAAAAAAATTGTGTTTTTTCTGCGACTGAAAAAGTTTTTGGAAAAAAGAAGAAGTTCCGAAAGTGCTGCAATAATTATAAAAATTTCGTTTTTCTGAGGTTAATATTCCTCGTAATGTGAATGCTTCAAAAGCTCATCATATTCTACTGATATCCCATGATTTGACAACTTAGCTGTCACCTTATTGTCGTTGAACACGGTACAGTAACTTGACTTTTTGTATCACTTTATTTCTTGGTTAAAAAGATATCTGAACAAAAAATTAACCTATTATTCTTCCACCAAAACAGTATGAGGTACAATTACTGGTTTGCTATACTAATTTAGAACACTGTATTCGTATCATTTCAGTTATTTCATCGCTAATAATAATGTTATCTTGTTTCTAGATCCAATGCATTTTGGTGTTGTTGAGAAAACTTTTATTGGATACGGAGTCGTGATCGTTATCGGCGCGTTAGGATTTATTGGAGCTCGATACAAGGTATACGACAGCAGAGATGACGTATTAGCCGCTCGTGACCGTATTTATCAAGCAGTCAGTAAAAGTCGTGAGTACGAAGACGCATATCCGCATTACACCGAAGAAGCCAGGAAGAAATTTTACAAAGAATTGGCCGATAAAAAAATCGCAGCTGCCTCCAATAGTCAATAATATATTCTAATAATGGACGCTTCAAAGATGCAACTCGTTCAAGATCTTGAAATTGAAATGATGGCCGATATGTATAATCGTATGACCGCTGCTTGTCATAAAAAATGCATACCTCCTAAATATAATGAGTCGGAACTAGGAAAAGGCGAATCAGTTTGTTTGGATCGTTGTGTTGCGAAATACTTGGAGATACACGAGCAAATTGGTAAAAAACTGACGCAAATGTCGATGCAAGATGAAGATTTCATGAAACGATTACAAGCAGAACAAAAGAAATAGTTTTTAGTTGACATTTTCATAGTATTTGGGCGTTTTATATTGCGTACCGATGTAGTGTTTTTTTTCTATGGGTGTCTTAATTTTAAAATACGTTTGTTTAAAAATTCATTTTATACAATTTAAGTGTTGTTTTGTTTGGAATGTTGAGAACTGAAAGTTGTAATAAATTATTAAAAATCAGTTGTACTGATCTTTTATTTAGTATTCGAAAAGAAATATTATGAGACTGGATTTAATCAGAATGTCGAAAAACACCGAATTATAGATTCTAGTACATGTTTGGAATCTGGAAGAAATCCATTATTATAACATGACTCTACTCTACCAACCAATATTATTTTAAAATTGGATATTATTTTATAAAAAACATTGTTCTACAAATCTATAGTTGAATTGCATGGAAATTGGCAAAATAAATAATTTGGTAAGTAAATCTATACGCGACGTTTTATTGAAAATTTATTAATAAAGAAAAAGAAACGAAACATAATACAGGTAATATTAAATAGGAAATCGTTATATTTTTCTAAAGGCATAATATAACATTATATTTCCCAACTCGAGTCTAAAAGCGTGAAATGAATATTAAAGAATCGTTTATAAAGAACTACAGATAGATGTTTGTATAATTCCAAACAGCATTATATTTCAGAAGCAATAACCGTAATAAATGATTTGTGAGATAATTTCACCATCGGGAAATTTATCAACTGTTTTACAAATTCGATATACGTTGCGTGAGAATAATATGAAAACAATCTCCCTCCTTGTGAGTTTAAATCGAGTTAATAGGATATTTTATTCAATCGATTAGAATATTGTTGAAAAATTACCATCTTGTGGCAGTTTTCTTTTTTATCATTTCTTCGAAATAAACATTTGGAATATTGTTTACGGAAATAGGTAATGGAATAGATTGTTCATTTGAAAATTTCTATCAGAATTATCGATTTTAAAAAATCAAAAAATTTCGTGTTTCCGCCCGGGATCGAACCGGGGACCTTCCGCGTGTTAGGCGGATGTGATAACCACTACACCACGGAAACAACATGGTGAAGGGACGATTTTTTGACGATTGTAGAGTTGATTTCTCGATTTTCTAAATAAAATTATATAACGTGTCTTGATCAGAAAATAAATAAAAAGATTGAAATAAAAAATGAAGATTAAATTTCTGTAATAATCATCAGCCTTAAAAAATTAAAAAAATTTCGTGTTTCCGCCCGGGATCGAACCGGGGACCTTCCGCGTGTTAGGCGGATGTGATAACCACTACACCACGGAAACAACATGGTAAAAGGCCAATTTTTTGATGATTTTAGTGGATATTTTTAAATTACAAATGTATTTTAATATTTTGATAAGAAAACAATATAATATTGAAAAGCTGAATGGCTAAACTAGAAAGAAGAAGATTTCTTCAGAAATACCACAGATAGGTACCTACGTAAGACGTAAGAACAAAGAAAATAAAAATTAAATTTCATTAGGTATGCTTCCAAAATGGACCTCACACTGAGTTACTTATTTATTTACACACAAGACACAACCTTTTTTCTTTTTCATAAAAAATTCTGAATCTTCTTAAATAATAAAAAAAGTATCAATTTTTTGAAGAAAAAAAAAATAGGTAAAACATTTCTCAATTTCATTTCTAAAAAAATTTTCTAAATTTTGTTAAAATAACAAATTAACGAATTTCTTAGGAGAAAATAATCTTAAAATTTTTGGGGGTAAAAAAACGTTTTTTTCCAATTTTGATAAAATAGAATTTTTTTTTTTTTTGCGAAAAATTAGTTAATTTTCTCGAAGAAAAAAAAAGCTATTTTAGTTTTTTTAATGTAAAGAATTTTTTGGGGATTTTTTTTTCTTCAATTTCTTACTTTTTTAAAGGAGAAAAATACCTTCTTGCCTAGATTTTTTTTTCTATTTTTCTAGAAGAATTAGACTACATATATTTTTCTTTTTTTAGGGCAAAAAACAATCAATACCTAACTTACTTTAGAATATTAAATTTTTCCAGTTTTTGAATCAGAAAAATCTTAAATTTTTCGCAAAAAGAAGTCTGATAATTTTTTTGAAGTACCTATGTAAATAAATCTCGCAATCTTTTGGAGAAAAATTCGATTTTTTTTTTTTTAGTTTTTAGGAACAAAAAGTTCTTAATTTTTATAGAGAAAATTCTCAATTTTTGAACCAAGATTTTAAAGAGTTTAATTGTTTATTAAGAGAAAAAAATCTTCAACGTTTTTGAAGTAAAAAAATTTTGTTTTGAAAAAAAATTGCATAGGGACCTCCTTAATTTTTAAAAATCTCTCAAGTTTGTTGAGAAAAAATCCTTACCTAGTTGTGTGGGAAAACATTCTCAATTTTTAACAAAAAAAACTGTCCAATTTTTTAGCAGAGAACTTTTTAAAAAATTTCGAAGTAGGTAATAAAGAAATTTCTCAATCTTCTGGAAGAAGATTTTTTTTAGGAAAAAACTCCTAGTTTTTTTAAATAAAAATTCTCAATTTTTATGTTTTGGATGAAAAATCTTTGAAGAAAAAAGTTCCTAATTTTTTTGAAAAAAAATTGCATATGTACCTAGGTACTAAATTGAAAAAAATAAACTTAATTTTGTTGAGAAAAAATCATCAGTTTTTTGAAAAAATCTTCTCAATTTTCACCAAAAAATTCCCAATATTTTCGCAGAAATTTTTTTAAAAATTCCTGAAGTAATAAAGAAATTTCTCAATCTTCTGCAAGAAAAACCTAATTTTTTGAAAAAAAAAAGTTCCGATTTCTTGAAAAAAAATCGTATACCTTTACCTACCTACTTAATTTTTTTAAACTCAATTTTGTTGAGAAAAAATACTCAGTTGTTTGGGAAAATATTTTTAATTTTTACCAAAAAATGTCCAATTTTTAGCAGAAAATTAAAAAAAATTGTGACTTGATAAAGAAATTTCCTAATCTTTTGGAAGAAGTTTTATTTCGGTAAAAACTCCTAGTTTTTTCTGAGAAAAAATGCTCAATTTTTATTTACGAAAGTTCTCAATTTTTGAAGCAAAAAAATAAAATAAAGATAAACAATTAAACATGTATAGAAACATTTCTCAATTTTTGAGAAATAAAATGTTTAATTTTTTAGAAGAAAAAAATCATCAACCTTTTTGGAGTAAAGAAATCTATCAATTCTTTGGATGAAAAATCTTTCGCAGGAATTTTTAATGTTTTTTGAGGAAAAAATTACCAAGTAGGTAATTTTTTGAGAAAAAATTCTCGATTTTTAATTGCAAAAATTTCTCAATTTTTGAAGTGAAAAAAATGGAAAAAAGCAATTCTCAGTTTTTTCTAAAACAAATATTCAATTTGAATTTTCTTGTTTACAAGAAATTTTTGTTGAAAACTTTTTCAATTTACTATAAGAAAATTTTTATCACGTCAAATTTGCCCCATGATCGAAAATACTTTCTGGGGGTCGTGAATCACATCTTCACACACCCCCTTGCCTGGCCCCTGCACCTAACTCACCAATCTTGTCTTTAACATAAAATAAAAATACAGCGACATCAGCATAAAAGAATGTGGTTATTTTATATTTCTCGAATATAGTATATAAAGTCTTAATCGATGCTAGTGAAGGGAAAGCGGTTAGATACATTTTTTCTTCTAATCCCTCAAGATTTATATTTTTTCATTTTCTCGGCACTTTTTTTTTAAATTAGGAAGATCGTGACCGTGTAAATTGATGGAAATCTTAACAAGTTATTCTTTGTTTACGTGCTTGGATCAACATTTTTCTGGCGCTTTCGTAATTACACCAGCATTAAGAAAATAAACGAAGTGGAGACATTTTTCAAAATGAAGTCGAGTAGGACCGCTTTAAAGCCTGACTAAAGAAAATGAACAGGACCCGTTATTTTTTTTTACGATTCTACTTAATCCCGCACTTAATTTCTGCTCTTAATATTTTTGCATATTTTTCCCTCGCTATATACGATCATCAATATCTAATCCTTCTTATAGCAGTCCTTTTTCTCCTGTTTTTCGTTTCAACATCATTATCATTTTTTCCTCCTCCAGAGTCTTACGTGAAGTAATACGCGGTGTTTTTTTTTTCAACGTCAATCTAAAATACATAAATTAACAATTAAAAATTTAACGTCAGAAGCTCGCAACGATTTTATGAAAAATATCGTAATCCTGACCTCTCTCATTGTGTCTTTTTTTCGCAACTTTTCTTTTTTATAATTGATCCCTGAGATTTTCTGGTTCACATTTTAAAGCTCAACTTTGTAAATCTCTTGTTAATATTTTTCTTCGTATTTTCCATCACAAAAGAACCTTAAAGCGCTTTCTTTTTATAATTAGAAGCGTGACTCTATTTTTCATGGCAGATCATATTTTTAAAAGCGAAAAAAGGGCTTAAATACTCCATTAAAGTAGAGGAATTCTCTCTTTCTTCTTCTTCTGCTCGGAGAATTTGCCACCCGCTCATCCTGCGCCAATTAAGTTCACATAATTTAGGGTTTCTCAAAAGCTACCTACGGTGGGTTATCATTTCATGGTTTTGTACCTACTAAACGTGTAGTAGGTAACGGTTGGGTTCAGTATGTGTAATGAAATAAAACTGCGCGAGCATTGAGTTTGTCATACAGATATTTTCTCGATGAGCAAAAAGTATGGAATAGATACTAATCTTGATCTGTACTTTTTTAAATTTTAAGAATCGAATTAATCTAAAAAATATTGGTAAATTAATTTTTTTTTTTTTTTTTTTTTTCAAGTGTTCAACTTTCTATTTTATACCTATAGAGCAACTAAAAAAATGTTTTTTCACATAGGTACCTATCATATTTGACAGATAGTTCAAAGAATTACAACATTTTTCGACGAATCAAATCACACCAATAAAACTGGGTTTCGATTCCAAAAAATGTATCGAGAGACTTTACTTAATCGTATATTTTATCCCAAAAAAACTAATCATTTTTATTATTTTTTATTTTTTTAAATCTGTATCTGCATTTTTTACGTCATTTTGCGCAAAACTGATTGATTTATGGAACTTTATGATTAAAAAAATATATATATTTCAAAAGTAAAAAAATAATATTAAATTTTTTTTAAATTTCTTAAAAAGGTTATTAGGTAACTAAGTATTTTTATTTCTTAGAATTTTGTTCAAAATTTTTCCCGAAATTTTGCTTGATTCCTTTCGAATTGTATAGAACAATTTTTTGATTTTTGATTTTCAAAGTAGTCTTTTAAAATAATATAAAATGATTTTCATGTGTGCAAGTACCATAGGTACTTGAGTACTTTTGAGGGGGAGGGAGGGTTTGCAGATATTTCTAATTTTGTTAAAAAATTGTTATTTAGAATTTACTATTGTTTGAAATTTTCAGAATTAATTTCCTTGAATTCTATTCAAAAGCAGATCATTCCCGTGTAGCAACGTCGATGCTAATTTCGATATAAATGTCGACACATCGATATCGGTCACTTTTCGATCGTACATGTCGATAATAAGCTCGACAAACCATCCACAATCGTGTCGACATGTACGATCGAAAAGTGACCGATTTCGATGTGTCGACATTTATATCGACATCCACATCGACATTTGCAATAGTGAGATTTTGAAAAATATGCTAAGTTCAAATATTCAATATAAGTATATATTAAAATTACACCAAAAATAGTGTTCAAGTCAACATTTCGACATTTTTTGTCAAATATGCGGCATTGAGGCCACCTTTGTAGCTGGACACATGCGAGTGTCCAACTAACATAGAGATGATTCTTAGACCTTATGTACTAATTCACAACACACCTTATCTGCGAGTATCACAATCACCCTCAAGACGTCGACAGTCAAGTCGATGCATTATTCGACCCTCGACAATCACATCGACACTATCTCGACTTACAATTCCTCTGGTCGACACTGTCGACAGTGAAGTCGATGCATTATTCGACCATCGACAATTATGTCGACAATAACTCGACAAGTCGTTGTATTATTCAAAACTTTGAAAAATAAGAAAATTTTGTGATTCTTTCAAAAATTATTTATTCCTGAGCTTAAAATGTTCTTATTAATTGTTTTTAGTTCTTTTTAGATATAAAATTTGTAAATTTAATTGGCAGAAATTGTCGACATAAATGTCGATGCGTTTATCGAGTATCGATTTTTACATCGACTTGTCTATGTAGAAAAACAACGTTTTCTAAATTATAGGAAAATACTGAGAAAAATTCAAAAATTTTGATTGAACAGTTATGTTTAACATAGAACATTACTTTAAATCTCAAATATCATTTTTAATTCATCGTTAACCGAGAAAAAAATGTGTCTGAATTTTGTCGACATAAATGTCGATGTCGACAATTGCTACACGGGTTGTAGTTGTTTGGATTTTGTCCATTTTTTTTTCTTTTTCAAAACTAGTTTTTTTTCAAATGTCAAAGAAAACGATTTTTTTTTGAAAACTCGTCTACATTCGTTTCTTCAGACTTGTTTACCTCTAAAATTAAAAAAAAAAAAAAAAAAACAGTTTTTAAAAACTTGATTCGAAAACAGATTTTGTGAAAAAAAAAATCAAAGTAGGTAGGTAAGTTTTTAAGTTGAAAAATTATTTATTTTTGTAACATTTTAATCGATTTTACTTTACATCCAGTGTAAATTTTTATTAGGTATATTTTTTCTAGATCTTGTTTGATTTTTTTCAATTTTGTTTAAATAAGTTTTTTGAATGTTTTTCATAAGTTATATTTTAGAATTTCATTCAAAAACAATTTTTTATGAAAAAAAAATCAATATGCTGATACTAAAAATATAAAAAAAATTTCCAATAAATAATTCCTTTTCTTGGAATTTCGTTTTTAAATTTTTTTACCAAAGTCTAGTTTTGAAGCAGTTTTAATATTCTTTTCAAATATGTAAAAAATAAATCATGTGAAAAAGTTCAACAATTTTTTTCTTCGTAGATTTTGTGAAATTTTCTTCCAAAGCGTTTTTTTTTATTTATTTTTTTTTTTTACCAATTGCCCACGAGCTAAAATTTTCATAAACTTTGTCAAACGTTTTTTATTTTTACTTTTTTGAATTAAGTTTAAATCTTGTACCAGTACGATCTTTTTTGATTTTTTTTTGGAATTTTAAATGTTGTAAAATAGGTAGGTAAGTCTGATTTTTTTGGAATTAATTTAATTTTAATTCAGTTTTATTTAAAATTACACTCCTTGAAATTTTTCAAAATTAATTTTTTTTTAATTTTATTCGAATACAACAATTTTTTGTGTTTTGTACTATAGGAGGTATTCTCTTCACATTTAAAAAAGAATTTGAAAAAATTGTTGTCAACATTTTCTCCTCTTTTTTAAGGTTTTGTGAAATTTTTACAAAAACGATTTTTCAAATTACTCGATAGGTAGATAGGTAAAATTTTCAAAAACTTTGATTACCTATTTCTTTTTTAGAATTTGAGTTTAAATCTTTTTTGAATTTTTTTCGAAAATTATTTTCGTGAATTTTGTTCATAAAATCATAAACAATTTTTTTAAAAGCAAATTTTCAATTGAAGAAAAAATTTTAAACATAAAAAAGATTGAATTTTTCATTTTCAAAATGCAGCAGAATGCCCTTTAAATATACGTAGATATTTCATCTCAGCTCTATCCTTCCTCAACATAAAAGCCAACCCAAATTTTAAATCAAAACTTCATCATATTTTACCTATACAATCATTCCCAGAAAATCTCAGGACATTAATTCAATCTGTAGACTCAAATACCTTATCTATTCACCACAATCCAATAAACCTTATACCCCCATGGCAAACATACAACCCAAAAATTGACCTGTCCTTGACTAAATTTAGTAAAAAAGAAACAAACCAAATAATCTTCAAAAAAAATTTTCAAGAATTATTACATAAATACCACAATTTTTCTCATCTTTATACAGATGGATCAAAAACTGAACATTCTGTAGGATGTGCAGTAATCCACAATGATACTACCATATCAGTAGCTTTACCTCACACTTTTTCTATATTATCAGCTGAACTGTATGCAATTAAAACCGCTATTATTTACATAAAAGACTTCTCATTACAAAACAGTATCATTTTTACCGACTCTCTTTCGGCTCTTTTATTTTTTAAGAAATAGTTTTTTTTTCAATTTTACTGAAGAACACAACATTTACTTTTTAAAAATCTTTCAGGATTTTGGAAAAAATTTTCAAAAAGAAGTACCTATGAAGATTTTTTCAAAACTACATAGGAAAAAAAAGTTTGATTTTGTACAATTTCCTCCTAAAACAATTAATTTTAAAAATTATTTCAATTCTTTTAGAGTTTTTTTTTTTCAACATTTTTTACTAAAATGTTGATCTTTTTCTCTTTTTAGAAAGAAATCATTTTGTGCATTTTTTTAAAAAAATACATGCATTTTAGGTAAATTCTTTTTTTTTAAATTTTGTCAAGGAGTTCTTCACTTTTTTTGAGTTCATTGGTTTTAAATTTTTTTACTGAAATCTTGTGCACCTAGTATTTTTAAAAAAATTATTAAAAAGTAGAGAGATGATTTCTTATATTTTAGAAAATTTTGTTTATCATTTTTTCCATTGTAAAATTTAGAAAATTTGTTTTTTTAAAAATATTTTTTACTCGAAACGTAATTCATTTTTGAGCATATTTTAATGGTAGGTAAGTACTAAGTACGTAAAAAAATGTTACAGTAGTATTAGCTCATATTTTTGGTTACCCTATTTATATCTATTCATCTATTCATTTGTTCACTTCAATCACTAAAGCTTTGATGGAAAATTCAAAAAACGAGATTAACTCGATAAATTTTTGCAGGAAAAATACGTATAAATTTAGCATTCTCGCGTTGCTATATCGTTATTGACCTCTGAAATATTTTCTCCGTCGATTACATTACAAAAATTCTTTGACTATGTACAATCATGGACTGGTAAAGCCCCATAAGAGCAATGTTAAATTTTTGATCCGATATGCCGGCGTTCCGGTTATGCAATTTCATAGGCAGAGTGGAAAAAAAATCTTCTGCACATGCGCCAAAACATCACAGTAGAGAACCGCTCTGCCGCCATATTGTGCCTTGATATTTTTTCAAAATTTTTTAACTCGAACCAAATTCAAATTTTTTTATTGCAATCGAAAGGTTTTTCAATTTTATAAAAAAAAAATATCTTGACATTTCTTTGCTAAACTCGTATTTTCAGAGTTATAAGCAAATATAAATATTCAATACTACACAAAATGGCGGACCATCGTAGTGAAAATTTTTTCCACTCGAGATTTTTGGGGTTTCTGCTAAGGAATTCCAGCGGTTCTACCAGGCCATGATTGCTCTATCCGTAAAACGAGATTCGAAGAAAAAAAAAATCCGTTCGTCTGATTTATATTCCATTAAATGATTCCGATGAAAGTTTGAGAAGCCACAATGCAGTCAAACGACTTTAAGGTCTTTTTTCATTCCTTTATTATTATCATCACAACAACCCCATAGTATAAGGTTGATATTCGGTTTATATTTTCTTTTTCTTATTCAAAAAGATTTTTTGTAAGCGGATTTACGAATATTTAAAATATCGTCAAGGTAGGATCTTCTGTCTGCCTGGCTTTTATCGAAATGACTAATGAGTTATTTTTCAACTTATAGCATCGTTACGTCTATTAAAAAACTTTCAATTTTAAAGCCGATTGTTCGAAAATTTTCTTATTAAATATTTTTAAAGAGCGAACTTTGATACGTAATCCGGATTAATTTGTTATCTCCATTTAAATACTTTTTAATCACTATTTAAGAAGAACAAAAGAGTAGAAAATTAAATTATTAAATGTAAGGCATAGGTAGGTAGATACGTTTATAACCTAAATCTATACTTCGTTATTGGAAAAAAAATGAAAGAGAAGAAAAAATCTTCGGCTCTTTGATGGTGAAAAGTTCCTTTGAGAAAGAAGCAATTACGTAATGATGAAAATCTTTCAACAAAGGTCAAGTCTTCAGATTAAGTTTGTTCGACAAGATGTGAACTTCCGTTATAAAAACGCTTTGATAAATAAGGTTATAGATACGACATTTTTAAAAAGGTGAAAGGATCGACCCTCGAGCCTCGACTTGCATTATATCTGTGTCAATTAAATGGATACAACGCGACCTTTCTCGAATACTACACATTCGTCGGAGGTGGTAGGTTTTTAGTATAACACAGATCTTAGAGAAAATAATTATCCGATCATTTCGCCCGAAAGTAACGAAATAAAACGAAATTACTATAATTTCTTACGATTCTTTTGCTCTTAGGAGAGGAAGACTTCTGCGCTTAATGCTATTTAATCCTACCCGTTAAGGGACAACCCTTTATTGTAACGATAGGGGTTTTCTTAAATTTTAAGAAGAATTATAAAACTCGCCGTAGCCTAATTTTAAAACGACCATTTTTCCGAGGGGCTCTTTCATTTAGATTTTACCTAATCCCTGGAAACGGATAACATTTTAATTTCTTGGTTGACTCGTGCTGAACACAGAGGACTTTCGGATACGAGTACTTCTTTTATTCCCACCACCGAATTCGGAGGGATTTTTTCATTTGATCCACCATTTAACTGAGTTTTGTATAATGAAAGAGTTGGCATTTTTTAAATGGAAAGTTTTGCTCTGATTTAGAGGGTCTTGGGATGCAGCTAAAATAACCATTTTTCTTTTTTCGTTTTGCATAAATAATAAAATTGAAATTGAAAAAAAAAATTGAAGTATGGTTTAGCTTTTGGTTATATTTTTTCATTTTTCCTTACGGGAGAGATTAGGCAATTTATATAACTCGCTTGAGTTAGAAATAAAATGTTGCATATTGATGAATGTACGGCGTAGTGCAGGTGTTTTGCTCTCAGTTTGTATTGCTATACATATGTAGTCCATTCACTGGTGGTTGGGTTCGTTACACCCCCATCCCCTGAGATAAGTGACCTACTTGTTAGGCTCACCCCAATTGGAATTTATTTTATAGTTTGAGAAGATATCATTTTTTTTCTTAGGAGATCAATTTTTCCAATTTTTGAATACTTACTTTTGAGCTGTTTTAAATTAATTATAATATTTTTTACAATTTCGGTCATCTCTAATTGAATTTTAATTTTTTTTAATTTTTCATTGATTTTAATTCTCTTAAATTCTTTTCATCTTCGTTGGTGGATTGTTGTTGTTATGTGAGAAGAAGTTCAAAGTACTCTAAATAAGAAAGGCGAGAAGAGTGAGTGGGAAAGAGGTGTCAGTAAGAGAGGATACTACGTCGTCTCAGTTCTTCATCAAGCACAAATTTTTTTTTAAAAACATTTTCGTTTAAATAATAATTTAAAAAAAACACAATATTTAAAACGATCTTTGAAACAAAAAAAAATCTTGTTTGAAACACAAAAATTTTTTCATTCTTTAGAGAGAGAAAAAAAACTTATAATTTTTTAAATACAAAATAATTTCTCTTTTTTGAAACGCCAACAAATCTATTATTTTATTTTTTTTGAAACACTTTTTTTGAAAAACAAAAAATTTCTTATTTTTTGGAATTTAAAACACAAAAAATCTTTTTTTTTTGAAAAACAAAAGATTTCTCTTTTTTTGCAGACAAAAAATCTCTTTTCTTGAATTACAATTTTTTGAAATGAAAAAAATCTTATTTTTCGAAACACAAAAAATTCGTTATTTTTTGGAGATAGAAAAAAACTTAGTTTTTGGATACAAAAATAATCTCATTTATTTTTTGTTGAAACGAAAAAATCTCGATTTTTTTGAATCCAACAATTTCGCATTTTATGGAGAAAGAATTTTTCGAAACACAAAAAAAATCCTTATTTTTTGAATCCAAAAATTTCGCACTTAATGAAGATAAAAAAATCTTATTTTTTGGATACAAAAATAATCTCATTTATTTTTTGTTGAAACGAAAAAATTTCAATTTTTTGAATCCAACAATTTCGCATTTTATGGAGACCGAAAAAATAGGTAAGATTTTTTCGAAACACAGAAAATAAAATATTTTTTTTGAAACACAAAAGATGTCTCATTTTTTGTAGACAAAAAAATATCGTTTCTTGAATAACAAAAAATTCTTTATTCTTTGGGGACAGAGAAAAATCTTATTTTTTGAAACAAGGAAATATTATTAGGTATTTCAAAACACAAGAAATTTTTCATGTTTTGGAGACAAACAATCTCTTTTTTTTAAAAGTTTAACAAAAAAATTCTCTATATTTTTTTGGAGAAAGGAAAAAATCTTATTTTTTTAAAATCCAAAAATTTTGCATTTTATGGAGACAGAAAAAAAAAATTATTTTTTCGAAATACACAAAAAAAAACCATTTTTTTGAAACAAAAGTTTTCTCATTTTTTGTAGACAAAAAAATCTCGTTTATTGAATCACAAAAAATTCTTTATTTTTTAGAGGCAGAGAAAATTCTTATTTTTTAATCCAAAAACTTCGCATTTTAAGGAGACAGAAAAAAACGTATTTTACACAAAAAAAAAACCAATTCTTTTGAAACACAAAAGATTTCTTATTTTTTGTAGACCAAAAAAATCTTGATTCTCGAATAACAAACAATTCTTTATTTTTTGGAGACAGAGAAAAATCTTTTTATTTTAAATACAATAATCTCTTTTTGATCTCATTTTTTTGAAACACAAAAAAATCTGTTTTTTTTTCCAAGTACAAAAAATCTCTTTTTACCTATCTAATTTTTTAGAGACAAAAAAAATCACATTTTTTGGAGACAGAAATATATTTATACCTATCTCATTTATTTTTTGTTAAAACAAAAAAATCTCAATTTTTTGTTTCAAAAAATTTCCAAATTTTTTGAATCGAAAAATTTCGCATTTTATGGAAACAGAAAAAATCTCATCTTATTAAAACAACAAAAATCTCATTTTTTGAAACAAAAAAATCTCATGTTTTGAAATTTAATTTTTTGAAACAAAAGAATAAACTCATTTTTTTGAAGTCGAAAATTCCTAATTTTATGGAGAAAGAAAAAAAATCTTATTTTTGTTGAAACAAAAAAAAAATCTCATTTTTTTTAACGAAAAACTTCTCATTTTTTTGAAACCAAAAATTTCGCATTTTTTCCTTCCTCCATAAAGCACAATTATGTGGCACCCCTTCTACCATCGAAATAGAATATGAGGCCTGGGGTAAAGGGCTTCTATCATGCTACCTAAATATCAACCAAATAACGTCATCTACCTACACACATACTATTTTAAGACGGGTTAATATGAACGAGAAATTTTGCTTCTTCAAAAGTGCAACGTTCATACAAGCACCGGCGACATGACACAAGAAATGGCTGAAATCACAACTTGGCGAACGTTACAATCATCTATTTCCGGCACAGTGTACAGTATAGGTGCTTTCCATTGACTTGCAAATTTTCAATTTTCACAAAGCCTTTTTGACACTTGGGATAAAACAGTTTGCTACATATTCTCAGTACTTAAAAAACACGAGTGAAAATGTAAGGCTAAAGAAAAAAACTTGAAACAACACCCTTTTTCCTTGAGAACACTTAAAAATTTCACCCGGATAATGTATTTAGCTAGGGATAATCAAAAGTTATTGGAGGGATGATGAATAGAGGAAGCCTTTAATCTAGTAAAGAGGCGATCTTTACTAAAAGCCTATACCCATCGAGTAATTGAGTCATAAGTGCCTTTGATTAATTTCGTTTTGAAGTACGCGACATGCTTAAGCAATGAAACAAAAGCTTCAGGCCTTTGAACGAGCAACCGAATAAACGCGAGCCGCGCATATCTGGGCAAAAGCTGTACGAAGATTTAAACGAATTATTCGAAAGCTTTTGATTTGTCTTGAGTGATACTTATGATAAAGGATCTTTATCTTTTTTCTATTTAAGAGTTGAGTTTCGCGCCAATGTCGTCGCTCTTTTTAGTATTCCTCGTACAGGTTGATATTTTTCTTTGTGAAAATCCGCCTTGTCCTCGTATGATGCAACTTTTACGCTTTGAGTCGCTGTAACGCCTATAAACGCTTTGTAAACATTTTTATCGAAAGTTTAGTTGTGTGTTTAGTGATTGTGGGCATTTTTATAGAGTAGGTCGATGGAGTGTTTTTAAACTGACAGATACAAAATCAATTCTTCCCTCGTGTCGTTTTTATTTTTTTTGTAGGTATCTTTCGAGATTTTTAAAATTAGTGCCAAGTTAAGGCAACAATATACCTACCCTATTGAAGTGCTATTTCAAAAAATTTGGCAATTTTTTTATTTTTAATCTGGAGCATTTCAAATTAGGTTGATGGGGGGGGGGGGGGGGTGAAAAATTGGGAATATTAATTTATCTTGAAAAGGAACAACTTTGTTATGTTATATCTATAATTACCTAACATTTTTTGGGTGAATTTATTACCTAAGGTTTTTTTCAGAAAAACTTATTTGAAAGGATTTTCGAATTTTTTTCAAAAAAAATTCAAGAGAATTTTTCGCAAAGGAATATTTTTAATAGGTAATAAGACGTACATAGTTTTTTTCAGGAAATTAAAAATAGAGTTGAACGGATTTCAGAGCATTTAAGGAATTTTTTAAAACCATTTTTTTCTCTAATAAGCTTTTTTGAAAATTTGTAATTAAAAATTATTTTTTCAAAAAAAAAAATAAAAAATAAAAATTTGCGAACATTTTTGAAAAGACTTTTATTTGGGGTTTCTGAAATAAAAAGTCAAGAGATTTTTTCGTAAAAAATTTATACTTGCTTTCTTTTTTTCAACAAAAATTTCTGTAACATTTCCTGCCTGCAAAATAAGGTTTTTTTGAAAGGATTCAGGAATATTATTTTACAGAAAACTTTTAAAAAATATTTCTATTGTAATGAATTTCTCTTAAAGACAATATTATTATTATATAATTTATAGGTATCAAAAAATGTGTGTAGGTACTTGAACATTTTTTAGATGTATGTATTTTAAAAATTAATCTCAGAATTTTTTTCAAAGAGAAGTTTTTTGTAAAAAGGTATTATTTTCTTTAAATTTTTTTCTGTGAAAATATTTTGTACGAAAAATAATTTTTGAAACATTTTTCTCCAAGTTGTATAAATTTCTTTCCGTTTTTAAAAAAAATTTTTGTTTTTATTTTTTTTAAGAGAATTATTTTTAAATGATAGGTAGATTTTATAATATTTCAACTGAATTATTAAATTGAATTCATTAAAAAAAATTTAACCGCTTTTTTTGTTAATTTTTGAAAAGATTTTCGAATTTTTCTCATAGGTAAATTTTTTTCAAGAGAATGTTTTATGGTTGAAATGATTTTAGAACTTTTCAAAAAAATTTAAATGTCTAATTTTCTGCAAACGTCTTTTTATGAGAATAAGTTGTACTTATCTACCAAAAAAAATTTCATTCATTCTTCTAAAGAGAATTTTTTGAAAAACAGCACTAACAGCAGGTACTTGCATAATTTTTAATTTTATTTTGGAAAAAAAATTGAAGAGCATTGATTGTAAACTTTTTAATCCACTTTTAAATTTCTACCTATCAATTTTATTTGCAAAAAATATTTCAAAAAAATTGTTAACTATGGATTTTGGATTTTTTTTTTCCTCTATATAAAATGTTCGAAAATACTTCCAATTTGCTTGAAATTTCTTTTTTAAACGAGTTTTAAAAATTTTCAAGAACATTTTCAAAATATTTCCTCATTATATTTCTGCGCAAATTTTTTGTACCAAAAAATATGTAAACAGATTTCCACCTTATTTCAAAGGAGTTTGAAATTTTTCTCAGTTTGTTTTTTTGTCAATGAAACTTTTATTTTTGTTTTTCTCCTGACATTAGTCAATATCTATGTATGTACTTTCGATTGTATACGTTAATGACCTCGACGCCGGGCGTCTTTAAATAAAAATAAATTATCTATCTATCTATTAACTTTTAAACTTTAAAAAAAATTCAAGAGATTTTTTCTCAAAGAATAATTTTAATAAGTAAGTATTATGATTTTATAGAATTTATCTATTAATTTATTTTACGAAAAATTTTCATACTTATTTTTTGTGGATTTTTTTCCAAGAGAATTTTCATTTATAATTTTTAAAAAATATTTTTCCAAAAAATGTCCATTTTTGATTTTTTCTGTGTAAGTCAGCTCTCTGCAAAATTTTGTTTGCAAAAAAGAAAAACGAAAATTGAAAAAATGTTTCCAAGACTTTACTTGAAAAAAAAAGTGAAAACTCACTTGAAAAAAAACCTTTTTGCAAACTTACCCAATATGCTCATTTTTCAGAGTATATTTGAGCAATTCAACAAAAACAAAATGCATTATGGTTTTAATCAACATAACTTCATAAATTCATAGTTGTCCTTATGTACCTATAAACCTATATGGATTAGGCATGAAAAGGCAAAGCCTGATAAGTAGGAACTTTTTGTAAAACAAGATTATTATAAGCAATTATTAAGTACTCGTACATACACATGGTTTTCAATTAAATTAACTATACCTGCTAAGTACCAAAGGTTCAGTACAGAAGCATGAAAAACAATGTTATCTCTTTAGTTTACCAATGTTATCCTGAAACTTGATAGAAATAAAAATCTTCTTATCTTTAACAACAAGGTAGACACAATTTAATCATAACTGAGGGATAATTTTATTGTAAGCGATATTGCCAAAGCTTAGATTTAGATTTTTCGATCCATTCGACGAATTGTATTTTTTATTTCTCAACAGCTAGTACAATTTTGAAAATTGACAAGATCGCTTGACCAAGACAGTATTACTTCGTATTAAAACCAGAAAGTAACCCTCTTCGAGATGATTTACCGTAGTTTGATCGTAAAAATAATTCTTTTAGTTCGGAACGTTAAGTCTGTAGGGATTATTTAAGCCATAACGGATCAGTCAAGACCATAGATAAGACGTTATCAGTGGGGGGAGGTTATTTTGATCCCTTAAGCTCAGTTCTCAGATAAAGATAATCCGCTTATTACTTGACTAGTCCCGTACACGAGCTATAGGCCCGGTTTAATTTAGAGAAGGGTTGAAGGAGCGGTACGCTTTAGCAAAATGTTTAGAAATCTACTCTCTCTCGTAGGAAGCAACTCGTCATTTAAGATATACTTGATGTTTTTAGTATCGGTCCTTATGTTTGGTTATATCTACGTAAACGTATATTATGTTATGACAAAAATTCTCGTGTTTAATTAAAAAAAAAAAAAACATTTCGGTTTTAAAAAGGTTTAACAAAAACAACGTTGTTTACCTAAAAAAAGTCTCATTTTTAAAAATTTAAATTTTTATAACAAAATCTTAAATCTATTAATAATATTACACCTAATTAAAAGCAAAAAAGTCGTAATAATTTAAATAATCTTTAAATTTCGAATTCAGCTTGACTTGGTTATAAAATAGGTACGGTTCCAAAAACTACCTACATACGCCTATCGCCTTCCGTAATACTACGTATAATATGAAAAAGAAAATTTTCATCATCAGTAGGTAGGTATATTCCTAAAAGCTTATAATCATACGATGATGTTTCAATATACCCACATCAACACGTGCTGCTTTTAGAAATTAAAAAATTCTTTTAAACATCTTTTATCCTCTGACTTATTTTTTTTTTATTCCTGTATCCTTTTTGAAGCACACATAGATACCGAGAATCTTTTCTATAAAAATCGGTAAAACTAAGAAAGTCAACAAGGGTATAAGGAAGTTGAAAATACCTCGCCGCTTCTTTATTCACAGAAACGTGTGTCGAAGTAATGGGATACTACATTATTAGGTGTTTTCGTGTTCTCAGTTGACATGTCAACGCAACGTTCGAGTCATTTTAGACATTAGAGAATTCTTTTCAACCTATGCCGCGGATTGGTCTTGGCAAAATCCTACGGCGGGGTTGACCATTTAACGGAAAAGTAAACATGACAATATAGTTTACTATTTGTAAGCAGAACAATAGCCCTTTTAGCTGGTTATCTAAATGGTAAGAATTTTATTCAGGTTGCTTTTTTTCTTATGATTAGTTGAGTGAGGGACTTGGTTCTTTCACAACGTTGATCACTGATCAAGCGGATCACAATTATTTTGCTGGAAAATAATGTTAATCGTTGAGTTCTTTAAAATTGAAGTATCTACCTATAACAATTTGTAATGATTTTTTTTTCATGTTTAAATTACACTGATAAAAGCTAAAGTTTGTGGAAAAAAGTGTAAATTAATTTGTAGAAAAAAATATCAATTTTTTTCGTAGGAAGAAAAAGCAATGTTTTCGTAGAAAACAAACTTTTTTTTTTTTTTTTTGTATAAAAAACATCATGTTTTTTTGTAGAAACAAATGTCAATTTTTTCTAGAAAAAAATTGAAGTATTATTGTAGAAAAAAGTAAATTATTTATGTATAAGAAAATTTAAATTATTTTTATAGAAGAACATTTAAATTATTTTTGTAGAAAAACAATATCACTTTTTTGCAGGAAGAAGTAGATATAAATTTTTTGTAGAAAAAAATACTTACCTACCTATCAATTTTTAACTACGTATCATTTTTTTTTTTTTTTTTTTGTAGAAAAAATACTTAGGTAGGTATCATTATTCATTTTTTTGTAGAAAAAAAATACAGCCATCATTTATTTGTAGAAAAAAATACTTACTTACCTAGTACCTATACCTATCAATTTTTTACATAGAAAAAAAAATACCTATCATTTTTTTGTAGAAAAAATATAATTTTTTTAATAGAAAAAATATCATTTTTTAATAGAAAAAATATCATTTTTTTAATAGAAAAAATATCATTTTTTTAATAGAAAAAATATCATTTTTTTAATAGAAAAAATATCACTTTTTTAATAGAAAAAATATCATTTTTTTAATAGAAAAAATATCATTTTTTTTGTAGAAAAAGATACCATTTTTTGAAGAAAAAAAATACCTATCATTTTTTTTTGTAGAAAAAATATCACTTTTTTTGAAGAAAAAAAAAATATATATAATTTTTTTTTGTGAAAAAAGATATCATTTTTTTGTAGAAAAAAATATCAATTTTTTTGTAGAAAAAGATATCATTTTTTCAAGAAAAAAAATACCTATCATTTTTTTGTAGAAAGAAATACCTATATTTTTTTTTTTGGTAGAAAAAATATCACTTTTTTTGAAGAAAAAAAAATATATAATTTTTTTTTGTGAAAAAAGATATCATTTTTTTGTAGAAAAAAGATATCATTTTTTTGTAGAAAAAAATATCAATTTTTTTGTAGAAAAAAATATCAATTTTTTTGTAGAAAAAAATATCAATTTTTTTGTAGAAAAAGATATCATTTTTTGAAGAAAAAAAATACCTATCATTTTTTTGTAGAAAGAAATACCTATAATTTTTTTTTGGTAGAAAAAATATCACTTTTTTTGAAGAAAAAAAAATATATAATTTTTTTTTGTGAAAAAAGATATCATTATTTTGTAGAAAAAATTTCTAGAAATTAATACCTAAGTTGTTTGAAGCCAAAAAATTTCTCAAATTGTAATTTTTTCAGAGCAATAGAATTTTCAACTTTAGAATAAAAATACGTTTTTTAGTTTTTCGAGGAAATTTTTTTTTGTAGAAATATAATTCTGAATTTTCTTGGAATAAAAAAGAGGTAGGTAATTTACCTTTAAATTTTTTTGAAGCGAAAAATTTTTCAACTCCTTTTGGAGAAAGAAATCTTTCTATTTATTCAAAAATAATTTTGTAATAAAAAAAATTTCATATTTTTTTTTGGTTTAAAAAATATCTTACAAGGGAACATCGCCAACTCGCCGCCTCCGATTTCGCTGAAATTTGGCTCAGTGAAAGAGCATGCCACCCACACCTCACAACCAAATTTTTAGCTGTCCAAGTTGATTTTTCGATTTTTGGCGAATTTTTAAAAATGGCTAAAATCACCCCCAAAAAACAATTTTTGGAATAAAAATCGCAAATTTTGAGATAGAATCCTGAAAATCGGTTTGTACACTAAAGTCGACCCCCCCCCCCCGAGTCGATTAGCGAAGCGATCTGGAGCCTCCAGCAAAAGTTGACTTTTCTCCAGCACACTGGAATCTCTCCAGACAGCAAAAGTCAACTTTTTCTGGAGGCTCAAGATCGCTTCGAAAATGGTGCCAATCGATTCGGTGGGTCGATTTTAGGGGGTAGGCAAAGTTTCGGACGATATGCTGGAGAAATGGATTTTTTGGAAATTTTTAAAAAATGCGAAATTTTCAACTTGTCATGAAAAAACACGTGCGAACTTGCCGCCTCGGATTTTGGATTCAACTATGCCAATCGATAGATGACATGACACTATAACGCTAGGATTAAATTTTCAGCTGCCCAATTTAATTACACCGCCGCCTGGAGCCATTCCAGTATGCTGGAGAAAAGTCAACTTTTTCTGGAGGCTCCAGATCGCTTCGCAAATGGTGCCAATCGACTAGGGGGGGGGGGGGGGTCGACTTTAGTGTACAAACCGATTTTCAGGATTCTATCTCAAAATTTGCGATTTTTATTCCAAAAATTGGTTTTTGGGGTGATTTTAGCCATTTTCAAAAATTTGCCAAAAATCGAAAAATCAACTTGGGCAGCTAAAAATTTGATTGTGAGGTGTGGGTGGCATGCGCTCTTTCACTGAGTTAAAATTCAGCAAAATTGGAGGCGGCGAGTTGGCGAGGTTCCCTTGTTAGTTTTTTAATTACGGAGAAAACGTTTTTTTTTTATGAAATGAAATTTCTCAAATTTCAATTTTCAAGTAAATTTTTTCTTAGTTTCTAATTTTTATTGTACCTTTCTACAAAGTGGCATCATTTTTACTGTAGCTAGCCACTTTACCGCTCTTTGTCAATTGACTCAGCATTTGTTTCAGGAGAAGGGATGAACTACAATTTTTTCAAAATTGTTGCTCTGGCTTTGCTCGGGCAGTAGTTTGATGAATCTTGAATCAATAAAGTTGGAATTTTCAGTTTTTGTCGTTCGAGTTGGCATTTTCAGTGATTTTGCCTTCCACTACTGAAAAATTTTTTTGGTTCGTCATTGTGTGACAGTGCTATGTTGAAGAATTTAGAATAAGTATTTAATATTTATACCAATGATGATTAATGAGGGCACTTTGAACATAGACAACGACAACTATGTGTATAATAATTATATAAGTCAATAAATTAATTTGGCCAAATCAAAAATTCAGGGTTGCGAACCGTTTGAGAATTAATTGGTGGTGGTGGTGGTGGTTTTGAACATTTTCGAATAAATGGTTTTTGGTTTTGGTTTTGGTTTTTTTTTTGAAATGATTTTGGTTTTGGTTTCGGTTATTTCAACTTTTGATTATTTTGGTGGTGGTGGTGGTGGTTCTCAAAAACCAAAACCATTTCAATTGGTAAAACCAAAACCAAATGAATTGGTTTTTAATTATTATATCGTAAAATACCGAGATTTCTGTGATTTTATTAATTTATTTTATTTTAAAATTGTTTTCTCATTTATTTAGGCATTTTGGCATTATAATCGAAATTGGCTCGAATAAAAGTCATAAAACAAAGAAACCGATTCAATTGATTTGGTGGTTTTTCAAATCTAAATGATTGTGGTGATGGTGGTTTTTTTTTTAAGCTCTTTTTTGTGGTTTTATCAAATGGTTTTTCCATTTTTTCTGCTTGCAAACGGTTTTGATTTGGTTATGGTTTTACAAATTTTCCAATTGGTTGTGGTGGTGGTGAAAACCATTTGAAAACCACCACCAAAACAATTTTATTGGTGGTGGTTCGAAACAGTTTGCAACCCTGCAAAAATTTACACATTTTAGAGATTTTTTTTATTCAAAAAAAAAAAAAAAAAAAAAAAAAAGGCCAGAACTTTTTAATTATTATGATTGTTTTAAATTCTAATTGATGCATGTGACCCATGAACCAACAAAACAAGGACCCATCCTCATCCCATCCTGCATCATTCTAAATCTTGCATTATCTGCATCGCCTGCATGCTAGCGGTATGCAATATGCAATAAAAAAAAAAAAAAAATTCCTTATCATTTCTTATCAAAATTTGCGCATGTAAGGTGTTTTCAGATTTTCATCATAGTTTTTTTTAATTAGTTGTGAAATTGTGATCATTGATCGATGATTTATGAATTACGGATCACTATTCAACAAAAAAAGATTATCAGATGTGTTGAAAATATTAATTTTTTCCGATATAATAAATCCTTCTAAACAAGACGCAAGTAAACGATCATATATTTTTACTCTGCAATTAAGCGTTTCATACTTTGTATGCCAATGAGTTAATTGTTATTTGCAGTTGAAAATGATAATTGAAACTTGTTAACCAAAGTATGTTTCTAGAATGTAGAAATCAAAATTGCAATTGGTCGCCTGGTCGGATTCATTGTCTCGATAAAATTACGAATTTACTAAAAAAAACATGAACAAAAAATATTGAACCGAAGCAAGACGAAGACTGATGCGAGTGGTGACACAATGACACATGGCAAAAATTGATAAAGTACTAATCATTATTGATAAGTAAGTAATAGCTTATTATTTTATCTACTCGGATGTAATTTACATCACACTCTATTAGCACTTGAAAACTAATAATACATTTTCTAGGAATTCAGAAGAACAAATTATTACTTGACATTGCAACGTATAAAGATAACTCGAGCAGCAGTTTTCCAACGCCACTTTACGAATCACTTAGGTACATAGAAAGGTCCAGTATGAGCGTTTTTTTTTTAAAAGTCATTTAAAATCAGATCGAAAGGAACGCGGAGTGTTGGCAAGTTATAGGTGGATAGTGTGTAGATATTGCTAGAGGATATGGCGCCCCTTGTCTTTTAACTAGATAATCTGGCGATTTAAAGTCTGTCCATGTCTGCATACCGGCTTTGTTTTGTGGTACCGGAAGGACCGATTTCCAGGTAGTTAAAAAAAAAGGTATTTCAATATCTTTCGAACAGTAAATCCATACCTAGACCAATGCCCAGTTACAGAGTCGATATTTTGTATTCTTTTATCGTTTAAGAGTGTTTTTTTTCTCCTAAGGTTATATTGTTTTTTGATGAGCGAAATGTGGTACATTAAGAATTTCGGGATCGAATGGCGCCTAAATTCATTTCTGTTTTGACAAATATTTTAACTCTGAACAATTTGGCTCGTCTAAATGGATTGTAGTTTTTTTTTTCTTTTATTAATAATTAACGATTAGTTAATAGTATAAGTATACGAAATGAACTTGACAGTGGTAATTCAACGAGTAAAATACCTCGCAGAGCGATTACTCTACTCCCTGTCCTTATACTCGAATCAAGCCATTGCTCTTTGCATCGTAGAGATGAACTCGTGGTATACCGTGTAATGAAACAAAGCTTGATGCATTCCTCAAATGCAGCTAATTCGCTTAAATGTATTATCTAAAGCCGTCGAACCGATTCGAAGAATGTTGGCGATATGAACACCTTTTTTTTTTATTGTTTAGTAAACATTCCATCGAAATAAGCAGATGATTAGTGAAAATCCGTTCCATCTGATTCCAAATACCGATATTAATACGAGGAAATGAGATACACGAACGAAATTCGAGGTCAAAGGCAAAGGCGTATCGGCGTCACAGAATTAGCATAGTTTCAAGTAAGTACATCGTACCTGGCAGTCCACTCCAGCAATTGTAATCGCAGATGAACTAGCCTTAGGATTAATCGAGTGTGAAATTCGAGCATAGTTTATCTACATCTCGTTATTGTTATAAAGCGCAAACTATTTCAACTATTTGATCCGAATTAAGTCGCGGTGTAGGTGATTCACGGTGTCATCTGTGAAATTATCGAGGTGGCGTAATACGACCTTCGTGGCAGATCGACGAAATGTGAAAGAATGTGCATAACGGGTATTTCACAGCAGTGATGTGGTAATTCTCGACTCTTCCTAAGGCTCGGATTGTCTGTGGTAGGTTGCATGGATCTCGTTATTGTTATTAGGTTGTATCGTTTACATGGATTTTGATTTAGATTGTTTTAATTATGTTATTGCAGAATGTTTGTCATATCGAACTCCGAATGATAAGATGAGGTTGTTATCAGCGTTTGAACGTTAGCTTATTACCAAGTACGATGGATTTCCTCAATTTTGGAATGGCAACCGGGACCATTGTAGTATCGTAAACATAGTCAAGTGGGTACTCGAATTGAAGGGTAATTTTATAACAAAGTCGGTACCACAAAGTACAATATCATTGGTGTTTTATTGCGTTAATTATTATTGCAGAATGTTGTAATATTGAACTCCGAATGATAAGATGAGGCTGTTATCAACGTTTGGACATTAGCTTACCAAGTACGATGGATTTCCTCAATATTGGAATGGCAACCTGGACCTTTGTAGTATCGTAAACATAGTCAAGTGGGTACTCAAATTAAAGGAAATTTCATAACAAAGTCGATACAACAAAGTATAACATCATTGGTGTTTTTCTTTCCAAGTTACATGCTCGTATAAGCTGCAGTGATTCCTACGAACGCCACAGACTACGATAGTATTACGAAGAACCGTAGCAAGTTTCGCGATCGCTGTCATTCCTCCGGTGAAGTGAATTAATATACCCATCGTACGCTAGCTATTTGTATTTAGAATAATGCATATAAAGTGTATCGGAAACTTGAGGATAAAATCTCCGACAAACTTTTAATTTTTCAGACACACGAAGCGAATGATGAATAACCATAGATTGGATAGTTTAACGTCTGGTTCGCATATTGTTGGCGAAACAGTTCGGTATTTATGTGGTAAGTTTTGGTTATTAAATGCACGAAACTTTACTAATTTAGCACATTTACCGCACATACAATGTACTTACATCGTATCTAGTAAACTTGAAAATCTTCCTTCTACCAACAGATACAATAAGAAATGAAAAATTACATCACAATCGACATGCAAATCAAAATACGCCGCATACCTGGGTCCGATACGTATAGATGTGGCTTCGACCGGCCTTGGCATTGAGGAAATATTCGGACCAAGATGCGCTTGCCAAGTGAAAACAATTCGAAAAATTCCACCTTTATTAGGCGTGCACGGAGTGCAGTTGATTACGTAAACTCTCATTTTACTTCCGATGCGTATGGAATGTCTTTTATAATACTCTCAAGGTTTAATTCCGTTCCGTATGGATTTGCCTGTACGCATTAACCGGTTCATTCATGGTGTCATAGGACAGCAGAGTAAGCATTTAACATTTTTTTTCCACTTTATTATTATCATTTTCGAACCAGTTTAATTGAAACGATCGTGTTGGCAGCAACACGTATTATCTAGTTTAAACAGTCGGTCGCGAGCTAAGGATTAAGTCGTTATACTCTTCGTTTAATCTGTACCGGTTAAAGATACCATTGCGGCTACATCGTACACCATCAGAGATGGTTTTATCACCTAAAAACACCGGTAAGTTTTCGCACATTTTGTTTCCTTTTATGTTATTCTGCTGGCTTCTCAAACAAGTGCATGTTTTTGTATAACAATTCAATGAAAAAACCCATAGACTAAACTAAGGGTGCGTATTGCTAATTCACTCTATACATTTTTACGCCTCGATTCACGCGAAAGATACTACAAGTTTGTATACAAACCTTTTCGTAGTATCTGGTTAACGTCGTCGTCGTCGTCGTGATTATTCGTCCTTGAAGCGCGATGATACCCTATGCTATCGTCCTTTTTACATAAATCATTCCAAGGTACGCACCTAACCAGCTTAACCCTTAAATATTTTAATATTTTTTCTTACTATTTTCCATTTATTAAAAATGTAAATCGGTACGTGTAATCGGTTTCTTATGTAGCGATTATATGCAGTTTGATGTAGTGGAACGGGTTTCCAATGGTTTGATTTTCGAGGGATGAATTTAATTATATTTGAGAAGAAGACAAACCTATAGATACCTATAATACACTCGTGCTAGTGTTTTGAT
Organism: Balanococcus diminutus; assembly: GCA_959613365.1. Classification (NCBI taxonomy): domain Eukaryota; kingdom Metazoa; phylum Arthropoda; class Insecta; order Hemiptera; family Pseudococcidae; genus Balanococcus; species Balanococcus diminutus. Next base: position 26,040,876 of record OY390718.1, read on the forward strand.
AATCTATTGTGAGCAACGTGTGCCACATAAGCCCCAATTAAATGCAATTCGGGTTCCCTTTCTTGTACCTATCTATAAATACCTCTATCGCGTCTGTAAAACTTCACCTTTCTTCTATAGTGAAAAAACTTCGTTAACACGAATATCCAGAAAATGGATAAGTTATATTTACTTACTGGAATTTTCCAGCAAAACATGTGTCTTTTTATGGGTCAAATGTGATAACAAAATTTTAATACGGTTTAAACTAGTCTCACTTATCTTCTAAATGAAAGTTATACCCAATTACCCACGGTGAATAACCCTAGGACAGTATCAGTTTTTGAATTCAGCTGGTGCTCTATTGCCCTTTCAAGTTCTTTTCCTTTGTTATCATGCGTAGGTAGAGGTACTAGGTATTGAAGTTGAAATTAATTCTCAGTTGGCAAATTGATTTGAAAAAGTGAAAAAAATAATAATGAACATTATTCTAAGAATCATTAAAATTTATTTCTTAAGGTATAAAAAGTTTGTGAAATTTCATCGATTTAAAATAGACACGCTTTTACAAAAAAAAAAAAAAAACGTGATTTTTTTTTCTGTTTTTTTTATATCTCACCCCCAAGGTTATTCCTTCGTGTGAGAAAATAATTCCCTACTCATATTTTATTGTTGTTCTTCCTCCCTCAGAATTTTAAGTAAAGTAGCCTTACAATTTCTTAAAATAAATAAAATTGACAGATTTTTGAATTTTTGTCATTTTTAATCGTACGACCCATCAAAATTGTTCATTTTCGTGAGAAGTGACTAATTCACAGTTTTCCCCCTCACTGGATGTGAAAAGTGAAATGATACCTTACAGTCCCAAAATTTCTCAAAAAATTCGAGAATTCAAAAAATGGCTGAAAATTCCCAAGTTGGAATTCAGAGCTGTTTTTTTTAATGAGGAACTGACTTCCAATTTCTTATTTTTGTCTTAACTGAATTTTAAATGGTAAGTGCAAGTGCATTGCCAGTCCCATTTTTAAAATAGACATATTATTTTCACTTGAATTATGGAAGTAGATCGTTGTTTGGTTTTACTACTTATAAGTATAATACTACGTATAATAGAAGGAGAGACACTTGATTTTCAAAATTTGAGGGGAGGGGGGAGTCCAATCGAAATTTTTATAACAACTAAAATTATATCTAGGATTTCAATCTACAACTTTTGTTTGAAAATTTTTTCATTTGGACCCTTCCCCAAGTTCGAATGAGTATCCATCTATTACATGCGGTGTTGTGCAGAATTACAGAAAAGGGAGGGGTCCAGTTGGAATTTTTATAAAAAGTAATCATCATTATTTCTAGGATCTCAATGTACAACTTTTATTTTTTTTTTAAATATTTCAATTGGACCTAATCCTCTCATAATTTTGATCCAAAGTTTGGTAAAAATTTGAAAATTGCGTAGTAAAAAAAATTAAATTAGATCAGTTTTGAAAATTTAGTAAATTTTTTAATAAATTAAATAAATTTACAAAAAATTTGAAGAGGACAATTTCCAAAATTGACTCGAAGAACGTTAAAGGGTTATAAATATTTTTCAATTGATTCAGATAGTGAAATAGGATTGCATAGAATTATTTAATTTTCCAATTCAAAAAATTATCAATTTAGGTACCTACCTAATAAATTTTGCCCATTTTCAAAAATTTGTAAAAAATAAAAGATGAACTTGGAAGCTTGATGATTTTAAGGGTTTTTTGAAATGCTCTTTTCATTTTTTTAATACCTAATTTAATTTTTTTTTTTTTTTTTTTTTTTTTTGGCTTGAGTCGGAAAAACTAAAAATTATTTAATGTTACTGATCACAGATGGGACCTAATTAGTAATTACCTAGAGATTTTCAAAAGAAACTGCCATTTATGTGCACACCTAAATGCATGTTGAATATAAGTCGGCTGTTAAAACTTAAAATAGGCTATGTAAAATACCTATGTTGTATGAAACATAGGTATTTGGACAGTTATCTACATTTTGTTATATTCTCACTTACAAAATTCAGTTTTTAAAATCAATTTTAAATAGAATAAAATTTCGTTCTTTTTCGTGAGTTTCAAAATAATTTTTCCAATTTTTGGGAACAAAATTCGTTTTTCTCTGTTTTTCTCTCATTGTAATTTGTTACTTCTGCAGTTGTACGTAAGCACCTAGTACCTATTCACATCTTTTTGTAAAATTAAAAAAAAAAAAAAAAAAAAATCATTTTTTTTAATACCTACATCATTGAATTTTGATCAAGTTTTAGAACATTTTTTTGATATAATGAATTTTGAAAAAAAATTTCACCTGTTCAGTTTTTACAAATTTCTTATTCATATTTTTTTAAAGCTTATTTGCTAATTTAACGAAGTCATTTTTGATTTTTTGTTTTCGATCTGATTTTTTTCCATTTTTAAATCATTGCCATTTTTTTACAAATTTTCAATTTATTAGATCCTCAATTTCAAGAAGTTTTTTAAAATAATTTAATTTGTTTGAATTTGAATTTTTGTTTGATTTTCAAGAAATTTGAATTTTTTAATTTAAAAAAAATGGAAAAAAAATAGTATTTATTAAATGGAAAATTTTTAAATTTCGGTAAGTACTCAGTTTTTGCGAATTTTGATTCATTGGATTTTTTTAAATGTTTGCAAATTTCCTAAATTTATCATATTTTTACGTACAACTTGAGAAATTTCTGATTTATTAATTTTAGGTTCCTTTATAAAATGTACAATATTTGGCACAAATTTTTGAAACCACCTTACTTTTTATAAATTATTTTTTTTTTCAAGTTGAGATTTTGATTTTGATTTTACTTTAGGTACTAAGTATTTTATTTATTGATTTGAAAAAATGCTCAATTTTATTTTATACCTACCTAAATTAGTAATTTTTTAATGGAGATTTTTCGCAAAATGTTTTTCAGCAGTTTCCGGAATAGTTTCATTTCATTTTGAAAAATTGGTTTTAAAAAAAGTTATATATAGATGACCTTTTTTTTTTTTTTGAAAAGTTACCCGTGTAGCAACGTCGATGCTAATTTCGATATAAATGTCGACACATCGAAATCGGTCACTTTTCGATCGTACATGTCGACACGATTGTGGATGGTTTGTCGAGCTTATTATCGACATGTTTGTCGACCGTCCAAATATGTCGATAATAAGCTCGACAAACCATCCACAATCGTGTCGACATGTACGATCGAAAAGTGACCAATTTCGATGTGTCGACATTTATATCGACATCCACATCGACATTTGCAATGCTGAGATGTTGAAAAAAATGTTAAGTTCAAATATTTAATATAGGTATATGTTTTAAAATTAAACCATAAATAGTGTTCAAGCCAACACTTCGACACTTCGTCAAAATTGCGGCTCTGAATTCACCTTTGTAGCTTGTAGCTGGACATATCTGTGTCCAACTAACGAAGAGGTAATTCTTAGAGCCTTATGTACTAATTCATAACACACTTTATCTGCGAGTATCAAAAATCACCTTTAAGACGTCGACAGTCAAGTCGTTGCATTATTCGACTCTCGACAATTACATCGACACTAACTCAACTTAAAATGCCTCTGGTCGATACTGTCGACAGTGAAGTCGATGCATTATTCGACCATCGACAATTATGTCGACAATAACTCAACAAGTACTTGTCTTATTCAAAATTTTTAAAAAATGAGAAAATTTTGCGTTCTTTCAAAAATTGTTTATTGCTGAGCTTAAAATATTCCTATTAATGGTTTTTAGTTCTTTTTAGGTATAAAATTTGTAAATTTAATTAGCAAAAAATGTCGACATAATGTCGATGCGTTTATCGAGTATCGATTTTCACATCGACTTGTCTATGTAGAAAAACAATGTTTTCTAAATTACAGGAAAATACCGAGAAAAATTCAATAATTTTGATTGAACAGTTATGTTTAACATAGAAAATTACTTTAAATCTCAAATATCATTTTTAATTCATCGTTAACCGAGAAAAAAAATGTGTCTGAATTTTGTCGACATAAATGTCGATGTCGACAATTGCTACACGGGTAGTTACCTACCCAATTTTCTATTCTAAATATTTTTTTCTGAGAAAATTTCTTTCAAACGAGTAGTTATTAGTTACTTGGAGAAAATCCTTTACTACAATAAAAAAATTACAAATTTATCCATTTGTTTTGTTACCTTTTGTCCAGCCTTGGTTTTGAAACTTCTGTTGAGCTCCAACGCTCCCATCCTAACTATTGAGAAAAATCTAACATACCTAAAGTACACCACTTAAATTCTCTGGCGTAAAAAGTAAAATTATACCATTGTCAAGATCATGCGTAGTTGCTTACGTCAGAGAACTTTTATATTTGGAAAGGTCTGTACAAAAATATAATATTGGATTGGTGGTGTGGTGCGGTGAGAAGGAGGATGAAATGAAAAGTCAGAGGTTTAGTGGAATTTAAAAAATGAAATTTTTCCAATGATCTCTGTTTTATTGAAAATAAAATAAACTTCCAAGCTTATTGTATTTTTTTTTTTTTTTTTGAAATGTAAAGCGATGGCTTGAAGTTCAATTTTTAAATTATGAATTTTTAAGAAAAAAAAAATAATAATACGTTCTACCCAAAAGAAAAACCAACCTCTAAGGTTGGTATGAAACATCTGCAAAAACGTTTCATTTCACAACGAAAATTTCAGAGAAAAAAAACAGTACCTATTAAAAAAACTCTTTCTCTCTAAAAAAAATTTGCGATGGATCTATTTACAGTTATATAAATTATCAAGGCTAAATAAGCGCCTAATAAATTCACCTATTATTATGGCGATAATTTTTAAACCGAACAAATTTTATCCACTAATTGCAGCTGTTTATAAAGCCATTTTTCTCGATTCTTAAGACTTCATGCAGCAACATAAATAGAAGCTAACTATGTACTTATACGTACTTAATTGCAGCAGTATTGCAGTATTATATGAGAAAAGCAGAATTGTTATTTACCTACCCTTTTGTTTTGGGAAATAGGCAATTATTTATGGGTATTTAAAAATCTCGAGTGATTAGAACGATTGTCTTCATTCGTCTTTTGGAATTTTGTGAGTTTCGATGGATATCTTATGAGATGATTTTTATTTTAAAAATGTGAGATCTGGCGATGATTTTATTGGGTATTTGTATGATTTATATTCAATAAAATGTAGACTGAAAGATAAAATCGCGTTGATTAAAATAAAATTATTTTATAAAGTAATATGGTAATAATGGATTTTATCCCACTAATTTTCTCATTAGGGTGATTCGTGATTTCACTTTTTTTGAAATGTCAAGTTTTAGCCCTCTTAAAATGATTCTTTTATGGTCTCCCTAAAAAATATTTCGACTGCAGAGTGCACTTGGATCAAAGCACCTTTTATTAAAAAAATTTTAAAAATGGAATTAATTTTTTTTCTTCAAAATTTTAAAATAGAATTATTACTAAATAGGTCATTTTACCCAACAAGACCATTTTCGGTGATTTTTCATCTTTACCCCTATTTTTAAGGGGGCATATTAAAAACCTAAATATTTTTGTAAGTTTTTTGAAGAAAAAAAATTGAGAATCAGCTAGAATGAAAAAAAACTTTTGGATCAAAGTGGTCTCAACATATTATAAATACATATTTTTATCCAAAAAAACCATTTATGGTGATTTTTCAAGTTTATCTCAGTTTTCAGGAACCAGCTTTCTAGAAAAATGACGCAGTTCACGCATAATTTCCTGAAAACTGCGGTAAAGTTGAAAAATCACCAGAAATGTGTTTTTTGGGTAAAATATCTATATGTTGAGATCACTTTGATTCATTTTTTTTTTCATTCTAGCTGATTTTCAAAATTTTTTTTTTCAAAAGACGTATAAAAATAAGTTTATTTAAGTTCCCTTAAAAACAGGTGTAAAGATAGAAGATCAATGAAAATAGCCTTGCTGGGTAAAAGCACCTATGGTGACCATTTTGTAAAAAAATTTAGAAAAAATTTCAATTTCAATTTTTTGATTTTTTTTTTTAGTTTTTTCAATAAAAGGGGGTCTTTGACATTTTGAAAAAATGAAAATATAAACCACCCTAACTTTCATTATGTGCTCGATTTTTTTTTCGACTCTACAACTTTTCTTCATATCATTCACCTCCCAGTATGATATGATTTTTTTTTCTCAAATATTTTCTCGTTATATTATATATACAGAAGAAAATATACAACCCGCCCCGATTTTTCGTAATTCTAAGGTAAATCCGCCTACTTGGCGTTATCCATGCGCCGCGGAATTTGCGTTTAACTCAGATTACCACCTACTGGTCCCCGCCCCGTCTAGGGATGAATTTTGGCCGCACAGCGCAGGGCCGTTGTTTGAACTTCGCCCAATCCTGTGATCCCGCAACGATGTTGTGCTAGGTCTGCTAACTCAGTGCCGTTTGTAGGAGCGTTTAGAGAGGTATGTATCGCGTTTCGTTCTCGGCCACCGAATTATCACGTGGATCGGCGACAAACGCGAAATATTTCGTAAACGGGTGGAAAATTCACGCGATCGTTCGAATGCCTGTGTAGGAATTTTTTTCGCATCGAAAATTTCGTACTTTTTTTCGTTTCCGTTTCGTAAAGATAATTAATTATTTCGCGTCGTATTGATGGAAATTCAAAGCGTTATGGAGACCTTTGCCGAATGGATTGCTGCCACGAATCCGAATGGGAATTTATTTTCGATGGCTAATGGAGTTCAGGTTTGAAAATTTTCCAATTTTTTTGTACGTCCAGTGTGATTTTTAATCCAGTAGGTTGCAAAAAGGATGAAAACTTGCGAGGTTTGAAGAGATGTAAGGTTGAGAAAACTCTGTAAATTAATCTATCGTGCTTATAAAATATTAAATGATTGAGAAACGTCAGTTTCATCGTCTCGAGATGTCGTCCTGATTGAAATTATCCATTAAAAAAATTAACCCAAAATTTTTAACGTTCGTTGATAAAATCGAAAAACCGGTTCGAGGCAGAATTAGCCGGAGATGCGGATCATTTTATCATTTTTTCGTCCTCTAGGATCTCGAGTGAGATGGTTTCTTGAGGTTATGCATTTTTTTAAAATTTTCATCGAATTTTGAGTTGGAATTAGTTAGGGGCTTTTAGTTCAGAAATTAACAAATATTTGAGAAATTAAATCTTTCAATCTTTGATAAATCGTGCATACTTATTCTGAGAATCGAAAAAATGAAAATAAAAATGTAAATGGGGCATATTGCTATATGGAAGATCAGGATGTAAAAATATAGAGAAAATTGCATTCAAAATCTGGCAAAGAGGAGATCTGTAGCTATAAAATTGAATTTTTTGTGAATTTTTGATGTTTGAATTTGAAAAAACATTGTTTTGAGAAAAACGAGTTGAATTTTTTTTAGAAAGTTGAGAATATACGAAAATTTCAAATTAATCAAGAAATTCGGATTTAGACGAAATTTAAAATTTTATAAACATATTGTAAGGAGTAGCCAACTATTTCTAGATGGAACCCAAGTCACAAATCAGTCGTCAGTGTTACCAATTTTACCTCCTAATTTCAGTCAATTTTACATGAAAATTTAAAATGAGGTAATACTTGAAGAGAAATTAAAAAAAAAAATGTAAAGTTGCCTATTCCACGTTTAAAAATCAAATTCATAAATTATTCAAAAATTTAAAAAAGTACTAAAATGTGTAAAAATTTTAATTTCAAAGGTTACAAATTTTCAAGACGTATTTTTCAAATTAAAATTTTCATCAACTTTACATAAAACTCTTCATCGAACTATTACGAGAAAATCTCCATCAAAAAAATTTTAAAAACGCGAATATTTTGAGGCTCATTGAATTTTAAAAAGTATAGAATTTAACGCCTAAAGTTGAATCAGATAAAAGGCTAATCTATATACGTATATTCACTTTTCATTTATGTCATTTAATAAGTACTCTCCTCACTTTACCTTTTAGACAATCGTGTATTTTGAATCACCCTTTATTCATAGGGTTGCTAAAGTTGTTCTAACCCTAAATACCCTGAATAAGACACCCTCGTCATAGGTACGACAGTAACTTCATTCGAGACGATTTTTTTTTCCTTTCTCTCCAAATTTACTTATCATTTAAATTCATTATCTGTTTTCTTCTTAGTTCACTTTTCAAGCCTAAAATACTAATGTAAAAAGTCGTATAGAATTTACTTTTTCAATAAAAGAACCACTTCTGTGCACTTGTTCATCGACGTTAAAAATCTCACCAAATTGTAATCCTTCGTTCTATACTTACGTGCGTAAAAAAATGAAATGAAAAAACTCGCATTTGGAAAACGAAAATTTTACGTGCTCAAAGGTAGGTAGGTTAATTACTTAAAAATTACGTAGGTATGACGTACAAAAATTTATGCTTTACAAAAGCAAAGAACGTTTTTAAAAATACGTAGAGTTGTTCCTCGTAGCAGAAAAATATTCACTTCATTAAAAATAGATTAATTATAATCGTGGAAAAAAAATTATCACCGAACATCTGAGAATTATTGAAAATTATAATGGTGAAAATTCCCCCTCGATTGAGTCGCTTCTCGAATAATATTTGTGCTGCGATGTTGACAAGAATATTTAAGCTTTTGCTGTAAAATATTCCAGCAGAGTGGAAAAAATCGACAGATGTGGGCCGGCTTTTCATTATTGAGAAAAAAATTAATTTTTGAGGTTTGTGCTGATGGAATCTTTGCATATTATAAGAGTTTTCATTTCGAAGAAATAAAGATAGGCTTCGAGGTCTGGGGGATAGAAGGCTCGATATCAGAAATGTTTAAATAAATACTTAAAAAACTCGACGCTTCGCGACTCGTCAAGGGGGAGGGAGCTTCGATCCCTGGACTCCCTTGTTGGTTCTATTTTCACACTACGTTTGAAAGTATGAAACATATACGTAGTAGATAATATATGCTTTTACTTTGTGACAAAATGTCTAAAAGTCGTAAAAAAATATTTTCATGGAAATATAAAAATTATAGGTATAAAATATTCAAAAATTTGAAATAATAATTTCCATGGAAATATGAAAATTAAAACAGTCTAACAAAATATTAAAAATTTAAAATAATGAAACGATTTTTTTAAATTTTTTCCAAGTTTTAAAATGTCTGAAAAAATGCCCAAAAGTCATCAAATTAAAAAATAAAAAAGAATGCCTCAAAATCATCAATTTTTTTTAAAGTTTCGGAATGTCAGACAAGATAACGAAGAGTCAGTTTCTTAATATTTAAAATTAAATAAAAATCATATACCTTACTGCTAATAACAAAAAATTGAAAAGAAAATTAATTTTCATAGAAATTAAACATTTAAAAAATTTTTCCAAGTTTTAAAATATCTGCCAAAATTTTTAAAACCCTAAAAAATTAAAAATTCGTTTTTTAATGTCTGATTTAAAATACCGAAAAGTCTAAACTTCCCAGGGCCCATAAAGAATTTATTATCAACTGGTTAAATGTCAAACTTACAATTTCTGAATAAAAATATATTGAAGAAAATCATTTTTTTTTAGAAAAAATTTTCATTTTCTTGCAGTTTTCGACGAAATTCTAAATTATTAATTTCATTTCAAACAATTTTAGATCAAAGAAAATCTTTTTAAGAAAGTGAATGGAATTTTACAAAGTATTATAAGAAAAATGAAAGTTGGAAAATTTTTCTTCAAAAATAAAAAAAATATATTAGGCATAGGTATCAATATTCGTGATTTTCATTTTTTTTTTTTTTTTCTTTTTCTTTTCTTTTCATATCTAACTGTTTCCTATATATTTTGTTTTTTGAAAATTGTTTTCATTTTCTTCAAAATAATTGGAAAGACATCGCTTTCAAGGAATTTTTGTCTGGTTAAAACTGTGTTTTTATGATTTTTTTTTTTTATTGGATATACGTATATAGCTTGTTGAAAATAATACCTACAAATGAGTAAAATAAAGAGAAAAATCGTTCAAATAATGGTTGGAAAAAATTCGTGAAAAAAAAAGTTAAAACAGAAAATTAATTAAGAAATTTAGTTTTGATGATGAAATTTCCTTCAATTTGGTTTTTTAAAAATTGTATTAAGTATAAGAATAAATTTTTGAAAAATCTTTTCCAAAAAATCAAATTTTTTCATTCTGAAATATTTGACATACTTACTTAATAGGAACAAAATTTCAGAAGAGTGAATCTTCAACAAGTACATAACTAACTATACCTCTCAAAATGAAAATTTATTGAAAAAATCAAGTTGATAATATTATTACAATTTTTTTTAAAAATAGAATATTTTTTCGAGGAAAACGCATCAAAAAAATATCCCAAAAAAATGATGCTCTAAAAAATGTTTGGAAAAATCCTAAAGACCGATTTTAAAATGAAGAAATTTCTCAAAAAATTCCTTTAAAAATAGATAATATAATTGTTGTGCAGAAATTGTGCTGAATGAAAAAAAAATTGAATTTCCTTTAAAGGGGGGGGGGGAGGAGTGTCTCAAGAAGCAGCATTGCTTTTTTGGGATATTTTTTGGGGGAAAATAGAGTGGAATTGAAAATTGTATTACTAGAGGGCCCGAGATCGCTCTCACAGTCTCTGTTCATTTTTCAAACAAAAAAAGACATAGTCGTAACTTGGTGGACAAGGGAGGCATTTTCCCCCGATGCCCCCGAATATATATTTTTTATAGATATTTACAGCAAAATATGGGAAAAAAATTATCAACTTTTTTTTAAGAAATGAAAAAAAAATTGTCTCTCAATATTTCCCCAAGTTACGCCTATTTAGAAAAAATATGGGGCACAAAATATATTTTCAGTTTTTCATTCCAATTTTTAAAACTAAATTTATTCTCATTGCAAAAGACGTGTTCGTAAGTTAGTGCATTGCTCAGATTTCTTTCAGGAAAAAAAACTTTGTTGTTAAAAACAAGGCTCAACAATTCGAAAATTGAAAAAATCTATTTCAAATAAGCTGACATAATTATTTTAAATTTAACCCTTCTTCTTTGGAATAAAATTTAACAAAAATAGGTAGATTTTTTTTTACTATAGAAAATTTCAACAAAAAAATTTTACCTATTTTTGCTGAACCTAATTTTGAAGGAGAAGGGCTAAATTTATAATATAGTACTTACCCAATGTGTTTCAATATAATATTAGATATGTATCAAGATTTGTTTAAATCCCGAATTTTGAGTTTATATCCCTACTTGTATGGCTCCCCATAAATAAATCTAGGCTTGGTGGGGAAATTTTTCGAGCCCTTTTTCGCCTCAATTATTTTATTATGCAGAAAAAAGAGCAAAAATTGCAATTACTTATTTTACAAAAAAAAAAGAAAAGAAATTGTAATGTCAATTTCGAGAATATTTTACAAAAATTTCATATTTGTTTAAAGAAAAAAATTGTGAATATTTTGCAAAGTAGGTAGGTAGGTAGGTAGGTAAATAATTTTTTTAATGAAAAAAAAAATGCATGACCAAAATTCGCGAATATTTATAATACCTATCTCCTGTTTTTTTTCTCATTTTTTTTCACGTAATAAATTTCAAACAGGTTTTTGCATTTAAAAATAAATAATTTTTCTAAAAATCTGGGTCCTAAAAAAGTAAGGTCATCAGGTAAAATGGTACCATAACTTCCCCTCTCTCTCTCAGTGGGCTTACTCATCTATCTATCTACCTTTATAAATTAGACATAATATTATCCATCTCATGGCGATAATAATAACATTGTAATTTGTATGTTTACGTTGAAATTAATTTCGTGGTTTTTATTCATAAATCTGTATTCTATACAAAGAGTATGAATAAGTCAATTAGCTTAGAACGATGTAAAAGATTAAGATTTGGTTGGCGAAGATTATTTGTGCTTTTGTGGGTATTCGCTGTTGTTGTTGTTGAATTGAAGTAGCCTAAGCACGTAATTGAATACGGCGCTACGACGAGTACATCGCTGCTCAGTGCTTTATGTGTGATGTGAACCTCTTACATTCATATCGTTCGAACACTATTTTAATCAAATCGTGTTTAATGTAATCGATTACTACACTAAATAAGCAGCAAAAGATTACCCGTTGTATAAGAACCAACAAGTGTTACTTATTCGAGGATTTGTACGAGTACGAATGAAGCTATATCCATTGAATATCTTTCGCGGTTTGTTGAGATGTAATAATTTACCTACACGATATTTTACACATTTTCATACGTGTTAAGAAAATCTTAAAAATAAATAAAATCCTAGCAATATAATTACTTCGCGTATAACATAGCGAGCTTAATGCAGCGTCGGTCGCTCGCGTCGTAGATAACACACGCCTAACTTTCACACATGTTTGTAATTTGCTAAGCCTTTAGATTTAAAAGCGAGATTACGCTTACCGCGTAAATTTTACTCCTATTCCGCCTTATGACCGGAATTTTATCACTTTTTTTTTTGCGCTGCGCCAAAATCCAATCCATGCAGCTGTTGCGAGCACTAAACACCGCATAAAATTTATATCTGCGTTAAGTTGCTTCGTTATGCTAGGTACAAAGATATAGAGAGAAAATTTAGTCGTGATTTTAACCATCTACTATACTATGACGTTAACTCGTCGAAATAGTTGCGGTTTATTAGACGCGGTTATAATATTAATTAAGTCGTCTGTTTAACGCGTTTATTGCCTATACAAATTTTATAAGGCATTTTGCAAGCAATTTGCTTATTTTTGGATTTGACCAAGTCAAATTTCGACGTAGGAAGTTCGTACTGATCTGAAGTGTATGGATCAGATTTATGGTACGAGTATATAAATTGAAATTTTTTAAATTTTTGACGAAGAAATTGAGTGCTGAATTCGCAAAGGAGGGGAGGGGGCGGGGTTAATTTGCGGAGATGTGTTTTGAATTGGGAGTTGGGTTTAGCTTTAGGGATTGAAAAAAATATTTTTTTTTTATTTCGATGAGTCATTTGTCGCGTTCGTACGTTATGTTTGCTTTGGTATGGAAATATTTCACTCGCGTTATAATTGATTTATTTTACCTGAGAAATAATATATTGCATAATTCTATATTCTCGGAAAGAAATTTGTCATCGACTTCTCCCATTTTTTCTTTGGCTCTGTCACTGAATTGAGAAATTAAGCAATTACCTAAAGATGTACGAATTTTATATCATAAAATTGGCGAAATTTTCATCTTGAACAGAATCTCTCGAACTGAGGGCTATTCTTGGAATTTTCCGAAACTAAGGAAGATAATGTAGCCTATGGCGAAGAATTCATGTTCGAAACATTTCAAAACGAGAAAAACATTGGAAAATGGAAAGAATTAATTTAGACATTTTTTAAAAAATTAAAAAGGTTGTGAATAAAGTTGTGAACAAATTTTTAAAAAAAATCACTTTGAATAAAATTTTAAAAAAACGACAACAACGAATTGTAAAAAATGATTTGAATTACAAAATTAAAAAATTGATTTTTAGCAAAATTTCAAAAAATGTGTGCTTATCGTTGTTTATTTGAGCAATTTTTTTATCAACAAAATATTTTAAAATTTGTTTCATGTCAATATTTGAAAAAATTCTTTTTGATAAAATTTTAAAAATAATTTCTTGAAGAATTTTTTGCACTCGCCTAATTGTAAAACAATAATTTTTTTTTCGACGTAATTTTCAAAAATAATTTGTTTTCAAAAAAAATTCAAAAATTTTCTGTTCAATTTTTTTTTTTGCTCAGATTTAACGAACTTCTGCTTATTATAATGCCTTATAGAAATTTTAAAAATTTGTTTCTTGACAAATTAAAGATTCCTGCTCCATGATTATATAAAACAGTTGTTTCTTGGTGAAATACAAAAAATTTATTTTCACGCAAATTTTGAAAGATTTGTATAGGAGCATCTTTGAACATACGAGATAGGCAAATGAATTGATTTTCAACAAAATTTTCAAAACTTATTGCACTTAACAAAATTGAAAAAAGATTCTGTTTAGGACAAATAAGATTATTTTTGTTTATTGACAAAATTCAAAAAATTTCTGTTCATTAGAATTTTGAAAAACTTAGGTATACTAATATTTTATATTTTAACAGAAATATTACATTTTGAAAAATTGGCGTTTCAAACGAAATTTAGTAGAATTATTCTTGGAGACTGTGCGTCACCTTGACATTTCTGGAAAAAGGAAAATTTTTATCTTGAATTCTTGAAAGTCTAAACAGGGCGGAAAAATGACGAAAAACGTGTTTTTTCCATTTTTTTTTACCATGTTGCACCCATCTCTGGGTCCCCCCAAAAAAGTCCAACACTATTTAAAATTATGTTTTTAAACTCCAGCCATGACTCTCCCTAATTATAATTAATTTTTGAAATTGTCATCTTCCGGAAAACCCCCAAAAATACGTGAAATTTTTTTCACTATATACTCGTAATTATAGGCATTATTTTATGTAAAATTTCAAAAAATTTTAACCACCCCCTAATGACCTAGAAAAGTTGCTTCGCATCAAAATCAACATTTTGGGTGAATTTTTCTCTACCTGGGGGGGGGGGGGGTTCATCGTTTTACTCGGGAAGTCTCTTTCTCTTCCCTTCTGTTTTTTATATATTTCTATTGAAACTTGAAAAATTAATTTTCAATAAGTATGTATCTAGTTCTTTTAGAAAATAAGTGTAATTTCAACATAAAAAAAATTATTTCTATTTATTTCTTGGCTGATTAGAAAATTTTTCTGTTAATAGTATAGGTATAGGTAGGTAGAGGTACTTGAATAAAATTTTGAAAATATGTTTTTTTTATGAAAACTCAGGAAATTTATGTCCAATAAAATTCTGACAATTTTTTTCATGATTTAATTTAAAGTAATTTCAGTTCAAAAATATTTGTAAACAGTATAATTTTCAAAAAAAAAAAAAAAAAAATTGAATACCTATATAACCGTTATTTTTTTCAAGTAACGACCCGAGCAGCACAATCGACAAATTATCGAAATAAAAAATCGACAGAATATCGAATTCGATAAAGTGTCGCGTTAGTTCCGCCTAAATCGTGAAATTATCTTTCGATATATAGATAGATTATCGACGAATTATAGTTAGCAAAACTTTCGAGATTATAGTAAGATATTTTATCGATAATATATCTATAATATCGAAAGATAATTTCACGATTTAGGCGGAACTTTTGCGACACTTTATCGAATTCGATATTCTGTCGATTTTTTATCGATTTTTTTATTTCGATTTTTCGTCTTTTACTAGCTTTTTTCTATAATTAAAAATCATTAATTAGCCCCGAGCAGCACAATCGAAAAATTATCGAAATAAAAAATCGACAGAATATCGAATTCGATAAAGTGTCGCGTTAGTTCCGCATAAATCGTGAAATTATCTTTCGATATATAGATATATTATCGATAAAATATCTTACTATAATCTCGAAATTTTTGCTAACTATAATTCGTCGATAATATATCTATATATCGAAAGATAATTTCACGATTTAGGCGGAACTTTAGCGACACTTTATCGAATTCGATATTCTGTCGATTTTTTATCGATTTTTTTTATTCCGATTTTTCGTCTTTTACTAGCTTTTTTCTATAATTAAAAATCCTTAATTAGCATAATCAATACATTAAACTATGCCTAAACACATTATTCATGTTGCGGTAAGAGGATCATTTCAGAAAAAGTCAAAAAAAATTATAAAAAATCTGCCACCCGTGGGGCTTGAACCATCTACCTCCTGCATGGGAATCCTCTTCCTTAACCACTATCGTTGAGGAATTGGCAATAAAACGCTTATAATAGGCAGTTTAGTACTTCCAGACGAGTTGGACTTAGAAAAATTTTCACCAATTTTTAAAATTTGGAAATAATTTTAAATATCGTCACAAAATCGTTCGACAAATTTCAGATTATTTGTCGATAATGTAGTTTCAAATATCGCCACAAAATCGTTGAAAAATCGAATTCGAGGAATTTCATATTACGTGTCGATAATATAGTTTCAAATATCGTCATAAAATCGTTGAAAAATCGAATTCGAGAAATTTCAGATTACGAGTCGATAATAAAGTTTTAAATATCTTCACAAAATCGTTAAAAAATCGAATTCGAGAAATTTCAGATTATTTGTCGATAATATAGTTTCAAATATCGTCACAAAATCTTTAGAAAATCGAATTCGAGAAATTGCATATTATGTGCCGATAATATAGTTTCAAATATCTTTACAAAATCGGTAAAAAATCGGATTCGATAAATTTAATATAATCTGTCGATAATGTAGTTTCAAATATCTGCACAAAATCGGTGGAAAATCGGAATCGATAAATTTAATATTCTTTGTCGATAGTATCGTTGACAAATATCGTCATAAAATCTTAATAATATCGAATTCGATAGTTTTTAGTTTTTTTGCCTATGAAATTGTACCGATAAATCTTTATAATATCGTGAGAACATCTATAGATTTTCAAACGATTTTTTATCGATACGTTACATCTTCCGATATTATCGATCGAGTGTGCCGCTCGGGGAAATTTAAAAAAATTTTAGTTTGGTAAAATTTGACCACAAATGTTTTTAACAATATATTTTTATCATTTTCCTTTAATAATCTGTGCACTACTTGCACGTGAAAAAACCCCTCCTCAATATACTTCAATAAGTAAGCCTAGGTACTCGATCAAATACTTGAAAAAAACAAATCGAACCTTGCTAAAAAAAATCGATGATGCACTAACGATCCCAAGTTAACATGCGTAATACAGTTAGGCAGTTCGAAGAAATAATAGATACCTCTATACATTCGTACGAAGGAGGGAGTATTAAAAAGAAAAGAAACACCTTGTTTTTTTTTTCTTCAACTACGCGTTTCGTCTGTAATACCGAAATGGTTTATTACCATTAACAAATTTAATACTGTCGATGGCTCGTGGTGATTATAAATTCAAAGTACACACACAATCCGGCTACTGGATACTTGTGACGTGACCGGATATACAGGTATCGTATATACCTGAGGATTAGCTGTACTCGTATAGCTCGTACCCTGATCGGGTATTCTCGTAGGTTTGCACAGCCAGACGCGACAATTCCAGCTCGTAATTTATTCTTTATGTACATCTTTGAAATTGTTTAAATTTTCGGAAACACAATCCCCGATGAATTCAAATGGACGCCTATAATCGATCATACGTTTGGAAAAGGACCAATTCGAACTTCGAGCCGGGAGTAGTGCACATTGAGTAACACAGGAAATGGAAAATTTTTCTTACGAGTGTGGTGTGACTTTCATTATAATTTAACTCTCAAACTATACAGAATGGCCTGAAGTAGGAAAGTGAAATTTTGCTCGTTTTTCTTTTCCTTGGCTGCCTGTACCTATCTCTCGATTCTGTGTCTGCGGACACTCTTAATCCTATACAGAGCGTAAAGTGAGTTAGTTACGCATGATCTGCTCTATCTCCAATGAACACATAATTTACTCTGGGTAGTCAAAGAGGTTCCAGCGATAACGAGTACTATATATTGACGGATTGGATTTTGCGAAACCATATACATCGCACAGTGTAGGTATATTCGCACATAGTCTTATACCCGATGTATAAATTGAACAGCTCGTTACGCTTACGTTGCTATTTATATATGCACCCGCAAGTATAGTGACCGCCATTTTAAACAGATTAGAATTATCTTCGATAAGTTGTTTCCTCTCGCTTCTATCCGGCCTATTAGGCTTGCCTTGTTTACCTACCTGACGCTGATGTGAGGTGTATCGAAACTGTTCTGCTGTTCTTTTCCTATATTATATCCACTGCATATATAATATGTAGGTATAGGTATGTTTGTACGCAATCTCCTTCTTCTACTCGTAGGTATGACAGTTTAGCTAGGTAGTGGATAGAGATAACACATAGTATAATAAAATAAAACTACCTTAAATCGTCGCGTTTACATGTTTAAACAGAGTTGAAAACAAAACGAGGAAATGTTTTTACGATTTATTACCCGAAAATCGCGTATCTAAGCGGTCATATCTCGAATGTTTGCTGTTTTATTTACGCTCATTTGTATACACTTACACTTTTTCATCCTAGAATAATTATTCATTGTGCATACCTACCTTAGGTGTTGGAAGATGGTTTGAATTATAAACTAAACGAGCAGAATTGAAGTTGATTTTTCTGTGGTTTTTGATTCGCTGTGGAACTAAGTGAATTTGTTCCAAAATAATTTGTAAATGATTTCTGGTTTTTAATTTCCAAAAAACTAAAGTTGTTGAGTATACACTGAAAAGCCTTATTCGAATATTTACACAAAATTTCAAATTTATCTATCAAAATTTATTCCAAAACAATGATTCAACTCAAGTAAAACATAAATTCAAATATTCCCAAAGTCAACGCATATTTTCTCTAAATTATTACTCTAGAAGGCCTACAGTTGTAGGATTGAATCATATTATGAAAAAATGCCCCAATATGATAAAAATCGAAAAAAATTATTCCAAAAAATTATTAAACTCATAAATGCTTATTTTCACAAAAAATGAATTTTTTCTCGAAATTATTACTCCGCCCGAGCGGCACACTCGATCGATAATATCGGAAGATGTAACGTATCGACAAAAAATCGTTTGAAAATCTATAGATGTTCTCACGATATTATAAAGATTTATCGGTACAACTTCATAGGCAAAAAATCTAAGAACTATCGAATTCGATATTATTAAGATTTTATGACGATATTCGTCAACGATACTATCGACAAAGAATATTAAATTTATCGATTCCGATTTTCCACAGATTTTGTGCAGATATTTGAAACTACATTATCGACAAAGAATATTAAATTTATCGAATTCGATTTTTCAACGATTTTGTAAAGATATTTAAAACTATATTATCGACAGATTATATTAAATTTATCGAATCCGATTTTTTACCGATTTTGTAAAGATATTTGAAACTATATTATCGACACATAATATGCAATTTCTCGAATTCGATTTTCTAACGATTGCGTGAAGATATTTGAAACTATATTATCGACACGTAATATGAAATTTCTCGATTTCGATTTTTCAACGATTTTGTGAAGATATTTGAAACTATATTATCGACAAATAATCTGAAATTTCTCAAATTCGATTTTTTAACGATTTTGTGAAGATATTTAAAACTTTATTATCGACACGTAATCTGAAATTTCTCGAATTCGATTTTTCAACGATTTTATGACGATATTTGAAACTATATTATCGACACGTAATATGAAATTCCTCGAATTCGATTTTTCAACGATTTTGTGACGATATTTGAAATTATTTCCAAATTGGTGAAAATTTTTCTAAGTCCAACACGTCTGGAAGTACTAAACTGCCTATTATAAGCGTTTTATTGGTGTTAAAAAAAATTATTCAAAAAATATATTTCTCCCAAATCTTTGAAAAATATTTTTTCAACTTTATTCAAAATAATACATAATTAGATTCATCAAATTTTGTTGAAATTAAAATTTTCATTTTTTTCTAAAATTGATATTTTTAATTTTGATTCTTATACGCACTGAAATAATTTTTCAAAATTTTATTCAGTAAATTTTTTTGAAAAAATCTGTACTTTACCTAACGATTATTCCGAAATATAGGCCTAGGTATACATTATCAAATCTTTGCTCAGATTTTAAAATTTTGTTTGAAAATAATTTTTTCAAAAGTTTTTTCAAAATAATAACTTTAAATTTTTTTCATTTTTTGCGAAAATTTTTGATGATTAAATTAATCAAATTTCGTTTGAAATGAATTTTTTGATTTTTTCAAAATCTTTTTCAAAAATATTAACGTATTACCTACTTGAATTTTTATGTTTTATTTTCAAAAATGTGTGTACTTGGACGTACCTATATTTTTCAAATTGTGCTTACCTAATATCAAATTGTCTAGAAACAACCTGCTTCGAAATTTTAATCAAAATAATTATTTTTTAACTTTTCAAAATTTGATTAGAATTCATGCTAAATTTGAAAATTTTTGATGAAATTAATTTTTGCAGGTGTTATTTAAAAATGTAGGTACCTATACTTGGGTATTAATTAGTTTTTAATTTTTTTTTTCAAAAATTTTTATTTTTATTTTTTAAAACGTGATTTTTGTAATTTTCTTGAAATTGAGTTGTATTCAGAATTAAAATGCATAAAATTTTATTGATTTTTTTTTATTTTTATAATTTTGTTTGAAAATATGCAGTTGTTCAAAATTTTATTCAATAGGTATCGTATTCTCATTTTTACTTTTAACCATTTTATCTGAAGTTTTCGTTTTAAAACAATCTTTGTTGATTTTTTGCAAAATCTAATCTTTACGATTTTGTTTAAATCGATTTTCGTTCAAAACTAAATTCATAAAATTTTGTTGCAATCGCAATTTTTAAAATTGAAAAAAATCGAATGCTTACAATTTTTGTTTTAAATTTTTCTCCAAAAATCTGAACTTATTTTAAATTTTATTTTATTAGATAAATTTTTTTATTCAAACTCAAATTTTTCAACCCATCTTTTTCAAAAGTCTTTCTCTAATTCTTTTTTTTTTCATTTACTCCACTGAAAAGGTTCAGCTTATCTTAGGACAGCTGAATTACTCATAAGTAAACATTGATTTATTCTGGACCAACGCCTTGCCCTATTCTATTAGAAGATACCTATACCATTCGTTTATTTCATTTTCAACTTTTCTTGTCGTTTTCAAAAAAATCATCAATTCATCTATCCAAAAGTAAAGAAAGGAAAAAGTGAAACCGTTGGATAGCGTTTGAAAATATTAACTCTACCCCTCACGTAGCGCCAAATCAATTAATTTTCTGCAAAAAATTAGACGCTACCGACGAGTTACATTCTTGAAAAGGAGTCCACGACCTTTTAATTGTCATTTTGAATACCTAGTCTGGCGTCAACGCAACGTATCGCTTATATTACACTTAGTTTTGTTTTTTACCCGAACAATAAAAGGACTATACATGTATACAATGCAAAAGGTATTATAATGAAAAACGACACGGTACATTGGGGTGTCGATCAAGAGATAAAGTTATCTTGTATTTCACTCAGCCCAGACACTTGTTCGTTAATCTGTGTGAGACAGGGTGATCCGCTAGCGCCAGCTTGGAAACTTTCGGTGGGTTCTTTTTATTTGACGTATTATCGACAAAAGAATGCAAATAGTTTCGCGATTTCGTATCAGGAACTGCGTGAAAGGAGACAATGTTAGATGTACGTATATAATGTCTAGGTATTTTTGGTAAAATCTGGGAAGTCAAAATATCCTCACGCGGTTCCTAATCTACCTAGTTTGTAAGCTTCTTCAATTCTCATAGATCTATGCACATTGTACGGTCGTCTGTGCGTTCAAAAATCTGAAAACAATTTGAAAAATCTCAAAATTTTTTTAGTAAAAAAATTTCATTTTTTTTTTAGCGAATATCTCAATTTTTTTAGTAAAAAATCTCAATTCTCTTTGAGTAAGAAATCTCAACTTTTTTGGAGTATAAAATATCAATTTTATGAGTGAAAAATTTCAATTTTTCTTTAGTAAAAACCATCCCAATTTTTTGAGTAAAAAAACCTCAATTTTTTAGTGAAAAATCTCAATGTTTTTGATTAAGAAATCTCTAATTTTTTGAGTAAAAAAAATCTTAATTTTTTCAAGTAAAAATTTTTTTATTTTTTGTTTGAGTGAAAAAAATTCAATTTTTTTTAGTGAAGTACCTATCTCACTTTTTTTATTGAAGTATCTCATTTTTTTTTAGTAAAAAATCTCAATTTTTCAGTGAAAATCTCAATTTTTCAGTGAAAATCTCAATGTTTTTGATTAAAAAATCTAAAAAAATTTTGAGTGAAAAAAATCATTTTTTTGAGTAAAGTAGTTAAGTATCTCATTTTTTTAGTAAAAAATCTCAACTTTTTTGAATAAAATAATCTCATTTTTTTGAGTGGAAAACCTCAACTTTTTTCAGTAAAAAATCTCAACTTTTTTGAATAAAATCTCATTTTTTTGAGTGGAAAACCTCAACTTTTTTCAGTAAAAAATCTCAATTTTTCTTGAGTAAAACATCCCAATTTTTCTTGAGTAAAACATCCCAATTTTTTTGAGTAAAAAATCGGAACCTTTCACTTTTAGAGATGAAAATTTATTTTTATGAAGAAAAATCCCTGAATAATGTATTTTGAAAAAAAAAACTTTTAAAACTTTTTGCAGTAAAAAGACTTTTTATTCTTTGAAAAAAAGGTTTTGTTTTTTCCCAATTTTTTGTAGTAGAAAATTTTCCAAATTGTTGCCGAGTCGATTTTGGAGAAGAGAGATTTCTCAATTTTGGAAAGAAAAAAATCTCCAAATTATTTGAAGTAGGTACCTAGTACACCTACAGTGAAAAACGTTTGCTCAGACCTTTAGGGAAAATCCGGACACGGTGCAAGTGCACTATTTCCATCCCTTCTCACCATCTCTGTCTAGGAATAAGGGGGGGGGGTATCAAAAAAATGTAACTCCTGCAGATAAAAAAAAAAAATGCATTCTATTTGACAATTCAATCATAAAATCACTGTTAACCTTTCGATCTCACGGAACTTCATTCAAGACTTCACTAACATGTGAGAGAGATTGTTGAAGTGGATTCGATCGATGTGTACCGTGGACGAGAGTTTTTATAGGTGAAAAATATACATAATGTTGGATGTGGCGTTCGCCTACGCGACGACTCGAATTGTACTAGAGTACCGGAAGAAGTGTGCGATCTAAGATCCGGAGCTGAAGGGAATTTCGAGACAAGGTGGTTATAAAAATCATCGGGTCCATCCGGTATGTTACAGTCCACGGAGTTCCTCAGGCGACAGACCGTAACGATAAGACTAAATAAAGCAGAGGACCCGTCCCCTTTGGCTCGACTTGCATTGCACAGCCCAGGATTTAATAAACGTACGCGAAGACAATTCGATTCGTTAAAATTGTGCTGGTATTGAAGAAGCACATACAGGCACTAGGCAGACCAGAGGATATAGTTTGTAACGGTTTTACGAATGTATTTCTTGGACTCGAGTTGACGACTTCTCTCGCTCTCCTTGTGTACATATTCGCCTTAATTAATAAAATTAATAAAGTAATTTCATCGCGTCGGCATGGCACTGCTACAGTTACCGCAGATTCATAATTCGGGGCGTATTTTGTCGATGCTGTATAGCATACGAAAGGAGAACTGAAGAGTAAACCACGACGAGATTATAGGGAGCGGTTTGTGTACTCGGTGGGTTTAGCTGTGAATGTAGAAGAAGAGGAAGAGGAAGAGGGAAGGCGGCGAGAAATTTTCTGTGTGTCTTACACACGTTAAAGATAAGTCGAGGATTTATATCTATCGTCGCCGGGAAATGAAATGCCCCCTTCGTGTCGCCGTTGGATTAACCGTATTTCCTTTAATCCTGGCTCATGCCGCATTTTGTAACGAATGAATCACGTTTGTTGTATTTAACAATGGTTATGTTATGTTTTCTTCAAATTCAGTGGATGGTAATAATGGTTTTATGTGGGTTCGCATTTTCGTAGCATGGGCTTCCACTTTTTTTCATTTCGCCGAATTAGTACAGTAAAATTAGAGTATTTGCCCAAACAAATTGAAGGAAGAAATTTTTTCATTATGTTGCTGCTAAATATAAAAAGTTCCCTGAAATCCGAGTGGAGCTTCACCCCCAAATATCCACATTTTTGCCCCTAATTTTTACCCCTTTTTATTCGAGTATATTTCAGTTCCTAATGCAGATAGAAAAAAATTTTCGTACAAAAAATGTACAAAATTAAATATTCTTCCAAATTAGTTATTTTCAATTTTTTGGTAGAAATGATAGTAACGTCGCAAATCGATTTCGAAGTTATTGGTCTATTCAAATTAGGCCAAAAAATAGGTTTTTTGCCCACAAAAAAAAGAAGATAAAATTATTATTAGGTACCCGAGCGGCACACTCGATCGATAATATCGGAAGATGTAACGTATCGATAAAAAATCGTTTGAAAATCTATATATGTTCTCACGATATTATAAAGATTTATCGGTACAACTTCATAGGCAAAAAATCTAAAAACTATCGAATTCGATATTATTAAGATTTTATGACGATATTCGTCAACGATACTATCAACAAAGAATATTAAATTTCTCGAATTCGATTTTTTAACGATTTTGTAAAGATATTTAAAACTATATTATCGACAGATTATATGAAATTTCTCGACTTCGATATTTTACCGATTTTTTGACGACATTTGAAACTATATTATCGACAGATTATATTAAATTTATCGAATCCGATTTTTTACCGATTTTGTAAAGATATTTGAAACTATATTATCGACACATAATATGCAATTTCTCGATTTCGATTTTTTAACGATTTTGTGACGATATTTGAAACTATATTATCGACAAATAATCTGAAATTTCTCGAATTCGATTTTTTAACGATTTTGTGAAGATATTTAAAACTATATTATCGACAGATTATATGAAATTTCTCGACTTCGATATTTTACCGATTTTTTGACGACATTTGAAACTATATTATCGACAGATTATATTAAATTTATCGAATCCGATTTTTTACCGATTTTGTAAAGATATTTGAAACTATATTATCGACACATAATATGCAATTTCTCGATTTCGATTTTTTAACGATTTTGTGACGATATTTGAAACTATATTATCGACAAATAATCTGAAATTTCTCGAATTCGATTTTTTAACGATTTTGTGAAGATATTTAAAACTATATTATCGACAGATTATATGAAATTTCTCGACTTCGATATTTTACCGATTTTTTGACATTTGAAACTATATTATCGACAGATTATATTAAATTTATCGAATCCGATTTTTTACCGATTTTGTAAAGATATTTGAAACTATATTATCGACACATAATATGAAATTTCTCGATTTCGATTTTTTAACGATTTTTTGACGATATTTGAAACTATATTATCGACAAATAATCTGAAATTTCTCGAATTCGATTTTTTAACGATTTTGTGAAGATATTTAAAACTTTATTATCGACACGTAATCTGAAATTTCTCGAATTCGATTTTTTAACGATTTTGTGAAGATATTTAAAACTTTATTATCGACACGTAATCTGAAATTTCTCGAATCCGATTTTTCAACGATTTTATGACGATATTTGAAACTATATTATCGACACGTGATATGAAATTCCTCGAATTCGATTTTTCAACGATTTTGTGGCGATATTTGAAACTACATTATCGACAAATAATCTGAAATTTGTCGAACGATTTTTCAACGATTTTGTGACGATTGTTGAAATTATTTCCAAATTGGTGAAAATTTTTCTAAGTCCAACACGTCTGGAAGTACCAAACTGCCTATTATAACCGTTTTATTGCTAATTCCTCAACGATAAGGTATGGCATAGTGGTTAAGGAAGAGGATTACCATGCAGGAGGTAGAAGGTTCAAGCCCCACGGGTGGCAGATTTTTTATAATTTTTTTTGACTTTTTCTGAAATGATCCTCTTATCGTAACATGAATAATGTGTTTAGGCATAGTTTAATGTATTAATTATGCTAATTAATGATTTTTAATTATAGAAAGAAGCTAGTAAAAGACGAAAAATCGGAATAAAAAATCGATAAAAAATCGACAGAATATCGAATTCGATAAAGTGTCGCAAAAGTTCCGCCTAAATCGTGAAATTATCTTTCGATATTATAGATATATTATCGATAAAATATCTTACTATAATCTCGAAATTTTTGCTAACTATAATTCGTCCATAATCTATCTATATATCGAAAGATAATTTCACGATTTATGCGGAACTAACGCGACACTTTATCGAATTCGATATTCTGTCGATTTTTTATTTCGATAATTTGTCGAGTGTGCTGCTCGGGTAGGTATTATTTTATTTTTTTTTACAAAGTTGCTCGTAAAAGTGTTCTTAGATATCGATATAATATTTCGAATTACAAAAAACGGGAATAATATCTGCTTGGTACCAAAAATGGACTCAAATGGCTCCTATTGATGCAAAAAAATTATTTCGATAGAAAAGTTGAAAAATTTCACAGGGGGTTGCCAATTTTCAATTTTCAGAAAACATCAAAATTTCTCATTTTTTTTGTTGGTAAAAATTGATGTTTTATGAAAATTGATAATTGGCAACCCTCCTATGGAAATTTTTCAACTTTTTTTATCGAAATAATTTTTTTGCATCAATAGGAACCATTTCAGTACAGATTTGGTACCAAGCAGGTGTTTTTTTCCGTTTTTTGTAATTCGAAATTTTCGATTTTTTAGTGATCTGCAACTTTTCAACCCCCTGGTAGGGTAAAAAAATCGATATGGTACCCTATCTACCAATTGAAAATTTTTTCAAACAAAAGTTGTAGATTGAAATCCTTGAATAATTTTGATCATAACAAAAATTTCGATAGGACCCCTCCCTCCCATTCAGTTTTGCATGATATACCGATAAGCAATTCATTTCCATACGTATCATACGAAATTAGAGGAGAGGGAGAGGTCCAATCGAAATTTTTGTGATGATCAAAATTATTCCAAGGATCTCAATCTACAACTTTTGTTTGAAAATGTTTTCAATTGGGGTCTTAGGAACGTAGATAAAAGGATTCTAATGACCGGGGGGGGGGTGGATCCTCAAAAAAGGGAAGACTTGAAAAATGTCTCGCCCGTTAATTGCTTTTTCTAGTTGTCTGGTCAGATTGCAATAGTTTCGACTGCTTACATATCCTATGTTTTCCTTCTTGGCTGTACTACAACTCAAGGTTGCATTAAAGTGATTAAGGGCAACAGCAAAATCAGCAATTGAAATCAAGGGCAATTTTTATACGTATTATGCAAAATTGAGTGGGAAGAAGACGTCCTATTGAAATTTTTGTGATAACTAAAATTATTCCAAGGATCTTAATTTACAACTTTTGTTTGAAAATTTTTTCGTTTGGTGCCTTAGGAACTGAGATAGGAGATTTTCGAGGAGAGGAGGCTGGACCCTCGAAAAGGAAGAGCCTTAAAAAAATGGCATACCGGCTCATTTTTTTCTTTATAGACTCTAGATTAAGATTCAGTCATAAAATCACTTTTAACAGAGTAATCGCACGAAAGCTATTTATTAGCCCAATTTTTTAATTAAAAAATGATGGGTATTGTTTTTCTTTTGCGACTGTATTATTAGTTACCATTATCATTCGTACCAAAAAACTGAAAATAACCAGTTTAAAAAAAATTTAATTCTATGCATTCTTTGTATGAAAATTTTTTTCGTAACTTTATTAGAAACTGAGATTTAGACGAATAAAGTGAGGGCAAAAAATTAAGGGGCAAAAATGTGGATATTTGAGGGTGAATCTCTACTCGGATTTTAGAGGACTTTTTTATGTTACTTAGGACAACTTTACGAGCAACTTAATGCAAAAAAATTCTTCCTTCAATTTGTTTGGGCAAAGGCTGTTTTTTGGCCTAATTTGACTGTATTAAATTTCGTCCAGCTTTTGTTTTCGTCTCATCGAACACGAGCTAAAAATCGACAGTATTTCTTCACATTTTTTCGGTATGTTGCGTCTTTTGATGTACCTAGGCCTAGATTTAGGCGAACAGAAGTAATTTCATGTTAGCCTATAAAACTGTGAAAAAGTTAAATCCGTGTAAAAAACACATTGATCGTGTAATCGTGTACATGGTTCATGCAATGTGCGCTTTTTGTGTGTACTATACATATATAATATATATCGGTACGTAGCGTGTAAAGTAATCCGAAACACGACGCTAGGTCTATACAGTATTGGGCAAAAAGAAAAATTTAAGCACCACTGACATTTTAAACACCAACTAATCCTTACTAATGCGAAGGGCTAGGAAGCCAGACGACACTATTAGCAGCTTTAAGCGGAGCGATATTAGCGTAACGGTCTGGCTTTTAATCCGTTGAAGCGGATGATAAGCGGATAAAGTTGAAGATTATGCGACCAATATTTCTTTGGACGCACGTTAACCAGTATAACAGGAAACGGATTAGTATTAAGTGGTTCGGCTCCCTGTTTTCTAATTTAAAATTGTTTTGCTTTTCGCGTCGCGTTTCTGTTTTTTTTTTGTATATATGGAATTTACGACGTCCACTACCCCGCCATTGCATTGTATTATGGAATGGCGAAATGTGAAATACACTCGTAAGTACTTACTTTGTATAGGATTTAAAACGGTAACACGATGGCGTTTGTTTTTTAACCGTGAATAGGGGTTTAGTGTACGGAAATTTGAGCGAGTTGTGGGTCAGAAGGTGTTATATTTTTTCCACTGAATGAAGAGAGGGTGTGTTTGAAACGAGGTCGGGGAATTTTTAAATTTGAAAAAAAAAAAGGTATGAGTTGAGTACTTAGGCCTACCAATAATTTTTTTAAATGAGAATTTTCAAAATTCCTAGGATTACTTTTTTGCATAAAATCATTGAAAAATAGAGATTTCTAATTTTTTAGAGCTTCTGAAAAATGATTGGGATTTTCTATAAAAATTGAGAAATTCAAAAAAATTAAGAGATTTCTTCATTATTAAAAAAAAAATTAAAATTTTCTCCACAAAAATTGATGAACGATTTTTTACTTCATTTTTTAAAAAATTTCCTTCCCCCGCAGTAAAATGCAGAAATCTTTGTTCTCAAAAAAATTAAAAATTTTTAAATTTAGAAAAATACCTATACGATTTTTTAAAATGAAATGAGACAAAAAAAAATTTCCTCTAAAAATATGAAAATTTTTTTATACCTTTGTCAATTGAAAAGTTTTCTCTCCCGAAAAAGTGGAAGATTTTTTTACTTCATAAAAATAAAAAACCTTTTCTATGTTGACTCCAAAAAAAAAAACCTAAACACCTAATTTTTTATTTCAAAAAAATTCAAAGATTTTTTCTTCAACAAAAGTGAAAAGTTTTTTCTACCGAAATTTTGGAATTAAGATCTTTTTACCTATTCTTTTTACTTCCAAATGGGAATTTTTTTAAACTGACTCTTGAAAAATTAGAGTGATTATTATTCCCCCCCCCCCCAAAAAAAAATACAAGAAATAACTTTTATCTGTAAAAATTAAAAAATTGATGTAACCCGAGCAGCACACTCGACAAATTATCGAAATAAAAAATCGACAGAATATCGAATTCGATAAAGTGTCGCGTTAGTTCCGCATAAATCGTGAAATTATCTTTCGATATATAGATAGATTATGGACGAATTATAGTTAGCAAAAATTTCGAGATTATAGTAAGATATTTTATCGATAATATATCTATAATATCGAAAGATAATTTCACGATTTAGGCGGAACTTTTGCGACACTTTATCGAATTCGATATTCTGTCGATTTTTTATCGATTTTTTATTCCGATTTTTTGTCTTTTACTAGCTTTTTTCTATAATTAAAAATCATTAATTAGCATAATTAATACATTAAACTATGCCTAAACACATTATTCATGTTACGGTAAGAGGATCATTTCAGAAAAAGTCAAAAAAAAATTATAAAAAATCTGCCACCCGTGGGGCTTGAACCATCTACCTCCTGCATGGTAATCCTCTTCCTTAACCACTATGCCATACCTTATCGTTGAGGAATTAGCAATAAAACGCTTATAATAGGCAGTTTAGTACTTCCAGACGTGTTGGACTTAGAAAAATTTTCACCAATTTGGAAATAATTTCTAATATCGTAACAAAATCGTTGAAAAATCGTTCGACAAATTTCAGATTATTTGTCGATAATGTAATTTCAAATATCGCCACAAAATCGTTGAAAAATCGAATTCCAGGAATTTCATATTACGTGTCGATAATATAGTTTCAAATATCGTCATAAAATCGTTGAAAAATCGAATTCGAGAAATTTCAGATTACGTGTCGATAATAAAGTTTTAAATATCTTCACAAAATCGTTAAAAAATCGAAATCGAGAAATTTCATATTACGTGTCGATAATATAGTTTCAAATATCTTCACGCAATCGTTAGAAAATCGAATTCGAGAAATTGCATATTATGTGTCGATAATATAGTTTCAAATATCTTTACAAAATCGGTAAAAAATCGGATTCGATAAATTTAATATTCTTTGTCGATAATGTAGTTTCAAATATCTGCACAAAATCGGTGGAAAATCGGAATCGATAAATTTAATATTCTTTGTCGATAGTATCGTTGACGAATATCGTCATAAAATCTTAATAATATCGAATTCGATAGTTTTTAGATTTTTTGCCTATGAAGTTGTACCGATAAATCTTTATAATATCGTGAGAACATCTATAGATTTTCAAACGATTTTTTATCGATACGTTACATCTTCCGATATTATCGATCGAGTGTGCCGCTCGGGAAGCGCTGTTTTTCTCCAAAACTTTGAAAAAATTTCACCAAAAAAAATTTAGATTTTCATGCGATTTTTCAACTTGAGAAAAATAAGAATTTTTTTACGCTGACTCCCGAAAATTGAGAATAATAATGGAAAAAACCATACCTATTTACATTACTACCCAGTACCCAACCATTATACCTATGTATTTACGATGAAAAATTCTCTTATCAGCTGACTTACACTTTTCACACATCTTTACGTCGAACGTCGATTGTAATTTGCAAGTCTGTCCGTAACAGGCCTTGAACGTTATCGTGTACATTTGAGTCCAATTTTTCAAGCTGTGGAGCTCTATTTTTTAGTTTTAGGTAGTAACTAACTGAATAAAGAGCATGGGAGCTTTACGGAATTTCAGTTCCTTGTTTTAAATGGTTCACCAATGGCTCTAAAATTGATGTTAATAGATTCGAAGAAAATCGACCCTTCTTCGATGTCTCATTCTCGAGTGGGGACATGATTCTGTCGGGGGTGGGGGGTCGTTGAGTAAGATCCCCTTCATTACCCGAGGAAAATATTTTAATGTACTATTTATTCTTTCTTTCTTTCTGTTTTTTTCAAATTCGAAAGATTCAGTGCAAGCTTTTTTATCTATCACTTAGGTATTTAGAAGAAAACTCCTAAATGTTTTTAGAGTTAAAATTTTTTCAGCTTTTTGAAGTGAAAAGCATCTCTTTTATTCCTTTAAAGAAAAAAAATACATATTTTACGGGAAAATGTCTCAATTTTTTGAAGTGAGAAGTCTTTTGATTTTTACTTGAAAATTTTTTTGCAGAAAAAATTCCTAATTTTTTCAACTTTTTATACTTACATAGTTTTTTAGAAAAACCTTCTCACTTTTTTGAAGAAAAAGGAAATATTTTTCGTCTTAATATCCATTTCAAAAAATAAAATAAAATCTTTAAATTTTGCAGAAAAAATCTGTTATTTTTTTTAAAAATAATCAAATCTTAGTTTTTTTGGGATAAAAAATCTCTTATTTTTTTGGAGAAAAAAAAATTCACAATTTTTTAAAGAATAAATACCTAGGTATTCAATTTTAAAAATTATTTTGGAGTAAAATTTCTTAATTTTTATGCAAAAAATCAATTCATAGATACTTACTAATATTTTTTTGAAAAAAAGAGAGTTTTCCACCCAACCAATTTTTTGAGTCATTTTTCCAATCTGTAAGATTTATTTATATAAAATTTCTTTTTAGAAATTATCATTTTTGAATGTTGTTACTAAACTTCCTTCAAACTACTTCATCTACTCTCCCCTCCCCTCTTTTGAGAAAACTGTATACATGCTACATGGTTGTTGTTTTTGGAATCTCTAATCTCTATACAACTTTAATACCCCTCCAATAGGGAAACTTCACCTACCCCCACTATACTCCCGAGCGTGATTTTCCTCGTATTTGAAAAATGAAGAAAAACAATCGTTTATTATGATTACTCGTTCAATTAATGAAACCACTGCAAAGATCAATTGTCTTATTTAAAACCATTAATAATAATTATTTTAACGACGATCTTTATGCATTCGAAGTATTCACGACTTTTCGAGACGATTAATACGTGCAAATCAAACTTTAAAGTAAAAATAATACCATTTCATGCCACATCAAAACAATGTCACACACGTTTTCGACATTCGAATTGAAAAAAAGAAAAATTACCTACAAAATCATATTTCGCGCGTCGTAAAACAAACACCTCTACGTTCCTGTAGGTACAATTTGAAAAGCTGTTTACACAGCGTGTCGTAGTCGCCTCCTAAAGACACACACAGCCGAAAGAAGGGAAAAAAAACAATAATCGTTATTTCGTACTTAATTTTACACTCTATAATTTTACCTCGCTTTGTTTAACACTACAAAGTATACATACGGTTTGAAAAATGCAAGAAAATCAACGATAATCGCGCGTCTTGTCTGTGTTTTTCACGGCTACAGGCTGAATACGAATGTGGAGTTTATTACGCATTGTCAAAGATGATAAACCTTTGTTATCTGTTCACAAATGGCTACCTGTTGGCTTTTTTGTTTCGTTCAATTTAACCATGTCTTGTCTTGTATTTATAGTAAAGTAAGACTGCTTGGTAGATTGCCTGTCAGTGCACACGAGTGTTCGACATGTCAACGAAAATAATTATCGTCGAGATTATGATGAGAACGTGTTTACAATGCGAAAATGTATCTAATTGGTACGAGTCTACTAGTGGTGAACGTTCATACAAATATATTTGTATTTGCCTCGAAAGTATAGAGGAAATCTCATCGTATAGATGATGAGGGCCTCCTTGCGGGACATCGCGTACGTACTTGCTGAATTTTTTTTTCTCCACTTATCGTATTCGATGTGTATAGTATAAATATGAGATGAGAATTGAAGAAAGTGTTACAATGAAAAATATATGTAGTACGAGTGGCACCGTGGTGCAGTTTATACACGATTGACTATTTTTCCGAAAATCCGCCTACTGCATCATTTGCTCACCTTGAATTTTACCAAGTCCCGTACTACATAAATATTTTATATTAAAAATTGGAGAGGAGGAAGGGGTCCAATCGAAATTTTTGTTATGATCAAAATTATTTCTTGAACTTCGAGCTACAACTTTTGTTTGAAATTTTTTTCAATTGGACTCCTTTTTCTCCACCGATTTTGTATAACACTCCGAAGATACTAATTAAAAATTGGAGGAGTGAGGAGAGAAGAGGCCAAATTAAACAAATTTTCAAACAAAAGTTGTAGCTTGAAGTTCTAGGAATAATTTTAATTGCAATAAAAATTTTGATTGGACGCCTCCCTCCTCACAAATTCGGGATAATACAACTTATTCAGAATACATTATTAAAAGAAGGGGGAAGTAAGGGGCCCAATTAAAAAAATTTTCAAACAAAAGTTGTAGTTTGAAGTTCCAGAAATAATTTTGGTTATCACGAAAATTTCGATTGGACCCCTCCCTCCCCTCTAATTTTGCATAATTACGTATAAAAATCGCCTTGAACTTGAATTATACAGCTTTGCAGTCACCTCAATACAACTTTGGCTTCCATTACAGTAATTTTCAGGCATTTAAAAAAACTCTTGCTTGGAATTTGCCTGTTGTGGACGTCACTCATTTTTTTGGTGCCACGTCGGAAAATTTTTAAACTTTTTAATCGATTTTTAAATTTAAAATATTACAGTTTTTTGAAGAAAAAGCCTCTTGAGTTTTTAAAGAAAAAAATTTCAATATTTTGAAGAAAACCCGTGTAGCAATTGTCGACATCGACATTTATGTCGACAAAATTCAGACACATTTTTTTCTTGGTTAACGATGAATTAAAAATGATATTTGAGATTTAAAGTAATGTTCTATGTTAAACATAACTGTTCAATCAAAATTTTTGAATTTTTCTCAGTATTTTCCTATAATTTAGAAAACGTTGTTTTTCTACATAGACAAGTCGATGTAAAAATCGATACTCGATAAACGCATCGACATTTATGTCGACAATTTCTGCCAATTAAATTTACAAATTTTATATCTAAAAAGAACTAAAAACAATTAATAAGAACATTTTAAGCTCAGGAATAAATAATTTTTGAAAAAATCACAAAATTTTCTTATTTTTCAAAGTTTTGAATAATACAACGACTTGTCGAGTTATTGTCGACATAATTGTCGATGGTCGAATAATGCATCGACTTCACTGTCGACAGTGTCGACCAGAGGAATTGTAAGTCGAGATAGTGTCGATGTGATTGTCGAGGGTCGAATAATGCATCGACTTAACTGTCGACAGTGTTGACCAGAGAAATTTTAAGTCGAGTCAATGTCGATCTAATTGTCGAGGGTCGAAAAATGCATCGACTTGACTGTCGACGTCTTGAGGGTGATTGTGATACTCGCAGATAAAGTGTGTTGTGAATTAGTACATAAGGTCTAAGAATCATCTCTATGTTAGTTGGACACTCGCATGTGTCCAGCTACAAAGGTGGCCTCAATGCCGCATATTTGACAAAAAATGTCGAAATGTTGGCTTGAACACTATTTTTGGTGTAATTTTAATATATACTTATATTGAATATTTGAACTTAGCATATTTTTCAAAATCTCACCATTGCAAATGTCGATGTGGATGTCGATATAAATGTCGACACATCGAAATCGGTCACTTTTCGATCGTACATGTCGACACGATTGTGGATGGTTTGTCGAGCTTATTATCGACATGTTTGTCGACCGTCCAAATATGGCTCGACATGTCGAGCCATATTTGGACGGTCGACAAACATGTCGATAATAAGCTCGACAAACCATCCACAATCGTGTCGACATGTACGATCGAAAAGTGACCGATTTCGATGTGTCGACATTTATATCGAAATTAGCATCGACGTTGCTACACGGGAAGGCCTCTTGAGTTTTTAAAGAAAAAAATTTCAATGTTTTGAAGAAAACGTGGTTTATCGGTAAGTTGAGAAACTCATCTCTAAATTTATTGTCTCAACTCAATTTTATCCAAAAAATCACTTTTTTTATTATTCATTTTTTTTCAGGAAAGAAAAATCTCTTCTTTTTTGGAGAATAGCAAATTTTGACTCTTTGATTAAAAAAAAAAACTTTTTCCATTTTTTTAGAGCAAAAAAATTTCTTTTGTTTTGCAATAAAAAATACCTAATATTGCTTAAATTCTCGAAGAGAAAAAATTCTTGAAATTTTTTGGACTAATTTTTTTTTTCAACTTCAGATAAGACTTCTCGTTTTGAGTTCAATTTTTTTTTAATGAAATCCTTCAAAATTTTTGAAAAGAAAATCTTTACATATACCTACCTACTTTGAAGTAAAAATCTTTTATTTTTGTGCAGAGGAAATTTTTTTTTGTGCAGAGGTCTTTACTTTGAAAGTGAAAAATCTCATATTTTTGAAACAGAAAATCTCTAATTTTTTGGAATCAAAATCACTTTAGGTATTTTAATGCAAATTTTTTTTGTTGATTTTGGAAAAAATAGATAAGTATTCTTGTTTTTGGAGAAAAATCTCTAAATTTTTTTCAACTTTTTTTAAAAAATATCATTTTTTTTTTAGTAAAAAATTTCAATGTTTTTGAGTAAAAAATTTCAAGTTTTCTGAGTAAAAAAAAATCTCATTTTTTTATGAAAGAAATCTCAATTTTTCTGAGTAAACAAATCTCTCTTTTTTTTGAGTAAAAAAATCTCATTTTTTTTTGAGTGAAAAAAATCTCATTTTTTTGAGTAAAAAAAATCTCATTTTTTTTGAGTAAAAAAAATCTCATTTTTTTTGAGTAAAAAAAATCTCATTTTTTTTGAGTAAAAAAAATCTCATTTTTTTTGAGTAAAAAAAATCTCATTTTTTTTGAGTAAAAAAAATCTCATTTTTTTTGAGTAAAAAAAATCTCATATTTTTTTGAGTAAAAAAAATCTCATATTTTTTTGAGGAAATAAATCTCAATTTTTGGTATATAAAAAATGTTTACTTTTTTGAGTAAAAATCTCTATTTTTATGAAAAAAAATCCCCGAATTTTATTCAAAAAAAAAACTTTGTCAACTTTTAGTAGTAAAAAGACTTTTAATTTTTTGAAAAAAGTTTTTGTTTCTTTCTAAATTTTTTGGAGTAAAAATTTTCCAAATTGTTATGAAGTAAATTTTGAAAAAAAGAGATTTCTCAATTGGAAAAATTTCCAAACAAAAGTTGTAGCTTGAAGTTCTAGGAATAATTTATGGTTATAACAAAAATTTCGATTGTACTCCTCCCTCATCTCCAATTTCTAATATCAAGTGTTTATGTAGTACTAGACTTGGCAAAATTCAAGGTGAGCAAATGATGCAGACCCTTTTTATAAGGAGCTGCCTACTGTATATGGCGCAGACGACGACGTCGCAGTGCGGGCATTAGCCTGCGGTTGTAAAGAAGAGGATGCCAACTCATCGTATAATCGCCAAGCCTGGTCTGGCCTGGGTCGAGGCGATAGATTTTCGCGCCTATATACGTAAAATATCCGTCATTTTCTATCATTTCCGCGTAACAGTGTTGTTAAAATTCTTTCAATCTATATTACCCAATCAAATTATCCGCAGCATTGTTCAATATTAATAGCATCATTATGTTGGTTCGTGATTTATTCTTCTTCTTCCTGTTACCGTTTTTACCTCCTATGCCGCTCGCCTACTCGTCTCAGCTCAGATGCTAGTTCGCGTTATCAGCAACACAGTTAGGTACTATACATTACTTAAATTCGATACGCCTTTTATACCAACTAAAAGAAAAACCCGAACTGAATTCCCTTTATCTGCGAGATATTTCACATAGTTTACCAACATGGATATTGTAGGAGTCCGGTTGATATTGAACGTTGTAAAATTGATTTGATTATTGTTACGTGAACTAGAACTGGTTTCCAGTGCTGTATCTATGTACCCTACCTATATCTTGCCTGCTGCTTCTTCGGTGTCTTCGCAAGATTCAGAGGATAATTAAATCGATATGTTCGATGGTATTTTATTCGTACGTGTGTATTGCATGTGATCGAAATGCGTGGCTTATGAATGACAACTTTTTTATTCCTTTCTTAGAATTTGACCGGTTATTTGTGCATGGCGCATTTTTAAATACCTTTTTTTGGCAAGATTGGTTCGACGAGTGGTTGCCAAAAAATACCAGTGGTTGAGGTTTGATGAGAATTTTTTTTGGCGAAAACTGGAGTTGTTTTTCTTTTGTTTGTAGTTGATGTACTTACTTCTTTTCTTATTCAAATTTTCTTTGCTTTTCGTAGTTTTTTCAAAATTATTTCTTTTATTTTTTTTTTCATTTTTTTTTTTACAAATAGATATTATTCATCTTTTAATAGATACTGTTCTTCTTTCTCTTAAATATTTCGATTAAAAAACCAAAATTTTTTGGAAAATTATTTTTATTTTTTTTAAAAATTATTTTAATAAATTCTTGAGTCAAGATTTTTTTTTCTCAAAATTTCAAATTTTCTCATCAGTAAAAAAATTTGAATCCCCCTCCCAAAAAAAAAAGAAACTCGATAAGTAGTTCATAACTATCGACCAATTGTATTTTGTATAGGTAGGTATATATTTTAATAGATACCATTAGGCACTTTTTATTTTCTTTAAAATTTTTTGTTCATAATATTTTTTCAGGCTCATTTTAGTTACCTAGGTACTTGATCCAAAAATTTTTCCAAAATTGATTTTTTTTTTGTTTATTTTTTTGTGCAATTTTTCAGTTTTTTTTTTAAATTTCGCAAAATTAAAAAAAAGATTTGTTTACTTTTTCATTAAAAGGACTAAGGAGTTGAAGAGGACAACCCCCTCCCAAAAAAATGATGCCTATACTGAACCGGATAAAAATAAAAATTGTTTGATTGATTGATTTTTCAAATAAATTCCTAGGCATATCATTTTTTTGACGTAGGTACTTGAGATGTGTTCTTATTTACCTAGGTATTTCTTTTTTTTTCAATTTTTCGATTGGAAAATCTGTTTTTTTTTTCTTTCAAAATTATTACCATAGTATTTTCATTTATCAATTTGACTTTTTTTAAAATTATTTTTCAAAATTATTCTAACAAATTGATCATGTTTTTGAGATTTTTTTTTCTTGAAAAGTTGTCAGTTTTTAAAATTTTTTTTTCGTTGAATTTCGTTAATTTTTTCTTTCTACATTATTCTTCTATCCTCAACTTTTCCATATTTTTTCAGTGATGAAAAAAAAAATCAGAACTAAATTAAACTTAAGGAGAGTTAACAGAAAATAACTTTTTTAAAAAAGGAAAAAATTGAAAAAAACAGAAGAAAATTTTACAAACTCTACGAGCCAAACTTATGCGACAAAATATGAGTAATTTCGAAGATTTTGAAAAAATTCTTAGATTGTGATTTGAAAATATATATATATATATTTCATCACCTACTTCAAAATTTTCAAAAATTTTGGGAGTATCGTTTTTGAAATATCCATTTTGTAATACTCTCAAATTCCACACAACAATTAACGATGAAAATTTTACAAAACATTTAGTATAATCGTGCTGAAAATTCTTATTAAATTCGTACATATTCGTATTAGTATAATTATCGCACATTAAAACAAAAATAATACGTTTTGATAATGCTATATTACTATCTGAATTTCCATTTCCTCTCAAGTGTGTGCATAATTTGTTCTATCTGCTACGTATATCCTCATCATAAGCGTGATAAGATATATTATTTTTACTCGCGTGATTTATGTAGTTCACGTTCCAGTTTACACAATGGTGTATCTCGGATATTGAAAACATATATGATAGTTAATTTAAAAAAAAATTATATTACCAACTGGATGGAGCCGGACGATATCTTCTGTCGATTGGTAACTTCCTTTTGGATTATGTCGCATTCCGTTGATTTGATATACTTACTCGTAATTCGAATTTATATGAAATGTCATCCACTGTTTTTCATTTTTATGGATTTATTATTTGAGTTTCTTTTCATTGATTATTTTAAGAAATTTTTAGAACTGCCTGAAGCAAAATCGATTACAGTAAAGAAAATAAAGAAAAAGGTCACAACATTTTTTTCCCTTCAAGTTTTAGAAAGTTAGGAGCATTTCCCTGATCCCTCCCGTCACTTGCTCAAATTTACTGGACCCCTAAAACCTCTGTGCTCCGGGACCATTGCCTCACATAATATTCTCTTAATAGACCCTGTTGGCAGTAATTAACGCGAGGGTTGAACAAAAAAAATCGATGAAAATCTAACCAAAACACAGTGTATGTACACAAACAGTCCTGAAAGCTAACAGAGATACTTATCGTTACATTACGTATTTCACGGATCACGAAAAAAACTTTTGATCGAATTAATCATGAAAAACTGATCAAAATCCTGAAGGAATACAATATTGACGATGAAGATGTGCAAATAGTAATGAAATTATACTACACTATACAGGGACCAGTGCACAAATATCAAAAGGGATGCAAGATACTTGACTGGGAAATGTAGTTGAGGTATGAAACGAGGAGTAATACATTGATGTCTTGATGTCCATTCTGTGCGAGCTTATTCAACATCTATGCAGATAATGATTGGTAAAATAAATCGTGTAGGACTGAAATTCAGAATGAAAATCAACGCAAAAAAGATGAAACTTACGAAATTCTCTAGAGCCAACAACAAAAAATTAAAAATGACAATAGGTAAATGGCAAAAAATTGAGAATGCTTCTAAGGCCTTAGTTCAGATATTTAGGTAAACTCATAAGCGAGGATGCAGGGTGAAAGAAAACTTAAAATCAAGAGAAGAATTGGTATTGCAAAGAAAGTCTGCAAAGTTTTGAAGAATCAAACTTTGATTACAGATCTGTAGAAGAGAATAATGAGGTGTTACGTGTTGGGTGTTGACAATAATACTAAAATATTCGTGTGAAACCTGGACAATGAATGTAGACAGTGAAAGAAAATTAAACCTGATATTCGAGATGTTGTGCTATCAAAGATTGTAAAACTACCTTGGACTAATTTTGCAATAAACACAGGTATCAGTCTATTAGCAAAAGTAAATGAAGAAAGCAAAACAATAGTTGAAGACACCGTAGCATACAAAACTAAAATAATTTATGATATAGCACCTAAAATCTGGGACAGCTGTATCTTCACGTTGACAGTATAGACAAATTCAGGGAAAGCCTATCAAAGATAGAAGATCCGAACTAGTAACCACAAATTAGTCATAAAACTTCCTTTAAAGATCCAGGTATACGCGGCAAAAGTGCGCCAGGAATTAAAGAATGTATCTAGATGTATGCAACCTCTTGAAGCAAGAGATATGTGACTACAACGATGATGAAGAAATCTGAAAATTTTGGTTTTTATTTTACACAACTTTTTGATTTTCTTTTGAAAAATTCTCATGATTTTTTCTGATCTTCCATTTTTCTTCATATTTTTTTGTTGGTGGAAAGTTTTACCTTAAAATCTTGGGAAAAATTCCCAAAAAGATCTTTTGTTGCTTTTAATTAAACTAGAAATTTTTTCACTTGAAACGTTGAAAGTAGATATAACTTTCATGTAACCAAACTCATTTTTGAAACTGCAAATCAGTGATGGGCAAGATCACTATGATCTTGGGGCGTTGGGGCCAAATTCTTGTAGGCGTTACTTAGACTTAGTGTTAGTATTGATGTTAGTAGTTATACTTAAGTAAGGACTATGAATCTGGTTCTTAGCTAGTATAATTGTCAAAGCATTGAGTAAGATCATCAAGATTACGATCTTTGTGAATTGTAATGATCTCAGATCAATTTTTCAACAGTGATCTTGATGGTGATCTCAGATCATTTTTAGGATGTGCAAGATCACCATGATTTTAGAGATCTGAAGTGCTAAGTTCATCAAGAATTAATATCTTTGTGATAAACTCAGATCAATTTTTCAACACTGATCTTGGTGGTGATCTCAGATCACTTTTAGGATGGGCAAGATCACTATGATCTTTGTTATCCGAAATGCTAAGGTCATCAAGATTTACAATCTTTGTGATGATCTCAGATCAATTTTTCAACCGTGGTCTTGATGATGATCTCAGATCATTTTTAGGATGTGCAAGATCACCACTATCTCAGTGAGCTGAAGTGCTAAGATCATCAAGAATTAAGATCTTTGTGATGATCTCAGATCAATTTTTCAGCAGTGATCTTGATGATGATTTCAGATCATTTTTAGGATGGGCAAGATCACTATAATCTTAATGATCTGAAGTGTTGATGTCATCAAGAATTGAGAGCTTTGTGATGATCTCAGATCAATTTTTCAACAGTCATCTTGATGATGATCTCAGATCATTTTTGGTTGGATGGGCAAGATCACCTCGATCTTGGTGATCTGAAGTGCTACGTAAATTCATCAAGAATTGAGAGCTTTGTGATGATCTCAGATCAATTTTTCAACAGTAGTTTGATGGTGATCTCAGATCATTTTTAAGTTATCTTGGCTTATTTTGGCAGTGACCTGAGTGATGATCTCAGTCATTGCGTCGAGTTACCATTTTGGAACTACTCGAACAGATCAAAACTATACTTTATTTAAAAATATTCTGTTTTTCTTTTGATGTTCTCGATTCGACCAAAAGTATTATAAAATGATCTTCACTGGTGGAAAGAAAATTATTTAAAATATCGCTCCTTTCTCGTACATCCTTGAAAACGCGTAGGTAGGTGTAGGTAATTCTCTGGATGAAATTAAAAAAATCCGCCGGCATCCAACGGTAATTTAGTTTTATTCGCGCACTAAAATGAAAAAAAGAAGGTTAACCGTTGACAGTTTTTCTTAGCAGTTAGCATATCTAATGAAACAACAATCCCTATAGAGGTATACCACTCTTATTTTGTATACAGACGCTGCCGATTTCCTAGCACCAATCTGTACACCGCGTAGGTACCATAAACGGTGTTTTTTGCTCTTTTTTATTCTTCATTATTATATTACGGAAGATGGGAGCAGCTCGCGGGGAGAAAATGAGATAAAGCGATGCGTTTTCGTGGCCAATGACACGATCAATAGAAGGGACTTGTGGCTCGTATTTTGTGTATCTGCGGCGTTGGAAACTGGTTATGATTAGGAGACGGAGACCTGTATGCCCGTTTAACAATGCTACGGCGATAATGCTGCCTTACGATCTATTTCTTCTCTTCTTTTCATTTTCGCAACTCTCTCGATCGCGTCTCCGGCGGCGCATCGCGTTTCCTCGCTCGCCATTTATTTCGTACCGACCAGCGAATCGATTCTATTGGCCGTAAACAGTTTTATTAAAATCATTCTATTCTTTAATCGCCTCTCTCTCTCTCTTGAGAGTTTTTTTCGTACTCCTCTGCACTGTTATTTTTTCCTTATTTAATATTTTTATCGCCATCGTTGCGCTGCTGTGACAAA
This sequence comes from Balanococcus diminutus, assembly GCA_959613365.1. Lineage (NCBI taxonomy): Eukaryota > Metazoa > Arthropoda > Insecta > Hemiptera > Pseudococcidae > Balanococcus > Balanococcus diminutus. The sequence continues at coordinate 26,083,293 of OY390718.1, forward strand.
CTGCCTACCGGACTCGGACATTTTGTTCGTTTCGATTGTTTTGTTTGTCTCGTAATCGGGTCATAAATTGACGATATTTCGCGTTCGCGCCCCGCGGATTAACGAACCGAAGAAATGACCCGTTATGCGGGGCAAATTCTAACTACAATTAGGGCTTTCATAATTTTCTTTTTTCTGATTTCTGTTTTCTAATACTTGATACTGCTTCATCTACTATTACAAATGGAATCTTTTGCAGTGGCAGACAAATCTTATACTTACGTATTCGAGTTAATTGAACGAATAAGCGTCGTTAATTTATCCTCGAGACAAATTAATTAGCGAAATAGAATTTATATAGTATCGTCGCCGCAGCTCCCAAAAAAAACTTACATGTTAGCCATCATCTTCTCTTATTCTTCTTCCATGTCATATGTTCAATTATCGTCGTGGACGAATACGATGCATATAAACGTTTCAATGCCAAAAAAAACCAACCCGATTTATCCGAATTAATTGAGAAATTTTTCGCTAAATAGTTACACTGTCAGCATCTCCTAGTACATTTTAATATGTATGACTGTTTAATTGCAGCGTGTTATGATTTCTATTGTCGTATACGAATTTGCAAATTTTTTTTCGTACTAGAATTTTCAAGCCTTGACATCTGTGATGCTTGTTTTTATTGGAGTAAAATTTTATCTGCGGTCGAATTTTTTAAAACCTAAATTTTAGTTTCGATTTTGACAAATGATTAAAGCGGTTAATTAGCGTAATAAAACGAATACTTAATTGGCGAGCAACATGGGTCTTGTAAAAGGCTTCAGATGATGAGAATGAGAGCGATGTGTGGATTAAATGAGTCAAGCGGAAGTGAATCGATGACGATAAAAATTAGGCGAGTAGGGGTGGGGGTCAACATTTTTTTTAAGAATTTGTTATGGGGGAAAATTTGAAAAATTTTCTTTCCATCAATTTTTTAAAATTTGGGCAAAATTTTTTCAAGTTTTAGAAAAAACTTTTTTTTTTGAATAGCTCATAATGTTTTATTTTTAAAACAAAAAAAAGTTCCCAAAAATTTCAAGATTAATTTTTTGAAAATAGGTAGGAAGGTGGGTAGAATTGTATTCAAATTTCCGTTTTTCACTTTTCTTTTCAAGATTAATTTCTTGACAAAATTATAAACATTTTTTTTTATTTTATTTTTTTTTTATAAAATTCAAAAGAATTTTGTTTCCGAATTTTTTTTGAAAAATTTGTTCTCAACAAAGTTTTTTTTTTTTTTTTTTTTTTTTTAACAACATAACTTTTAAAAATGTTTTCGACAAAATTAAAAAAAAAAAGTTTTCAACAAAATTGAAAAAAATATGATTTTTTAACAATTATTAAAAAAAAGTTTTTAACAAAACTCTAGTAAAATTTTTAAATATTTTTTGAAACAAATCAAATTACATTATTACAAAAATATATTTTCAAAATAAACTTCAAAATTACCTACTTCTTTCCGAAATTTTTTTGAAAAATTTGTTCTTAACGGAATACAACATCGAAAAAAGGTATGTTTTCAACAAAATTGAAAAAAAAGTTTTTAACAAAATTGTTTTCAACAAAATTTCAAATAATAAAATTTTTTAATAGGCTATTTTCTAAAACTGAGTTTCAACGAAGTGAGTTTTTAAAACCAAATTTCAAAAAACCTAATTTTTATATAAAATTTTACAAACTTTTAAAAACCAAATTACATTAGGTAACAATACTGATTCTTTTAAAAATAATTAGGTAGGTACCTATCACCTTTTTTTTTTTTAAATCTGAGAGAAAGGTATTTTTATCAAAATTTCTATTTAATTATTTAAAAAAATTAAATTTCAATGATGTTTTTCAACCGAATTTCTAAAAAATTGTATTTTCAAGCAAATGCTACAATTTATTTTATTTTATCGTCCGAAAAATTATTTTCCAAGAGGAAATTATTTGAAAACTTTTTTGAAAAACATTTCACAATTTTTTTAAAAGATACTTACCTAACTAATGATTTCATTTTTTTTTTTTTTTTTGAGGAAATATTCTAAAAATTTTTGTAAAAAAAATCAATTTACCTAACCTCTGAAATTTTTTTTTTTTTTTTTATGGAAATTATTTGAAAGAAAATTCTGAAAAATTTAGAAATATTTTCTTTCAAAGGAAATTTTTAGAGGATTTTGTTAAAATTTTTCAATTTTTTTCGAGAATATGATAAAATATTTTCCTCTCAAAAAGAAATCTGAGCGATTTTTTTTTAAATTGAAAAAAATTAATAGGATTATCGAATATTTTCCAACAAAGTATTTCCTCTTAAAAATGTTGAATAACATGTTGATATGGGAGGAGAGGGGGAGGGAAGGAAGGGGTACTAACTTGCAATTTTCGATCTATGAGCTCACTTTTCTTGAAAAATTTTGTCATTTTGTACTCACTATTTTCTCTAAAAAAGAACTAAAAAAATTATTTTCAACAAAGTTTTGAACCATTTCTAAACAAAAAAAACAACAACAAGAAATTGTAAGAAAAAATGTTTTTAAAATAAAGTTTTTAATCGAATTTCAAAAATTTGAATTTTCAAAAAAATTTCACATTTTTTTCCCGACAAAATGTTTTAAATTGGTAACCAAGTCTTTTACATAAATTTAAAAAAATGAATGTTTAAAAAAAATTTACAATTTTTTTTTAAATCAGAATTAAAAAAAATTTTTACAAAATTCAAAAGCAAAAAAGTGTTTTCATCCAAATTTTAATATGTATAAATATTTGTTTTTAACAAAATTTTTAAAATATGTTTCAACCTATTTCAAGAAACTGATTTTTTTCCCCAATAAAACAATATTATTTTTCAACAATACTTAACAAAAAAAATACGAGAAAACAATTTTAAATAAAATTAAATATAATACCATACCTACATTTACATTTTGTAGCTCTATTTCAAAAAAACTGAATCTTCAATAAAATTTACCTAATGATTTTTGCCAAATTGTTTAAATCTTGATTTGAAACCAAAGTTTTACAATTTTTTTCTATTTGGAGCAAAAAAGATCTTGAATAAAATTTCAAGAAAATTGTTCATTAACAAAATATCTGGAAATGGTTTAGGTGTTTCACTACAACTTTTAAAATATTTTTCAAAAACAAATGTCAGAAAACTGGAGTTTATGTTAAAAAAAAATTGAATAATTTTTGGAATGTATTTTTAACCCGAATTTTTAATAATCCATTTAACATGAACAATAATATTAATAAACTTTTTAAAAACAAAATTAAATCATATTATTTTTAGTAAATAATCTACCTATATTCGATCCATTTTCATTGATCCTTACTTTTCGCAAATAATTTTTTTACATTTCGAATTTTCCACTAAACAAGCGACCAAAATTTTTCAAACGTGCTCTAGGAAGCGAGTAAATTAAGCATCCAGTTAAATTACTGTACAAGGACTGCGAATCCACCAGGAAGTACATACATATGTTACAATTTAAAAATATGTGTTTCGAAGGAACGCTAAAAAATTGGCATTAATGCGAAAATTACCTACTACATACGGCTGCAGGAAAGAAAAGAGAGAGAAAGAGGAAAAATCAACATAACACGAGGCACCCGTTAGCTATTATTTAATAAAATCGTGCTTATGTTTGATAATGAAAGCATTCAGTTAGGCGTAATTAATCCGTGAAAGCTATTATAAGCGATTAAGACAATTAAAGACAGTTGAGCTGGAGTAAATTTTCCACAATGTAATGACTATAGAAGATAATTTAGTTCGTCGTACATATATACTATACTACAGAGGAAAAAAAGTATTCGAGTATGGCCCATGGGAGGATGAGAGAGAGGATTACGATAGATGAATTTCAAAATATACGAGAGAGAGGCCATTGGTCAAATGGTTGAAGCCTGCGATAGATTGCAGACTTGAGGCTCGGGCTATAGATTCCTCTTTTTTTTTCTCGATACAGTTGGCACTGTGGTTAATATTATCGGCGCTAATTAATCGAAATTTTTGTTCGTTTCAGGCTCGTATTAGCTTAATTTACCAATCCGGAATGTATACGTCATATTCGACCTCCATTCTGCAACCTCTTAACCATCTCTAGTCATATATGTGTATTAGTATTAGTTGACTCCACTTAACCCCAAGCTAAGCCCTATTTTATAGTTTCATTTGAATGTTACTGCCTTCAGTGGTGCTGCATAGAGAAAAACGTTCATTAGGGATTATTAGGAATAGCACCAGTAATATTCTTGATTAAAGTATATTGATATGTTTTTCTATACGTGACGTTGCGTTGGTTTTTTTATTGTTTTTATTAAAGCTTGGTCATGTAGCCGATGAGTGGTGGCCGCGGCCTGGCGATCGCCCAAATATTCATCTCGCTTATCGTCGCGTACACGATTTCAGAGTTTAGGGAAAAAATCCCACTTAAACTAGAAAAGGAGCTGTCTGATTCAAGGATATCTTTATCCCTGCAGGTACAAAACTGGGTGAAAATATTCCCCAAACAGGTATAAATGCAGGAAGAAAGACGAAAGAGCTATTAAATATTCACCTATATAGATATAAACCTACCAGCCTAGAGAATCTCTTTAAAAACGTTTAAAAGAATTCTCGATGATAGTTTTCTTGACTTCTTTTGTCTGTCTCGTCCCCGCACCACTTAACCTGCGGGGGTTGTAAAATTGAAATTCATTATTTAGCGGCTTTTCGTTTATACAACCGTGTATTAGTGGTGGTCAATTTCGACTCGACTGTTTGAATATTCGCCCCAATGCCGGCCCGAACACTTTACCAACCCCTCGAAGCATTATACGCGCGTAAAACCCGTCGGGATTTCTTAACTTAGTCATCGACTAAGAAGGATTATAATCCTCGGAGATTGTTCGCTCGATTTAACGCAGGTAAAAAGAATCCTTAAAGGTTAATTCTGACCTTTTTTGTACTCGGAAATCTCTCGTCGCACTTTCCTTTTTATTGCCCGCATTGTGCCAATGCAATCGTGTCTTCGATAAAATACAAAACAACCTGTTTTTCGTCTAAAGTTCTGTTTTTTTTATTCCTTCCTCGTGTTCTTCTGCCGATCTAAAGGGTTTATCTTTTTTACCCTTTTTTCTTCTTTTTTTTTTTAGACCACGAAGAGAGAGTTGTTTTTTTGAAATAATAGTTTCGGTTTAAAATACAAACGTATTTTATGGGTCAATGGTGTCTGAAAAAGATGAAAAGAGGATTTCATCTAGATCGATTTTCTCTCTATTTTGTACGAAAATTTTCACTTAGGTCCGGTTCCTGTTTTAAAGATTCGTACGTCTATAACAAAAGTGTCGTAAATATGTCTAATTTTTTTAACCCTTCTTTCTATCCTAACATAACTCTTTAAAACGCCAGTTATTTATTAGAAGAAAGGATTGTGTGTTTTTTTTTCACTCAACGGGACCGCGCGTGTGTTTTCCTTTAGTCACGGAAAAAGGGTGCTTTGTGTCTCGTCTCGTACAAAAAATAGAGAGCTGTACAGATGCGAATTGGTATGTGATCTGTGGACAAGATACGATGTACGTACGTGTGTGGAGGTAGTTTTCGCATCTTCGAAGTATACGATGTACCTACCTACGTATGTTGTGGGTATTAGAGAATTTGTCTGGGTTAAAATTGAATTTTAACTTATGTCGGCTTATTCTTGAAAGCTTTGAAATCCTGTAATGGCTTTGTATCGATTCTCAATCCAATTTTAGGTATTTTTGATCTGTATACTTTGGGAGATTTTTTTTGTTTGGGTTTTAGGCTTATATATTAATATATGATGCAGCCTATGTTTTTTTTTTCTTCAAATGTATAGGCCTATTACTTTTTTGGAAAATTTTTAATTTAGTACCTAAGTGAATAGAGATTTTTTTGGAATGAATTAATTCACTTGGAATGATGGAAGTGGATTTTTCTTCATAAAACGTTGAACATAGAATTCAGCCACTGTCAAAAAATTTGAAACATTTATTAAATTATTTGATATTAAAAAAATCGATTTGCTAATCGAAATTTCAAAAAATTTCAACTGATTAAATTTCAAAAATTCAATCAATTAGTCGAAATCGAAAAATCCATGCATAATTATAAGATTATCGAATTAAAAAAAAAATCAAACTTTGTTTTATATATTTTGATTTTTTTAAACTGATCGAATTTGAAATAAATACCTAGGTATTGAACAATCGAATTTAAGAAATCTGATCGATTGATAGAAATCAATAAATTCTGATTTTTTGATTGATATTTATCGATTAGAAAATTTAATCGATTTATCGAAATCAAAAAATCGCGATGATCGAGATTAAAAATATTTTGAAAATTTTTGAAGTAATCAAAATCGAAAATTTCTATCTATTAAGCCTAATGGAAATCGAGAAATTTATCGAACTGTCGGTTTCGAAAAATCACAATTCATTTATTCATGTTCCAAATTTTCTTGAACTTATTGAATTTTAAAAAATATTGGATAGTTGAATTGAAAAAAAAATTATCCATCGATTGATCGGAATTGAAAAATCGCGATCCATCAATCGGCGTTTGTGAAATGATCAAATTCGTAAATTTTTATAGAGGAAAAAAACTGATCGAAATCGAAAAATCAGTCGAATTATAAAATTTGAAAAATGACTTTTGTTTTTTCATTGAAAAAATTCTTCAACTTACTTCATTAAAAGAAAAAAAGAGGAGAAAAAATCGAATTCCAAATTTTTTATCGATCAATTGAAATAGAAAAATTCACCGAATTATTGAATAAAAAATTACTTAGTTCAATGAATTTTTCGATTTCGATTGGTCGATGAAAAAATTTAGAATCAGGTATTTTTTCTATTTTTTCAAATTCGATCAGATGAAAAAAATAAAAAATGGATCATCGAATTATCGAAAATTTTAGGTCATCGATTTATTAATTGCGTTAAGAAATTGCCAAAAAAACCTATCTGATCGAAATTGAAAATTTACGAAAAATCATGGAAATTTTTTAATAACTTGCCTATGAAATTTTAAAGTAGCAGTTTGAAGAAATTTTACCTATCGCATCAATTTATCGAAATCAAAAAAAAAAAAAAAAAAAAAAGCGAAGTAATTGAATTCAAAGTTTTATACCTATTGACTGGTCAAAATTGAAAAATTTATCGAATCTAATTTGTTCATTCATTGCTGAATTGCTTAAAAATTTTTCGAATTTGAAAAAAATTACCTGTATAATTATTTCGAATTCAAGAGGTCGCATCGATTCGGATTAATCGAAATCAAAACATTATGGCCTAGGTATATTGATCGTGAAAAAATAATTTCTTAAACAAAAACTAAAAAAATTTTATTCGAGTTCTCTTGAAAAATGAAGAAAACTGAAAATTTCTTGTTCAATTTTTTTTTTCAACAGGATCTTCTCAAAAAACATTTAGAAATGAAGTTCTCTCTAAAAAATTATAACTATCAAAGAATCGATGGTTTAAAAAGGTAATCACAAAATACGTAATTAAAATTTTATTCAGGAAATATTCTCCCAAATAAATCAGCGGTGGCCAGAGGCTTGAAAATGCTGTTGCAGAACTTATAAAAGGTCTCCAAATCTTCTCCAAAAAGGCCACAAATTTTTCCTCTCTTAAGAAAAAACACAGAAGTGTCAGAGGTCTCTTTTCTCAGGGAAAATTAAAAGACTATTGCAATTTCAACTTTTTTTAAACAGTCGATTTTTTTCAAAAAAATTGAAAAAGTTTCTGTCTTGAAAAAAAAAGTTTAGTTATTTTTAATTTTGCAAGATATACCTAGTTAAATTAGGTATTTTTCAAATTAGAAAAAAAAAAATCTCCAGAAAAAATCTTCTCACGCAAGGTAAAAATATTTTGAAGAAAAAATTACTTAAAAAACTTTCTTGCATAAAATTCTTTATAAAGTTCCACCCCCCCCCCCCCAAAACACTTTTCGAAATCTTCTTTTTGATTGAAAGATTTTTTCAATCGAAGTGATATTCTTATGAAAAATATCATTACGCCTGAAAAATTAAGAAATTTTTTTCACAAAAAATCAAATTTTCTATCCTAAAAAAAAATTGAGAAATTAAAAAGAAAAAAAAACACTACCTAAAAACTATTCCTTCTTCCAAAAAAATTAGAAATGTCATTCTGCAAAAAATTGAAAATAATAAAATCCAGAAAATAAAAAAATTGTTTTATTCCCTCCTCCCATAAAAAAAATCCATAATTTTTTGAAGTGATCCAAAAAAAAAATAAATAAATAAAATAAACTGAAAAAACTTTTATTCAAAAAATCACGACAGTTGAAAAAAAATTGGAAACATTCTTTAATTCAAAAAATTTGAAGATTTCTTATTTTTTTTTTTTAAAAATGTGATTTTTTATCCAAAAAAAATATTTAAAAATTGAATATTTTAATAGAAAAAATTGAGAAATTTTTATTTTTATTTTCAAAAAAATTAGAAATTTTCTCATTGATAATATTGAAAAATTATTTTTTTCCCCAATGCAATTTGAGAGACTTTTTATTCAAAAATAAATAAATAATTTGGTAAATAAAATAGGTTATGGAAAATAACTTTACCTATGGGTACCTAATCTACATAATTTTTTTTTTTTTTTTTAAACGAGATTAAATAAAAATTAATGAGAATTTTTTCAAACAAAACTTTTTTATTCAAAAAAACATCACAATTGAAAAAAAAATTAATAAAAAATTTCACCGAAAAAAACTGAAAAAATTTTTCGCAAAAAAATGGAATTTTTTTCAGAATTAAAAATATCGAAGGTAGGCCTCTGGAACAAATGCTGAGAAAACACTTGAAATTTATAACAAAATAATACAGGATTCGTAAAAAAAATGAATTTGTGCCTTTTTCATAAAAATTAGTCATTATTAAGAGTACCTATGCATTAAAATCAGAAAAAACTCATTTCCGAAGAAAGTAGAGAAAATGCGTCGCGACGAAGATGAAAAAAAATAATGAAATTAAATTTATCCTCAACTCTGACTTATCAACGAGTATGAAATTCAGGCGATGACACGATGATTGCACTTTGCAAAAAATACAACAATCGACGTGCTGGGCATTTAGACGACATGATCACTCCTTTCAAAAATCCCAAACTGTTGCCAACTCAAACTCATCGAACCAATAATTTAACGAAGCGTAAGCTATCTGGCTAAATCTCTCCGAATGAAAGCGTTAATTAAATTAAGACAATATTTCGCGGTATTGTCGACCCATCCAGGCATCGACGACGCTGTTTAACCGCGCCGATCATCAACAGCTCAAGGTACTTAGGCCTATGTAGAATTGTAGATGTATCCGAGAGAACGACTTAAGAAAAAAACACGCCTCTATCGGTCTCGATTCTCGCCTAAGCCGCGTCAGTTCGCGAACGATAATTCTCTACTTCGATGGCTTCCACCGTCTATCTCATTGTCCGCGGATAAATCGGCGAAAAGAAGAAAAAAACCATACACCCCACCATTAATAGCGCGATTACCGCCATTATCCGCAGCTAATACCATACCAAGATCCCAGGTTGTTGAGCTCGATCGCGATCTTCTCCACGCCTATGTAAATAATCGGGCGTGCGTGCTGTACGAAGAGATTTTGGCTCGGCGTGAATCGGATTTACACTCTGTTCTTCGCGCCTCTCGGTAGAGTCGTAAATTCTCCGAACAGGGAAAAAAATCGATTAATTGACGGATATCTTTCCGATCGTTGGTTTATATTCAGGAAGTGGCGCGCTTCGTAAGCTAGTGCAACGAACAGTCAAGGTTCTGGAGACCTTGAATTATCACTCTAAATCCCTCCGAAATGCACACAGCCGATCCCCTCGTAATGTCTTGGTGTTGGTATTTTTTGCTCGAACGAGCATATCATGAAGGTACCTACCGAATTACGTACTGTAATTAGCGAGATGACGCGTCGTGTGGCGCTGGCGCTGGTTCAGGTATTCGGTTCGTGCGTGCTGCTGCGCATAGTCGAGATGAATGAGCGTGATAACGATGCAGATTCATCTTACTGGACTGGAAATTCTCACTCGCGTGTTCAACCACATTGTACTTAGTATATAGATCATTCGAAGTGATTGTAAACACATTGTATAGTCTCTTCAATGTTGTAATTGCTCGATCGCTCGATTAATTTTCCTACGAGGATTAAATTGGATTAATTGATTTAATATCTTTTTCGAACAGCTTGAAAGAAAAAGGTCCATATTTGTAGCCAATTGATCCTAATAGTCGATGAGATACCTTCATCAAATAGTATAGGTTCCTCTATTGGCATTTCACGAGTGGGTCGCCGCAGTATTTCTAGTTATTTTGTCAACATCGAAAATTTACCTAGTCCCATACAACATAGATACTTGTTATTCAAATTTAGAGGAGAGGGAGGGGTCCAATCGAAAGGTTTGTGATAACCAAAATTATACTTAAAACTTCAAGCTACAACTTTTGTTTGAAATTTTTTTCAATCCAACCCTTCTCTCTTCACCAATTTTGCATAAAACTCCGAAGGTACTAATTAAAAATCAGATGAGTGAGGGAGGAAGGGGCCAATTGAAAAATTTTTCAGATAAAAGTTGTAGATTAAGATCCTAAAAATAATTTTGGTGCTTATAAAAATTTCGATTGGATCCCTCCCTCTCTTCCGATTTCACATAACGTTAGGTAGATAATAATTTTTTTTAAATTGGGGAAGGGGTCTAATTGAAATTTTTTTAAACAAAAGTTGTAGATTGAGGTCCTAGAAATCATTTTGGTTATAACAAAAATTGCGATCGGACCCTTCCCTCCCCTCCAATTATGCATAATATGACAGATATATATACAGGGTGTCCGGGGAGCACTGTACAAAACTTCAGATTTGGATACAACCGGGTACCGCTAACAAAAAATGTTATATACACATGGTGTCTATCTCAAAAATTTAAGGGGCAAGGGAAAATAAAATTGAGAATTAACGATGTATCTAGCATGTTAAAAAAGCATTGTTTTTCGGTTTACTAGTCAAATAGTCATTATTATTAATAATAAGTACATTTATTATGATGTTTAATATCTAATCCTAATGCATTTAAAAAGTATTTTGTACCTTAAAAAAGTTGAGAATTTTTCAATTGCAAAAGTTATCTCGAAAAAATTTAAGATTTTTCATTTCAAAAAATTGAAAAAGAAATTATTTCAAAATTTATTCCAAAAATTGATAATTTTTCAATTTTAAAAAATTTTGGAGAAGTTTTTCCATTTCAAAATAATTTTAAATTTTTTTTTTTTTTTTAAATTGAAAAATTTTACAGCAAAAAATTGAAAAACTTTACTTAGGTAAGTACTGCAAAAAAATAAAAAATAAATTATTTGAAAATTTATTCTAAAAAATTTTGGATTTTTGAACCTGAAGTCATATTCTGAACAAATTGAAGATGAGAAGTTTTTATTACCAAGGTGCTTAAAATTTTTTTTAAAAATCAAGAATTCTTTTTATTGAGACTTTTCTTTAAAAATCAGAGAAAAATTTATTTGTTTTCAAATTTCGCAATTTTTTGTTTGAGATTTGATTTTGAACATTTTGTACTTTCAGGAAGGATAGTCAGTGGATGGCTGAAACACATTCTATTTCAAATTTTTAGAACCAAAAATTTCAGGAACAGTTGCAAAAGAGTTGTAAAAACTTCATCAACTCTTTTGAAAAAAGAGTGGTAACTCCCAACTCCTTTCAACTCTTTTTTGCAAAAGAGTTAACTCGCGAGTTAGAGTTGAACAAAAACTCGCAACTCGCGCCCATCCCTACCCGGGAGGGGGGGGGGGGTCTACTTGAAAAATTAAACATTTTTTATTCTTTAGATTTTTTGTCTATGTTCGTAAATGAAGGTGCTACAGAGCTTTGAAATTTGGATTTTCAAATTCATTTTCAAAGGTAGTCAAATTTCTCACAGAACAGTTTTTGTTTCTCTCAAAGAGTTACACCCATAACATGCATTTTCATGCCATGCTAGTTCCCCTCCCCTTGATAATTCTGAGGAAGGCAATACGTTTGACGTGAGTTTCTTCTTGCAATAACTTCTTTCAATTTCAAAGATAAAATCCAGTGATGTAATCACATTTTTTTTTCTTTTTTGGAGTAGGTACTATTCCCCGTCGGTATCAGAAAATTTTTTGAATGCAGTGTTGCCAATCGATTTTGCTTAGAAAGTTCTGTAATGCCTTCATTTTCAAAGATAGGCAAAAAATTACAAGAATAAAAATGTTTACTTTTTCAAATAACATACCCATTATTATGCCTAATCAAAAAAAAATTTACACAGTTTTATTTTACCTCGCCCCTTCAATTCTTGAGATAGACACCATGTGTTTATAACATTTTTTGTTAGTGGTACCCGGTTGTATTCAAATCTGAACTTTCGTAAAGTGCTCCCCGGACACCCTGTATTGCTATTAAAAACTGGTGGAAGTAGAGGTTCAATTGAAAAAATTTTCAAACAAAAGTTGTAGCTTGATGTCTTAGAAATAATTTTGGTTATTATAAAAATTGCGATTGGACCCCTCTCTCTCCTCCAATTTTGAATTTGATAAATTTTCGATGGTGCCAAAAAAAAAAAACAGTAATGTGGTGATCCACTCGTGACATTTCCACTTTACACTTGTCAGTCCATTTGCCATTTCGTATAGACCAACCTCGAACCCTCTTTATACTAAAAGCTTTCATTTTCAAGGATAAATAATATGATCCAGTGAGGCAATTTAGAGAACGCATTTGCCAAAATTCCGCATTTTTATCTATTAATCTCGTCATAGATGTAAAGCTACTGTACCAACGCCTACGATGATGTATTATTTTTTTTATTAGGTAGTAGGTACCTATATTTTTTGAAATAGACGATGAGGAGGTGTTGACGTGTTACTACGCATTGTAACGGATAAACTACGTGATGAATTCACTTTTACTTGCCATTGTGAATAAAATTCGCTTAGTCATTTGTCGATATGCGATGATCTCGAGATCGCACATCAGTTATCAGCCAGTTAACCCGTGGTATGGTGCCTAGTTTCCAGGAAGTAGACAGTCATCTTTGTCGCCTGGCGCAAAATATTATCGAACGAATTGATATGCTTATTAATTCCAGTTTACCTGCTTGTTACTTTTTTTTTTTTTTTTTTTTTTGAAAGCACATTCATTCGGTATGAGATGATTGTGTTTATCTTACATTACGTTTTGTTTGAGTTCCTATAATACAATTGAAGGTAGAAGTTGAATTGAAAAAGTGACCTAATTTTTTTCTTCCGAATTGTATTCGACTGGGTGCTGTTGATAAAAAATCGTTTTTTGGAATTTTGTTTCTTCAATATTCTTTTTTAATATTTTTGAAAGAAAACACTGATATTGAACTAGCGATCATTCGATTATTAATTTATTAGGTTATATTTCAAAGACTCAGATAATTGCTTATTGTCCTATGATTCACAATCAAATAATTTAATTTATTGATTTATCAAAATTGAAAAATTTCGTTCTCTAATCAAAAAATTTATATCGCATTGAAATTCAATTTTTTTTTTCGAAATCAAAAAAATTATCTATAAATTGGAATTTAACAATTGATACGATAATATGAACTGAATAAAATCAGAGGACTTTAAAAAAATTGATGGATACATTTATCACAATCGAAAAATTTTGTTTCAAAATCAAAAGAATAACCATTAGATACATTTTAAAATTGAAAAATTTTTATTTCGATATAATATGGAAAAATTTATCATTTTATTTAAAATCAAAAAATTAGATTTATCACAATCGAGATTAAAATCGAAACTTTTATGGATTTGTCCAAATCAAAAAAGTTACATCAAAGAACTTAAAAAAAATGATAGAACCAAAAATTAATTGTAATCGATTAATCGAAATTATAAAATTCTAAAACTGTCAACTACGACAAATTTATCAATTTTTTAGAAAAGTTTTCCCATCGTGGTAATTCTATCATTTTTTTAAAAGTGCTGTAATTTCAGTTAATTTTTTTATTGTGAGGAAATCTTATCAATTTTTAATTTTCAAAGCATACTTAATTAGATAATTTTTTTGATTATGGCAAAAAAACATTTTTTGAATTTCAATTCAATGATAAATTTTTCGAGTTTTTCAATTTTGATGAATCAATAAAAAATCAGTAAATTTTTTAATTTTGATTAATCATTATTACGATTAATTTTTGATTCTGTCTTTTTTCTTTTTGAAGTTCTTCGTTTATTATAATTAAAGACCTTCAAATGATAGAACCAAAAATAATTAATTGTAATCGATTAAATTTTCCAGATTCATCGATGTAAAAAAAAATAATATAAATAAAAATAATTTCAAAATCAAGAGGTTAGATTTATGAAAATCGAAAAATTTTGTTTCTAAATAAGTGAAGCTACCGAAAGACTTCAAAAATTTCCCGAACAAATCAAGGCTGGCAACTTAAAATTTTGCAAGGGTGTAGCTCCTAGCTCGATTTTTTCCGGATTTTTTACTTCAAAAAATTTAGAAATTACTTGCTCTAAAAAATTGAATTTAATAATTTTTTTTTCTTTCCGAATGAATTGAGAATTTCATTCCAAAAAAATTTGAGAAAAACTTTTACCTCAAAATTGAACTGAATGATATTTTCTTCAGAAATTTGAGTAACCTATCTTTGTACTCCATTTTTTTTTTTTTTTTTTTTTTTTTTTCAAAAAGTCAAGTCCAAAATATGCGATTTTTTCTCAAAGAATTGGAGAAAAATTCTTACTCCAAAAAAATGAATTGAATGATTTTTTTTTCTCCTAAAAATGAGATTTTTTCTCTAAACGTTTGAAAAAAAAATTCTTACACGAAAAGATTTAATTGAATGGTTTTTTCTCAACAAAATAAGATGACAATTTTTTTTCAAAAAAAAAAAAAAAAAAAAAATCAAAAAAGTCAAGTTTGAAAAATTGAGATTTTTTTCTCTTTGAAAATTAAGACCCCCTACCTTAAAAATTGAAAACTCTTCTTTTCCAAAAAAAAAAAAAAAAAAAAAAAATTGGGAGATTTTTTTACAAAATAATAAGACAAAAATCCGAATTTTAAATTGGGATTTTTTTTTTCCTAAAAAAAGTGATTTTTCCTCCAAAAAAATGAGTTTTCCCCAAATAATTAAAAATTTTTAAAAACAATTTTTTAATGGCGATTCCAAAAAAATTGAGCTTACTTAGGTATTTTTTATTCCAAAAAATTCAACTTTTTATCCAAAAATTTGAGAAAGATTCCAATTCCAAAAAATGGAATTAACTTCCTCAAAAAAATTGAGAATCGAAAAAATTCGGATTTCATCACAATCAAAAAGTTTTATAGTCGATTTAAATACCTACCTAAAAATTATTAAAAAAAAAAAATTAAAATTAAGAAAATCAGGGAAATCTTTTTGACCAAAAATGGTTAGATCAAAATTTATATTTTCGCAAAGAAATACGAACTCGTACGAAATTCGTAATTTTTTACAATTTACTTTTCGTCTATTAATCATTTAAATAAAGTAACTCGATAATAAACTATATTATACTATTTTCCTTCTATAACTGGAAAGAATATACAACTACGACGGAAACAACAGCAGCAGAAGGAAAAGCCCAACAACTTGGTCTAATATTTTAAATCCGTTGCGAGATAAAATATTGTATAGCATAGAATTATTGTTTGGTTATAGCGCTTGACATATTCAGTGATTTAGTTTAACCCTCGATCTTTGTTATCGAATACGTACTATAGATATAGACTAACATTTCCTTTATGACAATCTGGGATGAGTTACTCGTTTCGTGATAAGGATAGATAGAGTTTGAAAAGTTGAAAAATTCAACGATTTCTCAATTCACGTCGCGGTATAAACATATATTGGCGGATTCGCGTTATGGTGAATAATTTTTCGAAACGTGTCCTTTTTTGTGGATCGGTTTCTACGCACATGATGACGGCTTCAGTATAGGTAAAATATAAGCACCGGTGGCGGCGTCGGCGTCGTCGACGTCCAAATCGACGTCGCGGTATTTTCATAGACGTTCGCACCGAACAATCAAAACATTTACGTTAATAGGCGTGTATTTTAACACGTTAACCTATCATATTATAGATGGGTAACAATTCTATCGAGTATATGTTTTTTAATACTCTTCGATTGGGAAATTTAGCACTCATACGTACGTGCAATCCGCACACATGAGATGAATTGCGGTGCAAATATAAGTACGTGTCAACCTATAATCGGACGCTAAATGGAGTAGAAAAAAATCCAGGTATCCTCAACTATGGCTAGGTATTGAAAAAAAAAAGTAATTGTATCAAAATGTAATAACCTAATGCAGAGAGTTTAAATGCGTTTGATGAAAACTGTTAACTAAATTTGCGGAACCGTTATGCGATTATTTCGTTTTACTATTGGCCGACCATAGAACGAGGTGACACTTTGCTAGATGTGCCAACTCCTACATCGTGGATGATCACACCATCCTCCCAAAGAACCAATGGATTCGTGATAAGCGGAAAATTCAATTTTAATTTTTTTTTTCTTTCTTTTTTTTTCGCTCAAACTCAACAGCCGAATTTTATCTAGGATGCTAATCTGTATTGGTAGGTGTGGTTTCGAGTCCCTTCTCGCACCTTTAATCCGAACGTCGCTATGCCCGAGTTTGTTGAATATAAAAAATTCATCGGTTTTAGAAATCTAAATTGAATGAACTAAGTCTTTAATACGATGAGCTTCGCCTTACTCCTTCATTTCTCTGTGGTGTTCGTTCTAATCGTCTGAAAGTTTTCGATTCATTAATTCCAAAGCGTTCAGTCGTGAAACCGAAGAACATGTTTTACACAAGCGAGAACGATGAATTATGGAAAATGTCTACTTTACCTAAATTTTCCATATTGTTCGTATTTTGGTGATTTTTTTTCTGTTTGTTTTCTATTTCTTTTTTGTAGTTTTGTGACTGCGGAAATGTAAAATGATATTTTTGAAATTAGAAAATAAAGAATAAGGTGTTCTATTTAAAAAAAAAAAAAAATGTATGTACTTATTCATTTTGCAATGAGTGAAAAAATTAAAAATCAAATTATTTCAACGAATATTTGAGAAAAAATATTTTCAATAAAATTGGAAAAATAAAATTTAATAAAAATTACAAAAAAAAAATTGAACAAACTTTTGAAGTTTTTGAGGAAAATTTGAAAAAATACGAAAAACATGTTTTTGAATAAAATTTAAACGAAATTACTTTTGAGAAATTTAAAAAAAAATTGAATTTTCATCTATAAATGGAAAAAATTGGCTTCTAAGCAAAAATTTGAAAATTGTTGTGAACAAAATTTTGAAGAGTTTGTATGTATGTACTAACAAAATAAATCTGCTCTTGAGCAAAATTTTGAGAAAGTTTCATGATCAAAATTAGAAAAATTTGAATTATTAAAAATAAAATGATTGATTTTTTTTATCTTGAAATTTTTTTGAAAAAATTTGAAAATTGAATTTGTCAAAATCTAAAAAATGAATTTTTGAGCAAAAATCTGAAAATTGCAGAAAAATTGAAAAAATCTATGTAGATATTTTTTATGAACTTTGTGTTCAAAAATGTTCTTAAAAAGTCCATTAAAAAACAAACCATTTTTTAACAAAACATCCCAAGCAGCACACTCGACAAATTATCGAAGTAAAAAATCGACAGAATATCGAATTCGATAAAGTGTCGCGTTAGTTCCGCATAAATCGTGAAATTATCTTTCGATATATCGATGAATTATAGTTGGCAAAATCCATCAACAGATAAACTTTCGATAAAATCGAACGATTTTTCTTTTAAAAATCTCAAGATTATAGTTAGATACTTCATCGATAACCTATCTATAAATCGAAAGATAATTACACGATTTATGCGGAACTAACGCGACACTTTATCGAATTCGATATTCTGTCGATTTTTTATTTCGATTTAGTTTCGATATTCTATCGATTTTTTATTTCGATTTAATTTCGATATTCTATCCATTTTGTATTACGATTTTTTGTAGATTATCTAGTTTCGATATTCTATCGATTTTTTGTAGATAATTTAGCATATATGGGTATATGCGCGCGCACATTTTCAAGACCGGCTGGCGAGTTTGAAGTCGTAGTTACGCTTAAGGCTGGCGAATTTCGTTCTAAATACAGCAGTTTCTACCAAAACAAGCGTCTGTTGCGAACATCGGAGTTCGTTCGCATAATACGAATTGGATTATAATATTCAAACATCTTATGCAAAATTGGAGAAGAGGGAGGGGTCCAATTGAAATTTTTATAATAACTAAAATTATTTCTAGGACCTTAATTTACAACTTTTGTTTGAAAATTTTTTCAAATTGGCCCCTTTTTCCTCCGCTCCTCCAATTTTGAATAAGTATCAACGGAGTATTATGCAAAATTGGAGGAGAAGGAGAGGTCCAATTGAAAAAATTTTCAAACAAAAGTTGTAGCTTAAAGTTCTAAGAATAATTTTGGTCATTACAAAATTGTCGATTGGGCGCCTCCCTCCCGTTCAATTTTAAATACTAAGTATTCACTAAAATTTTATTTAAGAACAACGATCTGGTTTCAAGTAAAATACCTAGTAAACCAAAAAAACTAGATAACTTGTTTGAAAATTTTTTCAATTTTGATTTCGCATATTACTGTTACACGTAAGTAGGTAAATGCAAAATAATAGAGGCTAGAGATGAGGTCCAATTGAAAAAACATTTCAAACAAAAGTTGTAGAATAATATTCTGGATTTAATTTTGGTTATTATAAAAATTTCGATTTGGCCCTTTCTTCCCATCCAATTTTGAATATAAAGTAGGTATTTTTTGACTAGAAAAAAAATCAATATAGTTTCAACAACTATCGTTACAAAATCGTTGAAATATCGAAGTCGATAAATTTCATATAATGTGTCGATAATATAGTTTTAAATATCGTCACAAAATCGGTGGAAAATCGGATTCGATAAATTTAATATTCTTTGTCGATAGTATCGTTGACGAATATCGTCCTAAAATTGTAATACTATCGAATTCGATAGTTTTTAGATTTTTTGCCTATAAAATCGTACAGCTAAATCTGTATCATATCGTGAGAACATCTTTAGATTTTTAAACGATTTTTTATCGATACGTTTCAACTTTCGATATTATCGATCGAGTGTGCTGCTCGGGATGTAAAAATTGTTTGCTTCTTATGAAAAACATGAAAATTATCTTCGAGCAAAATTTTGAAAGAGTTAATAAAATACTTAGGTACTTTGATTGAAGAAAAAATTTGATCAATACTTTGAAGAAATTATTTTTGAGAAAATTAAGAAAAATTTTTTTATCCAAATGAAAAAAATAAAAAGCTTTTATTGAGCAAGAATTTGAAAAGTGCTGAAAACATAGTTTTCGAAATACCTACATTTATGTGTTTGTAGATAAAATCTTTTTCTAAGCAAAACTTGAAGAACTGAGTAAAATTCGTTAAAACATGTTCATTCAAAAAGAAACCATTTTTAAACAACAAAAAAAAATTCAAAAAATTATACATTATATTTTTTTGAACTTTGCTTTTTATCCATTTTAGTAAAAAAATTCTTTTTTAGCAACATTTTGAAAAACTTCACTAATGCATCGAGTTTGATACCTAACTTTTAGAAAAAAGTCTACCCTGTTTTATAAAAAATACTAAGTATCAACATTTTCAGGAAAAAAGAAAACTGTAATTTTTTGGAAGAAAAATTTGTTAAATTTTTTTGAGGAAACTATCATTTAATGTTTTTTTTTTTTTTTTTTAATATCAGTTGATGTTTTTTGGGAAAATATCAGATTAAAAAAAAAATTCAAATTGAAAAAATTGGCATTTTTCAGAAAAAAATTGTTACTTACCCACTTTTCAGAAAAAAAGAAATGTTGAAATTTTTGGGGAAAATGTTGTCAACGTTTTTTAAGAAACAAAAACAACAAAATTTTTAGGAAAAAATTTGTAGTTTTGTAGAAGAATGATTTTAAAAAAATCACTGAAAAAATGATCAATCAATGTGGTCGAAGTCAGTTTAACTTAAATAAATAAATAAATAAATAAAAACAAAAAATATCAGTTGATGGTTTTTTGAGAAAATATCAGTTGATGTTTTTCAAAAAAAAATTGAAAAAATGACAGTTTTTAGCAAAAATTGTTGAAATTTATTGGAGATAAAATTATTGACATTTTTCAAGACAAATCGTTGAAATGAAAAAAAAAAAATTGTTGAAATTTTTTGCAAAATTCTTTTCAGAATTTTCGGGAAATGATTGAAATTGATTTTTTGGACATTTCATCAGACATTCGGAAACTCGGAAATTTGTTTAGAAAAATAATGACTATAGTCATAACTCATAAGACTTTTAAAATATTGATGAATTTTGTATATGGGTCAAAAACGAGATCAAAAATTCCCCCCATCATAAGGGGTATCCATTTCAAAAATGAAAAATTGTACAAAAGAAATACCTACAGAAAAAATGAAATTGAAATAAGAGGATCCAAAAATTGAAAACCTAAAAAATTCACCTGCACTAGTCAACAGAAATAAATGTCTAGAAAATTTTAAAAATCGAACAAAGAAAAAAAGAAAAAGAGATGGGTAACAATGATTGCGTAGGAAAAATTGAAAATTGAACAAAAAGTTAAAAGTTGGAAAATTTTAAAATTAAAATTCCTTCAAAATTTGAATATTAAATTGAACTGAAATTATTGGTACTAAAATTCAAAAAATCAAAATCATCGAAAATTAACATAGAATTTAAAAAAATATATCATTAGGTAATTATTACATCCAAACAAAGATTACAAAATAAAAAAAATTGTAAAAAATTTCAAAGAAATTGAAATTTAGAAGGAAAAAAACTGAATGTTGTTGAAAAGAAATTGCCAATTCGAAGAAAATATTCAAAAAACACTTCCTAGCAGAAAATTCGTAGGTCAAACCGACATTAAAAAAGTACACTATGGAAAGAAACATTCCAGTGAAATCAGTCACGAAAAAAAAACGATCAATCGAATTCCCCAAGAACCGTTTTTCACACTTGTTAGACTACTCCTTCCAAATAAATCAAATTCAGGTATTTACAGTTTGAAATTTAGAATTTTTTAATTTCATTTGAAAAAATTGTTTTTGAATGAAAAAAAATGATTTTTTTTCTAACCGAATAAAATGATAACACTGCCAAATCCTCGCCTACTTTTAATATTACCTACGTTCGATGTACCCTCAACACCGAGTAATAGGAAATCCATCACGATCGATCCCAGGTTTTTTTCTTCATCCAATCGAACCGTCAAAGTACCACATAAAAAAGGTGAGTACAACGATTACGGTAATTTACGACAAATTATCATATAATAACCGATCCCGGTGAATTGTTGTCTAGATTTTTGCGTAGATACCTACCTACCTACCTACGCACCGCAGCAGGACCAGGAATAAAAGACGTATAGCGAATTCTCTCTCGCTGCTGAAAAATGCCCGCAGATCGGTCAATTTGACGTTGAGAAGTCACTGTAGCGCAAACGATCGGGTGATAAGAGGGCAAAAATCGGCTCCATTAACGCGATCAATCGAATAAAAAGCAATTTTCTATCGATTTACAGAGATCGATTTTCGGTTTTCCGCCTGTTCCGCATATTACACGTTGCACTGTTGCAGTGAAAAAGCGGTGTGGAAATGGGAGAAAATTATCTCAGTATCGCCGGTTTAGCATATTATAGTACGAATAGAACGACACGACACAACGAGGCCGAGGCCGAGGCTCACCGGGCAATTCTTTTTGACTTTTTTCGTCGTACTGGTTTTCTTTCATACACTAATGCGCGATGTAATTTTCCCATCATTTTCCCCATTATGTACCTACAAATCGTCCAATACTTTTATAATCTTCGGTGAAAATCACTTTAGCCAATGGGAGATGCAAGATTTAAGTGTAACGTTGTATTAGCCACGCCTGGCTTCAAATCTGCTTGGCGAATTGCTAACCGGAGAAATGGTTTTAATTTAAACGACAGAGATTGCTTGTAATTCGAAGACTATATCTCTCTGGAAGGTCAGTGTACTTCGCGTCTTTTTTTCACAAGTTACGGTAAATAACGTTCGTTTTTTTGTGACTTGGTGCAATGTTGTCGTCGTATAAAGTGGTCTTCGATGATTCTTTTTATTGGTGATGAATGATGATGTTATTCGAGATGTGTGCTTTTCTGATTCTGATGATGTTGATGCTGTGGTGTGGCCTGTGGGTGTGATATTGATATTGAGAATGAATAATGCGTTTTGATCATCTGCTTTACCTCCGATGAAGTCCAACAGTGCTGCTGGTTATTTACTAATAAATAATAAGGTTAGTATTTTAGCGGTGTGCGAAATCGCCTTCGATGCATCCATCCTATCCCATGGATAGGCGGAGGTAATCGGCGTATAATTGTTGACGGTTATTGATCATTATGTACGCTATTCAGAGCATATTTTGATTCGTTAAATTTTCTAAATTTCCGTTATCACTCGTGGGTGGTGTTTGATGACCTTCAGATGTTGCAAGGGGGTCGTAAAAATTTGCAGTCTAAAAAAAATTGGGTGCTATGTTATGTTGGTATTTTATGGTTTTTTTTTTCTTTCTTTCAAAAATTCCCTCTCTTGAAAAATCGCTAATTTTTGATATATTTTTTTCATTTCCCCTCTAGCTGCTGTCCATTGATGTAATTCATAATTGGTTCCCGGACAGTTCCCCGAATTCACTTTCCCGAAGGGCCATTTTCCCGAATGGTGTTTTTCCGAAGCATCTTTCTCCCGAATCCCATTTTCCCGAAACACCATTATTTCGGATTTTTTTTTTTTTTTTTTTTAATTATTGAAAGCAATCTACAAATTACAAAGTAATGTTATACAGGGTGTCCCGTCACCAGTTGACACCCCTTCACCAGCGATATAGTCAACTCAAACTAAGCTCATGTATGCATGTTTGCCGACCCTGTGAATTGAAGGGGCAAAGATATGCTCAACTGAAAATTTTCATTTTTTAGTTTCGTTTCAGATTTTTAACCATGCGCTACTCGACAACCGAGATAGGTAGAAAGTTGCACTTTGCGGCGTTGGAAAGGAAATTTTGTGTAGAATTCTTTAGTGGGGTTGATCATTGAACTAGGTAATCAGGGGGGTCTGTGCTGCACTAATTATCTTGAAAAACGTGTTCAAAATTGACGATTTTTTTGCAATTTTTGGGGAAATCTCAAAAAAGTTTCATCATTTGGTATTACCCGGGAAAAAATCTGTTGGATCTAACCATATATGAAGTGGTCAGATCTAACCATATATGAATTTTATACCTATCAAATTTGATCTAATCATATTTAATTTGATCAAATCATATATAATTTGATCAAATCATATATAATTTGATCAAACTATACACAATTTGATCCAATGATGTATGATGAGATAAAATTAAATATGATTGGATCATATTTGATAGGTACATTTCCCATTTATTATGGTTAGATCTGACCATACCCATCCCAAATTTTTCTCAACGGTCACCCATCCAAGTAGTAACCAAACCCGAAGCTGCTTAACTTTTCCAATCAGATCAATGATGGTGCACTCAACTTGGTACGAACCATTTCATATATAATAAGACAGTTTAATTGTATTTATGTGACACACAAAATCAAAGATAACAATTACTCAAGGTTGTATAACTAAAAGTATCAGGAAAAATTCCTGTGAGTAGATAATTTCAACTTAAATTCAGAAATGATTTTTGTCGTGATACCTTCAGGACCCCATGGGGGCACTGCGCCCCAAAATTTTTGACCAAATCCAAAAAAAAATGTAAAAAAGCATGTAGCATGTCGTTTGTTACATTTTTAATAGTGCATACTCCGAATTTTGCCTTACTTTTTTGATGGAACCCTATTCTGGCACTGCTCGTAGCCCCTAAAATTTTGAAATGAATCTGGGTTGACTCATTTTGATTTCACAGATATAACTTGATCCAATAATATCAAATTATATATGAGAGAATCTAATTTGATCCAATTTGATCCATTCGGATCTAACCATTTCTATATAACTAGATTTTCACTGATATGACTTGATCTAATTATATCAAAGTAGATATGAGGAGATCTGGTTGATATGATTTGATCTATTTTGATACAACCATTTTGGATAAAACTGGAGTTTTACAGATTCAACTTGATCCAATAATATCAAATTATATATGAGAGAATCTAATTTGATCCATTCGGATATAAGCATTTCTATATAACTGGATTTTCACTGATATGACTTGATCTAGTTGATATGTTTTGATCTATTTTGATATAATCATTTTAGATATCAGTGGATTTTCTCTGATATAACTAGATCCAATTTGACTAAATTTTATCCAATCAGATCAACATTTGGATCAAACTTGATCAAATCTGATCAGATTTTATCCAAATAGATATGACTTGATCCATGAGATTTTTTCCCGGGTTATTATTATGGCTTCCCTTGGATGAAAAAAGTTTGACCTTTTGAATGCCGCAAACCAGACCCTTCTATCTCACTTCGTTAAAAAGTTATAGCAATTTCAATTTCAAAATCAGGTCTAAAAAAAAGAAATGAAAAAATTCAAAAATTTTTTTTTTCTAAAATGTTGTTTACTTTATTTTAAACATCGAGTTTCACTCAAAATCATTAGTTATGTTAGGTATCAAGTTTCAAAAATAACATAAAAAGGAATTTTAAAATTTTTTAAAAAAATTAATTTTTTTTCTGCTAAGATTTTGAAATTGAAATTGCTATAACTTTTTAACCAAGAGAGATAGAAGAGTCCGGTTTGCGGCATTCAAAAGGTCAAACTTTTTTCATCCAAGGGAAACCATAATAATAATACCAAATGATGAAACTTTTTTGAGATTTCCTCAAAAATTGCAAAACAATCGCAATTTTTGAACACGTTTTTTAAGATAATTAGTGCAGTACAGACCCCCCTGATTACCTAGTACAATTATCAACCCCACTAAAAAATTCTACACAAAATTTCCTTTCCAACGCCGCAAAGTGCAACTTTCTACCTATCTCGGCTGTCGAGTAGCGCATGGTTAAAAATCTGAAACGAAACTGGAAAATGAAAATTTTCAGTTGAGCATATCTTTGCCCCTTCAATTCACAGGGTCGGCAAACATGCATACATGAGCTTAGTTTGAGTTGACTATGTCGCTGGTGAAAGGGGGGCCAACTGGTGACGGGACACCCTGTATGATAGTGTTCTAAGGTACTGTAGTTCATTTTCTCCGGTTAAATACTCTTCCCCAGTGATGGAATCCAAACAAAATATTGGTTTTGGTTTTCAAAAATGTTTTGGTTTTGGTTTGGGTTTGTATTTTTTTCCCACGAAAATTCATTACTCAGATTTCAGATACTGAACTGAGTGAATTTTTCGGTATTTACAGTTTTTTCATTATTATTTTTTCAAGATGTGTGATGTTTGAGAATTATTTCATAGTTCAGGTGTTCAACTTCAGTCAGAAAGTCAAAGAAGGAGGAAATTTTATGATTTATGAAAGAGTTTAAACAATGTCTTCCCCTCATCAACCAAATACCATACCATGGAAATAATCATTCGGAAAAACTGTTCTTCGGGAAAAAATTCATTCGGGAAAGTGAATTCGTGGAATAAGCTTTCGTGAAAAATGGATTCGGGAAAACGGTTTTTCGGGAAAAAAATCATTCGGGAAATTCGCCCTTCGGGAAACCGAATTCGGGAAAATGTACCAGAATCTTCATAATTTCATTTTTTTCGAAATGTCAAGGGTTGACCCTCTAAAAATTATTATTTTGGTGTAAAATCAACTCTCTAAAAATTATTCTGAGGGTGACGTAGATCCCCTTTTATTGAAAAAACAAAAAAAATTCAAAAAATTGGAATTTAATTTTTTTCATAATTTTCTAACAAAATTGTCACTACATATAGGTAGGTACTTTTACCCAACAACACTATTTTCGGAGATTTTTTCATCTGTACCCTTTTTTTTTTAAAAGAGACATGAAAAGCTCATTTTATACGTTTTTTGAAATAAAAAATAAAAATACCTAATAAAAATCAGCTAGAATGAAAATAATTTTTTGGATCAAACTGGTCTTGACATAGGTACATAGTTTTACCCAAAAAATCCATTTATGGTGATTTTTCAACTTGACCTCAATTTTCAGGTATGCACGAACTGCATCATTTTTCCAGAAAGATGAGGTAACGTTGAAAAATCAACATAAATGGCTTTTTAAGGTAAAAATATGAATGTTAAGACCACTTTGATCCAAAAAAAATTTCATTCTAGCTGATTTTTATTTATTCATTTTTTTTTTATTCAAAAAAGTAAAAAAATAATTTTTTTGTCCCCTTAAAAACAGGTGTAAAGATGAAAAATCACCGAAAATGGTCACTTTGGGACATGGGTAAAAGTTGGTACAGTCTATGTAATAACCATTTTGTTTTAAAAATTTGAAAAAAATTCAATTTCAATTTTAAATTTATTTTTTGTTTTCTCAGTGAAAGTGACTCTACGCCACCACTCAAAATAATTTTTTTGAAGAATAATTTTTAGGGAGTTTATTTTACCACAAAGGAATCATTTTTAGAGAGTAAACTGTTGACTTTTGAAAAAAAAATGAAATAATGAACCACCCTATACTGACCTTGTACCTAATGGATAAAAATTTGGAAAAAATCCATTAACGAGAAATAAAAAAGTCAATATTGTTCGAGTAGATATAGGTTATATGTATTTTCAGAAAATACCAAAATCATATTTAAACTTCTGAATTACATACCTACTGACAGCACGATAAGTACACACGATATTAGATATAACTTACCTATTTGATCATTATACATATTGCATGTTTCATTTATGTTTTATTCTATTTCGTTGAAAATTTTACGCTCTTTCACTTCAGTTTATTTAATTTTTCCCAAAACATATTCGAGCAACGCGTTAGATAATGAAAAATATAATTGGATATTATCAGCGGAAAATTACGTTTCGGATGTGATCGCATTTTGAATTATAAATTCAAAAGAATAACGAGATGTATGAACTTGTGAAGCACTTACTTAGTAATGTTTTTTTATTCAACTTATTTTTTTATACGATAATGATGATTCTTGCATGTTAGTTTGACCGTCTTTTAATTGTCGATTTATTTATGAAGTTTTATTAAATTTCGTGGAGAATTTTTTTTTGGAAGCAGCTTGGTCTTTTTTTCTTCAATTTTTTGCTGTAGTTACTTATATACGAATTCTTTTAGTTTTTTACATTTTCTTCCAATTTCGACGTGATTTCTCTTTTGATTGCGAAAATTTATCAAAAATAGTAATTATTTCGATAATCCAGTTTTAGCACAGAAATTAGGTAGGTAACTAATTTTGTCAAAATAAATAGGATTTTTTTTTTTTTTTTTTGTCAAGCTTAGGTCGTGACCTACAGATTTTATTTTATTTTTGGAAATCAAGGTCGATTGTAATTGATTTTTTGAAACTCAATTTTTTCTGATTCCAAAATTCATTAAATTCATTATTTAAATAGGTATTTTTCTAGATTTTGAGAAGTTCAGTTTATAAAATCGATTTTACACAATTTCTAAATTTGATTTTTTTCAGTTCAAGATTGATTATCTTGATTTTGAGTAGGATTATAATTTGATTGTGATTCGATTATAAAATCGATTGCACAAAATTTCAAGATTTAAAAAAAATCATTTATTTTGAGAATAATTACCTATAGTCGATTTTGGGACTCGATTTTCAATGATTTGAAAATGAAGTCGATTTTACAGATTTTTTAGTATTTTTTTTAATTTCTTTAGGTATTTATTTATTTTACATATTTTTATTTTTTTGTTTTTTGATTTAAGCTCAGTTTCGAGGAGCAGTACCTATTCAAAATCGATTTCAAATTTGATTGTAATCGATTTTGAGACTCGATTTTTTCGTTTTTTCGATTTTGAGGTTGATTACCTGCCAATAATTTGATTTTTTTTTGTCTCAGTTTTTTACAATTCGTGTTCATCAAGATCGATTTCGAGATTATTTGAAATCGATTTTGAGATTGGATTTTCACTGCTTCGTTAATTTAAAATAAATATGAAATTATGAAGGATTTCTTTCGTATTCATTTCGAATTTGATTTTTTCCACTTCAAGATCGATTTCCATTTCAATTGTAAATTGTTTATTGAAATTTGATTTTCATTGATACGAAAATGATTTTTTTCGATTTTGAATTTGATCACTTGCATAAGTACCTGAAATTTGATTTTAAGAATTTCTGTAACTATTTCATGTTTTCCAATTGAAAATTGTTTTTTTTTTCGATTTTGAGTTCAATTATTACCTATTCGAGATTTTAAAATAGGTAGGTATATTTTACAGATATTTTCTGGATTCAATTTTTTAGCATAGTATATGCTTTTACGGAGACCAAAATAGAAAAAAACGACACCAAAATCCGACATTAGGTTAGGTTTGGATGACATAAAAAAACAGAAAATTTTTAATAAATTCGATTTTTTAGACATTATGTCAGAAATTTTGAAACTTGTAAATTTTTTTGAAATTTTATGACTTTTAGACATTTTTTAGACATTTTGTCAGACATTCTGAAACTTGGAATTTTTTTAGAAAGATGACTTTCAGACATTTTGTCAGACATTCTAAAACTTAGAAATTTTTTTAGAAAGATGACTTTCATTTCAGACATTTTGAAACTTGGAAAATTTTTAAAATTTTTTACGACTTTTAGGCTTTTTATCAGACATTCTGAAATTTTTTTTAGACTTTTTAATTTTTTATTTAATTTTTTTTTTTTTTTTTTTTTATTAGGCTTTTTTAGCATAGTATATGCTTTTACGATGACCAAAATGGAAAAAAACGACAGGAAATTCCGAGACCAAAATCCGAAAGGAAAATCCGAGACCAAAATCCGACCCCATTGGGTTAGGTTAGGTTTGGATGACATAAAAAAACTTGGAAAATTTTCAATAAATTCGACTTTTTAGACATTATGTCAGACATTTTGAAACTTGGAATTTTTCTTAGAAAGATGACTTTCAGACATTTTGTTAGACATTTTGAAACTTGTAAATTTTTTAAATTTTTATGACTTTCAGACATTTTATAGACATTTTGTCATTTTTAAAAAATTCATGACTTTTAGGCTTTTTGTCAGACATTCTTAATTTATTATTAGAATTTTTAGATTTTTAAATTTTCATGGAAATTAATATTCGTGACTTTTAGATATTTTGTCACAGAGTAAAAGCATAATACTATGTTTCATGCTTTCAAACGTAGTGTGGAAATAGAGCCAACCAGGGGGGGGTCCGGGGGGATTCGCCCCCTGGCGAGGCGCGAAGCGCCGAGTTCTAGTTCAAGATCTAATTTCCAGGTAGATTGTAAAATCTATTTTGAGACTGAATTTTCTCTAATTTAACAATTAAGTATAAATTTTCATTTAATTCATGATCGATTTTTTTCATTTTTAAATCGATTAGTCCATCACCAAATTAATTCGTTAATATTATTATGCCATCTTTTTTTTTTGCCATTCTGTAGAAATAACTTTCATTATTTGCCAGATCGATTTTGATCGATTTTTAAATCAATTTCAATCTTTTACGATGTTCATCAAATTCATGATTATCCTCTTTCTTTTGATTTCAACTAGTTTTTAAAATCTATTTTTAAATAAATTCTCAATTTATTTTCAATAAATGCTTTTGTCGATAAGGTAATAGGGATGTCATTTTGTAGGAGTAATTTCCATTCGATTCCAGATCGATTTTGTTCAATCTCGAGACAGGTTTTCATCAACTTCAAGATTAATTGCAATCGCATATTTAATTTTCATTGATTCAAGATCGATTTTTTTCGATTTTGAATTCGATTATTATTTGATTTTGAGATCAATTTTACATATTTTTTATGGATATTTTACTTTCCACAACCCGAGCGGCACACTCGATCGATAATATCGGAAGATGTAACGTATCGATAAAAAATCGTTTGAAAATCTATAGATGTTCTCACGATATTATAAAGATTTATCGGTACAACTTCATAGGCAAAAAATCTAAAAACTATCGAATTCGATATTATTAAGATTTTATGACGATATTCGTCAACGATACTATCGACAAAGAATATTAAATTTATCGATTCCGATTTTCCACCGATTTTGTGCAGTTATTTGAAACTACATTATCGACAAAGAATATTAAATTTATCGAATTCGATTTTTTAACGATTTTGTAAAGATATTTAAAACTATATTATCGACAGATTATATGAAATTTCTCGGCTTCGATATTTTACCGATTTTTTGACGACATTTGAAACTATATTATCGACAAATGATATTAAATTTATCGAATCCGATTTTCTAACGATTGCGTGAAGATATTTGAAACTATATTATCGACACGTAATATGAAATTTCTCGATTTCGATTTTTTAACGATTTTGTGACGATATTTGAAACTATATTATCGACACGTAATATGAAATTTCTCGAATTCGATTTTTTAACGATTTTGTGAAGATATTTAAAACTTTATTATCGACACGTAATCTGAAATAGTTTAATGTATTAATTATGCTAATTAATGATTTTTAATTATAGAAAAAAGCTAGTAAAAGACGAAAAATCGGAATAAAAAATCGACAGAATATCGAATTCGATAAAGTGTCGCAAAAGTTCCGCCTAAATCGTGAAATTATCTTTCGATATTATAGATATATTATCGATAAAACATCTTACTATAATCTCGAAATATTTGCTAACTATAATTCGTCGATAATCTATCTATATATCGAAAGATAATTTCACGATTTATGCGGAACTAACGCGACACTTTATCGAATTCGATATTCTGTCGATTTTTTATTTCGATAATTTGTCGAGTGTGCTGCTCGGGAATCTTATTCTATTTAAAGTTTGTTTGTAAATGATTTTTTGGCTCGATTTTCACTGATTTGTAAAATTAATTTCCATCTAAATTCATGATTTTATTGTCTATAATTTACCAGTTGCCACTCTTTTTTTTCATTAAAAAAATTTATAATTATAGGTATTTATTTTTTTATTTGTAGTATGGGAATAATTTTCATTCGATTCGAGACTAATTTTGATCGATTTCGAAATCGATTTTCATTGACTTTTAGAAAAATATCTTTTAAAAGAATGATTTTTACTGATTCATTCGTGATCTTTTTTTTTTTTTTTTTTTTTTTTTTTTTTGATTTCGATTGTAATTCGGTTTTAAAATTGATCTTAGTCAATTCTTGAAAAAAAAAAAAAAAAAAAAATAGATATCTAACTTTGTGGATTATTGTGTTATCATAGGAATAATTTTCATAGGATCAAAATCGACTTTCATTTAGATCGATTCTCTAATCGATTTGGAAATTCGATTTTCATTGATTTAAACTATTATTCAATTTGAAATTTTTCGAATCAACTTCATTTACACATTTTATGTGTGGAAGTATGAAGTTAATTTACATCGATTTCATCTCTCTACTCTCTATTTCAATTCTATTCCTTTTCAATTTCTTAATCTACGATTTCTTTTTGTTTACAGAGTCAAGCCTTATCACTGACAACAACAACTAGTCATTCGATACAGAACAGTTCACTGGACAATGTTCAAAGTACAGGTAAATTTTTTACCCTTCTCGAATGCAAATAAGTACCTATAGTTTACCATTTATCAACCCGGTGGCGATACCTCATCCGTCGATGAGGACTCTCGTTGAAGTCTCGTTACGAAAAATCACGCAATCTTGGCATTAGCAGCGACGAATAGTATAAGCTCGCAGATAAGTGCCAGTCTATAATAAATTTAAATAATCTCGTCTGCTCGCATAGCAATGTGCCAGCACAGCACAAACGCAGATATTTCACCGAAAGTAATCATCATCGTATAACCTTTATTAAATCATTTTAAAACCCAGCTCCCGCGTAGTAGTAAATCTGCATTTAAACAAATAACGTGGTTCGGATTAAGATAAAAACGCCCTATCTGGTTTATTTACTATTACGAAATGCTATACTTATTCCTAGGTAGGTATACGCGTATATATATAAAGTTTTTTTTTATTTTTATTATTTTTATTTATGGGGGTTGTTGTAACGTTGTTCGGTTAAGGAAAATTTGAGAGCTGGGAGGGGGGCAGTCGGTGATACGGTGTTGGCGCGCTGACAACTCAACGTAACGTCTTTCTTTAAACTCGTGTTGTTTAAAAGATAAACTTTTTCACCTGTTGATTGTTTTTGCGCTGCTGGTAAATTGCAGGCGCGCGCTAAATCGTAACTCTGGCTTAATTACTGAGAAGAAGAGTACGCGATATCAGATTTGAAAACAATTTCGCTGGCGTGAAACTCGCACCAGGATTGTGGAAACGACCACGCGACGGGTAAAAAGCTAGGAAAAAAGTTTGGCCTCAGGAAGGCTCGTTGCTTTGGTACACTAAGAAAGATAGAGCGAGCGAGAGAGAACGAGACCGAGGTGGAGTTTAAAATAAGCCGAACGTTTTAATGTATTCATGTCATTATACGTCTCTTATCATTTTGAAATTTATTAGTCGAAATTAACAAAATAAGCCCGTTACGGAGTTGATAACTTAATTCCGTTGGATTTGGGTCCGGTAAAGGATAAGGAAGGCCAGTCTTTTCTCGTCATTAGTTAAGCTGCGCAGCAACGCTATCCTTTTGGGTATTAAAGTTGCTAAAACTTGGAGCGTCTTAAGTGGCCACACCGAAACGAAGGGAAAGACAAATGAATGGCGAGCGTGCAGGACAGGACAGTTCGTAGACGAGCGAGATGACAACCGTGGTCAGCATTAAGAGCTGAGATTTGTTTTAATCTAGACATTTGAGGAAATGCGGTATAGTAAGGGCTTATCTAAACTTTGAATATAGAAATCCCTGCGCTGGTAACACCTGCCCGCGTTGAATATAAAGTACGACGAGTACTTCGAAATGGCTTCAATTCGAAACATGATTTAAAGGCGAATAATTCTACAATGGTTATCTTGTTGCCGAGTTTTACACCGAAACGGCGCAACAACGTCGATGCTGCCACGCCGCTGGTTCGCTTAAATGAAATTAAATCTCTTCCATACGGATTCCCTCCCCTCCCCTCCCCCGACACAACGCACCTCGCAGGGCCGGACAGACTCGAGCGTCAGGGCAGCCCTGTACTGTACGTTTTACACTTTCTTATTTGTTTCCCTTTTCGCAGCTTGTAAAACGTTTTGTTCAGTTTTTAGCACGTCGCTCTTTCTGTTTTCCGCATTTGAAAAGGCTAAAACAAGAAAAGCGCAATGAATAGATCTTTAATCGTTTTGTCAAAGGGTTACCACGTACACACGTTTCGTATTAAATACCCAATAAAAATTCCGAATCTTTTTTATGTTGGTTGGGGCAAATACTCTCGCACTCTCGCATGTTTCTAAAGATTTTTATCGCAGAACTTTTACATTTTTTTCAGCAGAAAGAAAAATAATGAGTATGTCGTCTGTCAGTTTATTTATCCCTGTGAAAAACACAGTAGGCAACTTATATACCTTGAGCATCAATTTTTAGGTAGGGAAGAAGGAAAAGAAATCTGTTCAAACAATATTTAAAACTTTTTTGAAATTATTGCAGAAGAATTTTTAAAACTTTTTTGCAAAAAAAAAATTTCAAGGAATGAAAAGTTCAAAAATGAGGCATTTTCTAAAAATAAAAAAAATCTCAAAAAAGTGGTAATTTTCAAGCATTTTTAAATCTTGGTTAAAAACATTATTCAAATCAAAACCTGTTTCAAGGTAAATTTTTTCTCAGGATTTTTAATAGTTTTTTTTTCTCGCATGAACAATTTTGAAAAAAAATTGACAATTTTGAAGAAAAATTGACAATTTTTTCTCTTTAAAAATTATTCATTTCCGAACAATTTTTCATTTCTAAAATATCCCAGTTTTTCAAACGTTTTTATTTTTTTAACAAGTTTTTTATTGTTCAAAATCAATAATCTTTCGTCTCAAAAATTTTCAATTTAGATACTTACTTATCGACAATAATTTTTAATTTTACCTAAATTTAAAAATTCAAATTTTGTGAAATTTTTAATTTACAAACTGTACGTAATATTTTTTTTCACAATTTCCAAAAAATGTAAGTACAGTTTTTAGAAAGTTTTCAATAGGTAAGTAATTAATTCAAATTGTTAAATTTTCAACTTTTGAAAAACTTCAACTTTTGATGATTTTTTTTCAATTTTTTTTAAGTTTACAATTTTTGAAGTTCCCAATTGCCAAATTATTTTGATTTCCAGAAATTTTGAAAATTTTTTAATTTGTGAAAAGTTTATAGTTTTCAAAAATTTTGATTTCTAAAAAATTATTCATACATAATTTAATATAATTGTAGGTGATTAAATTAAAAATTGAGACCCGAGCGGCACACTCGATCGATAATATCGGAAGATGTAACGTATCGATAAAAAATCGTTTGAAAATCTATAGATGTTCTCACGATATTATAAAGATTTATCGGTACAACTTCATAGGCAAAAAATCTAAAAACTATCGAATTCGATATTATTAAGATTTTATGACGATATTCGTCAACGATACTATCGACAAAGAATATTAAATTTATCGATTCCGATTTTCCACCGATTTTGTGCAGATATTTGAAACTACATTATCGACAAAGAATATTAAATTTATCGAATTCGATTTTTTAACGATTTTGTAAAGATATTTAAAACTATATTATCGACAGATTATATGAAATTTCTCGACTTCGATATTTTACCGTTTTTTTGACGACATTTGAAACTATTATCGACAGATTATATTAAATTTATCGAATCCGATTTTTTAACGATTTTGTAAAGATATTTGAAACTATATTATCGACACATAATATGCAATTTCTCGAATTCGATTTTCTAACGATTGCGTGAAGATATTTGAAACTATATTATCAACACGTAATATGAAATTTCTCGATTTCGATTTTTTAACGATTTTATGACGATATTTGAAACTATATTATCGACACGTAATATGAAATTCCTCGAATTCGATTTTTCAACGATTTTGTGGCGATATTTGAAACTACATTATCGACAAATAATCTGAAATTTGTCGAACGATTTTTCAACGATTTTGTGACGATATTTGAAATTATTTCCAAATTAGTGAAAATTGTTCTAAGTCCAACACGTCTGGAAGTACTAAACTGCCTATTATAAGCGTTTTATTGCTAATTCCTCAACGATAAGGTATGGCATAGTGGTTAAGGAAGAGGATTACCATGCATGAGGTAGATGGTTCAAGCCCCACGGGTGGCAGATTTTTTATAATTTTTTTTGACTTTTTCTGAAATGATCCTCTTACCGCAACATGAATAATTTGTTTAGGCATAGTTTAATGTATTAATTATGCTAATTAATGATTTTTAATTATAGAAAAAAGCTAGTAAAAGACGAAAAATTAGAATAAAAAATCGATAAAAAATCGACAGAATATCGAATTCGATAAAGTGTCGCAAAAGTTCCGCCTAAATCGTGAAATTATCTTTCGATATTATAGATATATTATCGATAAAATATCTTACTATAATCTCGAAATTTTTGCTAACTATAATTCGTCGATAATCTATCTATATATCGAAAGATAATTTCACGATTTAGGCGGAACTAACGCGACGCTTTATCGAATTCGATATTCTGTCGATTTTTTATTTCGATAATTTGTCGATTGTGCTGCTCGGGGACGTATCTTTTTCAAAGACTTCCCCAATTGTGAAAAGTTTCTCTTTTGAAACATTTTTCAATTTCCCCAAAATTTAATTTTTGAGAAATAATTGTTTTTAAAAAGTTCTCATTTTCTATTTCTAAAAAATTTCTAATTTTTGAAAATAACGCTAATTTTATTTTGATTTCTCAAAAAATTTCGGTTTTTAAAAAAATTGTAATTTCTGAAGATTTTTTTTTTAATTTTATGATTTTGTAAAATTTTTGATCTTCGAACAATCTTGGATTCGTCAAAAGTTCATAATTTTTTTCAAGTTTCCAATTTCTAAAATGAAAACATTTATTTCCAAACAATTTTTAATTTTTAGAATATTTCAATATTTTGGAAAACCTTTCAATTTTCAAGTAATTTTCAATTTATAAAAAAATTTGATTTGCAAAAAAATTTTTTTTTGAAAAAGTTCAATTTTTAAAGTTTTTGATTGTTGAAAAATTTTCTGTTTTGAAACAGTTTTCAATTTTCAAATTGATTTCAAGTTTGAAAAAATTTGAGAAGTTTTTAAATTTTTAACAACTTTTGATTTTTTTTTAAGTTTTCATTCTGCAAACAATTCATAAACTTAAAAAAAAATTAGTTTCTTATATTTGATTTTTTTTTAAGTTTTAATTTAGACCCAACAATTCTTGACTTTTTTTTAATTTCTATTTTTTTTAAATTTTAATTTTCAAAAAACTAATTTCTAAAAAGTTCTTTGTTTAAAAAAAAAGAAAAGAAACGATCTACAATTTTTGAAGTTTTTAATTTTCTTCCAAATTCCAAAGTTTTCAGTTTTTGATAATTTGTTTTCAAACAAAGTCCATTTTCCAAACAATTTTTTAGGAAATTGAAAATTTCATTTTTTGAAAAGTTTTCAGTTTTCAAAAAACCTTTAACTTGTGAAAGATTTTTAATTTAAAAAAAAAATGTAGGTATATACTTAATTTGTGAAAATGTTCAATTTCCCATTTTTATTTCCTGAAAAATATTCTGTCAAGTATGACACAGTTTTCAATTTTTAAACAATTCTTAATTTTGATAAAAATCCAATTTCTGAAAATATTTTAATTTACAAACAGTTTTGAATTTGTGAAAGATTTCTAATTCGAATAGGTAAAAGTGATATTTCTGAAAAGTTTTTAATTTTGAAAAAAAAAATTTCTAAAAAATTGTTTCCTACCCAAACCCATTGAAGAAATCATTTTTAAAAAGTATTCAATTCGCAAAAATTTCAAATTTACAATTTTTGTATTTCCTTTTTTTTTGTTGATTTTTACAACAATTTTTAATTTCTTAAGATATCTATCAATTTTTGAATAAAAACCGATTTCTAAAAAAAAAAATGAAATGAAAAAATCTCATTTTTAAAAGGTTTTTAATTTTTTTTAGAATAATACATATACCTGCTCGAACCTTTTTTAAATTTCTCAAGTTTTCAATTTTCAAACAAAGTAATTTCTGAAATTTTTTTTACATTTTTCAAAAAAAATATATATATATAACTTATTGTTCCCAAAAAGACTTTTATTTTCAAACAATTTCTAAATATGCATCTAGGTTCCTAATTATGAGAAATTCCCAAATCCACAAAATACTTGAATTTTAACTTTTAAAAAATCTACTTATTAAAAAATTATTCCAAATTAAAAAAATTAATTTTTAAAAAATTTTCAATTTGCAAACAACGTTCCATTTTTGAAATATTTTTCGCGTGTACGGTATACCTAAAGTTTTCATTTTCCAAAAAATAATAAAAAATAGGTAAATAAAAAAAATAAATCGGTAATTTTGAAGAAATTTTTAAAGTCGTTAAATTTCCAGGTTTTGGGCCATTTTCCCAATTTAAAAAAAAATCTCACGGGTGTTAATTTTTGAAGAGTTTTTAATTCACGAGTAAGAAACAATTTTTAATTTAATTTTTCAGAATCCAAAAAAAATAAACAAAAAAAAAAGTTCAATTAAACAATCATTGAAAATAATTATTAATTTTCAAACGATTTTCAATCTTTAAAACTTTTTTTTATATTTATTTTTTTCAATGCTAACATTTTTTGAAAAATTGATAAGAATTTTTCCAAAGCATTGTCCTTTTGAGAAATATTCTTTTCAGAAAATAATTCGCTAGAAAAACTTTTCAGAGTAACTTGCGAGAGAAAAAAAACTCGATAAAAAATATTTTTTGAAACAAATTTTTTTGAAGGAAATTTTTAGTTCAATTGTTTATTTTTTTTATCGGTATAATTCTGCATTTCATTTTTGAAAAAATAGTGCATATTTATCCCTCTCCTACTGATAAATTTCGAATTTATATTCTTCAAACCACACAGCACCGATCGAAACTGAGCTCTCTGCACTGACCTAACCCTTCCCATTAATTCCAATTCTCTAAACATTTTAATTATAGATTAATCGACTTTTTACACATTTTCACATTCATCCATTACTTATATGCGGGCATTGCGGGCATTAGTATAATTTCTTGTTACACACGAATCGTCTTCGAAACAGATACTCCGCTGTATATAGAACTATAATATAGACTCTGTTATCGGCTCAGATTGAAAATCGAGATTAATTCGCGTCAATTCTTCGCGTACACAATAACTTGTTCGAAATAGATGAGGGAAAGGGCGACTCCCTTATGTACAATACATAATATGTAGTAAACGAGGGTTCATTAAGCATCTTAATCAGCGAAAAGCTGCGCACGAGGGAAGAACGATTTTTCTTCTTATTATAATCTGGCACCACTTGGGAAAAATCGTAGTAACGCGTTAACGATTCCAAGCGACGAGGCCTCTTCTTATATGTACCACAACGACGACAAATACCGTAGAGTAGAACTGTGGGTAATTTGAACGATGATGAGAGGGCTTTATTAGGTAATTATTAACATATATCGGTTTTAACTTGAAAAGGTTTCGTAATGGGAGGTGTATTTGCAGTTCTTGTGTAGTTAGGTATTAAACATTTCGCTATAATATTATTCGATACCCCAAATCACAAGCACAAATTAGCGATTAACTTATAGGTAGATAATACACAAGTTACCTGAGCTAGTTCGTAGTGTCGTTGTTGTGCTTTTTAAGAAACCATTTTCAAGCGAATTCGTACGTTCAATATGGAGACCTCTGGCGCGTGTAAGGGGCAGCGAAAAAAGACGAAAAAGTGAAAGTGAGACAGGACCAGGATGGAACGTCGTTTGAGGATTAGCCTTTCGGATTTAAGTGCTTTCTACGATACCGGGTCGAGCAAGAATTCCCCATTTTAATCCGGATTATGGTTTTAGGCACCACGAACCTCGGTTCCGGATTACCTCTAATGTATATTCGAATTATAAAGCATGGAAACTGAATTTGAGTACCGGATTAAGCTTAACCCTACTTTCAGGATCAGCTTAAATCTAGTATCTGCGAAGCCATAACGCGTATTTCAGCTTTATATTTTTGAATTCGTTTTCCCTAGCGTTCTATCAAAGCTGAGATTTGAATAAATTATTTCTACATCCCTATGCTTTGCAAGTTCTTTAAGTTTTTCATTTTCCGATGCCCGGATTTGTATAATTCGTTTTACGTACGTTTTCACGTATTTTAGAGCGTAGAAGTGCTTATGTACGTATATATAGTCCTGATCGTGGGTACTTTAAATAGCGTTGTAGACTAATTCACGTTAACGCGACTAATATATTTTTCATAAAAGGTGCCGCATCGCTGTTTATACGTATGTTAATGCCCCGTTGTACTAATTTATT
The DNA here is from genome assembly GCA_959613365.1 of Balanococcus diminutus. Lineage (NCBI taxonomy): Eukaryota > Metazoa > Arthropoda > Insecta > Hemiptera > Pseudococcidae > Balanococcus > Balanococcus diminutus. The sequence goes on from OY390718.1 coordinate 26,122,959, forward strand.
CACCTTATTGGTATATGGTAGATGATGGCGAACGCGAACCCGCGAACCTCTTCAACTCGCCGCAAAATTTCAGACTTGGAGAGGAAACGTCTAAAAATAGTATGCATTCGAGAGTATTCCAAATTTTCTTCCACATTAAGTATAAAATTGCCAAATAAGTGTACAAAAATTTGAAATGTAAATTTGTTGAATATGACCCTGGTTTGAATTTCCCAAAGTTGTTTTTTTTTTTTTTTTTTTTTTTTGAATCTCAGTTTTTTAACTTTTACAAAAATTTTCGATTTTAAAGGAATTTCCAATTTTTGCAAATTTTTTAATTTATTAGCAAATTTTTATTTTATTTAAATTTCCAACTGCCCGTGTAGCAACGTCGATGCTAATTTCGATATAAATGTCGACATGTACGATCGAAAAGTGACCGATTTCGATGTGTCGACATTTATATCGACATCCACATCGACATTTGCAATGGTGAGATTTTGAAAAATATGCTAAGTTCAAATATTCAATATAAGTATATATTAAAATTACACCAAAAATAGTGTTCAAGCCAACATTTAGACATTTTTTGTCAAATATGCGGCATTGAGACCACCTTTGTAGCTGGACACATGCGAGTGTCCAACTAACATAGAGATGATTCTTAGACCTTATGTACTAATTCACAACACACTTTATCTGCGAGTATCACAATCACCCTCAAGACGTCGACAGTCAAGTCGATGCATTATTCGACCCTCGACAATTAGATCGACACTATCTCGACTTAAAATTCCTCTGGTCGACACTGTCGACAGTGAAGTCGATGCATTATTCGACCATCGACAATTATGTCGACAATAACTCGACAAGTCGTTGTATTATTCAAAACTTTGAAAAATAAGAAAATTTTGTGATTCTTTCAAAAATTATTTATTCCTGAGCTTAAAATGTTCTTATTAATTGTTTTTAGTTCTTTTTAGATATAAAATTTGTAAATTTAATTGGCAGAAATTGTCGACATAAATGTCGATGCGTTTATCGAGTATCGATTTTTACATCGACTTGTCTATGTAGAAAAACAACGTTTTCTAAATAATAGGAAAATACTGAGAAAAATTCAAAAATTTTGATTGAACAGTTATGTTTAACATAGAACATTACTTTAAATCTCAAATATCATTTTTAATTCATCGTTAACCGAGAAAAAAATGTGTCTGAATTTTGTCGACATAAATGTCGATGTCGACAATTGCTACACGGGTGGTTCAAGTTTTCAATTTCTAAAAAAATTATAAACTTTGTAAAACGGGTTTCATATTCACAAAATTATACTGCAGTTTTTAAATTTCAAGAAAATTTCGAGTTCTAAGGAAATCTCAATTTTTTCATTCCAAAATTTTTTCCTTTTTTTTGAGGATGTTAATTTCTAAGAAACTTTCAATTTCTGAAGTTCTCGGCGATTTGTTATGACTTTTAATTTTTTTTTTAAATAGGTAGGTAGGTATTCAATTTTTACAAAGTTTTCTATTTTTAACAGGTTTTTAATTTGAAAAAAATAAATAAATAGTTTTACAAGTTTTTAATTTAAAAAAATATTATAATTTAGGAAAAGGGTTTCAACTTGATTACTATTTTTTGATAAATTCCAATTTTCGCAAAGTTTTTTAGTAGGTAATACTATTTTTTTTTCAATCCTAAGTTTTTCAATTATTTTAAATTTCCTAAATTTTAAACCAAGCACGTATTTGTAATACATTTTAAAAATTTCCAATTTTTCAAGTTATTTAAAAATTATTTTTTATTTTCCAATTTTACGTTTTTAGGTTCAACAGTTTTTGAAAAAATTCTAGTTCCAACTTTCATAAAATCTAAAAAATCTTAAATTTTTAAGAAGTATCCAACTTACCAGAATTTCAATTTTTTCCAATTTTCAATCTTCTCGCATATTCTCATTATCTAAAAAAAAATTATTTTTTCAATTTTTTTATTTTTTTCAATTCAAAATTTTAAAAAAATTTCAATTTAAAAGATTTAATTTTTTTTTAATTTAAAATTTTTAATTTTTTTTTCAACTTTTTACATTTCTGATTATTTCTTATAAAACCTTTATTTTTTTATTTTTTTTTTTCAACTGGCAAACAGATTTTAATTTTTCAAAAAATTTTATTTTACGAAAGTTATTTATTTAAAAAAAAAAAATTATTCTGAAAAATTTGTAAAATGTCATTCTTTCATATTTTTAGTTTTCAAAAAATGATTTATTTTTGAAAAATTTTCTGTTTTCACTCACAAAGTTGTTTACCTCTCAAAAAATAGTTTCAATTAGTTATTCGAGTTTTTAATTTCTTAAAAAATCATCATTATATTAATTTTTAAATATTGTTTACTTTTCAAAAATACCTACCTATTACAATTTTTTTGATTTTTCGATTTTTTAAATTTTTAAAAGTTTTCAACTTGTGAAACATTTTCAATTTTTAAATTTTTTATCGTATTTTATTGTTACCTATTATTTTTTAGGTTATTAAGTTTTTAATTCTTAAAAAATTATGCATACTTGCCTATTTTTTTTTTTTAATTTTCAACTATTCAGATTTTTTTTTAGTTTTCAATTTTTGAAAAATTCACGATTGTTTCAATTTTTCAAACAATTTTTAACTTTTAATTTTTTTTATTAGTTTCACGTTTTTGATCACTAAAAAATTTTAATTTTTGAAATGTTTTCAATTTGAGAGCATTATTTCCAATTATTTCAAAAACATTCAATTTTTACAAAGTGTTCTATTTTTATCGATTTTTTTTAGATTTTCCAAAGTTTTAAATTTTCAAAAAATTATGAATTTTCGAAAGAATTTTAATCTTTAAGTACCTATTTTTATTATTCTACAAATTTTTTGAAAAATTTCATAGGTATAGGTATCATAACATTTTTTTAGTTTTATTTTAATTTTTGAACAGTTCTTAATTTTCAAAAAATTACCAGTTGTATATGTCTATAAATATTTTTTATCTATTAAGTATTCTAAAATTTCTTTAATTTTTTTTTCATGTTTTTGATTACCTAGTAAAAATTTTTAATTCTTAAAAATTCACAGTTCTTTCGATTTTTTTTTTTTTGAAATTTTTTTAAACTGCAAAAGGTTCCTAATTTTTAAAAATATCCCATTTTAGTAGATTCTTACAAATAATTCCTATTTTTCTGACTTTTTAATTTCTGAAAAATCCTTAATTTTTAAAATACCCTACTTATTTTTATTTTTCCAATTTATCAATTTTCACATTTTTATTTTCTAAAAATGTTTGAATTTTTGAAAAATTTTCAACTTGGACGCGATTCCCAATTTGTATAAAACTATCTATTCTCAGCCTAAACATTTTTTTCATTTTAAACCAGAGTTTTCAAGTACCTATGTTTAATTACCGAGTGAAGGAACTTTAATTTCTAAAAAAATATCAACTTTTGAAAAGTTTTCAATTTTTGGATATTTTTTATTTTTCAAAAATTTTTGAATTTCTAAAAAAAATGTGTAATTTTTTTTCAAACTTTCCCTTTTAGCCATTTTTAATTTTTTTAAAAGTTGCATTGAAAATTTTTCCAAAGATCAAGGAGTTTTCAATTTCCAATTTCCAAAAAATTCAGTTTGCTTACAATTTGTTATTTTTAAAAAATGGCTTAGTTACGTTTTGGAAGTTTTCTATTTTCAAATTTTTTTTGAACTTTTATGTCTTAAAATAAAAAATGACCAATTTTGGAATATTTGTGACCCCCACCCCACTCCTACCTTAAAATGATGAAAAATTCGTGAAAAAATTACCATTGAAAAGGAATAGCCACCTTTATAATCATTAATCATTCATCATTTCATCGACTCTAATATGGGTTATTTTTACGCTGGAAAAGTCTGGCTTACGAAATGACAGCAAAAAATCCTCCATTATCGATGATTTTGTCGAAATCAGCGTACTATTTTCGTCATTTCCAAAGTATAAAGCTGTATGACCTTCCTGTCGAAAAATCCTACCTAGTCAAAGGAATAAAGGTTCACAATTCAGCCGAATAAAAAAATAATGACTATTCATTAGACCTAAATTCGCATTTCTAGAGGATAATTTCAAAACGAGCGCTATTCGTCGAAAGCAAACAACTTTCGATTAAGCTCTTTGGCGTAGCGCGCGAGTGCGTGCGATTACGTGTACGCAATTAAAGGTGATTTTATATTATCCGAACGCGTATATTCGCGAGTCGTATTTTAATGCAGAGGAGAAACGAATCTTAAACAAAAAGTATTTATTGCGGCGTTTCTACATTGTTCCTTTGTAAATCCTATGTGCCCTTCTTTATTTTATCTAACGTTATATGCGAGTATAAGTTCGTAGGTTGGTAAATTCGCCTGGACGGATTTTCTTCCCAGTCTACGTATAGGATTCGCCTGCTACCCTGTATCACCCTCATCGAAATATGCTAATCTCTTCGCATGCTATGTATTTTCAGGATTATGAATAACAGATCAAAAGTACTTAGCTGTTCGGCGTAGTACTTGAGTTTTTCTTTCCCCTTCTCTTTAGCTTTGCACAAAATGCTTAGTTTACAAATCTTACTGCGAGTTTTAGGCTTATACGCTTTTTAAACTCGAACGAGAGAACGAACCATCCGACATAAGAGAGCTAGACCGAGTGAGACGCAGAGAAATCATTGGCACTTGAACTTTTCCCTATGGTAACCATGTTCAGTTGTTCACGTGCCGGGTTATACAATACTCGACCGACTAAGCCCAGTGTATTTATACCTGGCAAGTATTGCTCGAGTGTTTCAATTGCGCCAGCTTAATAATTTTGTTTAGTAACGAGTGTGTTTGCCTCTGTGTGTTGAGGATTTCTTCAAAGCTTTGTGGATGCTTGGTTTTTGGACTGTACTGGGTGTTCTGGAAGTGAATGTTCAAACTTCAGACATGGATATGGATGTGATGGAACATGGAACATCATTAACAGAAGACTACAATCATGGGGGTGTCCATTACAAGTTTTGAAAAAGGGACAGTGGTTTATAAAAATTTCAAAATTCTAGTAGGGTAACACATGGAACAGGTGTCGTTTCATGAGAGGAACAAAAAAAGTTATGTGAGAAATTTGCCTATCTTTGAAAATAAAGACGCCGTGGTGCTTTGAAAAACAATGATTGTTGCAAAATCATATGGTTTTTCAAAGTTTGATGCTCTGTAGCGTCTTCAATTCTTCATCTTCAAAGAATAAGCCAATTTTTCAAATAACTTTCTATGCTCTTCTCAAGAAGTTACATACTGTCGGACTAAGTGACTCAGTCCAAAACCAGCTAAGTCCAAAAATTTGAAAAAATTGTTTCTTTTTTGTTTTGGCTTCAGGCACTTATGAATCAGCTGAGCCGCTTTTCATTCCATGAAAATGTGAATTTAACCAATTCCATTTTTTCAGAAAACTGACAGGGCCAAAAAAGACTAATATTTTCACATTTTCTGGACTGGGCAGGTTTCTGACTCAAAGAGGGCGAAGGAAAAAAATCACGAACCTTCATTTTCTTGAAGTCATTGAATAAGTGATTCCATACAATGTCATAGCACAATATCCATTAATGGTACTGAAACTGAAATACTTTTTCTTATTCCTGAAGAATTAGGGTTTTTGGACTGAGCAGGTTTTGGATTATAACTTCTCCAATTTCAAAGATGGTTAATCCAACATGGCAATTTTTCTGTTCTTCAAAGTGTTTTCTTCTGCAGAAGTCAGAAAAAAATGTTTAAGATGAATCCAACATGGCAATTTTTCTGTTCTTCAAAGTGTTTTATTCTGCAGAAGTCAGAAAAAAATGTTTGATGCAGTGATCCCAATAGATTTTGATGAGAAAACACAAATTTTCGAAGCTCTGTGAGATTTTTATTTACAAAGATAGACACTCGGTGCTCTTGAAGTTTTTTTGTTGGTGGCCCTGGGTTGTATCCTAATCTCTAGTTTGAACATTCATTTCTGGAGCACCCTGTACACTGGAGAGGTCGGATCCCATTGCAGTGCCAATGTGTATGTACTTAGAATTCCAAGTTGTATACAATGGTGTTGATATTTTACCTAATCGGCTATACCATAACGCATCTGTACCGATAGAATTTACCACTGGTGAAGGCAAAGAAGCAGAGAAGCTTTTGAAATTGCAGACAGGGTGTTTACGTGTTTATCTGAGTAGCTGTGTTGTGCTTCGACGCTTACGAAGTGTTCACGCATTTGTGAGAGTAAAATGTTCTAAAACAATCGACACGAAGCCGGAGTAAGCGGCGTAGCTAGCTACGTTTTGAGTGGAAGAACACAAAATAAGCTGTTTCTTTGTTGAAGAATCAACTCTCGAAGAAATTATAGCAGTTCAACGTAAACGCAACGATAAAGTTTATTCTTTAACAGCATGTTAAACAAGACAGAATACTTCGGGAATTCTTATCAGAAATCCAGCGTAAAATCGTATTATAGCATCTCTCCTTGAAGCTTTTACTTCACTGCCATGTTCACGGCTGCCTGAATCTTCAAACGTTGCACGTTAATCGACACAACCTCTCGTGCAAGAACGGCTTCCTATTATGAGATAAGTAGTTTTGTTTTTGGAATTTGTATAAAACTTTAGCGGTAGTTTCATTGTTAGAAAGTGCTACGGTAGACGACGCAGACCTTACGATTCCCACCTTTTCAGATCTTGCGAACTCCGATGAGTCTTTATTCGTCGTTTTAGCTTGTTTTCTTTAAGAAGATTTAACCTTTGCTCGACTGCGTTCTTACTAAATGATAAAGAACTTATCTTTTCTCTTCGCGATTCGCGGGGTTTCTTCTACCCCCGCCACACTCTGCAGGCTCTTTATCACCGTAGCCGACGTTTTGTTTTTCGGGGTGGTGAGTTGCTGTTTGGCGCTGGCGCAAGTCACCCCCGACCCACCCCTGTACCTATGACTATGTGTGTATTGCCAGCCTCTCTTACCATTTTCCAGTATCAACAACAGATTTTAAATCTCGTTGACTTTATTCGAGGTGCTGAAGAGCGGCGTATTCTCTCACGCGTTTTCAACGCGCAGATATTAAGCCGCAATGGTATGTTAATTTTCACGTCAAACGACAGCAACAGTTGGAGCGAATAGCGTTAACGTATTTTTACCGTCGCCTCACCCATGAAAGCGTACAGTATGAGAAACTGTCTTAATTGGATTAACAGAAAGAGTCGCAACTGTCTCGTTGAAGCTTGATTTGCGTGGTGTTTGGTGTAGCATCAATCTTTTGTTAATTTTGAGGGATCTTCAGAGTTTTTAGTGGAAAGATTCTTGTGTCTTGGTGATTTCCAAATTGATTTGATCAGTGCAGTGGTTGAAGTGAATTATTAATGAAGTTATGAAGTTTTGGAAATGCTCTTAATTCTGCTTAAAAATTGACGAGTTCGGTTGCAGATCCTCAACCTTGATCTCGCTTGATCAGCTTCTGAAAAACTTCAATTTTTCTTTCGTGGAACTTCATTTCCTTCTGTGTCATGAAATTTCATCCGAAACGCAATGAAACTACCCAAGATTTTTCATTTAATTCATGATAGGAGGGAATTTATTTTTGAATTTTTTCAAGATGTAGGCCTAAGTAATCTTTATTTAGAACGTTCTTCTTGAGATTTTTTAGAGATGATTCTTCAAGTCTGTAGGCATTCTACGGTCCAGAAAGTGCCCACAAGGGTAGTCAGCCGCCCCCCCCCCCTCAAAAAAACCAACAATGTTCTCAACAACGTCATCTTTGGGGTCGCATCTTTTGTATCAAGAAGTTGCATACATCTTTATTCTTTGATTCCTGAAATATTTATCTGATTGTATCACATAGATTTTTACATGGAGAGTTGGATAGTGAATTCGTAGTCACCAGCTCTAATCTTTTTCTTCTTTTGATGGGCTTTCAAGTTTCCTGAATTCATCCTTGTTTTGCTAGCATGAATAATCCATTTTCCTGGATTTTATGAGCTGAATACTTCATTTTCAGTGCTCGATATCTTCATCTATCGTTTTATTTACTTCATTCACTTTTGCTAAGACTGATACGATGGTTGCAAATTCAGTCCATGGTATTTTTTTATCATTATTCGATAGCACCACAACTCGAATGAGTGCAGTGCAGTCTTCTTTCACTATCCGCATTCATTGTCCAGGTTTCACATGAATCTCATCATCCTCTTCCACAAGCTTATTCTGAGTGTTTGATTCTTCAAAATGTTGCTGAGGTTATTAAAAGTTTTTTTTGCCGTGCTGATTCTGCTCTGGATTTAGGTCTCTTATCCGAATCCTGCAACATTCTTGATTTTTTTTGTTATTTATTGTGATTTCTGTTTTTTTTTTTGTCGTTGGTCTTCGAGGTAGATTTATAAAAATATATTACAGTGTTACCAATGTGTCATATTGGCTGTAGCTTGAGTTTCTCGTTGTCCCTCTGCCGCAGGGTGTCTCATATTCCTCTATGTATAATTTTATTAGATTATTTCTGAAATTCAACTTTTAAAAAAAATCCTATAAATTTTTTTAGATCATTTTTTTTGTTCAACAATAAAATATTACAATACGATATTTTTTTAAGAAATGAAATTAAACTTGCACCCGGTCAAGAGGCGAGCTAAACCGTGATAAGATGCTTAAGTATCTCGATCTGTGTTAGAATTAACAAGTCATCTTTGCTACGATACTCGGTCGTACAAGTAACCCCTTCAGTGTAAAGGTATTAGTCATAATCTAATACACGAGTTAACAAAATCGATTCAACATTGTCCTTCGGGCTTGAATTAGGTTAAATTTGTAAAGCCGAAAAAAAGTAAATACTTTTTCGTTAGCACGTTGGTAAAGATTTAAATTCTAAGTCGGATTATTACTTTAGAAGGTGAGGTATAATCTCGTTAAGGAAGATTTTAGTGAAGCCACGTCCTATACTTATATCTTATTTACTCTTTGATTCGATGAACGTATTTTAAAGTTACGCATCCCTTATGGGGTAAAATTAGGCATAGGTGAAAATTCACGTCGTATAAGCTTTTATTTTTTGATAATTCTGTAAAATTTTCCATCATTTATTTGTCGAGGAAAATGAGCTCACGTGAAATAAAAAGTAGCATTAAATTTATTTTTGGCAAAACACAAAAGCTCTGCCAGAAGGGTGAAAAACAACGTTCATAATTAAGTAACAAAACAGACTAATTCTGTAAGAAAGTCAAAGACAAAACAGCAAAAATAATCCGCAGATTTACAAGAACAAAAACCGCTTGCGTTGAAATGACGTACTAGGTATATAAAGCAAAACTACCACAATAGTTGAACGTGCTTTGAAAAAAAAAAATAATAACACATGTACTCTGCCGAGAAAAAATAACTTATATTGTAGTCTAGCCGAGTTAATTCTATATAGTTACGCATTAGCGGATTCATTTAGCCGTAAAAAAAAAAAAAAAAAAAATTCAGACGTTAGGGTTGGTTAACGAATGTGAACGTTCCCTTGACTCCTATAATACTTAACCTAATACGGGCACACCTTAAGGCAGATTTACACCCTCTTACCGTTGTTTGACAAATCTCCTTATCCGACGACAAAAACCCATTCTTTCGTAACCTCGGTGTAAATGTAAACCCCACAGCACCATAGTCACGGCCTCGTTATTTGCATTTCCTAAACAATGTCCCCATTACCGTTTTATTATCTTATTTTCGAGCTTTCTACGTTTTGTCTTATTATTCTTTTAAGCGCCTAGGAAAAACCTCTTTTTAATCTTTATCCGTTAATGGTTAAGTCGCGATAGTAAAAACAAAAGCATTATGGTGCACAGCGGTTCCTCAAAGTGCTTATTACCGAATTACACGCCGTGCTCAAAAGAGGGTACACAGTAAATTTTTAAGGTAATGTTGCAGATGAAGATGGATTTTTTTTCACATGTACTACTCGCAGTACTTATTCCATTTATTTGAATTTTCTACAGCAACGAATTTTAACTCGCTTATTAAACGAGACGAGTATTCAAATTACCGAGTCAATTTATCCACTTACTCTTCCTAAGTATAATGGATCCCATCTTGCGGATAAATTCGACTTTTCTCAATTTTTTGTAGATTTAAGGTGACATGCTGAGCTTGACTCAGAATGATGACATTATTCTTGTCTTAAGAGTGCTTAGAGTGATTTTTTTTTACTCTTCTGTAAAATTTTTACATGAAATAACATTTAATAATTTTTTTCAAGTCAAAAATTTGAATTAAAAAGTCAAAAGAGGAAAAAGTTACAATAATGAAAAAAAATTGAAAAAATTGAAATAGGTAAATGCCTAGATGAATAAATAAATAGGTAAATAAATACTTGAATAAATAAATAAATAAATACTGACGAAGAGAGGAAAATGTCAACTTACAATCTGAAATATGCTGTTTCACCTTCATATGCAAAGTTATGCAACTTATCTGACGGATGTGTTCAATAAGTTGCATTTAATGTGTTTCTCCCTTCAAAAGAATTGCATTAGCTGCACAAATAACATACACGTTAAACATATTGCATATTTAGTTTTTAAGTTGGGAGTTGAATTGATTTATTTAGGAGTTGATTATGCAATATTTCATACTTACTTATGTGTTGAATTTGCCTAGAATTTGGGATACGTATTTTCTATTATTTATTCGATCAATTTATTTTTAAATTTTTTTTCTGTCAAATTTCTTTTTATGAAGAGGAATAAATTGATTGTAGAATATACCAACTAGGAATCCTATAACGAATCCCTTCAAATCGACCGGAACAATTTCGAAATACGCGGAAGCTCATCTTATCCATTTCCATAGCGATATGCCCTTCCTGTTAAATTCACTTAGTACCAATTTTCTAAATTTGGCCCCGAAGCCGAAAAATATTCGCGCCGAAACGGTTCCTTATTTCAGTTGCTTACTTAATCCTTTAATTCTACAGGGATCTGTTTTTAACGAGATGTCTTATTCTAATTCTACGATAGTGAAAAGGCTCGCTGGTCCATAGGCAGATTTCATTACTGTCCTCGCGGATTAAATTTCGCTACCCGTTCCGCATTAACTAAGATTACCAAGTGACCGCGTTAGTATAACCGTTGGCGATATAAACAGCGTCCGGTATAATCTGCACATTACCAGCAGATTCGAGTTCTACTAAATCTACTAGTCTTCGGACCGAGGTCCGAATAAAGCGTCTTTTCATATTACCAACGCCTTTAACCTTATTTTCAATCTAGCCGGTCTTTTAAATATGTTACGCCTAATCCTGGCAATGATGTTGGCCAGCTAGCGAAAATTATTCTTCGTATATGATGGTCAGGTTAGGTTAGGAGGTGATTTATGGCGTGCGAAATATGAGATCGCGACTCATATTTATGTGGTGTATGCGACACTAGGTGTTGGTGGTGGTTTGAGCAGAATTTCAACGGAACAGGTGAACCGAGTGATTAATTTTTAAGCTTAAGCCGAGGTGAGGATGTCCAGTATGTGGTGTGGCTATGGCTCGTGTGTTTTAAGGGTGAATTTTCACATTATCGAGGTTTGGTTGTGTAGTATTAGATGCTGGGGTAATACGGAGATCAGATTTTGATTGTTTTTCCAAAATTTGTTGATATTTTTCATTGTTCTCCTTTTGAAAATATTTAGTAAATTGGAAAATTGGGACCAAGTTTTTTTTTTGAAAACTAGTACACTTTTTATAAAAAGAATCTAGACTCAATTTTTTCTGACAGAAAGATAACTTTCAATACAAAATGAAGTGAAGGATATAGAAGACCACAAAAAACTCAAAATACAAAAAAAAAAAATGAATTTATTTAGTATTCTTAAAGAATTCAAAAATAAAAAATCGTGATTTATTCTTCAAAATTTATTTAAAAATCAGAAAATCTTCCAAAAATTTAAAAAAACGCGTAGCAGTCAAGATGCTCCGCGACAGCCGAATTTTTTTTCCCAAGTTAGTGTACTACTTTAAAAACGTTTTCATCCATGGTATTTCAGTTTCAATATCAGTTTTAACTTCAAATTCAGTTTAAAAATGTCAGGTTTTTGTCTTCAGTTTTAGTTCCTGTCTGCATGGAAGATTTCATCTTCAGATGGGAGCTCCGCCCCATACCCCCGTTGAGGCTCCGCCCCAACCCCCTCATCACTTTCAGCTCTTCAGATGGGGCGCCGCCCCATACCCTCGTTGGGGGCATCGCCCCCAACCACCTCTGGGCCACCCATCCCCATTTGGGGGGTCTGTAGCCTGATCAACGTGAAAAAAATGACCCCAAAATCCACGTTTTGGCCCCCAAAATGGGGTGGGGATGACTTGGGGAGCTGAAATTTGAATATGTTGGAGGTAATTAGGGTTCTCATCTCTGGGGCAAGTTTCAAAAAATTTCATGATTTTGGGGCTTTCTCGCACCCCCTCAAAAAGGGGTCATATCCCCAATTTTGAGTTGGGCCTCAAATTTTTTTTGCATAATTCCTACTCCAAAGGGACTCTACACAACAAATTTGACCGAATTCGACCCATTGGACTCTCCGCCAGAGATATATATATAAATATGTGACATGTGACAAATCGTCATCTTTTGGTCCCAAACGTCAACAAATGGGGTCAGAACTTTTCTACCCCACCCCTCTCCTTCTAAATCAGGGTCGGACACAATAGCCATCATTTTTTTTTTAAATTCGGCTAAAAATTGAAAAATGTGAGTTAAAAAACCTGCACCATTTGTGAGGTGTACGATCGTACATCATTACTTTGAGGTGTACGATTTTACATCGTTTTTTTGAGATGCACAATTGTACATCATTATTTTGAGGTGTACGATCGTACATCATTTTTTGAGGTGTACGATCGTACATCATTTTCTGAGGTGTACGATTGTACATAATTTTTTGAGGTGTACGATCCTACATTATTTTTTGAGGTGTACGTTTTTTAAGGTGTACGATTGTACATCATTTTTGAGGTGTATGATTGTACCTACATAATTTTTTGAGGTGCACGATCCTACATTATTTTTTGAGGTGTACGTTTTTTGAGGTGTACAATTGTACATCACTTTCTGAGGTGCACGATCGTACATCGTTTTTTTTTTTTAGGTGTACTATCGTACGTCATTTTCTGAGGTGTACGATTGTACATAATTTTTTGAGGTGCACGATCCTACATTATTTTTTGATGTGTAGGTTTTTTGAGGTGTACGATTGTACATCACTTTCTGAGGTGTACGATCGTACATCATTTTCTGAGGTGTACGATTATACATAATTTTTGAGGTGTACGATCCTACATTATTTTTTGAGGTGTAGGTTTTTTGAGGTGTACGATCCTACATCACTTTCTGAGGTGCACGATCGTACATCATTTTTTTAGGTGTACGATCGAACATCATTTTTTTGAGGTGTACGATCGTACGCCATTTTCTGAAGTGTACGATCGTACATCATTTTCTGAGGTGTACGATTGTACATAATTTTTCAAGGTGCACGATCCTACATTATTTTTTGAGGTGTACGATCGTACATCACTTTCTGAGGTGCACGATCGTACACCACTTTCTGAGATGCACGATCGTACATCATTTTTTGAGGTGTACGATCGTACATCATTTTTTTGAGGTGTACGATCGTACGTCATTTTCTGAAGTGTACGATCGTATATCATTTTCTGAGGAGTACGATTGTACATAATTTTTTGAGGTGCACGATCCTACATTATTTTTTGAGGTGTACATTTTTTGAGGTGTATGATCGTACATCACTTTCTGAGGTGTACGATCGTACATCGTTTTTTTTTTTTAGGTGCACGATCATACATCATTTTTTTGAGGTGTACGACCCACAATCAGTTTTTTGAGGTGTACGAGTGTACATCAGTTTTTTGAGGTGTACGATCGTACGCCATTTTGTGAGGTGTATGATCGTACATCATTTTTTTGGGGTGTACCATTGTACATCATTTTTTGAGGTGTACGATCTCGCATCGTTTTCTGAGGTGTACGATCGTACATTGTTTTCTGAGGTGTACGATCTTACATTATTTTTTGTTTTTCATTACTTTCCTTTGGTTTGAACTTGAACTATTTTTTCAAAAAACTTAATAAAAAAAGTAAAATATGTATTTTTTGAGCGATTGAAATGAAGAGCTCGAAAAAGAGAACAAGACTGATTTTCACTTGAAACACACTTGCGAATAATATTGTTCTCTGAATTGAGAAGTGGGAAACAGGCGAACTGAGGGTAGAGTTAAATGCACAATGAGAAAAACAAAAATCGAAAAAACAGCTGTATACTATTTAAAAACAAGCCTGTTAAATTGAATCCGCGTTCAAAGATAACCGCACTCCGCGGTGAGTGTACCTACCTAAAATACAAGAGAACGTAGAAGAAGAAAAAAAAAGTAAGAGGAAATGAAATAATCAAAACTATAAGATTTCACCTTTTTCGTATTGATAAGAAGTTATTGTAAAAGTGTTATTTTTGTCGAGGAAGTCTTAGAGGGTGTTAATGGTGAAAATCGAAAAATATCGAAGAAGACAGAAAATTTTATAATATAATTCGTTTTTATCAGGCGGCTGATAAGGGTCGTCACTAATACCGCCGCAACCGCGCGCGCTAATCGAGAAAATGAATTTCTAAAAGAGTTTTTCCATTTTGGAAAAGCGAGCTTGTCTTTTTCCATTTCCTTTTTGCCGAAGCAGATGTCAACCGTTACGTCTTCGTATCCTCTTTCTTCACACCATTTCGATTTCTTTTTTAACATTTCCTCCGAGTAACATCTCTCTTTTTATATTGTCGTTCGCGTGCTATACCGTAGACTTACCTTCTTAACTCATTTTACTGAGGCGCCTTTTTAAAAAAAAGACCTGCCAACGTCGTTCGCGAATGATTTTATCGTTGGTAATTTGTACGAGTTAATTAAGCGCCACCGACTCGACTTGGTAGATTGTCGGGGAAATTTACGCGGGCCCTCGATCTCGTCGCGTCGTTTTCGAGCTTCGCGAAATATCACGCCAATTGTATCGTCTCTTATCTGTCGTATACGCGTGTTTCCGTTTTTAAATAATATTTGTATACGCGAGTGTTACACAAATACGAGGTATTTGCGCTATATCAACGTATTGGAATTAGCTCTCAAAAAGGAACGAATTTTCCCCCTAGAATTATAAATTCACCTCTCGCTCGCGATGCTCTTTGCAAGAGGCAGCGTTTAATTTGCGGTTATATGGCAGGGGTGTAAATGTAAATGTTGGTGTAGTTGGTACATCGTATAGTTTGATTCGTGAAAAAGGGAAGAAAAAATACGATAAACATTTTAATACTTCATTAGACTGATAGTGTCATTCAAACTTTTGATATTTTTATCTCTCCGCCAACGACGTTGCGTCGCCTTTTCTAAGAAATGTTTTCGTTTCCTATTTTAAAAGATTTAAATTCGTACCCGCAGATACTTATTTATAACGTGTTGTGTTTGTGTACCGTACCTCTCTACCTCAACCAATGCTTACCTTTGCTCTTTTTGTTTGTTGTATGTGCAGGTATAGGGAAAACTTTAGCGGTGAGATGTGTCGTCGAATCAGTAGCCAATCTGCAACATTGCGACTTGCCTTATTCCAATCATGGCTCTGGACAAGTTGAAGTCGATAGACAAGCCAGTGTTCCGGTGCATACGGTTTTTCATAATCTGGTCGAAGCGGTTTTGCAGATTTTTGGGTATCCAAAGGAGACGGCGGTTACAGCCAAAGGTAACTTATTTATTTATTTAGAGTTAATTATACTCGTATTTAAGATAATCTTAGGAATTTATAAACTATAAAGTAGAAAAATTATGATTTTTTTTTAATTTTTTTTTTCAAGTTTGTAAATTTCATCATTGAAATTTTTTTGTTGTACCAATTCCTTTTTTGAAACATTGGTAAAATTTTTAGCGTAGTATATGCTTTTACGGAGACCAAAATGGAAAAAAACGACCGACAGGAAAATCCGACACCAAATTGTGTTAGGTTAGGTTTGGATGACATAAATAAACTTAGAAATTTTTTAATAAATTCGATTTTTTAGACATTATGTCAAACATTTTGAAACTTGTAAATTTTTTTGAAATTCTATGACTTTCAGACATTTTCTAGACATTTTGTCAGACATTCTGAAACTTGGAAATTTTTTTAGAAAGATGACTTTCAGACATTTTGTCAGACATTCTGAAACTTAAAATTTTTTTTAGAAAGATGACTTTCAGACATTTTGAAACTTGGATTTTTTTTTTAAATTATACTTTTTAGATTTTTAAATTTCCGTGGAAATTAATATTCGTGACTTTTATTTTCATTAAGGATTTATTTATTTTCTCTCATTTATTCAGAAAATTTTTTTATTCCCAAAAAAATTACTTTTGAAAACAATTTTCATTGATTTTTTTCCTCACTTAGTTATTTTACAAAAAAAAAAAAAAAAAAAAAAAAAAAAAAAAGGAATTTTCTTTAAATTGACATGGAATTGCGGAGGGGGGGGGTCACCTTGAAAATTTGTGCATTTGCCTTTATATTTTATGGTCATTTTTTCCAACTGTTCGATGTGTATCCCTTGAAAAGTTGATCTGTTTCAATTTTCTCAATGTCAACTCACTCTTTCAAAAATTATTATCAATATTTCAAAAAATTGACTATATAAACTTTAAAAATTTAAAACTCGTAAATTTTGAAAAATTGTCTGCTCTTATTAGTTTTTTTTAAACAAGTAGAATTTACGTAATTTTGAAAAATTCGTTGTTTTTTATGAATTTTGAAAAATTACAATTTTTATCAATTTCAAAAGAATGCAAGTTTTCACGATTCTGGAAAATTACTGTTTTTATCAATCTTAAAAAACTAAAATTTCTATAAATCTTGGAAAATTGATAAATGTGAAATCATTAAATTTTTTTATGAATTTTGGGAAATTAACTACCTTTTTAAATCAATAACCTATTAAAAAATTCAATTTCCATAAATCTCAGAAAATTGATTAAGCAAGTATTTATTTTATTAAAATTTTAGAAATATATCAATTCTTTAGGCCTACATTTTTTTAAATTGACTGCTTTTACTCGTATTTTTAAAAGAACCAATTTTCCTCAAAATTATAATTTTTGAAGTTTTGTTCGAATTGTTTATTTTTCAAAAATGAAAATACCTAATTTTAAAAAATATTATTATATATTGATGTTCAATTCTCTCGGTATGTTCCATTCAAATTTTCAATGAAAGTTTTAAAAAAAAATGTATCTCGTTTTTTTCTGTGTGGGGGATTTCTTTCAAAAATGTTTCTCAAATTTTTTGAAACGAATTTTTAGAGATTTTTAAAAAAAATTTATCGAAGTTATTCCCATAATTATTTTAAAAAATTATTAGGTTTGTGAATTTTATCATGAGAATTGATGAAACTCATTTCATTTTGTTCTTGATAATTCAACATTTTTTAAACTTGGTTAATTTTTTCAATTTTTTTCAATTTTTTTTTCTTGTTTTCAAAAAATTTTAGATGTGCATTTTTTGATTTTTATCTTCAATTTTTTTTTAATTTTTACAATAATAATATGCTTATAAAAATCTCCATTTCAAAATTAATTTTTCCTTGATTTTTCTTCAAATTTCTTCTTATAATAATGATTCTAGAAATTTTCCAAGATTTTAAAATTTTTTCAAAGAAAATGTTACTTTATTTTTACTAATTTTCACACTTGCGAATCTCATCAGTAAAAACTTAACTATGATTTTTTTTTTAAATATTATTTTCTTGAAATTTCTTTAAATGTTTCTTAAAAATATTTCTCAAAATTTTTATCGAAATTATTCCTCAATTTTTTCAAGTTTTAATTTATTTTTTGATAAATCCACTTTTTAGGGATCTACAAAATTTTTCAAGTTTGATTTTTTATGCATATTTCTTTCTTTCTGTTTTTTTTTTTTTTTTAATTTTCACTAAAAAATTTTTTCTTTTTTTTCTTTTAAAAATCATGGTACCTATATTACTTTTTTCCTCTTATTTTTTTAAATTCAAATGTTTTTTTAAAATCTTCATTAAAATAGACTTTTTGCCTGTTTTTTTTTTTACTTTATTATATTTTTTTTTATTTGTATAAGGTACACTTTATTCTCTCTCGTGCGTTTATTTATTTTTTTCATTTACACCGAAATTTTTCTTTTTTATATTAATTAGTTTTTTTTTCTGAATGTTTATCAAATTTTTCTTGAAATACTTAATTCCTAAAATTTTCAAAAATTTTAAAGATTGTCAAAATCATTTGTCCTTCATTAAAAAAAATTTTGGTCTGCAATTTTTTTTTTGTAAAAACCATCTTGAAGATATCTATAAATTATTTTTGATTTTTTTTCATCAATTTTAAAAAAAATTTCTTAAACCGTTTCTTACAATTAAAAATTTTATAAAATATCTACTATCATGTTGTAGGATCAATTATAATTGAAAACTGGAAGCCAATAAAGCTGGAAAAAGTGGCGCAAAATCCTCAAAAAACGGTTTACGATATTTTAGGACAAATCAGTTCGTTTGTCACATTAAAAATACAAATCCTCCGGTAAGTTATTTTTTTCCAAAAAAAAAGTCACGAAAATGAGAAAAATCTCAAATATTTTTGAAACTATATAATTGCATTTTCATATAATTAACAGAACTTCAAGTTGCGCAAACGCAATATTAACTCAAATGAAAGAGAAACTGCTGCAATTACTAATGGTACAAAACAGAGATCACATTTTGAGTTCGGGATGCCCCTTGGATCAGGTGAGTGGAAAATCTGATAATCTTATTTATTACACTCGGTATTCCGTCACAACAATAAGAGGCGTATATCGACGACGACGAGGCTCCATGACCAGAACTTTTTCACCTCTGTACTATCATTACTTACTCTCGGAGATGTACACGTGAACATAATTAAAGTTTTTAAGTTTCTCGAGTTTTTACTTATAAAGATGAAAATCTTTGGCAATTAGTCAAACGGTAAAGTTTAATCAAAACGTTACACCTTCCAGTATGAAAACAATGTAATCTGAAAATTCTTTGTAATACGGGATGAGAAACAAAGTATCACGCGATAAGAAAAGAATTTTGAAATATGGAAATAAATAACCGAGATGAAAGATGAAAGGGTCTTATTTTATAAAAGATAATGTTTGAAAAGGTGCTGCGCCACTTCGCCTGCTCAGCACAGTTTTTGAAGACAAACGAAATTCTTATGCAGTAATGAATGGTTAAAAAGTGATAAGGTTTATTTGTATATTTTTGAAATTATGTAACTTTTTTTCCTCTCCTCGTCGTCTTGTTCGCTTTTCCTATTGATATTGTACCGTTAGGTGGTATTTTTTTTGCCTTGCTCCCCTTGTAACCCTTCGTTACCTTATGTATTTTTTTTCTCTCTTGCGAACAGATAACGTTGAAAAGTATGCTACGTGGGGTGGACTACGGTACGACGGTACCGTCCGACGATGTGATACGTAAATTCGAACAATGGATATCGAGTCAATATCGACAGGCGTTGAGACCGTTGCCGTATCCTAGTCCTTTGGCACAATTCCCATTTCCTATGGGGTCTCCTTCTGCGTTACATCACGATAAAGCACATATTGGAAGCAACGAAGATAGAGTTCATCCAGCTTTACAGGTAAGATTTTTTTGCCGAGTGTTTGGTAGGTTATTTTTAGTTGTGACGTAACTTTCTATAAAACTATTTTGAAAAGGTTAGGAATTGACTATTGAGACTATTAAAAGTTATCAATATTAGTTTTTTTTTTTTTTTTTTTTAATTTCAATTGAGGCACCAACATATTTCATTATTTGAATACGTTGATAATTAATTTGGAGAATTTTTATAGAGAGAGCTTTTCCAAGATTTAAAAAATTTATATGTGAGAAGAATTTTTTCAATTTTTTTTAGGGAGTTTTTTACAAAAATTATAAGATTTTTTAAAGGAGGGACTTTAGATAATTTCCCCACTAAGAATTTTTCATCTAGGCGTAATTTCAACGAGGAGGTTTTGAGAAAAAATTTTCCAATTTTTTTTAAGAACTAAAAAGTTTTTTTAGGCGATAAATAAGGTTTTTTTTTTGAAGACATTTTTTGGAAACAATTTTTGAAATTATTTTTCTAAATATGGAATTGAGAGAGTTTTCCAACCTCTTTTAAAAATCATTTTTTCAATACCTAAAAATGTTTTTGTAAGTATG
Organism: Balanococcus diminutus; assembly: GCA_959613365.1. Classification (NCBI taxonomy): domain Eukaryota; kingdom Metazoa; phylum Arthropoda; class Insecta; order Hemiptera; family Pseudococcidae; genus Balanococcus; species Balanococcus diminutus. The sequence continues at coordinate 26,143,187 of OY390718.1, forward strand.
AAGAAATTTTTCTAGGAAATTTTTTCAAACAGTGAAAAAAAATTTTGAAGAGAAAATTAATCACGATCTTATTAGGTATATTACTCCTAGTATACTTCTTTTCTCAAGAAATGATTCTGACAGAATTTTTTCGAGGCCTAAAACATTTTTTGTGTAACGGATTTTTCAAGAAATTTTTTTTAGAGAATTTTTTCAAACTGTGAGAAGTTTTTTTGAAAAAAAAAATTGAAAATTCTCCCCATCAAAGTCTTTACATAGAGTATCTCTTTCGAGAGATTTTTTTGAAAAAGAAATTCAAAAAATTTTCCTCACCGCGATCTTACTACTCAGGAGTACTTTTTTCGAAAGATTTTTCCTAGGCAATTTTTTCCAAGTTGGAAAAGTCTTTTGTAGGCATGATAATTTGTTTAAAAAATATTTTTTTAGAGAATTTTTTGCAAACAATGGAATGATCTTTTTTCTGAAGAGAAAATGTAAAAAAAAATTTTGACAGCATCTTTTCATTCAAAGTATTTTTTCTCAAATATTTTTTTTGGGGGGCGGAAGGGAGAAATTTTTTCAAGATTTTTTTCTGAGACAAAACTGTTTAAAAGTATTAAAAACCTTTTGTCCAAAGAATTTTTTCAAGAATATTTTTTAAGGAATTTTTGGCAAACAATTCTGATGGTTTTATTGAAGAGAAAATGTAAACAATTTTTTCAATACCTAGTTTTTTGTTTTTTTTTCACCTAATTTTTTAAAGAATTTTTTATTGAGAAAATTTTTTAAAAACCAAAAGGTTTAGTTTTTTTCTGAAGATTTTTCTCATATGAGAATATTTTTGCCAAAAATCTTTTTAAAGACTTTTTCAAAGAGAGAAAATTCTGAAATTATTACTTCATGAAATTTTCCACGTGAATCAAAACTTTTTTCATGAGGTTTTCCTGGGAGAATTTTTTTCCAATTTTTCATTATAGAGAGAATTTTTTTAATATCTAAAAAAATTATCTAAAGAATTTTTTCTATAGGAATTTTTTGGAGCATTTTTTTTTTTTTTTAACAGCAAAAATATGACTTTACCTACCTACTTTATTTTATTTTATTTTTGAAGGTTTTCTCAAAGAAAGAAAATACAGTTTTTTCGGTGATAGATTTTTACACAGCTCACAGTTGATTTTTTGGGAAAATTTTTCAAGCACCTAAAAATTTATTGTCCAAAATTTTTTTGTATTTCAAAAGTGAAAAAATGTTTTCAAAAAATTTTCTGGAAATTTTTTTGAAGAAATGAAATTTGATATGAAGTTTTTTCCATGAGAATTTTTTTTTTTTATTCAGGTAAGGATAATAAGACAATATTTTTCTTGGATTTTTTTTTTTTTTTTTTAAGAACTTCATTTTACGATTTTCTGATAAGAGAGAATTTTTTGAAAGAATTTTTTCGGTAATTTTTTTTATACCTATACCTACTAAAAAAAAAATTTATCACAGAATTTTTTGAAGAAAATTTTTTCTTAGTGAGATTTTTTAAAGGGGATTTTTTTTGGAATTTTTTTCATCTGAAAGAATTTTTTCGACATTTGAAATAGGTCAGATTTTATTTCAGAGAATTTTTCAACTCAATTTTTTTAATTGCGATAATTCTTTTAACCCCCCTCCCCTCCACAATAAATAAATTTGAAGAATTTTTCCAAGATTTTTGTATTGAGATGATTTTTTTTAGGATTTTTTGACAAACTGAGATTTTTTTAAGAAGATTTTTTAGGGAATTTTTTTCAACATTTGAAATAAAATTATTTATTCAATGATTTTTTGTAAATTTGTTTTTTCAACTCATTTTTTTAAATTACGATTATTCTTTTAAAAATCCCCTCCCAGAAAAATAATTCGAAGAATTTTTTCCATGATTTTTGTATTCAGATGATTCTGTTAGGATTTTTTGACAAATATTATGCTATGAAAATAACTTTTTCAAAGTCTAAAAAAATTTTTTCGTGAAGATTCTTTAGAAATATTTGACTGAGAAAATTTTCTTACATTTTAAAAAATTTGCTTGAAAAAAAAAACAAAAAAACTTATAGGTGTCAACATTAAAATTAATTTGCACTATCTATATTCTAATATCCACGTTTCAACCAAAATTACATAATTTCGTCATTTCTTTCTTTTTAGACGGTTCAGAGTCAATATCCTACTCAGAAAACTCGAATGAGAACGAGTTTCGACGCCGAACACGAACTACCCCGGCTACAAAAATGGTTCTCAGAAAATCAGCACCCGAGTAGACAACAGGTACGTAAATTTGAATTTTCTTCAGCGACACCGTCTTTGGCGACTCATCCACACAAATATTTCTAATACGAAAATTTCTCCTATTTCCAGATCATGCAATACGTGAACGAATTAAACAGCCTAGAATCGCGTAGAGGTCGAAAGCCATTAGACGTGAATAACGTCGTTTACTGGTTCAAAAACGCCAGAGCCGCTCAAAAGCGAACCGAAGGGAGAAATGTGTCTAATGGTGAGTAAAAAGAGACGCGTTTGCATATTTATTACCGAACAGAGAAACGCACCTAGGTGAAACTGAAATTAAATTAACTCTTTTAACGTGTATCTCGATTTCAGCTCCTAACAATTCGATAAACGGATACAGAAGTGATAGTCATAGTCCGTGCGATACGGCCGTAACGAGTAAGGAAAGTTTAGGCAGTGTGCACGAAAGTTGTGACGAAGACGACGTAGGCCTAGATGACGATAACAGATCGGACGGCGAAGGCGAAGAGGGCGATGATAGTTTAGACGCGCGACCCTCCGGTTCACCTGTTGCACCCCTTTCACTTACCACACATAAAGCTAATAAACGTTCTAGGAGTTCATCGCCGGTAAGTTGTATTACCTTCTCGTTCTCGTTGTTTCGTTCAAGACGATTCGTCGTACTGGTGTAGAACTTACTATTACTCCAGAATGAGAAATTATGGTAAATTTGCTCATACGAATATTCAGTTTAGATTGGAAATATAGGGTTTTCTGTAAATTAAATCGGGTTTAGAAAATCCAAAGATCGAAATAATTAATAAAATTAAAAAGAAAAAAAAACTAGAATAATTTAAAATAATAAATTGAAAAATATTTTCAAGATGAATTTTAAGAGATTTAAAAATTGAGCTCTATAGAAAAAAAATTTAAAATTTTTTAAAATTAAAATAAAATTAATCAATGGTTTAATTAAATTTTTAAAAAAAGTTTCTCGAAAAATTTTTGTACACGAGTAAAACTTTGTCCAGAAAAAAAAAATTGGGTTTGGGATATTCAAAATCTGTAAAATAATTCAAAATTCAAGAATTGATAAAATAACGAAAATTTGTTGAAAAATATTTTTTAAGTGATGAAATTTTCATTTTATTTTGAGAATATTTTTCTGAGGAAACGACTACTTCTGAAATTCAGAAAAAATTTATAAAATCTTGGAATATTCAAGAAAAATAATTTGTCAAAATACTTATTCAAAAATAACAAATTGAAAAAGTATCTACTATTCTTGATTTTTTTTTGCTGGAGTTTTCAACTTGAGCCTAGTGAAAGAATTTCCTAAAAAATGACTAATTCTAGAAATTCGAAAAAATCTATGTAATGTTAGAATATTCATGAATTATCAAAAAATAAAAATAAAAATCACGATATAAAAAAATTATACTTAATTATTTTTAAATAATAAGTATTTTTTAGTAAAATTTTCCATCTTGAAAAAACTTGAAAGAAAATGACTTATTCTAGAATTCTGTAAGAGTACACAGAACTTTGGAGCATAAAAACTTGTTAAACTATTGAAAAATGCACCAATTAAAAAATAACGACAATTCGTCGAAAAATATTTTTCTGCAGAAATTTTCACTTTGAGAAAATTTTAGAGGAAACGACAAATCCACAAAATTTCAGATCAATCAAAAATTATCAAAAAATTCAAAATTCATTAATTCAAAAACTACATTTCTTCAAAGATATTTTTCATCATAAATTTAAAATTTTCATATTGTTCATTTCCAAGAAAACAACCAGTTCCACAATTTTCATTTTTCAAAAATCCAAGTAAGAAAGATTTCAAAATATTCAAGAATTTATCAAAAAGAAAAAAAAATGAAAAAAATGAAAAAAGTGCCATTCTTTAAGAATATGTTTCATCAAAAATTTTTACGTAGGTATCTTGAATTTTTTTAAAAAGAATTACGACTAAAGAATTTTTCAAAAATTCATAAAAACCACAATTAAAAAATGAAAAATATTTTTCAAAAGGAAATAATTGTCAATTTGAAAAATGTTTCGACCAATTCTAGAATTTTGGTTAAATTCATAGCATTTTTATGTACTCAGGATTCAAGAATTATAAAAATATTCAAAAATCACGAATTAAAAGAAAACTTCAATTCTTGGAAAAATTTGTTGGTAGAAAAATTTTCTTCTTGGGAAAATATCCATTAAAACGACTGATTCTAGGATTCTGCAAACATCCACAAAATTTTACAATATTCTAGATTTGTCAAAATATTCCAAACTTACAAATGGGATAAAAGCGACCAAACGTCAAAATAATATTTTTTAGCAGATGATCTTTTTATCTTGAGAAAATTCTCAAGAAAATGACTAATTCTAGAATTCAGCAGAAAAGCCACAACATTTTAAAATGTTTCGTTGAAGAAATACCTACCAAAAATTTCAAAAATCACGAATTGGAAAACAATGGCATCTTTTAAATAATACGTTTGGTGATAAATTTCCATCTTGAGAAACATTTTTTAGATAAAGGACTAATTCTAGAATTCTGGAAAATCCACAAAATTTTAGAATATTTAAGGATTGTTAAAATATTCAAAAGAAGAAAGAAACGACAGTTTTTTAAAAATATTTTTAATCAGAAATTTTTTTCTCGAGAAAATGTTCAAGAAAGCAAAGTAGGTAATTGCCTAGAATTTAGCAGAAATTTTTTTAAATTTTAGAATGTTTAGTTCAAGAATTATGAAAAATTTTAAAAATAATGAATTGGAAAAGGATGATACCTACCTATCTTTTGAAAAATACGTTTGATGATTATGAATTTTCCATCTCGAGAAAAAAATTTTAGAGAAAAGAATAATTCTAGAATTCTGAAAAATCCACAAAATTTTAAAATATTCAAGAATTGTTACGAGTAAAATATTTAAAAATCACAAAACAAAGAAAGAACGACAGTTCTTGAAAAATATTTTCTATCAGAAATTTTCTTTTCGAGAGAATTTTCAAAAACACGTCACGTGGTAATTCTAGAATTCACCATAAAATTCACAAAACTTCAGAATATTCTAGAAAATAAATATGGTATCAAAAATTACAAATATCACTAGGAAAACAATAACAATGACATCTCTTTAAAAATATTTTCCACAATAAATTTTCACATCGAGAAAAAATTTCAAAGAAAACGAATAGAATTCGACAAAAATTCATATTGTTGAAATATTTAAAAATTATCTACATGTGAAAAACCCTTTATTTTGGAAAAATATTTTTCACAGGAAATTTCTATCTTGAGAAATGTTCCAAGACAACAATTAATTCTAGAACTCTGCAATAATTCATTACTTTTCAGATTAGGTATTCAAGAATTATCAAAAAATCCAAAAGACAGGAGTAGAAAAAAAACGACGTCTCTTCATCGAATAGGCATGCATCGGAGCGAGGTTACTTTTTAGTAACTTGGTTACTTTTTTTACGGAAAGGTTACTTTAGTTACTTTTTGTCTCATTTTGGTTACTATGGTTACTTTTGGACTCATTTTGGTTACTATTTTGTCAAAAATCTGACTTGAAAAAAGAACAAGCGCTTTGAAAATTTTCTTTCCAAAAAATTTAAAAGATTTTATTTAAAAATTAATTAATTAATTGAAAAATTTATTGAGTTTTCTTTTAAAATTGAGATTTTTTTCTCCACGAACTTCAGGAATATTTATTTTGTACTTATGTATTGAAATTTAGGGTAAAAAATGTTTGCTCCAAAAAAATTGAAAGTTTGTTCTTTTATAGGTAATTCTTAAGTCGGTATGAAAAATTATGTTTTTTTTCTTGAAAAATTAAAATTTATTCTTGTCTAAAAAAAGGGAATATTTCTTTAAAAAAAAAATATATATATATTAAAAAAAGTAAGTAGGCAAGCGGTAATTTTTTTGAAGAAATTGAAAGATTCTTTTCTCGACAAATAAACAATTTTTTCTCAAAATTTCTTCTAAAAAATTGTAAATTTTTTCAAAAGAAGTAGAGGTTACTTCGTCGAAGAATAAAACAGATTTTTTCTCATTAAAAACTTTTTTAAAATGAGAATAGCAATTTTTTCAATTTAAAAAAAATGTGGTCAAAGTATTTGGAAATCATGTTTGAACATTGAAAATTATATAATAGAGAATTCCTCAAAAACGAAATATAATATCGTTTTAACTCGTGAACTTGAAATTCTTCAAAAATTTGATTTTTTTTAATGAGTAAAACTTTCCAAAATTCAAAAATTTTGAGAAGTTGTAAATTTTACATGTTTAAAAATTGATTTTTGTGAAGAATGAAGACTTTTCAAAAATGATTTTTTTTTTGTACCTACTCATTTTGCAAACCACTCGAAAATTAATTTTTTTGAACTTTAAATTTTTTAGGCATTAGAATTTTTTATTTGAATACCTTTTAAACATAAATTTTTAGAAATCAAAATTTTTCATAATTTGAAAACAAAAATTGAGAATTTCAAAAATTATATCCCGTGTAGCAATTGTCGACATCGACATTTATGTCGACAAAATTCAGACACATTTTTTTCTCGGTTAACGATGAATTAAAAATGATATTTGAGATTTAAAGTAATGTTCTATGTTAAACATAACTGTTCAATCAAAATTTTTGAATTTTTCTCAGTATTTTCCTATAATTTAGAAAACGTTGTTTTTCTACGTAGACAAGTCGATGTAAAAATCGATACTCGATAAACGCATCGACATTTATGTCGACAATTTCTGCCAATTAAATTTACAAATTTTATATCTAAAAAGAACTAAAAACAATTAATAGGAACATTTTAGGCTCAGGAATAAATAATTTATGAAAGAATCACAAAATTTTCTTATTTTTTAAAGTTTTGAATAATACAACCACTTGTCGAGTTATTGTCGACATAATTGTCGATGGTCGAATAATGCATCGACTTCACTGTCGACAGTGTCGACCAGAGGAATTTTAAGTCGAGATAGTGTCGATGTGATTGTCGAGGGTCGAATAATGCATCGACTTGACTGTCGACGTCTTGAGGGTGATTGTGATACTCGCAGATAAAGTGTGTTGTGAATTAGTACATAAGGTCTAAGAATCATCTCTATGTTAGTTGGACACTCGCATGTGTCCAGCTACAAAGGTGGCCTCAATGCCGCATATTTGACAAAAAATGTCGAAATGTTGGCTTGAACACTATTTTTGGTGTAATTTTAATATATACTTATATTGAATATTTGAACTTAGCATATTTTTCAAAATCTCACCATTGCAAATGTCGATGTGGATGTCGATATAAATGTCGACACATCGAAATCGGTCACTTTTCGATGTGTCGACATTTATATCGAAATTAGCATCGACGTTGCTACACGGGATATTTTTAATCCAGAACTTTTTAGAAATTGAAAATTGTTAATAAATTTAAATTTATAGGAATTGAAAATTGTGTTAAAAGTAAAAACTTCGAAAAGAAAAGAAAAATTAAAAATTAGGAAGTTTTGAAAAATGAACAGTATTGTTTGTAATTGAAAATTTTTCAAAAATTTATGTTGTTTTGAAATACAACAATTATTTGAAAACTGAAAACTATTTCAAAACAAATAAAAGTTCAAAATCTTTAAAAAGTTGATACCTATTTCAAGAAATGATTTTTTTTTGAATTTTCAATATTGACTTTTTAAAAAAAAATTGAAGGTTAGATTTATGTACTCAAAAATTGTGTTGTGAGCTCCTCAAGAATTGAAATTTCCTATAATGTAAAAATTGAGCACCATTTAAGCCAACTATTCAACTAAAATTCGTCATAATTATACAGAAAAAGCATATTATTTTTTCATTAAAAATTTTGGCTCTCGATTTCAGGACTTGCGAAACGTCAAATTTAGCGAAAATATTGGGAAGACGGTGAAGGGAAGGGGGTTATGAGTCATTATATTTTATTCAAGTGGAAATGGAAAATTTTTGGTTACTTTTTTTGAAATTTCAGGTTACTAAAGTTACTTTTATTTTTTCAAATTTCGCTCCGATGCATGAATAGGCCTAATATCATTTTTCATAATTTTTTTTTATTTTGATAAATTGATAAAATTTCCAAGGAAAGGACAATTCTAGAAATCACAAAAATCTATAAAATTATAGAATAGATATTCCAAAATTTTACTATAAAAAATAAAAAAATAAAAATCTTTTTTTGAATAATAAATATTTTTTATTTTTTCATCTTGATCAATTAATAAAATTTCCATGGAAACTACAATTCTAGAAATCAATAAAGTCTATAAAATTATAGAATATTCCAGAAATAACCTATTCAATGTTAGAATATTCAAGATTCGTTTTCTTCCCCTCTGTTTCGTAGGTCGACAAAATAAAACAAGAACCACCCGACAAACCAGCCTCATCCGAACGTCTGACCGCTCATGCCCAAAGCACGCCCATCTCAGACGGATCCAAAAAGGTAAAATCCGAGTCTCCAGCCGGTCAAGAATTCGACACGGACGAAGAAGACGTCGACGACGACATCTCCGAGCCGGAAAGCATCCACAACAAAACCTCCGAGTCGGAATCGCGCAATTCCATATTCTCGAATCCTAGTCCATTATCGTTGATTCCTCGTTCGATGAATAATTCCGTATTCCCGATGGTTCCTAGTACCATGTTCAATCACAATTTTTCCATGTTTACTCCCTACATACAAAGCATCCAGAACATGAACATGAACCGATCCGTATCCGTATCCCATAGTTCGCCTCAGCCCCACAATACCAACAACCATACCCCGTATTCGGACGATAAACGCAAACGTAATCGCACCTTTATCGATCCAGTTACCGAAGTTCCATGCTTAGAGAAATGGTTCCACATGAATACTCATCCGTCTCACGGATTAATCATGCAGTACACCGAGGATCTGAATTCGATGGCTTATCGACAAAAATTTCCAAAGTTGGAGCCTAAAAACGTGCAGTTTTGGTTCAAAAACCGTCGAGCCAAGTGTAAACGGTTGAAGTCCTCTTTATACGAGAGCATCACTAGTAATAATAATTTATCTCCGCAAGAGCATTATCATCTGGCTGCCGCCTTGGCTGGAGAAAATTATCGTATGCAGGAGTGAAGGGGGCAAGAAAATCTTTTTTTTTATATTGCAATTGAACTAGTTATTGTTTGTTTTTTTCGTTCGGTTTAGTTTTTTTTTTTTTTTTTTTTTTGGTGTTAGTTTTGATACATTACGAAGCATCTCGTTGTCATACCACCGAGTTATTATAAAAGGTATATTAGTGTTTCGTAATTGCAACGCGAAAGCTTTTGTATAAATCCAGTGCTGATTATTTTTAATACGTTGTTTTTCTTTCCTTTCCTCTATTCCTTACTTTCTCTATCTGATTGTTTCGTTTATATTATTATTATCTAGGTATAGATTTACCTGATTTTTTTTTTGTTGTTTTATTATGTTTTTGTGTAAGTATATAGCATTTAATAAGGAAGACGATTAGCCTATTAATTAGTAATTTTCATTCGGTCGACTTTCATTCGCATTGTACTATTTTTCCAAGCTCTTCTTCTCATCTCATCTCATCTTATTGTATTTTTATAATATTTTGAATTGACGAAATACTTATTATATAATATATCCGTTGGCGTGGTACTACGACGATCGACGGCTAATTGTCGTGTTATTTATTCTCTTTATCTACCGATCTCAGAAATATTTCATTCATACTGTTATTTGTTACTTATGTATCTATTTAGTCGTATTAATAAAAATACTTTATGTGTAATTTTTTGTTCGGTTTTATTCTTTTTCAGAAAAATATGAGTCTACTGTATACAGTAGGGTGACCCTTACTTCGGACTTTTGGATTTTTAAAATGTTTTACCTCCCATAGGTAGTTCTTCCATTTTAAGAGAAAATTATTCCCTATTTTTTATTTTTCCAAAAACTAAATTTTCAGGGGTGCCAAGTCACCCCCCTTTTTTTTAGAAAAATGAAAAAATCACCGATTTTTTTAATCTTGGTCTTTTTTGGTTATACGTGTAAACCATCAAAGTTGTTCCTTGTCGTGAGAATCAACTCCCTATTTTTAATTTTCCCCGAACCTAATTTATTGTAAGTGGTACTAACTTTGTGACGCGCCAATTTAAAAAAAAAAAAAAAAAAAAGAGATGAAGCAAAAACGACAAAAATAAACAACAATTTTCCCAGAGCATTTCAAGTTGTTGCATTTCATTAGGAAATAATTCCGAATTTTTCATTTTAACCCTACCTCAATTTTAGGTGAGGCTACACCCCCCCCCCCCTCTCCCATGGTTACAAAGTATGGAGAAATGACAAGTTTTTAAATTTTTGCATTTTTTTTGGTTCTCACCTATCAAAGTTGTTCCTTTTGGCAAGAAATGATTACCAAATTTTTATTTTTCCTCCAACTGAATTTCAAGTGATACCTAATTACCCCCTCATTATTATTTTTATTTGTCTGAAATATGTGAAGGGTCGACCAGATGACACTTGAAATTCAGTTGGAGGAAAGATTAAAAAATTTGGAATCATTTTTCATCAAAAGAGCAATCTTGAGAGGTAAGAACCAAAAAATGTAAAAATTCAAAAATTTGGTCATTTTTCAGAAGGGGGGGGGGGGCAAAAAACAAATTAGGGAAAAAACAAAAAATTGGGAAATTTTTTCTAGTGAAATGCAACAACTTAAAAGGCTGGATGTAAAAATTTTGCCGATTTTTGTCTTGCTATTTTTTGAAAAATTGTGGCTACCCCATGATACCACTTGAAATTACGTTTTTGGTAAAATAGAAAATTTGGAATTTATTCTCATGAAAAAGAACAACTTTGATGGGTTTTAACCAAAAAAGGGCAAGATTTTAAAAATTAATGATTTTTTGATTTTTTAAAGAAGGGAACAATAAGAAGAAGGAAATTATTTTCTCATAAAATGGAAAAACTTTGGGAGGGAAAACATTTAAACTAGACACCTGCGCAAGCGCAGCTCCAGCAGTGTGCGTAGTTTGAATTCTAAAATTACTGAGTAGTATTACTGAAATAACTTACTAACGTCTAGTTTGATAGTTTTGTTTACATTCATGGGGTGCAACTTCGATAAATTTTTACCAAGTCCAGTGCTACATAATACTTTATAGTCAAAATTGGAAGGGAGGAAAGGGTCTAATCGAAATTTTTGTAATAACTAAAAGTATTTGTACAACTTCAAGCTACAACTTTTGTTTGAAAATTTTTTCAATCGGGCCCCTTACCCTCCCCCTGTTTTCAATAATGTATTTGAATGAGTTGGATTATCCAAAATTGGAGGGAAGGGAGGGGTCCAATCGCAATTTTTGTCATGGCCAAAATTTTTCCTAAAACTTTGAGCTACAAGATTGTTGCAAAAATTTTTCAATTGGACCCATTTCCCCTTCCCCCTTCAATTTTTAATTAGTATTTTGGGAGTGTTATGCAAAATAAGTGGAGAGAGAGGGGCTCAATTGAAAAAGTTTTCAAAAAAAAGTTGTAGCTTGAAGTTTCGCTAATACTTTTGGTTATCACAAAAATTGCGATTGGACCCCTCCCTCCTCTCCAATTTTGGATATAAAGTATTATGTAGCACTGGACTTGGTAAAAATTCATCGAAGTTGCACCCCATGAATGTAAACAAAACTATCAAACTAGACGTTAGTAAATAACTTTTATGAGAAGTTATCAGTAAGTAGCCTAACCTAACATAAGCATACTTACTTTGGTATTTCAATTTGCCATGCCCCCCCACCAACATCGCATAGTCACACTACCTCCCCATTCACGCAAACTGAAAACTAGATCGACCCATTGTTCGATTTTGAACATTTAAAATTTATTGCCCCAAAATAAGATAAGACTGCAGACCACAAGTCGAAATCATTGTTCGATTTTGAACATTTAAAATTTATTGCCCTAAGCAAAGATAAGATAAGAACTAGACACGAACCATAGTTTGATTTTGAAAATTTGAATTTATTGCCCTGAGCCTGAGACGTGATTTCTGATTTTTTACCACCTGCTGTGCTGAAAAAATGTTTACCGCCTGCTGTGCTGATAAAGTTTGATTTTGAACATTTTAAATTTTTATTGCCCCAAAAAAGATAAAACCGCAGAGCACAAAGAGGACGTTGTGACGTGACCATTGTTCGATTTTGAACACTTTAAATTTATTGCCCCAAGATAAGATAAGATATGAATAATAGAAAAGTCCCTTTTTCCCTTTTTTTATTCAAGTGAAAATTGCAATTATCTTGATAATTACTCATTAGATTCACACGCAAATCTCATTGGCCCTCCCCGCCTTCATGAACTCTACATTCCTTGAAAATTTGAACCAAATCCATACCATCATTAATGAGTTTACCTCGATAAACCTATTTCAAAATTTTATATTTCAAGACTGAAACCAATAGTGAAAAATCCAAAAGTCGAAAATAAGAATTATCCGAGTGTAGAGGGTGTTAGCTGATGAAAATCCTTTCAGAAGTTGTATAGGCAACCCATAAGAACCAAAAAATACCCTATACACATGATGCCTATCTTGAAAATTGAAGGGGAAACGGAAAATGAAATTAAGAAAAATAAAATCTATATTTTTCTAAGCAAAAAATGGTTGGTAACACTGCCTATAGCATTTCGAAAAAGTCAAAAAAATCTAATCATGAGAGTCTGAGTTGCCTATCTTTGAAATTGAAGGAGTTACAACACTGATAAATTAAAATTGCGAAATTCCGTCAAAACAATACATGACATGAAAGACAGGTGTACCTTCTTGAGAGGTACAAAACATATTATGTGAAAAATTAGCCTATTTTTGAAAATGAAGGCCTTAAGGAACTTTAAACTTTGAAAATATCGATTTTTAAAACTTTGGTTAAAAAAAAAAAAAAAAAAAAAAAAATCTTGAGAAGAAAATTTGATTTTTGTCTAATTTTTTTAAATTTTTGCAGAGGAAAAAAATCGTCGAGGTTTTCGAAAAATACCTCATCATTTTTAGGGGGAAGGGATTCTCAATTTTTCTTTTCTGAATCATCTTGGAGTGAAAAAATATCCACTTTAAAAAAAATCTATTTCCATAGAAAAAAATTCTCATCTTTTGTGAAAAAATTTACCTTCTTTTTGTGTCAGTTCTTTTGGAAACTTGATGACCTACGATTTTTAGAAAAAAATTCAATTTTTCTCAATTTTTACAAAGTTAATATCTCAAATTTTAACAAAAGCTCTAAATTTTTTGGGATAAAAATTACTATTTTTTATTGTGTAAGAAACAATGTTTCGTTTTTGAGGAAGAAAAACGTTTTAATATTTTAAAAGAACCAAATCTTTTTTTTTACATGAATTTTAGGCCCTTCAGATACCTCGTGGGAGATTGTGGAACGTGGGTTCCCAAAATGGCGTCACTCGGTTTGTTAAAAAGAAAATTGGAAAAAATAAAAAAATTAACGAATTTTATCCAAATTCGGGTTGATGGTGTATTTAGATGTGTTTTATGGTATATTACAAGAAAAAAAAATTTAGACCAAAAATAACTGTTTTAGGTGCGAAAAATGGTGACAAAATTCAGTTTTTAGCATTTTCGAGAGCCTTGCACATATTAAAAAAAATTCTGAAAAAACTACATGTTGTGCATCTAGACTAGATAGTAGATACATAACACATATTTTTTTCATTTTTGCATCTCTGAAGAAAGTTATTGAAAATACCGTTAGAAAACCTAAAACACGCATTTCACTAAGAAGATAGGTTCGAAAAATTTTGAGAAAATTTCCATAAATGACCCTTTATAGTATCTAGCATATACTCGAGTTTGAAAAAAATCGGTTGAAAACTGTCAAAATGAAAAATTGTAATCAAAATATCGTATTTTTGGTCCTAGGAAAGGGTGGTGGGGTGAGATAGCTACCTAAAAATTTTATCACTGGGGTTTTAGGCCATGAAGACCAACTTCCACTATCCACTAATGATTCACCCATCTTACCCGGCTATACTCTTTTTAAATGTTGCGAAGTCAATAGGTTTACCCAACTTAACTCGAGAAAAAAAATCGCATCGAACCAAAAATTTATTAAGCTTTCTACCTCCCTAACTCTTTAGATGTTTTTCTTATAGGAATGACTAATTTAGCCTACGCGACGGTGAAAAAAAAATCTTAATAAGGATTGAAAATAATGCTATTCAACTCGTTCCCGCGAATTAAAAAAAATAATAACGATTACTTTTAAACCTCAAAGAGCAATTTTTTTCCTCCATCTTTTCGAAGAACTTGGAATAATCTCTTTAAAATCACCGCGTAAATAACACGCACACCGTACAACTCTGGTATCAAAATCTTCCAACCTAAAGAGCGAGCCACAAAAAAAAAAAAAAAAAAAAAATGAAAGAAGAAATTTCTACCATCATTAAAAAAGAATTACCAAACATTTGACCTCGTCAACGATATGAAAAAAAAGATCAAATCGAAGAAAGAAAGGGAAAAAATTGAAAAACGTAGGACACCGAGTATTACAAGTTGTTCTGGCTCGAGGAGGGGGGAGCGAAAAAAGGTGTGGGGTATTTTCAAAGGACTCGCGGACGCGGAGAAGAAAGCTTCAACTTCAATTATATGGAATTGGTTTTAGCCGAGGCATCGTAATGCAATAAAATTAATCAGTCGATTTCACGTAGAAATACAGAATGAATTAAGTTACCATCTTAACCTATTTCGATAAGAGGTGACTAAAAGCGTTTTTGCAAATTACATTCGCTGGGGAAATCGGTTAAAGGAAAAGGATTTAAGGATACGATAAGGATTGAATGGTAAGATAGAACGGCGAGGACAACAATGAATTTAGTCTAGCTGAAAAGTGTTTCCATATTTCCGTATTTACGTCGATATCGCAGACATGTCAACCAAATCCGTTAAGATTTTCGAAAAGGATATTATAAACGTCTACTTTGAATGCAGATTAATTTCCACTATTATCCTTTCACCCTTGAAAATGCATTCGAGACGTGTACAATGTACATCGCGGTGATGGCTGTACCGATTCCGGAGTGAGTTAGAATGGCAGATTCAATGTAGATCTACAACCAAAAAAAAAGTGTTTGCCCCCGAAAAACACCAACAAACAGTTCTATTTTTTTAATTTTTTTATTTTATTTTATTTTTTTTTTTTTCAAGAGGTGTGCAGATTAATTTTCATTTTTATCCTTTCACTTCACCCATGAAAATGCATTCGAGACGTACATCTTGTGATGGTTGTTCCGGAGTGTGTTTGCATATGCGAATTTTGAGGTCTTCGGTGCTTTTTATCATATTGCTACATAGAGGTCTTTTTTAGAGAGGTCATGAGGTTGGAATTAAGAGAGGGAATAAAATTAATTTCGCAGAAAATAAAATTCAGTAAAGTCGAGTGTATTTATTGTGGATACACATTACACAATCACCAAGTCGCAATTAGTGAGGTCTTTACTGATGATTTTTTCCTGAGAAAGAAATGATTCAATTTTTTGGAGTGCAAAAATACTTAGTTTCTTCGATAAAATCTCCAACTCTTCAAAGATAAGAAAAAAAAACAGTTTTTTAACACAGAAATAGGTATTTTCATTTTTTTTTAATTGATAAATTTCATAATATTTTAAAGGGGGAAAAAAAACGTGTTTCTCTTCCAATAGAAACATACGTTACATTTTTGAAACTAAAATAATTATTCTTAATTTTTTTAAAGAAGGCGCTCCCCGTATTTTTTTAAATTAAAAAATTCACATTTTTTTCAAAGTAAAAAAAATTGAATTTTTTTGGAAATGAAAAAAATTTCCTAGTTTTTAAAAACGAAAAATTTGCATGAAGTATTCACAAATTATCTAATAAGTTTCCTTACGTATTTTACAAATGAAATCAAAATTTTCTTCAAATGAAAAAATTTTAAAAATTTTAAAACAAAAATATTTTTATTAAATAAAATTTCTCCATTTTTTGAAAGTAAATGGAAAAATGTGCCACTTCTTCGAAATAGGAAAAATTTGTTTCAGATATTTTTTTTCAAATGAATAAATTTCTTTCTTTTTCCAATTGGAAAAATAAAATAAAATTTCTCTTCTAAAGAAAAAATTTTTGAAGTTTTAAAAACAAAAATTCTCATTAAAAAAAAATGAATTTCTATAAAAGTGTAACACATCCCCATTTTTTTTTAATTTTTTTTTTTTAGTGAGAACTCAAATTTCTTTTCCAATGGAAAAAATTTAAAAATTTTTGAAATAAAAATATTCTCAACTTTTTTTTTTTTTTTAAGCAAAGAAATTATTTCTTTTTTTATATGAAAGAAATGTGCAATATTTTTGAAGCAATACTACCTATTTAAAAAAAAATTCAAAAAAAAAAAATATTAACTGATTTTATTTTACATTTTTTTAAAATGAATAAAATTGGCAATTTTTTGAAATAAAAAAATATAATTATATATATCAAGAGTTCTGTTCCTTTAAATAAAAATATGCTCAGGTTTTAAAAATAACCCCTTAAAAAAATAATAAAATAAAAAATTGTATCTACTGTTATCTGAATAAAAAAATTCACATTTTTGTGGGATCGTCAATTTTTCAAAAAGAGAAAAATTTTATATGTATTATTTTGTATGAGATATTTTCAAGTGAATAATAAATTTCTTTTTTTTTCCCAGTTGGAAAAATGAAATAAGAGTTCTTCTCTTCTAATGGAAAAAAAATGAAAATTTTCGAAACAAAAAAATTCTCATTAAAAATTGAATTTTTATAAAAGTGTAATCGACATTTCCATTTTTAAAAAAAGTAAAAAAATGCCCCATTTCTTTTCCAATGGAAAAAATTCGAAATTTTTTGAAGTAGGCAGGTAAAAATATTCTCAAAATAATCTCAACTTTTTTTTGAAGCAAAGAATTCACCATCTCACTTTTGTATACCTAATGAAAAAAATGTGCAATATTTTTGAAACAAAAATATTCAAAAGATTTTTAAAAGAAAAATTGACTGATTTTTTGAAATTAAAATTTTACAATTTTTTTAAAATGAAAAAAAATTGAAAGTTTCTTTAAATAAAAATATACTCTTGTTTAAAAAAAAAGAAGAAATTTTTTTATGCCTTATGTGAGCTCATAATTTATGCTAATTTATACCTTTTTTTTTTTTTTTTTTTTTTTTTTTATCAAACATTAGGTACCTACATAAAAATTTCTAAAATATTTTTCATCAAAATAAATCTTACTTATAGATTTTTTCCCAGTAAATTGGTAGGTAAGTTTTCGAATTTTTATTAAAATTTTTCCCATTTTTTTTCTTCAAAATTAATTCTGCATTTCTTAAACAAAATTTTCTCATTAGATTACTGCTTGTCGAAATTATTTGACTCTATTGTAGAAATAATGTTCCTTTGTGTTTTAATATGATTGTACTTTGAAATAAAATTTTAATATTTTTATCGTTTTTGTCAATAATACGTATTAAGTATTAGGTAATTATAATTATATATAATATTCATATTCCATTTTTTTAAAACTTCTATTCAAAATTTCCGTATAATTTTTATAAAAATATGAAATGAAATGTTAACAATATAATAATTATTAATAAACATACGTCAGTATTTCTTTAAATTTTCCCTTCAATGTCTTCTCAACTTTTTTGATAAAATATTTTTTTCCTAAATTTTGTGTAAATTTTACATTTTTTGAAGAATAAAAAAATGCATAAAAATTTCTAGAATAATTTTCTTCAACTCACTCTTCTAAACTTTTTCCAAGAGAATAATTGAATGAAGTTTTTTCCTAATTTTTAATCAAAGTTTCTCCAATGTTCTCATCATAATTTTCTAAATCTAATTTGATTACCTACTAATAATCAAATAAATCACTCACTATGCGAAAACTCAAGACCCCACTTTTACGAGAGGAGGAAGGAGACCTCAAAATTATATCAATGCAAACTCGTAGTGAGTTAGGATGAGTAGGTTCAATGTATAGATCTGCGAACCAAAAAAAAATGTTTGCCCCCAAGACAAACACACCAACAAACAATTCTATTTTCTTATTTTTTTTCTTTCAATTTTTTTTTTTTTTTTTTTTTTTTTTTTTTTAAGAGTTCGACGCTAGAATAGCTATAAAGTCGGCTCAGATTAGTTGTATCGTTTATTTCATATTTCAACCGTAAAACAGTATTATCCACGCAATTAAGAGAAAACATTACGACCGCCAATATCGTACAACAGTTCGGCTACATAACTTATTCTCTCACAGTTTGTATAATAAAAATTTTTTAATTATTACGACACCGTACATCTTAATTATTCTAGTTTAAATAAAAGTTTATCTGCGACGTTGTCGGAAAAACCTGAATGGATCGGAGGGGCGAAATATGCCGTAAACGTGGTTTAGGATATATTCGCCGCTATCAGCGTTTACTCGTGAAGACGGCAGGGACTGCGAAACCCCCGCGAGCAAATAATAACATAAAGCAAGAAAGCTATAATTCAAGTCGTAGTAACATTAAGATTACTAATCTTTAATCCTGGGGAGCTCCCATTCTACAGAAAAGTTAAGATTTACTGCGTCTCCGGTATTATACTGTGTATAAACGTTGTGGAAGAAAGGTGGTTTTGAGAATTATTATGATAGAAGACTAAGAAATCGTTATTATATGGAAGCCTGCCTGGCTTATCTGCAGTCGCTCGCTAGGAGTTGCTTTTTATACAAGGTGTCCTATAAGTCTTTGCCACCGCCGAATAAAAAAGAGAGCAGTAACGAAAACAGACGATGGAATTTCTGCAGACCTGAAGGATTCAAATTTTGTATAGACGATCTTCCATTGCGGACAAATGGTTTAAAATTTATAAACTCTCTAATTTTGTCGAATTTTATCATTCTAGGCAAGTTTGGGAATTTTTCAACTAAGTTGAGATAAATTTTCGAATAAATTAATGATTGAGAAGTTATTTAAATTTTCAAAAATTATTATCATAAATTAGATAGGTACTTAATATTAAATGTTACCTATTTTTAGAAAAATTAGATTTTGTTTCAAAATTTGGAAATTTGATAGGTAATATTAGATTAGGTTAAGCCAGGCAATAAATTGAAAAAGAAAAAGTGAGAATTTCTACTGATTAAATAGATTTATATATCATTTTTTCCTTCTGTGTGTAATTTTTGGTCGAGAGGCAAGGAAACTGAAAACAGCAAAATTGAATTTAAAAAACCTTTTTCAAAATTTATAAAAATTGTCAATTTCTCAAAATTGATAAGAATTGCCAATTTGTCAAAATCGATTAAAAATGTTAATTTTTCAGAACAAATAAGATTTTCCGATTCTTCAAAATAAATTAAAATTACTAATTCATAAAAATTGATAAAAAATTGGAAAATTTTCAGAACCGATGAAAATTGTCAATTATCAATTTTTCAAAATTTACAAAAAAAATTGCCAATTTTGAAACTTTTAAAAAACTGACTAGAATTTCATATTTATCAGAACTGATAAAAATTGTAAATTTCTCAAAATTGATAAAAACTAACTATTGATTGAACTCGATAAAAATGGTGAATTTTTTATAAATTAGTAATAATGAAATTTTCAATTTATTGGAATATATAAAAATTGACAAATTGTTAAAATTTATTAAAATTGTCAATTTGTTAAAATCGATCGAAATTGTTGGTTTTTCAGAACAGATACTTGAGTAAGATTTTCAGGTAAGTCGCCACATGTCTGAATAGACATTGATAAAAAAATATTTTTTTTTAAATCGTCAAAATAAATGAAAATTCTGAATTTTTCAGAACCGATAAAACTGATAATTTATCAAAAAATTGATAAAAATAATTGTCAATTTTTTAGAACTGATAAAAATTGTAAATTTTTTAGAATTGATAAAAATTGACAACTTTTCAAAATTGATAAAAATTGTTACTCAATAATTATTAATTAGGTATCAACATTTCAAAATTGGTAAAAATTGTTAAAAACTATCAACTTTTCAAAATTAATATAATTTGTCAATTCTTTAGAACTGATAGAAATTGTCAGTTTTTTAGAACTAAAAAATTGTCAATTATTCAAAATTGATAATATTGTCAACTCTTTAAAATTAATGAAAATTGTTACAAATTATCAAATTTTCAAAATTGACAAAAAATTTATATTTTTCAGAACTGATAAATGGAAAACAGTTAAAAATTAGGTCCCGAGCGGCACACTCGATCGATAATATCGGAAGATGTAACGTATCGATAAAAAATCGTTTGAAAATCTATAGATGTTCTCACGATATTATAAAGATTTATCGGTACACTTCATAGGCAAAAAATCTAAAAACTATCGAATTCGATATTATTAAGATTTTATGACGATATTCGTCATTACCATGCAGGAGGTAGATGGTTCAAGCCCCAAGGGTGGCAGATTTTTTATAATTTTTTCTTACTTTTTCTGAAATAATCCTCTTACCGTAACATGAATAATGTGTTTAGGCATAGTTTAATGTATTAATTATGCTAATTAATGATTTTTAATTATAGAAAAAAGCTAGTAAAAGACGAAAAATCGGAATAAAAAATCGATAAAAAATCGACAGAATATCGAATTCGATAAAGTGTCGCAAAAGTTCCGCCTAAATCGTGAAATTATCTTTCGATATTATAGATATATTATCGATAAAATATCTTACTATAATCTCGAAATTTTTGCTAACTATAATTCGTCGATAATCTATCTATATATCGAAAGATAATGATTTAGGCGGAACTAACGCGACACTTTATCGAATTCGATATTCTGTCGATTTTTTATTTCGATAATTTGTCGATTGTGCTGCTCGGGGTAATCAAAATGGTAAAATTTTAATAACTGACAGAAATCGTAAATTTATCAAAATTGGTACGTAGATAAGAATTAGATAACAATTTTTCAAAATCGATAAAAATGGTAATTTTTTTATGAATCAGTAGAAAAGGAATTTTCAATTTGTTGGAATTTATAAAAACAGGCAACTTGTTAAAATTGAATAAAATTGCCAATTTTTCAGAGTTTAAGAAAGTTACAAATTTTTTAAAATTGATTAGGTTGCTAAATTGTCAAAATCGATATGAATTTTTGAATTTGTCAAATTTGATGAAAATTCCAAGTTTTTCAGAAACGATGAAAATTTTCTACTTTAAAATTGTCATAAATGATCAAATTTGATAAAATTTGCATTTTTTTTCAAAACTGGTAAAAATTTTCAATACCTAAGTATTTTAGAACTGATAAAAACAGTCAATTTGAAAAATTGATAAATTATTAAAATGGTAAATTTTTGCCGGACTGAAAAAAATGCTCAATTTTTCAGAGCTGTTAGAAATTGTCAACAGGTCAAACATGGAGAAAGTTGTAGAATTTTCAAAATTAATGAAAGTAGAAGAACTAATGAAAATTAGCAATTTAGCAGTTTGCAAAAATTGATGAAAATCGAAAAATTTTCAAAATCAATAAAAATTCCTAATTTTGTCAATCCATTAGAATTTTAAAAATTAAAAAATTGTAAAAATTGATGATTGATGAAAATTGACAATTTTTCAAAATTGATAAAATTGCCAATTAAGGTATTTAAACCTGATATATATTTTTTTTTTTTGAAATTGATAAAAATGACCAATTTGTAAAAATTGATATAATTCGCAAATTTTTCATCAACGATAAAAATGCTCAATTTTGTTAATTTTTGAAATTCAGAGAAATAGGCTTAGGCAAATTATCAAAATTGATGAAAGTTGTTAATTCTTTGAATTAACTGATAAAAACTGTCAATGTCAATTTCATAAATTGATAGAAATTATCCATTTCTCAAATTTGATGAAAGGTGCAAAATTTTCAAAATCAAAAAATTCCTAATTTTTGATAATTTTTTGTAATTTATAAAAATTAAAAAATTACCGAATGAAAATTAAATGGGTACCAATTTTTCATTTTGAAAAATTTCTTACTGAAAAAATTGCTATTTTTTTTATAAAATTGCCATATTATTAAAAGTTGATAAAATTTTAACTTAAAAATTTTTTAAATTTTCAAAATGTGTGATTTTTAAAAAATATTAGTAGGTAGGTAATGAAATTTTTGATACTAAAATCGTCAAAATTATAAATTTTTTTAAAATTGATAAAAATTGCCCGTTTTGAAAATTGATGGAAATTTTCAATTTGATTGTCTCTAAAACCTTGGAATTTAAGCAATGCTCGAATTCAAATTAAATTTTCTCAATTTGATTTTTATGAGACTTGTTTGTACTAAACGAAATAAGAGGCACATAGTCTAAAAATAGAAAATCGTATTTTTTGAAATCTTTGTAAAACTGAGGTATTTTTTTGGGGCACCTACCAACAAATTCCATCTAACGAATTTGAATTTAGCCGCACCAAGACTTTCGTGTCTTAAAATTGAGATTGGACCTCCTATAGAAAATGTTTTCGTCATTTGAAAATTTACCATAAAAATATAGAAAGAAGTAGAAAACAAGTCTAAAAATCATGTTTTAGCCTGGGTCATTGCTAAGTTTAATAAAATCGTCGATTAAACCACCCCTATGGTCGGCTGTCACTAATGAACTACGCTATTACACGTCTGTCAATCCATTCGAATCTATCCCAGGCCACACGGAACGTAGAACATTTCCATAGCAGCCTGCCACTTTCACCACGACCCGTCACAACGTGCCCTTAAAAAGGTGAAAATTTAATTAAGAATTTCAGGTCGCACGGAAACATTACGAACACCCTACTGGCGGCTTAAAAACAGCACTGCTACAGTACGCCAAAACGGTCGCGCTATTGCTTCACCCCCGCTTGTAACACACTTTTTCGTCGGCGAGTATAATAAAATATAGCCTTCGCATTCATGAATCTTATTACGCGAGATTCGTCGCCTGCTCGCGTCTCTGCTCGAAATTTTCCACTTCCCAAAGTTTTACCGTCTTAGCCAGGCTTCGTGCTTTATGATAAAAAGCTGAAATTACGAGATATTGCGGGTAGGCGACGTTTTGCCCTTAATCCGCGCCTGATATATATTCCTTTTAATGTAAAACTTTTCACTTGCTTTTTCCACTTCCCAATTTTCCGGATACTTTATATTAGTTTCTATTGCCGAAAAAGATTGCGAAAATATTCGCTAAAAATCGTACGTCTCTGGGTAGCTTCGCCGCAGCTTTTCGAGTGGCTCTACGAAAAAATTCTTTTAACGTAATTTAAACGTCGTTAGGTGTCGGCTCGCGGCTCAGAGTACTCTTTTACGACTTCGGACAAAATGGGTTAGAGGTTTCATTTCCGGCGAATATTTTTCTACGTTTACGTACGAGCAAAGACGAACGTTTTAAACGATGTTGAAAAAAATATGGTGGTGTGGGTGGTGTTTAAAAATCACTCGAGAAGTTGGAAAAAAAAAATTTCGAAGGAATTCGCTATTTTTTGGGAGGGATTTAGATTTACAAGTGAAGTGCATGAATCGAAATAGATTCAACTCTTTCGCTTTCATTAAGTACCTAGGTACTCAATTTTTTGGAAATTTAAAATTTTATTTTATTTTTAAAAAATTGAAGAAAAAAAATCTTCATTCAAAAATATTTTTACCACGCTTCCCCGAGCGGCACAATCGATCGATAATATCGGAAGATGTAACGTATCGATAAAAAATCGTTTGAAAATCTATAGATGTTCTCACGATATTATAAAGATTTATCGGTACAACTTCATAGGCAAAAAATCTAAAAACTATCGAATTCGATATTATTAAAATTTTATGACGATATTCGTCAACGATACTATCAACAAAGAATATTAAATTTATCGATTCCGATTTTCCACCGATTTTGTGCAGATATTTGAAACTACATTATCGACAAAGAATATTAAATTTATCGAATTCGATTTTTTAACGATTTTGTAAAGATATTTAAAACTATATTATCGACAGATTATATGAAATTTCTCGACTTCGATATTTTACCGATTTTTTGACGACATTTGAAACTATATTATCGACAGATTATAATAAATTTATCGAATCCGATTTTTTACCGATTTTGTAAAGATATTTGAAACTATATTATCGACACATAATATGCAATTTCTCGAATTCGATTTTCTAACGATTGCGTGAAGATATTTGAAACTATATTATCGACACGTAATATGAAATTTCTCGATTTCGATTTTTTAACGATTTTGTGACGATATTTGAAACTATATTATCGACAAATAATCTGAAATTTCTCGAATTCGATTTTTTAACGATTTTGTGAAGATATTTAAAACTTTATTATCGACACGTAATCTGAAATTCCCCGAATTCGATTTTTCAACGATTTTGGGGCGATATTTGAAACTACATTACGACAAATAATCTGAAATTTGTCGAACGATTTTTCAACGATTTTGTGACGATATTTGAAATTATTTCCAAATTAGTGAAAATTTTTCTAAGTCCAACACGTCTGGAAGTACTAAACTGCCTATTATAAGCGTTTTATTGCTAATTCCTCAACGATAAGGTATGGCATAGTGGTTAAGGAAGAGGATTACCATGCAGGAGGTAGATGGTTCAAGCCCCACGGGTGGCAGACTTTTTATAATTTTTTTTGACTTTTTCTGAAATGATCATCTTACCGTAACATGAATAATGTGTTTAGGCATAGTTTAATGTATTAATTATGCTAATTAATGATTTTTAATTATAAAAAAATCTAGTAAAAGACGAAAAATCGGAATAAAAAATCGATAAAAAATCGACAGAATATCGAATTTGATAAAGTGTCGCAAAAGTTCCGCCTAAATCGTGAAATTATCTTTCGATATTATAGATATATTATCGATAAAATATCTTACTATAATCTCGAAATTTTTGCTAACTACAATTCGTCGATAATCTATCTATATATCGAAAGATAATTTCACGATTTATGCGGAACTAACGCGACACTTTATCGAATTCGATATTCTGTCGATTTTTTATTTCGATAATTTGTCGATTGTGCTGCTCGGGTCTATTAACTTGGTTAGTTTGTCCCAAGACCAATTATGCGCCCTTAGGGACAATGCGTTATAAAATGAAAACTAAGCGCTCCAAAATAAAATTATGAAAATTGACTTCCAGGGGTTTTCGATGGCGCTGAATCCATTTCATGTTATTTTGACTCTAGACCCAAAGGGGCTCCAAAGGGGGAGGGGCAAAACTCAAAAATTTCCAAAAATGACGTGTGGGGTATTGAATATCTAGAATTTTATACCTCCAGAATCCGTTTTTGGTAATATTTTTGACAAATTCTCAACGGGGTCCTCGGGGGAAGAAGGGGCAAAACTCAAAATTTCTGAAAATGACGTGTGGGGAATGAAAATCTAGGTTTTATGACCTCCGGAATCCGTTTTTAGTAATGTTTTTGACAAATTCTCAACGAGGGACTCGAGGGGAGGAGCAAAACTCAAAATTACCTAAAATGACGTCTGGGGTATGAAAATCTAGGTTTTCTGGCTGCCCAAATCCGTTTTTGATATTGCTGTTGAAAAATTCTCAAAAAGCGACTCAGAGGGACAAAACTCAAAATTATCAAAAATGTCATATGTGGTATGGAAATCTTGTGGTTCTTTCCTTCCTAATCTGTTTTTGGTATCACTTTTGATTGAATTTAAATACTACAGTTCATGTGGTTACTATACAATATCAGATAAAAAGAGTTAAATAAATAAGTAAAAAAAATTTAAAAACCACGCTTCTGTGAAATAGTAAAAATGCACTAAAAAGTAGAAAATAATCCCTATTCCTTTTCAGAGTTTTTGAAATTTGTGTAAGATATACAATTTCTTACTTTGTATTTTTTTCAAAGTTGATTTAACTCATTTATGAAAAAGCGTGGTGAGCCGAATTTAACAATACATATCAACGTCTCACCACGCATTTTCATAAATGAGTTAAATCAACTTCGAAAAAAATACAAACTAAGAAGTATATCTTACACAAATTTCAAAAACTCTGAAAAGGAATAGGGATTATTTTCTACTTTCTAGTGCATTTTTACTATTTCACAGAAGCGTGGTTTTAAAAAAAATGTTTACTTCTTTATTTCAATGTTTTATTATTAGTGCACATTCCTATGTCAGGTGAACTGGTAGGATAAATTGAAAAAATCGAAGCTTTGTGTAGACGTAGAGTACCAATGTAATCTTATTTTTCAATTTAAAAAAATGTTTTGTCATTCCCCGAAGTGTCAATAATACTGTTGTCCAACATTTTTACGTATAAAATTTCGTAACACAGATGACGTATACGAGTATCTTGAGGAAAAATCTCTTTAGCTTGTTTTACCTAAATCTGTTTGTAAAACACAAAATCTATTTTGGTTCTTGCGAGTTTTTTTTTTTTTTTTTTTTTTTTTTTAATTCAAAATTGGCGAATACGCATACTTAGTTGAAAAATTCACTGAATTTGTTCTTGATCTGTTCAATGGGAAATGTTTTTCTAATTTTAAAAAAATTATTAATTTACTTTTCAAAAATTAGGTATTACAAACTTTTTTTTGGAACTTTCCAAATCATTGTGAAACAAATTTTAATTCTGTTTATTATGAAAATATATTTTTTTAATTTTTTGAAATTGTTTTTAAGAACAAAAAAACTCTAAGGCAGTTAATGCGCTAGAAAACGCTGATTTTCTATTATTTTTATTTTTATTTTTATTTTTTATTTTCAATTTTATTTTTATTTTTCAAAATTTATGTAAATTCATGTGTAAATTAAATTATTTTTATGTACTTAATGATAACAACATCAAATTGAAAATTTTAAAGTGATTAAAAAAATTATACAATTTACAGCCAGCTATTTTTGATAAATAAAAACTTTTAACAAGTTTTAAACCAATAAGAAACGACATTATCATGAAAAGTAGGCAGTTAGATAGGCATTGCAAAAGTTTTGAATTTTTACAACTTTGCTAGCCATTTATTTTTTAAAAATGGGGAATGATGATCAGCTGTTTGTTACTAACGTCTAGTTTGATTGTTTTGTTTACATTCATGGGGTGCAACTTCGATAAATTTTTACCAAGTCCAGTGCTACATAATACTTTATAGTCAAAATTGGAAGGGAGTAAGGGGTCTAATCGAAATTTTTGTAATAACTAAAAGTATTTGTACAACTTCAAGCTACAACTTTTGTTTGAAAATTTTTTCAATCGGGTCCCTTACCTCCCCCCTGTTTTTAAAAATGTATTTGAAGGAGTTGGATTATCCAAAATTGGTGGGGAGGGAGGGATCCGAATGAAATTTTTGTTATCGCCAAAATTATTCCTAGTACATCAAGCTACAACTTTTGTTTGAAAATTTTTTCAATCGGGCCCCTTACCCTCCTCCTGTTTTCAATAATGTATTTGAATGAGTTGGATTATCCAAAATTGGAGGGAAGGGAGGGGTCTAATCGCAATTTTTGTCATGGCCAAAATTTTTCTTAAAACTTTGAGCTACAAGTTTGTTGCAAAAATTTTTCAATTGGACCCATTTCCCCTTCCCCCTTCAATTTTTAATTAGTATTTTGGGAGTGTTATGCAAAATAAGTGGAGAGAGAGGGGCTCAATTGAAAAAGTTTTCAAAAAAAAGGTGTAGCTTGAAGTTTCGCTAATACTTTTGGTTATCACAAAAATTGCGATTGGACCCCTCCCTCCCCTCCAATTTTGGATAATCCAACTCATTCAAATACATTATTGAAAACAGGGGGAGGGTAAGGGGCCCGATTGAAAAAATTTTCAAACAAAAGTTGTAGCTTGAAGTCAAAGTTATATAGAACAAGATAGTTACCACACTCCGGTTAGCCACGCCCATTTCGCCAAAGTACATCACTGAGAGCGCTGCATTCGACGGGTGATACATATAATGCATTGAATTATATTGAAAGTTAATGGATTGATTCAATTTTAAATTTGATTTGAATGAATTACCCGCGAAATTTTCATTTTTACTTTCAGCAAATTACTAATTTTGCATTTTTGCTATAATTTTCAACTAACGTCTAGATTGATTGTTTTGTTTACATTCATGGGGTGCAACTTCGATAAATTTTTACCAAGTCCAGTGCTACATAATACTTTATAGTCAAAATTGGAAGGGAAGAAGGGGTCTAATCGAAATTTTTGTAATAACTAAAAGTATTTGTACAACTTCAAGCTACAACTTTTGTTTGAAAATTTTTTCAATCGGGTCCCTTACCTCCCCCCTGTTTTTAAAAATGTATTTGAAGGAGTTGGATTATCCAAAATTGGTGGGGAGGGAGGGATCCGATTGAAATTTTTGTTATCACCAAAATTATTCCTAGTACTTCAAGCTACAACTTCCAATTTTGGATAATCCAACTCATTCAAATACATTATTAAAAACAGGGGGAGGGTAAGGGGCCCGATTGAAAAAATTTTCAAACAAAAGTTGTAGCTTGAAGTACTAGGAATAATTTTGGTGATAACAAAAATTTCAATCGGATCCCTCCCTCCCCACCAATTTTGGATAATCCAACTCCTTCAAATACATTTTTAAAAACAGGGGGGAGGTAAGGGACCCGATTGAAAAAATTTTCAAACAAAAGTTGTAGCTTGAAGTTGTACAAATACTTTTAGTTATTACAAAAATTTCGATTAGACCCCTTCCTCCCTTCCAATTTTTGTGAAGTAATGAAACTTTGAAAAATCTTACCTTTGGAACATAGAATAAGTGTAGCTTTTCCCCATTTTTATCTCGCTTGCTGCTGTTTTTATACCCAGTCTTACAATTAGGAACACAACAATAGGCCATTTTATCAATAACTAAATATTTAAATCATTATAAATGTTTCAATTCACATTAAAAAATTTCACATGCAACAGTTGATCATGGTTAATCACTTCACATTTCATATGATGATTTGATAAGAGTGTATCACCCGTCGTATCAAGCGCGCTCTATAGTGAGCGATTTGCCCGCCGTAAGAGTGGCAGAAAAGAATTGCATTATTCATATGGGGAGTGTGGTAACTATCTTGTTCTATATAACTTTGCTTGAAGTACTAGGAATAATTTTGGTGATAACAATAATTTCAATCGGATTCCTCCCTCCCCACCAATTTTGGATAATCCAACTCCTTCAAATACATTTTTAAAAACAGGGGGGAGGTAAGGGACCCGATTGAAAAAATTTTCAAACAAAAGTTGTAGCTTGAAGTTGTACAAATACTTTTAGTTATTACAAAAATTTCGATTAGACCTCTTACTCCCTTCCAATTTTGACTATAAAGTATTATGTAGCACTGGACTTGGTAAAAATTTATCGAAGTTGCACCCCATGAATGTAAACAAAACAATCAAACTAGACGTTAGTGCTGTTTGTTTTGAAATTTTCCATGGCGAATTCCTCGAGAACCGGTTCATTAAAATGAAAAATGCTTAGAACCTTTTTTGTGCGTCTTTTTAAGTACTATTAAAAAGGTTATTTACTAATTTCGCGTAATTGCTTAATTCGAGGCGCTAGAAGCATTTGAAAATTTCAATCGCTAATAACTCGAGAACCGGTTCACCGATTTTTCTCAAAAAAATAGGGTTTTATTCCCAGTAGTAACAAACCTCTCATGAAAATTTCAGCTCAATCGGTTAATTCTTACTCGAGTTATCGTCTGGACAAATTTTGGGGATACATACATACATACATACATATATTTATATATATAAAGAAATACCAAAATGCAAAAATCATGCCAATCGTCTTATTTTGACCCAAAACGTCGAGAAAAATACCCCTCACCCCCAACTTCCATCATCAGGTCAAATTTAATAGCTGACTTTTCTCTTTGAGAAAATCAGCTAAAAACATGAAATTAAAAAGTTCAAATTTTCCAAGCAATATTCAGCAATTTACAAATTTTTTTATGTTTTGAAAAAAAAAATCAAAAACAATTTTTATTTAATTTTTTTATAAGGAAATAATTTTAAAATGCTTTTTCTTCAACAATTCTTTTTTGGAAGCTTAAAATGCTTAAAAAATGATCAAAAAAATTGATTGTGATCTTTGATTTTCTCGCAAAAGTATTCACCAGCTCTGCCTCGCCGTCCCTCGTCGTCCCTAGCCGTCACTAGCCGTCCCTAACCATCCCTCGCCGTCCCTCAGCCGTTCCTCGCCGTCCCTAACCATCCCTAGCCATCTCGCAGCCATCTATCGCCCTCCCTAGTTGCCTATCTTCAATATTTCAGGCACTAAGCAAGAATAAACACTATTACATTTCAATTTAATGCTCAATGCGTCCTTTTGAAACCCCTAAAAATCGATTCAAAGATGTTCATATTGGTTGGATTTTTGCTCAAAATGATGATAATGTGTTCAAAGTACGCTATGTACCACCATTTTCACCATTTCAACCTTCTCCTACAGATCTCCAAGCTATGCAAACATTTAAACGCGAATATCTCGAAAACGTGTTTTTGGCACTTAATAGTGCCTAATGAAATTACACCATTCAATTACTTAATTGCTTAGTCTGAAAAAAATTCGAAAAAATTTCTTGTCGAAAATGCTTCAATAGGTAAAAAAAATGAAAAAATAGTTATCCCAAAAAAAGCTTGAATAAAAGTATTTTTCTATTTTTCTTCTCAACAATGTATTTCACTTTGGCGATAAAATTTTCAAAGAATCCTGTTTTTTTTTTGTTCTTTTTTTAGAAGCTATTCAATTTTTGTGAAATATTTTCAATCAACCGAACAATACATTTTTTTTTTGCTTATTATTGATTCAGCATTCAAAGCTGAAATTTAGCTCACTGAAAGAGCCTGTCGCGTCGCCCAGACTTACAGACTCTTTCTATTTTCCCAAGTTCATTTTTCGATTTTTGACGAATTTTTGAAAATGGCGAAAATAGCTCATCGGTAAATTATTTGTTTACAAAAGTTATAAATTTTGCGAGGTAAAATTCTGAAAATCGGTTTACGTAGTTACTAAAGTCGACGTCCCAAGTCTATTGCGATCATTTTTAATGAGATCTGGAGCCTCTAGTAAAAGTTGTTTTCTTGAAATTTGATGGTTTTGGAAGTTACATACTGGAAAAATCTAAACCGATTTTCAGAATTTTATCTCGAAATTTACAATTTTTGTACAAAATTAATTTACCCATGGGATATTTTTGCAATTTTCAAAAATTCGCCAAAAATCGAAAAATCAATTTCTGTAGCTTAAAAATTAGTTCTGAGATCTGGATGGAATACTTTTTCATTGAGCCAAATTTAAGCACAGTCGGAGGTGAAGATGACGATTTGGTATGGTTTCCTTGTAAATAAATTATCCTCATTCGCAACTCTTTAAAAAAGTCAAAAATTCTAAAAATCCAGTTTGTACGTGAAAATAATTTTGAAAAAATTTGTCAACCGAGGCAAATCCTTAACGTAGCATAATATTATAAAAATTCAAATATTTTATCAGTTCAATCCTATTGGAGAATAGGGCGAAAGATTGAGAGAGAGAGCGAAAAGAAAACCTAGACTTTTTGCAAAATAATGATTTAGTATTTTTATAATAATTCAATATAATACAAGCTTACGCTAGGCTGGCCGATTTCGATATAGGAAAAATTATTACAATACATACGTATCGTAGAGTATTCTCGCATATATACTGACCAAATGGTGGATTTTTGTAAAAGAAGATAGTGCATGCAAAAAGTGCCCTATGCAAATCTGAAAATCCTCTTACATGTATCGGGACTCTAGATACAGCGGTGGTAAAAGTATTGACAATGGGATAAAAAAAATGCCTCGTAATAAAGGAATTTACGTATAAATACGAAGAGACTGGGGAAATGTTTACTCGACAAATTTACTCATATAATAATAATAATATATAAAATAACTACCTATCTATTAATTAATAGGTACGTATAATATAAGGCGGCGTAATTTTTTACAGTCGACTATATTCGGCGAATATGAGTCTAAGCTACGAAATAGACTGGTTTATAAATTATTTGCATTTTAGTATAACGTTAAAGAAGATTAAGTTTAAATTCGTACAAGTTACTTTTAATTGGAAAAATCGGATTAGAGCATAACGATGTAGTATAAAAAGAGGTAAAAAAATACCGATTCTTTGAAAGAAGTATGAAAACAAAACTTAACAATAATAAGAGTAGAGAAATATACCTACTGCACAAGAATATAATCTTCTTAAATGTAAGTCTTGGAATATTCAACCACTTAATTCCAGCTTAACTGAAATTGTGGAACTTTTACGTCCGTTATTTCTATCATGGTAATAAGAACGAGCTTTTTTTACTTTCTTTTTTCGGTGTATTTTTCTAAAACGACACGAGAGTTAATATTTTAGTATACACGTTTTTTTTTTTTTAAATATGATCTGATTTCGGACCAAAAAGTTCGCCGATCGAGTCGAACTTTCTATCCCTTGTTTTTTTCTCTCTCTTTTTCGCCAATAAGTACCTACGTCAAATTAATGGCCACACAGAGGGGGCAATTAACGTCTAAAGAAATCGGTTCACGTTTTCTCATTAAGGAAAACGTGATTACTACATCATACGTAGAGTATTACATAAGTACGACTATAGTGAAAATTGAGATACGGTGTATGAAAAAATGAACGCAGCAAAGGAGGGAGAGGGAGCCAAGTTAAACGCGAATCTAACCGTTTGCTTGCTCCGATAATCTTCAATAAGACATAAATAAAGATGGAAAGCTCTTCTTACAAGTTGATCTCACTGAGAAAGTCTTACCGAAACTGAGATACCACAACTGCGACCGCTAGGATTAAAACATTTTATTTATTGCTTCGGGGTACACGTTATATATAATAATTGCAAGCATCAAAAATGATTGTTTATGGCTGTTACTTTAATAACTTCAGCTGTAGCTATTACCGAATATGTGGAAGTGTGTTTGTGTCCCTTGTTAAGGATGAGTATGTTGCAAAAATACGTTCGCATCTGCTCTCTCAAGATAATGTCTTTTACGTAAGTTCGTTTTATACGCTACCTACTCGTACTAGTACTTGCAACCTAACCTGAGCTTAAGTACAAAGCAAATACCTAATTCAACGGTACTACAAAGTTTAGGCAGTTCCGATACCTATACGAGTATTTTTTAAATCAAACATTTACTTAGGTACCTAATTTTAGCACGTATCGAGAGTTGGATTTCGGTGTTGGAAATTAGCAGCTTACGAGTAGAAAGACTCGGCAGCAGGGTACCTCGATGTCGAACAATTCCGAGTGTTAATAAATTTGCATAACTTTTCGCCGTAAATACGTATTTGCTTGATTCTGGAGATGGTATGATTTCTTGAAACATTGGTGAATTTTTTTTAAAATCAATTTTTTAATAGATTGGTTGGGCTGATTTAAAAAAAAAATTATTTCAAAAGAAATTGTTTCAAGTACCTAAGTACCTATGTCTTGAAAAAATTTGAAAAATTCTCTTTACCCGAGCGGCACACTCGATCGATAATATCGGAAGATGTAACGTATCGATAAAAAATCGTTTGAAAATCTATAGATGTTCTCACGATATTATAAAGATTTATCGGTACAATTTCATAGGCAAAAAATCTAAAAACTATCGAATTCGATATTATTAAGATTTTATGACGATATTTGTCAACGATACTATCGACAAAGAATATTAAATTTATCGAATTCGATTTTTTAACGATTTTGTAAAGATATTTAAAACTATATTATCGACAGATTATATGAAATTTCTCGACTCCGATATTTTACCGATTTTTTGACGATATTTGAAACTATATTATCGACAGATTATATTAAATTTATCGAATCCGATTTTTTACCGATTTTGTAAAGATATTTGAAACTATATTATCGGCACGTAATATGAAATTTCTCGATTTCGATTTTTTTACGATTTTGTGACGATATTTGAAACTATATTATCGACACGTAATCTGAAATTTCTCGAATTCGATTTTTCAACGATTTTATGACGATATTTGAAACTATATTATCGACAAGTAATATGAAATTCCTCCAATTCGATTTTTCAACGATTTTGTGGCGATATTTGAAACTACATTATCGACAAATAATCTGAAATTTGTCGAACGATTTTTCAACGATTTTGTGACGATATTTAAAATTATTTCCAAATTTTAAAAATTGGTGAAAATTTTTCTAAGTCCAACTCGTCTGGAAGTACTAAACTGCCTATTATAAGCGTTTTATTGCTAATTCCTCAATGATAAGATATGGCATAGTGGTTAAGGAAGAGGATTACCATGCAGGAGGTAGATGGTTCAAGCCCCGCGGGTGGCAGATTTCTTATAATTTTTTTTTGACTTTTTCTGAAATGATCCTCTTACCGTAACATGAATAATGTGTTTAGGCATAGTTTAATGTATTAATTATGCTAATTAAGGATTTTTAATTATAGAAAAAAGCTAGTAAAAGACGAAAAATCGGAATAAAAAATCGATAAAAAATCGACAGAATATCGAATTCGATAAAGTGTTGCAAAAGTTCCGCCTAAATCGTGAAATTATCTTTCGATATATAGATAGATTATCGACGAATTATAGTTAGCAAAAATTTCGAGATTATAGTAAGATATTTTATCGATAATATATCTATAATATCGAAAGATAATTTCACGATTTAGGCGGAACTAACGCGACACTTTATCGAATTCGATATTCTGTCGATTTTTTATTTCGATAATTTGTCGATTGTGCTGCTCGGGTTGAAACATTTTTGAAATTTTTATATTTTGAAATTACAGTAAGTACTTACCTCTTCTATTGAAAAACTTTGTTTTTGTTAAATTTTGCTCAAAAATTTGTTTTTTAAATTCTCGTTTTGGAAAATGTTTCAAAGTTTTACTAGAAACAATTTTTGAATTTCTTTGATTTTTTTCAGCTTGAAATTTCATTGAAAATATAATATTATGTACCTATGGCTGACAAAAACATAAAAATAAAAAAACGATTGACTATGAACTGCATTTTATTTTTTTTTAAACTTTTTTCCAAAATTTTGTGTTTTGGATAAATTTTTAAAATTTTACTAACAACAAATTTTCTGATTTTTATCTCCTTATTTTTTCAATTTTAAAATGAAAAATTATTTCTAATGAATTGAATTTTTATTAAAATTATAAGTAGGTACGTATTTTTTAAAATTTCATATTTCGTACAAATATTCGAAATTTTAACAGAAACAAATAAAATGAGTTGTAATGAACTGAATTTTTGAAAATCAGTTTTAAAAAAAACTGTTTAGGCTGATTTTTTTTTTAATTTGTAGAGAAACATTTTTTTTTTAAATTTAGTATTTTAGACAAAATTTGAAACTTTTACTGAATACTTTTTTTTCATTTTTTTCGTATATTCTCATTTTGAAATCATAATTGAAAAATCGCCTGTCAAAAGAAATATTTTTAACACATTTATTTTTCCAAACATTTTTTAAATTTTGTTCTTTTGGAACAAAATTTCAGAGATTTTTCATCGTATCAAAAACCTATGACAAAAAAAAATTATTAATGATGAATTGATCTTTTAAAATCAGTTTAAAAAAATTGTTTAGGCTCATTTTTAAAGAATTCTTTGAGAAAAATTTTTGGCATACCTTATTGGAGAAAATTTTCAAAATTTACTAGAACAACTTTTTCGAATGTTTCCTGATATTTTCAACTTTAAAATTTTATTGAAAAAAAGAAATGGAATGAAATGAAATGACGACTGACAAAATAAATTGAATCGCAACGAAATTATTCTTTTAGCATTTTTTTTAGCTTTCATGTTTTGGGAAAAAATTTTAAATTTTCCTTGAAACAATTTTTCCTGGTGCTTTTTCATATTGACATTTCAATAATTTCCCTCAGCATTGCAAACACCTTTGGAAACTAAAAATAATTTATGATAGGCAAGTAGGTTTAATTTAAAAAAAAAAAATTATTTTGTTGAGAAATTTTTTTCAAATTTTTCATTATTTTCTTAAATTATTTTTTCATTTTGAAATTTCATTGAAAACAAGATTGACAAAAATTTATTCATACCTAATGAATGGATTTTTTTTAATGAAAAAATGTTTCAAATTTGACTGGAGAAAATTCTTCGAAATTCGTCGGTATTTTTTCGTACCGAAAGTGCAGGAATTTTTCGTCGTATTGAAATCCAAGAATTCAATTTCTGAAAATAATTTTTTTAATGGTTAGGTACACAAATTTTTTAAATTTCGCGGAGAGGAATTTTTTTCAAATTTTGTACTTTGGACGAATTTTTAAAAACTTTACATGAGAAAATTTTTTAAATTTAAAAAAAAAAGTTTTTATCATTTCATCATTTTGACATTTTATTGAAAATCATTATTGTTGAAAAAAATTGAAATTTCAGGAATTTCCCACCTTATTGCAAACTTATTTAACAAAAAATTGATTCCAACGAATTTTCAAAAATAGTTTTAAAAAAAATTGTATGACCATTTCTAACATTTTGTTGATAAAACACTTTGTTGTTTCAATTGTATGTTTTGGAAAAATATTCAAAACTTCTCCAAACCCTTTTTTCCCATGAATTATTTCGATAGTTTTTAATTTTGAAATTTCATCCAAAAATGCTCGACCAAAAAATGATTAGCAGGTAAAATTGAGTTTTTTAAATCATTTTTTTTTAAATTTTGTATCTATTGAGAGCAAAATTTTTCGGTATTTTTTCATGTTGAAATTCCATGGATTTCCCATCGTATTGAAAACATCTTTGTCAAAAAATGTATTTGTAATATCTACTCGATAAATTCAGTAAAAATAAAACACTAAATTTCTCAAAATACAGATTGGGTCAATTTAAAAAAAAAAAATTAATCTCGTTAAAAACTTGACGAGCAAACAATTTTTTCATAAAAAACGGTTTTCCTAAAATAATTTTTTGAAGAAATTTTCAAATTATTTTTTACAATTTCGTTGAAGACCAATTGGACAAATTTTCAAAATGTTATTTAAAACATTTTTTTTAATTTTCGTTTTTTTTTTAATTTTGGAATTTTATAGGTATTAATTTTCAATTGCACCTATTGAAAACATTGAACAAGAGTAAATTAATTTTTTTTAATGCTTCTATTTAATTTTTTTTTAAAATTTGTTGGGAACTATATTTTTGCATAAAAAATAAATTTTCCGAAGTTTTGTGTTATGATCAATTTTTTTAAATATTTTGTCTTCTCTTGTACTTTTTTTTAGAATTTTTTCAGTAGTACATATTTCATTTTAAAATTTCAGGAGCTCTCCAACATGTTCGGCGGAAAAATTCATTCATATTAATATATTTCTTAATTTTTGAAAAATGTTGTTTCAGATACGTAATTTTTCATTTTTTTTTAATTCAAACTGATTTGAATTTTTTTCAGAAGGTAATTATTTTTTCATGTTGAAGTTTCAGGATTTCTCCAGCGTTTTGAAAACTTGTTTGGCAAAAAAAAAAAAATGATTCGTAGGAAATTTAATTTTTTTAAATGATTTTTTTCAAAAAATATGATTCAAGTATTTTTTCAATTTTGTGGGAACCAATTTTTAAAATTTTGTATTTTGAACTAATTTTCAGAATTTCACTTGAAATTATTTTTTTGAATTTTTTCAGCAAGTAGGTAGCTAAACAGTATTTTGAAATTTCAATTCTACGCGTGCATCGTATTAAAAAAATGAAAATGATTTTATTAAATTCCAGTTTTTCGAAATCAATTAAAAAATTTTGTTAGAGTTGATTTTTATTCTTAGCTATTTTGTTGTGTAACATTAATTTTTTATTTTTTTTATTTTAGGCAAATCTTTAAAATTTTACTTCAACTATTTTTTATTTTTAAAGTTTATCACCTCTTCATCGTATTGAAAACATGTTTAACAAAAGAAAAAAATTTATTGATAAGTAATACATTTTTTTTTATAATTCTGATTCCATGTCAAATGACACAAAGTCAAACCAACGAATACACTACGAAATCAAAAATATAAAATAGTTAGTAGGGTTTATTTTACCATTTAGGCTTATACAAATATTCCATTCACGATTAAGGATATATCAAGTAAAAAAAAAGAAAAAAGAAACTTGGAAGTACTACTCTCCCCTCGAAATAAATCTGAAAAAAGTCCTCGCTAACGTTCGGACGAGTCTTCATTTCCTTCGGAATCCGAACAAGAAGAGGGATATTCATCAGATAACGTAGGCGTAGAATGGGCTGACGAGCTCGACGACGAAGAAGATGATTTATCTCGTTTCATTTGTTGTAATTTTATATCACTGCGGTCTTTCGTACTAGTTTTGGATTTAGATTTAGATATGGATTTGTATTGAGTAATTAACACGTACAATAGTAAGCTAATGTTGAGCACGAGTAGGAAAATGGAAATCAAAGTGATAACGTAGGTGGCTTGAAACCCTTGCCATGGTAGAGTCGCTGAATTGTGGATATTTGCACTTTCCAGATCGCGTTTTAGTCTTGTAGGCCTATTCGAATTCGTTGGATTGTCAGACGATGATGTTGTAGGCTTCTGATGACAATGTGGTCCATTCAGTGACGATTCTTTCGTATTACGAATGGATTCTAGATCAGTATATAATACATGAGCCATGATTAAAGATGTCATCTTTGCTTCTTGTTCACAGAACTTGGCTTTATTTGGGGAATCATTTTTTCCACATGGCAATGCGTTTATTCGAGATGATGTTAAAATCACTAGTAATATTATTGGTAATTTATTGATAAACATTATGAGGAAATTCTGGAAATTCCAGGGTACCTATTTTAAAAAAATTATAAATGGAGAATCTCTTACCAGTTTTTCATCAGAACGATGATTAATGGATCATTGTTTTTTGGCAAATTAATATCACAATTTTAAGCACCAAATCACTTCATTCTTTCTCCTCATATGATACTGCCCTAAGACGAATTAGGTCGACTCAGAAAGTAATGTGGAGTTGTCGAGCGTAAATTGGTTTATTTTCCACGGCCTATTTAGTTCAAAGTAAACTTCAGATGTTTATTTTTTCAAAGTGGGTAATTTTTCCTCGGTGATTTTGGGATTGAAATCGGAGTGATAATAATATGTTGCTAATACTTTACTTTCAATAAAAAATGTAACCTGGTTGTATTTTATGATAAAAAATAAAATTTTAAAAATACCGACACCTGCCTCTTGACTTTTTAAGGTTTACAATCGATTCACTGGACAAGTCATCTGTCATCAAAGTCATCATGAGTACGTCAATAATTTATGACCACATTTTATAATCAGCAGTGCTTCGATCTATCTGTTTCCTATTTCAATTTTCAAGTGAAGATATGAAAAATCTTCGGCTCTTTGTACAGATGTTCGTATTGGTAGTGTGTCCTTTACACTGAAGATGGCGTCTTTATTTTCGATAAGTTTGATTCCATTTTCATTTTCAATTTAGAGATAATTATACGAACGTAAATTGTATTGTATTAAGTGTCATAAAAATATTACAAATTTACAAAATATTGAATTCCCGGAGAAAGTTTCAAATTCATAAAATTTTTGAACATCTTAAAATTTTTAATCCATTCAATTTCAAGGATTTTAAAATTTAGGTATTCAATTTTTGTTAATTTTTTATTCATTCAATTTTTGCGAATTTGTAAATTCGATAATTTTATTGTTATTGCATTGATACATTTTTATAGTTGGAATTTTCTCAATTGAATTTTTTAGTGAATTCATTTTTTGTAGATTTTTTCGAATTATTAGTCATTTATTTGAAACTTTAAAAAAATTATTGTGCTTTTATTTTTGGAATTTTTTCATATTTCTTGCAAAGCTTAATTCATTAAATTTAGAGAAAATTTTCAAAATTTTCAAGATTTTTCTCTTTTATAATTTTTGGAAATTTTTCAAATTTATTCATAGTTTTTGCGAATTCTCAAATTAAATTTTTATTCATTTTTTCATTCTGTAAATTTTTCTAATTTGTGAAAATTCTTCTAATTTATCCAATTTTTACGAATCTTAATATGTACCTACTTATTTCATATTTATGTTTTTTTTTTTTTTTTTTTTTTTTTTTTAAATACTGAGTGAATTTTTGCAAATTTTCAATGTTATTACCTAGGTCAGTGTTGTTGAATTTTCTGATTTATAAACTTTTAGAAAAATTTTCAATGTGATGAATGTTTCGCAAACTTCAATATTATTAAATTGACTACAAAGAAGCAATTGAAAAAATCTTGAGCATAAAAGTTTAAAACGAAAATTTACCAAAAACTTTTAATAAACAATCTAAGTATTATTCATTTTGAAAAAAATGAAGAAAATTTAAAGGAAAAATTTGGAAAATTTTTATTTACAATTAACTTTGAAAAAAAATGTACATGCTTCAAAAAATTAATAAAAATCATTTAAAAAACTTTTATGAAAATTTTGAAAAAAAAAAGGTAATGAAAAATACTCTAAGGAAAAATTGAATAAGATATGGAAAACATTTCACCAAATTATTCGAAAAATTCTGATAAACGAATTAAGTACTTACTTACTTGAGCACTTGAAGGAAAGTTTGAAACAAGAAACTGTAAGAAATTTACCAAAAAATACATAAATAAATGGAATTTATTTAACAAAAATTTTGAAGAAACTCCAAGAAAAAATTCAGAAATCAAAAATTTGAATGAAAGATTTAGAAAAAAAATTGATGAAAAATACATAGGTAGGTACCGATTAGACAAAAGGGAATTACGCTTTGAAGAAAAGTTTAGAAAAATTTCACCAAAACAATTTAAAAATGTTTTATAGGTATTGTTTGGGTATTTGAGTAGGTATGTATTTAATGAAAATTTTTAATTTATAAGTGACTTGGAAAAAAACAAAGAAAAAAATAATTATGAAAATTATTTTAAAATGCCAATGAAAAGTTTTTTAAAAATACCTATAGAAAATTTTCGATGGAAATTTTTGAAATTAATTTACCTAGGTATTTAATAAAAATTTAGAAGGAAAACGTGGTAAAAATTTCATTGAGGTTTAGAAATCAAAAATTATAATACCTAGAAAATTTTAGAAATTTTGATGAAGAATAAATAAATTATAGAAAAAATTAATGAATTAAAAAAAAATTGTATTCTAAGCAACAGTGAGAAATTTTTGAAAAAATTGTAAAACATGTTAAAAACTATGTTAATGAAAAATTGGGGAATTTCTAATTAATAATAAATTAATTATTTACCTAATTATCTTTGAAAAAATCTAGAAAAAATGTTATGACAATTATTAGAAAAAATTTAATGTTTTGTATGTTTGTTTGTTTTTTTTAAATAAGAAAATGTCATTTAAACATATGGTTCATCTTCAAATTTTAAAAAATGACCCAAAATTTTTAAAATTGAAAATTTTTAATGGCTGTTACAAGAGTGTTTATTTTTTAAAATCATTCGAATTCTGGAAAAATTAATTCACAGTTTAAATAAATAAATAAATAGGTAAATAAGATGTGAATAAATATATATTTCACTAGAATTGTTTTCATTTTCGTTGTGGCTTATCATAAACATGAACATCATCACCGAGTGCTATAAGATTAATATTATTTTTCCTAATGTAGTAAATTAAAAGCACAAAAGTACACACCAACATCGCAGATGACGCTGATAAAAATATCAAATAAAAAAATTCAGCTTCCTTCAAAAAGTATACTCCCTTCTCTTCACCCACATTATCTTCAAAGTCGACTTCAGAAGAATTCGGAATCAAAAACCTACGATTTTGGTTTCCATTCCTCATCAAAGGACTCCACAAATCACTCGATTCTCGTTTAGATCTCATTTTTGGCAACATAAAATACGGAATATAGGAAGGATTTTTTTCTATAACAATATAAGATTTATTAATAATCGGTTTAGGAATATTTTCTGCGCTGTAGGCATCTTCATATTTCGGTGGTAATCTGTATTTTCTACGCTTAGTTGCAGATTTCAGCTTTGGATAATCGTACCGATAGTTACGAAAAACTGATTCGAATTTGATTCGATTTTGCTCTGCAGGGCGATGAACGTTTTCGATATTGGGAGTATTTATTATAATGGAATTCTTATTGTTTTTTATACCATTGGAAGCATTAGGTTCCCCTGGGAATTCATTTAAGAAGCTCAGTTTTGGTTGAAAGAAAGTCAGTAGTAGTGCAAATTGTGCAATGGTCGTGAACTTGAACATTTTATTAAAATCGTGAAATGTACTGCAAAATTATCATTTTTATTCGATCTGAAAAAGCATAAAAATTATCAATCACGTTCAACTAATCATATTTAAAAGCTCAATATGGTCGTACAAATGAAAAAGTATAGTTGAATTACCTGAAACTGGCAGTTTTCTCATTTCAAATGGGTATCCATTCATTCAATCATACGTAACACCATTTTAAAGAAACTAGGCTTTGGACAATAAAAGCAACAAAGTCATAAATAGAACTACATTAAAATTCTAATAACAAATTACGAGCCAATTTCCAACTTAGGTATACAAGGTCTATTTATTAATAAAATAATAATATTATTATTATTAACGCGTAAACAAATCAGTCAAGAATTTCTACAAATTATGTTTTTAATTTTTTCACCAAATTTACACAATCACGAAGGCAAACTCGAGCGCAGCTGGTCTATTTGAAACTTTTCGACGTTTTCTATTTCCTTCAGGAATAATTTTTCTAGCATCCAAGTTTCGTTCCAATGTAATAAATTTGCAAATAACCACAACAGTGGATACTACAACTGAAACTGTCACAGTCAAAGTTCCATAGTATGCGAAATAATTAACGGCAGATGTATCATGAGTATGATTTGGAGAGTTACTTAAAAAATAAACTCGATGAGAATTCAATCCGGAAGTATAGAGTTGAGGTCGTTGCTGATTGGGCTGGTGCTTGAAATCAAAGTAGATATGTATTTGCCAGGAGGTGGAAACTGGGCAAAGTGGCATTTTTCAAACTTAGATATTTTTTCAATAATTCTATAAGTCCGTTAATTTTCGTATTTCTCAAAAATGGTTTCGATGCTTGTGTTGAATTTTCAATTGTATTATTGGTAAGAGTATCATCGTAATAATCGAATGACCTCGAATGGGTGCTAATTGAAATAGTTAAAATTTCCTTTTTTCTGCTTGTAAAGTGATCTGATAAAAGATAGGTAGGTGTAGGTACCTATTTGATAAGTATTTTTGAACCAGCCGAACCAGGTGAATAATGAATTGAAAGTGAAGAAAAAACTTGTCCAATCTTACCTCTCAATTTTTAATAAAACATAGGTAAACTGAAAATGAAACTTATATCTTTAAAAATGCAATTGAACTGCAAAGACTTTCTTATTTAATCAACAATTCGGATGGTAGACTGATCGAAAAAGAAGAACATACTTAACACAATTTTGTACTCTCGTATTTAATTTTGTTCAATGTAGAATCCTTAGATGGCGTTCAGTTCATGTTATGAAACCACTCCCAACAACGTTACTTTTAAGTAGGTATAAGCATAAGAAAGATGTAGAAATTAGACTCATTTTTTTATTTTCTTCATTTTCTGAAAAATTGTAATTACGTACGGACCTGAGTAGGTATTTGAAATTTGAAATTTTGTCAAAGTTCTTCAATTTTTAGGTATGACATGAGATTATTTTAATTTCTCTAAATGTTTTCAATAAAATTTTAAAATCATTTTTCAGTAAACTTAAATTTTTTAATTTCAAGAGGGGTCTATAAATTCAAAAATCAAAAATTTATACTTATCTCAAAAGGTTAAAAAAAATTTTAAATTAATTTTATTATTTTACAAGAGGTAGGTAAGTATAATTTTTCAAAAATTTCAAAACTT
Source organism: Balanococcus diminutus (assembly GCA_959613365.1). Classification (NCBI taxonomy): domain Eukaryota; kingdom Metazoa; phylum Arthropoda; class Insecta; order Hemiptera; family Pseudococcidae; genus Balanococcus; species Balanococcus diminutus. Next base: position 26,187,312 of record OY390718.1, read on the forward strand.
TTAAGAATTGGAAGTTTTGCAATTTTTGAATTTTAAAATTTTGAAAAACTCTAAATTTTTTTAAGAATTTAAATTTTAGCTAGGTATTTATTGACGTTGAATCAATTTTTAAAATCCAGTAAATTTTTAAAATTATTGAAATTTGTGGGGGAAATCATGGTATGAATGGACCTGAAATGGTGCAAATGGATCACTAATAACCCAAGTGAACTACCAATGACCCAAATGGACTGCAAATAATCCAAATGGATCACTGATGACTAAAATAGACCACCATGCAAAGGTCCAAATAAGCGGTCCAAATGGACCATGATGAAAATTTACCTTAAAAAAAAATCACCAATCAAAAACTTCTTTATTTTTGAAAAATACCTACTCAATTTTTGAAGTAAGTATTCTTCAACTTTTGAAAAGTTTCTCAATTTTCAAAAAATTCTCAATTCTCATAATCCTCAATTTTTGAAAAGTTCTTGATTTTTGAAAAATTCTCAACTTTTAAAAAATTCCCAATTCTTAAATTTAAAAAAATTCTCATACTTCTCAATTTAAAAAAAAATTAATTCTTAAAAAATTAATTCTTAAAAAATTATCAACTTTTGAAAAATTTCTCAATTTTTGAAAAATTCTTAATTTTTACAAAAATTTTTATTTTTACAAAATTCTTAATTTTTACAAATTTATCATATTTTTTAATTCTTATTTTTTTTAAATTCACATTTTTTTTAATTTTAAAAATAAAATTCTATTTTTTTAAATTTTTCATTTTTTTAACAATTCTTTTTTTTTAATTTTTAATTTTCAAAAAAGTTTCATTTTTTGAAAAATTCTCAAATCTTTAATCAAATTTTCAAAAAATTTCTGCTTTCAAAAAAATCTCAAAACTCTCAATAAAAGGTCTCGATTTTTAAAAAATTATCAATTCTTAAATTTTGCAGTAAATTTTTTAAAAAATCCAGTAAAATATTTAACGTGTCTCGTAATTTTTTTTGAAATGAAAAAATTTATTTTTCTAGTTGTGTAATTTTTGTAAAAAAATTTCTAGTTCTTTTTAGTTTTTTTGCAGTATTTTTGTAGAAAAATCTTTTCCGATTGCAGTTTTTTTTATGCTAAAAAATTTCCAATGTTTTGTAGAATTTTTAATTCGTTGTAGATTTTCTGTAGTAAAATAATTATGTATTTTACAATTTGCAGTCCTTTCTCCTTTGGTAGGTAGTGATATTTTTCCAATTTTTTGGAGATTATTTTGTATAGTTGAACAATTTTAACTGGTTGAACATTTTTACCAATGATAAAAAATATTCAATTTTATTTGGTTTTTTGCTGTAAAAAATTTCAAATTTGTTGTAGCACCTATTTATGTACGAATAGTGAAATGCTTCCAATTGGAGTTTTTTTCATACTAAAAAATTGGAATTTTACCACAGAAAAATTACAAAAAAAATTTTAAAAAAGAAACATGGAAGAGAGGAAATTTTTTCATTAGGTACAAAAAAACTACCTACAATTTTCAAATTTTTCTGAACATTTTGATTACTCTTTATTTTTTATTTGTTCATTTTTTCAATTTTCATAACAACTAATTTATAATTTTTTTTTCTAAATTTTATCCTATTTTTAGTATTTTTGAAATCGTTTAGTTCTTTTAATTTCAATACCTATACCTTCTTTCCCTCTTATTTGTATTTTCTTAATTAAAAAAAAAAATTAAATAGCCCCTTATTTCTTAATTTTTGAATTGGTCATCAAATTTTTCAATATTTTTATCCTCCGGTCTTTTATATTTTTTTTTGAATTTTTCAAAACTTGGAATTTTTCGGTTTCTTATGTTTTTTTAATTTTATCAAATTTTTAACATATTTTTGTTCAGATAATTTGAAAAAAAGAAAAAAGTCATACATAGGTATCTGACCTATACCTTACTGAATTTTTTGGCACCTATTCTTTTTACCATTGACATAGGGCGAGGAGCCTAGCTGCCTACGTTATGTACCTTACTTATCAGTCATATTACTCGTAGAAATCTGTAGATAAAAAATAATCCGAATACATCGTGAGGGTGTTTTATTCATACGAAATACAATTGGTACCCATAAAAGTGAACCAATAGATAAAACTGCATAAAAAGTGGTCAAAATAAAGCTACTTCGACATTATTCTATTAAAAATAAACTTCTGACGAGACAACTGTATTCTATCTTGATCGGCAACAACCTGAAATGTAGAAAACACCAGATAAGTAAATAAAATAAACAAATTAACAAAAAAAAATTTTAATATACTCGTAAAGTCTACGTTGTGCTGTTAGAAGTGAATTTAAACGACGTTGCAATAAATTTTCACGAAATCAATTTAGGTTTCAAACTACGTGAATTAAATTGCCTACATAAAAATTCGAAGGCACGTGAAAATGCAAGTGATATTTTTTAACAACGAAGCAATATGTGAGATTTCAGTTTGTGAACTCTTGTGATTTTTTTCGGATCCTCGAACTATTCTACTCGATGCGAGAATCCTTTTTTTTTTACCCAGTGCTCGGGTGCATACGTAGTAAAAAAGAAACTCAAAACTGAACCTAAAAATTCGGAAGAGTTCAACAGCGTCTGGGACGTTCGAAAGTAGTACACGCCGAAGTCATGTTACTACAATCGAATTGGCTTTCGTTGGCAATGGTTTCTACATCGCTGATTTCATCGCCACGGTTACTACATTTACACGACATACGACTCCTTCTGCTAGCCATAGTCGAAGGGCAAATTCTACAGGTACCTTTTCTAGCGGAACATCTCCTCGAAAGCATCGGCATTTGGCATCCTCCTTCGTTATCTCTGTTTTCTTGACAGGCATTGGCACATGCAGCGGCAGCGCAGCAATCGTCGTCTGAATTTTCCGACAGCATTTTCAGGATAATTGCGATGACTATGGCTATTACCAAGAGGAGAAGTAAAGTAATTATGAAAGCTAAAAGTATGATGACTGCCTTGAGAGAGAATAAGCTGCTGTCTTCGTTGGAACCGTCTCCGGTGCCAGAATTGACGTAATCAGTTGTAGTGGAAGCGCCACCGCTCTCTACTTGGCCCGCATCAGGTACAAAATCACCATCCATAACCATCCTATCTGGGTCTAGGTCTTCACCTTTCTGCACTTGGTCCGCATCAGGTACAAAATTTGCATCCATGACCATCCTATCTGGGTCAACAAAGTTCGTATTTGGCTCTCCGGCTGGTGCATTATCAGCATCTCCGTTCAAATTCATTCTAGCTTCCAAAACGTACGCTTTTGGAGTAGAATTGTCAACAGTTGCATTCTGCGAATCGATGGAGGCGAATGGTTCGAATCTGTCGATTTTGGTGGCAACCGATCTGCGTAATCTTTGCAATAACTTGGCTACGAAAACATTTTCGTCCAAGGTGGCCCTCAATTTACAAACATCTCTCAATGGAAGTTGATCCAGAGGAATAATTTCTTTAGTCTGGGTCACACAATCGATAGGTTTAGAAATTAGAACGTTTCTGAAGGATAAATATTTTTCGATTAATTTTAATTTACAAGAGCAAACCAATGGATTATCAGAAAGATCGATTTCGTTTAAATTTACCAAAGGTTTGAGTGCCCTCAAAGAAACATCTTCGAACCTATTATCGGATAAATCGAGAAAATTGATCGAATTGGGTAAAATGACATTAAACGTTTTTAACCAATTTCCCTTCAAAATCAATCTTTTCAGGTTTAAAATTTGCGAAAATGCTTTTTTAGATATTTCACTCAGACCACAATTTGATAGGTCGACTACTTCGACGCTGGCTGAGACTAAAAAATGCCTCCAAATTTTTAAAGGATTAGAGGAAAAATTTACAATTTTCAGATTTTGATTAAATTCGAACAAAGAAGGATCGAAATTTGTTATACTGGTGTTGACTAAAGTTACAGTTTGTAATTGGGACAGGTTTTTAAAGCTGTTTGAGTCCACGTCTATGGCGCAATTTGAAACCGATAAGGTGTTCAGTTGGGTGAATTTGGGCAGGTATTTCGATATAGGGCATATTTCGGCGCTTTCAATTTTCAAAACGTGTAAATCGTCGTTGAATTCTGCCAGATGTGGGAATTGGTTGCAGGTGGCTGATGACAGCGAATTTTCCAATAATGAACAAGTGCAGTTTGTAGGGCATGGTTGAGATGATTGGATTATTGAAACCAATTGTAGTAGAAATATTGAAGCAATTAAGGTAATTGCTTTCTTCGTATTAATTCCAAGCATTGTGAAGAACGATGAATTCTGAAATAAAGAAAGTAGGTACCTACATTCATTCCACTTATGTGATATATATTAGAGAATATTAGGCACAAATTCCAAGATAAGGTAAGTATTTACCTGATTAAAGCGTAATACCTAATTACTACATAAATCAAACGTCTTAAAAATGAAGAAAAATATCCGAACTACAAATGACTTCAAGACACAACGATATCGATTATTTAACACAAATTTATACGACCATTCCTCTACACTTCTTGCCAATAACTGACTTCCAAAAGTTGCATTCTAAACCAAAATATTTGAGTTTTAGGAAGTACGTGTGAACAAATTTGTGAAATGAGTGGGTATGAGGAAATATAAACTCAATAACGCCTGTAGGCACTTGTACAAATAAGACTTTCCCAATTTTGTTATTGGTATTTGGCAAATTATGTTCAAAACATTGAAATTGCTACAAGAGTAATTAGGAAACTGAAAAATAAGGTAGTGCACTTGTATACTCGAGAAAAATTTTGTATTCTTTTTTGAATTACGAAATACTCAAGGCTGGAAATTTGCAAGTTTCTAGAGTGTGTTTCGTTTATTTCCTAATGGGTGGAGGGTGATTTTCTTTTAATGGCTTACCTATAATGCTCGAAAAAAGTTTGAGAATTTTTTTACTGCAAAATTTAAAAATTCAATTAGGTAGCTACGTATGGCTAAGTACTTATTCTTGAAAAGTTTTTTAAAAATTTAATCAGAAAAAATTGAATAATTTTTACTCAAAAAAATAGATAATTTTTCTACATTCAAAAAGTTGGAAAAATTTTCTAGTTTAGAAGATTGGAATTTTGACTTCAAAAAAAGAAAATTTTCCACTCCAAAAAAACTGACAATGTTTTTTTGTTCCGAAAATAAAAAAAAAATTTGACTCCAAAAAAATCGACAATTTTTATAATTTAGGAAAATTTAAAAAAATTTCATGGCATTTAAACTCCAAGAAATTGAAAGATTTTTTTACACCAAAAAGAAAGAAATTTTCCTACTTCAAAATAATTATGTGAAAAAATTTTTACTCCCAGAAACGAGAAAACTGATATTATTACTCTAAAAAGTTTTTAAAAAATTTATTCCAAAAAAATTGAAGATTTTCTTCGCTTCAAAAGAATATGAGAATTATTCTTTTGCTCCAAGAAAAGTGAGACACGAGAATATTTTTTTGTTCCAAAAAGTGAGAAATTTTTTTCTTTCGAAAGATTAAAAAAAAATCTAATTTCCTAAAACTGAAAAAAAATTACATCAAAAAATTTTTTTAAAAAAATACATCAAAAAATTAAAATTTTTTTCTCAAAAAATAAAATTAAAAAATAAATATTATTTCTTTTTACAAAAAAACTGAAAAATTATTTTATACTCTAAAAAGATGAAAAATTTTTACACTAAAAAAAATGATAATTCTGCACACCAAAAAAAGGTGAGAATATTCTTTTGCTCCAAAAAAATGAGAATCGTTTTTTCTCCAAAAATCGAAAGATTTTCACTCCAAACAATTGAGTATCTTTTTGGCTTTTTCTTTTCTTCAGAAGTTGATCTCCAAAAAATTGAACTTTTTTTTTTTTTTTTTTTGAAAAAAAAGGAGATGTTCTATAAAAAAAAATTGAAAGACTTCATTCCCCAAAACTTTTTTAGAGTAGATGAATTTTTATTCATTTAGGTACTCTAAAAAAATCATGAGTTGAAAGAAAATTTAATCTGAAAAACTTGGGAAAAATTTTTACTTCAGGAAGAATAAGAATTCTTATAGGTAGAATTTATTTTTTAAAAATTCCTTCAAAGTAGTTGGAAATTTATCTACTTAGGTAATCAAAAAATACAAAAAAAGAAAAAAAAATACTTTTCAAAAATTGAGATTTTTTTCACTTTAGAGAAATTGAAAAAAAATCGTTTTTTTTTCTCCAAAAAACTGAGCAAATTGTGATTTTTTTTACTTTTAAATTTAAAAAAATAAATAAAATAATAATGCATTTTTTTCAAGAAACTTGAATTTTTTTTATAAAAATTGTAAATCCCACTCCCTCCAATGGAGGGATTTTTTGTTTAAAATTAAAATTATTCTCACGCTTACCTATGTACTTACTACTTACTATACCTATACTTACTTCAAAAAAATTGAAATATTTTTTATTGCTAGAAAATTCTGAAAATTTTTTCTCAAAAAATCAGATATTTTTTCTTCAAAATTTGAAAAATATTTTACTTTAAAAAAACTTCAAGTAAAAATTGATTTTCACTCAAAAAAAATTGAATTTTTTTTTCTCTAAAAGAATTGAAAAAAATTCTCTTTAAAAAAGTTGTTTTTTTCTTCTCCATAACTAACGATGAAGTGAATTTTCATTTTTTTTTCAGAAGTAGGGATCAAGAGATCAAATCATATTGGAAGATTTTCTTGTTCAAAAAATTAAGTGACCCTTCCCCCAAAGGGGTAATTTTCCCACCAAAACATTGGTGTTTTTTTCTACTCAAAAAATGAGAGATTTTCTTCTCAACAAAACTAAACGATCAAACACAACAAAAATTTTCAAACTGACATACTAATTAATCTGCCGAAAAAAGTGAAAGATTTTTTCCCCAGAAATTGAATGAATTTTTTTCAAAAAATTTGAGAAATTTTTCCATCAATTTTTTGGTTTTAATAAATTAAGGTAAGTATTTTTTATCCCACGAAAGTTCTTAATTCTCATTTCTCTTCTTAGAAGAATTGAGAATTTTTTTGGGCAAAAAAATGTAAGATTTTTCTTCTTTAAAAAACACCTATAATAGGTTTTAAAATATGTTTTAATACGTGCGACTTCAATCTCACCTTTGATTGGCCTCATGAAAGAAGAGGAGAGGAAGTGATTATTATTTTTTAGTCACTACTAGTGAAGCAGTGACTAAATAAATAATGTATCCCTTGCTTAAAAATGATAATGAATAATGCGACTTGATGAATAAAAGTTAATTAAAAGTTAAAACTAAAACTTTTCCGCTGAAAATAAAATTTAAAAAAAATTAAAAACAAAGGACGTTAATTTTAAATTATGACAAACTTGTTCGCTTGGAGCGCTGATTGAACCGTGAACTCTGAACTAAATTTTGATTGGTTGTTGCTGGGTTGTTGATTGATGAGTTATTTTGATTGGTCTAGACTGATCGGAACGAGATGTGATAAGGCATGACCGTCTACATTTAACAGGCCAGGAAGGCTAAATTTGGCAACGTCAAGACGTAGGCTGACTTTTTGGTTTTTCCATAAGATGTAATGCTAATTCAAATTGCAATAAATCGAAAAATATCAATTTTACGAAAAAAGTCCAAGAGACCTTTTTTAAAGAAAATTGAATAAGTTTTCTATTGATATAGAATTTTTTTGGATTTGGTGAAATTTTTAGTGAAAAGTGAAAAATGCCAATTTCGTCAATTTCACTTAAATTCAAAAAATTTATATATGAATGGAAAGCTCTTTTAATTCTCTTTAAAAAAGGTCTCTTTGACTTTTTTTGTAAAATTGATAGTTTTCGAGTTATTGCATTATGAATTAGCATTGTGTCTTATGGAGAATCCAAATAATCAGCCTACGCTAATCAAAAAATGCGACGTTGCCAAGTTAGCCTTCCTGGCCTGTTAAATGTAGACGGTCATGGATAAGGTGAAAAGCGGAAACGGAAAAGCGGTTCATTTTTCATTTAATTTACTGATAATGAATAATGAATAATTACTTATTCAAATTTTCAAGCTTATGAATGAAATTCTAGTTTATTCCATTACGTGAGCAGTTTATTCGAATTTCTGTACAAGGATCGTAACTAAAGAATGAGTGGCAAGTGCTTTAGAATCACTCCATTCATGACAATTCTGAATCAACAGAAAATGTAAGTAAGTACGAATATAATGTGATTACGTTAACCACACTACATATTTTTAAAATATCACATTACAAACAAGCAGTATGATGAAGATCATTCCTGATCATCCAACATTCATAAGACGATTTGTTCTTAGATCGATAGTACGAGCTACTTACGATAACGACGACTACAGAAAATATTACAACAAGACTAATAATTATCCACGTAGTCGCATCTTTGCGAAATGCTTTGAAACCAGAAATAATCGACGGTCTTATATCTTTTTCAGAGATCGCCGCCGATTTCAAATCAGAATCAATGCTTTGATCATTTGCAATGGGAAGTTCCGGTGTTGGAAACTCATTCGATGCTATTCGAATATGTTCGGTGGTTGTAGTACGAAATTCACTCGGTAAAGTATAAGGCTTGCTAAAATACCCTTTCAACTTTTCATAAATGTCTGATATCATTTTATACATCATGGTATCGTTCGATGATTTAGATTCGTTATTGGAAATCTGTACGAGGTCCAATTCCAAAGCATGTGCTGGATATTCGGTGGCATTTGGTTCGTGTTTCGGTGAGTAGTGTTGATTTATCGAGATAATTTGTAGTAAATTGATCGATGTTGAGTTCAGATTTGACCTGGAAGTATCGTTTAAATATGGATCGAGCTTCGAGGTAGAGTTTGGTAAAAATTTCATAATGGTTTCGTTGCGATATAGTAAAGTATTGTTTACATTTCCGGAAACGGTTTTATTTCCAAACCACGTCCGATGGTTTAAATTGCGTTTGTAAATATTCCTTTTTTCGTTCGTAAACGTAGCTGGATCCGATTTTGAAATCAATTTTGGGTTCAGTTCGAACAAACGGTTGCATTCGAAGCGGTTTGAATTCAAAGACAGGATAAATATCAGTATCGAAGATAGAATTATTTGTATCGCCCATTTTATTCTTTTCATTTCGATCTGGAAAAAAAATCATTCGGTAGTAGGTATCTAATGCTGATTTTTTTATACTGGATTAGAAACTATTTCGAGAGTTGAATCGATAGGTATGCTTTTAGAAGGGCAGTGACGTTAAGAGGGCGTCTCGAATAACTGAAAATCCGCGTTAACGCTAAAGCGCATTTAACATTCTTTATCCAATTGGATTAAAGGGTGAAATTTGTATTTACTTGGGGAGGTTCTGTGACTTGCGCAAGAATTGCAAAAGCTATCTACACGAGTTGTTGTTTTTTAGCTGATGAATTTTTCGTTGCTTCTCCACCTCCTCCTTCACTCAGTTATATTGCTTAACTCAGGCTATTCGCGTTAATATAATTTTTTCAAAAATAATAAATTAAAAAAAAGTCCAATTAAGTAGATTAGTATATTCAAGATTATTCTACATCATTTGTATTTACATCTGTGTATTTTTTGTCGTTCACTCTAGAAACTAATTTTACCACCGACACAAACTTCATTAAAAGAATTAAAAATACGATAAATAGAAAAAGCTGAACGAGCATTAGAATTCTGTGATCGGTTAAAAATGGCCAAAATTCGGCTCCATCTACCACTACCGCAGCTGACAATCGCGACTCGGAAGGGATTCTTTTATTTGGATATTGATTCGGTAATAACTTCGAGTCGTACGATTCGTAATATAAATCGTAATCGTTTTGGTTGGAAGGCGAGACATATTCGTAGTATTCGTTTGAGAAATTCGGAGGCATTAGATAGGTTTAGGTAGACCTAAGATACGAAGCTGAAAAAAATAATAATACTTACTTGAATGCGATTAATGAAATAATGAAGTTGAAATTAATCTAATACTCACATTGAATGAATGAAACTGAACTAGCAAATGATTGCATATTATGACGATTTAGCTTCACTTGTTTCGTTATTGAAAGTTGAAGGTTCGTTGAAGAAAAAAGTGGGTCGAAGTGGTTATATTTTGTAAATAAGTTTCAGTAAAAATGACGAAAAAGAAGTATAAATTGTCCGAGGTCACGAAAGAGGCATTGGGCCTTCGAGTTTGAACTTTGAAAATGTAAACTATGAATTAAATTTATTGTAAATATCTTTCATATTCGAAGGCAAAAATTTGCAAAAAATAATGCCAATCTGCAGTTTCGCAGGTGTTTCAGTGTTTCAAGGTGTTTCATAAAATGCTACATTGTGCGCTTCAGGATTGTCCAAGTTGAATAAAAGTTGACAAATAAAACGAATTTATCCAAAAAAGAAGAAAAAAAAGAATGAATGAATGAATAAATAAAATATAAATAAAAATTGAAAATTGATTTTTAAAAATTCGTTTGAAATATTGTTCTTTTAAAAAGTAAAAAGGGGTGAAAATTAATATGAAATAAAAAATGTTGAAGTTGATGAAAAATTGGTTTGAATTATTTTTTCTAGAAAAAATTATTAGTTTTGTTGGAGGTTTTGTTTTATTTCAGAAACTCTGACAATCTAACGAAAATTAAACAATCAGTCAACAAATTTTTTGAACAGCAAAGGTGTAATCAGTCTTTAATGGCAACCTTTTGACAATTCATTTGTGCAATTTTATTAAATTTTTCAATTCCTTTGAAATTTGGAGGCTTTCAAAATTTGATAAAAATCTGAACTTTGGCACTTTTCAAATTTTATTCAGTTTTTGGTGTTTTAATAAACTCTACAATTTATCTACTCGTAAAAATTAAGAGCACTTTTTCAAATCTAGGAAATAAATTTTTAAAAATTGGAATTTTTAGTGTCTGCTTAATTTTTAAAATTTTTATGCATTTTTTAGATATTGAAAAAAAAATGCAGAAAATTTTCTAAAAAAATTATGAGAATATTTCTCACTATTTTTACAAATTTTTTTACAATATTAGCAAAGAATTTAAGAACTTTGTAAAATTTCAAATAAAGAAAAAAAATCAAAATCATGAAACTCCAAAAATTCTGAAATATTTTAAAATTTTATTTAAAAAGTTAATAGGTCAATCTTTGGAATTAAACAAAATTAAAATAAGGTGAAAAAAGTAAAATTAGACAAAAATTGGAATTTTAAAATTTCAATTGTTAGTACCAGCTTTGAAATTCAGATTTTATCTTCATAATTTCGAGAAAATTCGAAATGTGACAATTTTAAAATTTAGCATTTTTTTTTATAAATTTTAAAAGTTGGTTTGTAAAGTTTGGTGGATTTTCAAAATTGGTACAAATTTAACACAGATATTTAGATGAAAATTCAAAATAAAAAAAAAAAGTCAAAATTTAATATACTTACAAATTAAAATTTTGGTATTTTCCAAATATTGATAAATACTTATTCAAAATACTCGTAGGATCAGTTTTTAATATTTTGATAAATTTTTTCATGATTATTCAAATCTTTCAATTTGATGAAAATTCAAAATTCAGTCATTAAATTTTTTTCTGAAATTGAATTAATTTTTGATAGGTATACCTATTTAATTATTTAAAATTTGTAAAATTTTAAAAATTTGGTAAAAATTCAGAATTGGCAAAATTTTAAAATTTGATTAAAATTGAAATCATTTTGATAATATTTGAATTTGAACGTAGAGAAACAAGTATCCAAAATTGGATGGATTTTTAATGTTTAATAAATTTTTATAACTTCTAAAATTTCAAGTTGGGTGATTTCTAAATTTTAAGTATTTTTTGATAGTGAATCCATTTCTAATATTTTCAAAATTTATTTTTGATTTGGAAAATTTTTAAAATTTAGTAAAAATTCAAAATTTTTGATTAATTTCAAAGTTTTAATGAAAATTGGTATTTTGATAATGTTTGATTTTCTTACCTAATAAAAAAGTATTCAAATCGGATCAATTTTTAATTTTGGTTAATTTCTGTGTTTCTAAAATTTTTGGTAAAAATTCAAAATTTGATCATTTTTAAATTTTAATAAATTATTTTTGAAATTTAATAAATTTTTCATGTTTTTAAAATTCAGCAGGTGAATCTTTGAGGAAGCTTTGAAAAGTTTGTATAAATTCGAAACTCAAAAAAATTTCAAAATTTGATGAAAATTAGAATTTTTATAATTTTTGAAATATTTTAGTACCTACCTGAATATTTAAATTTGAATCATTTAAAATTTTATTAATTTTTAAAATTCAGATTTTATCTTCAAAGTTTGATAATTTTTATATTTCAATAAATTTTTGAAGTGACCAATTTTTTTAAATTTTCGAATTTAGTAGGTATTTACCTTAAAAATTTGGTCATCTTTGAACTTGAGTTAAAACTGAATCCATTTTAGATTTTGATAAATTTTCTACAGTTTCAAAATTTTGGAATTTTTAAATTTCAAATTTGGAACATTTTTCATTTTGTGGAAGTTGTGTTGAGCTGTTGAAGGTCCTCTAAGTGTGCTTCTTTTTGTTTTTAGATATTATCGGACACCCTGTATCGAAAAATTTGATTGAAATCATTTTTTTTTCAAAATTAAAAATAACGTGAAAATCTATTTTAAAATAAAATCTTCTTTATTTTAGAAATACAAAATGTAAAAGAAATTGTGGAATTATTTTTTTCAAATATTTTTATGAGATGAATAAATTGTTAGGTTTTTTCTCGAATAAAACAAAATGAAATATGGAAAGGAAAAATGGTTTAATTTTTTTTTTTCAGAATAAGGAAAAATTGATAAGTACGTACTTATTTCTTTCAAAATGAATTAATGTTGATTTAAATTTTTTTCGGAATTTAAAAAAAAATGTTGCAAAATATAAAATTAATAAAAAATAAGTGTAATTTTTTTTTCAAAATAAAAAAATTAGAAAAATTATTTCAATTTTTTCCAGCAAAAATTAATACCTAGGTAAAAAATTTATGTATTTTTTTTTTAAATTGAAAAAATGTAAAAACTGAACATAAATAGGCTTAAAATTTGAAAATTTTAAAAACTGCTGAAAAATAAGTTTAAAAGTAAAAAGTTGGACAATTTTGAAATAATTTTTACAAAAAAAAACCAATTATTTTAATAAAAAAGTTTTGGTACGTTGAAATTTTGTAAAATTTAATTTCCACTCCCTTTGGACAATTCCAAATTATACGACTGTGTGACCTCTTCCTATCCATGTGCCACCCCCTGCACTATTGTTTATGCGAAAATAAACGGCCATCAATTATAAATGCCAAACTTGGATCAAAATAAACAAAATTTTATCTAATGTAATTAATTTTCCAAATGTAAAATTTAAGATAGTGATTAATTCCGGGAGTTATTTATTCATGAGAAATTAAATGTGTAGTTTTTCCGTAAATTTAATTTCTTTTCAATATAGTTCGTCAAAATTAACATGGTAAGTACCTTGCACTTTTTTCACTATTTTTGTTCACCTAACAGAACCTTACGTCAAAGTTCGTATTTCTAAAATCAAATCAAATTTTACAAATGGTCCTTTTTTTCAACCTTTTTTTTTTAGCAAGAAATAATCTCCATTCATGTTGGACAAGCAGGAACGCAAATTGGTAACGCTTGTTGGGAATTATATTGCATAGAACATGGAGTTCTACCAAATGGTTTCCTCACTGCCGATGTCGCCCCATGCAGTCTTCGAGACTCTGAAACATTTACAACGTTTTTCGAAGAAACAGTGGTAGGGAAATATGTACCAAGGGCTGTGTTTGTCGACTTGGAACCCAACGTTATCGGTAATTACCACATTATTAAGTTCAATTAGTGTTTTGGCGAGGTATCTAATCTGAAGGAATTTTCTCTATTTAAAGATGAAATTCGAAATAACCAATTCCAACATTTTTTCCATCCTTCTGGGTTGATTTCTGGTAAAGAAGATGCGGCTAATAATTTCGCCAGAGGGCGTTATACCGTTGGAAGAGAATTATCTTCCGCTTTATTCACTGCTATTAGAAAAGAGGCTGATTTATGTAACAATTTAGAAGGATTTTTTATATTTCATTCGATGGGTGGTGGGACAGGATCCGGATTGACATCTTTATTGATGGAGCATTTGACCCAGGAGTATGGGAAGAAGCATAAATTACAATTCATTATATATCCATCTCCTAGGGTAAGTTATTAATTTCTTACTTCGATGGTTGTTCCATTTAATGATATATTTATTCCATCTTTGTACAGTTATCGACGACGGTAGTCGAACCATACAACGCCGTACTCACCACCAGTGACACCATCGAGAGCAGTAACTGCGCCTTTCTCACCGATAACGAAGCCCTCTACGATATTTGTTCTCGTCATTTAGACATGGAACTGCCCAGTTACGTAGATCTGAATCGTATCCTGGCTCAAGTGATATCAGCTCTGACAGCATCGAAACGTTTCGAAGGCTCTATCAACGTCGACTTGACCGAATTCCAAACTAACCTGGTGCCTTACCCGAGAATACACTTTCCACTCATCTCGTACGCTCCGTTTTTCTCAATCCAGCGAGCCAATCACGAAATCGTCACTATATCCCACCTAACTCGCATGTGTTTCGAAAAAAACGCTCAAATGCTGAAATGTGACCCCAAACATGGCAAATATATGGCCTGTTGTATGCTATACCGTGGCCTAGTGCCACCCAAAGAGGTGAACTCTTCGATCCAGGTGATCAAAGCGAGCCACATACCGTTTGTCAAGTGGTGCCCGACTGGTTTCAAAGTAGGAATCAATTACCAACCTCCGGCCTCCGTACCCGGTAGTAATTTAGCCAAAGTGGATTTGGCCTGCTGCGCTGCCAGCAATACCACAGCTATTGGCGAAGTTTGGGCGAGAATAAATTACAAATTTGATTTAATGTTCTCGAAAAGAGCCTACGTTCATTGGTACATCGGCGAAGGTATGGAAGAATCTTCGTTCGTCGATGCCAGAGAAAACTTGGCAGCTTTGGAGAAAGATTACGAAGAGTGTGCTCACGATGGTGACCAATCGAGTACTTCTGGCGAAGAGTCAGAAGGCGAAAGTGTCACTACTGGGGATACTTCGACCGCGTTTCCGATCATCGAAGATGCCAGCGAAGATGGTCAACAGTAGTGGGGTTTTTTTTAGGGTTTCTTGTTGATGAAGTTGTGTTAAAGTTTCGGTTTATTTTGTAATCATGTGGTGGATTTTTATTAAAGTGGCGAATATTTTTAGTGGTATTTTTAATAATTGTGAAATTCTCCTGTGTTTGTGTTCTTATTTGTTGGTTTTGTTTTGAAATTTTTTATCGTGGTTGTTTTATTTTTTTAGATGGGGAAAATTGTAATTTTAAAATCTATGTAAGATATGTAGGCCTATATATTTTTTTTGTAAATAAAGTGGTAAATTTAACTACGTGATTTTTTTCACAGTTTGTATTTCATTAGGTATTATAAAATTATCTATAGCTGGGTAAAAGGGTGCGAATCTTATTTTTAATTAGTGTGAGTACATACTTATGTATATTGAACAAGGAATAATCAATATTATTGACATTTAGAAAATTAATCCATATAATTAATATTTTCAAAAGAAGAACTCAATTCGGACCATTTACGTTCTTGAACACGTTCGTAATTGTTACATAAATTGCCATAGGTACTCGTGGAAACCTCGTCGAAGCATTTGGACAAAACTTCTCTGATAGGAGATGGTAATTTTGGATACAAATTCGGATACATTTCGATTAAATCGTTTAAGTGAATTGTACCTCCGGTTTTGAACTTGTCCACATTCGAATATAATGATCTGAAAAGAAAACAAAATGGAGGAATAATTAAGGAAACATTTCAAAAATGAATTTGAATGAATATAAAATTGTTTTAAAATTTTTTGATGAAAATGGGTCAAAATATTGAAAGGAATTTATTTTAAAAGAAAATTTAAGAACTCAAGTTCTGAAAAATTAGTAAAAAAATTTAATATCTAATAAATATTTATGACACCATTCGTGACTGGCAACCATGGTAGGAGCTCAATTTTCAAAAACGTTTTTGGAGAAAAAATTTCATTTTTTGAAAGAAATATCTTTCAGTTTTTCAGAGAAAAAATTCGCAAATCTAGGTATTTGGATAAAACAGAAAATTTATCTCCTTTTTGGAATCAAAAATTTTTTAAGAGTAAAACATTTCTCATATTTTTTAAAGTAACAATTTTTTTCTATTTCTTTGAGCTAAGAATTTTCTCATTTTTTTAATAAAAAATATTCCTCAATTTTTTTAATGAAACAGAATACTCCATTTTTTTGAGAAAAAACTTCATCTTATTAAAATAAAAAAATGAAAACTCATTTTTTTGGAGTCAGCATAAAAAAATTTCAACTGTTTTGAAAAAGCACTATTCGAGAATGTGGGGGGAGGGTAACCTAAAAAATTCTGAATTTAAAAAAAATGGAAAATTCGAATTTTTTACAGATCTTTTTCTTCAATTTTTTGAAGTTGACGTGAGAAAAATTCCTAATTGTTTTGAAAGAAGCTTTTCAATCTTTTCGAAGGAAAAATTCTTTTAATTTTTTTTGGAGGAAATGTCTCTTTTTAATTGGAAGTAAAAAATTTTCTCAACTTTTCTGAAAGAAAAAAAAAGGTGAAAAAATTATCAAAGTATTTGAAGAACAGGTTTTCATTTTTTAGAGGGAAAAAACCTTTTTTTTGTTTGTGAAAAAAAATCCTCAACGTTTTTAAGAAAAAAATACCCTTTTTTAAGAAAGTAAAAATTTTTTCAATTTTTTTGAAGTAATTACCTAATATTCGAAATGTTTTTTGGAGCAAAAAAAAAACTTCCCTTGAAATGAAAAAAAAATAAAAAAGTGAAGTCTGCGTAAAAATTTTCAATTTGTCTTGAAAAATCTTTTCAGTTTTTTTGATGAAAAAATTTCTCATTAGATATTTTTAGAGGAAAAAAACTAAATTTCTCAAAACATTTTTACTTTTTTTTGGAAGTGAAATTTTTTTTAATTTTCTTAAAATATGAAAATTTCAATTTTTTAAAATGAAAAAATTTCAATTTTTTTGAAATGTAAAATTTTTTGTTTTTGAAATGGGGGAAATTTTTAATTATCATTTTTTTTAATAAGGGAAAAATGATTTTTTTGAGATGAAAATTTTTCAATTCGTTTAAAATGAGTAAAAAAATAAATTTTTTAAAATAAAAAAATTCCAATTTTTTTGAAATAAAAAAATTCCAATTTTTTTGAAATAAAAAAATTCCAATTTTTTTGAAATAAAAAATCCTAATTTCTCTGGAATGTTTTGCAACATTTTCGAGTCGACGTAAAAGTTTCTGTTTCTCAAATCGTTTTGAAAAAAAAAAAAAAAAAAAACTTTCAACTTTTTTTGAGAAGAAAGTCACTCAATTTTTTCGCAGAAGAAAATCTCTGATTTTTGGTACCGTTTTTTTTTTTTTTTTTTTTTTTTTTCAATTTTTGAGCGTTACTGTAAAAAATTTGCTATTATTGTTTTATGGTAAAAACAATAAAACCTCACTTTTTTTTAAAGAAGAAATCTCCTAGTTCTTTCTGGGAGAAAACGTTTTCATATCCTGTAAGATTTCCAATAGGCCAAAATGTACATCAGAGAAAATCCTCAATAAACTGGGGTACAGTTTGAAAGTACATATCTATAATGATGGTGTCGAGCTATTTTTGACAAAACTCCTTTCTTTCTTTCTTTTTTTTTTTTTTTTGAGAAAAAAATTCCTAAATATTTTTTGGCAAAATATAAATTTTTTCACGAAGAAAAAAATAATAATTAGGTATATTTATCATTTTAAAAATTAAAAATTTGTAAATTTAATAATTTTTTTGTTCAAAAATCTGAAGGAGAAAAAGCGAAATAAAAACTTGGAATTATTCAAGAAAAAATCTAAAAAAATTTATATTAGAAAAATGAAATATGAGTAAGTTGGCACCTATGTAAATACTAAGTAGGTGTACTTTTAAAATTAAAGATCTGAAGAACCTTGCAAAAAAAAATTTGATGTTGATGAAAAAATTTGAATGGAAGTGTTTTTAAAAAATTGAAAATTTGATTTAAAAAGTGACGAAAAATCTACTGGAATTGTAATAAAATGTTGGAAAATTATTAAATGACAAATATATTTTTAAAAAATCAATGAAAAAAATCGAAAAAATTGGATTTAAATCTATGCATTTTTTTGATTGAAAATCTAAATAAATCTGGATCAAAAATAAGTTGAAAAATGTTTTTCTTAGTAAGAAAAAATCTGTTTCTAAAATTAATTTCCATAAAACCGAATCACTGCAACCTAGCTAACAATAGCACATTTCTTTGCCGAACTCGCAAATCGCAGGCGCATTATATTTTTACTCATTTCGTGTAATACTCACTGTCGACTACGTATTGTTTTGGTGATATCATTAGGGACGTGTTTCAAACAATTTTCACATAGTTCTGTTGCCCCTGCGCTAACTGATGGATCCTCATATACTTGTTCTGAACCAGAGGTACTACTTTTCTTACGTCTTGACATGTATGATCTAATTTTTGGCAATAATTTATTCATACTGTTTCTCATAGAACGGGTACCCGTTCCCTGTGAATCAAAGAAAATGATCACTCTAGAAATTACTCAAAAGAGGTGTTCTTTTGTTGAGCCACCTACTAGTTGTTCCTCTACAGGTTCGTAAACGTCGTAGTCATCATCCTCCACAGTGTATTCGAGTACTGGAGCACAACGACTTGATGAAGCGAATCTGCTCCTAGATGATCCCTTTGTGTGATTCAAATAGGTTCCTTTGAGACGTTGATTCAAACTTTGTATCAACATTCCTCTAGAACCCTATGAGTAATAATTTATTTTCAAGATAACTTATATCGAAATTTGAGTGGAGAATTTATCTAGAAATATTATTGTATACTTACAGCGCTAGAAGAACTTTTCAATGTAGTATCGATACTAGCCCTTCTTCTCCATCCGGAGCTAAATTTTCTCGATAAATTACTGCGTGGAGAATCATCGTAACATACTTTCGATTCGCAATTTCCATAATAACTGTCTGTTTCATTGTTACATTCCTCAGTTGAGCAGCAGTTGTGATCCTTCCCATAAGGATAACCATCGCTTTCAGCACTTTCAGTTTGAGACGCTCCGTAACCGTGGTCACTTTCAGATTCAGAAGTCACATTGGAATGTTTTCGCGAAACAGCAGAACACGACGATTGTGAACTTATTCCCGAATCTTTGTTTTCAGAGGGCACTAGACAAGCGTTCACATTAGTACAGCCAGCTGCAGATTGTCGTTGAACGAAGCACAAATCGGCATAAATTACTTGACCTGGTTGCAATTTGTCTTTATTCGATTTGGTGGCTGGATTTTCAGAGTTGTGGTCTTCGCTTAATAACATTTTCAACTGTTGTTTGACTTGCAGTGTGCTAGGGTCGAAGTTTGGATCGGTTGAGAGAACTTTAAATTTTACTGGTGCCTTGTACGCTAAATTTGAACAACCAGATGACGACTCGTTGCTAGATTGAGAGATGTGACTGCATTTGTGGTCGTGTTGGTTCGAGATTTGACAATTTTCTTCGGTGGATTTGCTTTTTGATTTTTTTGTATCGGATTTACCATTTTGAGATGCATGAGCACAATGTGACTGGGACTGGATCTCGGAATTATCAGCATTAACTATAGATTGATGAGAACCAATGGTCTTTTTGCTACATCCTGCTGAAGAATTGGTATACCATTCTCTGGAAGGAGCAGCTTGACATTCTCGATCATTATAATGCTCTTCGCAAATTTCAACATTGGTAACATCATAAATCGATGAACTATCCTTTGATGTCTCATTAGAGACATCATAAATGGAACCTCCTGTTTTATCTGTACATGCGCTGATTGTTCTAAAATAATCTTCAGTTCGTGATTCGGAACTTTGTGTGCGAGAAGATGACTCGTTATCTGTGTTCATATAGCGTGAATTTGTTGAAGCATTCGAAGAATTTGGATAATTGCATGAACTTGATTTGGACTTTGATTTACATTTGGACAAAGCAGAAGATTTGGTGCTGCGACTCTCGCTGCAATGATCCTGATCACTGGTTGAAGATTTCGATGGAAGGCAATCGTAATTTTCCTTTGATTTTCCTGAGGATGAATCGTAAATGGCATAACATTGTTCGTCTTCATTTTGGTGAGAACACACTGAACTTGATGATGATAGCACATCTTCATATAATTTGGATTTCGCTGTTGATGAACAAGAATCAGCACTAGAACTTTTGTTTGTCTCTCCTTGTGAATAATTTGAACTTATTGTTGATGGGCAATCATTTTTTGATCTGGATTTCCTTGGAGATGAACACGATTCAACACTTGCCCGATTCTTTTTCTCGTGTTTGGAATTACCTGAACTTGAAGTTGATGGACATTCATCTTCAGATTTGGATTTCCGTGTTGATGAACCCGATTCATTGTTACATTTGTTGTCTTCATTATGCTGAAGACTACTTGCAGTGGATGTTGATAGGAAATCATCGGTTGCTTTGGATTTGCACGTTGATGAAGCAGACGCATCAAGTCCATGTCCTTTTTTCTGGGAACTACCTGAACTTGATGAAGCTTGACTGGATTTGGTTCCAATGCAGCAAGATCCCCGATGACATTTTTTATGAACTGAAATGGTTGAAGGTTGAATGCATGGTTGTTTATGGAATCCTACGCTTTTTATTTTATTCGATCCCAAGACAACTGGTAGCTGGATTGGGATATGGATTTGTCCTTCTCGTCGTTGAATTTCATTGATTCTTTTAATGACCATGTGCGGATCTCTGTAATGGTTGCATTTTGAACATATGCTATTCGAAGTGTCCAGATTCTCATCATGAGCTGTAATTAGTAGAAAAAAACAAAACTACATTAATTCAAAGTACAATATCCAAAATCAAGCACAAACTTACGTAAAATTTTCAGTTTTATGTTAACATTCATTACGATTTCTAGAAAGATATTTTAAAACTCACATCCTCGATCAGATGTTGATAAGAAAGTATTCATCAAAAAAGATCTCAACCTTTTCACCATCAAAATCGTTGGACGATAATATTGCCTCATGCTTTACCAAGGTCTATAAATATTTATACGTTTAAAAGTGGAAACATTTCCCAATATAACGAAACTGAAAGTTTTTCGAAATAGAATAAACAAACTTAAAATTTCGTCACCTTTTTTCGATGTGAAAGAAGATTTTTTTCGACAACTCTGGGTACTTGACACAGTTTCATCTTTTTCCTCTTTTTCTGCGCTTTCAGTTTTTTCGATAATTTCATTAGGCGTATCAATTTCAATACACGATTCCATCTCTATGCTATGATGACTTCTTGAACTCAAAGTATGAGTTGATGGTGTTTTTGATGTTTGAACTTCAGCTTCACTCGTCAGCGTTGACGATTCACCGAGTGATTTCAGTCTGCGAGTGACTGTGGTAATTTTGGAGACCAAAGTGTTTCTCCAGCTAGTATCACAATGAACCACGTCCATTGGCTGTTCTTCAGTGGCAACTTCTCTATATTTTAATTTTTTCTCATCTTTGGGATTGTTGTCATTCAGTGCAATGGACATTTGCGAATTTCTCGAGTATATTGTGAAACTCACGACTAATACGACTGTCACGATGAAAACCGATAAAATCAATAGTACTAGAGCGTTGTTTGTGTCGTTATTTTCGCTGGGTAATGATTTCCCGGTTATCGAAGCGATGTTTTTTTCATTTCCTGTGTCTGGGTGATTCTTTGACTGAAAAATTGAAGCAGATGAAGTTAGAGATCACAGATGGTCAAAATCAATAGAGAAAAAAATCGTAAAAATCATAAAAATCAGAATAAATCATAATTTAAAATCATCAAAATAAAAAATTGAATAAAAAAAACTATACCTCCAATTCCGTCAAGGTTTAGAAATCGGAATTTTTTCCAGCAGAAATGAAAAATTTCTCTTACAAAACTTGAGAGAAGTATTTTTCTCAGAATTTTTATTAAAAATGAATATTTTCTATGCGTGAAGAAAATTTAAAAATCTTTTCAGCACTATTTTGTTGAAGACACAAAAAATTATCTTGAAATTTTTGTGTGAGCAAATACCTATTTTAAAATTTTTCTGAATAAAATCAAAAATCCTACAAAAACTTACAAAAATTATGAATTTTTCTTTAATTCCAAAAAATCATGTACTCAAAACATTTTATTTGAAAGGAAATATTTTAAAATTTTTGGAAAAATTCAAAAATCCTATCAAAATTTCATATATTTAAATATAAAAAATAGAATTTTTTTTTTTTTTTAAATTTCTATTTTTCGTGAGAAAAAAAATCAAAAAATTTGTCAACAATTTTCAAAAGAGGAAATATTTTTTTGAAATCGTCAATTTTTTTTGAACAAAGGAAATAAATATTTTAAAACTTTCCTTGAAACATTCAAAAATAAAATATGTTCTGATTCAATAAAATTATACCTATTTTTGAAAAGAAATATTTCAAAATTTTTCTGAAAAGAAAATCAAAAATTCTATCAACCTTTTTTTCAAATCCAAAAAATTAGTAGGTATTTGTTTTTTATTGAGGAGGAACATTTTAAAAATTTTCTCGTTAAATAAATTTTTTTTTGAAAGAAACATTCCCAAATTTTTTTGGGAAAAAATCTGTTTATAATGATTATTGATTAGTGATTACCTACTTATTAAAGAAGAAATCGACTAACATTTTTTTTGAAAGAGAACACTTGAAAGAAAAAATTAAAAATTAATAATTTTTTTCAAACTTCACTATAAAATTAGTACAAAATTTTTTTGAAAGAATTTAAAAATCAATAAAACTTGGTATAGGTAAGGAAATTTTTCAAAATTTTCCTTGAAGATTCGAAGTTTTGAGTTAGGTACATTTTTTCACAAAAAGTGCAATCAATTTTTTTTAGAGAAATACCTACTTTAAAATTTTCTTGGGAATTTTATTTTAAAATTGATGATTAGTTTTTTTAGTTTTAAAAATATAGGTACATAATAATAAGACTAATTTTTTGTTTTAAAAATAAATTTTTTCTGAAAAAAGTGAAATTTTCTGTCCGATTTTTTTTTAAACAATAGTTAACTCAAAAAAAATTGCCAAAGAATTTTTTTGAACGAAATATTTCAAAAATTTTCTAAAAAATTCAAAACTCTATCAAAATTTTGTTTAAAAATTTCAAAAAATTTGGTTTAAAATAAAAAAAAATAATAATAAAATACGTAAGTAGGTACCTATTTTAATTTTTTTTTGAAAAAAATCACAATTAAAAATTATTATTTCACGAAAAATTCAAAAATTCTAGATACCGCTTTCAACTTCTTCTTTACGTACAATTACATAAAAAATTCATGATTTTTTTCAATGTACCAAAAATTTGTTCACAAAATTTCTTGGGAAATTATATTTAATCTCATAAAAAGCTTCTAATTTTTTTAATGAAAATAATTGAGTATTTCTAAATTCTGCTGGAAAAAATTATAAATTGCTATGAGATTTTTTTTGAGAGAAAATATCTAAAAAATTTTCTTTAAAAAAATCAAAATTAATTTTAAAAATATTCCATAGAATATTGTCCATATTTAAAAAAATTTTCCTTGATAAATTCAAAAATCCTCTTTTTTTCAATTTCCGCAAAAAATTACAATTATTGTTTTCTTTTTTGTAATCACACAAAACAATAACGTACTCCTGAAAACCGACGCTTATGCAATTCTATTAACATCAATTCATGTTGGCATGAATCTACCCGTACCTACATATTTTCGTTGATAGTAAGAAATTCACTTGCATAACATACCGTAAAGTTTTTTCAAGGTCATTCCCTGAAATTCATTTTCCACTTATAATAACGACACGTCATAATTACTTACATCAGAACGTAGTGCTTTTCTATGCAAGAGATTAATATCACTTTCTTTATGAATTTCATTAATAGTGAAATTTTCCTTGAATGCATTTTTCTTCGTAATCGAACCAGACGTATTTTCCATTTCTGTACTATTTATCGTAAAATTGGCCAATAAATGATGATCAATCTGCTGAAAATTTTTCAACAAATCGGCTCTTTCAGCGGTATCATGTTTTTGTTGTTGTAATTGCAGGTGATCCGATGATAGCAATGATATTGTGGACGTGGATTTAATATCGTTTCGCAACATTGCCTTACTTTTTGCGAATTGTAGGTATGCGAGAGTGATTACGATTTGCATAATGGACATTTTATTTCTGCAATAAAAAATTGTTAATGTCACGATAAAGAACTTGGTCTACGTGAACCCATAAAATGTACAATGGCCAAATATTTCAAAGCTGTCTGTCACTATATAGAAAAAGCAAAAAGAAAAACTACCGTGTGCATAACAATCTATAAAGCCAACAAACTACACGTGAATAACGCACCATTTACTCGATCACAAACATTTTATTTATTTTAGGAAAAAAAATAATAAATAAAATAATAATTATAGAACGTATGCACTATGCAAGTATCTCGTTGAAAGAAATACAAAAATAAATTATTCAAAATAAAAGAAATTTGGTCGATTCGTGTAAGTAGGTATAAGTAATTAAATACAAGCAACATGTTAAATAATCCACTTACGGATTACTATACGTAGGTATAATTTAAGGAAAAAGAAAATAATTACATTAGGACACAATATTGGATTTATATAAAACAAATTTTTATACATAAAACAACATATCACACACATATAAAAAATACATTTTAAAAATACAAGCACATCAAAACGTAGAACTAATCGCGTTTCAACAAATCGAAATTATTTTTAGACAAGATCATTCGTATACAGTGTTGATTTTTTTTGTTTATTTACAAAATTTAAAACAACGTGTGTTTAACGTAGGTATTTTGATAATTGGGAAACCTATTTAAAAAAAAAAAAAAAAAACTCAAAACAGGACTAGTTAAACGATATTTGACCCTCGCATTGCCACATTACTCGTATAGTATAAAGTTAACGTACATCAACACTTATGGCACAATATTTACTCATCCGATATGGAGCACTTCCATTCAGGCCAAAAAACAACCTATTAGCTTAATCATTTGTACAAAAGTTGGAAAAATTCAAAAAGCTAATAAAAAATAGTAGGGAACCAATCAAGTATTTCGGATCAATGGTGTTCTTGGTATGGAATCCGGTAACGTGGTAACTTTAGCGATTGCGCACTCGATTGGCTCGTTTTTATCGATGGATTGCCCATTAGGTAACTTATCAGAGTCTTTCGAATGTCTCGAGTTGCCATTTTCCAAAGGTTCTTCCAAATGTTCCCAGACTGATTTTGGAGCCGAGGAATTTGAATCATTCATCAACCTTTCGGTTTGTTCGGAATTTCCTTCGGTTGGGTATTTGTTCTTAACTATAGGCATTTTGCCGTTTTCTGGTAGCAGAGAAACATCTTGCAGTTCAGCACCGTCATTTGTAGGGGCAGGTTCCCAATTTTTATGACTAGAACGCTGACCGAGGTAAATTCCCAAACAAATTATAATAACAATTATGATGGCTAAGCAGGGAATAATGTAACCCAAATTGAACGTATTTGAATCATCTTTTTGTAAAGCGTGAGATACGCCCGAGTCGATGCTAGGAGATATTTTAGCGACCAAAGATTCCGTCGATGAATGAGGTGCTTCTGATTTAGATGCAGAGGAAGCATCTGGCGCAGGCGGGGGTGTTTCTTCCGATGGAGAAGGATTTTGCGCCTGTGACGAAGTTACTGGCTCAGGTGAGGGAGATTCAGGAACTTGTGTGGGGGCTGTTTCTGTATTTGGTTCAGGATTAGCCTTGGAAGGCTCTACCGGTGGTACTGGTGTTTCTGGTTCAGATTTGGTAGATTCTGACGATGGTGTTGTTGTTTCTGGTTCAGGATTCGAAGGTTCTGGTGATGGTGATGGTGGAGGTGAAGGTGAACTAGATTCAGTGTTATCTGCTGGCTTTTCAGTTTCTGGAACCGCAGGGTTGGCAGCAGTTTCAGTGTTGGTATTGTTAAGTTCATCTTTGTAAGCTGTAACATCAGTTGTTTTCTCACTCGCAGATTGGTCAACAGTTGTTGGTGTTTCCGTTGCTATTGGAGAAGAACTACCTTGCTTAGTTTCATTATCTTCTTTATTATCCGATGTTTGGCTTTTTTTAGTTTCTTCAACATCCGGTACATCGGTGCCAGACTCTCCTTCAATGCTGCCAGCGCCACTACCTTCATTAGAAATTGAATCACTTTGCATTTCATCGATGTAAGATTTTTTATCATAAGGAACTACCTCATCACGTTCGAAGTCATCCTGAATATTATCTTTCTTGCCCTTCTGATGTTTCTTCTTATCAGGCTTTTCTTCTGGCAGAATTTCATTGGTGTTTAATCCCTTATCATCTTCATCTTCATCTGGTTTCAAGGCAGCCAGTTCAGCCATACATATTGCCATGTAAGGCACATGCGCTGATTGTCTACCCCTATACTCTGCCGGATACATGCATTCCATTCCATTATTTAAAAATATCACCGGTTTGCCAGAAAGACGATCTTGGAAGCTGAGTGTGCTGCATGTGCAATTAATTGGATTCTCACTCAGGTCGATCTCTCTGAGCTTTGGCAAACGTTCTATTTCTGCGATAGGAACATGTGTAATGCTATTTCTGCCCAAGTTTAGTAACCTTAACCCTTCAGGCAAAGTATCTTCTGCAATAGTTGAAATTTCATTATTGTACAGGGTTAGAAATCTCAATTTTGTTAAACTTTTGAACATTTTCTGTGGTAACTTTTTAATACCACACGATGATAAATCCAATTCGGTGATACTTTTCGATATCAACAATGGTTTATTTTCGAGTGTCCGTAAAGGATTATTTTGCAAATTGGCGTACGTTAATTTTGCATTATGGACGAACATCGTTGATTCTATTGTTTCGATGAAGTTATTCGATAGGTCGATTTCCTGCAAATATTTTAAAGTTTCGAAAGCATGTTCTGAAACATTTGTCAAAGAGCAGTTCATCATGTAGAGGTAATTCAACTGCGGAAAAATAACGTTGAGGTCTTTTGGAATGTCACATTGGTCTTGAGATTCAGACATGCGTAATACTAGAACGTGAATATTGGCGAATTCTGGCTGGTTCATGCTGATTTCTGAACATCTCGCCGATTGTAGTCCGTTGTTGTTGAGGTAGCATTCGCAGGGTTCTGGGCAACTGATCGGTACAGCCATTGAGGCGACATTGTGGACTAAAGTGGCCAAACATGTCAGCAGCAGGAGGTGGTGTTTTCGGCGAGTTTTGAAAGTGGAAGTTGAGTCGTACATTACGTCTATAACAAAACAGAGAATACCAGAGATATTAGATTCTGTATCGAGAATCAGTGGTTCATTAAAACAGGTCGTTGAGAAAATCTTTGGAGGTGGAAAAATGGTTACACCAACATGTGTATTTGACTAGTTGTATATGTATGTACTTAATCATTAGGTCTTATAACACGTGTAACATTTAGTTGTACGAAAAACGTATTCTTGATAAGTACATTATTTTGTAAACGTTGATAAAGAAAACTATGAGTAGGTATAGTTATCAAAAATAACTGTTTATGTTCTTGTAACAAATTATTTTAAGATATTAAGCGCTGTTCTGAGATGAGAGACTCGCGACAGCCGAAAAAGACTCTTATAGTACTTATCATCGATTCTGTCTGTGCATGCGCGTATACTTATCTTTTTCTCTCATTTACTAACTTTCAAACCAAGTATCAATCAGTGCTTTGAAAATAAAAATTTCTTAATCTTTATTCAAATGTTTGACTTGAAATTTAATCCTCAACAAAAAAATAGATTCAGGAAGTGTGAAACTCGAACCATGGAAGTTTTCTTAATTCATCATTATTTAGGTATACAGAAATAATATTGCCTTTTCTTCAAATTTTTTTGCAAGTAAATTTGTTTGTATTTTTCTTCTTCAGTTTTTCTTTCAAATAAGTAGCTTTAGAATTGGTGTTTGAATTCGCGTATTTTCAAATTTTTCATCAAAGTTTTTGTACATCTTCACATTTTTTTTCTCTAAAAATTATCTAAATTATTTTTTTCAAGTATGTAATATTGTTGATTGAAAAATTCCCAAATTTTTCAACAGAACTTTTTCAATTTTTTCAGTTTTTCATTCAAATTGTTTTAATAATTTTCATCAAAATTTTTCCCTTTTTTTGAAGTAGATTGTTAATTGAATAATTTCGAAATTTTTCTTTCATCAAAAATGTTACATTAACATTACCTTTAAAAAAAAAAAACATACCTAAATATACATAGATGATAGTCAATGTAATAACTCCATTTTTGAATGAAGTAAAAGTATTGGAAAAAATCAATTCTTCAAAAAAATTGTTGAAAAAAGAATATCAAAAAATGATTTTGAGAAATTCTCAAAAAAATTGGAAAATTTTTTACATAAAGTGATCAAAAAAAATATTATTTTAAAGAGTCCTTCCTCAAAAAATGAGTAAATAAATAGGTAAATACCTAATAGAAAAGATAATAAGTAAATAATAATAAATCTCAATTTTTTGTAAAAAAATTATCTGATTTTTTTTTCCAAAAAATAATTTTTATGAAACACTTTCTTCAAAAAAAAAGTCTCAAAAAATTCTCTTGAGAAAAAAATTTCACTCTCTCAGAGGTAAATTTTCTGATAGGATTTTTTTTCAAAACTAGAAAAATATCCTCTTGAAAGATACTTTTCCTGAAAAAGAGTTTGAAAAAAAATTAAATTGAAAAATACGGTAGATAGAATATAATACATCTTTTTAAAAAAAATCTAGTAAAATATTATTTTGAAAAAAATTATCTCCAAAAAATACGTTGTCTTAAAAGATTTTTGAAGGGGAAAAAACACAATTAAACAGAACTTGAAGTTCAATAAGAATGAATTGATATTTTACGGATAAATCCTTTAATAATAATAGTTGCCTAGGTAATTTCTTACAAAAAAATCCCTAGACAAATATAAAAAAAAGTTTCTAAAATCTTTTTAAGAAATCATGAAAAATTCAATGAAAACAAAACAGTTTCATAAATAAATCTTTTTGAAAAAGTTAAAAATTCTTTTGATTCCTTTAAAAAGAAAATGCCCGTTTGAAGACTTGAAGTCTTGAAAGAAATTTTCTTCAAAAAAATAAATTTTCTTACACCATTTTCTCGAGAGAAAATTAAAACAAAACAAAAAAAAATTTATGAAAACTTCAGTTGGTAGAGAGAAATATTTTACAGAGAAATCTACCTATTGAAGATTTTTTTGGGCGATTTTTCTAGGAAAAAAATTCATTTTAATATCCTTTTGAATGCTTGAAAAAAAAATTTCTTGAAAAATCAAGTTTTTTCCAGAGAAAACAGAAATAAATAAACACCTAAGTAAAAAATTAAAAAACTTCCAAATTTCAATAGGAAGACATTTTACAGAAAAATCTCTTAAAAAATCATTTCTTACAAATTAAAGCTCTTGATTTTTTTTCAAAAAATAGCCTTCTTGAAATATTCCAAGTAAAAAAAAGGAAAAGAGAAGAAAAGAAAACTGTTTCATAATCTGTTAAAAATAATTTCTCCCAAGTATTGTTGAGAAAATTCTTTAATTAAAAAAATCTCAAGAAAATTATTTCTGTGAAAAAAATTCAATTTAAAAAAATGTTTTCTTCAGAAGTTATAAAATTGATTAAATGTCAAACAAATCAAGTTTTATTTTGGTAAAAAAAAAAAAAAAAAAAAAAATTCAATAAGTAGGTAGGTTTAAAAAAAAACTCCTACAGAAAAATTGTATTAGAATTTCAAAAGAAAATCCTATTCAGACGTAAATTTTTCCAAAGATGAAAAAATGTTCGAACAGATGCAGGTTCATATGCGTTGCGAGATTATTCATACTCTCTGAGTCTCAAGTGTAAAATTATGGAAACTCCCATAGATTAAAAAAAATAAAGAATTATTTGTGGTGTTATTAAGATTACCCCATGCTTTGTTGTAAGTCAAAGTAAATGATTCATATTATATCATATCACTTCTTATCAGCAAGAGTGTTCTTTTTTCTATGCATCACCGAACATATTTTCTCTTCTTTTATTTCTTGATTATACTTAGGTATACCTTTATTGAAGAGATACATAAAAACCTGATAACTTTATCAACAGCAGTGCTAGTAAAAATCCAACCAAATACCAACTAAGTACATCTACATACCTACTAAGTACATACGAGTAGTTACACAAATCACGTCTAATTAAATACTAGGTACCTACAATCGTATCGATCCCACCAATAAGCTACCTAATTAAAAATATTGAAATCATACTGATAACAGCCGAATCTGGCGATAAAACCCATCACATGTAACATTCAACACGATAGTAAACCATGAAAAAATTCAATGTCTTCAAATTCGTTCACTATACAATATAAATTTTAAGTTCACAAAATACATATTATTCGAGAAAACTATGAGCATTGCATACTTCAAACAAGCACTCGACCAGAGATTGAGAATTTATTACATAACATGCACACTGCACAGCTGTATTTTGTTCTTGATACGATTGACGGAGATTTCAGAATTTATAAACTAATTTCCAAGCCCAAGGTTGATAATTGAAAACATTCATTATCCAACTTTTTATACCGTTTCTTGCATATTACCTACATATTTACCTAAACAAACTCCAGGAAATTTTTTACCAATTTGAAATCGAAACGTACGTAAAATTTTTCGATCCATCTGTCAGCACGTATTTCGCTTTTGATTTACGTAAAATCGATAATCACTGTGAAAATTTATCATTCGGTTGAGTATATAGAACTGTCAAAACGTAGGTAACAAATTTTACGCTTTTTTGGGCGGAAAAACTCATCGAGGGGGTTTTAACTGTATGAAATTACAGGTGGGTTTTTTGCTTCTTAATCATATAGTCACACTCTCATTAACGCTAGAAAAGGCCTCGAGAAATATTTCCTTGGGTAATTATGGTCCTGGAGTACGTTATTAGTACAGACAGTGCGAGTACGTTTTGTCGACAGAAGGAGTAGGTAATTTTACTGGTTTTGCGTCATTGTTACGTTTACGTTATAAAAATTTACTTATCATTATAGTTTGATCTGTAAAACACTAATAAGGCGCATTGATGAGTACACAACCAAAATAGAGCTGTTAAAGTACGTGTGATGAGATGTTTTAAATGATACATCTCTTATAAGTTATGCCGATGTACGTTGAAATGGAAATTTTTCGATTTCGTTTAATCTGATAATGAACATGGATGCGGTTCTCTTTTTAAGTTCGTGTGAATAATTGATTTGTTTTATTGGGACAACATTTCAATGAAATCATCGAATAGAGATCTCATTTATTCGAGTATTTATATTGTAAAAATGCTATACCATGGATTATATTATCTCGTGCTTGGAAGTGTTTTTATTACAATTTTCAAAGATTTATGTTTACAAGTTGTTTACAGCTTTTATTGTTTTTGGCATCGCGAGATGTAAATTATTGTATTTACTTTAGGTATCTACGAGGAAGAAAATCAAGGAAATTCATTTTTTATTTTGTTTGAGGTATAACGAGTGCTTTGAGTTCAGTTATGGGTCTATTATTTTGAATTTATTATTTTTTTTATTGGATCATTTTAAAATTTAATTTGGCGAGGAGTGATTTCTCAAAGAGCATGGTCAATGTGACTGTGATTTTCAAATTGAGTTTTGGAAGTTGGTTCTTGAGCTCTAAAAACTAGATGATAATTTTTTCGCCCCTACTTCACATCCACCCTCTGTAGTGATGTAAAATTATGACTAGCTCCTAGTTTTCACTGCGGCAGTAGTGATTGAGCTGAATTTTTTTAAGTCCAAAACTATATTGAAGCCCAATATACGAAATTAGAGAGCAGAGAGGGGTCCAATCGAAATTTTTATAATAACCAAACTTATTTTTAAGATCTTAATCTACAACTTTTGTTTGAAAACTTTTTTAATTGAGCCCCTCCTTCCCCCCCCCTTTTTTTAATATCGAGTGTCTTTGTACTAATATGCGAAATTCGAGGGGAGGGAAAGGGTCCAATCGAAATTTTTATAAAAACCAAACTTATTTTTAAGATCCTAATCTACAACTTTTGTTTGAAATTTTTTTTAATTCAACCCCTCTCACCCTCCTTATTTTTAATAACAAGTGTCTTTGTACTAATATGCAAAATTAGGGGGGAGGGGAGGGTCCAATCAAAATTTTTATAATAACCAAAATTATTTTCAAGATTCTAATCTAAAACTTTTGTTTGAAAATTTTTTCAATTCGAACCCTCCCTCCTCCCCAATTTTTCATATCAATACATAGATACTCATTATTGAAAATTGGGGAGAGGTAAGGGTTAAATTGAAAAAATTTTCAAACAAAAGTTTTAGATTAGAATCTTGAAAATAATTTTGGTTATTATAAAAATTTTGATTGGACCCTCCCCTCCCCCCTAATTTTGCATATTAGTACAAAGACACTTGTTATTGAAAATAAGGAGGGTGAGAGGGATTGAATTAAAAAAAATTTCAAACAAAAGTTGTAGATTAGGATCTTAAAAATAAGTTTGGTTTTTATAAAAATTTCGATTGGACCCTTCCCTCCCCTCGAATTTCGCATATTAGTACAAAGACACTCGCCAATCGATATTAAAAAAAAGGGCGAGGAAGGAGGGGCTCAATTAAAAAAGTTTTCAAACAAAAGTTGTAGATTAAGACCTTAAAAATAAGTTTGGTTATTATAAAAATTTCGATTGGACCCCTCTCTGCTATCTAATTTCGTATATTAGGCGTCAATATAGTTTTGGACTTAGAAAAATTCAGCTCAATCACTACTGCCGCAGTGAAAACTAGGAGCTAGTAAAATTATGTTTTTAATAAAATTATCAATTTTGATTTTCTATGATTCTCAACCAAATTTTTGCAAACTTACCGAGCTGATGGATCTCGCCAAAAGTCATTCTTGGAATGGAGAAAAAGTTCTCAGTTTTTCTGAAATAATAATATTTTCTCAAATTTTTGTATAAAAAAATCGTCCAATTTTGGAGAAAAAATAATTAAGAAAAAAAGAATTTTACATTTTTTTGGTGAAAAAAATCTCTATTTTTGTTTAGGATGAAATCTCTTTTTTTAGATAAAAAAATTGTATTTTTATTATTATTATTTTTTTTTTTAAGGAAATAGTTTTGGAGCAAAAACCCCGTTTTTCTGTTTAAAGTGAAATCTTTCTTGGGGGGGGGGGGGGGGGTGGTTTCAATTATCTCAATTTTTCGAGAAAAAAAAAATTTCTCAATTTTTCTGAAGTAAAAGTATTTTTCAAATTTCTGGAGAAAAAAATGCCCAGTGAAAAGTTTTTTCAATTTTTGAAAGAAAAAAATCTCTAGATTGAAGATGAAATGTTTCATTTTTAAAGAAAAAATTCCCAGTTTTTTTTTTTTTTTTTTTTTTTTGAAAAAATTCTTATGTAACTTACCTATACTAAATCTTTTTTTTTTTTGTAGAAGAAAATATCGCATTCTCATAGAAAAAGAAAAATATTTATATTTTTTGAAAAAAAACCTTAATTTTTCTTGGAATAAAAAATACCTCTATTTTGTAGAGCCACCCTTTAGTAAAATCTCATGTTCTCCTCTTCCAATTTAAAGAAGGAAAAATGAAAATTTGATCGATTTTCAAACTATACTTAATCCATCAAGGTTGTTCCTTTTCATAAAAATCAATTCATATTTTGAAAATTTTCCCTCGACTTGATTTCCCATTAAAAAAAGGGGAAAAATCGAAAAATTTAAGCAAAATTTCATAACGTAACATTCAGGGTTGTTCTTTTTTAATGGAAAATAATTCCCTAATTTTTTATTTTTGCATGAACAGAATTCTAAATAGTGGCACTTGTCTCTTCCCATTTACAAAAAAAGGACCAAATTTTCAAAATTTTGCATTTTTTTTGTTTCTACTTCTAAGCTATCAAAATACCTGATTGTTATTTTTCATGATTATGAGAAATGATCTTAATTTTTCTATTTTGCCCCTCAATGAATCTTGAGTGGAACCTACCAGTCCTCCCAATCAATGAAAGAGTGAAATTAAGAATTTCAGAACTTCTACTGTTTTTTTTTTTTGTTTTTTTTTATTATTTTTTATTATTATTAGGTAGGTATTTTTTGTTTTAGTTTATCAAAGTTGTTTCTTTTCATAAGAATTAATTTCTAATTTCTTATTTTTCCCTCGACTGCATTTCGAGTGATGTCCTTGACTCTTCATTTTTAAAAAGAATGAATAATTAGGAATAAATTCTCATGAAATTGCATAACTTTGATACGTCAAAACTTGAATTAACCAAAGAAAATGCAAAACTTGAAAAATGGAAAAATGTTCAATTTTCCCAATTTTTGAAATTGGGAGACTAAATAAAAAAAATTGGAAATTACTCCTCGTGAATAGGAATAATTTTGATAGGTTATATTTGAAAAATTACAAATTTGATTTTTTTTTTTAAATCAAAGAGGGAGCTTGTGACAATATTTAAAATTCAGTTTTGAAAAAAATATGAGAATTGGGAATTATTTCTGCCGAGAAAATCAACTTTCAATACGTTTGGTAGGTTAGATCCAAAAATTCTCAGGTTTGAAAATTTGTTAATTTTTTTCAAAATGGATGGGGTGAGGGAAATTCCAATTTTGTAATCTTTTATTCAAGTATATTCAAAATAAATAAAATTCTGTTGAGAAGAAAAAAAAATGGAATTATTTTTTACAAACATTAACAACTTTGAATACTTTGATAGGTTACATCCTAAAAATTCTCAAGTTTAATAATTTTACCATTTTTCTTTTTTTCGAAATGGGGGAGGGGGTTGTGGCACCACTTAAAATTCAGTCAGATGAAAAATAAAAAAATTGTGAATAATTTCTCATGAAAATGACCAATTTTCGTTGGTTGCAAACAAAAAATTCAAAAGTTTGAAAATTGGATAATTTTTCATTTTTTAGGGAGTGTTAGTGGCACAACTTAAAAATCATTTAGATAGAAAATAAAAAGTAGGGGCGGATTACTTTTTTTTTTTGTTTTTTTTTGAAAAATTGGAGGTGCTCCAAGGTACCACTTAAAGTTAAGTTGGAGGAAAAATGGTTAATCTGGTTAATCTGGAATTAATTCTTATGAAGAGGAATACTTTTGATGGATTATGACCAAAAAATGCAAGAATTTGAAAATTGGTCAATTTTTTCATTTTTTTTTAAATTTAAAATTCAGTTAGGGAAAAATAAAAAATTGGGAATATTTTTTCATAAAAGAAACAACTGCAGCTTTTAGTACGAAGACCAAAAAAAAATTAAAAGTTCATTAGTCCAAACTCCAAAATAAAGAACACGATATAGGCCTCGTTATGCAATTTGCAACTCTCCAATTGCGATAAAAAAAATTTAATTCATAAAACGTGATAGTCCTGAGAATGTTTTGTTTAGTTAGTATTGAAATAAACTCGATGTTTCCAAAAAACTTAAAAAGGTTATCAAATTAATGGGATAATTTACCCATACAAACTTCAAATAAATCAATAGTTAATCACCGAACGAAAAATAATAACTTTTAATTACCTATTAGACTAGCCAGTGCAGGCCATTTGCCACATTGATAAGGACGGTTTTTCTTTATTTAGATTCTTCCGTATCATCGACGTAATTATTATTTCGACTATTCTTCAATTTTTTTTTCTTCGCTTCGTCGATAACGAAATGACGTGAACTAATCAACGTTGAATCTAGTACCTATAGAGTTGTAACCTATTATTTTGTGGCCCACGAGATCGATGAATTTACCTATTTCATGTCTAATTTATGCTACAATTTCAATCGGAAACGCGATGTTTGTATTGTACTCCATTTTACAATTGACTTTTTTTTCGAGAAAAAAAATACAGCGCGGTACAGTGATAAGGTAGTCAAATAATACTCGTGCAAGGTTTTGATAAACATGAATTGTCCTCGCTCTATTACAAACGTCACAATGCAATGCACGTGTAATTGTGCGAATTGCATTCTCCGGTTTTTATACAATTAGGTCCTGTACGACTTTTTGTGCTAACTTTTATCGCTTTTTGGATCTCTGATGAAGTGATGAAGTAGCAATTTTTTTCTCAATTGAGAATTTCTCATTTTTATAAACTTTTCAATTTTTAAAGAAATGATTAATTTCTCGGTTTTAAAAAATTACATTTTATTTTTATTTTTTGAAAAATTGGCAATTTTAATTTTTCAAAAATTGGCAGGTTTAATTTTTCAAAAGTTGACAATTTTAATTTTTTTTTAATTCACAATATTAATTTTTCAAAAACTCATAATAAAATTTTAGTTTTTCAAAAGTGTATTTTAATTTTTCAAAAATTCACTATTTCAATTTCTCAAAAATTGAAAATTTAATTTTTGAAAAAAATCCCAATTTTTTCTTAATTGAGAATTTCTCATTTTTATAAAATTTTCAATTTTTTCAAGAAATTATTCATTTTTTCTTAATTTTAGAAAATTAATTTTATTTTTATTTTTCGAAAAATGGCGCAATTTCAATTTTTCAAAAATTAAACATTTTGGTTTGTCAAAAATTTGCAATTAAAATTTTTCAAAAATTGAAAATTTTAAATTTTCAGAAATTGACAATAATTTTAATTTTTCAAAAATTGACATTTTTAATTTTTCAAAAATTGACAATTTCTATTTTTCAAAAATTGACAATTTCTATTTTTGAAAAAATTCCAACTTTTTTCATCTTTGAATACTTAAATGGAGTGCTTTTTTTGTTTTTAGAAAAATCATAATTTTTCAAAGTCTTGTTATGTTGAAAATTTACGAAAAAATTAAAATTTGGCTTCATTTAAAATGTTTTTCATTTGATGAACAAATCACCTAACTTCATTAATTACACGACTTCAAACTGTCACTTCGATTTTACTGTAAACGTTATTGAACTTTGGTCTACGAGTTGATTTTTTGGAATAAATCGAACAATGCATGATAATACGATTATTGTTTGTATAATCGTGACCCGATTGATTGTTAATTTGTTATTCGAAGAGAATTACACAAAAATCTACAAAGATTACGGTTCCACCTTTACATCTACCCTGTCCATCAAAACCAGACCCAGTTAAATTCAAATTCCCTCCTAAATAGACTCGGTTTCCCATACGCAGCGTTTTAAAACAAACACCGGGCCGCGTCAAATTCCACCAGTACCAGCGCCATCGGCTCACAAACCTAATTCGGATATTCGATTAACAAAGCGTTGGTGAGCGCACCAGTCACGACTTAAAGCTCGAGAGTCGCGACGCGCTTTATCCTAAGGGTCAATTTTATTTCATAAAACGGTTTAAATACTTATAAGTTAGATTCTCTCCATCAACCAGAGGCACTAATTGCCTCATTAAACCCTTTTCATAATGTTTCCGACAATATTAAATTTATTAAACAAACGCATAGCGTAGCTTCGATCATTAACAAACCGCAACCGTCTACTCGTACTTCGTAGGAGCGATGTGCTTTTAATAACATTATACTCGTATGTAGATGTACGAGTGTATACATACATTGCATTTGCTTATAATTTTGTAACTCGGAATTTATGACATCATTAATTATTTCCTCCCTTCTGTATGCCAACGTCAACATCGTTTAATTAAACCTGTTATCAGTTGCATAAGCCTAAAAGGTTGAGTAAATTATACAAAGTAGTGGGTTTTTGAAGTTTTCTTTTCTTTTAATTTTGATTTTTTTTCCTCCTTTTTTTAAATACTTTCTTCCTGATGCGAAGAAGATGAAGAAGTTATTATTTTTATATAAGTGGGTGTCCCGGCAGGTGCGAAGGAACTGAAGATTTTATTTTAGAATTTTGTTTTTTAGCATATAATTAGTATTTTACAAGTTTTTTTTTTTTTTTTTTTAAATAATATTTTTAAAGGTTTTTAAAATAATGTTTTTTTGGAAATGACTATTTAAAAACTTTTTTTTGAAATTTTTTTCAAAATAGAAATTTTTAAATGTTTCTTTTTGTTTTTATTCAAACCAGTACTCATTTTGAATTTCAATTAAAAAGAGTACTTTTTTATTCAAAAAATTTTTAAATTTTGTTCAGAACTATAATTCAATAAAATTTCTTCAAGTTTTTTTCAAATTTAGCAACCTCCTCCTCCCAAAAAATTAATTTTGTTTCAAAAATGTTTTTTTTTAATTTTGGTGGAAACAATTTCTTTTTTTTTTCAAGTTTTTCTTGAAAATGTATTTTTCCCTTTTTCAGAAATATTATCCAAAAATAATTTTTTCAATTTTTGGCTTGATTATTTGTTTTTTCTTCTTTTTGGTAATTTTTTTGTGATTTTGATGAAAAAATAGCATATTTTTCTTATTTTAGTTGCGTAGGTACAATCAATTTTTCCATTCAGTTCATACATTTTATTGAAATTTTATTTGAAACGAATTTTTTATCGATCGTTCAAAAATGTATTTTTTAAATTATACCTGCATCATTAAAAAATCATTTTTATCTAAAAAACACTTTTTAAAAAATTTTTACAATTTTTTTCTAGTTTATTTTTGTACCTACAAAAAATATTTTTCCAAAAATAGATTTTTTTTTTAAATTTCGTTTTAAAAAGGTACATTTTTAAATTGAAGCAATTTTTTTCAAGTTTTGCCTAATAACTTTTTTTCTAATTTTGTTCATAACAATTTCTGGTCAGTTTCTTCAAAAAACACTTTATTTCTGATTGTGTTTTGAAACAAATTGTTCAATTCATTTCAAAAATACATTTTTTAAACGTTTTTTGTTGCGAATCAATTCTTATTTTTTTGTTGAATTTTTTTTTCTTTTTCTATTTAAAAAAATGTTTTTTTTTCTAGTTTTATTATTTTTTTTTTTTACATTCTAGTTGAAAACTATTTTAAATTTATTTGATTCTCTTGAAACACTATTTTTCATATTTTTTTGTTCAAAATAAGGGTAATTAAATTTTCAATTTTTTCAACAAAAATATTTTCCAAAATTTTCTAAAGAATAATTTTTTTACTAGTTTTGTTCAAGAAAGTTTTTTTTTTTATTATTCTACTTACGTTGGATTTTAAATTTAGATGAAAATTGCATTTTTTGAAAATTTTTATTTAAATAGGTACGTTTTATTACGTACCTACTTATACTTACATATTTATTCAAAAATACATTTTAAAAATTTCAATGTTTCTTTTGTTAAAAACAAATTTCTTCAAGTTTTGTTCAAATTTTGTTTGGATTGCACTTAAAAGTATTTTATTATTTACGTATTTTGATGTTTTTTTTTTGTTTTTTTTTTCAATTTGATCAAAAAATATTTTCGAAAGTTTAACAATTTAGTTTCAAAATTTTTTTGGACTGCAATTTTTATATTCTTTCATTTGAAAATATTATTTTCTCAATTTTATTCAACTATAGTAGGTAACTGCTTTTCAAAGTTTTTTAAAAAGGTATTTTGGTTCGAGATTTTTTTTTTTTTAATTCAAATTTGAAACAATAATTTTATTAATTTAATTCAAAATTACATTTTATAAATTTTTTTCTTAAACACAATTTTTCACATCTTTTTGTTCAAAAAAATAGTTTTGTTAAAAAATATTTTCCAATTTTTTTTTTTTTTTTTTAATCATTTTCCCCTAGTTTTTGATATCAAGCATGTTTTTGTCTCTGTATAAATTTCAATCGATTATTGTTTTAAAAAAAATTTTGTTTGAAACCAATTTTTTATTAGATATTTGTTCAACAACAGATTTCAAAAACTTTTTCAGAATTTCGCTTAAAAGTATATCTTTTAATTTTATGATTTTTTTTAAAAAGTTTGTTGATTAAAAAACTTTTTTCTCGAATTTTTGTCCAAAATTTTCATATTTTTGAAATAATTTTATTCAAAAAAAAAAAACTTTTTTAAAATGTTTTGTCTTCTTATTTTTTCCAAATTTTATTCATAATAATTTTTTGTGATTTTGTACAAAAAACAATTTATTCATAATCAAGTTGTTTCCATTTTTTTCTTTGTTTGTTTTGTTTTTTTAGTCCCAGTTTTTTAAAATTTTAGTTGAAAACTTTTTTTCATTTAATTAACAAATATTCAGTTTGTTGGGCTTTTTTTCGAAACTAATTTTCCAGCAAATTTTTAAAATTTTGTTCAAAATTAAAAAAATTTTTAATCATAATTGCTAAATTATTACATCCATTGGAAGAGGCTTTAAGATGGAGTTGAAAATATTTTTTTTGTTTAGGGCATAAAATATTGGCTATAATGTTTTTAAAAGTTTGTTTAAAAAATTTCATTGGGTGAATGTGACTCAAATTATTTTTTTTTAAATATCAACAAAAAAAAAATAATATTGTATTTTTTTCAAACTTTATTCAAATTTCCATTTTTCAAGTTTGGCTTACAAACTTTTAAAAATAAATATTGTTCGCGCGTTAATTTATGGTAATTTTATTCCCAAACCATTAAGTTGGCATTTTCAATTTTTTCAAATTTTCTTCAAAAAAATATTTTTTACCCACTTAGTTTTAAAAGTACTGTTTGGATTGGCAGTTTTTTTTTTTAATTTTCTTCATCACGATTTTTTTGTGATGAGTAATTTGTTCTAGAAACAATTTTTAAGTTTTGTTTAAAAACAAATTTTTTAAAAATTACCTAAAAATACCTAATGTTGTTTTTTTTTCAAATTTCATTCAAATGTTTATTTCAAGTTTGGCTTACTTTGAAAAAAATTTGTTCACGTGTTAATTTATGGTAAATTTTGTTCCAAATCTCAATTTTCAATTTTTTAAAAATTTTATCCAGAAAAATAATTTTTTAAACTTGATTCGAAAAATACTGCTTTGGCTGGAATTTTTTTCAAATTTTCTTCATCACAATTTTATTTTTGATGAGTAAGTAGGTATTGTTCTAGAAACAATTTTTATTTTTCAAAATTTTGTTTAAAAACAAATTCTTTGAACGTTTTGAAAATACTCGTATATTCTAAAATTGGTCAAGATTTTTCAGTTTGGTGTAAGATTTTTTAAAAGGCACGTGCACAAGTAAATTTTCAATTTAATAAGTAGAACTTCGCTCTATTAGGTATACATGACTGGATAACGACACTTATCAAAAATCTGGCTTATCATCGGTAAACCATACAAACTAACTGCAGGTTAGTACTAATACCCAGAGGTCTAGGTACTCATAGTAGTACTCAAACTTCTACATACGTACATCAGAGTACATTGCAATGTGGAAAGTTTCTTCTAAACATCTGATATTATGTAGCCACCCGTCGTCGTCGTAGGAAATGCTTAATTGTAGTAACAGATTATCATCTGCCAGTTTAGGTGTATTTTTATCTGTCTGATTTGTAATTGTAATATGTTAAGTA
This sequence comes from Balanococcus diminutus, assembly GCA_959613365.1. Classification (NCBI taxonomy): domain Eukaryota; kingdom Metazoa; phylum Arthropoda; class Insecta; order Hemiptera; family Pseudococcidae; genus Balanococcus; species Balanococcus diminutus. Next base: position 26,228,813 of record OY390718.1, read on the forward strand.
GTCGAGAAGGTTAAGTAGAATTGTTTTAAACTGTGACATAGTTGTTGCGGTATATTCGTACTCGTGTTACTCGAGTCTCGTGTCGCTCGAGACAGAGAGGAGGTGGAGGAGGAGGGTGAGGCTAACATTGATACGACATTTTACAAATTGTCATCGTATCTGATTCAAACAACTCGTAGAATTGAATCGCATTGTATGCATTTGCAATAATATTTCAAGCACCTAACACTTGAAAAAAGCGATGAAAAAAGTTATTGCCTTTATGGCGATGAAATTCTTTGAATATTTACCGGTGCAATAAATCGTATTATCATGTCTCATCGTCACTATCACGATGCATTATGACGATGGCTTTTATTTTCATGATGGTGCAATTGTGTGAAAATTTTTAGATTATTTAAATTCACCTGGCTCGAAAGAATTGTATGAGGTATTCTTGTGATATAATTTTTTATTCGATATGTGACATAGATTTCGACCAATTCTAGTATTTTTTTTCTTACCTACAACCGCGACAGTTGAAATGAGAACCAGTTTACTATCGCTTTTTACCGGTTATTTCATATTCTACGAATTTTCACCGCGTTTTCCATACGCCATCGGGACGTTTCGACTGAAATTCTCCATACGATGGTCGCAAGGTTACCTTGGCTCAAGGCACTACCGTATACTTATCGAGTACCTTATCAAAAAATATTTCCTATTCTCCATATTTCGAGTAAAAAAAAAGTAAAATTGAAAACGATCGTTGGAACGATTAGGTCGTAATGTTATCGTAATTTTTTACAAAAGATAAAAATTCTCCGATAGGTAAAGTCTCTGTCCAGGTCGTCAGCCGAATCGTCAGTTAATTCGATTATACGATAATTAATCATTCGAACGCGTGTAAATTTCGGCTACTTATTCTATTACGAAACCGGTTAAAGATTTTGCAAGCACGTAATCACGTTCACCTTGCTATTTTGATGAAACAAGTTCATAAACCCAGTTCACATACGATTTTTATGTCTTTGCAAGATTATCAGGTAAAAACGTCGAATGGAAGCAGGAAGTGAATAGCTATGTGCTCGTATCCTTTGCAAAGTGAAGGTAAAAGTGCTGCGAGTATGTATGGCGAATTTCGAGCGAGACTTGACTTAATATTATTTAATACTCGGTATGATATTTTGTATGCATCGGTGAATCGCATCCAGATCCGGTGAATAATCGAGATATCGAGCGAATATATTAAGGTTATCGACTATACATATAGGTATAGATGGTCTTTGTACATGAAGAGGAAGCGACCCATGTACTGTATATTTTTCAATTCATTTGGGCGGTGTTCCCGGGTGCGCTGTTCTATGTAGACGTGATGACTTTTAATTTTTTAACCAACGTCGTGGTTTTAGATTTAGACACGGTATCTTCGATCAGTTTACGTTACGTTGGTATTTATAGATTCGAAAACAGTGGGGGTGTGTTGGTTTATAAAATGTTTGTATTGAAAAGATCTCGAACCTGTGAGGAGGGAAAGTTTTCAAAGATTTTCTCAACGTTTTTAGGTTTAATTATTTATTAGGTGGATGTTATAAAATTGAAAAATATCGCGTACTTACCACGTAATGAACCGTAGACTAATCGTAGTAATCGACAATTCTTGATTCTGAAACAAATTTCGTTTTGATTAGTTTCAATTCTTGAATTTTTTTATAGTCTTAATATTTTTATTCTAATTTTCGTTATAACAAGTATTATTGTATAGGTAAACGTATTATGTGATTGCGATATTAGCATCAAAAATGTCCTACTGAAGAACTTGAATCTATGTATGATCGTCAATATAGCAGTAAAATTTTGGTGCTCGAATTACACCCGAAAATTAGAAATGAAAGGAACTGCATCTCATACTCTCTCAATTTTTCTAGAGGAAAATTCTCAATTTTTTAAGAGGAAAACTTCTCAATTTTTTGGAGTTGAAATAATTTACCAAAAAAAAAAAAAAAAAAAAAAAAAAAAACTCAATTCTACTGGAGAAAAGTATCTGAGTTTTTTTTTGCATAAAAATATCTGCATTTCTTGAAATAAATTTTTTTTAAAATTTTTTTGGAATGAAAACAGATTATATTTTTTTAGAGAGAAATGTTCTTATTTTTCCAATAAAGATCCTTCAATTTCTCTTTGTGTGGGGGGAGGGTAGAAATTCTAAATTATTCCCAGGAAAAATTGTCTATTATGTTGAAAGAAAAAATTCTCAATTTTTTAGAGAGAAAAATTCTGAACTGGGGAAATTTAATTTTTAGAGTCGAAGAATAGTTTCTCAATTTTTTCTGGTGGAAAACTCTCAATTTCCTATGGAAAAAATATTCTAAATTTTTTGAGGGAAAAACTCATACATTTTTTGAAGTTGAAATACCAAATTTACAAAAAAAAAACTCAACTTTAGCGGAGAAAAAATCTGAGTTTTTTGGCATTAAAAAATTGCATTTCTTGAGGTAATTTTTTTTTTTTTTTAATTTATTGGAATGAAAAAAGATTCTATTTTTTTAGAGAAAAATGTTCTTATTTTTTCAGGAAACATCTTTCAACTTTTTTTTTAGGGGGGGGGGGGGGGGGGAGATTTTACATTTTCCCCATGAAAAATTGTAAATTTTTTAAAAGAAAAAAAATCTCAATTTTTTAGAGAGAGAAATTCTGAATGGAGATTTTTAGAGCTTAGAGGAATAGATTTTCAATTCTTCGAGAGAAAAACTTCTCAAATTTTTTGGAGTAAATACAATCGTACATCGTTTTGTGAGGTTTCCGATCATACTTCATTTTTTGAGGTGTACGATCGTGCATAATTTTTTGAGGGGTACGATTTTACCTACATCATTTTGTGAGATGTACGATTGTACATCTCAAAAAATGATGCACGATCGTACACCTTGAAAGATGATGTACAATTGTACACCTCAAAAAATGATGTACGATCGTACATCATTTTTCAGGGTTTATGATTCTACATTATTTTGTGAGGTGTACGATCGTGCATCATTTTTTGAGGTGTACGATCGTACATCATTTTTCAAGGCGTACAATTGTGCATCATTTTTGAGGTGTACGATCGTACATCATTTTTCAAGGCGTACAATTGTGCATCATTTTTTGAGGTGTATGTCCGTACATCATTTTTTGAGGTGTATGATCGTACATCACTTTTTGAGGTGTACGATTGTGCAAATTTTTTGAGGTGTACGACCTTACATCATTTTTTGAGGGGTACGATTTTACCTACATTATTTTGTGAGATGTACGATCGTACATCATTTTTCCGGGTGCATGATTCTACATCATTTTGTGAGGTGTACGTCGTACATCATTTTTCAAGGTGTACAATTGTGCATCATTTTCTGAGGTGTACGATCGTACATCATTTTTTCGGGTGCATGATTCTACATCATTTTGTGAGGTGTACGATCGTACATCATTTTTCAAGGTGTACAATTGTGCATCATTTTTTGAAATGTACGTCCGCACATCATTTTCTGAGGTGTACGATCGTACATCATTTTCTGAGGTGTACGATCGTACATCATGTTTTGAGGTGTACAATCGTACATCGTTTTTTGAGGTGTACGATCGTGCATCATTTTTTGTAGTGTACGATCGTACATAATTTTTCCGGATGCATGATTCTACATCATTTTGTGAGGTGTACGATCGTACATCATTTTTCAAGGTGTACAATTGTGCATCATTGTTTGAGGTGTATGATCATACATCAATTTTTGAGGTGTACGATTGTGCAAATTTTTTGAGGTGTACGACCTTACATCATTTTTTGAGGGGTACGATTTTACCTACATCATTTTGTGAGATGTACGCTCGTACATCATTTTGTGAGGGGTACATTTGTACATCATTTAGGTATAAGAATTTTTTTGGTGGAAAAAATTTTCAAAAAATTGAAAAATCAAAACTTGAATTAAAAAACCTTTTTGAAAATTAGTCATTGAGGAATCCGGATTTTATAAATTTTCAACTTTTATTTTTATTTTTAGGTTGTTGTTTTTTTTTTGTTTTTTTTTTAAATTTGATTTTAGAGGTTTCCAATTTCTTTCTTTTTTAAAAAACAAAAAATCCAAAAAATTTAATTCTTGCAGCTCAATTATCGTTTACCTAATTATGTAGATGATTTGAAATTCCATCATTTCAATAATCAAAAATGCATTATAATTTTTTTGTTTTTAGTTTTAGGTCTAAATTGAGAAAATAGTAACGTCATCATTTCGATGATCATTTTTTTTTATTTTTTGAAAATGAATTTCTTATGGCGATTTTGTCATTGCCCGATTGAGAGCTCTTCAAGCCTTTAACTCTTGTCCCCAACGAACGTTTGAATCATCACTTCGCCATAATCATTAAAAGCAATCTACTTAGTTGTCGTTTTAATCGTATGGTTTTCAAAGGATCATCCATTATGAACCTAGTTACTTAATTTACCCAACTATACCAAACGTTTAAAATCTTTTGATAGCTGAGGTTTCACATCTGGCCTAAAAGCATATGGTTAAAAAAAACCATTATCGGTGGGCTTTGGGTAAACCTCACCGTCGCGTCGTATGCACTAGATACGTTTCTTCGAATAATTTAAACTTCCCCAGAGAGACATATTTTGTTTACTAATACACTTTTTTTTTGTTTCTTTATATGTATTTTTTCTATCGAGTAGCAGTAGCGATTAAATACTCGTAGAAGGTCGTAAGTGATGACTCGTTGAATTATTCCAGCCGAATTTCACGGTCAAATCGATGCAGTGCAACTGCAGCTACGTAGAGCAGACTGACCCGTTACAAATTAGCCGACGACAGAGTATTTATAAACGAACGTTGAACAAATCTTGGCACCCGAAAGTTCGCTTGTTAAAATGGTTTAAATTGAAAAAGTGTCATTTCTGGTAATTTTAAAAATAAACTCCAACTCCAGTCAGCGATAATGAGCAGTGACGAGGTAACCAGTGTCACGATCACGAACGTCTCGCGTTGTTAGATTCGGTGTACTTGAGATAATTAATTTCTCGATCATTCGTCGAAATGTGAAAAATATGTTTAAATATCGTCAAAACGTGTGCCACTGGCAGCCAAATTGGCGTGTATTTTTTCGACATCTATTGTAGGCAATTTTGGCTCATGAGGGCGGTTTTAAGACCTTGAGGCGGATATCAAACGTATTTTTATTAGTATAAGCGCAGCTGTGTGGATTTAATTACTGAATTAGGTATTCGAATTTTACGTATACGCGGGTTTTCTATACGATTATAATATTTTTACTCGCTGTATTACGAGTACGCGCGGTGAGATATATAAAGCGGATTGTATGCTTAATTACAGTAATTTCTATTCGATGGTGATTATTTCTAATAAATGTAAACAGAATTAGGAATATATTTCAAGTTCGAGTTCGACAGTGGAACTGATACCGTGCTAAGAATAGCACCGAAGTGGTATTCGTTTGAAATTAAAATCAGCCTCTTGTCTACAATGGTGATATTTAAATGCGACTTGGAAATTGATCTGTAGTTGAGATCTACCTTGATGGGGAAATTATTCAAAACTGGGAAATTATTCGAATTTTAAAGGTTCGTCTGCTCGCGGTAGATATTCCATTGTGAAGTGATTTTTTTTTACTGAGGTGATGCTGAAAAAATCCAATTGTACAGAGGCTAGAAACGCTTGAAAAGTCGACGCTAAATGATACGAAGAATAATGCGAATTGCTCAGAGATGATAAGGATGCGATACAATCTCGAAATCTTTCGTAACAGATCCGATGGCTTGGTGAAGAGACAAATTACGTATATCGCTTTGAATTTTTTTTTAACACGAGAAAAATGTTCTTATGTTAAAAAAAAAGAAAATTAAAAATAAATAAATAAAATAATAATCAGATATTGAAATAATCAGAAGCAGCATATCACGATTATGAAAATAATTATAAATTTTGATAATCGATCAGTATAAAAAGTAAAAAATTCGATTGTTTTTTTCAATTTTTTTTTTTAAATAATTTTTTTTTTTTTTTTTTTTTTTAAGAGAATAAATTGAAATTTTTTGGGAAAAAATACTTAGTTATTCTTTATTTTTTGAAGAAGAAATATTATTTTTATGGAAAAAAATCTCTAAATTTTTTGTAATTATTTAAAAATATTTTTCCGCCAGGGTTTTGAAAAACCAACGAAAAGTACATGGTTATGGGTTAAATGGTTACTGTCCGACCTTTTTGTTTTAATGGTTAATGGTTACGGGTTACGATCGTCTGACAATCAATGAAATTATTGGTTACTGGTTCAGTTCCTGGTTACGCTCCTTTTTTTCAAAGTATTCAATTTTTTTTCACCACCCCCCCCCCCCCCTAATCTTCAGAAAATTTTTCTTTTTTACTTGAGTCTATAGATCCACCAAAGTATCACATATTTTAATCTCACAAATGTTACAAAGTCCAGCACTACATAGATACTGTATATTCAAAATTGGAGATGAGGGAGGGGTCCAATCAAAATTTTTCATATAACCAAAATTACTCCTAAAACTTCAATTTGTAACTTTTGTTTGAAAATTTTTTCAATTGGACCCCTCTGTCCCCACCAATTTTGGATAATACAACTTACTTTGGCCAACGTAAGTTGTATTATTCAAAATTGGCGGGGTGGGAGATGTCCAATTGAAAAAATTTTCAAACAAAAGTTGTAGCTTGAAGTTCTATAAATAATTTTGGTTATTACAAAAATTCTGATTGGACCCCTCCCTCCTCTCCAATTTTGAATATCTAGGTATCTAGGTATGTGGTGCTGGACTTCGTAAAATTCAAAGAGTAATGTGACGCATTGGTTGGATCGGTTGATCCATAGACGCAAGTTGATTACTTTTGTAGTTTTGTATTTCTAGACTACACACCAGTGATGGAAGTTCGATCAAGATAGTGAAGTAACTGAATCCGTAACGTAACGATAACGATAACAATTAAAAAATTGATGAACCATAAACCACTTTGAATTTTGGATTTTTTTTTTCTGGTTACTGGTTAAGGTCCAAAACCATGTTCGAAATTGGAAATGGTTAATAACTGGTTCAGTTTTTTGGTGTTTTTGAGAAAGTGGTTTATAACTGGTTCAGCTCTTTTCAAATTTAGCCAAAATAAGTGGTTAATAACTGGTTAAGGGTTTTGGGTTAATGGTTTGGGTCCGGACCTCTGCTCAAATTTTTGGAATCGTTGTAAAAATATATCAACCCATTACATTTCTCATTTTTTAAAAATTATTATAATTTTTTTTGTGAAAACATCTGTTTGTATTATTTTTTGATTTCCAAACCAAATATTTATTTATTTTTTGGTAAAAATATTTTAATTCTGAAAAAACTATTTTTTCTAAAAAAAAAATCTTATCATTCTTTAGAGAGAGAAAAAATCTCATTTTCTTTATTATAAAAAATTACCATAAGTATTTTTTTTTGGAGAAAGAATTGAAAATTTTTAAGAAAAATGTCATCTATCTTTTTATGAGACGTTATTTTGAATTATTTATTTGAAAAAAATCCTGAAGTAAGTTTTTTGGAAAAGGTATAACTATTTAAATTGGGAAAATCCTTTCAAAAAAATTTTGAATCTTCTTGAAATTAGAATAGGTACCTACCTCAATTTTTGGAACTATTGCGTAAAAATATGTGTACTAATAAAATTTCTCATTTAAAAAAATCTTTCAATTTTTTGGAGGGGAAAATCTCAGCTTTTGAAAAATATAACTCTGAAATTAATGGGAGAAAATTTCTGAATTTTTTTGGAGTAAAAGATACCTATCTTGACTTTTTATAAGTAGGTAAACGTAAGAAAAATTTAAAATTTTTCTGAGTAAAAATTTTCTTTTTGAGAGAAAAAAAATCTTTTTGATTACTTAAAATTGAATAATTCCATGTATACTTATCTACCTATCATAATAATTATGTTGTTTTTTTTTTGTTTTTTTTTTAAATTTACCTTTCAAAAATATTCATTTCTTTTTGCAGTAAAAATATTTTAATTTAGAATTTTTTTCCAATAGTTAATAGAATAAATTCCAGGAGAAAATTCCCTAATTTTTTGAGGAAATTTTTCAATATTTTCTTCCAGAAAATCTCATTTTTTTCAAAGAAAAAATTCTAAATTTTCTTGGAATAAAATTTTTTTCAAGTAAACGTTAGAAAACACTAAAAATTTTGGAATGAACAGTTTTTTAAATTTCTTTTGGGGATTTTTTTTTCAATTTTTCCAAACTAAAAAATAATTTTTTTTTTTGTATAATTTTTTAATTAAATATCTATTTATTGAAGTATGAATAAATTTTTTCAATTTTTTTTTTAGTGAAAATCTTTCGATTTTTATGCTCAAAAATTTTTTTTTAGAAAAATTCTTTCATTTTTGGAGAAAAAATTGACTGATAAATTATTCAATTTTTGCTGTAGGTATTCTAAAACGCCTACTAATTCATTATTTCAGTTTTTGAAAAAATATAAAAATTTTCTGAAATTCAGGGAGGGGTTGAATTTTTTTGAAATAAAAAATATCCTAATTTATCATAAGTAAACGTAAGAATAAAATTCTCAATTTTTTCTAACGATATAGAACTCGTTTTTTTCTTTTTTTTTCCTTTTTTTTTGAATTTTCAGAGTAATAATTCTTCTTTATTTTATTTTTTTTTTTGCAGTAAAAATATTCTTAGTGCAAAAAAAGTTAGGTTTCTTTTAAGAACAGAATTCCTAATTTTTAGAGAAAAAACACACTGAGTATTTTTTTTAATTTCCCTTTTTTTCAAAAAATCTCACGTTTCGGGAAAAAATTCTGAATGTTCTTGAAGTAGAATTTTTTAAATTTTTCAAATTTTCAATATTTTTAGAGTAAGAATTTTTCAATTTCTTTTTGAGAAAAAAATTCTTCAATTTTCCAGGCTGAAAAATTTTCTCAGTCTTTTGCAATGAAAATCTTTTAATTTTTAGAAAGGATTCTTTTATTTTTTAGAAGAAAAAAAATTCTGGTGCACCATTCAATTTTTACTTCATTCTAAATCGCCTACGAATTGATATGAAAACTTTACGTAGGTATTCAACTCGCTCAAAAATTACAATTTTGATTGTGTCTTAGTTTTGGAGCCCTCAAAATCGGGACCCTCCGAAATTCTCTAAGCAAAATAAGCAGGAGCACGCACCTGCCTCGAATAACTACTTCTTTAAATTTATCCTTACGACATAACCAAATAATGTTATTATGGAAATGATCCTAAATCCATGGATAAAAAATAATAAACGGTAGGAATTCCATTTGAAAAATACGATAATGCGCAGTTACACGCTCGTGTATTATAATTTAAAAATTTCAAACCCATCTAGTGACTTGTTTTAATGGGCGATTATTCCAAAAATACGTTCCAAAAGCGGAATCAAATTACCCATTCGCTTTAGCTTTTCCATCGCGTTTTAATTTCCCTAATTTCCGCCTTATTTGTCTAATCGATTCCATCTCGAACCAAATACCCCGTATCCAGCTCCCTAAGGTACTCCTGAGTGTCCAACTCCAGCAAGACCAGAGAGATAGCTTCGGCCCAGCACGATACACAACATTTATTGCTTCCAAGCTAATAGCTTGTCCGAAAAATAAAATCATTTGGCGAGGCTCGCGACAAAACACCTTCAACAGTGGCGTCAATCCATGGTAACAATTCGGTCCAACAATAGCTCGGCCATTTTCTAAACTTAACCATCCGAGCAGAGCAATGATACATGGAAAAAAATACATACGAAAAAAAAAAACGTTTAAAAACTTATCCAAAGGGAAACTATATACACAGTTGTTGTAGCCGTCGGCGATCATAGACGGTATTGAAAACCCTTCCCTTCTTCGTCTGAAATTATCTACCCATCAATGAAAAACCAAAGGGTAGTTTCTTCGTAGGCTGTCGATTACCGAAGCTGTCTACTCCGGCGTATCGTATTTCTTCGTTATGGTAAAATGAGCCAGTTTCTCGGCAGGAAAAAAGATTTATTCGGTAATGAGCATCTCATGAACCGAGCCCAATTCGTTGGAGCACGTTGTAGACGACAATTCGTCCAGTTCGATGATGAAACAAGTCCGAGAGAAAATAAATTTATATACGTTTTATAACAAATTACAAATGTCCACATTAAACGAGGTAAAAAAAAGGTACTGATTTATGCTGCAATAGCGAACGGTACAGTACTCTCGGTGACATTTAATAGAAACTGATTGATTGATATTTTAAGGATATATTTGGTCTGGAGGAATATTCGGATTAATGTAGTGAGATTCACGCCGCGCCGAGCCGAAAAAAATTATAAAAATCTTATTAATATGGAACCGGTTTAAAGAGTATATAGCTAATGGATCGTGTTTAGAATGCGTAATACCGCACCTGACAGTAATATCACGCAGACGTGTACATCTGGTTACGATGCTGGCTTTTTTTTTCATTCGTAAAAAAAGGGCTCGCGGTTCGTCAATATTCTTAAGCATTCCACACACACAGACTGGTTGATTCTGTAAAATATACAAGATCACGGTGTCGCTGTAAATTTGAGAATTAGGTATACTATTCCAGCCTACAAAGGCGATCAAACTTTCGACCATAAAACAATCAAAGTCCAATACTAACAACGCAACGCGCGCATAAATTAATTTCCACAGATAAAAATCTCTCTGCTCAAAGGTTTAATAACGTATGCGCGCCGACACCCTGTGGTTTTAAGTTATACTTTGTATAACGATCACAGATAAGATGTTTAAATAGGCTGTTTTTTTATTCTTTCGAAGGTGGCCTGTTTCATCTTCACGCATAGGTAACTTAATACTGAACCATTCGATGACTCTTCAATCGAGTATTTCCCAAAGAAATTTGTATACAGATCTTACTCGCAATTGCCTTGGGTATACAACTTACCTAGATAGCTTGGTATATGACATAGGTGATGCACTGCACCCCCCCCCCCCCTCCCATATCCCGAAACATGGTTTTTCGTGAAGGAGGCATTCCAAGGAACATTTTAAGCCATGTTTCCCAAAATGAAAGTTGAGGATACTAACAAAATGGCGATCATTGTGATTGACAGGTTGGTCCAAAAACTTCAAATTTCACAAACTCTTCAAATATGTACGTAATTAAACGAAAAAATGGTTACAAATGAAATTGAAATTAGTAAATAAAGCTTGCCATATAAAAAAGTTGCATTTATTGTCAGTCATCCTCCCCAAAATTTTCGAAAAATGAAAAAAATGGTTGATTTTCAACTTTTTACTCAAAGAAAATTTAAAAAAAAATTCCCCAAGAATTTCAATTCAGAAACTGAGATTTTTTTTCTAAAAAAAAAAAAAAAAAAAATTCAGAATGAGATCCAAAGTGTACATATTTTTATTCTAATTCCAAAAATTTGAAGTCCCTATTCAAATTTCAAAAAAATAAAAATAGATAAATTAAAAAATTCGACAGGATTTTTTTTCTCTCAAGATTGACTACAAAATTGTTTTATTTTCTCAAAAAAAAATTTGAAATTTTTTTAATAAAAATAATTCAAATCAAGTCTTCTAAAAAGACAAACAATATTTTTCTCCGAAAATTTTCATTTTTTTTTAATTTAAAAAAAGAAATCATTTTGAATAAGTACCTACCTTTTCGTATATTGAAGGATTTTTTTCCAAAAAATTGAGATATTTTTCTACTTAAAAATTTTTTTTTTTAGAAAAAACATACGAGTTTTTTTCTGTATTAATAGGGTTATTAGTTTTAATTTAAAAAAAACTAAATATTAGCTTTGGAAATTGAAAAAAAAAATGATAATATAATGTCCAAAAAAATTGAAAAATGTTTCTACTCTCAAGTTTTTCAACTGTTCGCCACGAATTATCGAAAAAAATTTCGTTATAGGATTCCTCGATTTTTGAGAAAATCAAAATTTAGCAATCCAGCAATGAAAAATTTTCAATTTTTTCTTTCGAAATTTTTTTTTTTTTTTGCATCAATAGGAGCCATTTAATTCCAAAAATCATTTTTTTCTCCAAAATAAAATTGAAAATTTTCTTATGTTTACTTATAAAAAATTTAATGCAGTATCTTTATAAACTCAAAGATGACTTACAATAAAAAAAGAATTGAATAATGCATACTTAATTTTTTTTCTCTACAAATGAAAAAAATTTTCCTTAAAAAAGAGATATTTTGTGCAAAAAAATTAAAAGATCTAAGCAGTGGTTTTTTCTAGAAATAAGGAATTCTGTTCTTGGAAAATGAAGTTTTCTGCATTAAAATTCAATTTTACTGCAGAATAATATTTTAATCTAAAAAGTTGAGAATTTCCTTACGCTTGCTTATAAATAATTTATAGATATATTTTTTTCAAGAAAATTCAAAATTTTTTCCCCGCAAGAATTTCAGAATTATACTTTTTAAAAACTGGAATTTCTTTCCTCCAAAAAAAAATTGAAAGATTTTTTTTTAAATGAGAAATTTCATAAATAGGTAATAGGTAATATTTTTACGCTAATTCCAAAAATTTGAGGTATCTTACCATTCTTACCTGCCTATTCTAATTTCAAGAAAATTTGAAATTTTTTGAGAAGATTTTTTTTCTTCTAAAATTGAATTTTTCTTTGAGTATATTGAAGGATATTTTTTTTCAAAAAAATTAGGTTAAAAAATGAGATTTTTTCTCTTTAAAAATAAACATTCTTTTTTTTTTATAAAAAACAGGGATTTTTGTGGATTATTATTTTTAATAAACAAAAATTAAATGTTTGCTTTAAAAATTTAAAAAAAAAATGAATACAGGTAATTTTTAATTTTTTACAAGTCATAGTTTCGATTTCTCAATAATTGAAAATCCTAAAAATGAAAAAATTAGAAAGAGTGTAATTTCCCATTTTTTAAAAATTGTGGATTGGTAGGTAGATAGCTAGATACCTATTACTCGTACTTACCCCTAAAAATTCAGTTGAAGTAAAAATGAAAAAATTGCGAAATATTTCTCATGGTAAGAAACAATTTTGATATACATAGATTAGAATTTAAAAAATGCTAAAGATCAAAAATTTGGTCATTTCTTTATTTCTTTTTTTTGGGGGGGGGGGAGGGGAGGGGGGGTTACCACTCAAAATGCAGTTAAAGGAAAAATCGTAAAATTGAGAATTATTTCTTGTGAAATAGAACAGTTTTGATTAGCTGATAGAGAATTAAAGAAATGCAAAAGTTTGAAAATTAGGTAATTCTTTATTCTTTTTTGAAATGGGAGGGGGGGGGGGGGGGCTTGTGGCACCATTTAGACTGCAGTTAGAGAAAATAAAAAATTGGAAAAATGATTTTCTAACAAAAAGGAATAACTTTGAATAGGTCAAAATATTCGCTCAATTTTTTTCTCTCTTTTGAAAAATTCTAGTTGCCTCAAAGTACCGCTCAAGATTAAGTTGGGGGCGGGGGTGTGGTGTATAGTAAATTCGATACTTTTTTGTGAGAAACATTTTCCTCATGTAGTCAAAATATCAAAAATTATCAACAAAACTTTGAAAAAAGTTAAAACATCAATTTTTATTTTTTAACGTATTTTTAATTATTTCAGGAAAACTTTTCATCGTTAGAGAAAAATTTTTCAAACAAAAATTGTTACCCATTCAATTTTTCATCAAAATGCGCCTATTCATTTTATTGTAATTTTTCACTGGAAGAAGTTATGTTAGCTTTAGTATCAATTTTTTCGTGGTTCAGAAAAAAATTTAAAAAAATTTTTCTATACTAAATGAAACATAATTTTCTCCAGTAGAAAATTTAATTACAAAAAAAGTGTATATGAAGTTAAGAACATTTCGATAGGAAATTGAACGAAGAACAAATGGACAGACCAGTCAATCAAAATGGTCGCCATTTTGTTACTTCCCTCAACTTTCATTTTGTGGAACACTTCTAAAACAATATTCTTCAAGATGCCCCCTTTTAAGATAAACCACGTTTCATAGGTTCGACGAGGGAGTGCAGTACATCACCTAGGCATATCATATCCCGGACTGAGAGTCTTCAACATACCAAAGACTACGAATTTAATCGTATTAGATACGTCGACGGCCAATCATATCGCTATAATTCAAAGGATTCTGTTTCTCTCGGGTTTATTCCTTTCAGCATTGAACTAAGCCCCGTGATATTTTAAATCTTTAAACGAATTCATAGTTTTTGAGTCTCTCAGACACTCTTTCTTTATACTCGAACGTATACCTACATAAATGCTACGCACAATTCGCATCTATTTATGAAAATACGCCGCTCATTTATACTTGTCCTTCGTCTAACCATATTACTCGAGTCGAAATGGTATAAAAAACCCCGCGGAGCATTTTTCACTTTCCATGTTTACGTTTTTAAAACTGTCGCTGTCGCGTTGAACGACACGACAATGGAGAACTCCCTGTCCCTATCTGCCTTGTACACTATTTTACGGTAGGTAATCTTTCCAGCACAAATTTATCATCTCATTATCGCTATGGAAAGTTGCATCAATTGTAGATACGGGTAGGCATCGGAATAGGCAGTTTGGTCGAAGCCATTGCATAGGTCTTGGCAGTTTCTCTAATAATGTTTTAATTGTTGTCCATACGTATAATATTTATACTAGAAAACGTACGTTTACTGGTTTTGTAAAATATTATGGCAATGTTATCTCCTGTGTCGTGTCGCAGCCGCGTCCAATTCGATATACACACTAACAAATTACAATTTATTATCAAAGTCTGATAAAAGTAGCCTGACGAGTTTGCCATGTCTCCAAGTCCAATAGCTCAACTTCTCCGATACTCCATAGGCTACGTATGTATACATTTGTCAAGTCTTCTAATTCGACGTCAATTGTGTATTCCGGTGAGCGCGGTCGCGGTCGGCTCTAAACGTCTCAAGTGCATTGTCATCCGAGATGGCGATGAAATGACCTAAAAATGCATCTCGTCGTCATTTATCCTACTATATCGTATCTAGACTTCTACAGCTAGTCCACAAGTCTTTTGCAGCAGCGAAGAAATTCGAGACGTGGGTACACTGCACCGCGTCCGTCGCTCGTCTCGTTGGTCGCGCGTGACATTGAGTAGAAGGATCGCTGGGTAACAGCATTTGTCGCTCAAGTTGACATCTTTCAATATGTTAGGTCTGGGTGTGTGTTCTCTTCTCTTTGGTTGGGTTTTTTAGCAAGTGTAGATGGCCAGACTCGTGAGAGATTTGCAAGCAGCGAGCCAAAGTTGTTCCTATGGTTAGGTTAATTTTGATGGATTAAGTAAGACTCCCCGCAGATACGGCTACCTACTTTTAGGGTGAGGTGAGGTGTGATGAGAAGGGATAGTGAGGTGCGAGGTGCTTGTTTTTCTAACCACTTCGCGAAGTTGGCAAGTTGGCAAAATTCAAGTGTTTGATAAAGTTATACCTACCTATGTAATGATTAATTTATTTCGATTGTCATTTTTTTGACAATCCAAGTTGAAAAATCGATTATTTCGATGAACCTTTTCTTTTCTTTCAAGAAAGATTTTCGAGAATGGATAATTCCAACTTTCGATCAACAACATAATATAACGATTAATAATTAGAAGTCGATAATTTTGATGATTTATAATCAGAAATCGATTACTTCAGATAGGCGCTCGTTCGAATACAGAAGAAACTCGATCAAACATTTCGGGGTGAGGAAGAGGTTTTTAACATTGAATGAGAAATTTTTCGGCTGACCGTTTTTTTAAATGCCGAATTTTCCAATCATTTTTTTCTATCAAATTTTTTTAGCAGAGAAAAAGAGAGAGAATTTTGTTTTTATTCAATTTTCAAATTTTTCGGTAACATTTAGTAGTCTTTTCAAAATTTTCGGGAAAATATGAAAAATTATCAAAATTTAAAAATAACCGATCTCTCAATAATTTTTATCAATTTTCAAAAAATTATTAAAAGTTTAAAATACCTAACACATTTTGCCCAGTTGTTCCTAAATTCCAAAAAAAGAAAAAGAAACCAGAAATTTGCAGAATTAAAAAAAAAAAAAAAAAAAAATCAGGTGAACCCCCCCCCCCCTCCCCCCGATTGTTTCGTCTCTGGCCCGATTTTTAAAATTTACTCGATTCGATAATAAATAATTGTATTCTTCGATAATCCAATATTAATCGTTATTTCGATAATCAAAATTCGATCATTTCGATAATCAACAGAATTTTTTTTTTCAGAAATGAAAAAAGTAAGTATATAATCAGATGTATTCGTGACTAACTTTGATAGTGGCTTTGTCCCTATTTCACATCTTGGTCACTTTTCCCAATTTTTCATTTTAAAAAATAACTTTTTTATGTCAACTCGTCAACTTCGATGAAAGAACATGTCACGCGGACTTTGAAACCAAATTTTGAACTACTGAAGTTGATTTTTCAATTTTTGGCAAATTTTTGAACATGGCGAAAATTTGGCTGGTAGGTTCATCAATTTTTTATAAAAATAATTAATTTTGAGAAAAAATTCTGAAAATCAATTTATATACTGATGTGCGGATCTCCCACGTAGATTACGACCGTTTTCGAAGCGACCTGGAGTCTCCAGCAAAAGTTTACTTTCCAATATTTTCCAGTTGTTGTAAAAAAAATACAAAAAAAATACTCTAAAAAAAATCTTACAAAAAAAATTTTTGAAAGGAAATTTTCCACTTTTTTGTTTGACAAGTTCAAAAACCTATCCAAAAATTGTTTCAATAACTTTCAGAAAAAAATCTCTCTTTTTAAAGAAGGATTTAGGTACAAAAAAAAGTATAAAAATATTTTTTGAAGAGCAAAACTTATTTTAAAATTTTCTTTAAAAAAGAAAAAAGTTTTTCAAATTTACAAAATATTGTCAATTTTTTTAAGAATTTTGTAGGTAGGTAATTTTTTGAAGGAAAATATTTTTCAAAATCTAAAATAAAATTCAGAAGTTCTATTGAAATGTGAAAATTGCAATTTTCGAATTTTGATGAACAAATTTTACAAATTTTTTGAAAAATATTCAAAATGTAAAAAATTTACCTAAATGCTTGAATTAACAAAAAAAAAAAAAAAAAAAAATGTAGGCATGCAATGATAATAAAATTTCAAGCATGATACATGTGTATTTCAGTTTTAAATTTTTTTCATGACTTAGTGCCCCATTTCAGGGAAAATAGTCTTGAGGCTAGTATCAGGCTGATACCTCGAGGCTGGTAATTTAGTTTATTTGTTCCTAGAAGAAAATATCGCTTTCTCATAGAAAAAAATTTTTTTTTTCAATTTTTCAATTTTCTTGAAATAAAAATACCTCTATTTTTTAGAACCATCTTTTAAATAAGACTCATATCTTATTCCCAAAAAAAGGGTTCCAATTTGATGAATTGACTTGATTTTTTTTTTTGGTGTTCTATACCTAAAGAAACGTGCTACCTAATTTATTTTTTCGAAATCGTCGATTCGAACCATCTCTCTTCACTCTCACTCACAACCGATCGTTTAGTAAGAAAAAAACCATTCGAGTTCCAAACCTAATTGAAATTTTAGAGGCGTGAGACTTCAGTAACGAGTTTCACGTCTTATTATACGACATCGTACTAATTGAAACCGATCGTAGGAAAGCTTTTAATTCGTTTAATTACTTTGGAAACCCTGCGATATAGCAACGAGTGTAACAAACTATTTCAATGTGGACATGTTGTCAAGCTATAAATTTTCTTTAACCTTGAGACCGCGGGTTAATGAAAGTAGACGTGTAGAACTTGTAAAAAAAAAGTACCTAGGTATTTTGATGAGTTTTTTGTAAACTGAAAATCTACCTACGTGGCCGGTGGCTTGGCTGATGAGTTGGAAAAACACATCATAGGTGTTCTACTGCGATTCGATTCGCCGGTTTGGGAAATCTGCGTGTTTTGCCCAGACCTATTTATTAAAAAGCTTAATTCAATGAAAACACAATTACTAGCCGGTGTAATGGCGTTGCTTTGGTTAATTTACGCGATTAAATACAATTTAAGCGAATCATCTAATGACGCTTGCGAGTATATTATTTGTTGCAAAATATAGCTATAAGATGATTAACGAAACCTGTGTCTTTATGCATCTATTTGTATTACACCGAGTTAGAGAATTTATTTTTCTCAACGTTTATAAATTCATTTTTAATGTTTTATCGAGTCTTATATCAAGGTAAATTTTTCCTGTTTATTGTCAAGGTAAATACGAGATACATTTTGTAAATTGAATGATGCGCGAAAACGTTTGAAAATTTTCGATCTAAGTTACGTGTGGTATGAATAAGGCAATAAGGCTGGTTATCTTTGCTGTTTTTATTACAGATAGCGAAAGTTAGATTATGTTTAGTGATTTTTATACCTCCGCGTTAAAGATTCAATTTTTATAGATTTTCGTCCATAGGAAACGTAATAAATAACTTTTGAATTATAGGTATTTATAAGTGAATAGGATTGGCATTATGGCAGGTCCATTACGAGAATGATTCTCGATCGCTATAAAACTGAGATTTGCTAGATGCACGGAGTTAGGTCTGGGTTGGAATCGTTTGTCATTCACCTTACATGCATCGGAACACGGTTACTTTTTAGTAACTTGGTTACTTTTTTAAAGGCAAGGTTACTTTTTTAAAGGCAAGGTTACTTTAGTTACTTTTGGGCTCATTTTGGTTACTATGGTTACTTTTGGACTCATTTTGGTTACTATTTCGTCAAAAATCTGACGAACAGCTGCCATTAAAATTTAAAATTTCTTTAAAAACGTTTTGAAAGTTTTTTTCAGAGATTTTGCTTCCAAAAAATTTGAAATATTTTATTTAAAAATGAATTAAGTAAGGTCAGTTGGGGTAACTGGGCCACCGGGGTATCTGGGCCATTCTCTTCCTAATTCCCTCCAAAATCGTCTTGACGTAAATGGTTGGTTGCATGGTAACACTGATATCGTAAGCCCACCATAACAATTATCATTCGGTTCCTAGCTCCCCTTGAGGAGGCCTCAGTAATTTGAGTAACATGACATGGTCCAGTTACCCCCAACAACTGTGGCCCTGTTACCCCAAAACTCAGATTTGAGTGGGGGTAAGTGAATTACACATCTTGAATCTTCCTTAATAAAAAAAAAATTTGGTGGCCCAGTTACCCCATTTTTCGGGGTAACTGGGCCACCATTCTTTGTGTAGAGTGAGGTGTTCCTCAGCTCAGGTATGTGCTTCACCCTCAAAATCAAAAAAGTGAGCGTACCTCTATGACACCCCTCTACACGTCCCATTTGAAGATTTAAGGTTATTCTTCACTAGTGAGGCATTTTTGAATTAAGATTTTTTAGAGTTGTAGAAACGTGGCCCAGTTACCCCAACTGACCTTAATTGAACAATTTATTGAATCTTCTTTTAAAATTGAGATTTTTTCTGCTCGAACTTCAGGAATATTTATTTTGTACTTATGTATTGAAATTCAAGGTAGAAAAATGTTTGCTCCTAAAAAAATTGAAAGTTCTTTTATAGGCATTTTTCAAGTCAGTATGAAAAATTGTGATTTTTTTTTTCTTGAAGAATTAAGATTTATTCTTGTCTAAAAATGAGCCACATTTCTTGAAAAAAAAATGTAAGTAGATAAGCCGTATTTTTTTGAAAAAATTGAGAAATTCTTTTCTCGACAAATAAACGATTTTTTCTCAAAATTTCTTTTCAAAAAAAGTAGAGGCCGTCGAAGAATAAAACCGATTTCTCCTCATTAAAAACTTTTTTTTAAAATGAGAATACCTAGTAATTTTTTCAATTAAAAAAAAAAATGTGTTCGAAGTATTTGAAAATTATGTTTGAAAAATAGAGAACTCCTCAAAAATGAAACATAAAATCGTTTCAACTCGTGAACTTAAAATGCTTCAAAAATTTGATATTTCTCAAATGAGCAAAACTTTCCTTTTAAAATTTTTGAAAAGTTGTGAATTTCACATGTTGAAAAATTGTTTTTTTGTGGAGAATGAAGACTTTTCAAAAATTAAAATTTTTTTGTATCTACTCATTTTGCAATAAGCCAATCAAAAAATTGATTTTTTTAGACTTTAAATTCTTAGGCATTACAATTTTTATAAATTGGAAATTTTTTATTTGAATAAACATGAATTTTAGGAACGACTATTTTTTTAAAATTAAATATAAATTGTTTAAAAATCAAAAAATTGAGAATTTTAAGTTTAATTTTTTGAAATCCAGAACTTTTTAGAAATTACAAATTGTTAATAAATTTAAATTTATAGAAATTAAAAATTGTTTGAAAAATAAAAAAAATCGAAAAAAATTAAAATTTAAAAATTAAAAAAGGACAGTATTGTTTGTAATTTAAAATTTTTCTAAAATTCACGTTTTTTGAAATCAACAATTATTTGAAAACTGAAAACTATTTCAAAACAAATAAGAGTTCAAAAACTTAAAAAAGTTGATATCAAGTATTTTCAAGAAAAAAAATAATTTTTTTTTGAATTTTCAATATTGAGTTCAAAAAAAATTAAGATTTGATAGGAACTCAAAAATTATTTATTGTGAGCTTCTCAAGAATTGAAATTTCCTATGATATAAAAATTGAGCACCTATTAAGCCAACTATTCTATTAAAATTCGTCATAATTATAGAAAAAGAAAAAAGGCATGAATTATTATTTTTAAATTAAAAATTTTGATTTTTTCAAAATTTTTACCATTGATTTCAAGAGTTGTGAAACGCCAAATTTAGCGAAAATATGAGAAAAACGGTGACGAGGGGAGGGGAGGGGGTTATGAGTCATTATATTCAAGTGGAAATGGAAATTTTTTGGTTACTTTTTTTCATAATTTTGGTTACTTTTTTTGAAATTTCAGGTTACTAAAGTTACTTTTATTTTTTCAAATTTCGCTCCGATGCATGACCTTACTTCTTTCATTTTTTTTTTCGTGAATGAATTCTTCGTCTTTTTATGCGAAGTTCTTCCCAAAAATTTTCTAAACCAAGAATACGAATAATTTTCGAGCATTTTTTTTTATGAACTATTGAAATTTTTCCAGAAATTATTATTTTAGCATAGTATATGCTTTTACGGAGACCAAAATGAAAAAAAACGAGACCAAAATCCGACCCAAAAATCCGACAGTTGAGTTAGGTTAGGGTACATTAGGTTAGGTTTGGATGACATAAAAAAACTTAGAAAATTTTTAATAAATCCGATTTTTTAGACATTATGTCAGCCATTTTGAAACTTGTAATTTTTTTTGAAATTTCATGATTTTTAGACATTTTCTAGTCATTTTTTAAAAAAAAAAATTATGACTTTTAGGCTTTTTATCGGACATTCTGAAAAAATTAAATTTTTTTATACTTTTTAATTTTTTTAAATAAATTTTATGACTATTTTGAAACTTGGAAAAATTTTTAAAAACGTTATGACTTTTAGGCTTTTTGTCAGACATTCTTAAATTTAAATTTAGACATTTTGTCAAGGAGTAAAAGCATATACTATGTTTCATTTCCAACGCGGGTGTATCAGATAACACAAAAATCGCTCTGTCCCTCCCTCGTTTCATCATTCCTACATACATGTCTTTAAAGCAAAAAATTATGAGTTGCGTTTAAAAAACGGGCCATGTAGGCCCGGATTTCCTCCCACTTTTCCCACTTTTCTCACCCCCCTGAATTTGTACACCGGCAATACTCATCTTTGCCTTTATTTCCCAATCATGTTGATTATCACTGTATCATAATGTGAAAGAATTGGCGCCATTGGAAAGTATCGCGTCGGAATTCTTCAAAAATCGAAATAATTGTTTGATCATTTTCGACATGGTTTCAAGGGGCAGATAGACTGCCATGTGGGCAAAGTGTTATTTACACTTGTAGACTTCTAAAAGTATAAAGCAAATAATGACCACATGCTCAGATTCTCTTATCACTTAAAGGGTTAATTTCCACGTTTTGCAACTCCTGAAATCGAGGGCCAAAATTTTGAAAAACTTGAAATTTTTAATGAAAAAATAGGCATTCTCTGAATAATTATGATGAATTGTTGAATCGTTGGGTTAATTGGATTCCCAATTTTTACACTTTATAGGAAATTTCCCATTTTTCAAGTACCTAGGTCCTTAGGTATCTAAACTTCAATTTTTGTAAAAAAAAAAATCAATTTTGAATTTTTGAGATGTCTAGTTTCCCAAGTTTTCAAACTTTGAAAAATTATTTGTTTTGAAACAGTTTTCAGTTTTCAAATATTTTTTGATTTCAAAAAAACATCAATTTTTGGAAAATTTTCAATTGCAAGCAGTCGTTTATTTTTTTTAAAAACTTTTTAATTTTGTAATTTTGTGACGAAATGATCAAACTGTGGTCGAAGTCACTTTAATCCAAATAAACTAACAAACAATTTGTAATTTTTGATTTTTTTTTGTTTTTTCAAAGTTTTTATTTTCCAAACAATTTTCAACTTGAATTTTAATAATTTATGAATAATTTTCAATTTGAAAAAATCGTGATACCTAAAAAATTTTATTTTAAAAAAAAAGTTGTTTTTAAAAATAAATGTTTATTCAAATAAAAAATTCCAAATTTATAAAAATTATAGCTATAATGCCTAGAAAATCTAAAGTTGAAAAAATCAATTTCTGTGTGGTTTGATTTTTGAAAGTCTTCAGTTTCTAAAAGAAAACAATCAAATTTTCAACATTTTTTAATTTTAAAACGTTATTTTTATTTAAAAAAAAAAAAAAAAAAAAAAAAAAAAAAACAACAATTTTTGAAGACATTTAAATTTACGAGTTGAAGAACTTTTTTATATTTTGTTTTTGAGGAGTTCTTTATTCTACTAATAAAAATAACGATTTTCAATTTTCAAACATTGTTTTTACCTAAATACTTTGGTCGCATTTTTTAAAATAAAAAAATTGGTGATAAATTCTCATTAAAAAAAAAGAAAAAAAAAAAAGTTTTCAGTGAGAAGAAATCTTTTTTATTCATTGACGAAGTAACCTCTAATTCGTCTGAAAACATTTCCAATGTTTTTGAGTGGAAATTTCGATTTTTTTTAAGAAAAGTCGTTCATTTGTAAAGAAAAGAATCCCTCTATTTTTTTTTTTTTTTAGTTAAATAAAAATAATACCCGAGCGTCACTCGATCGATAATATCAGAAGATGTAACGTATCGATAAAAAATCGTTTGAAAATCTATAGATGTTCTCACGATATTATAAAGATTTATCGGTACAACTTCATAGGCAAAAAATCTAAAAACTATCGAATTCGATATTATTAAGATTTTATGACGATATTCGTCAACGATACTATCGACAAAGAATATTAAATTTATCGATTCCGATTTTCCACCGATTTTGTGCAGATATTTGAAACTACATTATCGACAAAGAATATTAAATTTATCGAATTCGATTTTTTAACGATTTTGTAAAGATATTTAAAACTATATTATCGACAGATTATATGAAATTTCTCGACTTCGATATTTTACCGATTTTTTGACGACATTTGAAACTATATTATCGACAGATTATATTAAATTTATCGAATCCGATTTTCTAACGATTGCGTGAAGATATTTGAAACTATATTATCGACACGTAATATGAAATTTCTCGATTTCGATTTTTTAACGATTTTGTGACGATATTTGAAACTATATTATCGACAAATAATCTGAAATTTCTCGAATTCGATTTTTTAACGATTTTGTGAAGATATTTAAAACTTTATTATCGACACGTAATCTGAAATTTTTCGAATTCGATTTTTCAACGATTTTATGACGATATTTGAAACTATATTATCGACACGTAATATGAAATTCCTCGATTTCGATTTTTCAACGATTTTGTGGCGATATTTGAAACTACATTATCGACAAATAATCTGAAATTTGTCGAACGATTTTTCAACGATTTTGTGACGATATTTGAAATTATTTCCAAATTGGTGAAAATTTTTCTAAGTCCAACACGTCTGGAAGTACTAAACTGCCTATTATAAGCGTTTTATTGCCAATTCCTCAACGATAAGGTATGGCATAGTGGTTAAGGAAGAGGATTACCATGCAGGAGGTAGATGGTTCAAGCCCCACGGGTGGCAGATTTTTTATAATTTTTTTTGACTTTTTCTGAAATGATCCATCCTCTTACCACAACATCAATAATGTGTTTAGGCATAGTTTAATGTGTTAATTATGCTAATTAAGGATTTTTAATTATAGAAAAAAGCTAGTAAAAGACGAAAAATCGGAATAAAAAATCGATAAAAAATCGACAGAATATCGAATTTGATAAAGTGTCGCAAAAGTTCCGCCTAAATCGTGAAATTATCTTTCGATATTATAGATATATTATCGATAAAATATCTTACTATAATCTCGAAATTTTTGCTAACTATAATTCGTCGATAATCTAACTATATATCGAAAGATAATTTCACGATTTATGCGGAACTAACGCGACACTTTATCGAATTCGATATTCTGTCGATTTTTTATTTTGATAATTTGTCGATTGTGCTGCTCGGGTATGTTTCTTTTTTTCTTTTCTTTTTTCTTTTTAAAGAAATTTCTCTTATTTTTAGAGAAAAATGAATCTTAATTCTTTGAGGGAAAAAAATCTCAATTTTTCATACCAATTTAAAAAATACAAAAGAACTGTCAATTTTTTGGAGCAAAACATTTTTCTCTACCGTTTCAATGCATACAAAAATTCCTCGAGTTCCTGAAGAAAAAATTTCATTTTTAAAAGAAAATTTAATATTTTTATTTATTTATCATAATTTAGGTATTCATTTTAAAATAAAATCTTTCAAAATTTTTGAAAAGGAAATCTCTGAATTTTTTCCAGCTAAAATGTTTTAAATTTTTTAAAAATTCACCTAAAAATTTGTAGTATTCAACAAAAATTAAAAATGATCCATCATCATTAATTTACTATTGAAATTTTTTTTTTTTTTAATTTCAAAAGTTCATTTAAAAAATGATTATTTAAAATTATTCGTTTTCTTGGTTTGAAAATTTTTTTTGGAAGGAAAAAATGAAGAACTCATTGGAAAAAAATTGAAAGAAGTACTGAACTATTGAGTGGTTTGGTGATGGTGATTGACAAACGATTCCAACTGAGAGACCGACTGATTCGATTCCGGACCTAACTCCGTGCATCTAGCAAATCCCATACATACGAGTATGGTTCTCGATCGCTATAAAACTATGGTGATGAGTCTACGACCAGGCGGCATATTGGTTTTCATCTTTTCGAGAATTTAATATTATTTCCTGTACGGTACGTTTACTTTCATGACACGATCGAGTCTCGCGTCGTGTCAATTCATTGGCATTATTTGACGTTAAAGTGGCACCGGTGTTGGTTTAAACGTACGTGAATCGAATTACCGCACATTGCGGGCACGTGGTACACGAGTACTCGGTACTGGGTTTCTTCTTCCTTTCTTCGACGACTTTCTTTTAAAAATGCTACACGTATTGTTGGCATGCAAATGCACCTTTGTCAGCGGAATATGTTTCGATCTGAATGTTGCAAGCGATACTCTAGGCTATTGAAACTTTTTTTAAAGGATGGATGAAAAGACCGCAGGCCATCGTGTACATAGTACATACGTATAGTGTTAATTTTAAACGTGTACCTACTGGAGATGAACAATGGCGTTTCATTAAATGACATGTGCAAGTTTTGTTCGCGCAGCATCATCATCTTCATGTAAGGTTACAAGAGATTCGACCGCACGTCATTAGGCCTATCAAACGTTGGTCTTTACTATGCTCGGAGATCATTTTGATAGGTGATGTAATTTCGTAAATAATAATTATCATACAGAGACTTCGACTTCGAGACATTACGAATCAGATTCCAGTTTCAATTTTTAGTACTACATATTTCTTTTATTTTTTGATCGAAATTCATTTTATAATCTCGTGACGAGTATTTGGCGACCTGGTCGAGACGCGTACCACAATTCTCGAGTAATTTATTTTTACTTATCGGGTAATTCTGCGAAATTTAATCCAGTCTGGTAGCCATCGACATCGTGTTTGGTCTAGAGATACCCTAACATATAATGGCGTGTTAACCGAGACCTTTTTCTAAATGGATTTTTTCAATTACCAACACGAAATTATAAAGGAGTCGCGTCGTTTCGTTTAACACCTTTCGAAATTAATCATTTATTACAGTTCGGCAGTGCTGCCACCTGCTGATGAATGTCGATCGTGTCTGAAAAGAAATTCTTATTTTTATACTTGAAAGCCAGACCTCTAATGGGTTTCATTTCGCATGAAGT
Source organism: Balanococcus diminutus (assembly GCA_959613365.1). Lineage (NCBI taxonomy): Eukaryota > Metazoa > Arthropoda > Insecta > Hemiptera > Pseudococcidae > Balanococcus > Balanococcus diminutus. Next base: position 26,255,140 of record OY390718.1, read on the forward strand.
TCTGTGAAATAAGGAAAAGGAATTGCATTTTGGGCCACATGAAATTTTTTGATATTAAAACGTACCTTTTGGTGACCTGGTTAACTCCTGAAAAGTTCCCGAACCCCTCTCTCCCTTAGGAAGTCGCTAAAAAATGAACCCAAAGAGACCTTTTCGTTGTTTTTCGCCTTTAACTCTTCAAGTATACATTTAAACAGAAAAATGACTAAAAAAAGGTTATATCATTTTTTTTTGAAAAGTGAACGGGTGGCCCAAAAAACATTAAATGTTTTCAAAGTGATTGAAAAAAATCAACATCATTTTAAAAAAATTGAAGATTTAAAAAAAAAAAAATAAATTAAAAATTAAATAAAATTTAATAAATTAAAAAAAAAATTTAAATTTAAAATTGAAACTTTTTTTAAAAATTAAAGATTTTTTAATTAAAAACGTCTTATGGTGTTTTCATGTTGAAAATGTTGAAGTAAAAAATGTAAGTTAAAAACATTTTTTAAAAATTAAAAAAAAATTTAATACCTATATACCTACCTATCATTTGAAATAGGTAAATCAATGTTTTTTATGATTTGAAAAATTGGTGAATACAAATTATAGCTAATTGAAGAGTTTTTTCATTTTGAAAAAAATGAAAAATTTTTTAATTGAGAAGTGGAAGACAAGTTCGATGATTTTTTTTTACCTATTTAATTCTATTTATAAAATTGAAATTTGTCATGTACTTGGGAAAATGAAAAATTTTTGTCATTCAATTGAAATTTGAATTTATTTAATTTCATTTGAAAAATTCATGTTTTTTGTAATGCACTGTTTTTTTCTCTTTTTATTAGTGCCCGTGTAGCAACGTCGATGCTAATTTCGATATAAATGTCGACACATCGAAATCGGTCACTTTTCGATCGTACATGTCGATAATAAGCTCGACAAACCATCCACAATCGTGTCGACATGTACGATCGAAAAGTGACCGATTTCGATGTGTCGACATTTATATCGACATCCACATCGACATTTGCAATGGTGAGATTTTGAAAAATATGCTAAGTTCAAATATTCAATATAAGTATATATTAAAATTACACCAAAAATAGTGTTCAAGCCAACATTTCGACATTTTTTGTCAAATATGCGGCATTGAGGCCACCTTTGTAGCTGGACACATGCGAGTGTCCAACTAACATAGAGATGATTCTTAGACCTTATGTACTAATTCACAACACACTTTATCTGCGAGTATCACAATCACCCTCAAGACGTCGACTGTCAAGTCGATGCATTATTCGACCCTCGACAATTAGATCGACATTAACTCGACTTAAAATTCCTCTGGTCAACACTGTCGACAGCTAAGTCGATGCATTATTCGACCCTCGACAATCACATCGACACTATCTCGACTTAAAATTCCTCTGGTCGACACTGTCGACAGTGAAGTCGATGCATTATTCGACCATCGACAATTATGTCGACAATAACTCGACAAGTCGTTGTATTATTCAAAACTTTGAAAAATAAGAAAATTTTGTGATTCTTTCAAAAATTATTTATTCCTGAGCTTAAAATGTTCTTATTAATTGTTTTTAGTTCTTTTTAGATATAAAATTTGTAAATTTAATTGGCAGAAATTGTCGACATAAATGTCGATGCGTTTATCGAGTATCGATTTTTACATCGACTTGTCTATGTAGAAAAACAATGTTTTCTAAATTATAGGAAAATACTGAGAAAAATTCAAAAATTTTGATTGAACAGTTATGTTTAACATAGAACATTACTTTAAATCTCAAATATCATTTTTAATTCATCGTTAACCGAGAAAAAAATGTGTCTGAATTTTGTCGACATAAATGTCGATGTCGACAATTGCTACACGGGTGATATTGAAAATTTTTTCAATTCAAAAAAGTTGAGATTTCTTTATTTGAAATTTTTTTTTTTTTTTTTTTAATTGGAAAATTAAAGATTTTGTGCAACTAATGACTTTCTTGTATTTACTTAAAAAATGAAAATTTCTTCTAGATATTTTGAAAATTTTTTAAAACTTGAAAATATTTCATTTGCAATACTAAACATTTTCTGTGTTCGGAAAGATGAAAATTTCTTTGATTGGAAAATTGAAGACATTTTTTGAAAGATTTTTTTAAATTCAATTTTTCAATGTTTTTAATTTTGATTTTCTTTTATTTTATTTTTTATTATTATTTTTATTAAAACAAATGAGAAAAATTGACATTTTTCATGTGAGAAGGGAAATGAGTTTTTTTTTGTTGAAAAGTTGAAGATTATTTAATTCAAAAAATTAACTACTTTTTCAAATCAGAAAATTTTTTAAGTTTTTTTTTTTAAATTTGAAAAAATTGAAGGCAAGACATTTTTTTAGATTTTTTTGTTTTTGCTATTCGATTTTATTTGAAAGAATAATTAAGATATTTTTTACTGAAAAAATTGAAGATTTCTTTTTTAATTTAGAAAGTTTTTATTTAAAAAGCATAAAAATAGGTAAAATTTTCAATAAAAAATTATAGGAATAGTTCTATTTTTTAAACATAAATTTCTACATTTTTTAGATTCTTTTTTAATGTGTTTTTAAACAAGAAGTTAATTCGATTCAATCGATCAATCCCTAATTACATTTTTCCTTCGAAAGGGGGAAGAGAATGGGGGATCATGTCTTATGCTTATTAAATATCTCAAACATTTCAAATGATCATTAATACTTAGGTATTCTTTTTTTCGGCCTTACGAAGAAAAAAAAAAGGAGAAATAAAATGCTTCACGATAGATTACAATAATAAAAATTAAACAACTTTCAATTTCATTTTGCTTAGAATTTCCCACATGATAAGAATACGCTGATGATACGCTGATGATACTTCGCATTTCCATTAATCAACATTTCTATTTAATTAGGTACGTGCAGTAAGCACTAAATTTTCTTCGAAAGATAGGAATTAAGCTGATACACCTTCTCTGTTGGATTTTCCGCTGATTATCTCATTTACGTAATTTTTCGAATTTCCATAAGATGAGAATAACTAAGTTGATATTACGATAAGTTTTTCATTTTTAAATTGTTACAAAATTCTTCACCTCATTTTTTCAAATTTAAAAAAAAACTGTAGGTATTACAATTCTTCAGAATTATGTTTAGAGGTGCTCTTTAAAATTTTATCAAAATAATGGATTTTTTGAAAATTTATGGGAAAACTTGAACATAAAATTTGGATGAAGACGATTTTTTCCCTCAATTTTAACCTCGAATTTTTGAAAAATTTGGTTTGAAATTAAATAATTTCAGTAGAAAAACTTTTTAAATTTTATTTCAAACTTTTATTCAAAGACAATTTTCTACAAATTCAAATTTTAAAAATTACATAAATTTTTTCGTATTTTGTTCAAAATGAATTTTCGCTTCAAATTTTGTCTAGAAGAAAATTTTTTAAATTTTGGCTAACCACATTAAATTTATTTGAATATAATAATTCTTGATCATTTTTTCTTTCTTTTTTTTTAATTTCGAAAATTAACCAAGATTTTTATATTTTTTTAAAAATTTGTTCAATGGCAATTTTTTTTTAATTTTGATGGAAATAATTGTTGAAGAAGTGTAGACAACTCAAATTTTGAAAAATTATACACAGAATAAAATTTGTGTAATTTTGGTAGAAAAACACTTTTTAATTTTTTCTGTTCTTTTTTTTCTTTTTCTTTTTTTATTTGATGTTCTAGATCTCCTAGAACATAAAGAAGATACTCATTTTTTCAAAAACAGGATTTTCGTCTTGAAATAAATAATAATAAAAAATAAAAAAATTAATTAATTTTTTCGCTTTTGAAATGAAACACTTTCTTTTTTTATATTTTGAAACAAATTTTTTTTTCAACGTAATGTGCAAAGTAGCCTATTGAAATTAGCTTCTCTCTTTCTCATTCAAAACATTGTAAAAAAAGGTTGTCAAAATTCCGCCTAGAGGAAGTACCCCTCCCTCCCTACACTCTTGTTAGTCGTACAGTACAGTACCATACGATATCAATAACCTGAATTACATTTCCTATCAGGTAAATTTCAACTTGAACTGCTGACCCATAATTCATAATTTTGAAAGCTTTGATCTTAACCGAGCGTTAATTTCAACGATACCCCGAATACTTGACTTATCTACATTTCTACTTTTTCGATACGAACTGTGATTAAAAATCTAGTAAATTTTACCGCATTTCGCGTACTTAGACTAATCTCATATTCGATGAGACTTATCCACTACAAATTAGAAAAATTACCAGAGACGGCTACGAATTATCTAGACGACAAGTATATAAACGAAAGTAATAGAGCACGATAACCGCATACGCAATTAAAATCGATCGACTACTTATCGTAAATAGTTAGTTGGCGAATTGTAAAAAAGACTCTTTTTTTCTACACCGTTGATAACCATTTTAATGTTGGAAGACAACACGCGAAACATTCATTACAAGTCCACTACTTTCCGTTTATGGTATCGAGTCTGGAATTAAAAGAAAAGTAATTTCTCATACAAAAGGAAATTGATGATTTCTGTCTGCTGTTACTTGCTTTAACTGGTTCAAATGTAGGTATTCGTTCTTTGAGGTCAACTAATAATGTGTACATAGGTTTATATACGATTCGCGTTATGTACACAAATTGTTTTATTATAAAATATATGTACGAGACTGGAGTGAACATCGATACATTGTTGTACAGTACATTAGGTTTGATAAGGAAAAGAAAAGTAATTCTTTGAAATGTACTTTTTTTCTCTCTCTTTCTGATGAAATAATTATACAAAAATGGACTTTGATATAAAATATGGTCGACTTTGAAGTAATCAATGGCTGACTTGGGTTTTATGGCCGGAGATGTTAATTAATCGTTGCATTATTTCGACTAATTACACATTTGTGATTTTTAAATTTTTTTTCGTACTATTAATTTGTCTAATTACCATATGTCTTACACGATTTGTTCCTTATCACGTCCACACTTGATATAAATATGTAAAGTATATTTTTATTTCTCGTATCAAATTGGTCGAAAATAAATGAATTTTTGATAATTTTTATCAATGCAGAATTTTGCAAATGAATAAGTTCAAGTGATAACTGATTAGCCATAGGTGATGTACTGCACGCCCTCCCCGATTGTCAGAAACATGGTTTTCACGATGAAAGGGTATCATAAAAAATATTTTAAGCCTTGTTCCCCAAAATGAAAGTTGTGGGTACTGATAAAATGGTGGCTATTTTCACTGTAAGAATGGGCCAAAAAGTTCAAATGTCCATAACTCTTGAAATAAACGTTTAAACAAAAAAAATGATAATAGTCAAAATTAAAGCGCATAAAATTTGCAACAAAAAATATTATATTCATTTTTTTCGAGAAGTGAACGGGTGGCGCAAAAACAAGCGTTAAAATACATTATTATAAAATGAAAAAAATGAAGACACCCTCTTATTTTGAATTTTTGGATTTTTATAATTTCTTACCTCAAAGTTTTTTCATTTTATGAGAAAATAATTCCCTATTTTTTTATTTTCCCCCTAAATTAATTTTAAGTGATGCCGAGTCACCCCTTTATTATAAAAATGAAAAAAATTACTGATTTTTAAAATCTTTTCCTTTGTTATACGATTAAACCATCCAAGTTGTTCCTTGTCATGAGAAGGAATTCCCAATTTTTTATTCCCCTCCCCCACTTCATTTTTAGTGGTACCTTGGGGCACACCCAATTTTTCAAAGAAAGCGAAACCGAAAAAATGAGGAAAATTTTCACATTAGTTGTTGCATTTCATTAGAAAATTATTCCTCATTTTTCATTTTTCCTCCAACTTAATTTTTAGTGATGCAGCTCAAATATTTGGTAATTTTTCATAATTTTTCACACTAAAAATTGATTTTGGGGAAAATGAAAAATGAGGAATTATTTTCTAATGAAATGCAACGTTAACTTCTGAAAAAATGAATGAAGGAGTTTTGTAATGAATTTCGTGTATTTTAAAATAGGCCTATATTTGAAACTTTTTTTAAATTAGGAGCTAGGCTAGGGGCAGTCTGAAAAGTTATCAGCAATTTTAAAAGAGGGGTTTCTCACAAGTCTACTTGGGAGGTCCTTTTTTGGAGTTGCGATATTTATTTCTCTCAGCCCTCCCCTAAAGTTGTTTTTTTTTGTGAAGAAATAATTTTCAATCTTTTTTTCATTTTTCCTCTAACAAAAGTGTAAGTTATCTCTACTCACCTCTTTTTCAGAAAAATGAAAAAATTGTCAATATCTTCTCCAAAAAGGACTCAAATTTTTTTCTTTCTTGAATAAAAGCCTACGAACTGTCAGAAGTGTAAAAAAATTTTCATGGACCAATTTTTTTTAACCCTTCATATCAAAATTTATCCACTGAACCGTAGTTATTTCACCCCCTCCCCTACAAACAAATACCTTGCTATCATTTTTTCAATAATCCAAAATTATTGAATTAATAGTTAGGATACTAATTATACCTAGTGCATTGTAATGAATGCAAAAAAAAAAAAAAAAAAATTGAGCACGTTAGTGCTGAGAAACAAAATTCTAAAAATAGATTTTTTAGAATGAGTAAACATTTTGAAACGGACGATTATACCTAATCCTTTCATAATAGGTATATAAATTTTTTTAATTTGCAAAATAAAAATATAATTATTGAAAAAAAAATTCTAAAAAATTCATAGATCTTATATACTATAGATACGCCCTGGCATTGTTCGAAGTGAGGCAAAGATAAATCCTGCTATGACGTCACGTAAGGGAAAAACGCTTGGCGGCAGGGGAAAGACGAAAGCGTTCGTAGCCTACGAACGCTTTCGTCTTTCCCCTGCCGCCGTGCGTTTTTCCCTTACGTGACGTCATAGCAGGATTTATCTTTGCCTCACTTCGAACAATGCCAGGGCGTATCTATAGTATATAAGATCTATGAAAAAAATCTTCTTAAAAACTTACTTTTTCGATTAAAATTTTATCACAGAATAAAATCATTTTGAAGAAAAAATTACCTGAAAAAATCTTTTATAAAATTTTTTTGCTTAAAATTCTTTTTAGAATCACTCTCAAAAAAGCACTTTTAAAAATCTTCTATTATTGAAAGATTTTTTCAATCGAAGTGATTTTTTTTCATAAAAAAAATTGAATTTTTCATCCCAAAAAACCTCGAGAAATTAAAAAAAATGGGGGAAAAATCTTCAAAAAAATGAATTTTATTCTGCAAGAAATTGAAAAAAATTTAAAAAAAGTGAAAATTGTTTTACTCGCCTCCCCTTCTAAAAACAGATTTTTTTCCAAATGATCCAAAAGACTAAAAAATTGCTTAAGTACTCAAAAAAAAAAAAAAAAAAAAATTAAAAGATTTCTTATTCTAAAAATATCAAGAATTTTTTTCACCAAAAAAAAAAAATGTTCAAAAAAACTGAGAAATTTTCTCTCCAATATTATTAAATAATAATTTTTCTTTCCAATAAAATTGAAAGACTTTTTATTCAAAAAATAAATAAGTAAAAAGTAAATAAAATAAAGTAATAGAAAATTGCTTTACCATAGGTATTCAAAAAAAAAAAAAAAAAAAAAGATTTTATAAAAATACCATGAGCATTTTTTAAAACATAAAATCGAAAGACTATTCAATTTTTAAAGAAATGAAAAATTGCTCAACCTGGTAGGTATTCAAAAAAAAAAAAAACGAGAATTTTTTTCAAGTGTTCCAAAAATTGAAAGTTTTTTTATTCATCTTTTCCCCCAAAAAATGTAATAAATATTTACATTCCAGAAAAATGAGAAACTTCTACTCCCAAATTTTTATTTTATTTTTTATATTTAGATAAGTAGGTAGGTACCTATTCAAAAAAAATTGAGATTTTTTTTTGAAAAAAAAAAAATTCTCTATTTCAAAAAATTACATGATATGTTTCCCCTAACCTTGGATTTCAAATGGATCACCGTCGCCCCCATTTTTTAGGAAATCAGAAAATTGACCTATTTTCGAACTTTTGCATTTTTTTGGTTCATACCTAATCCATTACCATTGTCACATATTATATGAGATCCTTAGGAAGAGGTTTGTACCCTTCTACCCTTAACTTTCATTTTGAAGTACATGGCTTGAGATGTTCCTTAGAATGCTTTTTCACGAAAAACCATGATTCAGAGTATCTACAGATTCGGACGAGTGTGCCAGGGGGGGGGGGAGGGGTTTAATGCATTACCTATAATATACCGAACTAATACTAACGTAACAAAGGCAGTAAGAAGCCACGAAAAGTGTTAATTCGATAGGGTTATTTAATTACCAGTTGTAAATAATCGTCGACCTTAATTGATCTGTTTACTAGGATGATCATAAATGACGAGAGAACGACAACAAGAGCTCAGTTACCTCGGTTGATGTTTTCCCTCCGTAAATCGACCTATTAAAATACTCGTACGCGTCTCGTCGACGTAATCAGATTCACTAGAAATTCCCTCACTTTTGACAAATTCACAAGTACATTTTGCGGTTAGAGTGTTTCATCATAGACGTTGATTTTTTTCACTTCTCAAAAATGTTATAAGAATGAATAAAAAATACGTCGAGTAAATAATTCATCGCTTCTGAAAGAAGAAATCGAAACAGGTTTTGGCGGTATTTTATCCAATACGTAATGCTATTTTTATGGTTTAGGTTTGGGCTGCATCTCGTCGGATCCGGGGATGAATAACGCGTGTAAGCGTAATTTCCACCATTCTGCGAGAAAACCCATCTACTTAATTATATTGGATGGAAAATCACAAGAATTTGAAACTATGTACATATTTTGACCGTAGGACATCTGTCCTTTTGGTGATGTTCCGGAAACGCATTTTTTTTTATTTTTAGATTCGATATTACGATTTAGGAAGTTGACTGTGATAATGGGGGAAATATGTATGTACTTTGATAAGCGAGGTATTTTGTACGCGTATACATAAAAGGACTCGGCGTACTCGTCCGATTCTGAGGATCGATAAGAGAGAGCTGCGTGTACGTTGTCGGATGTGGATGCAACTCCTCGGAATCTCGGCTCGGCTCGGCTGCCAGATTACAATGACTTGATAAACGTGTCAGGCCACACGTGGCGAGCTAAGAAAGCACAAGACGACGGTGTGTTGCTGATTTATAAACACGGGGTTAGGGTGAGGTCAGTTTTAGAAACCAGCCAGGGTTGTATGCGGTCGAGTCTGAAGACTCGGACGAGCAGGACGACGACGACCACATGATAATGGTCCGAGAGACCGAGAGAATCGGCTGGGATGAATCTTCTAACCCGATGAAGTTGTGTGGTAGAGCGGAAACGAGGATATGAGGTGGAGGCGAAGGATGCGATTGTTGTCGATGGATGAGAAGAATTGGAGGTTTGGGGTTTATAGTTCTGGTGTACAAAGTATTTGTGTTTGCTGATGACGATTTTGAGAATTGAATTTGAATCAGATTGGCAATCGTAATTTTGATTTTTTTTTTTTAAATTAATTTTCTCATTTAATCGAGTAATTTTTTGAACGTTTGTGGGATTCTTGATTCGATTAATTTTTTTGAATTTAATTAATTGGCACGTTTCCTGAACAGTTATCAGATTTTTTCAACTTGACAATATTTTCGATTTCGATTATTTGATGATTTTTTTGAAATTTATAGCCCTATGAATTAATTTTATGCATTTTTTGAATTTAATAAATCAATGTACAGGGTTGCCCAAACAAATTATCGATGGGTTTGAAAAAAATAATAATAATAAGAATTGAGACAATTTTTTATTTAGGGCGTTTTTTGACCTAACAAAGGGTCATACGAAAAAAATGCCAATAGAATCAAAATTGCAGGAGGTGATTTGTTTTCTTTTTTAAGTGAGTATAATAACACGATTTCTACTTAGGCAAAGCAAAGGTCATGCAAAAAAAAAAAAAAAAAAAAATGTCATGAGTTAAAATTGTATAGCATAAAATTTCCCCTTGATGGTGAGAATAGTATTCGATAAGAAAAAATATGTGTACGTCTTTTAGAAATAAAAAAATAACTCATGGCTATGAAAGCAAATTTCACTCTCTACAATTTTGATTCTTAGCATTTTTTGCGTAGGACCCTCAATTCCGCACTAACGTCTAGATTGATTGTTTTGTTTACATTCATGGGGTGCAACTTCGATAAATTTTTACCAAGTCCAGTGCTACATAATACTTTATAGTCAAAATTGGAAGGGAGGAAGGTGTCTAATCGAAATTTTTGTAATAACTAAAAGTATTTGTACAACTTCAAGCTACAACTTTTGTTTGAAAATTTTTTCAATCGGACCCCTTACCTCCCCCCTGTTTTTAAAAATGTATTTGAAGGAGTTGGATTATCCAAAATTGGTGGGGAGGGAGGGATCCGATTGAAATTTTTGTTATCACCAAAATTATTCCTAGTACTTCAAGCTACAACTTTTGTTTGAAAATTTTTTCAATCGGGCCCCTTACCCTCCCCATGTTTTCAATAATGTATTTGAATGAGTTGGATTATCCAAAATTGGAGGGGAGGGAGGGGTCCAATCGCAATTTTTGTGATAACCAAAAGTATTAGCGAAACTTCAAGCTACAACTTTTTTTTGAAAACTTTTTCAATTGAGCCCCTCTCTCTCCACTTATTTTGCATAACACTCCCAAAATACTAATTAAAAATTGAAGGGGGAAGGGGAAATGAGTCCAATTGAAAAAAATTTGCAACAAACTTGTAGCTCAAAGTTTTAGGAAAAATTTTGGCCATGACAAAAATTGCGATTGGACCTCTCCCTTCCCTCCAATTTTGGATAATCCAACTCATTCAAATACATTATTGAAAACAGGGGGAGGGTAAGGGGCCCGATTGAAAAAATTTTCAAACAAAAGTTGTAGCTTGAAGTACTAGGAATAATTTTGGTGATAACAAAAATTTCAATCGGATCCCTCCCTCCCAACCAATTTTGGATAATCCAACTCCTTCAAATACATTTTTAAAAACAGGGGGGAGGTAAGGGGCCCGATTGAAAAAATTTTCAAACAAAAGTTGTAGCTTGAAGTTGTACAAATACTTTTAGTTATTACAAAAATTTCGATTAGACCCCTTCCTCCCTTCCAATTTTGACTATAAAGTATTATGTAGCACTGGACTAGGTAAAAATTTATTAAAGTTGCACCCCATGAATGTAAACAAAACAATCAATCTAGACGTTAGTCAATTCCGCCAGGAACCCACCCTGAACTTGATAAAAACCTGATAAAAAATAAAAATCATGTCAGTTTTTCAGTTTTTTTTTTTTTTTTTCAAAGTCATCAACGGTTTAATTGGGCCAACTTGTGTTTCTAAAACTATTCTCATATTTTTTCAATTTGGCAAATTTTCCGAATTTAATTAATCGATCAACTCTAGATTTTAATTTATCGACGAACTTTTCAGACAGTTTTTCAATTGTTGTAAATTTTTAAAAATTCGTATAATCGACATTTCGATTTTATTGCAGCAAATTTTTTTTGGGCATTTTATTGATTTATATTATTTTACTATTCAGTTTGCCCAATTTCGAAATCATTTCTCGATATTTTCGATCATGTGATCACATAAGCAGTTTTCCTCTTTTATTGGTCGAATAAAATTTTCGATTTAAATTTATCGATCAACTTTTTTAACTTCGTGGACTTATTTATTTAATAAATTTTTTAGATTTAATAAATTGATCTAATTATTGAACAATTTTTCGATGTTATAGTGAACAATTCGACAAATTTTTCGATTTTGTCAATCAAATTTCAATTTTGATAAATCGATCAACTTCTAAAACAATTTTTCTAAAAAAAAAACACAGTAGGTAATAATTGCGTCAATTTTAAATTTTTCGATTTCAACTAATCGCCCGGTCGAGTTTTTAGCATAGTATATGCTTTTACGGAGACCAAAATGGAAAAAAAGACCCCAAAATCCGACCCCAAATTGGGTTAGGTTAGGTTACATTAGGTTAGGTTTGGATGACATAAAAAACTTGGAAAATTTTTAATAAATTCGATTTTTTAGACATTATGTTAGACATTTTTAAACTTGTAAATTTTTTTGAAATTTTATGACTTTTAGACACTTTCTAGACATTTTTTCAGAAATTCTGTTTATTATACTTTTTAGATTTTTAAATTTCCATGGAAATTAATTTTCGTGACTTTTAGACATTTTGTCACAGAGTAAAAGCATAATATACTATGTTTCATACTTTCAAACGTAGTGTGGAAATAGAGCCAACCAGGGGGGTCCACCCCTGGCGAGGCGCGAAGCGCCGAGTTTGATTAATCGATAAATTTATGGAGCATTTAAAAATTTTTTTTAGTCGAATGAATTTTTTGATTTCGACTAATTGATCAATTTTATCGTCCAAATTCATTTATTACACATTTCGAATATATTTTTTGATTTCGATTAATTGATCAACTATCAATTTCGTTGATTGATCAATTATCAATTTTGATTAATCGATGAACTTTTCAAGCAGTAAAAATTTTTCAAATTCGTTTCATCGATCAATTTGAATTAGTTGATCATTTCCCCTCCCCCTGATTTTTATAGCCCTATTATTATTCATTTAATGAATTTTACTTTTTTGAATTAAATAAATCGATCTACTCATTTATCCAAAAGTTCCAAGATGTTTTGACAAATTTTTCGAATTCGATCAGCATCTTTCGATTTTGATAAATCGATAAAATTTCCAATAATTTTATTACTTTTTTGATATTGATTACCTAATCCATCATTTTTTCATTTTTTTTTACCTACCTATCCGTTTAAAACGAATTTTTCGATTTCGATTGATCAATAAAATTTTGTTGTTGATGAATCGATCAATTTTCGATCAGTTTTTCATACCTACCAATTTTGTTAATTAGTCGATTTTCAAATTCTATTGTTATTCCGTCAATTTTAAAAAATTTAATAACTAAATCGATTTAATTTTCAAAATATTTTACGATTTTATCGATTCTACAAATTTTTCAATTTCGATTTTTACGAACCGATCAACTTTCAAACAGTTTTTCTTTTGGATTTTGTTATTCATTTTTTTTCACAATTCCATTATCAAAGAAAGTTTTACGGTTTTATCGATTCTTTACAAATTTTTCGACTTCGATTATAATCTATAAAATTTTGATTTTGACGAATCGATCATTATTTTTCATCAAATAGTTTCTACAAGCGCTAACTATTTATCGAGCAATTATTCAAATTTACTTAATGCTTCAATTCATTTTTCAAAAAGTTCTTCGATTTTATCAATTCTAAGTATATTAGGTATAAATTTTTTGATTTCTTTTAAATTGATCAATTTTTTCAATTTTATAGCTCTATTAATTTGATGACTTTTGTAAGTTGATAAAAGTTTTTCTCGAGCATTATCTCAGTTTTTTTATTCAATTTGTTGCGCAATATCTGCTTCTCTGTACTTATTGGTATTTCATTTCCTCGAGACTTTTTTTTAGTCGTTTCAACATTGAAAATTGTGAAAAAATTGATTTTTCAACCTCAAAAAATCGAAATAATTTCTGAAAAAGAAATCATAAATTTTTGCTAAAAACATAAAAAAGTTGCTAGGTAATCGTCGTAATCGACTTTAAAGGAGCATTTCACTGCTACTGATTTTTTCTGAACTAGTCATGCTATTAAAAGTTCAGACTCGTTTCCAATAATAATGAACCACTTAGTCATAGAAAAGTCAGCTCTTCTTCTCAAAAAAAAAAAGGATAAGATAAGAAAAGAGAAAAGGGGCGAAACGTCCTTGACTCATAAAATAATGTTATTTCCAATTGCGCGAATCATAAAAAAAATTGTAAAGATGATATTAATATGATTCGAAAATTGAACGAATTTGAATTATTTTACATTGGTAAGTAACAAATGCAAACTGTAACTCGCCTAATCGACGATACAAATTTGATATTAGAAATTGCGAATCGTACCTACATACCAGACATAGCAGATCAGCTCAAAATCACGATTAACCTTTTAATGTATCCTCCAATTTTTGGCAACTTCGACGAAGTATTCGAGGACCAAAAAATAACCAATATTTTGAACAAACCAACTACCTAATATTTCAAATGTTATTCTAAACGACGGACTTTTTGTCTCTGGATGTTTACATCTATTAGCCGCATTGCGAACCGTTATACCACATACTTTTGTAGCTTAGCTTGCACATTAGCGCATTAAACGTGCCTCTTTCTCACTCCCTCGCCCTTGCTACGATTCGCGAAATGATTTTAATTTGGGTTTTCGCCGGTTCGTTGATATTATTATTAGAGGATCTTTTGCTGTGGAATGTTGTTGGGTAAACGACGAAAAAAATACAGGTGCAATATAAAGGCGGCGGAGTTTGGTATTATTTAATTGTCTGTCTCCCTTCTAGGTCTGGATATCTCACAACCCCACTGATTATAATTTTTTTTTTTTTTTTTTTTTTTTTTTTGATGCTATGAGGATGGGACGTATGGATATTTTTTCTTCTTTTTTATTAGAGGACTATTTCTTCCCATTTTTTTTTTTTTTTTTTTTTTTTGAAATAAAATTATATTTGGATTTAAGGTGAGGAAAATTTTTCTAATTTTCGAAAAAATCACCAATGAAACATTAAGACGAATAAAAAAATGTAATCTATTATGAAATTAATGCACTTTTAGAAGAAAAAAATATACTGTGTTCGTTGATAGGTTTCGATAAATCGAATAGGTAGCATTAATTTTACAAGTTCATCGTTTTGATTTTAGGTTAATTAATTTTTTCACATTTGATTAACATAATTGAAAGTACATTAGGTATTTATTATTAATCTATTCTGAGAAAAATTGAACCAAGATAGAAAATAAAAATTCACTGATAATTTTCACGTGCATCGAAATTAATCGCTACAGTTGAAATTACGAAGAAAAAAAATCACGTGTTTGGTGCTACTTCGTGGAAATGTTTTTCAAAAATGAAATAGAGTTCGATCTGCGATGAAAAAAACACTTAGCTACCCTTTTGGGCATTGTGGAGTTTTGTTTTAGCTTATTTTTATTTTTTGTGTTTATTTTGTTTCAAAATAAACATTTTAAACACACCCTCATTAGGCTACGAAACTGCACTTTTCTCGAGTAAAAAAAAACAAAACACGAATAGGCAATAAAAACAAAAAACTTACTTATTCGTTCAAGAAAAAAAAATCAACACCATTGGAACAGTCACAATAAAAAGGGATGAAAAAACTCAAATTGTAGGGATAATAATATCGATATCGCGCACCGAATCACGCGCCACGAAAAATGAAACCGGTTCAACGAAACAGACGAACGTGCACACTGCTTAAAAGGTTCGGCGTAAACTGCTGTAGAACTGAGCGTCGAAGTGGATACCTGAGGTTTCACGGCCAGCTCTGGGAGGGATCGTTGTGGCGAGTTGCTTGTACAGTATCTCGAAGGAGTAAGCAATAGGGGATCGCTGAGGGTGACGGGGGTGGGGCAGGGTATCATCCTATGGTAGTCTAAATTATCGCACACTGTATACGTTTCATTTAGCGTTGACTTCGACGAGTGGATTGCCGTATTTACTATTTTTTGGCATCATCGAAAAATTTACCAAGTCCAATACTACATATTTTCAAAATTGGAGTAGAGGGAGGGGTCCAATCGAAATTTTTGTAATAACCAAAATTATTTCTTGAACCTTAGGCTACAACTTTTGTTTGAAATTTTTTTTCAATTGGACCACTCCCTCTCCACCAATTTTGCATAACACTCCGAAGATACAAGTACTAAATTGAAATTGAAGGAATAATGATGGAGGGAGGGGCCAATTGAACATTTTTTCAAATAAAAGTTGTAGAAAAAGATCCTAAAAATAATTTTGGTCATTATATAAATTTTGATTGGGTTTCTCCCTCTCCTCTGATTTCACATAACATCAGGTAGTTACTTCTTTTCCAAATTGTGGGAGGGGTCCAATTGAAAAAATTTTCAAACAAAAGTTGTAGATTTAGGTCTTAGAAATAATTTTTATTATTATAAAATTTTCGATTAGGCCCTTCCCTCCCCTCCAATTCCGCATAACATGATTTTGATTCTGATACTTATACGTATTATCAAAAAAGTGGAGATGGTAGGGGTCCAATTGAAAAAATTTTCAAACAAAAATTGTAGCTTGAAGTTCTAAAAAGAATTTTGGTTATTACAAAAATTTCGATTGGATCCCTCCCTCTCCTTCGATTTCACATAACGCCAGTTAGATACTTTTTCAAAATTGGGAGAAGGGTCCAATTGAAAAAATTTTCAAACAAAAGTTGTAGATTTAGGTCTTAGAAATAATTTTTATTATTATAAAATTTTCGATTAGGCCCTTCCCTCCCCTCCAATTCCGCATAACATGATTTTGATTCTGATACTTATACGTATTATCAAAAAAGTGGAGATGGTAGGGGTCCAATTGAAAAAATTTTCAAACAAAAATTGTAGCTTGAAGTTCTAAAAAGAATTTTGGTTATTACAAAAATTTCGATTGGATCCCTCCCTCTCCTTCGATTTCACATAACGCCAGTTAGATACTTTTTCAAAATTGGGAGAAGGGTCCAATTGAAAAAATTTTCAAACAAAAGTTGTACTTTGAGGTTTTGGTCATTGTAAGATTGTTGATCAACCCTCCCCTCCCCTCCCCTCCCCTCCAACTTTGCATAATATGACTTAGATACTTATACTATTGAAACCTGGTAGAGGCAGGGGTCCAATTGAAAAAATTTTCAAACAAAAGTTGTACCTTTAAGTCATAAAAATAATTTTGATTCTTACAAAAATTGTGATTGAACCCCTCCCTCCCCTTCAATTTTGAATATCGAGTATCTATGTAGTATTGGACTTGGTGAATTTTCGATGGTGCGAAAAAAACAGTACTTCGACGATCCACTGGTGACGTCGACATAGGTAAAGTCGACGAATTTCCTCGGAAGGATTTGCAAAATGATTAGAAGCGCGAATGTGTAAATTCAATTCAGCCGAAATAAAGGAGTTCGCGAGAATCGTACGTGAGGCGTTAATTTTCCGCCAAATTACCAGAATACAAGCTTGGTTGAGAAATCAAAGAAATTCGCCGACATCGACGTACCATACCAACGCACGAGTACGGTGAAAATAAATCTTTAATTCGAATTACCGCAGATCAATGCCAAATTCTCGCTCAAATCTATTGTCCGCGAATCCGATCTAGATTTTACGAAAAAACACCAGTGATAAACAAATCTGTTCAATCAATTCCTTATGGCTATAAATATTAGAAACCAAATTTAACCTATACCGATGGTGTTATTTCAACGTACTTACCACTGTGAAAGATATTTTTGTACTTATGCTAGTTAGTCGTAAAATGAACGAACTAATTTTGCAGCTTGCCTTATTTCCTTTGTAAAGACCATGTCAAGTTGGTAATTACCATACGACTCCTTATAAGCCAACAAATGATTAAAAAATTTCTTAAGATCAATAGCAATCGACGCGAGGAAATAGACTTTTTATAACCTATCCGCTTCCAATTCGAATGTGTGAATTGTGATGAAAAATTATTTTTATGATTGAACTATACAGTAGGTTATATTTTATGGCTGCGTATTATTTTTAGGCAAATTAAGTTCTTTTGTACGAGTACAAACTGAAGAAATGTGGTTTTTGTTCTTTTTGGTTGGAGAGGAAGTAACAAATCTTTGAAATGAATGAAGAATCGTTTCTCTAGTGATGGATTGTACAAATAAGGAGTCGTTATAATAGACATATTTTTAGATATTCGTGAAATACATTGGAATTCGATGTAAAATATTTTTTGGAAAATTAATTCTTCAATGTGAAAGATTTTTTCGAAAGAAATTTTGGCTTAGGAAATTTTTTTAATTAGAAGATTTTGGTTAAAAAAGTTTTTTTTTTTTTTTGTTTTTTTAAGAGGAATTTTATGGTTAGTAATAGTAAGGTTTTCCTGAATGTTGAGTCAAAAGAATTTCTATTCTGGCAGGAAAACGATTTTCTGAAGACTTTTTTGTGAAAAGATTTTTTTGAAGAGGATTTTTTACGAGATAGTTATATCTGAGAAAGAAGATTTCTGATTGAAAGGATTCTTTGACATGATCGAAGAAACAGAAAACAACGGAAAAAGTACGCAGAGAATCACTTCAGATGAATTATAAAACTGATGAAAAATAAGCAGTAAAAAAATTCTCAATTTTTTGAGACCTTTTTTTAAAAAAAAAATTGAGATAAGTTTCATTTTTATTTTTATTTTTTTCATTTTTTTGAAGTGAAGAAATCAATTTTTTGGAACAAAAAAAAATCTCTTTTTTTTAAATAAGTAGAAAAAAAGATTAATTTTTTAAAATGATTTTTGAAAAAAAAAATGGTGATTTTGGGACCTTTTTAAAAAAATTGGAATCAAGTTTTTAAAACAAGCCTGCACTTTTGGTTTGTTAGAAATTGTCGTAGTATATAATTGAAATTGAGTACAAAGCAAGCGTACAAATAATTTTCTTTTGTACCAAATCAAAAATCCTTACATTTTTTTCAACTTATCAAAAAATTGTTCAAAACTTTTTAAAGGAAATTTTTCTAAATTTTTCTAAACAGCTTTCATAAAAAATCCTATATTCTTTCAATTTATAAAGAAATGTCTAAAAGAAAAATATTTTTTGAGGGGATTTTTTCTTTAATTTACAAAAATCGTCTGTATTGTTTTTTTTTGAAAGGATGTGTATTTTAATTTTTTTTTTTAAATTCAAATAGATATCATTCTATTCTATCTTTTTTTCTTGAATGGTATCACAAAAAAATTCTTGAATGGGAATATTTTTAAATTCTTTTAAAAATATATCAAAAGTCCTGTTCAAAATATGTTTTTTAAGAATTTCGCATTAAATTGTTTAAGATTTTTTTTCCAAAAAAAGAGTGTTGAGCGTAATTTTTGTGAATTAAAAAAAAATGATAGATACCTAGGATTTGTAATTTTCTCAAGAAATTATTTTTTATTTCTCAAAAATAGTTGGAAAATGTTATGATTGATTGGGGGGGGGGGGGGGGTAACGTAATTTTAAGAAAACTTTCTTAGAACTTTTCGAAGAAAAAAAATGGCACGATTATAGATTTTTGTAACAACCAATTTTTGTGCTAGAAAATTTTTTCTGAAATATTCTTGATTCAAAAGATTTTCTATTAGAAGATTTCTTGATAGAAATTTTTGACCTTGTGGCCAAAAGTATTTTTAACTAATTTTTTTAAAGATGATTTTTGATCAAAAATATTTTTCTTGTAAGAAGATTTCTGTTTGAAAGAATTTTTGAGAGGATTTCTTGATGAAACTTTTTTTTCTAGGGAAATTTTTGATTGAACGGATTATTTTATTAGATTTTTAAAAAAAATGAATTATTATTTTGCATCAAGAAAATTTTCCTCGTGAGAGTGTTTTAATTCTAAAGAATCTTGTAGGATTTTTCGGAAGATATTTTTTCACCATCTGACCGAGAGAATTTTTCATCCGATTTTGAAAAAAAATGACAATTTTTTTCTGATTTTTTTTTTTTTTTTTTTTTTTTTGAGAAAGATTTTTTTCAAAGGAATTTATTTTGAAAACAATTTTTGGCGAGTCTTTTTCAAAGAAAACTTCTCACTGAAGTTGGGTCAAGTTTTTTCAAGAGGCTTAATTTTTGAGCCGAAACACCCAAAACAATTCTTCTTCTGACTCTGGGAAATTTTTCGAGATTTTTTTGTATGATCGACTTTTGTTTCAAAAAAATTAAAGAAGAAGAATCATTTTTCTAAAAATAGGTTTTGAAGAAAGAAGGTTTTTCTTGTGAGTAGATTTTTGTACTGCTGAAACAAATTTTATCAAGGGTATTTTTAAAAGAATGGTTACGATCGTCCAATGAATATTTTTTTTGGCAAGATAATTTCTTGAAGGGAATTTTTACGTGCTTTTTTAATGAAGATTTCTGGCTGAAAGAATTCTTTGATTATTTTATAAAAAAAAAAAAAAAAAAATTAATGCAGAAAATTCTTTTAAAATATTTTTTGTCCGGTTTTTTTGTTTAAAGAAGTTTTTTGGACTTCGAGAATTTTTTTTCTAATTCTGAGAAAATTTTTGAAATTATTTTTTACGAGCTCCTTTTTCAAAGGTTTCTGATTGAAAATATATTCTTTGATTAAGTAGAAGATTTTTGGTTAATTTCAAGGTTTTTTCCGAATGAATTATTTGATATTTTTTGTAGGTAAGAAAATTATGTCTTTTTACTTTTTTTTTTTTTTCCATTTAGGTATAGTTAGCCATTTTTTTTTGCATTTTTCAGACAGTATTGTTCTAACCATAAAAAAGTTGTTTGTTGCAAGATTCATTTTCATGATTTATTTTGCCAATTAAGGCGGTTTCTTTCAAAATAATTATTTTTTGAATACTTTTTAATTGATTTTTTTCATGATTGTTCAATACTCATTAAAATATTGACTCTCTTTTTAAAATTTCCCATAAAAATTATCAGTTCCCCGTGGCTTATATCTTCAATAACGTTCATCACTTCCTTTTGCATGAACTGATCGTCGACATTTTAATAACCAAATGACGTGTGTTCGATGCAATATCGAATGCTCCACGTACGTAATAATGTGTGATTCACCAAAAACGATCGACGAGTGCCTGCGAAACAAGCTCGTTTGGCGGAAACTGTTATTGCGGTTTTTTTTTTCTTCGCGTATAGAATCGTCAAACGTTGAATTTTTTTCGCGATGTACCTTAACCTAAACCTAATACCAACGTATATATGCGTATAAGTACGTAAATGCTTACATAAGTAAACACATTAATCCTTATACGGGTTGGCCAAAGAACCGAATTTTTACGTTTGTGATTTTCCCAATATTCAAGGTCGTCTTATTCTTATGGACGATTTAACGATCAAATGGCTTAAAATTCTTTGATAATTAGCTTATAATATAACAAATATATTATCGTAACACTTGAAACAAAGATGGTGCTTGCCGACACCAGACAATCGTTCAAGTTCCATTTTATTAGGCTCCAAATTACGAATGATGAATGGAGGTGTTTGGCTACGTACTAATCGTGAACTGTTTCAACGAAATCACTTTGAACTTTGTTTAGGTATTTTATAATTATTATAGGTACGATTATTTGGAAGTCATAATCGTCAATATTTTATTCATCGAACCATGTATAATGACATTTCTTATCAAATCGACCTTTTACGAGTAAGTATAAGATCGTGGACATATCAACATAAGAGAAGTGTAATGTCTTTCTAGATTTTTCAATTTTTTCTCAATGCCATTTTCGATTAATTTTTCCGCTCTTTGATTGCAGAAGAATAATAATTGTCTGTTTTTAACAGAATGAAAAGTAAGTATATGCAGTCGTAAATGCACTATCATTCTGTAATCGTTAAAACCATCATCGGTGTCCTTTAGTGTAGTAGCTTTCTTCAATTTAGCACAAGTTGGTAATCGTGGTGATGTATTTTCTCGGAATTAGATCCATTCGTTGCGTAATTGTAGGTACCTCTATGTAATACCCTTCGCGGTGAATAATTTGTTAATTCGAGGTCGCCAAATGACGATAATTTCGATGAACTTTGATGCTGTAAGTTTTCAACTGGTGAAATGTAAACATTATGGGCAACTTTGTGTACATTATCGTACTTTTACTTGGAAGATAGCGGAAATTTTTTCGGTAGTTCTGAGCAAGATAATAGAAGTTGAATTGAAATGTTAATTATATTAGCAAAGATTTCTCAAGAAAAAAATCTCGGAAGAAGATTTCAATTGTCAGAAAATCTTCTATTTTTTTCCATCATTTTTTTTAAAAATAAATTTAACCTTATAGTTTTTTGTTTATTTTTGTTGTTTTTTTTTCAATTCCCTATATAAAATTCCAAAATTGGTAAAATTTTCCTTACCCAAGTTTCAAAGGAAAAAACAAACAAACTGACTTTTTTAATCAATATTTTCTAAAAAAAAAAGTTCTCTCAGCCAAAAAAAGGATTAGAGAGGAAACATGCCCTTGCAAAGGAATTTTTGAATTTGGATCAAAGTAGGTAAAAAATTTCTGTTTGATCTCATACAATTTTTTCAAAATGTTATTATTTTTAAAACAAAATTTTGATAAATTTCTATGTTTGAATCACTTTTATAAAAATTTTGAAATTGGCATTTGAATAAAATTTTAATAAAATACTTTTATTAAGTATTATTATCAGACAAAATTTTATAAAATCGAGATGAAATAAAATTTTGATAATTTTAATTTCAATGATTTTGATGGTAGTTTTAAAAAAACGTTTGAATTTTAGGTAACTTAAAAATGTAAAATTTTACCATGAACAAAATAAAAAGTAAAATAAAAATGCTTCAAATAAATGTTGAATTTGAACAAAATGTGATGAAGAATCTTTGTTTGAATAAAATGTGTAAAAAATGATATTTATTTTCTATAAATTGGATATTACTATATTAGATATGAGTTTGAAAAATATTTGAGTTTTCAATTTGATCGAAATGTAAACAATATTTCATTTAGACATAGTTTGAAGACTTCTGCGATGATTTTGAAGTGTAGAAATTTTGATTTCTTCATAAAAGAAAGTTTAAAACAAAAATAACAAAAAATACTTACTTAGTTCTGCTTAAAAACTGAAAAAAATGCTCTAAAAATGTCGAAAAATTTTCTCCTTTTTTTCTACTTCAAAAAATTGTAGAATCTTTCTCCAAAAAATTGCGGGGTTTATCTCCCAAATTCCATTTCCAAAAAATTAAAATAAAAGTTTTTTCAAAAAAAATGAGATCGTTTTGTCATAGAAATTTGAAAAAGTTTTTATTACAAAACATTGAAAAATTGAAGAATTAGAAATTTCTTTAGTCTCAAAAAATAATTTTTTTTTCTCCTAATTGAATTTTTTTGTACCTACTCCAAAAAATTGAGGATTTTTTTTGAAATCGATATTTTTTCATTTTAAAAAAAAATTGAGAAAATTTTTCATTTTTGTTAGTGTAGGTACGAGTAATTCATTCTGAAGTATAACCTATAGGAAATTTTTTATTTTAAAAAAGTTGAAAAAAAAATTTCATAGTATAAAACAACTGGTTAATGGCAGAACTGAGGCAGAAAGGTACTTCCTAGTGCGTGGGAACTTTTCCTGCCAAAAATTCGATTATTTATTGAATAAAGCATACCCCGCCCAACGAAAAATTCGCTGATCAAAAAAAAACTGCGGTCCCAAATTATAAAAGGGCTGCGGTTGGAAATCGCAGACATGAAACCTACTATTTTGATTTTTTTTAGGGACTTTAATGACCAAGAATTGTTTAAAAAGTGGCCAAAAAATGTTAAAAAGTGATCAAAATCGAAACCACCGAAAGGAAATTTGAGAGGGTAAAATGAGAATTCTATTTTTTTTGTTTTTGTTTTTTTTTTTTGTTTTGTAACGAGCAAATTTTTTGTTAGGGACGGGCAGCCGAATTTGTCATTCATTAAAAAAATATATTCAATAAAACGACAACAAAATTTTTTGATATTTTAATTTTTGAAAAAAAAATACACTATAAAAAATCTCTTGATTTTCACACAGAATTTCATTTAGTTGTATTTTAGGAAAGAAAATTACAACTTTTAGTAAAAAAATTCTCAATTATTAGTCCTGATTATTTCTTCTTGAAAAAAAAATTTGGAGCCAAAAAATCTTATAAATTTTTTTGAAGGCAAATCACAAATCTCTCAATTTTATTGCAGTAAAAAATCTCTTAATTGTTTTTAAGAGTAAATTTTTCATCAGCTTTTTAGAGTAAACAACTTCTTATGTTTCTGAAAAAAAAATTCGTCTTGAAATAATAACATTTTTTTTTTGGGGGGGGGGGGGGGGGGAGGGTCTTTAAATTTTGTGACGTGACAGAAAAATATCTCTGTTTCTTATAGAATTTTTTCTTCATTTTTAAAAAAAAATCTCAATTTCTTGTCCTATTTTTTTTTGAAAAAAAAATTTGTTTGGAATTAGAAAAAGCTCTCAATTATTTTGGAAGTAAAAAACTTTTCAACCTTTTGGAGTGAAAAATCTCATCTTTAGAAGGGGAAAATTTTGTTTTCGTTTTCGCCTTAAAATACAAAAAAAATCTTGGTTTATTTTTTTCAAAATTTAATTTAATTTTTTTTAATTTTCAGAGAAAAAGTTTCAGTTTTTGGTCATCATTATTTTTGAAGAAAAAATACTCAATTTTTTATGCAAAAAACTCTCTAAATTTTTTGCAAACAAATATTTCTCAATTTTTTTAAAGTAAAATTTTTTTCAACTTTAAGAAGTAAAAACCCTTATTGTTTTACGAAAAAAAAACAATTTTATTAAGAATAATATAAAATCTTGATTAACAATTTTTCGTAAGCAAAAAAATATTTCAATTTTTTGGAGAAGGAAAAATCTATTATTTTTTTCAATAAAAAAATTTTGAAGAAGAAAAACTCATAAAGAATTTTTTGGAGTAAAAAAATTTCTAAATTATTTTGAGTAAAATCAGATTTTAAAATCCCAGCCAAAAGGGCCAATTCGATCGCATACCTACTTTTATTCGGCTATGTTCTTTATTCTTTTTTAGGCATCATTGAACTGTAAAAAAATTGATTAGTCCTTCGCTCGAAATATTTAACTTTAAAATTTAATTCATAAAGTGAAATTGAATAAGTCTTCATGAGAAAATTATCGTATTAAAAATACTTCCGGTCTTGTAGCTTCTCGTCGTGAGGTATCAGGTTAAAAAAAAAAAAAAAAAAAAACTTGGGTAAATTAATTTTATACATCAAAAGTGAAACCCATAAAAAATACACCTATAGCTGGAAGCTATGTATTTTGCATACATCGTATAATCGCGTTCGTGTTAAAAATTTAGTAAACAAATTATTCGCTCGATTACTTACAATGTTAATTTTAATACCTAATATATCAATTTGAACGATCTACGAATAAATCTTCACATGCGATATCGTCCTTAATATAGATATTACTTTACCCTAAACTAACAAACCAGTTTACTTCTCGTCAAAATTTCAATGAAAAAAAAAATACGTACAAATTTTAAGCAAAAAATCGTAAAACACGAAATCATTTTACTAGACAGTGATTAATATTGACGTATATATATATAATATACTATATATATATAGGCACTTGTATGTACCTAGGTAATTACCGTTATGCATTTCCGAATATAATCTAATGAAAAGCAAAAGCGAAAGAGAGAGAAAGAAGAAACCTAACCTTCAAATTATTACTACGAAGCTAGAAATAACCAACACGCGACGAAGTGACGTTCACTTCACGTACTCTCACCTTATTCTTACTTCTTACCTACCACCGCAAAATGATCAAACATCAATGTAAACATTATTACGACGTTTTCTTGCAGCTTGTTGCGAACCACGTATGAGAAGTCAATCTACTGGTTAATGATCTCTAATTACCATACCACAAAGACCGCCTGCGTTTTGTCAATACGCTTCGAAGAAATGAGAAAATACTCGAGTCGAGATTCGAGTTCGAGAATCCCTGCGAAGTGTGAACACCCGTCAGATGATCTTTTGCGGCTCTTGTAACATTCCAAAGCAATGTACGAAACAACAGCAGGACATAAGAATACATGCATTAATGGTACATAAATTTTGCTCGCTTGACAGCGGATCCCTTTTTTATTAAATACTCGCCTATGGGCTATGTGGTGTCTGCGAATCGCTCTCGCACGTGATGTCCGAAAACTCGAGAGGATTAATTTTTTTTGCTCCGTGTGTTGTCTTTTTAGAGATGAAGTGATTTCTATCGAGGGTGTTGAGAAGATTCGGGTCGGATCCGGAGGAAAAAACTGCGTTGATAATTGACACGAGTAGGGGTACTTGAATGTATTGTGATGGTGAGATTTTTTGTCTGTTTTCTTTGTTTTTAAATACGACTATGTATAGGAAAAGGTGTCGATTTTCGATACAGTTGAAAGGGAGGGTGTGAATTCTAAATTTTTTGTGTACGAGTAAAGGAAAAGACCTTTCAGGAGATAAGTGACTCACTCGGTTTATGAGGTCATAAGACCTTTTAGTCGTAGGAGGCCAATTAACTAAGAGTGAATGCACTAACGGGTGTATTATACTGTTATACTAGTACGTATCTATATGAGGGAGAGAGGTAGATAGAGATACAATGAACTAAGATTACTAGTTTCATATAAACAAACGAAAGAGCACAAATTTTTAAAAATTTTCTTAAAAAATACTTTTTTTGGTTTAAAAAAATCTAAATTTTGCCATAAAACACATTTTCTTCAAATTTTGTTTGAAAACAAATTTTTCAAAAATTTTCTAAATCAGACAGAAATTTAATAATTAGGTAGGTATGTTTTTTCCCATTTTATCAAAAAACTTTTTTAAAAAAAATATTATTGTAGGATGTTTTTTTAATATTTTCCTTACATATAAAAATTCTAAATTGTAACGAAACCATTTGTTTGAAAAATTTGATTAAAAAACGAGTTTTTTAAAATTTTGTTTAAAAAAATCTGAGTGCAATTTTTTTTTAAATGTCTCTCGAAAAAACAAATTTTAAAATTTCACTTTGAGAGTATCTATTTCTTTGAAAAGTTTTTTTGAACAGTAACATTCTTTATTTTATTACGAAGCAAATAATTTTTCAAAATTCCGTGATTTTTAAAAAATATTTTCCCCAATTAGAAAGGAGTTCCATTTTTAAAATATCGTCGAAAAAACAATTTTTAAAATAGGTAGGTATAAGGCTATTATTTTTTTTCGACTCAGAAAATTCTAAATTTTGTAAGTAAAAAACATACAATTCCTTCAAACTTTTCAAATATTTTAAAAAATTTCATGGAAGGACCAAGTATTGAAAAAAATTGTTTAAAAAATAAAATTTTGAATTTTATCATGAAACTATTTTTTCAAATTTGCAAAATTGAACAGATTTTTTTGTCAAATTTCTTCCAAATAAACATTTTTTAAAATTTTATTGAAGGGCTATTTTTTAAAAAATATTTTAAAAAGAAAATTCTGCATTTCGTCTTGAACCAATATATTTTTCAGAATTTTGTTCAAAATCAAATTTTTCAATAATGTCAAAAAACAAAGGTTTTCAAAAATTTTCCAAATCATATCACAATTTCATTTTAAAATAATTATTATAAGGCTGATGCTTTGTTAAAATTAACATAACATTTTCCCAAATTTCATTGAGAAAAACTATTTTTAAAATTTTATTGAAATACTTATTAGGTATATTTAGGTACATACTTGGAAAAAAAATTGAAAAGAAAAATATAAATTTTGTCATGTAACAATTTTATTTTAATTTTTAAAAATTGTACAGATTTTTTTTTCAAATTTTGTCGCTAACAATTTTTTTTGTTCAAGCACAAATTTTTCAAAAAAAAATATCCAAATTGTATACAAATTAAATTTTATTGGGTGACCTTTTTTTTAGCACAAATTTAAAAAAAAATTGAATTTCAGCCTGATTTGGAAATTTTTTTAAAAATTTGTGCTAAAAAAAAGGTCACCCAATAAAATTTAATTTGTATACAATTTGGATTTTTTTTTTGAAAAATTTGTGCTTGAACAAAAAAAATTGTTAGCGACAAAATTTGAAAAAAAAATCTGTACAATTTTTAAAAATTAAAATAAAATTGTTACATGACAAAATTTATATTTTTCTTTTCAATTTTTTTTTGAGGAAAAGTTTTTTTTTTTTTTTTCAACATAATTGTAGGGCTAGATTACTTACTAGTAAAAATATTTGAAAAAATCAAAATTTTGTTCAAGCACAAATTTTTTAAAATTTTCGTTAAAAAACTATTTCTTAAAATTTTTTAAAATTCGATTATCACTAAAATTTTGTAGAATTTCATCGAAAACAATTGCTTTAAAATTTTATTAAAGGACGTTTTCAGAAGGAAAAAATTGTTTAAAAAAGAAAATTCGATTTTTTTAGACATAGCTTTTTTTAATTTTCCAAATTGAACTGATTTTTTTTTCTTCAAAGTTCATCGAAAAAACAAATTTTAATATTTTATCAATAGACCATTCACTTTAAGTTTGTCTGAAAAGAAAATTCTAATTTTTTTTAGGAATTTTCCAAATTGGATATTTTTTTTCAAATTTCGTCAAAATAAACAAATTTTTGAAGAAAAAAAAATTTGAAAAAGAAATTTGAAAATTATTGTAAAGAAACAGTTACCTAACGTTCTCAAATTTTATCGAAAAAACGATTTTTTTAAAATTTTTATTGGAGGTTTTTTTTTAAATTCGAAATTTTGTCATGGACCGATTCTTCTTCTTTTTTTGAAGTTTGGTTCAAACCCAAATTTTTCAAAATCTTCCAAATTGGAGTTTCATCAAAAGCAAATAGTAAATTTTGTCAAAAACAATTTTTCAAAATATTACTTATTGTGAAACTATTTTTTTTGATTTAGAAAATTCAAAATTTTGTCAAAAAACAATTTTTCAAAATAATTATTATTGTACCTATGACTATTTTTTTTTTTTTTTTTTTAGTTAAGAAAATTCAAAATTTTGTCAGTAGACAACAATTTTTTTTTAAATTTCCAAGTAGGATTAGGCTTTTTCATTTTGATGCGTGTTGCGTTTTTTCGCCTTACTTAACGTAGGAAAACAAAACTTATCACTCGTTATCAGTTAGACATTTTTATGGAACTCAATTTTTCCTCACTTTTTAAGCTTTAAAAGATCTTATAAATTTAGTATGAACGCAAATTTAACCTTCAAAATTTATTTAAATAACATAATCATTAAATTTTCCTAAAAACGCATATTTCGAAAAGTTTGTTTTCCTACCGCGCGTACGGCAACCCGAGTCCACTATCCCGCAATACCAGCGTATGACGTCAAGTGAAAAAGCCTAATTAAAATTTCAATTTTTCAATTTTTTTTGAAAAAATATTATTCTTGAAAATAATAACGAAGTACCTAATATTGAATTGCTATTTTTAACATTTTTTCTTGAATAAAAAAATTCTCAATTCTGTCATGAAACAATTTTTTGAAATTTTGTCAAATTAAAACAATTTTTTTTTTAAATTTCCAATGAGACTAAAATAATTTTTTTTTCAAATTTTATCGAAATAACTACTTTTTTTAAATTTTTGCTGAAGAAAAAATTTTTGAATATCGTCGCGCGTGAATAAATTTTTTCAATATTTTTTTCAAACACTAATTTTTTGTAATTGGACAGATTTTTTTTTTCAATTAGGTAGGTATTTTCAAAAATCCCAAAATTTGAAAATTTTGTCAAAAAACAATTTTTCAAATTTCATTGAAAAAACAATAATTCTTCAAATATTATTGAATTTCTATTTTTAACATTTTTTCTTGAATAAAAAAATTCTCAATTCTGTCATGAAACAATTTTTTGAAATTTTGTCAAATTAAAACAATTTTTTTTTGAAATTTCCAATGAGACTAAAATAATTTTTTTTTTTCAAATTTTATCGAAATAACTACTTTTTTTTAAATTTTTGCTGAAGAAAAAATTTTTGAATATCGTCGCGCGTGAATAAATTTTTTCAATATTTTTTTCAAACACTAATTTTTTGTAATTGGACAGAATTTTTTTTTTTTCAATTAGGTAGGTATTTTCAAAAATCTCAAAATTTGAAAATTTTGTCAAAAAACAATTTTTCAAATTTCATTGAATTTGGATTAAGTACATATTCAATTTTTCAAATTTCATTGAAAAAACAATAATTCTTCAAATATTATTGAATTGCTATTTTTAACAATTTTTCTTGAATAAAAAAATTCTCAATTCTGTCATGAAACAATTTTTTGAAATTTTGTCAAATTAAAACAATTTTTATTTTAAATTTCCAATGAGACTAAAATAATATTTTTTTTTCAAATTTTATCGAAATAACTACTTTTTTAAAAATTTTTGCTGAAGAAAAAATTTTTGAATATCGTCGCGCGTGAATAAATTTTTTCAATATTTTTTTCAAACACTAATTTTTTGTAATTGGACAGAATTTTTTTTTTCAATTAGGTAGATATTTTCAAAAATCCCAAAATTTGAAAATTTTGTCAAAAAACAATTTTTTAAAATATTATTGTAAGACTATTTTTTTATTCAAGAAAATTCAAAATTTTGTCAAAAAACAATTTTTCAAATTTTTTTGAATTTGGATTAAGTACATATTCAATTTTTCAAATTTCATTGAAAAAACAATAATTCTTCAAATATTATTGAATTGCTATTTTAAACAATTTTTCTTGAATAAAAAATTCTCAATTTTGTCATGAAACAATATTTTTCGAAATTTTTTCAAAAGACAATTTTAAAAAATTTTCCAATGAGACTAAAATTTACGTTTTTCAAATTTTATCGAAATACTATTTTTAAATTTTGTTTGCAAAAGAAAATTTTGAATTTTGTCGTGAATAAATTTTTTTAATATTTTTTTCAAACACAATTTTTTTATATTGGACTGAAATTAGTAATTTTTTTTCAAATATCTTCGAAAACCCAAAAATTTAGAAATTTTGTTTGAAAACAATTCCATCTGTATTTTTATCTTGAAAAAATTTCCAAACCCATGGGAATTTCTCCTATAACAACGTATTCTCCTAAGCCGCCGATAACTTTGTTTTTTCCTGTGTCAAATTTCCTCGTATTGTTTAAAATAAAAACAAAACGTAATAATAGGAAGCATAGTAAAAAAGTAACTATGCGAAAAATGTAGATATTAGATAAATTATCAAAGCGTTTAATTTCACTCGCAATTCAACTTCATAAGTCATAACCTTCACCTCAAAATCATATAATTTTAGGTAATCTTTAAACTCTAAAAAAAAAATTAAAATGTAAATAAACTGGTACTCTGAAGTCGAATCTAAATTTAGATTATATAAGGTATCGTATTCGCCCAGATACGAATTAAATAACTCACCGGTTTATTTGCGTATTCGTACCATAGAAACAGGAGAAAAACTAAACCGCATAAAGAATTCGCATACTTAATACCTACACCTGTATAGCGACGATGGCGGCGCGAAATTACAATAACTACTCCTATTTGTATGAATTGAAAATGCACTTTGATCCGAATCGAGTACGTTGTATAGGTACATTTGTGAAATTCCAAAACATAATATTGGCATTAAAATGCACGTAGCCGTTAATCAAATATTTTGGCATGAAAAAGCAAAACAAACTTGTCGCTTATCGGCTGCCCTACGCTACCTGTAATTAAAAATAATTCGGCGTGACGATGAAAGGCTATACATTGCAATTATTATTTTTTGGCGTTTATTAAAAACACGTGTCAACATGCAACATAATGTAGGATCGTGTGTTCTCAGGTGGTCACGAGTCGCGAGCTAACACAAGAGCTGAGCTGAAGCGAGCGCGTTTATGCGGAACATCCCATGATCCCAGTCCACATGCCATCCGTCGAATAGCAGTCTGCATTGAGATGAGAGATTCTAGCTGAAGGCGACCGTCTTTATAATATTGGCATCTCGCTGCTTAATTTTAGGTAATTAGTGATCAGTCTGGTCACGCGATCGTGTGACGTCATCGTACGTTTCGCTATGTTCGACGTACGAGTAATATGAATTCGTTGCCAGGTACGTGTAATAGTTTATCGTCAGCTTTTGTCACCTCCGGTGTGGTAGAAATGGGCAAAAAATTACACAATACCTCGAATTAATTTTATACGGTAGCTATATATAGTTCATTGAATTTAAAAAAAAAAATTGTTTCGATAATAGAATAATGTTTCTATAAGAACGTGTCGGAATCAAATTTTGAAAAAGTTGCCTCCCTTCAATTTTCATTTTTTTCTATACTTGATGATAGGTACATAGTTGTATTTCTGGAGTTTTATACTCAGATTCAGACAGTGAATAATCAAATCAAATAATATCTTCCGATCGCGCAAGAGCCCTCAAATTTTTGAAAATTTGAAAAAAATTCTAAAATGTTAGATAATAATGGGTTTTATGCCTTTGGTTGGCAAGTATTATCATCGTTATTAATATTTTTTGAGAAAAAAAATCCAGAATTCATCAGATCCTCGCATTTATGAGACATTTAAAAAATGTCAGTTTTTACGTTTTTTTAATAAAATTGAAAAAAATAGGTAGATTAAGAATTGGAAAAAAAAATTGTAATTAAAATGGGTTTAAAATACACAGTTTCACCCAAAAACACAATTTACGACGAATTTCCATCTGTATCTTAATTTTCAGGAACCATCATTTTCCTCATCAAAAGATGAAAAATCGCTGTAAATCGTCTTTTTGGGCGCAACTGTGTATTTTACCCATTTTAATTACAATTTTTTTTCTCCAATTTTTAATCTATTTTTTCCAATTTTTTTTTTAAATCGTAAAAAATGACATTTTTTTTAGTCTAATAAATGCGAAGAGCAGATGAATTCTGGATTTTTTTTCAAAAAATATTAATAACGATGATAATACTTGCCAACCAAAGGCATAAAACCCATTCTGTAACATTTTAAAAAATTTTCAAATTTTGATTTTTTGCAAATTTTTTAAAATATTATTTTTGTTTTTTTGGTTCATTTTCATTTCAATTTTCGTCAATTTTTTTTTTTTTCTTTTTTTGTTGCAATGTTTACATAAATTGAAAAATATTAACACTGAACAGGGGGGGGGGGGGGGGGTTCAAACATCAAATCAAAACTGTGAAATTAAAAAATTGAATTTTGGTTGATTTTGCAAAACTGAAAAATGACATCTCTGGTGAAACTGATACAATTTTAGTGTCAGTTTCAGTTTGGCCCTTATAGTTTCAGTTTTTTCAGTTTCAGTTCTCCATCACTGTTTTTTCCAAAACTAGGTACTCGATATAATAATATGTACTCTTATTTCTCGAGTTTTTAACTCAAGCTCAGACAATGAATTTTCATTGAAAACTTTTTTAAAAAATTGTCTCGATAATAAAATAGCATTTACAAAAACTTATCGAAGTCAAATTTTGGAAAAGTTGCCTCCTTCCAATTTTCATTTTTTTTTTAAAATGGTATAACCTATCAAAGTTATTCTTTTTCATAAAAATTAATTCTTAGTTGTTTTTTTTTCATTTTCCCCCAATTCAAATTTTAAGTACTTAGTATATCGTGAGACGCTCCTAGTTTTTCAAAAAAACAAACAAAAAAATGAGGAAAATTTTGTTGACCCACAATCCAAAGTTGTTCCTTTTTATTGGAAAGTGATTCTTCATTTTTGATTCTCCCCAAGTGAATTTCAAGTGATGCTACTAACTATACTATAGTCCCCTTTGAAAAAAAACAAACACAGAGCTGGGAAAACTGAACTAAAACTGAAATGACAAAAATTGAAAACCAAAAACCAAAACTGAAAATAAAAAATTTCACTTTTCAAGTTTTCACAAAGTTTTCACAGCTCTACAAAAATTTAAAAAATGGGAGATTTTCTTCTCAAAATTCAAAAAATTATACTTTTTTTTTTTTAATATTGACACATGACAATAAAAATTACAACTTCAAATTAAAAAAAAAAATTTAATTTTTACTTCGGAAAATTTTACGCTTAAAAACCGAAATCAAAACCGACCAAAACTAAAACTGATATTTCAAAAACTGAAAACCGAAAACCGAAGCCGAAATATCAAAAACTGAAAACCAAAATCCAAACTGAAATGACAAAAAACCGAAAATCAAAACCGAAGCTCTGAAAAAAAAATAAAAAATGATCAGATTTTCAACCTTTTCTATTTTTTTGGTTCCAACATAGTGTTCCAACCTATCAAAGTTATTCCTTTTCATGAAAACTACACGTCCCATTTTTATATTTTCCCTCCTGCCCTAATTTTAAGTGGTACTTTGGGGGCCCCAAAGGAATAACTTAGAATTGATACTAAAAAAATGCGAAAGGTTGAAAATTTGATAATTTTCCCTTTTCTTTCGAAGGAGGTTGCTGGAAGCACCAATTAAAATTCAGTTGGAGGAAAAATAGAAATGAAGAATTATTTTTTAATAAAAATGGTAGCTAATTTTGGATCTTTTCATAGATTGTGCCAGTTTCAGTAATGACAAGCCTGACAACTTGAAATTGTCTAGGTGTGGCTCAATTTTTTTTTGAAGGGGTGTCCATTAAAATGTATTTTTTTGTTGAATGTGAGATTCTTCCTCAAAAAATTGAGATTTTTATATAATATTAAAAAAAAAAAAAAAAAAATGAAACAAAGATTATGAAAATTTTAATCAAAAAAAAGAAGAAATTTGTAATCCAAAAAATGAGGAACTTTTTTCTCTAAAAATGTCTATTTTTTTCACTTCAAGAAAATAGATATTTTTTCAAGATCACTCCACAAAAATCAATATTATAGGTAGGTAAACATTATTTTTTATTCTAGAAAATTCAAAAAAAAAAAAAAAAAAAAAAAAAAAAAAATCAAAAAAAATTGAAGGATTTTTCGCTTCTCAAAATTTTGAAAATAATACTTTTTGCCCACAAAAAAATCAAGAAATTTTTTTATTTCTGAAAAATTGGAAAATTTTTGCTCAAAATTTTTTCTTCTCTGTGAAAGTAGTAAAAAAAAATCAAAACTTGGTGTAGAAACAAAATACCTACCTAGGTACCTAGCTAATAATTTCTTCGTATTTGTAACATTGAGTTTTTTTTCCTGCTGTTTGAAAATTTTGCTGTAGTAAATTTGGATCCTAATTATTTTGGGATAGGGCAATTCTTTTGAGGATGTCCTCAATTTTTGGTAATTTTTCGAGGAGAGTCTGAAAATTTTGTAAATAGGTAGTAATGAAAAAGTAGTGATTTTTGAAAGAAAAAATCCAGAAAATTCAATGTACCTAAAAAAAAGAAAAAAACTCTAAAAAATTGACAGGTTTCTTACTTATATTTTACCTGAAAAAAATTGAAATTTTTTTACATTCATGACCAGTAAAATTACACAAAACAAGGACTTCACGGCTTCACTCCATATACTTCACACAGAAAAAAGTATGAGTACAAAGTTGTAAAAAATTTATTTTAGATGTTTTCAAAATGCCCCCTCCAAAAAAAGTTGAATGCTGGCGAAATGAATGCAAAAACCGTATTTCGAGGGTTTCAGAGCATCAAACAAATTTACTCATGGGGACAGGGGAGTGGAGAGGAATTTTATCATGCGATAAAAAGGGGCCTCCACCTCACCTACAAAATAATCCAAAAAACCTTCTGTAGCAATTTGTTTGACCTCAAAGTGTAATTCTACTGCAGTCCTCGTGTGGCTTATTAATTCGCTTACGATGCAGTTCGCGTGGCGTGATTCCAGGTATATGCTCAGGAAGTTCGATACTACCTAATTTGCGCTATATATCGATAAACTAATTTAATTTATTAAAATGCCTGCGTCATTGGTATAGTTTGAAAAATTGCATGTAAACCAAATCGCACTTGTAGGTACTTCGCTACTTTCTCCCTTGAAAAAAAGTAACGGTTTAAAAGTTGCTTATGTTTCGGCTGGTTTACTTTTGTGTTTAGCAAACACTTTGATGTGAAGACGGTACCGCGAATTTTTCGTATTCGTCGAGTTATTATCGTGTATAGATTTGTTTATTGTAGACGATACACGAGGTGAAAAAATTTCGCAATTTTATATCATTCGCAGAACTTATACTCGTACATGTAT
This sequence comes from Balanococcus diminutus, assembly GCA_959613365.1. NCBI lineage: Eukaryota > Metazoa > Arthropoda > Insecta > Hemiptera > Pseudococcidae > Balanococcus > Balanococcus diminutus. Next base: position 26,290,907 of record OY390718.1, read on the forward strand.
CGTACATACTTTGTAGATAGCATCTTTCGAAGAACGTGTATAAAGGGGCAGACTGTATCGTATTCAATAAAACATTTATTCATCAATTTTTAAATTACAGCATCGTAACAAAAATACGCATCAATATTGAGATATGATCAGACAGGTGTGACAAACACACGAACTCCGACCGATCGATCCATCTTAATGTCGTATAGAGAGACACGATGGTCATTTAATTTTTAAAAATAAATTCGAAAATATTCGACATTCGATGAAATGATGTAACTGCACGCGCGTGCCGTGCCTCAAATCATTTTGAGAGGCTCGCTTTGCACTTTTATTTATTTATAATGTACATATATCGAAGCTCTGGGTAGAGAGGGGTCGATGTAATAAGGTATCTATTTATTCGAGATGACGATCTATAGTTCTATATGTTAAATGAGATGATATTGAGATGATACTACGGGTAGTGTATTGTAAACAACAAAGTAAAAATGTTAATATGCGGTTTCGTTGATTGAGACGTTAACGAAATATAGGTGGTACCTAAACATAGTACGAGAATTCTATTTTTATCGCGTAAGCAGTATTTAGATAGGTACAAGAATTGCATGGTGGACGTTTTTCAAAACTGTAGAGAAAATTAGAAATGCCATTTCAGAGATGTAGATTTTTACTCAAAGGCTTAGGATCGATGTTTCGTCATTCGTGTGCATTGAAATGAAATAGTTGTCGTTATTTTTTTATTTATGAATTTATGAATTAAATCATAGACGCATGCGGTGGCAATATTAAAATATATTTCGCCTAGAGAGATTGTGCAGGAACTAAGTCTGTACTAGATGTAGGTACCTGTACCTATGTGATTCTCTTCAGATTTTAAGGCAAAGTTTCTCAAATTCCAAATCTCCAAAATGAGTATGAGTATTTATTTCTTTTTAACAGTCATTCACTTTTTCTCAAGTCACTTTTTTTTATTTTTCTGCTATACCACATATTTTTTCAATTTATGAAGAAATTTACAATTTTGTGAATAATTTAAAATTCTTATACTTACTTATTTCTAAAAATCATGTAGGTATTTACAATTTTTTAAATTTTGTTTAAAATTACCTAAGTATATTATGTGTAATTTTTTAAAATTTAAAATCATTCAATATTTAAAAAAATTGGAATTCTTCAGTTGTAAAAATGCAATTTCTAAACAAGTTTTTTTTTTTTTTTAAAGTGAATAGAAAACATTTTTCCACTCATAAATCCAAATTTCCACAAAATAGATGGAATTTTTCTCAAAATTGTTTTTCGAGAAACCCTACTGAAAAAAATAAAAAATTGCAAAAACTGCTGGAATTAAAAAAAAATTGTCCAATCTGCTGGAATTGAACAAACATTGATTAAAAAAAAATTGTTCCATTCATAAATTAAATTTCCGCAAAGATGATAAAATTTTTCTAAAAATAATTGCTCGAAAACCCCGAAAGTTGTAGGTTTGAAAAAAAGAAAAAAATGGCCAAAAGCACTGGAATTGAAAAAAAAAAATGATAAAACCGCTTGAATTGAACATAAAATAAATTAAATAAAATTTTTCCACTCATAAATTCCAATTTTACTCAGAATTATTACTCGTGAAACTGTACAGTTGTAGGGTTGAAAAAAATGAAAAAATTACCAAAACTACTGGAGTTGAAAAAAAAAATCAAAATTAGATCGAATTGAACAAAGCTTGATTAAATAAAATTTTTCCACTCATAAATTCTAATTTTACTCAGAATTATTACTCGAGAAACTCTACAGTTGTAGGGTTGAAAAAAATGAAAAAATTGCAAAAACTGCTGGAATTGAAAAAAAAAATTGTCAAATCTGCTGGGATTGAACAAAAATTGATTAGAAAAAAATTTTCCATTCAATTTCCGCAAAGTTGACGAAATTTTTCTCAAAATTATTGTCGTATGTTTGAAAAAAAAACAAAATTGCCCAAAACTGATGGAATTAAAAAAAAAAAAAAAAAAAAAAAAAAAAAAAAAACCTGATAAAACCGCCTGAATTGAACAAAACTTAATTAAAGAAAATTTTTCCACTCATAAATTCAAATTTTTCTCAAAATTATTACTCGAGAAACCTTACAATTGTAGGGCCGAAAAAAATTCCAAAACTGCTGGAATTAAAAAAAAAAAAAAAAAAAAAACTGATGGAATAACAAAACAACTACAGATACATGAACTCTTGTAAGTATAAGACAAACACCTAAAAAACAACCGAGAAACGACACTGAAAAATTGTTAATTCCAAGGTTAAGTAAACATTCTTAATTGAAAGTTTGAAAAATTGTGAATTTCTAAAAAAGAAAATAATAATGATGATTCATAAAATCGAAAAAATTAAAAAAGTTTCAACTTTTAACAGAATTAAAAAATCTAAAAATTGTGAATATTGAAAAGTTGAAAAATCGTGAACTAAAAAAAGTAATGAAAAATTTTCCATTTTGAGAAATGATAAAATTTTAAAAATTAAAATTGAACAAAAAAATCAATTTTTAATTTTGGAAAATTTTAAAACTCAAATAAAAATGTGAAATTTTCAATTTTTACCTACTTAAATAAAAGAAATGAATAATTGGAAAATTGTCATCTTTTGAAAAATTAGAAAATTGTAACTTGAAATTTTTGAAAAAGAAAAGAAACGAAAAACTACAAACATTTATATCTAATTAATAGGGCCCGGATTTGTATGATATTGCTTATTTTTTCCTGCTGCACTAGATAGGGCATATCACAATTTTCTTTACGTTTCATGCAATTTTGAGACGAATGGTGAAATTTTTAAGTGCTTATTTTTGCTTATTTTAGGTATAAATGCTTAAAAACGCTTATTTTTGCCAAAAAAACGTCAAAAACCCGCATATTTTTCGTTTTTTTTTTAGTTTTCAGCGCTTTTTTTGAAAAAACTGAAAAACCTGACCAAAAAAAAAAATTTTAAATACAATTTTTTGTATTTTCAATTTTTTTTTTTTTTACTTTTCAAGTTGCAATTTGAAGTAACTTTCAGTTGTGGAGGCGTTTTTCAAACTATAATTCAATTTTAATTCAGTCTAATAGATTTCGATTGTGAAATCTCAATGCGTTCAAAATTTATTGAATTTCGCATTATTTATTTTAAAAATAAATGTTTTAATGTTTTTCTGCTCTATATTTCTTTCAGTTTCTACATATATATGATTTGATAGGTTTTTCGAAAGCGATTTTGAAATACCTGCATTTTGATACCCATGATGGTATATTTTTAAAGCACTTATTTTTGCTTTTTTTGGTTTTATAGGGCATATTTATGCTTATTTTAACCGCTTGACATAAGCGCTTATTTTACTATTTTAAGCGAATTAAGAATTCGTAAATTTTTAAAAGATTGGAAAATAGTAAACTTTTTTTAAAGATCAAAAAATGGTATTTGAAAAAGTGAAAAATTTACATTTCTAATAAACTTGGAAAATCCTAAGCGTTTAAATAAAATTGTAAATTTTTCAAGAAATTGTATAATTTTTAACAATTTAAAAATTGTAAGTAAATGGAAAAAATTAAAAATGAAATGAAATAAATGAAACCAGTTGTGAACTGTTTTAGAAAAAAAAAACACTATTCTTTATGATTTTTTATATTCATAATAAATTATTTTTTCAAAAAGGAAAAAAACAAATTTTGGAAAATGGTCAATTTTTTATAATCTCAATAACACTAATGGTCAGAATGTATTTTTTTGAAAAATTTTCGTCTGAAGTTGTTACCACATTTCCTCCAATGTATAAATCCATCACATGAGTGCATAAAACACATAAAGGTACACGTATGTCGTAGGATTTACTTTTAATATGCAGACAGTGTACGTGTTCTTTAATAATGCAAACGAGTTGATTGTCTTCGCCTTGAATTAATTATCGCATATTGAATGTGAAAATAAATTTTCTACGTTTGAACGCGAATATTTTTTTATGTAATTTTGTTGTGATAAAATTCTAGTAGTGGGCTTACCGTTAGTGCGTATAGCGTACTAAACAAACGAATTGGTCTGATGTGTCGCGCCGCTGGGGAATATAAGCATTTTTAGCATTCATCAACCTTCTTGGATACAGTGTATTTTCACCTTCTGAAGGTGTTAATAAATATTTCAAATGCAATTTTGAACAATGACAACTAATTTTATTCAAAAATGAAATTTGTAGGCGTAAAATGACAATAAAAAAAATTATTCATTTTTTCAAAATTTTAATTTTCTATTTTTTTCATGTGAAATTTTCAAATTAATAATAAATAATTTTCGGAGATTTCCATCAAAAATTAATTAAAACCTATAAAAATAAAAAATAAAAAAATAATAATAAAAATAAAAATATGAATTAATTTTTTTTGAAAATTTTTTTTAGCTACCTAGACCTACCTATTTCCACTTCTTCAAATTGATCATTCGAAAAAAAAAAAACATTTCAATTTAAAAATATTATTTAGTGACTAATGTGTTTCCAAAAATTTTATTATTTTATTTTATATTTTTTCAATTTTAATATTTTAAAATTTGGTTTTAAAAAAATCACTTTGTTATTTGAATGAATGATTTCTGGACTATTTTTACTTTTTTTACGACCACACGTGGAAAAAAAATCAGGAAAATACACATAAATGTATTGGGGAAAAAAATTCGGAAAAACAGTAAAACACAACTCAAGAAAAAAAAATTCTTATTCGGGAAATTCTTTTCGGGTTATCATATCCGGTAAACTGAACGATAACCTTTGAACAGGTCACGCGCATAAAAATCATTAATTAATTCATAAAAATGTATCTTTGTGATTTACTCAAATATTCAAAACTTGTATCATTTTGTAGCAGATTATGATTGTCAAAATGCCCCAAAAATGAATATTCTGCAATTTATTGTACATCGCCTTGGGCGACATTCGAACTGTTACTCCTCTCTCATAATTGTAGAAAGTAAAGTCTATTTCATACTTTGTAGGAAAACGTGGCGCGTTGACGTTGAATAGGTGAAAACAAACAAACAAAACAACTCCAAACATCAACGTTGTTCCTTTATTACGCGAGTAAATTCATCTTGAATACAATACTGTCCAAATGATAGAATATTCTTTCTTTGAAGGAAAAGTGAAACGAGTAAGCATTTGTATAACTGTATTTATTTTTTTAAACTTTCATTTTTGTAGTTCGATTTTTTTGAACTTTTCAATGCGCACAGCAAAGCAGACTGCTGACAACATGCAGTTTTTTAGAGTGATGCTCGATTTTTTTCGAAGGGGCGGTGGTTAAAATTTTTTTAATGTATGAACGTGATAGTGCCTTTTTTCCCTCACGGAATCACTAATTTTCTCTTGTAAAAAAAATTAGAAATTTTTTTCTACAAAAATTTAAAAACTAGGTATTTTTACTCCCAAAAAAAGTTGAAATATTTTTTTTTCTTTAAAGCAGATTGAGACTTCTGAGCGAAAAAATCTCTTTAAAGTAAGAGATTTTTCTTAAAAAAATAAAATTACAATTTTTACTTTGAAAAAGTTTAGAGATTTACTCAAAAAATTACCAATTTTTTTTCTCTAAAAAATTGAAATTCTCTTATTTTAAAAAAAATTGAATTTCTTTTATTTTTTCAAAAATTTTGATGAAATTTTTTCAAAAAAAAGATACAAATTTTTTATCTTAATAAAAGAGTTTTTTTACCAATTTATTTGCTCTAAAAAAATTTGAGATTTTGCCCCAAAAAATTTAGAGATTGTTTCCCCTCGAAATTGAAAGATTTTTTCCTCCAAAAATGTGAGAAATGTTTTTACTCTTTTAAAGATTTTCTTAAACGATTTTTTAGCCTAACTTTGAGAAAGTTTAGAGAATTACTTATACTCTAAAAAAATCACCTACTTTTTTTCATTCTCTAAAAAACTGAGATTTTTTAGCATACCTAGTATTTATTCTCAAAAATAAGATACTTAGAATTTTGTTTCTCTAAAAATAAGAGATTTTTCTCAAAACAGAGTTTTTCACTAATTTATTTACTCTAAAAAAATTTGATATTTTGCTCCAAAAAGTTTAGAGATTGTTTCCCCTCATTACTCAAAAGTTTTTTATTCTGAAAAATTGAGATTTTGTTTTGCTTTGAAAAAATTTGTAGATTAAAATTTTTTAAATATTCTCTTTGAAAAAATTGAAATTTTTCTTTAAAAAAAAAGAAATAAATAAATAATGAAAAATTTTAAAGATTTTCTCTTGAAATAATAAGATGAAATTTGTTTCTCTAAAAATAAGAGTTTTCTCTCAAAAAAGAGTTTTTCGACAATTCCTTCACTCTAAAAAAAATTGATATTTTGCTCCAAAAAGTTTAGAGATTGTTTCCCCTCATTAAAAATTGAGATTTTTTGCTTTGAAAAAATTCTTAGATTAAAATTTTTAAAATAATTATTATCTTTGAAAAAATTAAAATTTTTCTCAAAAACAAATAGGTAATTTTAAAGATTTTCTTTTGAAAATAAGATGAAATTTGTTTCTCTAAAAATAAGAGATTTCTCTCAAAAAAGAGTTTTTCAACAATTTCTTCACTCTAAAAAAAATTGAGATTTTGCTCCAAAAAATTTAGAGATTGTTTCCCCTCATTACTCAAAAGATTGTTTTCTCTATTTTTTATTTTTTCAAAAAAGAGAATTTTTCAGCAATTTTTATTTTGCTTCGAAAAAATTTGTGGATTCTACATCAAAAAAATTGAAAAATATTTTTCACCGAAATAAATGAGAAAATTTTTAAAAACTGAAAGATGTACATACTTATTATTCTTATAAAAATTTATAGGACCCCCCCCCCCCCCCCCAAAAAAAAAATCAAGATTTATTTCTGCATTTAAAAAAATATTTTTATTACAAAAAAAAAAATCAAAAGTTTTTACCTACTTCAAATAATTGAAGAGGTTTTTTATTGCAAAAAAACTCAATTTTTCTGAAAACAAGTTTTTTTTCAAAAATACATTGTTAATCAATGTTTCCTCTTGAAAAAATAAAAAGATTTTTCTACTCCCAAAAAATTCGGATATTTTTTTCCACAGAAAAATTGAGATTTCTTTTCTTTAAAATGAGAGCTTTTTGAGATTTTGTTCTCTTGAAAAGTCAAAAAGAATTTTTCCATCAAGAAATAGAAAAAACATTTCCCTCCAAAAAACAGACTAATTCGGAAGCACCATCTGATAAATTTTCGTTTTTGGATTCTTATTCTTGAATCAAAAAATATGTACCTACTTAATAATGAGAAATTGATAAAATTGAATTAAAAATGATTAATGTGAGATATGATAGAATTTTGTTTCAATTTAGTTGATAAATGAAGGGCTCGTTGCTTGTTTATTCTGATACTTACACACTTTGTTTAGAAAAATAAAATACGTATGAATATTATTATCTTTTTACTTTCCGAACAGCGCGTAGCGTTGTAAGGAAAGTATTGTTTTCGGTGCGAAATGCGTTTTCACGAATATTGCACTTAGACAAATTTTGACTTCGTACAAATTTGTTTTGAACAATTTCCAGATGATGTTCCGTATGTATGTGTGTGTGTATGTGTGTGTGTATGTGTGTGTGTATGTGTGTGTGTGTGTGTATGTGTGTGTGTGTGTATGTGTGTGCAGAAAAATTTGTTAACACGATTCCAACCGCCCTAATTGAGATATCTCGTTGAAATTCGGCGATGAGTAGTGGTTTATATAAGCGAAGGCTACGCAAGAATTTGGGGCCTTTACGTTGAATAGAAAAAATTTTACGAGCGATTTATGCGAAAAATTTGTTAACACGATTCCAACCGCCCTAATTGAGATATCTCGTTGAAATTCGGCGATGAGTAGTGGTTTATATAAGCGAAGGCTACGCAAGAATTTGGGGCCTTTACGTTGAATAGAAAAAATTTTACGAGCGATTTATGCGAAAGATCGTCGAGTTTCACATTTGTCGTGTTTTAGATGTCGATAAAGGGAACGGTTCAAGTGTTTATCTATATCCGGACATGTCCGCGGGTGTACCGGTTTGCTCTCCTTTCCCTAACATGCGCATTGCGCAATGCTTTGCATTTTTGTCTTATTCATGATAAGATGTACGGGTATTCGAATGGTTGTTTTGTTTACATCATCATGATATTTTTTCACGATTAATAATAATGGAGCAAGTGTGATTTTGCCGAATATTTTTGTGTCATGTTTAACTTTTTTCAGTGTAATTGCTGACGTTTTAAATACAAAAAATATTTTATAGTCGATTTTTTCACAAATATTCGATAATCAATTTTTTTTACATAATATTCGATGATCGATTTTTACAAATATTTTTTTGTTAATATTTTTTAAAATACTTTTTGATTCGGAAAGTTCGTGATGCTTGCATCACTGTTTATTTATTTTAGGTATAGATACAGTTTCTGACTCATCGTGGTATACATTTTAATTGAAATGATGAAGTTTGAATTCTTTTCATCTTTTCTGTTGATTGCAAATTTTTTCTATGATAATTTTCAACTCTTTATTCTATCTGTAAACTAAAACAATACTATCTCATTTAATTAGTTTGTAATTTTATCTTTTGATTAGAAAAAATAAATTGAAAAAAATAATCGTTTGATGACTACCACAAATACCTCTTGTATTATCATGCCCCCTCCCTTCTTGTAAAATTAGTAGATATAATTGTTATAAATTATTATGAAAAATGAATTTCATGCCTTCTTTTTCCATAATCACGATGTAACTGTAAATGTAGTAGGCTTCGCTGTTGATAAAATTGGACATGGTGGAAGTTACATATTTATTTAGTTAAAGTATTATAAATTTCCATGTGCTTGTAATAGTTCCTAGTTCATTGTACGCACTAATGTTCTTATCACCACACCGTCCGTAGTGATACCAGTGACCACATGACTCAGAATTTATCTTGATTTATCAATTTTTTCTACAAGATTAACAACAACACAAACATTACTCGTATGCTCACTCTATCTTTGAGTTAATTTTCAATCTATTTACCAAGTACCTGGACCTACCAATGACATAATCGAGTCTTTCTACTCGCTGTTGGCCTCTTTCTATGCACTATTGGTACCAATCGTATGTAGGTAATTACAAAGTGAGTGTATTGTTTGAAAATTATAATAATATAGATATAGATCCGTCGCTTTTGGAGATCAGAATGTAGGTACCTACACATTATGACTTATACCTTGTAATGAAATTGTTTTCTTTTATAACGAAACAATGATATTAGATTTTAATGACTTCGATGATCGATTTATTACTACTACAGTTAGTCGTTGGTCAGTATAGCCTTTAAGCGAAATTATCTACACAGGTTATTAAAAAGTAGGTAGGTGTACCGGTATATAAAGTTGAACTAGGTACGGCGTAATTTAGGCACTTGAGATGTGCAAAACTACATCATACGTGGACGGAGTGATTTTGATAATTTCAAAGTGGTACTTAGTCAACATAATAATTCCGGACGTAAGATATCTTCGGTTTAAAATGCTTTTAAAGTCTCGATTAAAATAATTTTATCAACATTTTGTCGTTACTTTGGACAACTTTTGAGAAAAAATTAATTACTCGCTGCGGTTTTAAAGGTAACCTCCATACGAACCGAAAATCATATCTTATCTTGTAGGTATCTCTATCTACTTGAAGAAGTACTTTAAGTGAATTTTAGTCGTTGAAATGAAAAAAGAAAAAACCGGTACATGATGGTAACGAGTAAAACTCGCTTGCTGAATACAAATACACATTCAAGTATATTGTTTAGAATATGTCTCCAATTTTATGTTGAAATATATGGTGGTATGGATGTTGTAAATAGGTATCTATATAGCATGGACGGAAGTTATTTGCCAATTATGCAAAATAGAGTATTAATGCTCGCAGCGTGTTATTTTACGATGGTATTGAAAATCAATTTTTCCAAATAACCTTTCTTGAAATTAAAATTTTTTTGTAATTTTGGTCTATTGATTTTTTACACTTCCACGATTTTGCCTACCATACCATAATGAATCAGGAGTTAGCAGAGCAAAATTAGACCATAAAATTGAGCAAATTACATCTTGGGTCACATACATTTTTTAAATTTTAAAATGTTCCTTTCGAGGTCCTTATTAACTATCAAGAAGTTCCCAAACCTCCTTCTCTGGGAACTTCCCCAAAAATTGTACCAAGTGACCTCCTTGTTGTTTTTTGCTTATTACTCCTCAAATATTCGTTTAAACAAAAAAATAATAATTACGAAAATTAAAGTACATAAAATTTCCAACAAAAAAGTTGATATTCATTTTTTTCGAGAAGTGAACGGGTGGCGCAAAAACAAATGTTAAAATATACGAGATGAAAAATAATAAAAAATTTCTTCTCGTTTCCACGAATATAAACAATGTAATACCTACAATTTCAAAGGATACCCTATGATACACCCTGATTAATCCTGATTAACCCCTGATACACCATTTAGACTCCAAATCTCCAACAGTTCATGAAATGTGTGAACTCATACCTAGAAGATTTAGAATGAAGCAAAATTTTTTGATGCATCAAATGAAATTTATTTTTATTTTTCTCTCTACCTTCTTTCTTTTTTTTTAAATTTTTTTCTTTAAAAAAAAAATTGTTTCTGCAAAAAAATTAAGATGTCTACTCTTTTTACCATTTTAGAATTTTTCTCATAAAAAAATCAACAATTTTTTTTCTCCAAAAAATTGAAAATTTTCCGTCAGAAAAAATGTGGGTTTGTTTTCCAAAAATAACGAATTCCTATTTTTTAAATCAGTACTTTTTTTGCATTGAAATTGAAATATTTTTACTGCAAATTTAAACAAAAAAAGTGTTTAGGTATAGGTACTCCAAAAAATTAGAAAAAAATTATTCTATAAAAATTCGAAATTTTTCATTTCTGTTTTAAAAATTGACAAATGTTTTTACTTTTACCTACTCATAAAAAGCAAAATATAATTAAAATATTTATTATTTCAGTGAAATTCTTTTTTTTTTTTTTTTTTTTGCAAAAATAATGAGATTTCTCACTCAGGGTTTCATAAAAAATTGAAAAATTTTTTTACTACCTACATATAACGGAGATTTTTTTTCTTTAAAAAAATGTATTTTTTAATGTTTGTCTTTTTTCCCCCAAGAAAATTGATAAGTAATTAGGTAAACATTTTACCTATCTAAAAAACAAAAAACAAAAAAATCAAAACTCAAGATTTTTAGTTCAAAAAAATTAGATGCAAAGAAAATTTAAAAAAATTTTCAGGTACTTTTTTCCTCTAAAAACATTGATTTTTTACGCGTATTCTCCAAAAATTTGTCAAGTTGTTATCCTTAAAAAATTCGACATTTTTTCCCACTAATAAATTAGGAAAATTTTTTCTGCTAAAATTAGTTTTTAGTTCAAAGAAATTGAGATATTTTTTCATATAAAAAATGGTGATTTAGATTCTTTTTTTACAAAAAAACTTGAGATTTTTCACCAAAAATTTAAAGGTATTTTCAAAAAAAGAATTTTCTCTAAAAATTGAAAATTCCTTTCTCAAAAAAAAAAAATTAAAAATAGAGATTTTTAGTTCAAAAAAATTAGAAGATCTAAAGAAAATTTTAAAAATTTTCAGGTAATTTTTTCCTTTAAAAACATTAATGATTTTTTTATACCGATGACTACAAAAAATTGACAAATTGTTAAGTATATCCCAAAAAAAATTAAAGAGCGTTTTTTTTATATAAAAAATAGTAAGTAATTAGATTCTTTACAAAAAACTTGAGATTTTTTTTTCAAAATTTTTAAAAAGTTTTTCCAAAAAAAAAGAATCTCTAAAAACTAAAGATTCTTTTCTCTAAAAAAAAAGTATGTCGACTGCTTATATCGAACACCTCACAAAAAATTGTTTCAGGGAAGATAGAAAAATCTATTTTTAAAATCTCATTTATTATGTTTTTCGTCTTCCCAGTAATTTTTGTTTTTTTGTGGATTACGAGGTATTCGATCTAACGTAAGCAGTCGATATATGTATTATTTCTGAAAAAAAATTTCTGCATAAAATTGAAATATTTTCACTCCAAAAATTTTGAAAAATCTTGAAAAATCTTGAAATTAAAAAAAAAAAATCATTTGAAAAAAATCCTTTTTTTTCACCCTGTAGGTATATTTTGCCTAGAGTTTTTGCGCTATCCTTTCACTTTTTGAAAAAAATTTATAGTACCTATTATAACCTTTTTTGTTGCAAATTTTATGTGAGTACTTCAATTTTAGTCAATACCATTTTTCTGCTTAAACACATAGGTATTTGGCGAGCAAAAAGCAAAAAAGAACAAGGAGATCATTTCTTGGGAGAACCCTTGAGAGGGGATGTTTCGGGAGCTTTTTGGTGGTTAATCAAGACATTGAAAGTAAGATTTTAAGAGCATAAAAAATTTATGTGATCCAAAAATCAATTTCATTCCCTCATTTTGTTGGGCCTAAGTTCGAGAAACGATGGTTAACAGTGGCGTATTTAAGGTGGGTCGAGGGGGTCAATACTAGGGTGGAATGATTTTGACTTTTTTTCGAAAATCGAAACAGCCTACGGCACAAAAGTTGTGTTTTGGCGTCAAAATAACACGATAAAAATTTGAGCCCCCTCGGTCAATATTAACCCATGCTTCAGGGGGTCCAAAGTTTTCAAATTTCAGTAAAATTTCTCATATAATGAAAAAAATTTTAAAAAAAATTAACAATTTTTCAGAGGTCTAGTCGATGGTAGGGGTCCTCTTGGTGACCCAGAACCCGGTCATCCATCAAAAAATTAGCATAAAAGTATAAACAGGGGTTTCCAAAATATCCACATTTTTGCATAATTACACCAAATTCAAGAAATGCGCGAATATTTTTATTTTTTGAGATATGTTGCATATTTTGAGGTTTACATATTTGAAAATATCTTCAAAATGAAAGGGAAGTCCCATCACCACCACCCCTCCATAGAAAATGGGACATTTTGCTATGAAAACTTTGTCCTGTGTTTTTTAATGAAATTACTCATTTTACCTACTTTGTATTAGGGCAAAGTGAAAAAATCATCACTCTAATTACTATATGCATGAGAGCGGTTCATTTTGTGTTGAAAACATCCCATCAGAATATTAGACTCCTTCCTCAAAGGCGCAGGGCGTTAGGGATCTTCAAAGTGGGGTCAGTTTTGGAAAAACAAAGTTTTCATGGCAAAATGTCTCATGTTCTATGGAGGGGTGGTGGTGATGGGACTTCCCTTTCATTTTGAAGATATTTTCAAATATGTAAACCTCAAAATATGCAACATATCTCAAAAAATAAAAATAATCGCGCATTTCTTGATTTTGGTGTAATTATGCAAAAATGTGGATATTTTGGAAACCCCTGTTTATACTTTTATGCAATTTTTTGATGGATGACCGGGTTCTGGGTCACCAAGAGGACCCCTACCATCGACTAGACCTCTGAAAAATTGTTAATTTTTTTTTTAATTTTTTCATTATTATGAGAAATTTTACTGAAATTTGAAAACTTTGGACCCCCTGAAGCATGGGTTAATATTGACCGAGGGGGCTCAAATTTTTATCGTGTTATTTTGACACCAAAACACAACTTTTGTGCCGTAGGCTGTTTCGATTTTCGAAAAAAAGTCAAAATCATTCCACCCTAGTCCATATTAAAGCTCATGTAGACGTTTCAATTATTAATTCTATTTTTTTATCTTCTTTAATATTAAAAGTAGGAAGATTTATTTTAATTCGTTTATTTATATTTTTTAATTTGAATTTTATAAATTTAAATTTAATAATTTTTAGTTTAAGATTTATAGGTATAATTTATATCCCCCTTGACGAAGAAAAAGTTGAAAAAATGACGAAATTTCAGCTTTTTAATGGTCTTTTTTACAAAAATTTCCTATTTTTTTTGGGTCAGACCATCCCCCTTACATGCCTGTCTGGCTACGCTACTAATGGTTAAATTTAACGAATTTGAGAATATGCTTACATGTAGTCATGTACCTTACTAACGTATAGTAATGACCTTGTGAGATGAGATATGGGAATACCATAAGTTACTAGTTAGGTAGTTTATCGAAAGAGAATAATCTAAAACTGCTCGACATAAAGAATGAAGAGAAGGAAAAAAAATCGTAAAACTGTCGTTAACGCGATATTTCTTATTCAAAAAAATTAATTACGAAATAATTTGTTGAGTTGAAGAAAAAGAAACGAGGAAGAAAGACGATCTCGCTCGGTCTGCTTTATGAATAGTCTTCATGAGAAGGAGAACACCGAACGAGTTTGGGGCGATTAGCAATTGATGTTCGCGCAGCGGGAGCACCATATGAATTAATCTCTTTGCTCGGGAATGCCTTTGTTGAGTGATTCGTCATCATGGAATTATAAAACTTTTACTAGATCGGCTTCCTAATTAAAATAACCTACCGCGATGAAAATGTTTCTACATGTACAATACAATTTTTACTTACCCTCTAATTTTCTATGTTCCAAGAGACCCTGTAGTTTCTGTAGGTGTAGGTAACGTTGACCAAGTAGCTCTAGCTTGACACCGAAACACCGAAACTAATAATGACCGTTTATCAACCATCAGTGAAAGACAATGCAATTGAAAATCTATACTTTTTGAGTCGTCGTTTACGTCACCGTACAAAATGAATACACGTGTTTTGAATGTGCATCTCTTTTACAAACCAAAAATGGATTTTGTCGGTTCGGTGGAAATACAAATGATCGCGTTTGGTATTCGGTTCCCGTCATCGGATATGTAAGTCACGCTTTTGAATATTTTTTTTTTCTCTCAAAATATCCATCGAGTGTGACGTACCATTGATAAATATTCGTAAACAAGCTCGCCGGAATATTCTTAACGAATTTTTCGTATTCGGTGATTAGCTCGCGTGATGATGAGTCGATGACCAAAGCTAATTTTTTTTTAGGTGGTGCCTTTGGATTTTTTTGGGTATTTGGCATGTAGACAGTTGTTTAGGTATGTGAAGTTTGTATCAATGTATTTAAAAAAAAAAAAAAAACTTTCTGGTATAAAGTTATGTGTAAAAAATATCAATTTTTGAGAAAAATGTTTTGTGATAAATTAAAAATACCTACCTAATTATTTTTTAATTAACCCTTTTGTGCCCCAGAAGAAACTGACGGTTACTTTTTAAAAATTTTTATGTGAACGTGTGCTTCACACTGGGGTGAGAAGAAAATTTCAAGGAATTTCCCGAAACTTGGAATCTTACACAGGATATAGGTACCTACCTAATTTGCCTACACTTGCATTTCCTGTATTGATTAGGTGAGTAATTGTAATCGAAGGTGAAAAATCTATTTTTTGATTAAAGTTGATAAGAGGATACAGAAAATAAAACACCTCACCTCCCCTGCACAATGGTGCCCCTCTTCTTAAAAGTAAGAAGATTTTTAAACATTGTCAAATCGTTCCATCTTTTTTTGGATTCTATCAATTCAATAATGATAATTTTTCAATTGAAAATTAAATAAATAAAAAATGCAGCGAACACAGAGGGCGTTTTTGATTTAAACAAAGTGTCACACAGGAAATTGAAGTTTCAAGGTCATTTAAGTTTCTCGGTTGAATTACAATAAATCAAAAATATTTTTGATGTGTTGAGAAGAACATTGTTGGAAAGAATGCTGTGAGTATCATTTCAACTTGTAAGTAGAGAAATGGTACAGGAATTGAACATTTTGTCACGTAATATTTTACCGTCTTATCACTCGTAAAAGCGAAAATTCAAAGTTGCTTAATTTTAACTAACGCGACAATATTAAACCCGATTTTTATCCGGAAAATTGGAAAACCATTTTTATCAATTTATGAAACGAAAATGACACGAGTTCACAAATTACACTTTATTAGCAGATTGAAAATTATTTTGAAAATTAACAATAGGTGGTCATTATGACCAGATAGCAGAGCTGGCGCGACTCAGAGTTTCGAGTGTGAGTCGCGGGAGTGCGACTCTGAGTGCGACTCTGAGTTCGACTCTGAGTTCGACTATTTTTCACAAGGAGTCGAAAAAAATTTGAAAAAATCGACTCATCACTAAGAGTCGAACATTAAACTGATTCACGACTCTTCTCAATTTGCGACTCTTTTTTACTCACGACTCTTTTTTTACTTGCGACTCTTTTGATTCACAACTCTTCATATCACGACTCTTTTCATCTCTCAAACTCCATTTTTCCGCGATTCATGGGTAGTGCAACCTCGTGTGTTGTTAGTTTAGTTTTGAAGTTTTACTTACTTGAAAATTAAAAATTAAAAAATAATAAATTGAAAAAAAGAGTCGTGAGGAGTCGGAAAAAAGAGTTGCGAGGAGTCGGAAAAAAGAGTCTCGAGGAGTCGGAAAAAAAGAGTCGCGAGGAGTCGGAAAAAAAGAGTCGCGAGGAGTTGTTCATTAAAAGAGTCGGACTCATGAGTTTAATCAAATTTGTAAAGAGTCGCAAATTGAAAACTCTTCGACTCAACTAGCAAAGAGTCGAGTTCGACTCCCAAAAGAGGTGAGTCGCGCCAGCTCTGCAATAAACTACCTATTATACTTAATAATTACATGGAAAAAGGATCCTTTTCTCAGATTGAAAAAAGAATCCTGAAAAAACCATGCAGCTGAAGGAAAAAGTCAAACACCAAACAGACAAACAAACACACACATCAATACCATTACTGGTGAACAGTAATAGTTTCTTGTGTACAAAGAACCTAGAATACCAAAATATCATTACTGATGAACAGTAATGGCATTTGCTGGCTAACAATAAAGATAAACTACCTATTAAACTTAATAATTATAGGGCAATAGGATCCTTTTCTCAGATTGAAAAAAGAATCCTGAAAAAAACCATGCAGCTGAAGGAAAAAGTCAACCACCAAGCAGACAGACAGACAATCAGACAAGCAAACAAAACAAACAAACAAACAGACAAGCAAACAAAACAAACACATCACCATTACTGGTGAACAGTAATGGTTTCCTGTACAAAGAACCTAGAATACCAAAATACCATTACTGATGAACAATAATGTATTCAACCCAAAAAATAACTTATGCCGGCTAACAATAAATTATGTTATGCGCGCAATCCATCACCATGGAACTGGGGAAAAAAACCTCCACCGCTGGTGGAGGAAAAACCATGTACCGTGATGACATAATACATACATATACAAATTATAAAAGCATAATCATAATACTTATCATAACTCATTTGTACACGATGCCGTAGTAACGAAAACGTGACGCGACTCGACTCGGCACCACACAACTCCGCGCAACGCAACACAACTCCGCGCAACCTAACAACTTATGCCGGCTAACAATAAAGATAAACTACCTATTAAACTTAATAATTACAGGGAAATAGGATCCTTTTCTCAGATTGAAAAAAGAATCCTGAAAAAAACCATGCAGCTGAAGGAAAAAGTCAACCACCAAGCAGACAGACAGACAAACAGACAAACATACAAGCAAACAAAACAAACAAACAAACACATCACCATTACTGGTGAACAGTAATGGTTTCCTGTACAAAGAACCTAGAATACCAAAATACCATTACTGATGAACAATAATGTATTCAACCCAAAAATAACTTATGCCAGCTAACAATAAATTATGTTACGCGCGCAATCCATCACCACGGAACTGGGGAAAAAAACCTCCACCGCTGGTGGAGGAAAAACCATGTACCGTGATGACATAATACATACATATACAAATCAAATACTTTACAAATTATAAAAGCATAATCATAACTTATCATAACTCATTTGTACGCGACGCCGTAGTAACGAAAACGCGACGCGACTCGACTCGACTCGACACCACACAACTCGGCGCAACGCGACACAACTCTGCGCAACCCGACACAACGCGATAAAAAATTTCCAATTGAAAACTTCATCTCACTTGAAATCATACCCCATTCGAGTAAAATCTTCATTTCACCTAAAATCATACCTATTCAAACAAAACACAAATTATTAATCCTACGTACCACCGCGCAACGTGACACAACTCGATAAAAATTTCCAATTGATCTTCATCTCACTTGAAATCATATCCCATTCCAGTAAAATCTTCATTTCACCTAAAATCATACCTATTCAAACAAAACACAAATTATTAATCCTACATACCACCGCGCAACGTGACACAACTCGATAAAAATTTCCAATTGAAATCTTCATCTCACTTGAAATCATATCCCATTCGAGTAAAATCTTCATTTCACCTAAAATCATACCTATTCAAACAAAACACAAATAATTAATCCTACATACCACCCTTACTCAGAACCCTCATGATTTTTTTTTATAAAAAATTTTTTAATTAATTTTAATTTTCAAAATAAAATATTTAAAATATAAAAATTAATTTAATAGAATTTTTCAAAGGAAAAAAATTTAAAAATAAACACACCATCAAAAACCCCAAGAGAGACTTCCTTGGCCTGTCCAGAACAACGTGCGCTGGAATCAGGTCGTACACACCTTCACTTGCCCCTCTCAACCCGGATCACCACCATAGGACTACGCCCTATAGCCACGCCTGAGCCCCCAGAGGGGGAACGGAACATCCAGTGGTCCGACCCTCTCCCCCCGTACGCCGAGCATTCGAGACCAAGGCTTCCCTCTGCCCTAGCCACTAAATACCTCAAATATTTTTATTACCCACCCCAACCAACAGGAGAACCAACCTTTACCCCCACACCCACGCACCCAGACTAAGATTTCCCTATAACCTATCTCATTTATACAATTTTTTTGCCTAGCCTTTGCCACCACACCCACTCAGGCAGATTCAAGATTTTCCCTATACCTTATATATTTTTTTACCCACCCAACCAACAGGTGAATCAGCCTTTACCACCGTACCGTCTAACCCAGACTAAAATTTCCCTATAATCTATCTCCTTTATATAATTTTTAGCCTACCCCTACCAACTGATGAATCACGCTCACTCACCCAGAGCAAGGTTACCCTATGTATAGACACAAATCTCCCTTATATAATTTTTAACCTACCCCTACCAACTGCTTAATCAGCTGTTGGCAGCATGCCCTCTCATCCAGACCAAGGTTTCTCTATGCTCTACTAACTCCCTTATATATTTTTTTGGCCTACCCCTGCCAACTGGTGAGTTAGCGTATACCTTCATACCCACATGCCACCTTTGAAATGGCAATAAATAAACAACAAATCCAGTAGTGATATTTCAATTTGATAAAAGATGATGATGAATGACCTTTCCACTCTCATCAGGTTCTTGTTCTCATTTTGTAAAATGCATTAAACAAATTCATTAGGAAGATTTTTATTTCTGTTTGATAAAAGGAGATTACCTGGGGCATATTTTTTCTTAATTCTATAAAATTTCCCAGACAGGTCCATTAGTGAAATTCATATTCTGCCATTGTGATATTTCTCTTTTAACAAACCCATTAGTGAAATGAAATAAAATTTTATGCAAGGATACTTCATTGAAAGGTAATGAAACAATGTTTATTTTGATTATTATTTCTTTAAAATTTCAGTTTGATAAAAGGAGACAGAAAATATGCAATGGTTTTTTCTTCAATTTTATAATATTGTCTTAAAATTAGGATGTAACAAAATGAGACTTGACTGTGTTTGGCTATTTTTTGTTTGTAAAAGAAATTAAATTTTTTATGAAAGGAGATTAGATTTATATTTATTGCTTTAAAATTATAGTCTTTAACAAAAAATATGTCGTTGCATTGTGAGTTGAAAATTTCTAATGTTCCAAATCCAAACGGGTATTTCATCCCACTTCGTATAGTAACAATAAATACTTATTTCTCTAATAAAATTAATTTCGAGAAATGTAATATGTAATTTAATAGGTTTATGGGCTCAGACACTCATTAACTGTCGTACACGGTCGTTACGTATTGATTCCTTTGTGCCGCCCATTATTAATCCATCGATATGGAATTTATCAAAGGTATCAAACCACTGTGCCGCCCATT
This sequence comes from Balanococcus diminutus, assembly GCA_959613365.1. Taxonomy (NCBI): domain Eukaryota; kingdom Metazoa; phylum Arthropoda; class Insecta; order Hemiptera; family Pseudococcidae; genus Balanococcus; species Balanococcus diminutus. The sequence continues at coordinate 26,310,966 of OY390718.1, forward strand.
ATTAATCCATCAATATGTGTTGTGGTGATGAACGTTTGTGTACATATTTTAGAATTAAGTTACGTTACTGTTTCAGTATGTAGGTTTTACCTACCCGTTTTCATTAGTATTAGCTATATTTACGTTTGTTTAAAGCCAAAAAGGTGCCGTTCTCACGTTTTCTCGAACATGCTTTTCACTTGATGTTACTCGATTATTCGTTAATGGTTCTCGTGACTGTATATATGCAAGATTTTCATGATGAAGTAAATGGGAATTATTCTGGAGAAAAATGAGTTCTTTTATTTAAATTGTTCGAATTGTTCAACCTATCAACAATATGGAATTTATCAATGGTATCAAACCACTAACTGGCAGGCAAGGTTATTGATGATAAATCAACAAACGCTGAAAAACAAAAGTTTGAGAACTGAAATAAATCCACCGCACAGGCGAAAGTCATCATTTCACAATGCGTTTCCGAAGAACTACAGGGTTGTATAACCAGTAGATTATCAGCTTGCAATGCTTGGAAAATATTAGTAAATGAATTTGATGGTAAAGCTGAAGACTAATAATTTTGCAAATGCTTGCGATTTTTCAGAACTGAATGTAGTAATAACAAAGATGCTCCGACGGTACTCTCGCTTATTAAAAATCAACATCGCGACTTGTACTTAATTATTAATTAGGTATTATGTTTGATTTTCTCTAATGAAATTCGTTTCGAGAAATGTAATAATTTAATATTCAATGCATCGTTTGTTGATGATATGCATACGTTGTTGAATACTCATTTTTTGGACAGTTCAAATTTGTAAGCAGAACTCAAAATTGATTTGCTTCAATTTCAAAACCATTGAAGTTTGTTTATATACTACATATATTTCTCACATGTATCAATGTATTCTAGTACACCCAGATGATTGTAATTGCTTCGTTTGTCTGTGATGAGTATCCAGAGATACCCAACATTTATTAGTAATAAAAAAGATTTTCTAATGGACATTGGACAATCTATAGCCTGTCGCGCGAGAGACATATGGAACTTGCTGTTGATGTCTGTTATCTCAGGTAATAAGTAATCAAAAGTGTATGATTTTAGATATTTTGAAGATGTTTGATGTTATATGTATGCTTAGTGCTTACACTTTATTCTTTTTGTATTTGTTGTGACTATGTTCGATAGGTTATATAAGTAGATAGCGTATTTTCTATTTCTTATTTTAATCGATTCTAGTATCACTGGCCGCCAGCGTATTTTCTATTTCTTATTTTAATCAATTCTAGTATCACTGGCCACCAGCGTATTTTCTATTTCTTATTTTAATCGATTCTAGTATCATTGGCCACCAGACTGTCAAAATTTCGAACCTTTTTCTGATGTGATTTTTTGTCAGTGTACACATAAGTAAGTTTGTTCGTCATTCGTCTTATGTCTTTTGATGTACGTTACACGTTATGTAATTTCCTTTGTGAAATAAATGTCAGTTGAAGTCCATGTCAAGTTTAATTTATTCGTTAATTATCGAATGCAAAACATGATATCAGTAAGCGTGATCGGATTCGCGTTGATTCAATTGAAAAATACTTTATTTTTTTTTAAATTTGTGAATGAGTAAAAAGTCTAGCTCTGTTTTTCGGATTTTGAAGTAAGCGAAAGTAAGTCAAAATTACGAGGTATGTGTAAATGCAAATCAAGAGAATTCTCAAATAATTATAACGATAATTCATCAAGTGCGTCTTCTTCTGACTCGTCATCAGCAGAATTTGTCGATTCGTTTGACGACAAAAATTTCCCCGTAACTGTCGTTCCTGAAATTCCAGTTTCTTCATTTGTTGGAGGTTTAATCAATCCATCATTTGGCATACTTCATGTTTGAATATTGTCCAGCAAAGACCAGGGGTCCGCATCGGTTGGTGATAACCCAAAGGCAACGTACGATGATACAACAAACGGTGATTGACGAGATGACGAGAATGCAACCACGTGAAAAGAACAAGAGACGAATTCAATTAATGTAGAGGCGAACGAACACGCGATGACAGGCGATGTGCTAGCATATATAAACATGGTAGTTAGCAAAAAATCTACTGTTTTTCAATGTGCGCGAAGAAGTGAATGCCAACGACAGCGAAAACTACGAGCATCGAAAGGACCACAGTTAACGACAGCAACAGAAACGACGGCATACGGCCAAGACACCGAACAAAATTGTGCTGAATTCTCTACCGGTTGGTTTGCAAAGACAATCGAGTATGAGACGACGCCGAGATCAGTTCACAACGACGATCAAGGCAATGACGACGATGCAAGGCACAACAAAATATAGACATTGGTTCACAATGACAATTGAAGCAACGATGACAATGATACATGAAGATTGGTTCACAATGTTGATCAAAGAAGCAACGACGACGACGATGATGCAAGAATGTGGAGATCAGTTCATGGTGACGATCAAAGCAACAACGACGACAAAAGAACACAAGATTGGTTCATGATGACAATCAAAGCGACAATGACGACAAAAGGATGCGAAGATTGACCAGCGATTGTAGTGACGATGGTGGTATTTAAGTTAGAAATGCTGAAGCGAAAATACGAAGGAGCGACAAAGCAGTAGAACGAGATGTCAATGCCGGAACGCTAGCGAAAATACGCGCGATAAGAGAATGCACAAGGAGGACAAATACAACAATGCTGAATGCAAAGGCAGGTGATGCTGAATACGACGAGTCACAAAGACGACGCCGACGCGCGAATATCCAAATTAGCAGTTTAATATCGAATAACAAAGGCCTCAACACAGGTGACTTAAGTAGGTAGCGTATTTTCTATTTTTTATTTTAATTGATTCTAGTATTATTGGCCATCAGACTGTCAAAATTTCAAACTTTTGCCCATAATTTTTGTACTTACATGTAAGTTTTGTTTGTCATTCATCTTATGCCTTTTGATGTACGTTATATGTTATGTAATTTTCTTTGTGAAATAAAATGTCAAAGAGTGTAAGTCCACATCGTCGAATGCGCATCGTCGAATGCGCAACAGTATTAAGATAAAATAAGAAAAAATCAATTGAAATATTTTTATTATAATTAATAAAAATTGAATAAAATTGTATAAAATAATGTTGAAAAATCATTTAAAATAATTAAATACAAATAAACCCATTTTCATTTTTAAAAAACCATAATAATTAGATGAAAAATAGGTAAATAATGTAAAATTATTTATAGATTATAAAAAAGTAAACTGAAATTTATTAAAATATAAATAAAAAGGTTACTTTTTACGTTGTAGAATAATAGGGTAAATGCAGAAAATGTGTTTCCTGATGTTTATTTGTAAGTATGTAGGGTAAACGTACCAGTTTGTGACAGTACCCCCGGTTTGTGACAGTTTACACTAAAAAATGTAATTACTAAAGAAGTTATGGTAAATTACAACGTACCTAGTAATATTTTTCTGTGAAACTCTCATCCATATGGAAATCAAAGAAACCAAAACCTTTCGATCACAAGGCATTAATATGTTACAAATCCCTTCTCAAAAGATTTGTATCTGTGAATTTTCTGTACATGTGCGGTTTTTTCCAGGAGTGTAAAAATGAGATGTGATGGATTGATCGATTATATTCAGCTTTAAACTAAAGTGATGCAGTTAGGTTATGTTTTTTTACATTTGTGAGTCCTAAGTGAGTTGTTTTTTAATCAAGTTGACCAAAAATTATTAAATGCTTGATTTTTATTCACAATTGACAGAACTGGTACACCAAATTTTCAAAAATAGACTGGTGTATCAATTTGTGACATGAGTGTCACAAACTGTTGCATGCTGAGTTCCAGTTTGTGACATGTCAAAAATCAGCCCATTGAAGCATTTTCTGTTCATATCAAGGTGTATTAGGTATGTTTTATTGAATTTATTGTGCTTAGGAACCTTTCAGTCAATAAATTGCAACAAAAATTATCAAAAACACAAATTTTAAAAAATGTACTATTGAAGCCAAAGTGAAGAAATTATACAAGAATTGATTTTTGATGCAAAATTAGAAAAAATGTATTTCGAACTGAAAATTAATAAAAAAGAATATCTATTATGAAGAAGAGCAAACAAAGTCATAATATCTAATTAGATTTACTTTTCACTTTAATTAGCAATTTATTACTCGATTTTTGTACCGTCACAAACTGGTACATCATCATATGACACAAACTGGGGCATAAGGTGTCACAAATTGGAACTTTGGAGTTTTTTGAAAAAAATGTATGCCAAAATTATTAGACGCTAGTTATTTTTGATATTTTTTGTGTTTTGGATGCTTTATAAAATTCCTCATCCATTGAATATAAACATCACTACTTTTCAATGCTTTAAAACCGCTTAAGATTGATTTGAAGTTGAAATTTTCTTAGCACTGTCACGAATTGGTACGTTTACCCAATATTACCGCGTACACACAAATACTTTACATATATAATACTGGAAACTCAATGCTTTTGATTTGACTCCCAAGAAGAGCGCTCTCTAAGCGGCTCGGCATGAAACTAATTCCAGGTTTTCGACTAATCGTCGCGTGATTCGCCCTCTGATTGGTCGAAGACATGACGAACCGTCGAAAGTCTGAGAATAGTTTCATGCCGAGCCGCTAAAACTGCTAAAAGAGCGCTTTTGTCGGGGTCACTTTTCCCCATTGGAGTTTCCAGTATTATATATGTAAAGTATTTGGTACACAGTACTTTGTGTAATTTTTGCTGTTTTATTTTTCATTTTTCAAATGAGTAATTTTAAATTGGTTCCTCCAGAAGTATGTTAAGGTCAGAGCTGGCGCGACTCAGAGTTTCGAGTGTGAGTCGCGAGAGTCGCATGCGAGCGACTCTGAGTTCGACTCTTTTTCACAAGGAGTTGAAAAAAATTTGAAAAAATCGACTCATCACTAAGAGTCGAACATTAAACTGATTCACGACTCTTCTCAATTTGCGACTCTTTTTTACTCACAACTTTTTTTTTACTTGCGACTCTTTTGATTCACAACTCTTCATATCACGACTCTTTTCATCTCTCAAACTCCCTTTTTCCGCGATTCATGGGTAGTGCAACCTCGTGTGTTGTGTTAGTTTAGTTTTGATTTCAATTAATTTTCGAATTGTTTCAAAATCATTCAGTGATGAAAAACTTCGAAATCTATTTTAAACACACAAGATCTACAAAAGGCAATGATACTGTGGTAAATTATTGAATGGTGGCATTTTTGATTTTATGAATGTTCAAGAATTTTATTTCTTGTTGTAGTTTTTTTTTAATATTTTAAATTTAAGATTAGATTACGAATTTACTGAGAGTTTACTCAGAGTCAGAGAAGATGTTTCTACTTTCTAAGTTTCTACTTACCTTTTTTTCAAAAATTTTTAGCTTTTCCTTTTTTTTACGAGAATATGAAAGTTAAAATAAATTTTATTGATCAATTTATAATTGATTACTGTACTTGAAAATTGAAAAATAATAAATATGTCGCACTAAAAAAACAAAAAAAGAAATTAAATTACAGAACATTTTAGTTTTTAAATGAAAATGAAATTTGAAAAGTGAAAAGAAAAATTTAGAGAAAAGAGTTGTAAAAGAATCGTATGAGAACAAAAATAAGAGTTTAGAAGGAGTCGGGGGAGTGAGTCGGGAATTAGTTGAAAAAAAGAGTCGCGAGGAGTCGGAAAAAAAGAGTCGCGAGGAGTTGGAAAAAAAGAGTCGCGAGGAGTCGTTCATTAAAAGAGTCGGACTCATGAGTTTAATAAAATTTGTAAAGAGTCGCAAATTGAAAACTCTTCGACTCATCTAGCAAAGAGTCGAACTAAAAGAGTTCGACTCCCAAAAGAGGTGAGTCGCGCCAGCTCTGCCAGATAGGTAGAGATTATTTTTCTTGAGACTATTAGCCATGTAGGGATACAAATAGACTGCCTTTATATATGTAATCCATCGCGTTCGATATACGCAGCTCGAAAGGACGAAGGATTGACAGGAGAAAAGGGGTGAAGACGGAAATAAAGAAGAAGACGTGATGTAATTGGATGAGAAAGCAGAGAATGGACAAAAAGGATTGGAAAGGAAACTGGACCTGAAGGGAAGGGAAAAAAGGTCGAGCTGCGTACACCGAGCAGCCGATCGAAACAAATTACTGAAAAATAAAGAAAAATAAAATAAATTCCTATAGGCCTCAGATATACCTTTACAATTTAAAATATTAACTCTGATGATTTTGAGTATTGAGGGAGAATCCACAGGTTCCTGTGTCCATCTTCTGCTGAATAGAATAAATTTGTGATAGAGGTGATTTTTTTTATGAAAAAAAGCATGCCTGATTAAAAAAATTATATCATCAGAAATTTGGTAACAGGAAAAGGAGAGAGGAGGAAAAAAAGTAACCCAATTCTATGAGAAATCAAAATGGTACTTCTATTTGTTGAACCGTCAGACAATTTCCTGTTTCATAATCCGGGTAAACTACTTAATTTTGACTTTTTCAACATTATATGACCACGTAGTGACCAAAAAACCAAAAAAAAATTTTATGTGACACGTTCAGGAAAAAAAATTATTAATTTTCTTCAAAACATACCCTATTTTTTTTTTGACATTTAAATTTATTAAACTTTCTCAGATGATTTCCTGTTTCATAAACCAGCTAAACTACTCGATTTTGACTTTTTCATCATCATATGACCACAAAGTGACCAAAAAAATGAAACAAATTTGCATGGGACACCTTCAGAAAAAAAAATTATTAATTTTTTTCAAAAATTGGGCTGTTTTATTGCGATTGAAATGTATAAAATTTTCTCAAATGATTTCCTATTTCATAATACGGGTAAACTACTCGATTTTGACATTTTCATCATTATATGACCACGTACTGACTAAAAAACCAAAACAAATTCGCATGGGACACATTCAGAAAAAAAATTATCAATTTTTAAGAATCAATTTTCCATGCTTTTTTTTAGTTGTTGGATTCAGATACATAAAATTTTCTCACACGATTTCCTGTTTCATAATCTGGAAAAACTAATCGATAATAACTTTTTCAATATAATATGACCATGAAGTGACTAAATAACAAAAAAAAATTTTTTAGGAGTCACGTTCAGAAAAAAAATTATCAATTTTCTTCAAAAATTGTCTAGTTTTTTTTTGAATAAAAATTTATAGATTTTTCTCACACGATTTCCTGTTTCATATACCAGGTAAACTACTCGATTTTGACTTTTTCTTCATTTTATCACCACAAAGTGACCAAAAAACTAAAACGAATTTGCATGTGACACGTTCAGAAATTTTTTTTTTTGATTTTCTTCAAAAATTGCATAGTTTTTTTTGGTTAAAATTTTAAAAAATACACTTTGTGGTGATAAAATGAAGAAAAATTCAAAATTGAGTAGTTTACATGGTTTATGAAACAGGAAATCGTGTGAGAAAATTTTATAAATTTGAATCCAATAATTTAAAAAAAATGGGGATTTCTTTTACAAAATTGGCAATTTTTGTTTTTGGAATGTGCCCCATGCAAATACGTTTCAATTTTTTGTTCACTATGTTGTCATAAAATGACGAAAAAGTCAAAATTATGTTGGTTACCTGGATTATAAAACAGGAAATCGTGTGAGAAATTTTTTTAAAATTTTAACCAAAAAAAAACTAGGCAATTTTTGAAGAAAATCAAAAAAAAAATTTCTGAACGTGTCACATGCAAATTCGTTTTAGTTTTTTTGGTCACTTTGTGGTGATAAAGTGAAGAAAAAGTCGAAATCGAGTAGTTTACCTGGTATATGAAACAGGAAATCGTGTGAGAAAAATCTATAAATTTTTATTCAAAAAAAAACTAGGCAATTTTTGAAGAAAATTTATAATTTTTTTTCTGAACGGGACTCCTAAATTTTTTTTTTTTGTTATTTAGTCACTTCATGGTCATATTATATTGAAAAAGTTATTATCGATTAGTTTTTCCAGATTATGAAACAGGAAATCGTGTGAGAAAATTTTATGTATCTGAATCCAACAACTAAAAAAAAGCATGGAAAATTGATTCTTAAAAATTGATAATTTTTTTTCTGAATGTGTCCCATGCGAATTTGTTTTGGTTTTTTAGTCAGTACGTGGTCATATAATGATGAAAATGTCAAAATCGAGTAGTTTACCCGTATTATGAAATAGGAAATCATTTGAGAAAATTTTATACATTTCAATCGCAATAAAACAGCCCAATTTTTGAAAAAAATTAATAATTTTTTTTTCTGAAGGTGTCCCATGCAAATTTGTTTCATTTTTTTGGTCACTTTGTGGTCATATGATGATGAAAAAGTCAAAATCGAGTAGTTTAGCTGGTTTATGAAACAGGAAATCATCTGAGAAAGTTTAATAAATTTAAATGTCAAAAAAAAATAGGGTATGTTTTGAAGAAAATTAATAATTTTTTTTTCTGAACGTGTCACATAAAATTTTTTTTTGGTTTTTTGGTCACTACGTGGTCATATAATGTTGAAAAAGTCAAAATTAAGTAGTTTACCCGGATTATGAAACAGGAAATTGTCTGACGGTTCAACAAATAGAAGTACCATTTTGATTTCTCATAGAATTGGGTTACTTTTTTTCCTCCTCTCTCCTTTTCCTGTTACCAAATTTCTGATGATATAATTTTTTTAATCAGGCATGCTTTTTTTCATAAAAAAAATCACCTCTATCACAAATTTATTCTATTCAGCAGAAGATGGACACAGGAACCTGTGGATTCTCCCTCAATACTCAAAATCATCAGAGTTAATATTTTAAATGTTCAATTCCTGTATCATTTCTCTACTTACAAGTTGAAATGATACTCACAGCATTCTTTCCAACAATGTTCTTCTCAACACATCAAAAATATTTTTGATTTATTGTAATTCAACCGAGAAACTTAAATGACCTTGAAACTTCAATTTCCTGTGTGACACTTTGTTTAAATCAAAAACGCCCTCTGTGTTCGCTGCATTTTTTATTTATTTAATTTTCAATTGAAAAATTATCATTATTGAATTGATAGAATCCAAAAAAAGATGGAACGATTTGACAATGTTTAAAAATCTTCTTACTTTTAAGAAGAGGGGCACCATTGTGCAGGGGAGGTGAGGTGTTTTATTTTCTGTATCCTCTTATCAACTTTAATCAAAAAATAGATTTTTCACCTTCGATTACAATTACTCACCTAATCAATACAGGAAATGCAAGTGTAGGCAAATTAGGTAGGTACCTATATCCAGTGTAAGATTCCAAGTTTCGGGAAATTCCTTGAAATTTTCTTCTCACCCCAGTGTGAAGCACACGTTCACATAAAAAATTTTAAAAAGTAACCGTCAGTTTCTTCTGGGGCACAAAAGGATTAACATCATTTTGTGAGAATTTCCATTTTTTTTTGAGAATTTTTGATTTTTGAAAAAATCATCTTACTCAATAATGAATTTTTGAGAAGAAAAAAAAAATTTAACTATCTATCAACTTTTGAGAACCTTTGGTTTTCGATAATTTTTTATTTTTAAAAATCATGTAATTTTGAGAAAGTAAAGTATCAGTTTAAAAAAAGAAATGTGACCCGGCACGTTAAAAGGGACCTAGTAGGTAAAAAATCGATTTTCACTTTTTTGGTGTTCTGAGGTCCACTTACCAAGGTCTCTCACCTGAATCACTAAAAACTTCGAAAAAGTCAATATTTTCAATCGGCATGACAAAAGGGACCTAGTAAATCTGTAATCACTGTGGTTGTCGATGTATTTTTCATCTTATGATCACCTATGACACGAAATCTTCTTAATTTAGCCTAAAATCAATGTTACACTTGTTATCAGTAAACTTCAAAAATTTACTTATCACAAACTTTTTTTCATTTTTTGGCAACACTGAGTTTGGTCAAATTTCCCTTGCGCTATTATACAAAAATGTTCGCCCATAATTATTTTTTTAATATTGGAAAATATTTCACTTATACCCAGTAACAATTCCCCAAAGTTTTAGAAAAATCGGTCTATTCGTTCCAGAGTTATTCATTTCCAAAGTTTGTTTTTGCTCTCCTGAAATATTTGTAATATACCTACTAGGTCCCTTTTAACGTACCGGGTCACAAATAATGCTTTGCAAGATATTTTTTTAGAATCGTCGATTTTTGAAAAATCATTAATTTTTAAGAAAACCCAATGTTTGAAAAATCATACCTAAAGTTTTCAAAAAATTACAAATTTTTTCTAATTTATAAAGTTTTCAGTTTTTCAATCAAACACTACCTACCTATTTTTTATTTTTAAAACAATTTCTAGTACTTATTTGAAGAAGAAGAAAAACTGTTTTTTGATTTTGGTACCAAGGTAATCAATTTTTGAGAAATTCAAGTTTTTGAGAAATTATCACTCAACGAAAATATTTATGTATAGTATACTTACCTACTTCTTTGATAGGTCCTTGAATATTATTTTTTGATGAAACATTTAATTTTTTGGTTTACGTACATTCCCCCGAATCCAATATCCCGAAAAGCATTTCCCCGAACGCCAAAATCCCGAATTTTTTTTTCCCGAATCTGATATCCCGAATGGTATGACCCCGAATGACAATACCCCGAAAAAAAAATTATTACAAATTAATGGTATGAGACAAATGGGAGAGTAGCGCCATCTGCCTTCTGCTCTTATTCATCTTCGCGAAGTTGAGAAATTCGGTGGAACCCTAATATATTGTAAAGACTTGTGTAAATATTTCTGGACTGACTTTAAACGTTCCAAATTTGGTGGAGAAGAAGTGGTCCAATCGAAATTTTTGTAATAACCGAAATTATTTCTACGACTTCAAGCTACAACTTTTGTTTGAAATTTTTTTCAATTAGACCTTTACCTTCGTTAGTTTTTAATAATATATACAAGTAAATAACTTAAGTCATTGCCATCATTGGTGTATTATGCAAAATGGGAGGGGAGAGAAGGGTCTAATCGAACATTTAATGATACCTAATAAAAATTATTTCTAGTACCTCAATCTACAACTTTTATTCGAAAAATTTTTCAATTGACCCCTTCCTCCCTCACTCCTATAATTTTGAATAAGTATCTTCGGAGTGTTATGCGAAATCGGTGGGGAGGGAGGGGTCATTGAAAATCGGGGTTACAAAGTTTGGGGGAATTGGCATTCGGGATAAAAAAAATCGGGTTGATGGAATACATTCGGAGTTTTGGCCTTCGGGGGAAAACCGATTCGGGTTATTGGATTCGGGGAAATGTACTGTAATCAATTTTTTTCATGTTTACAATTTTTCAACTAGGTACTTCAAAATTCACAATTTTTCAGGTTTTAATTTTTTTTTTTAATTTTTGAAAGTTTATAATTTTAAAATTATATCATTTTTCAACTTTTCAAAAAAATTTCAAATTTTTGAAACTTTATTGGAAATTAATTTTTTTTGATTTTTTTAAAATTTTCATTTTTCCTTTTTTTCACAAGTAAGTAGTTATTTTATAATTTTTTCCAGGGATGGAAAACTGTAATCATTTCAGATCCAGTACAAGTTTTCAGTTTTCAGTTTTAGTTTTTTTAGTTTCAGTTTCAGTTTCAGTTTTCCTTCCCTGCCTCTAGTCGAACACAAACTCAAACTCGAAGTAGGAAAACAAAAACAAAAAAAAAGAAAGAAAAAACTGAGAACTGGAAGTGAATTCCTTTCAGTTCCAGTTTTCAGTTTTCAGTTTTCAGTTCTCCGTTTTTCAGTTCCAGTTCCAGTTTTCAGTTTCAGTTTTCTGTCCCTGATTTTTTCATGTTTTCAATTATTAAATTTTTCGTTTTCTTCCTTCAAATTTCCATTTTCCAAGTACTTGGGGGTACATAAAAATTAACAATTTTTAATTTTTTTAAAGTGAACTTTTTCATTTTTTCTATTATACTTAGCTACTAATTTCAGATTTTTTCGATTTATAAAGAAATTTACAATTCTTCCATTTATTTATATTCATTTTTACAATTTTTTAAATTATATTTTTCATCCACAAATTTTTCAATTTTTCAGTTAGAAAAATACAATTTTAAATTTTTTAAATTTGCAATTCTTCAACTTTTTTGTTCAAATTTGTCATTTTGTAATAATTCACAATTTTTTAATATGTGACTACTTTTTTCCTTCTATGTTTTCAATTATTAAATTTCTTTACATCTTTTTTTTTCTTCGAATTTTCTTTTTTTTAGGCATGTGTAAGTATATAAAAATTTACTTTACTCAAGTACTCGTACTTAAATATTATTTTTTGATGAAAAGTTGATTAAAATTGATGATTTTATTTTTAATAAATGACCTAATAAATTTTTAAATAATCATGAAATTCGTTTTTTTCCTTCATTTTTTTATGTTTATTTATGAATTATGATTCTTTAAAAATCGATATACTTAAGTGTTTCAAGAAATAATGATTTTTTTTCTTTCTTCAAAAATTGGTGATATTTCTCAAAAAATGATATATTTTTTCAATAATGGATAATTTTTCGAAAATCGATGCCTAGCTTTATTTGTTAAACATTGGCATTATTTTTTCAAAGGTCTACAATTTTTCAAAATTTGATACTTTTTCTAAGACTGATTGAGAATAATTTATTTTTGAGAATACCTATCATTTTTTCAAATTGGTAGATACGAGTAAGTTCAATTTTTGAAAATCTTCAGTTTTGGTTTTGGAGAACCTTAAAAAAGATATTGTCGGATAATTACTTTTTTTTGTTGTAAATTCCCGAGACCCCCCCCCCCCCCCCCCTCAAAAAAAATATAAATATTTTCATTTTTCAGAAAATTGAAGAAAAAAATTGAGATTGATTTTCTACTCTATAGAGTTTGAAAGTATTTTAAATTCAAAACAATTCAATTTCAAAACGATAAAATTCAGATTTTTGATTTTTTTTTTAATGCGAGAATTTTTTCTGAAGTCTTAGAAATAATTTCGGTTATGACACAAATTTCAATTGGACCCCTCCCTCTCCTCCCATTTTAAAATCGCAATTCGTGCTGACCACCTCGTTCGGCGTTCGCCCTTATATGTAAATCAGTTATACTCTTACTACTTTTTCTAATTTAAAAAATAGGCTGACTTTGTATTGAATTCAATCAACAGGTACTTGTACAGATATTACAATGCTTATCACGTTCCACAAGTGAAATAGGTACATATAGTATTGACGATATGAAATAAATTATTTCAAAACACTATATCGATACATTTCGCAAATGGACACTTGAATAGGACCCGAATTCTTATACTTACTTAGGAACCTCGAAGAAATTCAATTTTAGAATTCGAACTGACTGAAGCAGACTATTGGCTACGTATAGATATCACTTGTTTTATTGATTAATAATTATGTAGATGGATGCTGAGGAATTGAGTACTAACTTCAATCGATATGCATTATAATTGTGGCAAGATTCTGAAATAAGAAAATTTATCTTATCTTAAAAAGCAAGGATGCTTAATTAAAAGATAACAAATGTTGATTACTGATTAAGCCTCGATTAAGTGTACTTACTACCTAGGTTAGTTCAATTTTCTTGACGATTTTCTAAATTTCTATGCATTCTTTTTTTATATTTGTGACCAACTTGGTATCATATCAAAAATGTTTTAGTTTCCAGTTGTTTATTTCATCAACTTTTCAATTTTACGATACGTTACTGGAAGTTGAAATGCTGGATGATGAAAAATGCAAGAGCCTGGCCAGAGTAAGTTGTATTTTCAGTCGAATGTTTTTCTTTGCCAATTAGAAAACTGTTTTGAAAATAATGTAATCGCTATGTTGCTTGATAAAGTACAATTGATTTGTACGTACCTGCCAAGAAATAGTTTGTGAAGTACCTACCTAATCGTATTATATCGATAATTTCGTACTTAAATCGTCAAGTATTAATTCGCTTATTTATGTAAATGCAGTCTAGTCGCCAAACAGATGGCAGACTGGCAGTAAGTCTGGAGATACCTGTAGTACGAATTGCAAACCACGTCGTATATATATATTTTTTCATAGCATTATATAGGTAGTAGGTACTACATTTGAAGTTGGTAGCTTGAAACTAACGAGCAAGAGGCGTACAATTCTCGAACAATGCGTATTCATTGGTATACATAATCTGACCGCTGCAACTCCACTTGTCTATGTCAAGCCATTGTTTTTGAACGAATGGAAAATCCTGTATCGCATTTATTCTAGAATCTAGAATAATGATACAGTTAGACGCTGCGATGGTGGTGGATACGCGATAATATATGTACAGATAATGGAACTTATCCCGAGGGGTTATTTCGACAAAGAATTTAAAGGGATTTGAAGAGACAAGAAGACGCGAGATATGAGAGATCTCGCTTTGAGAAAAGAACATCTCTAATTAGAAGGGTAAAATATAATTACCAGCTACTGAATTAGGTATATCCAAAATGAATCGAATGTTTATCGTATGTGCTTGGAAAAAAGTACCTACACGGATGTCACGTGTTATTGTTTGATTAACGACGGTAATACAATTTTTCTCACGACAAGTGGATTATTGTGATGAAAATGATGAATAGAAAATTAAAATATGGTAGTCTGTGGTTGAGAAGCAGCCTTTCTTTTTGTTGTCGTCATGTTAACAAATTTTTGGTTGGGAGTGGTAACGTTTTTTTTTTGTTTTTTTTACATTAGGAGGGTTTTGGAGTAAAAAAAAATATTTTTCAGATAATTTTTTGGAGGGAAAAATCTCTATTCGGAAGAAATCCGAATTTTCTTGGAATAAAAAAAATTGAAGCAAAAAAAAATTTTGAAATACATTCCTACTTAATTTTATAAAAAATCGAATTTTTTTTTAGGAAGAAATAACGGTTTGTTTAGAGCAGAAAGTCACATATCTTTTCTGAAGGAGAAAAATCTATTCATTATTACGAATTTTTTTTTAAAGAAAAATATTTCTTCTTCTTCCAAGAAATGGAAAATTTTTCTCTCCAAAAATGATGGAGATTTCTCCACTTTCTTTCACTAAAAAAATATGAAAGGTTGTTTTCTTCAAAAAGATATAAAGATTTTCTTTAAAAAAACTAGGCGCGAAATTGGGATTTTCTACTCTAAAAGTAACGAGTTTCTTTCTTTTTTAAAAAAGAAAATTCTGCATGAAAATTGAAATATTTTTACTGTAATTTTTTTTAGGCCTAAATGTCACCATGAGAAATTAAAAAAATATATATCATTCCATAACAATAAAAATTTCTACCTATTCTAAAAAAATTAAGAAAATTTTTCATTTTTGTTACAAACAAAATTTAGATTTTTTTTACAACTAGAAAGTTGTATAGGTAAGTTTTTGAAATGCAATTTTTTACGCTGACCTACTCACATAAAAATGATATAAAATAAGGTTTTTCCTCCCCCAAGAATTTAAGAAATTTTCATTTTTTTTTGTTGTTTTTTTTTGTTTTTTTTAGAAAAGATTTTCTAATTTTTATGCAGAAAAAATCTGTTTTTTTCTTCTTTTTTCTATCAAGTAGCTAATCTCTTACTTTTGAAGATAATTTTTTTGAAATAAAAAAAAAGTTTTGTGCAATGCCTAATTTTTTCCCCAAATTTTTTGAGATGAAATATCTTAAAAATTTGTTTTGGAGTAAAAATCTTTTCATTTTTTATGCGCGAGAAAAAAAAACATTTTCTTTAGAAAAAAATACTTCATTTTTTTTATTATTTATTTTTTTTTTCGAAGTATTATAAAAAATTTCTAAATATTTTTGAAGTAAAGAATTTTTAATTTTTTTAGAGTAAGAAATTTCAAAATTTTCGAAGCAACTAAGAAATGATTTTTTGGAATGAAAAATTTCAAAATTTGTTGTAAGTTAGTAAGAGTTTCTACACATTTTTGGAGTAAAAAATTTCTCAATTTTTTTAGAGCAAACTTGTTTTTTAGCATATTTTTGGAGTAGAAGGATTTATAAATTTTTTGAAGCAAAGAATTTTTAATTTTTTTTTGCAGTGAAAAATTCCTAAATTTTTTGAAGTTTCTAAACTTTTTTTTGAAAGTAAAAGTTTCTAAATATTTTTGAAGAAAAGAATTCCTGATTTTTTTGAAGCAAAGAATTTTTAATTGTTTTATAGTAAAAAATTGACTTTTTTTGCAACAAAAAATTTTCAAATTTTTTTAGGCAAAGATTCCTAATTATTTTTAAATAAGAATTATTTGGGCCAAAAATTTTAAAACCATTTGTAGAAGTTCCTGAACATTTTTGGAGTAAAGAATTTCTAAATTTGTAAAGAAAAATTTTTAAAAATTTGAGAATATTCTTGAATTTTTTCAAGCAAAAATTTTTTGGAGCAAATTGTTTTCAAATAAAATTTTTAAAATATTTTTTTAGTAATAATTTTCTAATTTTTTTGAAGCGTGTAATAATTATCATTTTCTTTATTTTATTGAGTGAAAAATTCCTACTCACATTTTTTGACGTAGTATAAACTTTTTTTTGGAGTAAAAATTTATAAATTTTTTTTTTTTTAGAAAAAAATTATCAGTAGATATTTTTAAAACGAAGAATTCTTTTTTTTTTCTGTGTAAAAAATTTTAATTTTTTTTTTTAAATTGCAAATTTTTTAAAATTTTTTTGAGAGAAAAATTTGGAATTTTTGAATTGAAGTTTTTAAAATATTTTTGGAGTAAAATATTTCTCAAATTTTTATGCAAAATTATTTCCAAACCTATTTTTGGAGCGAAGAATTTTCAAAAATTTTTGGAGTAGAATTTTCTGAATATTTTTGAAGTAAAGGTTTTTCTGGGATGAAAAAATCCAATTTTTTGAAGTAGGAAAGAGAATTTTAAATTTTTTTTTAATGGAAAGGTCTGTTTATAATTTTCTATGCAGATATTATTTTATTTTATTATTTTTTTTTTTTTCAAGAAATCCCTGATTTTTAGAGAGAAAAAATTCAGTTTGTGTAGGTAAGAAAAAAGATTAATTTCGTCTCCTTTTTTTTTTTTTTTTTCTTCAAAATAATGAATAGGCCTAAATACCTAAAAATTACAACTTTTAAGCAGAAAAATATTATTAGACATTAAAGGTTTTTCTGATGTCGTGCGAAACCTTGAAAAAAGGGGCCCTCACTGACGCGTAGGCATGAATTTAATGCTAATATTTTTTTAATTGTCTCTAATGTCGCAAAAATTGTCTCTCAAAATTGGAGGTGGCACGGAAGTGCGCCAGGAGCACACCACTGGGTACGGGTAGCCCCAAAATCAAGGCTCCCGGAAATTCTCCGAGTGAAGTGCCTGCAGGAGCACGCCTCTCACGGGCAGTAAAAATTTTCAATTTACTTCGAAGGTGTTATAGAAACACAATTCGACGTTTTAAAACGATGATCTACACACAGACCAATCCGTATAACCGGGTTTGAAAAATAGTATACAGCACCGTTGAAGTTATTAAGAGACTCCAGACATCAATTTATATTTCATCTCGGAGTAGGCGTATTTGAAATCAGAACCGATTCGAAGATATAATTTACGACGTACTATACTCATCGAGACCAAAAAAGACAACCCGAATTTCATCATTTTCGCTTTGGAAAAAAATGCGATAAAAACGAAGCATTTAAAATGAAAAACAACCTCACGCGGTGATTACTGTTCCAAGTGGTAATTCACGCCAAGCCAAGACGTTGGGGAGACGGAGGGAATAACGCGAACACGTCGTATACACCTAATAATCTTATCTAGCTGGCTTTTATCATTCGGCAAATTACACACTTATCTTGTTTTCCGGATGTTTCCTTTGTTGTGGACGGGGCCGCGCGGCGGCTCCGGCTCTTTCATGGCGTGAAGAGCCATCGGCGATGAAACGTACGGTACATAACGTTACTCGTATTTGGACATCTTGACGAAAATATCCCCTAATCCGATGCATATGCTTCTTGATGAATTTGTGGCATCGTAAATATGTCGGACCGCGGATCCATTAGTGTCTTCTGCTTTTTTCTTTCAACCTATCATTGTAAAATTACATTCTTTGAAGAAAAAAAAGTAAACATTATAAATGTGAAATTCTTCGAAAAACCATTCGAGATCGCTTTTTAAAAACTATTTTTCGAGGTGTTTCACCTTCTCTGTAACAAAACAGGTTCAGAATTTGGTAATACACGCGGTATGGATTGTCGTCAAAAGAACAAAAAAGAGACTTTTGTTATGTTGAAGAAAAAAACCAAAGCGACGTTCAAATATATGGTTTTATTACCCCGGCTCAGACATCCTATTCTTTCCAGTGGTTGTATTTCAGTCCATTTGACGACAGTGAATTTTTTGTTGTTCCAGTTTCGGAGAAATAGTAATAGTCGTAAAGTGAAGTAACAAAGCGGACAAGTCAAATCATCTGCAGATACCTTGTGCTTTTTTTTTTGCAAATGCACTTCCACGGTTCCACAATATGTACTGTAGGTACCTGGAGCAAAACTACACCAGAATATTCGGACTGTTCATTTTTTAAAACCACGATACCATTTTTGACTAAGAAAGAATGACACAAATAGGTTATCCTCGTTTCAACACGTTCTGGTGGACCAACAGTGGGTGATTAATTTTCGTACACAAGACGCCTACTGCGTTGAAGAGTAGTTGCGGATTTTGATGCGGCGCAAAATTGCCATTCTTTAATCCTCGTGTTAGTCGGTTACGAATAAAATGGAAATTTCGGAGACTTTTCTTCTTATGTATTTCTTCTGTATACGGAGAGCATTCTTTTGAATGCCAAACAACCCGAATAGCGGTGGCGATGCCGATCCTGTGCATGGTGAACGTTAAATAGCATTCTTTGTTCAGACCTATCCAAAGTAGAAGCCGGCAATAATTTATTTCTGTCTCCCGTGTTATAGATTACCTGAGAGGTTGCCGACAGCGCATTCTATGTGGAATTATTAGCTATTCTTATTAGTAAACTTTTAAGAATCATTCGAGTGGAATATTGAAACCACCTGTGAAAAGAACCGCTCGTGAGGAGTGGTAAGTAGGAGATTTCGTCTCGAGGTGTTCGCAAACTGTGCAGGTAGTTACACCCAGTTATTTCTTTGAAGTCTGGCTCGATGTGTTGAATGTAATTACCTAAGTAGTTATTTTTAAATTTTGTCTAATTGAACGGGAACTGGGAATAAGTATGCTTCCTTGAGCACTCATTAGTAATTTTGTCAATTTTTGGCCTATTGGTAGGAGCACTGTTCTTCTTGCTAATAGTTTGAAAAAATCAATGCTGAAGCTTTTGGAAAAAATGAAAGTAGATTAGTGATTGAAAATAAAAATTGTTAGAAATTAGAATGGAAACCTAAAAAGGAAACTATTCCTGGTGTTACTTAAATTTTTTTTGGAAATCCGTGACTTTCAATGACTTTTCCAAGGTTTTCTCTATGATTATTTTTTTTACATTTTGTCCAAAAGTTGAGTGTCACCCCATGATTTTATGAATTTTTTCAGAGTAATATCTACATCAGTCAATTTTTTAGTTTTTCAATGGGGCGAGGGGGGGTTGAATCACTGAAAATGTCGAAAATGTTTGACTCTGGTGTTGAAAAAAGTGATACTGCCCAAGCATCACAAAGGCAAACATTTTTCAAAAATTGTGATTTTAAATAAAAAAATATGCTAATTTTGCAATAAAAGCAAATACTTTACATATATAATACTGGAAACTCAATGCTTTTGATTTGACTCCCAAGAAGAGCGCTCTCTAAGCGGCTCGGCATGAAACTAATTCCAGGTTTTCGACTAATCGTCGCGTGATTCGCCCTCTGATTGGTCGAAGACATGACGATCAGTCGAAAGTCTGAGAATAGTTTCATGCCGAGCCGTTAAAAGAGCGCTTTTGTCGGGGTCACTTGTCCCCATTGGAGTTTCCAGTATTATATATGTAAAGTATTTGATAAAAGTCAAAAATTGATGACTTTGAACAGTACCTAAAATAAAATCTATGAATTTCCATGACCTAGTAATTTTTTTGTAAAATCCATGAGTTTTCCATGGAATCCATGACTTTAATAGGGACTTCCGGAAGTGACGTCAAATTTTTCGATGGTAGGAAATTGGCATGTAATTGGTTATCAAAATTTCGACGATATTATACTAAAGCTTCTAATGAAACATCGACGTTTTGGGAAAATTGATGAAAATTCCTACCAGCGAGAGTGTAAACAAACAAAAAAAAATCACGTGATTGGAAGACCCTATTGGCCTGTAGACGAAAATTTCTTTTGTTGAGAAAAATTTTGGTGACAGCCATGTCACAGAAGCTCTCACGTCACAATTTCTGTGTTCATGTGGAATTGTACATACGTCTTTGCGTTTGCTGCTGCTTTTGGGCCTTTAGCACCCCATCTAAAAATTGGAATGAAGTTAAACTTGCTGAGTGAGGTCCTCTGTACCTACAGAGGAAACGTATCAGTGGATTTTTAAAGAGCTCACTTCAAATTTCCAATAAGATTTTTTGTGGAGACTCCATCCAGCAGAGCCCCAAAGGGATGATTTTTTTTTTGTAAAATTTACACCAGCGATTAGTACTCCCATTTTCTCTAACATTTCCAAATTTCAACTTCATATGTCATCCCAGCCATTTTTTAGGTCTTAAAAAGTGAATTTTTGGGACATTTTTGTTACTTAGATGAGCCTATAAGTTTCCCAAAATGACTCAAGGGTTCCAAAATTTAATTTCATGGTAGGTGTATGCCTTTGATTTGCTTTTTGTAGATTTTCACTTTGGGATCCTCTCTGGCCCTTAATGGGATCAAACATCATCAATTTTTATGCTATCACATTAATTTTTTGTACGCGTTAATTAACTGCTCGAACAGATGAATGACTTAAGTGGGCAAAATTTTTCAAGTAGAACCAGTAGAGGTTGCAGATGTCCTTTGGGAGTTTTGATTTTGGATCCAAAAATTTGGTACAGCACTATTTTTTGTGGGGACTCCAGCTGAGGCCAAAAGTGATTAAATTTTTTGAAATTTGTGCCAGCAAATAAGACGGGTATATTTCAAACATGATCTGCATTTTGTAGGTCTTTTGACCTTTGAACCACTTTTGTTGATTCTTGTGTGGGGTCATAACTTGAAAGTTGTCTTGGTGTTGATCGGTACATGGATCCGAAGTAATGTAATTTTGAAATCCACACCATCTAGATGCTCATTAGTCGTCATTACCTTTAACCATTAACCAAATACTTTACATATATAATACTGGAAACTCAATGCTTTTGATTTGACTCCCAAGAAGAGCGCTCTCTAAGCGGCTCGGCATGAAACTAATTCCAGGTTTTCGACTAATCGTCGCGTGATTCGCCCTCTGATTGGTCGAAGACATGACGAACGGTCGAAAGTCTGAGAATAGTTTCATGCCGAGCCGCTAAAAGAGCGCTTTTGTCGGGGTCACTTTTCCCCATTGGAGTTTCCAGTATTATATATGTAAAGTATTTGCATTAACACATCAACATTTCAGCTTCCTAAGTTATTCCTACTTCTTTTTAGGGTTCAAGAAGGTGAATTTTGGGGGTATTTTTTCACGTAGATCTGCCTACCTGCTTTTCAAAATGGCCAAGTAGTCCCAGAATTTCATTTCAAGTTCAGTTTAATACGTGTGATGTGCTTTTGTTGTGTTTTGACCTTTGGAACCCTCTTGATTCTCATCTTTTACAAGGTCAAAAATCAAGAATTTTCAGGTTTTTTTTTCATGTTTTTCGATACGTAGATCAGCCTAGTGTCCAAACCAAATGACATAGGAGACCAAAAATTGCTACATGAAATTGGGAGAGGTTACAATGTGTTTTTGAGTTGTTTCGACTTTTATGGCCTGAATTTGGGACAACTCCTTTTTTTGTAGAGACCTAGAGACTGGAGGTTAAAAGTGATGACATTTTTTGAAATTGGCAGCCAAGCTTAAGATCCTTATTATCTCTATATGCACATTTTATCCTGCTAGATTATCCCCTCCCCTTTTTAGGCCTCAAAAAGTGAATTTTTGAGACTTTCTCTCACAATGATCAGCCTATAGGCCACCCAAATTTGACTATTAGCCTATAAAAATTTCACCATATGTTCAGATTATGCTCCTGATGTGCCTTTTGTATTTCTATGTTTCAATTTCTTGACCCCTTTGGACCCTTATGTGGGGAAAACACCTATTTTCATGTTCACATTTTTATTTTGATGAGGTACCTATGTTCATGTTCTTCAGCCTATTGCCCAAAATAAGTGACTTCAGAGCACCAAAATGTACTGTGTGGAGTCGGTAGAGATACGCCATGTGCCTTTTGGAGGTTTTGACCTTTGGGCTTTGAGGCTCAAATTTGGGCCATGGCCTTTTTTCTGGAGCACTTCAATAGGCATCCAAAATGATAATTTGGAAATTTGCACCAATGAACAATGCTGGAGACCTACAGGGTATCATCAATTCATCATCATTCAAATACTACTAATGCTAGTTTCAGCTTCCCAGGAGGTCATCACTACCTTTTTTAGGCACAAAAAGTGAATTTGGAGTCTTTTTTACCTTATTTTTAGAATAGTGAAAAAATCAGTTCTTGAGTAGCGTTCTGACATGGCAGTTGCTTATTTTTTGCAGTAATACTTCGGTAGCTTGCTCAACATTCGTGATATAAGCATTCGATGTCATTGTCGAGGTGGTACTCAGTTTTAGAAGATTATTGGTCGATTACTCATTAATCATTTCACGTTATTTCGTGTACCTTCATTCACAACCAATCCAGTACTTCAGCCATTGTATAAGTACCAAGCACATAGTTGCTGAGCTCTTGACGTAGGTTGCTGAGCACACATTACTCATATCCAAATCTCGTAGAAAGCCACGTTATGCCTACAAAATTGCACTACCTTAAAATACAAATTATTCATATTCAAATCTTCATTCAAATCTCGCATAGGCTTATGTAAAATAACCTAAAACCCGAACAATAAACCGAGAAAAAAAAATCCTCCAAAGCTAAACCTTACCTCAGCGGCTCAACATTCCACGGTAATAAAATTTCATTACTCGCCAGGCAAGGTTATCAAAAATCATACCCAACTCACAATCATTTATTCGGGTTGGGTTTGGTAAAGCTTGTACCAGTATATCAGCGTTTCCTTTCGTCTCGACATTATCCTAATTTTTATTACCTCGAAACATGGAAAAATCATCCCGAACATAATACTACTGTACTGCTTTTTACTCGCGAGTCGCGACCCGCGTACCGTATGTTTTCGAACCATTGAATAGGTAGAAAAGATACCGCTCATCCCCTCCACTAGTAACCAGTTCCATTAGGACTGTGCATTGTGTCACGGCACACCGAGACCAAAGAGCTAAGCTGTTAAAGTTATTCAGCCGTGAAGCTTGTAGTAGTAGTTGGAATTCGGTGTTGTTCTGTGTTCATTACTTACGTGCTCGGTTTTACAACTTGAAAAGTGCTCGTGGTGCCTTTATTTTGAATCGAAAAGTGCTGTGGTGTTTGGTGAATTGTTACAAACTTTGGATCTAATGTCGACTTCAAGTTGATCTACCAGATTAGCTGAAGAAAAAGGTAAAAAATAACGTAATTTTTGTCGAGTTTTTACTGCGAATTAGGTGTATGCATATGACGCAATTAGTAGTAGCCTTCTTGTACTAGGAAATAGTATTTCTTGTTGTGTGGACAAGCTTTTTATATCGATTAATAATATTTACGCTTGTGTATTGTTCGAGTCGACTTTCATCGAGTTATACAAGAGGTGTAAAAGCTTGTTCGAGTGAGTAATGCTATAGATCTCCCCTTGTTTGTTTACATAGTCGATTAACTACTATACCTACTAGAGGGTTCATTTCCATTCCAATTGAATCGAGGTCTGGGAAGCCAAAAGCAATATCATCTCCTACAATATTATTTATTTTATTTATAGGTATTTCCGTTCCAATTGGATTCGAGTACTCGATTAGAACCTTTTATTGGATTCACTTCTTTTACCTACCCTTGCCTATGTAAAAATATGACTTCACGACACATTTGTGTCGAAAACGTTAATTTAGAGTTGTTGAACATCGTTCTGTCTAGTATAACGAGGTTAATGCCTCTCGCAAATTTCATAAACAAATTGCAAATATTTACGAATAGTATGTAGTTCACTATGAAACATTTTCGTGTTTAAATTATCGCATATGTACCGAAAACTCGGTCGATGGTTATTTGCAGTATTTATACCAACGTGATAAGACCAATTAAAAAATTCTTCCGATATGTAAACAATACCCAAATGGGACCGCACCTAGCATTATTTAGGTTACCATTTCATATCGGAATTCATATATTTTACTAATCCTCTGAGTATTCTAGAAAAAAATTGTTCATTACGACGTCGAAATTACCAAGTGCGTCATAAGAAAAAGCTGATTCAAAATCAAATGACAAGTCTTTAGCAGTAAGACTAGGACTAAGGAGACTTGCTGAGTATTGCTGATGGCTAATTCATTCTTTGCATTATTATTTGTTGGGTTTCTACGTCGATGTTCGTTGTACAGCGACCTTTTTCAATACCATATTTGAAATTTTTGTGTAAATATTTGCATAATGAATTGCACAAAAAGAAATTGCATCTTCGTCGTACGAGTGTATTGTTTACTAACACGAGCCACAGCGTTTATGTTACTTAAGTAACTAATTCTAGTTTGACGTGTGTATGCATAGGCCTAGTTCTTATTTTATTTTTTTGAGAAATGGATTCTTTAAAAATGGTCTGTACATACTAATGTACTATTGTCTAGTTTACTCAATTTGTTTACATGGACGTGGATCATTTTCGTTGTTGGAATTTGATCAAGTCCATATACTTGATATTCAAAATTGAAGGGGAGGGAGGGGTCCAATCAAAATTTTTGTAATGGCCAAAATTATTCCTAATTCTTTAATCTAAAACTTTTGTCTGAAAATTTTTTTTATTCCACCCCTCCCTCCTCACCGATTTTGCATTATAACACTTCGAAGATACAAATTAAAAATTGGAGGTGGAAGAGGCCAATTGAAAAAATTTTCAAATAAAAGTTATAGATCAAGATCCTAAAAATAATTTTGGTTATTATAAAAATTTCGATTGGATCGTCTCTCTCCTCCGATTTCACATAACAGCAGATACCTACTTATTCAAAATTGGGGAATGGGTCCATTTGAAAAAAATTTCAAACAAAAGTTGTAGATCAAGATCCTGAAAATAATTTTAGTTATTATAAAAATTTCGATTGCACATCTCCCTCCCCTCCAATTTCACATAAAATGGCTTAGATATTTTTATATTATTAAAAATTTGTGAAGGTGATAACTAATAAGAGTCCAATTAAAATAAATTTCAAACAAAAGTTATAGATTGAAGTCCTAGAAATAATTTTGATTGTGAAAAAAATGTCGATTAGACCCCTCCCTCCCCTCCAATGATGGGTAAACTACACATTAGTGTGAAAATGTTTTCAAATCATTCTAATCGAGCACATATCAATGCAAAAAATTCAGAGAGAAAAATCAGTACTTTTATCTTTTATTCTGAAAATTATTTTTCATTTTTCGAGGGGGGGGGGGGGTTCAAATGGTGTCTACTTACAAATTTACTAGTACATCCTGATCGGGTCAGTTCTGAGCGGCCTGTGACAATTTTATGAAATTTTTTACTAAACAAAAGTGGAAAATTCAACTCTTCTTACTCTTTATTCTTTAACCTGTATATTGGCTTACTTTTGAGAAAATCAAAAAACCGAGACTATTACATAGTGGAAAAATAAATTTTCAATGAAAAGTGTTCTTCCAACTTTTCAACTATCTTCAATATTTTAGCTGTGTTATTCGATAAAATCAAAAATAAAATTAGTTATCAACTCCTGACAGTCCTGACCTCTTGACATATCGAAGATAGGCAAAAAGTGAAGAGACCCTTTTTTATTGGAAATTCAATTTCCTACTACTGATTGGTCTCGTTTTTTTGATTTGCTCAAAATTTTGGCCAATTTCTTGACTTGGAAATGTGAAATTTCAATTATTTTGGAAATTTTTGTTTTAAAAATAGCAACACAGTTTACAAAAAAAAAAAATTGATCACTCTAAGCAGTGAATTTGGATTCACTTTAGGTGGCTAAATGATGACCCAAAAATCAGTTGGAAAGATAGGTATCTTAATGTGCTTAGAACTTTTTTCACTTTTTCGAAGTGCCAGCCACTGCCAATTTTAAAAAACAAATGAACACAGTGCTGCCAACTTGTTTTTCTTAACCCTTAAACCCCCAAGAAGATTCAGATGAGATACCGCAAATTTTTTCATATATCTGAATGTAGGCAAGTATGAATATCACAATGATCCATTGATTGCCTACCTGCCCCTTAAAACCTTTTTGGAAACAACAGAAACCTGTTTTCCGTTTTCACGGAAATCCAAAAGGAAAAAAGATTCAACTTCGTTCAATTTTACATAAGATGACATAAGGCCATTAGATATACACTACAATCCGGAAAAAAAAAATTCTATTGCCATTCTCCTGTATTGAAGGAGACAAAAAGGGAGAAATGTGTGAAAAAGCGGGCGCCCAAATGACCCTATTTGTCTATGAGAAATAAAATACATTCTTTCCATAAAATACCTTGGGAAAGTATACAGCCAGAACAGTACGACGTCATATTCCCCATTTTTGGAAAATTCATTTTGGAAAATGGGAAAGACAAATGACATTTTAGCAAACAATTTTTATATCATCATTCCAAAAGTAAAATTTAATGAGCTTTTGAACTTTTCATATAAGTGAAAAGTTGAACTTTGGGTTTGATAGACTGGTGGAAAACTATTCAAAAATCGCCATTTTTCTTTTTGGAAAAAAATTCCAATTGCTCGAAATTTTTGATGATATTCCAAAAGGAAAATTTAATGAGCTTTGGAACTTTTCATATGAATGAAAAGTTGAACTTTGGGCTTGATAGACTGTTGGAAAATTTTTCAAAAATCGCCATTTTTCAGATTGAAAAAATTCCAATTACCTTTGTTGAAGAATAAAATTGGTTGAAATTTTTAAATGAAACCCCAAAAGTAAAATCTAATGAGCTTTTGAACTTTTCATATAAATGAAAAGTTGAACTTTGAGGTTGATAGAATGGTGGAAAATTTTTCAAAAATCGCCATTTTTCGTTTTGGAAAAAAATATAAAATTGTTTGAAACTTTTTGATGAAATTCCAAAAGGAAAATTTAATGGGCTTTGGAACTTTTCATATAAATGAAAAGTTTGGCATTGGACTTGGTAGACTGGTGGAAATTTTTTCAAAAATCACCATTTTTCAGATTGAAAAAAAGTTCTAATGATCTTGTTAAAAGATAAAATTGGTTAATATTTTTTGATGAAAAGCCAAAAGTAAAATCTAATGAGCTTATGAACTTTTGAAATAAATGAAAAGTTGAACTTTAGGCATGATAGACTGGTGGAAAAATTTTCAAAATTCGCCATTTTTCATTTTGGAAAAAAATTCCAAAAATATAAAATTGTTTGAAAATTTTTGATGAAATTCCAAAAGGAAAATTTAATGAGCTTTGGAACTTTTCATATAAATGAAAAGTTGAACTTTGGGCTTGATAGACTGGTAAATTTTTTTTCAAAAATCACAATTTTTCGGATTGAAATGATGTATAAAATTGTTTGAAATTTTTTGATAAAAAGCCAAAAGTAAAATCTAATGAGCTTATAAACTTTTCAAATAAATATATGAAAAGTTGCAAAGCCCATTGAATTTTCCTTTTGGAATTTCATCAAAATGTTTCAAACAATTTTATATTTTTTTCCAAATAGAAAAATGGTGATTTTTAAAAAAATTGCCACCAGTCTATCAAACTAAAAGTTCAACTTTTCATTTATGTGAAAAGTTCATGAGCTCATTAAATTTTACTTTTGGCTTTTCATCAAAAAATTTCAACCAATTTTATACTTCAACAAGATTTTTGAAACTTTTTTTTAATCCAAAAAATTGTGATTTTTGAAAAATTTCCCGCCAGTCTATCAACCTCAAAGTCCATCTTTTCATTTATAGGAAAAGTTCCAAAGCTCATTAAATTTTCCTCTTGGAATTTCATCAAAAAGTTTCAAACAATTTTATATTTTTTTCCAAAACGAAAAATGGCGATTTTTGAAAAAATTTCCACCATTCTATCAAGCCCAAAGTTCAACTTTTCATTCATATGAAAAGTTCCAAAGCTCATTAAATTTTCCTTTTGGAATATCATAAAAAATTTCGAGCAATTGGAATTTTTTTCCAAAAAGAAAAATGGCGATTTTTGAATAGTTTTCCACCAGTCTATCAAACCCAAAGTTCAACTTTTCACTTATATGAAAAGTTCAAAAGCTCATTAAATTTTACTTTTGGAATGATGATATAAAAATTGTTTGCTAAAATGTCATTTGTCTTTCCCATTTTCCAAAATGAATTTTCCAAAAATGGGGAATATGACGTCGTACTGTTCTGGCTGTATACTTTCCCAAGGTATTTTATGGAAAGAATGTATTTTATTTCTCATAGACAAATAGGGTCATTTGGGCGCCCGCTTTTTCACACATTTCTCCCTTTTTGTCTCCTTCAATACAGGAGAATGGCAATAGAATTTTTTTTTTCCGGATTGTAGTGTATATCTAATGGCCTTATGTCATCTTATGTAAAATTGAACGAAGTTGAATCTTTTTTCCTTTTGGATTTCCGTGAAAACGGAAAACAGGTTTCTGTTGTTTCCAAAAAGGTTTTAAGGGGCAGGTAGGCAATCAATGGATCATTGTGATATTCATACTTGCCTACATTCAGATATATGAAAAAATTTGCGGTATCTCATCTGAATCTTCTTGGGGGTTTAAGGGTTAACATAATATCGTTTTTTAAAAGCTTCCTAGCTCCTTTATTTTCAGACTTGAGCAATATGTGTATTTAATTTTTTTTTGTTAGCCATACTCGGTTACATCGAAATTTAAAATTTGACAGACCACTCTCCGGACACCATGTGTACTGTCAACAATTCAACATTCGGTTATCCATTTATCAGCCTGGTCAATATGATTATCTACCTAGTCCAGTACCTAATGAAATACCTGCACGTAGAATAGGTCTCTGGTTTATACTAATGGAACAAAGCCTCTCGAAAATGGTATCATAAGAAGAGTACCTGCATACCTGTGATTTACCTTTGAAAAACCACGCCATTCGGTTCAATGAAATCACTACCTGTGCGTTAATTTGAAAAAAGAAAAACTACGAACCGAGAAGAAACACATCCATAATTGCTATCTATTGTTTACTCGTTACCTTTTTTTTTTTCGAGCTGAACTTCTCGCTATCTTCGTTTGCTTTTAAGGTTATCTTTTCATTTATGGTTTTGCATTAATCATAATCAAGGTATTTCTATTTTTTCTACATAAATATGTAGTAGGTTTGGTACTTTTCTGTTGAATTGTTGATGTGTTTTGTATTTTACATGAGAAAAGCTGCGGGAATATTTTGTGGAATTGGTTTATGCACACGTGCCTAAGCCACTTTGTGCATTACATATCGTATTTGGATACATAAGTGTTGTGTTACTAGTTGGTATATTTTTTTGTGCTGTGAAGAATTTAACTGTCAAAGCTCTCGAAAGAAATGTTTGATAAGAACATTATTTATCAAAGACGTCGTCTACCTACGTGGTTTTGTCACGTACCTAATACTTACCTATTACAGGTACATGTATTCTTAGATAATCGATAAAAGTGATCGAAAATCATTTCAAGGTGATGTTTCGTTTCAGTTGTAAAAATACAACTTCTCATTATTCAGTTGATATTTTTGATTTTGAGTGGGAATTTTTATTTTTTATTACAATTGAGCGCAAGGTAAAAGAAAAATCGAATTCGAAGTATCAGGTATATGCTCGCTTATCAGTACTTGGAAAAATTTTATTTAGCGAAGGTCGAAAATTTGTGCTGTGGTTGTGTTGTAAGTAGGTATACTAGAAGTGAATATGTCTTACGAGAGACTCGAAAGATGCGAATTTTACTGTCGTTGCGCGAGCAAGAGTAATATTATCTGATGTTAATTTATGCTTACATAGGTGGTTTATTTTTGGTACGCAATTTAGCGCCGCCATCGATGACCGAAGCGTGTTTCACGAGTGTACGAATTGGTAACCTTGGACGTGAGCTGTACTTGAACGACGTTTACAAAGCCTATAGAGTACTTATAGATCATCTTGAATCTTGAGATGATTTTAGAGATGAAGAAAATTCTCTCACACAATGGATAGTTTTAATTGAAAATGGAGAGAATGAAGGATACATTTTATGAGTAGTACCAGGGAAGAAAACCAATTGAGACCCAATTGGTGATGGTGGTTTTGAGAAAATTTTGAAATTACTGGTGGTTCCAATTGGTTTTCTTCCCTGGTTTTCAGTGAATTGGTTCCATATGGTTCCATTTGGTTTTTAAAAATTTTCAAAAGGTTTTGGTGCTAAAGTGGTTCCATTTAATTTTTTTTTTCTCGATTAGTTCTGGTTCCGGGGTTTTGGTTCCACTTAATTAACTGGTTGTGGTGGTGGTTCTCAAAATTGAAAACCATTTCAAATGGTTCTGGTGGTGGTAATTGGTTCTTTTTGGTTCTAAAAAAAATAAAAATACTGGATTTGGAGAGGAAGAAGGGGTCCAATCAAAATTTTTGTGATAATCAAAATTATTCCTAGGATCATAATCTACAACTTTTGTAGGAAAGTTTTTTCAATCGGACCCCTCCCTCACATGTTCGTCATTAGTCTGACTCTGAATTACGTGGCTAATGGCGAAAACAAGGGGGTAACAGGCCATAGAGGGTAGGTAAGGGGCCCAATTGAAAAAAATTTCAAATCAAAGTTGTAGATTGAAGTTCTAGGAATAAATTTGGTCATGACAAAAATTTTGATTGGACCTCTCCTTCCCCTCCAAATCCAGTATTTTTATTTTTTAGAACCAAAATGAACCAATTCCCTTTTGGTGGTGGTTTTGGTTTTGATTAAAAATGGAAATGGTTCTGGTGATGATGGTTTTTTGTTTTCTAACCACTCTCTTGTGGTTGTGATTGTGGTACTTTCAACAAATGATTTTTCGTTGTGGTTCCAATACGGTTTTCTTCCCTGCCTTTTCGAAAGGAATTGGTTCTTTTTGGTGGTGGTTCTTGAATGAATTTTTGAAGTTCATTGTAATGGTTCCAAATGGTTTTGAGAACCAATTGAAATATCCGGTGGTGGTGGTTTTACCCGGTTTTGGTTCCAATTGGTTTTCTTCCCTGAGTAGTATAGGAATTGGGATGGTCTTTTATTACACTTGGTGATTTTTTTTAATTTTCTTTCCTGCAATTTTTTTTTTTTTTTTTTTTTGTTAGAAAATAATCTCACATTTTATATTTTTCTCTAGCTGAATATCAATTAATACTAACCAGCCCACAGTTTTAAAACGATTTTCAAACTTGAAAAAAAATTATTAAAGTAACTCCTGTCTCCTGTTAAAGAAATGCCCATGTTCCAAGCAACTTTTGAGCCTTTCAGAAAGATAATAATAGCAATACTGACTCCAAATCTTATCCCCTAAGCTTTTCGAAAAAAAAAAAAACATTTTCACAAAATTAAAAAAACACAATTATTTAGCAAAATTAAAGTATATTTAAGAGAA
The DNA here is from genome assembly GCA_959613365.1 of Balanococcus diminutus. Lineage (NCBI taxonomy): Eukaryota > Metazoa > Arthropoda > Insecta > Hemiptera > Pseudococcidae > Balanococcus > Balanococcus diminutus. The sequence goes on from OY390718.1 coordinate 26,342,662, forward strand.
AAAAAAAATAAAAAAACTATAAAAAATTTAAAAAGTTTTCCTTCAAACAAAATTTAAAAAATTTAAACTTTGACAAAAACAAATAATACAAAAAAATTAAAACAATTTTTTTTAGAAAATTCAAATATAAAAATTTGACAATTTTGATTCAAAAAAATTGGTATCCGAACTAAAATCAAAAAACTTGCTTTGAATTAAATTTCGAGATATTCGTATTACCTATTGGAACAAAATTTGAAAAAAAAAATCTGCAAAATTTGAAAATATTTCGAGATTATGTATTTTAAAATAGAAAATTAATTTATGTATGTACCTACTTTTGAGAAAATTGTATCAAATTTTGTCAAGAACAAAATGTAAAAATATAGAAGAAAAATGGGCAGAAAAAAATAAATGATTTGAAAAAATTTTGCTTTTCCCCTGTAGAACTAAAAAAAATATTTTACTTAGGTATGTTTTAAACATGAAAATATTTTTGAAAAATAAGAAAATATTAAAAATGTATTTCGATAAAATTTGGTCAAGAACAAAGGTAAAAAAAATTAAATAGACTACAGTTGTCAAAAAATTTGAAAAAATTACAGCTCAACAGAATTTTGAAATTTCTTATGAAAAGTAAAAAGTATGATGAAGTGGAAACAAAAAAAAAAAATGCAAAAGCTTGAATATCATTATTATTATTTTTTTTTGTTTCTGAGGGCAATGGTCGACACCATGTTACTTGAAAATCAGTGAAAAGGAAAACCTAAAAATAGGAACTCATGAAAATAGAGCAAGAAAATTCCTAATCTTGAGAACTCTATTCTGTTTAGTGTTTTGCCATTTTTTTGGAAAATGAGTGTGAAGACCCAAAATTTGATACCACTCAAAGTTCAGAAAGGAGAAAAACAAAAAATATGAAAATATTTCCTCGTGAAAATGAAACAGAAAAATTCACCCAATTTTTGCATTTTTTAGAAAATGTATAGGACCTCTAGAAATTCAGTTGGAAAAAATAGGAAAATACCCATGTAATTGAACAGATAAATTCTCGTCTTTCAAAAATTTTGTTTTGTTTTTCAATTTTAAAAAAATGGGGGGAGGGGCTTCAAGACACCACTTGAAATTCAGTTGAGGAAAAGTAAAAAATTAAGGAAAACTTTTCTTGAAGAAAAACAACAACAACAACATTTTAATAAGATTAGACCCAAAAAAGTGCTTGGATTTGAAAATTTGTAATTTTTTTTTCAAAAATTGAGATTTGGTGAAAGCAGAGATGGTATACTTGGATCACCAAATTTTTTATCATGTCAATGTGTGATTTTTTATGGTTTTGACTTTCAAAGCTCAAATTTGGGGCTAAATCCTTTTTTTTTCTGAGAATTCAGTAAAGACTTTCGAAATTCGCACCATTCAGCAATAGGAAATCCTTATTGCTTCAAATATCTGCAAATGTCGTGTTTTTCCATTTTTGCTTTTTTTGAAAAATGAAATTCAATAAGGGAAAAAATTTTATAAAGTGGGAATATTTTCTCGTGGAAAGTATAATATGGAACTGAAAAATTCTTAATTAGGTACCAAAACAAAGTTTGTTCATTCATTTAATCTGTTCATTTTTTGAAAAATGATTAGGATCTCCTAGACACCATTTGAAGTTCAATTCACGGGAAAATAGAAGTACCTAATAGAGAATTTTTCTGAAAAGAGATTAAGTTAGGTAAAAAAAAAACTGTAAAAGCTTAAAAATCATTCAACTTCTTATTCTTAAAAAAAAAAAAAAAAAAAAAAAAAAAAATGGGAACCGTTATCTCATAAAAATGGAAGCGAAAAATTCTCAAGTTTTGCAATGTAGCTCAGTTTTTAAATTTTTGTAATTTTTAGAAATATGGGGGTGCTCCAAGACACCAGTTAAAATTCAGTTAGGAAAAAAGTAAAAAGTTGGGAATCATTGTTTTTGGAAAAGAGCAACCTAGGTAAATTATTTTCTCGTGAAAATGGAAAAAAAAAATTCTCGATTTTTAAAATTTTGTTTGTTTTTCAATTTTTGTATTTTCCAAAAAATTGAACGAAATTCCAAGGCACCACTTGAAATGAAGGTGGGGAAAATGAAAAAATGAGGGTAATAATTTTTTTGAAAAAAAAAACACAAAAAACAAGTAACAACTTTAATGAGTTGGAACTGAAAATAATTTTTTTTTCTTTTAGAAATGGGGAGGGCTTTGGTTGGAACCACTTGAAATTTTATTATAGACGGTGGTGGGGGGGGGGGGGGGGAGTGGTGAAAAATAGTCAATTTATTTTTTGGGATTAGAACAGAAAAATTAAGTATATGTACCAATTTTTTAATTTTTTGCGGGGGAAAAAACTGATGAGTCTGAAAAAAGATCTTCCTAGATGAGGAGATCTGGCCTCTGGGGTTCGTTTCTATTCAAAAATCTGAATTTAATGGTCGCTGTGGAATGACTCACGTCAATAGATTACGTATGTACAAAATGAAATGAAAAAAAGTAAAAATATCCTGTTATTATTCAGAGATAAAAATATTGTCCATTTTGCAACTCGTCTTATTCATAGATATCTATGTATTATCATATCAGAGATTCACAATGAGTTTTGGATGACATCTGTAAACACTTGAAGGTGTTGGACGAAGACTACTGAATTCTGCATTGGCTCAGTTTGAACTACGACAATTGCATCATTACTGTCAATCGACCCATTTGTCATGTTCAAATTTTTCTTTGTTCATCAGTCCGGTATACGGATTTTACTTCGTCGCTGCTCCTGCTCGTTCGATAATAAATTAAGCCACAAGCCACATCAAATTGATAAGCTTCCGAGCGCGGGGTGCTCTCACAATCATGTCAGAGGATTAATTTTTATTTTTTTTGCTTTGTAACGAAAGCTCAAGCATATCAGACATGAGACATTCGCACATCCTACGTGAAAAATAAACACGATATGTACACAAGTTCTCGAGTTGTCGAGTTTTTTAATTTGCACCCAAGAGTGGATGGGTCGAGTAAATATGTACCTTGGCGGCGGATATCTTATCTACATTCTTGAAACTCGTCATTGTCAGCTTTGGCGAAGAGTATTGCGCACATATTTGAACAAATTCAAATCCAACTCAAGTATATTCGAAATCGTTTGAGTGAAAAATATTTACCGAATGTTTAGAATAGCGAGTTCGTTACTATTTTTCGGAGAAGGATACATTTATTTAAAATGAAAAGTCATTTGTGCGTGAAAAAGGCAACGTAGCGATCGGTACTGCTTCTTTGTGGTATTGTTTAACTGGGTATTGTGTTGTAGAGTTGGTTAACGACGAAATCAGTAGAGAAATTGAAAAAAGTTATGGCTGTGTTGCCAAGTTTACCAGTATCATTGTCATTGTTGCTTTGCTAGGCGCCAAGATAACGAAGTTTTTTTTTTTTTAAATGGGTAATAAATAAATACCTAAGTACGTAGCTAAGTACATATCACGAGTTGAAAAGTAAAAAATTTAAGATTTTTTTTTTCTGAATATCTAACTTGATTGTTTCTGGAGGACTTTGATCATGCACTTTGTCTTCGACTGGTGGAATGGACATCTCTATTAGGAATATTTTGAAAAGAATGGTGAATGGATCGCCGCAGTACCTATACCTAGTACCTACTGTGTTTTTGGCACCATCAAAAATTTACTCAAGTGCAATACTACATAGACACTTGATATTCAAAATTGGAAGGGAGGGAGGGGTCCAATCGTAATTTTTGTAATAACCAAAATCATTTCTAAGACTTCAAGCTACAACTTTTGTTTGAAAATTTTTTCAATTGGACACCCACCTGCTCCAGTTTTCAATAATATGTAGTATCTAAGTCATATTATGCGAAATTAGAGGGGAGGGGAGGGCCTATTCGATAAATTTAATATAACAAAAATTATTTCTAGGACCTCAATTTGCAACTTTTGTTTGAAAATTTTTTCAATTGGACACCCCCCCCCCCCCAATTTTTAAAAAGTATCTCCCTGATGTTATGTGAAATCTGAGGAGAAAGAAGGATCCAATCGAAATTTTTATAATAATCAAAATTATTTTTAGGATCTTAATCTACAACTTTTATTTGAAACTTTTTTCAATTGGTCCCTTCCTCCCTCACTTCTCTAATTTTTAATTAGTATCTTTAAGGTGTTATGCAAAATCGGTGGGGAGGGAGAGGTCCAGTTGAAAAAATTTTCAAACAAAAGTTGTAGCTTGAAGTCCTAGCAATAATTTTGGTTATTACAAAAACTTCGATTGGACCACTCCCTCCCCTCCAATTTTGAATATCAAGTATCTATGTAGTATTGAACATTTTTTGAATCTGTAAAGCTTAGGCCAAAACGCTTCACTTGAATAATAAGTTGCCTATTCCGAAATTGAAAGGAAGTGTTCGTGAGATACATATTTCCAATCCGTTGTTGATTCAACAGGGAGTCTCTTCCTCATCTTTAGCTCGATTTTTTATAAAATTGGAACGTGTCGTTTTCAAATGAAATTTTATTCCGCCAAAATTTACATACAAATCTAATTTTGCCAAGCTAATCTGCCTACTTCTCTACTATGTTATTGTTAATTCGTAATTAAAACCAACGCAATATACTTAGTACATCTTGAAAAAAATAAATAAATAACTCGTCGAGAATCGCTATACTGAATTACTGATTTCATAACACATGTTGTGAAAACACCATCGCCAGGATCAGCCGAGCATGTTAAATGCACAAAATTGCAACTCGTTAAATTCGTCATCGTGAAAACCAAGTATATGAAGTACCTAATGGTTACTACACATAAAACACACCGAATTGTTCTTTGATGCGGGTATAATTTCTCATTTCTCATTCTGTGAAAATCATTCATCCCGGTTCACGCAGATCGCTGCAGCTGATTTACTTATGTTAGACACAGATTCGCATTCGTTTCGCTGTTTCGTTAGTTTCGATTCGTATTTCCTTTCCTTTCCTACGCCGCCACTTCGTTTCACTTTCGACATACGATGCTGACTAATAAAGACTATAACGATGATGGGTCTGTTTGGCACTCTCCATGTCATACCTGGTATACCTCCCCTACGTAGAAAGTGAACCTTCTCGGCGATAATATGCATTTTTATGTTGCATGTGTTGCCCACGACGACGAAGTAACGTAATCAGTAATCACGCACGACAATTACTAATGTACGAATTGTAAAAATATTTATTTATTCGTTACTTTATGAGCGGATAGTGAAATACGGTGGCGAGTATCATTATTTTTACTTGGAAAAAAATACGTACCTTTCGTTGGTAATTTTCGTTCAAGGTGAATCGAGCGTTGAGCAGAGGTAATTAGTGGATAATTGAAGAGGAAAAATTTCAGTTTATAGGTAAAATGGTCTGTTATATTATAACTGAACCATAATATTATTCAACTCGGCATGCAACTGAAAGATTTTTTCTACAGAAGTTCTTTTTTTTCAATTTTTTTATTTTTAAGAAACTGAAAAACTGAATTTTTTAAGAATTTTTTCGTAGAGTTTTATGTTTTTAAAAAATTTGTTTATCAGGCTAAAAAAAATTTGAGAAAAAAATTTATTCAAGACATTGGTTTCTTTTGTTGAATTGTACCTATCTATGACATTTTTCTACGAAAAATCCTAATCAGAAAAAAACATTTTTGAATAACAATCATTCAAAATATTTTTTTAGATCATTGAACAGTTTTGTGTTACTAAATAGTAGAATTATACCTACGAATTTCAAAAATTAAAATGAAAAAAAAATCTGAAAAAATTGATATTTTAAGGAATTTTTCCTGAAGAGATTCGATGCCCAAAAATTCTATTGAAAAAAAGAAATCACGAGGAAAAATGTTGATTTTTTTTTCAAAAATTCCTATTAGAAAAAAAAACTTAGTATTATCCAAAAGACTTTTTTTAAAATAATTTTTCCTGATAGGTAATGAAAAATTTTCTTCTCAAAATTTTATTACGTTATATATATGAATAAATCTCGGTTTGGAGGGGAGGGGAGGGCGGTTGAAAAACTTTTCTTATCAAGAAAAATTATCTGAAAGACTTTCTTTTTAAAATTCCGGACAATTTTTGAGTTTTTTAATTTGAGAATTTTTTATATTTTTTTAAAATGGAATTTCCAATATTTTTATGAGTTTTTTCTTTGAAAATTTTATGGCAAAAGTTTTGTTAAATTGAAAAAAATCTGAGAGAAAAAAATTGATGGTAAAAAAAATAAAAATAATTATTTTTATAATTTTTAAAATTGTTTTTGAAGAAAAGTAGAAAATTAATTAACAAGTTCCATATAATTATTATGACGTTTTCTTGGGGAAGGGAAGCTACCTATATGAAGAATTTAAAAAAAAAATTAATTTGTTGTTTCATGGGAAATGTTTGTGTTATTTAGAAACTCGATCGTGTTTTTTATTGTTAGATATTTTTTTTTTTTAATATTCTTACAAAATTTTATCTGATATTTTTGAATTAAATTTTTCAATTTTCATGAGAACCAATTTTAAAGTATTTTTCTTGAGGAATTTTGTTCCTATCTCACCGATATTATCTGTTTGGTAAATGAAGAAAGGAATTTCTTCAGAAAGAAAAATTCAATATTTTTTTAGAATAGGTACTTAAGAAATAAGTATTTTTAAATTTTTTTAAAGCAATAAATAGCTAAATTCATAACAATTTTCGTGTAATTTAAAACAAAAACTGATAATCATCCCCCTCCCCTAAAAGTAGATACGAGTAGATAGAAAAATTACTCCGAATTTTTTTCATCTGCATACTTATCATTAAAAAATTGTTGTTTTTTTTTTGTAACATTTAGGAACTTTTATAAAAAATCATCTGTAATGTCTTTCATTCATCTTCTAAAAAATTTTTGTACGCTTTCGAAAATTTTCTACAGTACGGTACCTAATTATTTTTTGAAATTTTTTCTCATTTATTTTTATTTATTCATTTTTTATACCTATAGGTACCTATACTTACAAATAATGGAAAAATTTATGTGCCGGTATTTTGTGCTTAGGTATAAGTAGTTTATCGTGTTTAGGAATAAATCTTGGAAAATCTTTCTGAGTTTGTTTTGTTGTTTTTTTAAAAAAAAAGATTTATTATTTTTATTCATTTGAATGGCATTCAATTTTTTTGGATAATTTTGATAAGTATATTTATCTAACTTTGAAGAAAAAAAATTATTTTAAAATAATTTTTCTGAACTTTTTTCCAGTAGAATTTTCAATTTTTAAGTCTATCTTCTGTGGAGATAGTATAATAATTGTAAAAAGTCCTTGAGAAAGAATTCAATAATTTTTTTAAATAAGATCTTTGTGTAATTCTAAAATATATATTTTTAAATTTTTTTTTTTTTAAATGTTAATTAATTCTTCGTGTTTTTTTTTCTTCAAAAAAAATGTTTCATTTCTAGAATATTTACAGAATTAATTTTTTATAAAGAATTTTATTCAAAATAATAATTTTCCTCCATGATAATGTTTTTTTTTTCTTTTTTTGAGGAAAAAAAATGTTACCAGAAATTTTTAAAGAAATTACCTGAAGTTTTTTGTCATTTTGTATTATTTCCAAAATACAAAAATAATCTTTTGAGAAAACGTTCTGATATTTTTTCATAAGCAATTTTTGAATGTTTTCTTTGGGTGGAATTTTGACTTTTGTGCGTAAAATATCTAGGTAGAACAAAAATTGATAAATTATTTTTTGCAAGATTTCCGTTGAATTTTTTCCAAGAATTTGTTACTCCAAAAAAATTGGTAAAAATGTCATTTCTTTGGAATTAATTTTTAAGAATTTTCTTTCGGGAAAATTCCATGTCCAAAAGTAACATTATGTAAGAAAAAACCTTGAAAAAAAATGTTTAGTAAACTGAAGATGATTTTTTGAAAATTTTTATTTATTTTTTTCTGAAAAAAATTCTAGATAGAATATTTTGGTACCTACTTATAAGATTTTATTCGAAAGCACTAATTTTTGAAGTTTTTTCTGATCATTTTTAATGAGATTTTTTCCTCAAAATCGTAAAAAAAAAATCAAAAACATCAATCATTTTGAAAAACATCTCGTGGCAGTGAAAAATGCTTTCAAAAAATTGAACCACTCGCTGATTTTGAAATTTAAATTCTATGAAAAAATCTGAGAATAACATCGCGAACTAAAAACATCCAAAAATAAATGATCGGTAATGAAAAAGAGGCCATAGAAGAATCGTTAACAGAAATTTAGAAATTTGGAACAGATTTTTCATCGTTCATGAAAAATAACCATTATAGAACGAAGCTAAAATACAAATATTTCTTGTTTGAACGCGATTTTGAGCATAAAAATAGCATATAAATCAACGCTCTTGAACGATAAGATAAATGGCAATTATCGTCGATTCGTCGATGACCTAACCACGAAACCGATTACTGTCAATTTATCGAATAAATTATATTCTTTTTATTTATGCTTCGATGTGCCGAATAATTTGATGAAAAATTGATATTTTTTGGTTAAAATTTTGTTGGTATACGATGCATTTACGAAGGTGTTTATTCTTCAAAATTGATCATCGTTGATTTCATCGTCATCGGTCACCCTGCGAAAAATTATATATATACGAGTATTGTTCTCAATCCAGGTGAAATTTCCACAATTACGTCATAAATACCTACTTACGTCAGTCACATACCACGAGCTCGACAATTTGCAATTTACAACTAAGACGAAAAAAAAATTGTAAAAAAATTTCAACTGCAGACATTCGAGTCGAATGCGTTCGTGTTCTTTTTATCATATACCTACATTGCGTTGAATAATTAGCACTGGCAGGGGCGTCTCACTCTCTGGGTCTGCGTATAAATATCAAATAGCCATCGAAATTATAACGCCGTTAATGGAAAACTACCTACGACTATAAACATCAACACTTGGTCGTATGGTCGTAGAATCACACAGACTTGATCTAATGGCATCGTACGTATGTGCGGCGCTCTTTCAAGGTCTATCAAATACACGCTATTCATTATTGCTTTGATTCTTTCCAACATTAAAGCCGCCGCCGCAGTCATCGAGTTGCAGCCGCCGCTGTAGCCTTCCAAGCCGCAGATAAAAAGATACGCGGATTAGTTCCATTCGTTAAACACGATTATTTCTCTGTGTTCTTTATACTTTTTTTTTTTTTCATTTTTCGTTTTAACGCCGTTGCACCTTTTTTCTCTCTCCTCTTCTATTCCAATTTCCAGTTCACAGAATTAAACCATCGAGCTGTATTTCCTCTACTCTCGTCATCTCGATCTCGCCGCGTCATAAAGTAAAGATAAAAATGCAAACCTATGTAAGAAGATCATCAATAAAAGACGTAGAAATATTGGTCTAGATGATGATGGTGGCATTATACCGTGCCTTATAGGTAAAGATGCTGACGCCATAGCTAAGTATAAAAAATCAGCTCCGGAGTTGGTACCAATCATCCGGAAATAGGAAAAAAATCAAGGTATACGAGAAATCATCAATCATAATATTCCATTATGAAATTTATGCGCTATATTGTCGTGGAATTCGTTTCCTTCGTTCCGGCCAAATTAACCTTAGACAAGGGGTTTCATTCATAATATGTCTGTTGCACATACATTCTGACTTGTAGCTTTGGAAAAAAATTGCTTTCCTGGTTTTTTGTTTTTTTGAAATGACTTTCGGGAAATGAAAATTTTTTTAATTAATTATTTTTAGATTTCTTCAAATTGATTTATTTTCTAAGAGATTTTTTTCCTCAAAAAAATTCGTTTTGATTTTTTGTTTATTCTTTCGGAACTTTTCCATAGGAAATAAATATTTTTTGAGAGATTCTTTGTGAGAGAATTTTTATCTGAGGGAATTCTAGTTCAGAATATTTGTACTGATACCTATTACTCTTACTTTTATCAGAAAAGTAGAAAAAAAAATTGTCAGCAGTAAGTATTATTTTTGTAAAAATTGTATTTCATGGAGAATTTTCGAATTTTTCGATTTTTTTTAGAATAAAAAAAACAACAACAAAAAATGAGATTTCTTATCCCAAAATAAATTTTTCCAAAATTTTAAAAAGAAATAGTGAATAAATTTTTAAACTTTGAAAAAACTTTTAAAAATTTCATAAAAATAATGAATTCTTTGTGAAGAAATTCTGTTAGGTAGGTACCTTCAATTGTTTCAATAAAAAAGAGAAATTACGAAAAATTATTTCCTGAAAAAAAATTTTATACTAAGTATAGATACTTTCAAAATATGTCGAAAAAATTAAATTAGATCAAATCCTCAAAAGTTTTCATAAAATTTGTTTTTGAAGATGTTTTAAAAAATACTTTTGGTGAATTTTTTCAAATTATTTTTCTCTGAAAGAGTTTTTGAAAAGTTCCAACAAAATTGCTCTTTCAGAAAAGATTTTCAAATTATTCTCAAAAATTTTTTAAATTATTTTTTCTGAATTTTTCTTCTTTTTTTTTGTAGAAAAGTTTTCTTATTTTATCTTCAGAAATTTGATTGAAATTTTTTTCTTAATGTAAAATCTACTTGAAAAATGGTTAAAAAATAATTTCTGAGTTGAAACAAAAAAAATAGAAATATATCAGAATTTTTCTTGAACGTTTAAAAAAAATTTTTTTGTGACTTTTTTCTAAAAATTCATCGAAATGAATTTCCACTGAAAATATTTGAGTGAAATTTTTCAGAGGTGTAGGTATTAATTTTCAGAAAATCACTCTCCCAGGAATCATTAAAAAATACGCCTAATATTTTTCAAGCATTTCTTTGAATACATTTTTTAGGACTAGAAAATTTTTCAAAATAAAATCTACTTGAATAAATTCACAAAAAAATATTGAGGAAACTACTCGTTATTTGAAAAAATATTTTCTAAAATTGAAAAAAAGTCAAAAAACAGCGAAAATTTTTTCTCGGAAGAAATTTTTCTAAAATTCTTATGTAAAATTATTTCCTAAATAAAAATCGTCAAAAAAAAACCTCAAAAAAATTTATGTTGACCTTACAAAAAGTTTGGAGTGATTTTTTTCTGAAAAAAAAAATCAACTTGGCAAAAATAATCTTTTTCTGATTAATTTTTTTCATACGTACTCTTTATCTCGAAAAGTATTTTTGACAATTTTGAAGAAAAAAATTGAAGAATTGACAAAAACGTTCATTAAAAATTCTCTTGGAAAATTCTCTCCTTAAAAATTTCTTACTTATGTTGAAACTTTTTTGGAAAAAGTTGAAAAAAATGGTTGGCGAAAAATTTGCTTCAAATGAATTCTCTAAAAAATTGTTTCCAACAAAATTTTAACAAAAAAAAAAAGTTGCGTTTTTTTTTTTACTCTAAGTAACTGAAAAAAAAATTAATGAGAAACGTTTCTACGCTGGCCTCAAAAAAATTGCATAAGCCATATTTTTTTATTTCAAGGAAATTTGAAAATTTCTTCCTCCAAAAAGTTCAGATTTTTTTTTGTCCTTTTTAAGCATTGTAAGATTTCAGGCAAAATGTTAGAGATGTTTTCTTCCATGGTTAAATAAGTGATTTATTTCAAAAATAAAAAAAACTGAAAAATTGAAAAAAAAAAATTCTCTCAAAAAATTGATAATTTGTAATAACCAAAATCATTTATCAACTAACAAAAATTTTGCAATATTGGATCCCTCCCCAATTTTGATTAAGTATCTACATAATATTATGTAAAATCGGAAGATGGGGGGAGGGGCATCGAAATTTTTATGATAACCATTATTTCTGGTTCCTTAATCTACAATTTTGTTTGGAAAATTTTTAAATTGGACCTTCCCCCTCACTCCACTAATTTTGAATAAGTATCTATGAAGTGTTATGCAAAATCTAAAAAAAAAAAAAATCATCTAAAGTTATATCTTGAAGTCCAAGGAATAATTTTGGTTATTACAAACATTTCGATTGGACCCCTCCCTCCCCTCCAATATTTTTAATATCAAGTATCTATGTAGTATTGGATTTGGTAAAATTTAACAACAATCCACCTACAATCCTACATGTAAACAAACTGACAAACTGAGCAAACTAGACACTATAGTAAAAAATTGACATGAGCATAATTTTTTATTCCAAAAAAATTTAGAATTTTTCATCTCCAAACATTTGAAAAATATTTCTGCTCAAGTTGAGATATTTTTTTCCTCGAAAAATTAAGATCGTCGACGTCGTCGCTATCAAGATTATTTCTCAAAAAATTGAGTTTTTTTTTTTTTTGCGAAAATTTGAAAAATATTGTTGCATGCTCTAAAAGGTTGATGAGTTTTTTACCAATTTTTTACTTTAAAAATTGAGTAATTTTTTATTTAAGAAAATTGTGTAATTTTTTATTCAAGGAAATTCTGAATTATTTTGTCTGGAAAACACTTTGCCCAACCTGCAATTATTATACCTATGGAAATGCCCAAGGGCAAGAATGGCCCGAATTCTGCAAATATTACACTTTCGTTACCATTTATACCTACTCCTCATTTACATCATTAAAATCGTGTTAATAAGTATATAGAATTTAAAAAATTGTCCATTTCTCATCATAATAACTAAAATCGTTTTTTTTTTTTTGTTTCTTTTTGCAGATAATCACGCAATGAAGACAACCGCGGTGTTACTACTGCTCTCGGCGGCCTGCGTCGCCGTCCACGCCGCTGCGAAACCCTGCGCATCCCAATGTACCTGCAAACAGGAAGGCGCCAGCGGATTCGCCGCCTATTGTTCGCTACTGGACTCGCACAAACAACGATTCAGCCAAGTAATTCAGCACCTGAACGTAATCAACCAAAACCTAACGCAGCTTCCTTTGGGCGAGAACATATTCGTCAACATGAACTTGAAAGACTTGGAATCGATCAAAATCGTCAACAGCTCTTTGGTCGACATCTCCGTGACCGCTTTCCAAGGCTTATCGCAGCTCTTCGACGTGAACCTTTCGGATAATTTGATATTTCTCATACATCCCGATACATTCGCAAATAATACCAACCTACGTAGACTCAGATTGAGTGGAAACCCATTACAACTGACTCAACTGTTGAAATCACCCCACGAATATCTGTTGAGATCATCCTCGTTGACTGATTTCGATCTTTCGAATTGTCAATTGGCTCAAATCTTGCCGAAAACTTTTTCTCAACTGAAGAACTTGGTTTTTATTAATTTATCGTCGAATTTCCTTAAGAGTATACCGAAGGATGTATTCGAAGGGTTGGATGCCTTAGAAGAGTTGGACTTGTCTAATAATCATATTACCAAGATTGACAAAAATGCCTTCAAATTGAACAAGAATTTGTCTGTATTGAAAGTGAAGAAGAACCCAATTGAGGTGATCAGTGGTATTAACCTTCCTGAATTGGAGGAATTACACATGAGCGAATGTAAATTACGTATTTTGATGAAAGAAACCATCGAAGGAATGCCACTGCTGACCCAACTGCATTTGAACTCGAATCAAATCGAAGTGATCAGCGATGACTCTTTCTTGGACTTGACCGAACTCAAGGTTTTGGATCTATCGTACAATAAACTAATCGGTCCAATGTCCAGGGATTTGTTCAAAAATAACCACCATCTCGAACACCTGTCTCTGTCTGGTAACAGAGAATTAGGCATGTTGGTCGAAGATCCCGGATTCGTCGATGCTCATCTGACCCTGAGCAAGCTGGAAATTGCGGATTGCAGTTTGACTAATTTGACTTCTGGGCAATTCACCGGGCTGGATAATTTGAACGTTTTGAACGTGAGTCATAATCTGATCAAAGAGCTGAGCGCTGATACCTTCGAGAAACTTCGCAGCCTGAACTATCTGGACCTGTCGCATAATAAGTTGACATCTCTGCATACGACTTTGTTCGCTGCTAATAAAGACTTGATCAAGTTGTGGCTCAATGGTAATCCGTTGAAACAGCTGAATTTGTACACGTTCGCTTATACCGAGAACTTGAAATTCTTGGATGTCAGCGGATGTGGCTTGGATAAGCTTTGGGATCAGCACAAGCATCAACCCGATGGTCACAAGTTATTGTCCAGACTGTCCTATTTGGACATATCGAACAATAATATCAGCACCCTGCATGTGTACGACTTCCACAGCATGGATGCTCTGGAGACGATCGACATGGCTGGCAACCCAATCATGTGCGTCTCACCTACGATCCAATTAATCGAATGGTTCATCAAGAAAGAAGTAGACCCGCATCATAAATACGAACAATTGGCCGATAACGCCAAACCAGAGAAATCAAAATGGAACGATATCATCACCGGATTATGCCCAGTTCGTCTAGATTCGCCAACGACACAGCCACCATTGCCAACGGTCATCATCAACAAGGCGGCCATCGAAGCTGCCGTCAAAGCTGAAAAAATTCTCCAAGAGCAATCCTCCGCATCTCTGGTGCCCGGTGCTACTCGAATGGAGAGTGCCCAGAGTACTTATACCAGAGTGGACGAAATAGTCGTAGAGGATTCGTCCTCTTCGTCGTACGTCTCGTCCATAATGTGGCCTACCATATTAGCCGCATCTGTACTAATGGTCGCCTTGTCTTTTATCATCTATTTAGTCGGCGAAATAACCCATCGTAGGAGAGCGATGCTGGCTACGTATGGCAGACCGGCTTCGTTAGGTGGTCATGTGCGGACGAGAGGCGCATCCGGTTCTCCGCTTTATTATAAATTGTACGAAGAATGCAGCATACCGACGCAACCGGTTAAAACGAAAAAGAACTATATTTTAGATTTCTCCCCCGTACATACGATTCTAAAAAAAGGTTCGTACAAGATTATGAAGACAAACGAAGTGAATGTTTGAGCTGTGCTGACGAGTCGCTCGCCTGGGCATGCTCTTCGAGTCGTGTGTAATTTCTTCGTCTTCTTCGTTGTTTTAGACTGTGATAGCATATGATTTTTTTTTTTAATCTTCGATGACGATTTTTATTTCTTCTTCGATACGATGCGGCGCATTTTAACAAAAAAAAAATCTGAAATTGAATTAATTCCATTGTCGAATTAGTTATTATTTTTTTTTTTATCATTTTGAACGAACGAGTGTACCTTTACCTAGGTACGTCGTGTTGCGATTTTTTTTTTATTATTCCCATGAGAGGGAGTATTTTATGTTAGCTGACCTGATTTTCATCACATTCCCCCTCCCTCTACTTACCCATCTGTTATACTTTTCTTGCCGATTGAGATAATAAATATTATTTGACAGATTTCAAAACGTACCTACCTAACCACCTACTACGTACGGTACATTGATATGTATTCTACCCATGGTGATATTTTAAATGGAATTAATATCGTTAAAGTGTTATTACGATACCTGGAATTAATCAAAACGTTCGTGTTATTTTATTTTATTTTTTTTTAGAAAGAAAAAAAGAGCAATAATAGTTATATCGGATTATTTTACCTACACTTTCACCGTTTTTATATGTATTTGTAGGTACCTATCTATGTTACTAATTTCTAAAATTCTACAAATTAATATTTATACTTTTTTTTAATGTATGATTTTATGAAACGGATTGTTGTATCGAGATTTTTGGGTATACGACGAAAGGTATACAATAGACTATGATTGTAATTTTATTACCTACCAATTATTACGTTATATTTTCTATTTTTAAGCCAAGCTTACGTTTATTTTATCCCTCCCTTGTCCCTTCTCCCATCCCTTCCTTATTTTCCAGATGTATTAATATTTTATCAAATTTTTGTAAAATTTAGAAACTATATTTGTGCTATTTATCGCGTATTTTTATTGAAAAAATTTCCAAGGAGGTTGTGCGAGTTGTAAATGTACATACGCACACAAAGAAGAATAAATATTAGTCGACGCGATATTTTTTTTTTTATAAGTGTGGGTTATATCGTTACACATTCCCATGTATATTATAGTGTAGTTAGCGATGTAATTTTTATTTTCAATTATATTTTTTTCCATGTTTTCTTTATCGTCAATTTTTTTTAATTCTCGTGTTTTTGTATGATGCAGTACGTTGTGACTAAAACGTTTTTTGTTTTGCGAAAATTGTCTACCTAGGTAGAATAAGTGCTATGAACTTGTGTCAGTTCTCGCATGACATAGGTAGGTATACCTGGTGTTTTTGACCAAATCAGAGTCATTAGGTAGATAGATACTCACAGCATGGTTTGGGATAGGTAATTAAAGATTTAAAAGTATCAACATTTTATAAAAAAATTTACAAAAAAATTTATTGAAAAAAAAATATGCTTACCTACCTATTTAAAAAAAATCAATTTTTGAAAAAATAGAAAAAAAGAAATGTTAAATACCTATAATGTAACAAATTTGACAAAAAAAAAATATATATATAATTATATATATTCTACTGAAAAATCAAAATTAAAAAAAAATCAATTTTTGTGAAAATATAAAATTTTTAAAAATGAATTGAAGGTTGAAATACAAATTGAAAGGAAAAAATTATGAAAAATTGATAATTTAAAAAGTTTGACAACAAAAAAAAGAAAATAGAAAATAATTGAAAAAAATCAAAAGCAAAAAACATACCTATTAAATTTATAAAAATCAAAATTTAAAACAAGAAGTTGTAAGTAAAAAAAAAATGGAAATCATAAAGTTCAAATTTTAGGGAAAAAATTGAGAAAAATTGAAGAAATCAGGGACTGTGGAAAATTAAAAATTGGAAAATAAAATTAGAAGTCAGAAAAAGTAATAGGTAGGTAGGTAACAAATAATTCATGAAAAAATTCCATTTGAGTTGAAAAAAAATAATTTTAAAAAAATCAAAAACTGAATGAAGTAAATAAAACATAGAAAATTAAATTGAAAGTTCAGAAAAAAAATCCGCTTAATTGAAGAAAATTAAGCAGTGAGGTAAGTTCAATAATTTAAAAATTTTTAGATGAAAATCTATTTTTTTTTAAATTGGAAATTAAAAAAATTGTAACATAGAAAGATTAAAAAAGAAAATACAGTCAAAAGTTGAAAAAATAATACCTAATAAACAAGTAATTGATATAACAATTGGAAAATGAAGCTGAAATAAAAATGAAAAATTCAAGAAAGATTCTATTGTAAAAAATAAAAGTTTTAGAAAAATTGAAATGAGAAAAAAAAATGCAAAAATCTAAAATTGAAGCAAATAAGAGATTTGAAATGAAATTTTAAAAATGAAAAACTAAAAAAGAAAAAAAAACATAAAGATTGAATTGAAGAACTAAATTTAAGATTTTGAAAAAAAAATAAGAAAAACTGAGAAAGAAATTGAGTAAAAAAAATTGTACTTCTAATTTTTTTTTAAATTGAAGCAAAATAGAAGATTGAAAAAGAAAATGAAGTAAAAAAAGTGGTATTGAGTATTTTAGGTATAAAAAAATGTCTGACAAAATGTCTGAAAGTCATCTTTCTAAAAAAAATAATAAGATGTGTGAAAGTCATTTTTTTATTTATAAAAAAAATTCCAAGTATCAAAATGTCTTTTAAAATGTCTGAAAGTCATCTTTCTAAAAAAATTTACAAGTTTCAGAATGTCTGAGAAAATGTCTGAAAATTATATTTCTTAAAAAATTTTCAAGTTTCAGAATGTCTGACAAAATGTCTAGAAAATGTCTAAAAGTCATAAAATTTCAAAAAAAATTACAAGTTTCAAAATGTGTGACATAATGTCTAAAAAGTCTAAAAAATTTTTTCTAAATTACAAAATGTCTGAAAGACATCTTTCTAAAAAAATTACCAAGTTTCAGAATGTCTGACAAAATGTCTAGAAAATGTATAAAAGTCATAAAATTTCAACAAAAAAATTTAAAGTTTTAAAATATCTGACATAATGTCTAAAAAATCGATTTATTAAAAAATTTCTGTTTTTTATGCCATCCAAACCTAACCTAATGTAACCTAACCTAACCCAATTTGGTGTCGGATTTTGGTCTCGGATTTTGGGGTCGTTTTTTTTCATTTTGGTCTCCGTAAAAGCATATACTATGCTAAAAATTGAGATTATTATAGGGAAAAAAAGTGAAAATAGTGAAAATACAAAAAAAATTGTTGAAAAAAATGAATAAAAGTTTTGAAAAAAAGTAAATTGAGGAAATAAAAATTTAAAATTGAGAATTGAAAATTGAAACTAAACTGAAGATTGAAATCAAAATTAATTTTTGAAAAAAATAAAAGACTGAAAGTGAAACAGGATTGGGAATAAACAAATTTAAAAAATAAAAACGAAGAAATAGTTGATACCTACAAACTTATAAAAATTGAAAATTAAAGGTAGATAAGTAGAAATTCCAAAATGAAATTATACCTATAAGTCGAGGAAAAAATGAGAATTTAAAAAAATGAAGTTTATTTTAATTTTGAAAAAAAATGAGAAGAAAAAAATCAATAAAAATCAAAAGCAAAAATCAAAAATTTAGGTAACATTGAAAATATAAAATTTAAAATGATAGGAAAAATGATACGTTAATTGAAAAAAAAAAAATGTTAAATTACAGTAAATTTACCTATATAAAAAAAAGGAAAAAATCTAAAATTTAAAAAAGTAGGAAGTAAAAATTAATTTGAAAAGGAAATTCATTTTGAAAAAAAAATATCAAAAAATGAATAAAATTAGATGGTTCAATGAAGAAAAGTAGAAGATTGGAAATAAAATCAAAAATTGAAGAGAAACTGTTAATTTTAAACAAAATTAAAGATTCGAATCTTCAAAATTGTAAAAAATCACTAGGAAAAAGTGTGGGAGGGATTAAACACACAATAAAGTAGAAAACAGAAAAAATTACAATTCATAGGTAAAAATTAAAAATTAAATTTGATAGGCACAAAGTCTAAAAAAATAATGTACTTACGTACTTGCTTTATTACTTCAATACCTTGATAAAATAATTGAAGATCAAATTTGGAAATAAAATTGAATTTAAGAAAAGTTGAATTGAAAAAAAAAAATAAAGAAAAAGAAAATTTGGGAATCGAACAAAAATCAAAATAAAATAGAAGTTTTGAATTAGGTACCTGATTAAAAAATTTTCAAGTGCACAAAAATAGCCTACCAAATGTACCAATCAGTAGAAAACCTCGATTTACCTACAACCACTAATTCTATTTAACTCAAATTTTCAATCGTTGAAGGGGAAGTATAATTTCCGGCTTCCATAGTCACAATAATGCGGGTCCTTACTGCCATTTTGGTCAAATTGACCAACAACACGAACATTAATTGTGATAATGACAGTCATTGGAGAAATCGTAGGAGATTACTTACGATTAGAACTGTTGTTGGATATTGGATGATGGAAATGATGCACTCCCTTCATCAATGCAGGAGATCATCAATGAACATAACTGAAGATTTTTTCCATTTTTGAAGTTTACCTACTTTTTCCATTTTTGAAGTTTACCTACTTTATTACACAATATGGTTTTTGGATTTGATTACCTATTTGAAAAATTCTCAACTCCCTGACCATAGAGGAACCTAACACACGCAGCGGAGGAGGTATATAGGTTCTCTAGATGATTAAATATAAAATGTGATTCCATTGACTCGAGGAAGTTGCGGATTTCATGACCTCGAGGGGTATTTAAATGGTGTTTAGTTGCGAATAACGTGTTATGGGCATGACGATGATCTGATTGATGGTTTCATTACACCTCCCACCGTCCATTAGAAGTCTTAATTATAAACTAAACGGTGGTATTGGCAGTGGAATATTCGCAAAATTCTTGGTATAGGGAAAAGTGCCCTTTATTTCTCGAAAATCTGTCGAATTAGGTATGTAGGCCTATAGTAATTTAGTGTAGAGTTTGTCTTCATTTCCTCTCATCGGTGGATTTACCTGAACCTGTTGGTAGACTGCTGAAACAAAGGTTTCGTTGCTGAGTAGAAGTATGTTGATATTTAAAAAATAAATAAATAAATAATAATAAAAAAAAATGAAAATTTTTAGTTTAAAATTTTTTTTAAGAATATTAAATTTTTAAATTTTAAAGAAAAAAAAAATATCCAAAATACATGATTTTTCCTTTGAAAAATTACATATTGATTTATTTTTATTTTTTAAATAATATTTGAGATCGAGAAAAAAAATTCAAAACATTCATAAAAAATTTCATATTAAGTAGGTACCTACTTCGATTTTTTTTTAAATCACCTCATATTTTTAGTGCTACGAATTACGATAAAACAGCACATCTGCACATCTGTGAGTCAAACACTGTATTACTAGGTAGTGAGCAGCATAATCATAATGAGGTCATTGGAAATTCACATCTGCCAGAACAAGTTCGAAATTATAATTACATAATCATCTTCAATCTATAATTTCATTTGATTTAGTAAGTACACGAGATTCGTTAAAATGAAATCATCGATACAAATAAATGAAAGAAAAAAAACACACACAAAACGACTTATCCATTTATGTACTAGATAATCTCAAAATACTTCACAGATTTTTGTCGTTAGTACAAATCAAGTACGATCGTATAAAATAAAATACAATACAAAAGAAAATACATCGACAAAATGTAACAACGCAGTGGGAACAAATCATAGCCCGTTAGTTTTTCTTTTTCTCAGTCGGAGGATCGAAAGATTCGGCAACTTTCTTCACGAAGAAGTACAATTCAGCTGTACCAATGATGAAGGCGGAGATGAGGCCGAGCAGAAGACGAACACTCACATCCAAAGGTCCAATTAGCCAATTAATTCCAATAAATCCGAATACGAATCCTGTGCTAATCGAGAGCACAACTTGTAGAACCCCGATCAATTGACGGTTCATTTCTTTCACTGAAAAAATAAATAAATAAATAAAAATAAGTAAAGATTTTATTTCAATCGAGATCAGAATGTTAGTATGATTAATTTTCAGATCAAGTATGAGCATAGAAAACACCATTTAAGAAGGTAACGATTTCAAGATAATTTACAAGGAGAAAAATTTTCAGTTTTATAATACGAAGTTAGTCGCCATAAGTCAAAAAATAGTTACAACCTTTGAAACCAAGAAGTAATGTAGTTTTTCGATAAAAATGGTAAACACATGAATTGTGTGCAGGAACCTGAAAGAAACAAATAGATCGTTACTGATCGAGTAAGTGGAATACACTGGTAGAAGGATTCGGGAAATTGATGTTTTCATTAGCCATAAATTCATCTCCTTATTCCGCAAGCTTTTACAGTGAAAGCAATTGAAATTCGAAAGGACATTAGAATTGTTCGCAAAAACACGTACGAAAATTTTCATTTGGGAGATACTCTAGATATTTACTTTGATAGGCGATGCTATCTTCGGGATGACGCACTCTGGACGTGTCGACATTTTTAGTCATCTCTTGGTATCTACGTTCTTCTTCAATTAATTTTAGTTTTTGTATTCTAGCTTCTAATTCGGGATTTCTAGGCGTCAGCTCGGGTGCTGGTAATTTGACGTCGCAGGTTTCTAATAATTTATAAATACGAACGTCCTTCGGTAATTTCGTTTTCAGCCATAGAATATCTTCGAGCTGTACATCACTTTTGAATTTATTCTCTGCTAGGGCTTTGATTCGTTCGGGAATGTTGGGTTTGTTGGTGTTATAAGCTTCGATGAAATTGTATCGTAGATCATCGGTCAGAGAGATCATGACGTAGGGATTTTGGATCGTATTCAACATTTTAGATTTGATTCTTTTTCTTTATAAAACTTTTTGATTTCTTCTTGTTCTTTCATAAATTGCGTATCTACTTCGATGTACTTCGATTCCATACTTTTCTTGATCTCATTCCATTGTTTGGCTCGTTCCTGTCGTCGGTTTTCTAATATAGTTTTCTATCAATACAAAGAAATTTATATCAGTGGAAGAAAATTACGAAATTTCGTAGTAGGGTTAGAGAGGGCTGAAATATTACCAAAGTTTCGGATTTGTTGGTATCCAAGATTTGGTCACTCTGCTCCAAACAACGTTTGACTTTATCGTTCAACGAGTCGAGTGGTGATGTTTTGTATTGAGATAATCTTTCACAATGATCTTGTATTTCACACTGAGCGTTCAATACGTTCAATAGATTTTCAACTTCTCTGTCCGATCTCTTCTCCTGTTCAAAAATATCCATTCTAAGTGACAAGTTGTAATTAATTTACATAATAAGGGCGTTATTTACCTCAAACTCCTTGACAAAAGTGTTTATTTCTGGCTGAAGAAATGGCTGATGATCGAATAATTTGGACCAAATTTCACCGCAATCTGGAAACAAATTTGAGATGGTAAAGATAGAAGTTGAGAGTTGAGAATGAATAAAGCCTCTTACCTTTCACAATAGACATGAGATTGCATTGATATTAATTAATTTGCAATTAAAAAATCTAAATCTTTACGTAATCACTATTTTCAAGTGTTATCAACAAGAATTAATTGAAAGAAAGGAAAACACCCACGAACCAGTTCAAGTCTTCACTAAGCGCATGAAAAGTACCTTACGTTCGGTTGAAATATGACGAGTCTTGAAAGTAGAAAACGTTGACGTAGAATTTTTAAAACGTTAATTGCAGAAATAATTAATTTATGAACGACTGTAAATTATGAAATTTATCGTTTTATCGTGGCAGGTGTAAATTTCCTGACACGGCATTCTCATTTATTACTTTTTAGTTTGAGCTATTTGGTAACACTGCATAAATTTTTCAACTGAAAAAGATGCGCAAACGCGCAAACACACTCGCGTGTTTTTATTTTTTTTTCACCGCCGAAAAAAAAACGTTTTTGTTATCACTGTTTTCATCTTTATTTTTTGACGAAAACGTCTTTATATTGTTAATTTTTGAAGAATAATCGATCATATAATGATATTATGTTATAGTGTAGAGTTTTAAATTCATTCCAATTCGTTAGTCAAGTGTATAAAGTAAGCCGAGTAAAATGGAATCGAAAAAAACCAATGGAAGTGCTGCGAAGAAGGAGTCGTTGTTACCCATTAGTCGTATTAGAATTATTATGAAAAGTTCGCCAGATACTGAGAATATTGGTCAAGATTCGCTATTTCTGGTAGCCCGGTCTACGGTTAGTATCTGTATTTTGGTCTGAAATCGTAAATGTTTTCGTAAATTACGTCATGTATATTGATTTGAAACAATGTTGTGATTACTTACAGGAACTATTTGTCAAGTATTTAACGCATAAAGCTTACGAAATGCATAAACGAGAGAAACAAAAAGTATTAGATTATCCTTCGTTGGCTGACGCTGTACAAACTATGGAAAGCATGGCGTTTCTGAAAGGTTCGAATTCGTACGAAATTTTTAAATAGTAAATACCGGGTGTAGTATATTGTACTTGGGTGATAATCTTTTCGAATTTTGGGTTTCAGAAATAATGCCTAGAAAAATCACGGTGAAAGAATACAAAGAAAAATTACAGAATGCAGATACAGATTCAAACGGTGAAGACTCTTCTTGATTTATTTTTTATGTGATTTGTTATACTTGATGAATCCTCGGCGAATCGTATTTATATTATAATTTATTTATTTATTTATTTGAAAATAATTAGATCTAAAGCACTTCATTACAGTATTATTGTTTCGTTTTGTATTGAAATCGAAGAATTTAGTGTTATCTTCTATGGTAATCGTAACCTCGTGAGGTAAATAATTGAATCTGAATGTGCATGTGAATCTATTTAGAGTTATTGCAAAAACTGCTAAAGTCTTGTAAAATCAGTATGCAACGAAAATGGGAATGTCTCGTCCTGCTAGGATGTTTTTGCACCTTTGTATTGGAAACAAAAATTGAGGGTAAAACCAACGTAAAACACAAGTGCAGGAGCAGGAGACATAATTTATAATATTTTGTTTAGTTTCTGAGACGTGAGTTAACAGTTTGTATACTTTGAAAGTTGAAACTACGTTTTGAGCTTATTGAAGTCATGAAGAGGCTGACGTTATTCACAACCACAGTGATTATTTTCTTTCTGCATAAATTTCGCTAAAATAAATCGTGTTATTTCACCATTCTGCGTTCTACTTCTTGAACTGAAGTGAAGAATTGAAGATTAAAAAAAAAATAATAATAATTGAAAGAAAATTTTCAGTCGATTGCGCTACTATTGAAGAAAAATTGAATTAGAATTTTAATGAAGGGGCGATTATTTTGAACACTTGGCGGGACTCATTTTGATGATGAGATGTCAACACGATCATTCGATCATGAGTAAACCCTAGTAAACCTTACACCACATCATTAATTAACTCCTGCATAATTGTTCACAATAGCATATTTTCGCGTCTCCCCTCTCCACGTTGTTTGATTGGTTGATCACGTGACTTTCATCATTCATCTCGCAGTTTTGTTTTTGTAGTTACAAAAATTTTTATCATACGAATTTCGCGACATTTGACGAATTTTCCTTACGTGTTTGCCCTAATTAGTAAAGAAGTTGCTGTTCTAATCAACCCAACATGTAAATTCAACCATCGTAACAATCTACGTGTATATAAGTTTAATTAGCCTCAGTATGCTGATCGACTCGAGTTGTAAAAATTTTAAATGAAACAAGTTTTTCTTTGTTTATATTTTACCCGTGGTGTAAATAATTACGTTGTATTTACTTTAGAAAAGACCTAAAAAATGAATAACCTGGACATTCCTCTAAGTGCGGAGCAAACTGAAAAAATGCTTCAGTTTCAAGTAAGTTTACAAAAATTCCCCATACTTTCCCCCTGTGCCAAAACGTGGAGCCCACGTTTATGAAAGTCATCCCACATGATGCATGCTTATTTTGATTTTGCCATAGGATTTAACCGGCATAGAAGATATATCATTATGCCGAGACGCACTTCAAAGGCATAATTGGGACCTTGAGACCGCCGTTCAAGATCAGCTAAATATCAAAGAGGGTAGACCATCGGTGTATTCTGTGACCAGAGCACCTACTAACGATGCACCGGTCGTCTATAGCGATCCATCTGTTCAACAAATATTCATAGCTGAACCGCCAGGAGTTCCTTTTCCTTGGAGATGGGCTGGAACTTTTGGATTTATTGCATCGTTTCTGTTTAGATTTGTTTATAATACGTTTACGTCCTTTTGGGAAGTTACTCGTAGTTTATTTTGGAATAGACCAAGATATCGTAAGTGGTGAATATGCTGCATTTGAATACCAGCGAAATAACTGGATTAGTTATCGAAACATTTTTGCATTTGTTTAGCCGAAGTTACTGATCCTGTCGGAGACGTTGTCAGTTTTATTAATGAATTTGAAGAATCGTACGGTCGCAGACATCCTGTATTCTATCAAGGAACTTACGCTCAAGCTTTGAACGACGCTAAATTAGAGTTACGCTTCCTCATCGTTTATTTGCATTCCGATAATCAAGATTGCAATTCGTTTTGCAGGCGAGTTATTCTTACAAAATGCATGTGTTTTTTGTTGATTTAATTATAGTCGAAGTTCTCTTTTTGCAGAAATGCTTTAACCAGTCAAGAAACCATCGATTTTCTAAACTCTCATGCTGTTATATTTTGGGCTTGCTCGGCGTCGAAAAGCGAAGGTCGTCGTGTGATGCATGCTCTTCATGCGAAATCTTTTCCATTCATGGGTGTTATTATATTACGAGATAATGTTATGACGTTGGTAGCTAGGTAAGTGTTTTACTCTACTCTGCTATCGATGCCTAAGTGGCACGTAAATGCTTTAAAAGGAATAAATTGCGTAAGCATTTACGGAATCGTATTATTAATATTTATGAGTGCTCGAATACAGTCAATTGAATGACCTTCGAATTCATTTTCATGGTAAATCATGAAAATCATCGAACGTTGTATCAATAAATTTTTAAATATTTTGTTACAGTTTTCATTTTTTTTTTCAAAACGATTTTTTTTATGCGACGGAATTTGAGTGCATTCACATTTTTGAAATTCCTCATTTTTTAGGAATTAATTTTCGATTTATGTTTCATTAAATTTTCTGTCAATTTTTTTTTTACAGATTGGAAGGCGTAATGGAAACTTCTATTCTTTTGCATCGTTTACAATCAGTTATTTCAAATAATGAGCAAATCTTATACGCTGCTCGAGCCAGCAGGTGAATATTATTTATAGCTGGGATACATTTTTAGCAGCGATAATATTCGTATTTTTGCATGATTATTTATAAATCATTCGCGTCATTTTTTGTGAAAATTTTTCGAATTATTTTGTGATAATACAAAGGTTGAAATGTATCACCTTTGTATTTTGAAATTAATACATACGAGATAAGTTACATTATTTCAATTATGTTTGCATTTGCAGAATGGAACGTATCGTAAATCAGTCTATCAGAGAACAACAAGATGAAGCCTATATGGAATCCCTGCGAGCTGATCAAGAAAAACAACGTCAACGTGAATTGGAGCGAGAAGAAATACGTAAAGTGGAACTGGAAAAACAAAGATTGATCCAAGATGAGCTAATGAAAAAAATCGTGAGTTAAATTTCATCTTACTCTTAGCAAAAATTTAACGAGATAATATTTCATTTTATTTCTCTAAATAGGAATTAGAAAATCAAAAAGCTGAGAGTGTCGAACGAGTACCCGCAGAGCCTCCATCTTCGCACCCAGATTGCGTTTGTATTTCGTTCAAAATGCCCAATGGTGATCGACTCGAGCGACGGTTTTTAGCTACTCACACTCTGCGTGTAAGTGACCGATCCTATTTCACCCATTTAAAACGAACCTGGACGTTAACGAATGTTTTCATTACAGGATATCTATCATTACATATTTTGCAATCCGAATTTATCCGGAAGATTCGAAATAGCTACGAATTTCCCGAAAAAAATCCTAGACTGTTCGATGACATCGGTTCAAACGCTACAAGATGCTGGTCTACGTAAACGAGAAGTATTATTTGTATATGATTTAGAGTCATAGTCAACTCATGGTGCGTATTTGCCTCCCTCTCCCCCTTCTTTCGTCATTTGTTACTTTCTTTATGCGTACTTACGCAAATGTAATGATGTGATACGTGAACATGATGGTTCTATGTTGTACTTCTTTTCCAAAGTGATAAAGATAAATTACAAATTTCATTTAAGAAGTTTATTATTTACGTATATCAAATGAAATTCATAAGATAAGTGTAACTTTAAACGGATATCCTAAGCTAAGCAATGCATTTTGCCATTTTCCTCTTGTACAATTTGTACAAAATCGTTCAGTTATTGTTTACATTAAATTTAACTCTATTGTTTAATTTTGTATAAAATTCTTGTTCCTGAGTACTCGAATGATTGAGTTTATTGTAAAAGGAAAAAGTCTGGACGCTGCTGCAAGTAAAATATATCTTATTTATATGAGTCAACCATTTTGAATTGTCGTTTTTTTTTTTTAAATTGTAGTCAAATTTCGTTTTGTCTTCGGTACATTTTTTTTTTAATCCCTCCAATTACTACATAGATTATTATAGACATTATTGTATTTTTTATCGTTTACCATTTTCTCTAGTCAATGGTAAGATTAAAAAATACATTAATACTCGTTTTACTTGGAAATTACTTTCTTTTCAATTACTCGTACGTTTCGTAAAATGTAGCTCGTGTAATTTTAACGTTTACCAAGGATGTACTTTTCTTTAATTGTTACAGGTAGTTTTTTTTTTATAATACAATCATACATTTAAAAAAGTATTTTTAATTTTTTCCAATGACAGTAGACATCTTTTAACGTTCACTTCGCTATTTCTCCCAAGTAAATGACTTTATCGCTCGAGGCAGAAACAACTGCAAAAAAAGCAACCACATGAGCAAACATGATTCAAAATACCTTCAGGATTAATATTTACTTACCAATGGGTTCAGTTGGATGGAAATCTACATCATTTATACTGCCATTATGGCCAGGTAATTTGTACAATATCCTACGTGAAGTTGTATCCCAAATATATAAAAATCTATCTGCAGAACCAGCGGATACTTTTTGACCATCGGGAGACCAACAACATCGTAATAAATTCTGTAAAAAAAATAATCATGGGAAATGTTTCGCCTTATACAAGCTCAAAGTGTGGTTTCTCGAGTATTCGATACCTTTTCAAAATTATGCTGATGACCGCTAAAGATCTTGACGCAACGTTCGGCTGGAGCGTACGGTCTTATATCCCATATTCTTAACGTATTATCCATACCATTGGAAAGTATATAAGATCCGTCAGCTGATAAAGAAACTCCAGTAACTGTATCTACGTGTCCGCGTAATTTCATATGTGTGGTGGTTTTTCGTAAATCCCAAACCTGTGGCAGACGATCGTATGAAGTAAATTGTGGGATTTGAAGAGATTAGGTTAGGTTAGGTAAATAAATCTGATACCTTTATATCATTATCGATACCACCAGATATAACATATTCAGCAGTGTCATTAAAACAAACAGCTGTAACTTGGTAAGTATTATTTAAAGTGGTCGCTTGACCTCGCATTCGAGGGTCCCATATTTTAACGGTACAATCATCGGAACCACTGCATAATTTTATGGGTCCACGTCTATTAACGTCGCAAGAGTTCACAAATGAACCGTGTCCTGAAATAAAACACGTATTAAGATATGGTCATAAATTCAAGATATAGTACACCAGTTGTACCTTTTAATTTTTTAACTCTTTGTCCTTTTTCTAAATCCCACATTCCTAAAGTGGAATCTGTACTGCAAGTGAATATGTAATTGCCATCGGTCGAGAAATGTAATTCCATTATAGCTCCGGTGTGCCCTGAAAGGGTTCCTATATTTTCACATTCTCCGTATACATTCCATACGACTGTAAACAAGCCATTATAATCAAGAATAGGGCAAAAAGAAATGTACAACATTGATGTGGATTATGGTGTACTAACAAATCTGTCGATCGTATCCAGCAGAAGCTAAATGTTTTCCTTCAGGATGAAACTTTACAGAGTAAATTTCTCCAGGGTGGCCTTCCAGCATCATAATTGGAGCCATAAGATCGGAAGTTCGAACATGGGCATCCTGAAAGAGAGGATAATTTATTTGAAAAATGAATTTTACAGAAGATTATGAATATGATTTCAGAAACACTTACGTCGGTTTGTTTCAATTTCTTGGCCGGTACAACGGTGTCACCTTCGATGACAGCAACTTCATTTTTATGCTTCATTTTTGTCTAATTAATTATTTACAATATCATTGAAACTTAAAATGTATTAATATCAATTTTTTAAGCTACAAAATGAATGAATTCGGCGAATTTTCACCGGAAAAATGTGTTTTTCTCTTAGGTTTTTCTTTCGACTTGTTTATAATAAAGGCGCCTTCGTTCTAAGATGATGCCACGATTTTGAAAGTGAATGTGAACAGTATTGCGCACATTTCAAAAACTAATTTGCATGGAACTTTTTATTTTATTGATTTTTTTTTCAAAAATTCTTCAATAAAATTTATTTAAATTATATTATTAAGCATTTTTAAGTCAAATCCATTTCTAATTTAAAAAACACCAACTTTGTATGCGATCAAAAAAAATTAAAAATTAATTTCTCATGATAACTGGAGAAATTGAATCTTTTGAATATGCAACAATGAAAGTTATCAATGCGAATGAAAAAATAATGTCGGGGTATCATCAAAACCATCAAAATAATTAGAAAATTTTTGAACTTTGAAGTTTTCACTTTTCAAGTTTTCAACTTCATTGAACTTTTTAGTCGTGGGTTTTCCAACTTTATTATCGTAATTTCCAATTACTAAATATAGTGTGGCTGTTTTCTCAAAATCGAATTGCGCGTTAAATCGTCTAGTGATCTGCACATTTTTACTGAAAAACTTACGATATCATTGCGGTGTGTTATTTCAGAAATGGTTTGAACTTTTCATTTCATCATCTATATAACATTAAAATGAATTCGATCGAAGCAGTGATATTTTTCGCGCTCATCGTGACAGCGAATTGTTACATTTCCGACAACATTTACGACGTGTTAGAGAAACAATGCAATCAGTCTAGATCGCTGTTGAAGCCTTTAGATTTGAAAATGTGTAATACTGCAGGCAATCGAGGAAACAGTGATTTACTTTGTCATGGTATCGTCGGTACTTTAACGAACGTTTGTAGTAAATCAAGTAACATTACGTTAGCGCAAGTGCTAAATTCGACTAAATTCAACGACACGCTGAAAGATTTTTGTAATAAGGTTAGCTCAGCGAAAATAGACCCCAGTGGTTTGCCTTCTAACGTTTCCGAAAACTTGAAACAAATTAGTAATTCTTCAGTTTGTTCATGGTTCTGCATTGGGGATGAAGGACATTTGGAATCTATGTGCCCATTTTTAGTTTCTTTCGCCGAATTAAGTAAGTACCTTTCGCACGATGTGTTTGATGAATTTATCATATCTTATATTTATTACATTTTTTTCTCTTTCAAGAAAATCGAAATCCCACTATTTCGAAGAAAAACATTTCGAGTGCTGTTCCGGTGATAAACGCACCACCAACCAATGTGAACAATACTTATAAACAAGAACCTGCTAATGAAATTGACGTTTCTAAACCGAAACCCGAAACAGATGATAAAAAGGAAGCAGATACTGTAGAAGATAATGAACCCAATGATACTGATGTACAATCTATTCTTGCGCCGGGGAATAATCCTACTGATGAGAAAGAATCGGTGCCAGCTCCTATTCCAGATCAAGGAGGAAGAGATTCACCACATGAGCAGAACGACGGATCTAGTAAAGTTGACAACGTGCAGTTACAGTCCAACAACGACCAAGACGTTGAAAATAACGAACCGCCAAAAACGAGTAGGTTAAAGGCAGATAATAATTTGAAAAAAATATATTTGATCTGTTAATAACATCTAAACATTTTTACAGATGAAGACGAAGACTTGAATAATCCAAATAAGGAATCTGGTATGTATAATATTATCTTAATTACGAAATTTAGCGAATACAAAGTATTTATATTGTTTCTTGTTCAGATTTGGAGCAATCAAATACCATAATCAAATCTGAAAACGGTCAACAAGATCCCGAAACATTCGTAGAGGCTGAAAGCGGACACTTCTTCGCGTATTTCGTATTTATCTCAGCTTTATGCATGTTTTTCTACGTAGCAATGTACAATAAAAAGAAGGTAACCAGAGTGAAATTCTTCGAAATCTTGGTATTTCCATTTTTTAAACCCATTTCTTATTTCAGATTCTCGCTTTATTAATCGAAGGTCGCCGAACTAACGTGAAAAGACGCCCGAATTCGGCAGCCTACAGTAAATTAGACTGTACCCTCGAAGAAGCCATGGCCTCCGGTCCATCTACATCCTCGTCCAATACTCTACTATACTAAAAGGATCGTCGTCCTGTTTTTTTTTTTTAGTCTGTGATGTAAATATAGGTTTGTGATTATTTGAAAGTGTACGTGAGTCGAGTATTATACAAAATCTCATACTATGTTATGTTTTCATGTTTCAGGTTGTACATTGGTTTCATAATCGAAGTAAGTTTCGTGTATAATTAGCGTGTTTATTGTAAAAACATTTTCTTTAGTTGGTATTTCGAAGAAATGTCATATTTTTGGTCACGATTCATCATTTATGCGTAGAATTTTCAATTTCTATATCGAACCTTGTGTTGAGTTACCAGCGAAAATTTCCCCAAAAGGATATCACTCCGAGATAATGCAGTTTCATGCTTCTTGGAATCAATCGAGCACGTGTTACTATCCAATTTATTACTATTATTTTTATTTGTTATCAAAATGCAGATTTTATTTCACAAATGATCGTGTTCGTAACTTGCAATTAGAATGATATTATCAAATACCCAGTATTTGTTGGAAAAAAAATTTCAGGAGTCATCTTTCATTATAATACCACCCCCTTGTCCCTTGTATAAGTATTTTTTTTAGACTGTGAAATTATGTTACGACGTATTTCCTCGAATGAAGGTTATTCCATACTTTTTATTTTAAATTCGAATCCTAAGTGGGTGTAATTTTCTTATCGTAATTTGCTACTGTTTACTGAACACTTTCCTATTTAATTGGAATCCGAATTTTATCGCAATTTTCGTCTTCTACTTTATCAAACAATTGAAATCATACACGAGTCAGTAGAATTTTATACCATTAAATTTTAAGGGACCCGACTACCATTCTGCGTCAAATTTCGAGGGGGGGGGGATCACTCTCCCACGAGTACTATTTTATATCGACATAAACTTGACATACCATTTCTCTGTTTTCATTTTCAAAATGAAAATTTGCGTATTTCGTATCGATTGATTTTTGGACTAATTAGTGACAGTTTTTTTTCGATTAATGATACCTGCGATAATCGATTCGTAGCCCAGTCGAATAAATTGCATTTTGGGTCAGCAAAGATTTTTTCATTCTAAAATATTGGTTCCTTTCAGTATCCTGAATTAACGATCAAGTAGTCCCCGAGTCTCATTCCTCGAGAAATTCCTCAATAATGTGAACCTGAAAAAATGAATACACTCTCTTGTCGTTTTTTGCTCATAACTCTTCAAATATACGTTTAAACAAAAAAATGATCATAACTAAAATTAAAGTATATAAAATTTGCAACAAAAAAGGTTATATTGATATTTTCTGATAGATGTACGGGTGGCGCAAAAACAAGCGTCAAAATGTACATGGTGAAAAAAATAAAGATTTCCCCATCTCTTTCCTCGAGATTAAATTTCGCTGTTAACCTTGTGAAATGAAATGAAGTGGTTTTGTAGGAAATTTCTCGGAAGTATTTGAACGTTTATTTAAACTGGTGGTTTTTATTTCGGATTTTCGATTGTTTTGGGCTCACCTCCCCCCTCAATGGTTTCTTTTTATGAGGAAATAATTCTTTATTTTTTATATTTTCCCTAACTAAATTTTAGGTGCCCTTCAGTCGACCCCCATTTCTTAGAAAAATTAAAAAATAATTAATTAATTTTCTAAATCTTGAATTTTTAAATTTCAAATTGTACTTTGGGCGTCCCTAATTTTTCAAAAAAAAAAAAAAAAAAAAATCAGCTAGAATTTTAATTAGAAAATGATTCCCTCTTCTGTATTTTTTCCCTGACTTAATTTTAAGTGACCCTTAGTCCCCCCCCCCCTCCTAGTTTAAAAAAAATGAAAAAGTTGATCGATTTTCAAAAATCTTGTTATTGTTTTTTTTTTTTTTTTTAGTTATATCCCATCAAAGTTGTTCACTTTCATGAGAATAAATTCCCATTATTTATTTCCTCTCATCTTAATTTTAAGAGATATTGTTTCAAAGAACACAGAAATGGGAAAAAATGAGTAGATTAGGTACATTTTTTGACCTAGCTCTAGCATTTGAAGTTGTTCCTTTTCTCGATTTCAAAAGGACTTAGAGCACCACCATACTTTTTCAAAAAAAAAAAAAAAAAACAAAGAGCAAAATTTTTTTACTTAGTATTTTTATTTTGTTATTTTTATAAAAAAATAATTCCATGGATTTTAAATAGCACTTATCTGTCCTATAATTTTAAAAAGGGATAAATCATAAATTTTTTAGACTTTCGTATTATTTTGTTTGCTTCAAGTTTTAACAGAAAATTTATTCATTTTCAAAAAAAAAATTGAAAATTTTATTTTTCCTCCCTTATTGAATTCATTTCAATTTTTGAGAAATTAGTTATGAAAACTAGCAAAGTACCACTATAATTTTTTTTTTGCAAAATTGGGACGTTTAAGTACCTCTTGAAATTGAGTTAAGGGGACGGTAAAGAGTTGAGAGTCAATTCTCATGAAAAGGAACAACTTTGATGGGTTAGGTATAACCAAAAAAGGGGGAAATTTTGAAAATCTGTCAATTTTTTTATTTTGTTGAGAAAAGTGGGTCATCAGGGGCCACTTAAAATTCAATAAGAGCGGAATAAAAAATATTGAATCATTTTCTCATAAAAAGAAATAACTTTTGGGTGGTGAGACAGAAAAAAATCGAAAGTCCAAAATAAGGACCATCCTAGTTCAGATTTATCTATATGTATAAGACACTATCATGGGTGAAGACTGAAGAGGGGTCGGGACTTTTTAAAAGCTATGTTGTGTCATCATTCTCATTATCTCATACATTCCATCCCTTTGGAAATTTTATGTTTTTTGAAGAAATAAGAGGCAATCTTAATTTTTTCCACCCTGTATAATTTTGATGCTTGTTTTTGTGCCACCCGTTCACTTGAAAAAAAAAATATTATTCAACTTTTTTTGTTGCAAATCCTATGTACTTTAATTTCAATTATGATCATTTTTTCGTTTAAACGCCTACCTGAAGATTTATAAGTGAAAAACAACGTGGATGTGTCTTGGGGTCCACATTTTGGGAACTTGCGGAGGAGTGAGGTTCGAGGACTTTTTGATGGTTGATCAGCGCATCGAAAGGAACACTAAAAAATGCAAAAATCTTTACAGATCCAAAACGCCTTTAATTTCGTTATTTTACTGGGCTATCGATTGAATTTGTGATTGTGATATTGAAGATAGTCTTAGTTGATTTAAATATAATTCGCATTTTGGTGTGCGCATGAGCAGTGATGCTTGATTTTAGTTGATAAATCCAACTGTAAATACTTATAAGATTTTTTTTTTACATAAGAATTTGGGGATTAATTTTATGCGACAATTTGCAATACTATTTTTATATTTAAGTTGATAATTTTTTTTTTCGTATTTTACTCGATAAATATTCGTCTCTGAATTTTTTTTGTCGTAGTTGAGATATTTTTATCTGTTTTTTTTCTTCTTCATCGATTAATTGATTAGCTTTTTGGAGTTTTTTCATCACATCTTTCAATTATTATTGATTTCCTATTTTCAAAAGTACCTATTTATATTTTCACTTTATCAAGTTTTAAAGTTTGTTTTATTTTTTTTTATTTGATTAATTTTTAAGTTAATTTTTCATTTGTTTTTTCAAAGAGTTGCCTGAGAAATGGCTGTGGGCACAAATATGGGGTATGTTTACGTGTATAAATGGTTCTAGTCGATATTATGGGAAGTGGATATTTATATTAAAAATGGGCTTCAAAGAAATGAAAAAAAAAAAAAAATTATAAGAGTAGGGATTTGGAACAAAAAAAAAAAAACAAAAAAAAAACAGATGAATAGAGAAGGGAGGCAATTAAACAATGAAAGTATTTACCTACCACTATGGCTTAATATTGATATTTTAAGTTATTACTTAAATACCGTGAGCTTTAAAAGTACTATAATATAATTTTTATAATTCAATTTTTCAATCAATAAAGCATTGCTCATATGTAGATTTTATTGATTTATTTTTTTTTAAAAAACAAAAAAATTTAAAACATAAAGGAAAGGTAGGTATAATAATAACGAAACGTAATGACTAAAAAAAAACTTATTCGCGATAAAAATGACGAGTGCTGGATTTTTCTCGTTTCGTATTTCAGGTATAAATAATGATCATTCTTTAATTTACATAGTAGTGAATTCTGTTTTGGTATAAATTAATAGTTTTCGCTGACTGGAATATCGTTCGGGTTCAATTTGCCGTATACCGGATGCGTACCGTCGCCCTTTTTAACCGCGTGTCTTTTAACTAATTCTTGAGAAGCGCATTTCACGTCGTAAACCCAGCCTTTTTTCGTACAGTAGTCTATTACGCTGGTGGTGATGTTGAAGTGTTGTCCGAATTCGGCGGCTCGGTAGTCCCAGGGGAATGTGTGGTGGTAGTTGTGCCAACCTTCGCCGAGACCGAAAAATGATACGAAGCTGTTTTCCGCTGGTGACATGTCTCTGAAAAAACGAGCAAAAAGATTTAATACGAGGGTAGTTTAATCGAGGTTGATTGCTAGAAATGGGTTTGGTTTCTTCTTTCACCCCCCCCCCCCCCAACCATTCTCAATACTTTTACGATATTGAAGATTTTAAAATATTTTATTTTTAGGGAAGTAAATCACACAGAACTTGTTGAATTGAAAGTGAATTCATAAAAAAAGGTCATGGATTAAAAAAATCAAAATTTAGAACATTTTAAAAATTATGGACTTTTAAAGTTTTTTCTTAAAAATTGAATTAATGCGGAAAATGAAATTTCCAGAAAATTTCAAAAGTATTCAATTTTTTTGTGTAAATTTTGAGTGTTGAAATTTTTTGATCATCATACTGCGTATTTTATAAAAATCGTAGAAAATATCAAATATTTTGTTGATCTAAATAATTAATTCGTAATTTTAAAAGTTTTCAAGAAATCCTGTAGAATTGAGTATTGAGAAAAAATTTGAAATTTAGAAAATTTGGAAAATAATGGAGCTATGGAAACTGGTGTGTTTTTTCCGGGGGCGGGGGTGGGTTAGATTGAGAACCAATTTACAATTTCTTCTTGATTGATGAAAAATTAATTAAAATTTCGGAAATTTTCTGTTTTCAAACGGTTTTTGGAAATTTTGTCAGGACATTTTCTTGAAATTAGTAGATTGTTCTATAAAATTTTCGAATTTTTTTAAAGCAGAATTTGACTAAATTTTTAAAAATAAATAAAAATTTCTAAATTTTCTTAGATAATTATAAATTTTTTTTCTCGCAATTTTTGATTATTTTGAATTTCAAAAAAATAATACCTAATGAAAAAAAAAATCACGAAAATTTCGAATAACTTTCAACAATTTGAACTTTTTTTCCTTCAAAATTAGGTACACATAATTTTTTTTTTGGAAAAAGTTGCTTTAAAAATGTATAAATCATGAAAAAAATTTTTGAATTTGATTTTTACTAAACTTAAGGGTTTTTTAAAAGAAAACTTTAATTTTAAAAATCGGTCATTTTTTGTGATAGGTATACCTAGTTACCTACCTACCTATTTCGTGAAGTTTTTTTTTGTGATAATTGGATTACGTTTCAAGTCAAATTATCCAAAGATAACTTTCTCACATACCTAATAAGAAATTCAAAATATTGTGGATTTCAAAAAAAAAAAAAAAAAAATCAACATTTTTGAAACATTTAAAAATAATTTTTAAAAAATTGAAAAAAAATATTCACAAAAAATTTATAAACAAGAAGAATATTGAGCACTTGACACAAAAACCTCAATTTTCTCAAAAGGATTTTTTAAAAAAGACATTTAAAATTTCAAAAATTTTAAAAATTGGCCAATTTTGATGGTTTTTGTGCATTGTTTTCAAAATCGGATTTGATTGGAAGTGTGATAATTTAGGATTAAAGAAAAAAAATATATAAAAAATAATTTTTATTAAAAAATGTTTTTGAGAAATCAAAATATTTTTTCAAAAAAAAATTAATATTCAAAAATTTGGGAAATTGGATTTTTGTGCGTTTTTTCAAAATCGGATTCAATTGGAAAAGTGCTAATTTTGGATTTAAAAAAAAAATGAAAAAAATGAATAAAAATAATAATTAAATTTTTTTTTGAGAAATCAAAATATTTTTTTAAAACAAATTAATAGGTATTAAAAAATTTGGAAAATTGAAGAAGGTGTATTTTTAATGAGAAAATTTAAATTTCAAAATTTTGACAAGTTAATGACTTTTTGTAGTTTTTTTTCTCTGTTAATTGGATTATACCTACGTTGGAAGTTAAATTATTCAAAAGATAATTTTTCTGACATTATGAAAATAATAAAAATCTTGAAAATTCATCATTTTGATTTTTTTTTGTTGATAATTTTTAGATTTAGAAAAAAAAATGCAAATACCATTAAGTATTGAAAAGTTTTCAGCAATCTGAACAATTCAAAAATCTTTTTTCATTTAAAAAAAAAATCAACAAAATAGGATTAAATTGGATGCCAATTCATCAAAGAAATCATTTTTCTCATAAAATTGAAAATAATAAAAATTTTGGAAATTTAGTGTTTTTAAATAAGTAGGTACTCGTATTTTAAAATACTTTACAATTTAAAAAAAATAAAAAACAGAAAAAAATAAATTGCAAAATTTTAGAATAACTTTCAACAATCTGAACAACTCAATTTTTTTTTCAAAATACGTACTTGGTAAATGGTCTAGTTCCATAAATATGTGCGGCGCTGTTGACTAACCAAGTGAAATTCAAGCTGTATACTAATCTCGCCACAAAACTGATGAAAAACGAATTCCATACGGTTTCATTCCATAATAAACAAGGTATAGCTGTCGGAACTCCGATGGCAAATATGAGGAATAATTTCTTATAATGACTGCAAAATGATGAAAATGTTTAGTACCACTGTCGTCAAATCGAATCAGTAGTTATCTACTTTTTCTAAACGAGTGGATCGCCGCAATACCATTTTTTTGGCAGCGTCGTGAAATTCACAAAGTTTAATACTGCATAATATAGATAATTGATATTCAAAATTGGAGGGGAGGGAGGGGTCAAATTGAAATTTTTATAATGACCAAAATTATTTCCAGGACTTTAAGCTATAACTTTTGTTCGAAAATTTTCTCAATTAGATCCCTCTCTCCCCACCGATTTTGCATAATACTCCAAAGATACTAATTAAAAATTAGAGGAGTGAGGGAGGAAGAGGCCAATTGAAAAATTTTTCAAATAAAAATTGTAAATTAAGGTCCTAAAAATAATTTTGTTTATTATATGTAAAAATTTCGATTGGATCCCTCCCTCTCATCCGATTTCACATAACATTATGTAGATACTTTTTTCAAAATTGGGGGGGGGGGGGGGGTCAATTGAAAAAATTTTCAAACAAAAGTTGCAGATTCAGGTCCTAGAAATAATTTTTGTTATAATAAAATTTTCGATTAGGCCCTCCCCTCCCCTCTAATTTCGCATAATATGACTTAAATACTAAATATTATTAAAAACTGGAGCAGGTGGGGGTTCAATTGAAATAATTTTCAAACAAAAATTGTAGCTTGAGGGATTAGAAATAATTTTGGTTATTACAAAAATTTCAATTGGACCTCTCCCTCCCCTCTAATTTCATGACTTAGATAATTAGATACAATATGTACTTATATTACTAAAAACTGGTGGAGGTAGGGGTCCGATTGAAAAAAATTTTAAACAAAAGTTGTAGCTTGAAGTCTCAGAAATAACTTTGATTATTACAAAAATTTCAATTGGACCTCTCCCTCCCCTCTAATTTCATGACTTAGATAATTAGATACAATATGTACTTTAAAAACTGGTGGAGGTAGGGGTCCGACTGAAAAAATTTTCAAACAAAAGTTGTAGCTTGAAGTCTCAGAAATAACTTTGATTATTACAAAAATTTCGATTACACCCCTCCCTCCCCTCCAATTTTGAATATTAATTAGGTAGAAAAAAACAGTACTCTGGTTTTTTATAATAGAAAAATCTCAAGTCTTATTACTTACTTCTTTTGGAACATGACCAAGGCATCTTGATTGATATCAGACATATCGATTGTTTTGCCTTTTCTAATTACGTCCGGATGTTTACGCACCATCAACCATCCAATATGACAGAAAAAGAACCCTCTGCTTGAATTATGCGGATCACCGTTCGTATCGCTGTATTTGTGGTGTTGTCTGTGATCTCTGATCCAAACCCATAAGCAGTTCTGGAAATTATTACGATTATTAAGTATATAATATTCGTGCAACTACTCAGTGACCTCCGTGGTTACATTTCGATCACCTCACCTGTCCAGCCATCGTTTGAACTAATACTAAAACGAATCGTACGTATTTGTTGGCTTTGAATGTCCTATGAGTGTATAATCTATGAGCTCCCATTGTGACCGATAAAGCAGCCAAGTACGCTGTGAAGACTCCTACACAAGACATAAGAAAACAAAATTTCCCACATTATGACGTCATCATTAAAATGACCAAAAGGTTGGTTCTGGCGGCCTTAGTCTCGCTGTATCATTAATAAT
The DNA here is from genome assembly GCA_959613365.1 of Balanococcus diminutus. NCBI lineage: Eukaryota > Metazoa > Arthropoda > Insecta > Hemiptera > Pseudococcidae > Balanococcus > Balanococcus diminutus. Next base: position 26,382,507 of record OY390718.1, read on the forward strand.
TATATTATAAAATGTATACGAACCCCAAACCACGGTAATGAATTTCGCACTAAAGAAACATAAATAGGTCCCATAAAGCGCCGCCAGATGCAAAAATAAAAATCCGATCGCGTTGAACCAGACTATTTCCCTCTTGTAGGGTTTTTCTTCAATGACGACATCTTCGGTTTTTTCTATGATTAAATCCTTCTGCTCTTCTTCGTTCTCGAAAGGTTTTATATTCGGGATTTTAGCAGGTATCTTGAATACCTTCTTAGTCTGCGTTTCAGTCCGAACCGACGACATTTTGATCTGTAATGGATGATTAATTACATTACATTCGCAAATTAGCCTCTTTTATTTTACCTAATTAAAAAGTAATTACATAATAATTAATTCGTCTTAAGTGGATCGAAACCAGTTAGACGGCGAGAAAGGTCGAATTATCAAAAATGAATTATTATTATTATTATTATGATTTTCGTCTCGATTTAGACGCGAGCCTGATTTTTCTCCAAAGATGGTTACGTACCAATTTTTGATAAGGATGTCTCGAAATTGTGAAATATAATCGTCGCATCGAATGGAAATATTTTACGACCCTCGGTTTCGCGATTAAATTACGAACATTTTTTAAGATACCAATGTTATCTGGGTATTTCGTCTGTTGCGGTTTTTCCATTTTTTCCTTTCCAATCCTAATACGAGGATGATTGTACAGTATGAGATGATTCAGCGAAAAAAAATTTCTCCCAGAGATGTTACCTTCGGCTTCGCGGATTCGTTTGTGAACAGATTTAAGTACGGATTGATTTTTTATTTTCAAACCATCGGTTCAAGGTGCCTTTAAGAATTGAGATCTTGATCGTGTCGTTCTATGAGTGTCACATTGACCGGTAAAAAAAAGGTACTTATCGTAAGAACCCGTATTGGTATTTTTATTATGGTGTGAGAAGTTGAACAACTGGCCAATTTTCGTTTTCAGAAGTCGATCAATTTAAAAGGTCAAGTTAATTCGGTACCTTTATAATTATAATATTTTGTTTAATTTTGTTGAATTGCAAAGAGAAGTCGCAATTTTCCGATTGCTTAGGAAAAATTAATAAAACGAGTCCAACTTTAGGCGAGAAGAAAATTGCCCAATATCGTTTTAATTTGCGTGTTTTTGAAACGCTACTATGTCGATTATTTCATTCACGTAGTTCCTTTCATTAAAAATCAACTTTTGAGAAAAGTGAAAAGTAAATTTTTCTTCCTGAAAAATGACGAGAATTTTTTTTTAGAATTTTTCTTAAGATTTTAAAGAGAAATTTTCAACATAAAGAAATCTGAAGAAAAATATTAAAAAGTGTTTGAAAAAAAAAAAAAAAATTGTAAGAATTTTTTTCAACAAAAAAATCCGAGAATTTTTGCACAACCGAATTTCAAAAATTAGATTTACCCCATGATAAAATTTTGGTTTGAGGAAAATCTCCATTCTGTTGAAGAAAAATTATCTAAGAAGTTTTTCTCGAGAATGAGTTTTTTTCTACCAGGAAAATTATCACCGAGAAAATTTCAGTTCTTACGAAGAATTTTCATGGAAAATATTTTTCTAAATGATTTTTTTTTCAACTTATTGAAGAAATTGAAAACAATTAAAGGAACGTTTTTAAAAGAAAATTTCTCAAAAAATTTAAAGGAAAATGATAGCTCTTATTAAAAAATTATTTTAACGAAAATTCATTTTTATTGAATATCGTTTTGGTTTGGAAAAAAAAATTGTAAAAAATTAGGGTATTTTTTCAGATGTGTTTTTTGAGGATTTATAAAAAATTTTATGTCAGAATTTTTAATAAAAATTCATCTCGTAATATTTTTTAAATGAGAGAATTTCAATTCTCATCAAGAATTTCGGTTGCAGAATTTTTTTTTAAAATACTCGTAATTTTTCCAACAACATTTTTAAATGAAATAATTTTATTCATTTAATGAAGAATTAAAAAAAAGAACAACAACAACAACAATCCAAAGTGCTTGAAAATTTTCCAAGATTTCATAAGGAAAATTTTTGAAAAATACGAAGAATAATTTCATATATTTTATACCTACATACAAAAATTTATTGCACACCATTAAAATAGGTATGATTTTGTAAAAGAAGTAGGATTTTTTGGGATTTAAAAAAAATGAATACCTAAATATTTTATGAAAGGATTTTTTAAAAAGAAACTAGGTATTTATTGAGAACGTTTTCCAAGATTTCATAGGGAAATAAAAAAAAAATTGATGTAAAATTTTGAGATTTTTACAAAAAATGATCTACTTACATTGAAAACAATTTCGTAAAATCGTAGAAAAATGTTTCCATGGAGGAGGATTTTTTAATAGGTTTTTGTGGAAGGGGGGGGGGGTGATTTATGCAAGAAATTTCTCGTCGAAATATTTCTCGATAATTGTTTTTTCCAAAATAATTTTATTCAGCGATGAGATTTTTTTTGGAGTATTTTTTGATGAGAAAATTGCAATTATTGTCATCAATGATTTTTTTCGGATTTAAAAATATATATACCTACCTATTCGACAAAATTTTTTAATAAATATTTTATAATTTTTTTTTCAAAAGAAACTGTTCAAGATGGTTGAGAATGTTTTCCAAGATTTCATAGGGAAATTTTCACAAAAAAAAAATCTGAAGAAAAATACTTGAGATTTTTACAAAAAATTGTCTATACTTACATCGAATATAATTTCGTAAAATCGTAGAAAAATCATTCTATGGAGGAGAATTTTTTAATAAGTTTTTTCAAGGGGGGGGGGGTAAACGAATTTTTCGCCAGAAATTTCTTATCAAAATTTTTCTCAATAATTGTTTTTTTCAAAATAATTTTATTCAGCGATGAGACTTTTTTGGAGTATTTTTAGATGAGGAAATTTCAATTGTTATCAATGATATTTATGAAGATTTTTTGGACTTGAAAAAATAATATAAATTTTCTTCAACAAAATTTTTTAATAATTTTTTATGAGAGAAGTTTGTAAAATGAGCTATTCAAGATTATTGAGAATGTTTTCCAAGATTTTATAGGGAAATTTTAAACAAAAAAAATCTGAAGAAAAATTTGAGATTTTTACAAAAAAATATCTATCAACATATTGAATGTAATTTCATAAAATTGATCGTAAAAAATCTATCAATTGAGGGTCAGTCCTCGGACCACTACTTTGGAATTTATATATTAACGAACTTTTGAATATTAAAATTATTGGAAACATGATCATCTTGGCATACGCTGACGATATCATTATTATTACTTGGTATAATGACACAAACATGTTGAAACAAAACACCGAACTTGTTTTACAAAGTGTTAATGTTTGGTTACAAAATTATGAACTTGAACTTTGTCTCAAAAAATGCGTTTATACAATATTCTCTGCACGGAGAAGATTTGATATCCCTAAAATAAAAATACAGAATCATGAAATTGAATATGTCACATCATTTAAATACCTTGGTGTAATGGTTAATAACAAACTACAATGGAAAGAACACTTTGAATATATTTATAAGAAATCTGTAAAATCCGTCCTACTCCTAAAAAGAATCTGTGCAAATACTTGGGGTCAATCCACTTGGGCCAGACGAATTATGTTTAAATCCATTATTGACACCAACTATAAATATTGCTCTTCTGTCTTTTTACATCAATTATATAAACCTAAAAAGAACTTTGACTCTATCTGTCGTATTCAACGTCTCTATGCAATAAATATTGCTAACCTATACAAGACTACATCTCATGATGCATCCATTATACTAGCTAAGATTTATCCTCTTCACTGTGAGATCTTAATCAGAAATCTTCTATATTTTTCCAAACGTAAACTTCCTTTATCCTGTGTTATTATTAATGCCTTTAAAACAAAATTTGGACTTGATCTTCCTATTATTAAATTTAGAATAACCAGAAGATATACCGATTACTTTGATATTGAATATACTTCAAACAATGAAATGTTTAAATTTGTGGATAAACCCAGGAGGACTGCAGTGGAGATTCTCCAAGACTGGTGCTTGGATAAAATCTGGCAGCCCTCTTGGAACTTGTCCACAAATGGTCCTTCAACAAAGAGGTTAATACCAAATATTAAAACCTGGTTAAAATCCGATACAGAATTAAACTATCATACAGCACAAATCTTTAGCAACCATGGGAACTTCTCAGAATTTAGATTTTCCAAACTTCAAAAAGCATCATCACCACTGTGTAGATGTACCGTATTATTTAATGAACAGCAATTAGAAACATCCACTCATCTTTTATTTGATTGTCCATATAATTATGATCTACGTAATAAATATAAAGACACAATAGATTTTAATAATCCTGAAACCTACTACAGTAAGTATTTCCTTAGTTTATCGAGGGAAATTATGGAGAGGCAATACACACGATATGGTTTTCCATAGTAAGTAATACTGACATCATATTTTCACAAATACTCAAACTTTTACCCGATTAGCATTCTATACCCGCGTTGAGTTTATCTCACTTATGTCGTCATTGTACATATTATAATTATCATGTAAGTATAAAAATGTTTCCATTAATTTCCACTTTGGTTTATTCTAATTCCTTCTGGATATTAAATGATTTTGGTTAATTTTGGCAAAACGACGGCATCTTTCTGTATATATTTGAAAAAAAAAAAAAAAAAAAAAAAACTTGGCGTATGATTTAAAATCTTAGGTTCTTAAAAATGTCTTTTTCGACCTCTAAATTATATAAACACATTGTAGAAGCCGTTGGAATCAATGTGTTTTCTAAATTAAGCTATGATGATTATATATTCGGAGATTTTTCTCCTTGAAACTGAGCTTAAAAAAAAAAAAAAAAAAAAAATTTTATCAATTTTATTTTTGTTGTTGAAATCCATTGGTTTTTTCTTTTTTCCACTTTTTTAAAAATTTTATTCATTTGTTTTTTGTTTGAAAAAAAATTGGTCGAAAACAAGTATCGATTTTGGTCAAAAGAAATTATCAAAATCGATTTTAGTCGAGGCAAATAAAATTTTTTGATTTCAGTGAAATTTTGCCAAAATTTTTGAAAAGTTGTATTAAATTGTTACCCAAAAATTTCCACCCCTCCAAACACTGATCAAATATCTTATCTGATGTCTATAGTACATAATCTTTTTTTTTTTTTTTTTGAGTAGGTAATTAATTTGATCAAGACAAAGCCCAAATTCATTTAGGTAAAATTACAATTTATTGAACTTCAAATTGATTATTAATTTTTCTTTAAAAAGGAATGAAAATCAAGCATATTTTTGAATAATCAATTTTACCTAAAAAATGAACCAATGTTTTAAAATTATTAAAGGTGATGTTTTGATTTAGATCCAAAAATGCTTCCATTTTTCTTATAAATTTAAAAATTTTGTTCCAAAAATTTTTTTTGAAATTTTTTTCAGTATTTAAAATAAAACTCCACTTTTAAGTAGGTAAAAGTAAGTGAATAATTTTTTGAAAATATTTACCACAACAAAATTATCACGTACCTACCTAATCGTTTTTAAAAAAATAATTTATACGTATCGAATAAGATTTCCTTGTGTACTTAAACGTATCTCGAAAAATAAGAATTTTTCCTTGATATATTAATTTTTCATATTCGTATTACCTACATCGAAAATAATATCGTTCTACTACTTCCACGTGCAAAATAAAGAGTATCACGTTATATATATGTGCACCGAAAATTGCAATTTTATTGAAATTTCCGCCTCGTAAATTGGTCCGAAAATCAAGGCTAATTAACTTTTCAATCGTAAAATGGCCAAAGTTGACGATAAAGTTGAAAAATTTATGAAAATCAGAGGTAAAATTTGATCAACAATGACGATCGTATTTTCTAAAAACGTACGTTATTCTTATGCAATATTCGGTACGATTTATTGCTCGAAAATTATAAAAGAAGGTTGTACCGTTAATAACGTATTTTTTGCGACGAATCGAAGTTGGTTAAAATATTGTTGAGGATTTTTTTTTGAGAAATTTTTTTTACATAGAAAATAACTCAATTTAAAAATGTAAAAGTAATTTTTTTTTGATTTGCTCAAAAAAATTATTTTACCTATTTTTCACGTTTAAAGAAAATTCCAAAAATTCATATCACGAATAATATGAAAAATTATGTAATTTTTTCTCTAGCAAACTCACGTCTAATTTACCTACAAAAAAAAATAATTTATGAAAAAAAAGTAATAAATTTTATAAATACCTCAAATTCGACGAAAAACCAATTCAAAAAAAAACAATTATAATAAAAAAAAATGAGAAAAAACACTAAAAAATATTCACTCGAACACAGAATCGATTTCCAATCACATTACATAACGCGAACGGTCAAACGACGAGATTAAAAATGGCAATAGTACCGAATAAAAATGAAAACTTACTTGGTACTTATGATGTTATCAGTTCGAGGTGTTGGTGAAAATTAAGTCTTTTGTAGTAACCGGTCGGCAAGTGAATTAAATACACATTCGTTGTCCGAGTTTATTAACCGCTTTGGCACAATTGAATCGATTAATTTACAACCAATTAATGGTACATAATTAATTAAAAAGTTAACGCCGCGCACAGTACAAGGTGGTTGGAAAATTTTACTACGAAAGGTAAATACTGAATGATGCGAGCGAGATGCTGAATGAAATGTTGCGAAGGTTTTCCTGTTTTCGAATGCTCTTTTTTTCTTCATCGAAAACTCGAAACGAATAAAAACCAGAAGGGTGATTAATACTCTTTTTTTCTTTTTAGTTTATATGGGTAATTTCTGTGGTCAGGTGCGTTGATCTTTTCAGTCCGGTCACTTTATTTTATCGGGATTTAGTCAATATCATGGCTAATCCCAAGATGAGTGTGCTGTTTGAAGCGAATGACGTGTTTTGTGTTTTTTTTTTTGTTTTCTGCGGGTTGATTCGCACGTACCATTTTATCGAGTAAAGATTATTAAGGTTATGTAGTAGGAGGGCAAGTAATGCCAGAATTTTCCCAAATCGAAATTTTAGGATATAAAAACAGGATTTGCAATTTTCTCATCTTTGCTGCACTTAATTTATCAACTGAATTTTATGACGTGTAAACATAATTATTTTTAGAAATTTTGGAAAAAATACCCAATTATTATTTTCTTGATTTTTTCATGCATTTTCAAATTTTGGCACTAAGTAAGTCTTAGTAGGTACATATTATTTTTTTGAAAAATATAAAAATAAACTTTGTGTTGATCACTGACCCGCATTAATTAAATAATCCACATTTTCAAACCAAAGTTGAAACAATAAACCTTCAATACCTTTTTGAAAAATATAAATCCTTGAAATTATTTTGAAAGAAGTTGGCATGAGCCATCCCAAAACCACCTACACAAATACAAGCCATGTAAGTAGGTAAAAAGGCAATGTAATATATTTTACTAGGAGCTGACGGCCGATGCTAATTTTTAAGTATCTTTTTTGACGATAATTCGGGAAATATGCGTCGAATCGAAATTCTGACACCCATAGATGAAAGAAAATCTTCCCCTCTACAATTTTCGTTCTTATTAATTTTCACGAAAAACGCTTTGTTTTCCCGGAAAATAGGAAAAATGTGAAAATTTGCATATCCAAGAAAACAATTTTTCGACGATAACTCGAGGAATATTCGTCGAATCGAAATTTTAAACGATTAAAGAACGAAAGAGAATAATTTTTTTCTCTACAATTTTGGTTCTTATTAATTTTCACGAAAAACGCTTCGTTACCCCGGAAAATATAGGAAAATTTGAAAATTCACATGCCTATCCGCAAATATACTTGGTTTTTCGACGATAACTCGAGAAATATTCGTATAATCGAAATTTTTACTACATGAAGCGGCACAAAATTTTTCGCTCTATAATTTTGGTCCTTATCAATTTTCACGAAAAACGCCTCGTTTGCCAGGAAAATGGAAAAATGTGAAAATTTCGTATATTTGTGAAAACAGACAATTCGACAATATAACTCGAGAAAATCGTCGAATCGAAATTTTTGACTGTACTAAAATGAAAGGAAATGTTTTGCTCTATAGTTTTAGTTCTCGTCAATTTTCACGAAAAACACTTCCTCGATCGGAAAAATAGTAGGAAAATGTGAAAATTCACATTTCCGCGAAAATGTTTTTTTGACGATAATTCAAAAAATATTCATTTAATCGAAATTTTGACTGCACGAAGTGAAACAAAATTTTCCGCTCTACAATTTAGGTTCTTATCGATTTTCACAAAAAACGCTTTGTTTTCCTGGAAAATAGGAAAATGTGAAAATTCGCGTATCCAAGAAAACAATTTTTCAACGATAACTCGAGGATTATTCGTCGAATCGAAATTCTAACGATTCATAGACGAAAGGAAATTTTTAATTTTTTAATTTTTTGGTTCTCATCAATTTTTGCGAAAAACCCTTCGTTTGCCCAGAAAATGTACATTCAAGTTGATTGAGTCAGCCGTCTACCTTGAGGTTGTCAAATCTAGTTTCATGGCTTGTAGATTTTCTAGAAATGGATTTACAAAAAAATTTCTCAAGTAAAAATAGATTCTTGAATTGTTTTGGATTGGATTTTGTTGGAAAACAAATTGTTTAAGATTTCAAAAACAACTTTGTATGAAATTATTTTTCTTGAAAAATTTCAAAATTGATAGTTTAAAACTGTGTTAAATAACTTCTTAAAAAAATGTATTTGAAAATGAATTGAAAGTTTTTTTTTACCATTTTTTGTTGGAATTCTAAAACATTTTTGAGTGGAAACAAGTCTTTTAATTGTTTATGATTTTATTATCTACAGTTTTTTTTTTTGAATGTTAAAAACAAATTTTTAGGGATATTTTGGGTTAAAAAAAAAAAAAAACTTGGGTGCCTACTATTTTTTTCCAATTTTGAATTCCTTATTTACTGTTTAAAAATTATAAATTAAAAAACTTGGAATTTCCTAAAAATGATTTTGCTGAAATTTTGAAAAAATGGAAATATTTTTGTAATAATTGTTTTGAATTTCGTTTTATTTTATTTTTTTAAGTTTATTGAAATTTTATTAAGTTTGAAAAGTTTTATCCGATTTTCTTTAGGTCTGAAAAATTTTCAATTCCCTATTTTTTAATTTTTATGCTTATTTTCTTGATTTTATTGAAAAAGAAATGTTTTAATTTTTTTTTTGAGTTACTTAGTTGAAATGAATTTTTCAAAATTTTCTGGAGTGAAATTTTTTTTAGATGTTTTATATGTATTTTGTTTGCAAAATGATTTTTTGAAAGTGTTATTTAGAATAACTTTCCTTCAATTTCGCTAAAAGAAATGGAAATTTCACTCACTTATTTACTTACTCAATTGAGATAGGTAATTATTTTTTAAAGCAAGAATTTTTTTAAGTTAGGAAATTATTGAATTCATTTTTCTAAAAATTTTTAAAATAGACACATATTTTTGAATTGCTTTGAATCTCGTTGCAAAATTTTTCACAATTTTGTTGAAAATATCTACCTACCTATAATAATTTTAATTTTGTTGAAAATTAGGTACTTTTTTTTTGAAAAACGATTTTTTAACATAAAAATCTTGTTCAGTAAAAAATTATGAATTTCATAAAATTATTTTTGTTTTGAATTTTGTTGAAAATAATAATTATTTTTTGAATAATGTGGAAGAAAAGTTTTAAAAAGCAATTTAAAAAAATTTTTATAAAAAAAATTTTGTCCAACAACAAAAATGCGTTTCATGATTCTGTCGAGCATTTTTTAATTTTTGAATTTGTTAAAATTATTTTCCTGAAATGTTATTTAATCAGTTTTTTAAATTTTATTTTAAAATGATGTCTAAAAAAAATGATAGCATTTTTTTAATTCGCTGAAGATTAGAAGTTTTTTTCTCTCAAAATTACAGAAAGTTTTTCTCCACAAAATTTGAGAGATTTTTTTACCTCTGAAAAATTAGGAAAATACATTACAAAAAGTATGTAAAAAAATTTTCCACTAAAAAAAATTTAGATTTTTTTTCTGAAAATCAAAAAATGGGTAGCTGAACCTAGGTACCTAAAAAATTTTATCAACAAAAATAAGAAATACTCGTATCTTTTCTTTAAAAAAAAGTTGGTGCCCAAATACTCGTAATGCATATATTAGTTTCTTTCAAAAACAAGAAATATTTTTCCCACAGTAAAATTCAGGGATTTTCTTTCTGTAAAACAAGTTTTTTTCTGCAGAAATATGAAGACGTTTTTCATCAAAAATTCAAAAAAGAAGTTTTTTTCTTTCTTAAAAACAACGTTTTTTTCTGCAACAAAATTGAAAAATTTTCAACTCCAAAATTTTTTGGAGATTTTTCTTCATCAGAATTTGAGAAATATTTTTTCTATACCAACTCCTCCTATACTTATTTGAAAACTTGAGGCAAAAAATTAAGATTTTTTTCCTAAAAAATATAATTATTTTTTCTTCAATTAACAGAGATGTTTTTCTGCAACAAAATGAAGAAATTTTCTGCTCCAAAAAATTTCGAGATTTTTTTCTTCAAAAGTTTGAAATGTTTCTTTTTTAAGATTGAATTTAAAAAAAAAAAAAGATTTTTTCGCAATAGGTAATGAAAGTGTTTTTCCTGAAAAATGAAAAGAACTAAAAAAATTTCCACTCCAAAAAAGTTTGAAGTTTTCTTTACTTTACTTTACAATATGTTTGAGAAATAATTTTTCAAATCAGATTTTTTTCCAAAAATAAAATAATAGATAGGTATTCTTTGTAAAACAAAATAACGGCGATTTTTATCTGCAACAGAATTGAAAACATTTTCTATTTAAAAAAATTCAGAAATTATAACATTCAGTTTCCTTTCATTATTGCTCAATTTTTTCAATTAAAACATTGAGATTGATATTTTATTACAATAAATTGATACAAATCGAATAAATAATTTAAGTTATTCTTAAGTATCTATCCAAAGATGTACATTTTTGAAATACGAATTTACACTTATTAATAATGAACAAAACCCTGAATTATTGCCCCCCCCCCCCTCCAACAATAAATTTAAGTCATTCCACTACTTATTAAATAATGCTTAATTTTACAAAATAAAATCATCAAGTTCTCCATTCGAAAAGGTTCTCTCCACACAACCATAGTTCTTTCCCAATCATTAATTTATCACCAAACACACGAAAATCGAAACACACTTTCCATTTTACGAGAGATTGCGAGTGAAAATCAATTTTTGAACACCCGCTGCTCGGCATAACTCGGTCATAATTTGTTTGATTCAATTTACATAATGTGGATTATTGTAAATATAATTTATTAAGTTCAAGGTAATTAACCTTTTCCACTTAGACTCGACCTGTGCAACTCCTACATAGGTGTTTTTATTTTCACTGATAAAATTATCAATTGAAATTAATCCGTTCACAATTGAAATTAGGCCGAAGAAATACTTACTATACTTACCTACCGAACTATTGTTGCACTTTATATGTGTCAACTTTGTACGTATGTATTTGTTTTTCGAAACCTCGATTCTTTGAAAACCCAGACTAATTAGGTTCATTTATTTTCGCATTGTTCGCAAGTTGGAAATTTTTTTCGGTACTGTGCGGTTTGTTTATTTATGAATGACTCGGCGGTTTCGGTGATTTTAATAATTTAGCAAGTTTTTTAACTTGGCATAATTTACATAATTTTACAAGTTTAGATATATTATTAGTATATACGAGACTATGAGATCATCTTCCGCAGTAGCATCCGTCATTGGCGTTTTTCTCTATCCACGAAAGGTATTTAGTTACTCTGGTATAAACTCCCGGATATTTAGGTCTGGCGCAGCCATTACCCCAGGACACAACTCCTGCAAAAATTGAAAAAAATTTCCTCGCAATTTGTAAAATTTTACTGTTCCATGTGAAAGTAACCAAATACGACTCGAGTTATAAGGGCATAACTCACCTATGAGTTCGAACCTCTTATCATCTCTGGCAGTCATTAATGGGCCTCCGCTGTCACCCTGTCAAATAATTAGTGCGTAATAATGTACAATGTATGTTCAAGTTACACGTGTTTTTGATATACGAGTAAACTCGATCACCTTATCCGACGATGCAGAAGTACACCTACTCTCATCGCCAGATTTACTACATTGTTGATAAATCTTTATTTTATTAATACGCACCTGACACGAATCTTTCATGCCTTCGTCGTATCCAGCACATAGCATGTTATCGGTGACCATTCCAGAAGGATATCGAGCGACGCATTTTTCATTACTAATTACCGGTACGTCGACCATTCTCAGGATACAAGCTGGTTTACCACCTTCTTCCAGAGTACCCCAGCCTGCTAATTTGGTGTTTCTGCCTTCGTACGTTTCGGTGTCGTCTTTGAACAAAGTGACAAATTTTCGTTTGAAAATTCTCGGCGAATTTGTGAATATTTTTTTAAGTAGATGTGCTGAGGGTGTTCCCAGACTGGTTGCCAATTTTTCAGATTTGGATATAACCGAGTTTAAAACTACCTAACAAAGGACTTCATGTACATAATGGTGCCTGTATTTGTAATTAAAGGTTCTATAGAACTTTAAAAATTTGAATTTTTTTAAACAAATTTTTCTCATGTTTAAATGAAATTTCTTTTTAAAAAAGTTATGGATTAATTTGGAAAAATTTTACTATCTAAATTATTTATACCTAGGCACATGTAAAAAATTTCAAAAAAAAAAAAAAAAAAAAAAAAAAAGATGAAGTACCTAGTTATTGAAGAGAAAATGATTCAACAATTTTCTAGGAACAAATCTAGAGAAAAAAATTGTGTTAACTTTGAAAAAAAAAAACCTAATTATTCGGAAAATTTTTGATAAAAATTAAAATGAAAAACTTGGCTAAAAAACTGAAAAAATTTCGGTAAAAGTGATTATGTATCTAATAGAAATTGAAGAAACTATTTTTTTTTTTTTTTTTAGTTAAAAATAAAAAATGGAGAAATTTTGATCAAGATTTCTAGTACTTAGGAGAAAATTTTGAAAAAAAAATCAAAAATTTACTAAGAAAAAAGCGTTGAAAATTTATGAAAACTATACTGGAAAATTTATGATAAAAAGTTTGGAAAAATCGGTGATCCAAAAAAATTAATTAAAAATCATGGAAGAAAGATTTGAGAAAAAATTTATGAAAATAATCAGAAAAGAAATTTTTATGAAAAAGTGTAGAAAAAAAAATCTAAATAAATTGATCATCAATTTATATGAAAATCAGCTAAAAAAAATTGATACCTAGCCTAATGTTTTAGAAAAATGCTGATAAAAATTATGAGAAAAATTTTGATTTGAACCATGAGAAAAATTTTAATAAAAATCATGAGAAAGTTTTGGTGCATATTACCTATGAGAAAAATGTTGCTAAAAATAATGAAAAAAATTTGGTAAAAATTGTGAGAAACATTTTGATGAAAATTATAAGAAAAATGTTGATAAAAATGATTGGAAAACATTTGAGAGAAACGTGAGAAAAATTTCGATAAACAATCATGAAAAAAATTGTGAGAAAAATTTTGATAAAGCCGATGAAAAATTGATGAGAAAAATTTTGATAAAAAATGGTGAGAAAAATGATGAGGAAAATGTTGATAAAAATGATGAACAAATTTTTCATAAAAACGATGAGAAAAATGATGAGAAAAATATTGAGATAAATTATGAGGAAAATGTTGATAAAAATAATGAGAAAAATTTTGAGAGAAATGATGAGAAAAATTTTGGTGAAAATTACCCATGAGAAAAATTTCGAGAAAAATTACTGAGTAGTAAATATGAGAAAAATGTTGATAAAAATTGATGGAAAAAATTTTAATAAAAATGTTGATAAAAATTATGAGAAAAATTATGAGAGAAATGTGAGAAAAATTTTGATAAAAATAATGAGGAAAATGTTGATAAGAATGATGAGAAAATTTTTTGAGAAATAATGAGAAAAATTTCGATAAAAAGATAAATGAGAAAAATTTTGGTGAAATTACCCATGAGAAAAATTACCAGAAAAATTTCTAGAATGATTTGTTAAAACTTTCGATTTAGAACTATAATAAAATTGGAAAATTTGAAAAAAAAAAGAAAAGTGATGAAAAATTTAAATGAACAGTTCGAAAAAAGTAGAAATTGGTGAAAAGTTTGAAAGTGAATTTCTTTTACAAAAACTTGAAAGAAAAATTTGGCAAAGTTTAGGAAATTTTTTAGAAAAAATAATTACTTGTTGAAAAATTGAGAAAAACTTTGTGAAAACTTTGGGAAAAAAATTTTGCCTGCCTAATTGTTTAAACTTTTAAGAAATATTTTGTAAAAATTGAGAAAGAATTTGGGCAAATTTGAAAAAAAATAATCAACAATTTACTTCGAAAAAAGCTTACTTAGAAAAAGTTTTGATGAAAAATTTGGAAACAAATTCATGTGTTTTACAAAAATTTGGAAATTTTTTTAAAGATAACTTAAAAAATTGATTAAAAATAATAGGACTGAATTGAAAAAATTGGAAATTTTTTTATTGATTAAAAAAATTGAAATGAAAAATTTTGTTAAAAATTAAAACAATAAAAATGATGAAAATTATTGGAAAAATTTGAATGAAAGAAAAGTTTTTAACAAATAGGTAAGTTTCGTTAAAAAGTTTAAAATTACCTACCTAATTTATTCAACAAAAATTTAGAAAAAGACTTGGAAAAATTATGAAAATTTTTTTATTAGAAATGTGCGTAGAAATTTTTAAAATGAAAAATGGGAAAAAAAATTGGTAAACAATTTAGAAGCTATTTTCGAAGTAAATTATTGTTGATTATTTTTTTTCAAATTTGTCCAAATTCTTTTTTAACTTAAAAAAATATATTTCTTCAGAGTTTTAATGATTGGGTGATAAGTTTTTCACAAAATTTTCCTCGATCTTTCAACAAAATTTTTTCTATATATTATTTTTTTTTTTAAATTACGGAATAATTTGGATTAGAAATTATTGAAAAAAATTAAATAACAATTCAATTGGAGAAAATCTATTGTAAAAAATATATGAAGATTTTGGAAGAAATAATGATGAAATAAGTATTCGAAAAAAATTAATAATTCACTCACGGCACCTACCTACTTTAAAAAATAATATAATTATTATTATAGAAAATTTTTTATTAAAAGATAGTATACCTAAAAATGAATTTACTTAACAAAAATATGGAATAAATATTTTGAAAAAATTTTATGAAGATTCAAGAAATTAAGAAAAAGTATTTTTTGGAATTTAAAAAAAAAAAAAAAAAATCATAAAGAATATTTGTAGGAAAAACGTTGATGAACAATTTGGAAATTTTTTTATCAAATAATGATTTCGAAAAAATGTTGAAGAATTTTTATTTCAAATCATGAAAAAAATTATGGTAGTTGAAAAATTTGAAGAAAAAAAATAAAGGAACCAACAATTCACTTGTAAGTACTTAAAAAATCTATTTCCACATAACTTTTTCGTTGCTTTCAAAAACTTACACCTATTTTATGTATTTTGAACTCTGTCATATTCAAACCACAAAAAATATCCACCACTCCCAAGACAACCTTACGTCGAAAAATTTGGCTTTTTTGAAAACCTTCGAAGAGTAGGTACTCACCTGTGGGTAAACATATCGGTCTGATCGTATCCGTCATAGGGACTCTATCGTTTAATCTCAAAAGTGCAATATCGTTGTCGAAATTGAAGAAGCTAAAATTCCCAGCGAAGACCCTGAGTACAAAACGAGTCTCTGGTTTTGCAGTCGAATTACATCTATCGTGTTCTCCCAACGTGACTTTGATCATAAACCATAAGAATCTACTTAAGAAACCCAAACACACGAGAGGTAATATTATGGTACAATGTATGGTGAAGAAATTGGATTAAAATACCGTTGTTTACGTACCCCTTGACACAGTGAGCAGCGGTCACCACGTATCTATCGTTGATTAAGGTACCTCCACAATAAAACCTATTAAAGTAAGATAATCGAACCATCCAAGGGAATTCATTCGGCTCGCTAGGTTTGCCTCCAACTATACGCGTGTCTTCGTTCGCAACGCCGCAAGCTGCGATTGAAATTTTCATTAACCGTTAGAATTTTGTAAGTTTTTTAAATAGGTACATCTACGTACGTATTTTTTAAAAATCGAGCTAAAAATAATTTTCCAATATATAGGTTGAACTGACCAAAACGTCGTAAAAGGTGAACACCGAGCGAGCATCGTTTGGTTTTCGATGTTCGAAAATATGCTAATAAAAAACCAGTTCTGGTGGAATTTTACAAACGTTGTAATTTATTATTATTTTATCCGAACCGACGCCGTTGTCGTGCGTTTCGTGTATTAATTTGGTACGGATCTTACGAATAATTATCGGGTTTTTTCATGATTAATTCGTCTTCGAGACGTAGTATTTAACCTACTGGAAATTTAAACGTACTTACTGCATTCGCATATAGAGGCTCGTTCCGAAACTGGCGTATTGGGTGTCGTCGTCGTCGTGCTGAAAGTGTTTTTCAATTTGTCGCCAGCCCATGATAGCACTCCTGCGTTCTGTAACATTGATAAGAGTTTGGGGATTATGAGAGTGTTTCATGAAAGGAAATGCCCATTTTTTTTTTTTATATTCGATACTAATAGTTCATCTATTAATGTAAATGTTTATAAAAAAAATCAGGATGTTAATCTATCGATACGAGTTATGATTCACTGGAAAGTCTGCTGTTTTCAGTGATTTAAACCCAGTCTTCTTATCTCCGATAAGAACGATATTTTGAAATAAACTGTCCCTGGAATTTAGAAATTACGTAAATGTGCGTACATGTAGGTACTCAAAATGGTTTATGTGCGTTCATATTGGGAAAACTAAATTGAGTTTTTTCACTCTAAAAAAATTTAGATTTCTTTACTTGAAATTTTTACTCTAAAAAATTAAGATTTTTTTCCAACTCAAAAAATTGAAATTTTTTACTCAATAAAGTTGATAATTTATTTTACTCGAGAATTTCGAATTTTTTCACTCAAAAATTGAGTTTTTTACTTTAAAAAATTGAGTATTTTTACACTAAAAATTAACATTTTTTTACTCTAAAAAATTAAGTTTTTTCTCCAAAAAAATGAGATTTTTTCACTCAAAAAAGTTGATATTTTATTTTACTCAAAAACTTTAGATTTATTTACTCTAAAAAATTGAGATTTTTTTTTACTCAAAAAATTGAGTTTTTTACTCTAAAAAATTGATATTTTCAATCTAAAATTGAGATTTCTTAACTCAGAAAATGGTATTTTTTTCTCGAAAAATTAAGATATTTTTTACTCAAAAAAATCAATTATTCAACTCAAAAAAATAGTTTTTTACACTAAAAAATTGAGCTTTTTTCCTTAAAAAATTGATATTTTATTTTACTCAAAAAATTGAGGTTACTTTTTACTCAAAAAATGATTTTTTTTCATTCAAAAAATTGAGTTATTTTTACTCAAGAAAGTTGTGTTTTTCAAACTCTAAAAATTGAGTTTTTTACTCTACCCGAGCGGCACACTCGATCGATAATATCGGAAGATGTAACGTATCGATAAAAAATCGTTTGAAAATCTATAGATGTTCTCACGATATTATAAAGATTTATCGGTACAACTTCATAGGCAAAAAATCTAAAAACTATCGAATTCGATATTATTAAGATTTTATGACGATATTCGTCAACGATACTATCGACAAAGAATATTAAATTTATCGATTCCGATTTTCCACCGATTTTGTGCAGATATTTGAAACTGCATTATCGACAAAGAATATTAAATTTATCGAATTCGATTTTTTAACGATTTTGTAAAGATATTTAAAACTATATTATCGACAGATTATATGAAATTTCTCGACTTCGATATTTTACCGATTTTTTGACGACATTTGAAACTATATTATCGACAGATTATATTAAATTTATCGAATCCGATTTTTTACCGATTTTGTAAAGATATTTGAAACTATATTATCGACACATAATATGCAATTTCTCGATTTCGATTTTTTAACGATTTTGTGACGATATTTGAAACTATATTATCGACAAATAATCTGAAATTTCTCGAATTCGATTTTTTAACGATTTTGTGAAGATATTTAAAACTTTATTATCGACACGTAATCTGAAATTTCTCGAATTCGATTTTTCAACGATTTTATGACGATATTTGAAACTATATTATCGACACGTGATATGAAATTCCTCGAATTCGATTTTTCAACGATTTTGTGGCGATATTTGAAACTACATTATCGACAAATAATCTGAAATTTGTCGAACGATTTTTCAACGATTTTGTGACGATATTTGAAATTATTTCCAAATTGGTGAAAATTTTTCTAAGTCCAACACGTCTGGAAGTACTAAACTGCCTATTATAAGCGTTTTATTGCTAATTTCTCAACGATAAGGTATGGCATAGTAGTTAAGGAAGAGGATTACCATGCAGGAGGTAGAAGGTTCAAGCCCCACGGGTGGCAGATTTTTTATAATTTTTTTTGACTTTTTCTGAAATGATCCTCTTACCGTAACATGAATAATGTGTTAAGGCATAGTTTAATGTATTAATTATGCTAATTAATGATTTTTAATTATAGAAAGAAGCTAGTAAAAGAAGAAAAATCGGAATAAAAAATCGATAAAAAATCGACAGAATATCGAATTCTATAAAGTGTCGCGAAAGTTCCGCCTAAATCGTGAAATTATCTTTCGATATTATAGATATATTATCGATAAAATATCTTACTATAATCTCGAAATTTTTGCTAACTATAATTCGTCGATAATCTATCTATATATCGAAAGATAATTTCACGATTTATGCGGAACTAACGCGACACTTTATCGAATTCGATATTCTGTCGATTTTTTATTTCAATAATTTGTCGAGTGTGCTGCTCGGGTAAAAAATGAGTTTTTTTACTCTAAAAATTGAGTTTTCTTACTCAAAAAATTGAGTTTTTATTCTCTAAAATATTGAGATTTTTATTTTTTTTTTCAACTCTGAAAATTCATATTTTTTACCCAAAAAAGTTGATATTTTATTTTATTTATAAATTTTAGATTTAGGTATTTACTCTAAAAAAATTGAGGACCTTTTTTACTCAAAAGTTGAATTTTTTTATCAAAAAATTGAGTTTTTTACTGTAAAAATTGAGATTTTTCAACTCAAAAAAACGAGGTGTTTTTTCCCTCGAAAAATTGAGATATTTTTTACTCAAAAAAATTGAATTTCTTACTCAAAAAATTGAATTTCTTACTCAAAAAATTGAATTTCTTACTCAAAAAATTGAATTTCTTCAACTTAAAAAATAAGTTGTTTTTACACTTAAAAATTGGTATTTTATTTTACTCAAAAAATTGAGGTTGCTTTTTACTCAAAAAATGATTTTTTTTTCATTCAAAAAATTGAGTTTTTGTACTCAAGAAAATTGATTTTTTTAACTCAAAAAATTGAGATTGCGGTTTTTAGTCAGAAAATGAATTGTTTTCACTCAGAACATTGAGTTTTTTTTACTCGAAAAATTGAGTTTTTGTTCTCTGAAAAATTAAGATTTTTATTTACTTCAACTCAAAAAAATTGAGGTTTTTTTCTCAAAAAAGTTAATATTTTATTTTACTTGAA
This sequence comes from Balanococcus diminutus, assembly GCA_959613365.1. Taxonomy (NCBI): domain Eukaryota; kingdom Metazoa; phylum Arthropoda; class Insecta; order Hemiptera; family Pseudococcidae; genus Balanococcus; species Balanococcus diminutus. The sequence continues at coordinate 26,402,202 of OY390718.1, forward strand.
AGTTTTAGATTTTTTTACTCTATAGAATTGAGATTTTTTACTCAAATAATTGAGCTTTTTTTACTCAAAAAATTAAGATTGTTTTTTACTCAGAAAAATTGAATTTTTTCACCAAAAAAAAATAGATTATTTTCACTAAAAAATGAGATTTTTTTTTCTTCAAAAAATTGAACGTATTTTTTTCATGTTAAACAAAAAATCAACTTTTTCTTTACAAAAGTTAAAAAAGTGGAAGGTTTCTTCCAAAAAATTAAGAAATTTTTCAACTTCCTTTTCTTTGGCTTAAAAAAATATTAAAATATTCTTTTAGGTACCTCAAGAAAATTTAAAATAATTTTTCTTCAAAAGAATTAAGTGAGTTGTTTTTTTCTCTCCAACAATTAATTAATAAATATTTTTGCTCCAAAAAATTTTTTTTTTTAAATTTCTCCAAAAAAAGTAGATTTAGCTTGTAGCTGGAGCATCAGAGCTGCTGCTAAGTTGATCCTCCTGCGAACTTTGTTTTTTTGTGCCCAATCAAAACCAAATTTAAAAAAAATACTTTCATACTTAACTTTAAAAAAAAAATGAAAAATAAAAAATTGTTTTCAAACAAAAATGTTGAAAAAATCTGTAAAACTGTAAAAAAAAATGAATAGTTTTCAAAACGAATTGGAAATTTCAAGATTTCGCCACTCTAATTTTCAGACTTTGACCGTTCCTGAAATACCCATGTTTAAAATACAGGTACTATGCCTACCTAAATTATCTTCAATATTTTTAAAAACTGTATACTAACTTATTTTCCGAATTATAATATGTATTTTCAATTAAATAAAAAAAAAAATGAAAAAATAGGTATAAATTTCTAGACAAAAGATATTACAATATACCAAGTATTATCTTAAAAAAAAAAATTAAATTAAAAAAATCTGTCATCTACCTAAGTACACTTATGTTTACTTCCATTTCTTCTAAAAATAAAATTTTACTTATTTTTAATTTTAAAGACATAGGCAAGTAAGCAGGCATATATCTGTACTAATTTTTACCTAGTTTAACTTAAAATAACACGAATCCGGCAGTTTTGATTTTTTTCGCGAGATAATACCTAACGTAACATAAAACCGGTGAAATTGATTCGGTTCTCGATAAGTATATAAAATGACAAACAGACTGGCAAAAACTTTCGTCAACTCGATACGGTCTGTGATAAAAAATACACTTATGGTAACACGTTCGTACGTATAATAATACACTATAATTATTTATCAAACAAATCACATCATCTCAAGAGTGTGTACATAGTACTCGAACGATACAAAAGACGTAGGTAATCGTCGGTTGAACTCACGCAATGCACACACGGAAAGCAAATCGCCGGCTTATGAATGGATCACAGAGGATATCGATATCCTTTGAATGGTCGAATATTGCCGAAAAACCGAAACCTCCGTACGTAGGTAATATTTAATAGTGCAAAAAAAAACATACTATCACTTACTGTTATCGATAAATTGTGCAGAAACACAATACAACACGTGCCGGCCACGGTTATACAAGCGAACTTAATAGACGACAATGACATTTTAATGAGAACAGACGCCGTTTTACACTGGACGCTGGAGAATGTTTTTTTTTTCTACGAGAAACCAGTTCCTGCCTGGTGGATGGTTGCGTATTCGATAGGCTATTCCTTATACACGCAAATTCTCGTACAGCTAAGAAATCTCATCGCGAACGAGAGAACGACAATGAACTCGACGGGCTGTAGGTCTTCAAACTTTCTATTAACGAGCCTTACTAATTTGTCTGCTGGTGATAATACCATTTTAAATGTGATTTGTCGTAATTATAGCTCTCGATTCGATTTTCTTCACCTTCTTTTGTCATACTCGTCAAATGACATTATGCCAGATAAAGATTACCTACTAATTTTGCCTGGATCGATTAAGGCGTTCAAAAGCCTAAAACTAGTATTTGGTCGTTTTGAAGGATGTAGGAGGTTTGAATTAGGAATTAGGGCTTCGGTTATCGCGTATTCGGTTCACGAGGTCGTAAAATATGCCTAAAGACCGTTTGTAAATTCATTATTCGTCGAGCAACCGCCGGATGTACGTAAAGATATTCGCTTCGTATTTGTACTAAAATGCAATAGGAGAATATTAAATATTCGAATACCAAGATTTGAGGAAGTTCCATGTAATTTTTTTTTTTTTTTTTTTGTCCATCGACTTCAATAAGTACACACACAAAAATACAATTTTAATTCGTTACGATTCGATTAAAAATATCACAAAAGCACCCAACATCTCTCGACAATATCGACAACACATAATTTACCCAATGACTAGAATGACGATAATCTACAATTAATTTTAAAATAAATCGATCGCCTTGTTTGCGGTTGCTTTGTTTGCAAGTTTTACCAGTCGTAAAAGACGACTTCGACGATAACCAGTTTTCCACTGTAAAGTGCATCTTGTATTCGTACTTGAGCTGCGATTCTCTTTCTTTCGCTCTTGCTCTCCTCCGGTCATCGCGTCACCTCGTGTCGCGTACACGATCTCCGATCGAGACGGAGCTGGAGAGATTTACCGTCGTTGATGGCATTGTTGTGTTTGATCCGCGATTTAATTGACGCATAAACACGTATCTCGCATGTTTCTTTTTACCCAGTCCAGGTATCGGTTTACTCTGGTGTAGACTCCTGGATATCCTGGTCTGCCGCAGCCGACGCCCCAAGAAACGATACCTGTAATGAGACGAACGTGCTTGGAATTAGATGGGATGGAAGATGAGTTTGGGCCAATTTTTTTTGGGTCGATTGGGTTATTTTGTACCCCTTTAGGAGGCTTGAACCTCTAGGTATCCAGTGAGGGGCTGGGCAATTTGTTATGCACAAAAAATAATGATTAAATAAAAAATAGTTGGACCATCTTGGCGAAATTTGATAGAAATTAAAATGCTGTAATTTCTAAATTTTTACAAATTTTTGAAATGGAATCGATTTTTAAAGCGAAATCTTCAAAAAAATTAAAAATTAAAAGAAATTTTACAATTTTTAGAGATTTTTCAATTTTAAAAAATTGGAAATTTTTATTCAATTTCATTATATTTTTGAAGTTCTGTTTGATCAAATTTTTATATTTTTCAATTTAAAATCTATTACGACTTCTAAATTGCAATAAATGTTTGAAGCTGAATCGACTTTTTTTAAACGCCATATACGTACAGCAACTAAGGCTGGGGGGGCGTGAATCGACTTTCAAAACTCAGTTAAATTTTCAAAACTTTTTCATAAGATCAATTTTCAAAGTTTGATGAATATTTACAGTTTTCCAAAATAGTAACATTTCAAAAATTTTGTCATTTCTAAATTTTAATAAATTTTTGAAGTTTCATTCACTTTAAAACATCGAATAGATTTTCAAAAAATTTTAAAGTTCAATTTTCAAAATTTAGTAGTTTGTACCTAATCACATTTTTCAGAATTTTTTTAGATTAAAAATTTAGTAATTTTTAAATTTGAAAACTTTCAAAATTTGGCCAAGTTATCAAAAAAGTTACAAAAATGCTACAAGGTAAATTTTCAAAGTTCGACAATTTTTTACAATTTTCTAAAATTTCACCATTTCAAAAGTTTTGTAAATTCTAAATTTTGATTTTTCAAAGTTTGAACTTTTTTAAAAATTTAATTGAATTCTCAAAAAAAAAAAGAAGATGGAGAAGAAGTTACTCGAGTAGATTTAAAAAAGTTGATAGCTTTTTACAATTTAACAGAATTTTAAATTGAGTACATTTTAGATTCTAATAATTTTTTTTTAAATTTTCTTAAATTTTATTCACTTTCAAAAATCGGCTCAAGTTTAAAAAAAAATTAAATTATCAATTTTCAAAATTTAGTAGATTTTAACGAATTCTGATAATTTTAAATAAATTTTTACAATTTGAATAATTTTAAAATTTGGCCAAGTTTTTAAAAAAGTTCCAAAAAATGTCAAAAAGTAAATTTTCAAAGTTTGACAATTTTTCACAATTTTCTAACATTTTTTTCAAAAATTTTGTAATTTCTAAATTTAAATTTTTTGAAGTTTGAACTTCTTTCAAAATTTAGTTGAATTCTCAAAAAAAGAAAGAAGAAGAATAGGTAAGTACTCGAGTTGATTTAAAAAATTTGATAGCTTTTTATAATTTTACAAAATTTTTAAGTTAAGAAATTTGGTTAATATTCAAAATTGGTGCATTCATGAATCTAATCATTTTTTAGTTCGATAATTTCTTTCAAATTTTAATAAATGTTCAAGATTATTTTCACTTTTTAAAAATCGGCTCAAATTTCAAAAAACTTAAAATTTTAAATTTTCAAAATTTAATAGATTTTAATCATTTTTAGAATTTTTAAATTTTAATAAGTTTTTGTAAACTATTTCTAAATTTTGCCAAGTTTTCAAAAAATGTTAGAAGATGAATTTTAAAATTTTCTAAAATTTTAACATTTCAAAAATTTTGTAATTTCTGATTTTCAATTTTTTGAAGTTTAAACATTTTTCAAAATTTTGTTCAATTCTCAGGAAAAAAAGGAAGAAGAAATTACTCGAGTTTATTTTAAAAATTTGATAGCTTATTACAATTTTAAAAATCTGATAATTTTTTTCTAATTTTAATAAATTTTCAACTTTATTAATTCATTTTCAAAAATTGGCTCAAGTTTCAAAAAATTTTTAGTTAATTATCAAAAAAAAAGCAAAAAAAAAACAAACAAACAAACAAAAGGAAAAAACACGAAGAAGAGAAATTAGTCAAATTGATTTAAATTATAGCTTTTTACAATTTCACAGAATTTTTCAAATTAAGAAATTTGGTACATTCAGAATTTGATAATTTTTTTCTTATTTAAATGAATTTTCATGTTTAATCCACTTGTCAAAAATCGGCTCAAGTTTCAAAAAAATTTAAATTCTCAATTTTCAAAATGTGATAGTTTTTTTTATTTTTCCAGAATTTATCAATTTTTGAGGAATTTGTCATAAATTCCAAAGTTGAGACATAACTTTTAAATTTCAGTAAATTTTCAAAGTAGGTATGAATCTCCTTTCAAAATTTAGTTAAAATTATCAAAACACATAAATAAAAAAAATTGATGGCTTTTTACAATTTATTTTCCAGAATTTTTCTATTTAATTTTTTTTTTTAATTTCAAAAAGTTTATTGAAGTTTATCTCATTTTCAGAATAATTTTTGTCTAAATTTTGAAATGTCAATTTTCAAAGTTTACAATTTTTCAAAAATTTGGCAAGATATAATTTTTTATTTTAGGTAAGTATAATATTTTTTAAAAGACTGATTCATTTTCAGAATTGAGCCAAATTTTCAAAAAAATTTAAAAAGATAATTTTTACTACATATGTGTGGAATTTTACAAGTCATAAAAAATTTTCAATTAAAAAATTTGGCAAAAATTTAAAATTTGCTCATTTTTTGCTTTATTAAATTTTTGAAATTTGATCCACTATTAAAATTCGATTGAATTTTCAAAAAAAAAAATATATATATATATATATATATTACTTGTAGTCATTTTAAAAATGAATGGATTTTTAGCCTTCGTAGAATAAATTTCAAAACTTTCCTAAACGATTCGAAAGAGATCAAAACTTTTAAAAACCTTGAAGAAAATCTCCATATTTCTTCCATGAGCCATGACCCATTCTAATGTTCGCATAAAATCGAGTTTGACGAAATGTACCTGCGTGGAAGATGAGTCACTGCGATTTGCGATAATAATAAAATTGATAAATAAATTTATCATGTTTTTAAAATTTACGTTTGTGCGTACAGGGAATGGATACAAGATATGTTCCTGCGTACGTGGTTTATGAGAAATGCGAAGTTTAATGCTTCGTAAAGAAGACAAGAATTGATTTCACATAAAACAATTTGATATTATAAAATATACTCGGTGATTACTGCCGAATTTCTTCACGTTTTAAAATGTGCCAAATACCTACGTACTTGCCTACTTATTAGCACTTGAGAGAAAATGGACAATTTTACCGTCTTCGTAATTATCTTTTAAAGAGGTAGATATTTATTAGACAAGTATGCGAGAGTAAATCTTACCAACAAGTTCATATTTATCATTTCCTTGGCTACTGACCAATAATGGACCTCCACTATCTCCCTGTCAACACGATAAAAATTAATTAGTAAAAGTATACAGGTATTGATAGTACAAGAGATGAGTTCATTTTTTCAATTTTTTTGTTTACGATTCGAGATGTGTGCACTGTGCAGATGTCCTACATTTGTGTGACCCATGTTGACTTATCTATATTTTATTATACCAAAATATACGAGATTAAACAGTCAATATATGTAATTGGAATCTAATAATTTCACTGAATTTTATAAAATAACGAAGCCCTCTATGCTCTAGATAGATAGGAAAAAAAATCCATCGTACTTGACACGAGTCCTGGATTCCTTTTCCGGCGCATAACATATTAGGAGTGATTCTGGATGGTTTGTATTTACTGCCTCGACACTGGTTCAGAGTTAATATAGGCACTTGTACTTCTTGCACGACTGTTGCTAATGCTCCTCCTTCTGATGTTCGGCCCCAGCCTACTACAGTGCCAGTCATTCCTGAAGGATCTAGGCCTGGAGAAAATGAAAAATGGGTTGAGTGTTTATTTCGAAATAGCGATTGGCCATCTGGAGCCTTCGGTAGGAGTTGGGAATTTTTTCAGAAATTCAAGTTCATTTAAAATTAGTTTAAAATTGTTTTTTTTTTTTTGCTCTCTGAGACATTTAAGTCCATAATTATTATGGAACAATTGAAAAGTTGAAAATATTTGAAATTCGTCAAAACGTTGCAAAATGTGTGGAAATGAAAAATTTAGTAGATCGACTCCTACATAAATAGTCTTGTTTTTACAATTATTGCATTTTCAACCAATTGAATTCATATTTTTTGTAATTTTAAAATTTTTGAAAGAAAAAATTGAAATTTTACTGGATCTTTTCTATTACCTACATTTTTAAAATTGTTAAGGTTTTGAAAATTGACATTCTAAATTTTTTTGAAGTTTTAGCTGAATTTTAAGAGTAGATCAAAAATCAAACATTTATTAAATTTTAGAAATCACCAAATTTTTATTCTACCTTTTTAAATTTAGAACTCCTGGAAAATTATAAAAATTTATCAAACTTTGAAAAATGATTTAAGTTTTAAAATTTATTATTTGAATTTTTATAAAAAACACCAAATTTAAAACCAAAAAATTTGATAATTGTAATTATGTTTCAAATTTTGAAAATTGACCTTGCAAAATTGTCTGAAAATAGAAATAACCACATTTTGAATTTTTAGCAAATTTTTCCAAATTGGAAAAATTCAAATGTTAAATTTTTGCCATTTTTTTTTTAAATTGAAATTTTTTGGAAAATTGTAAAAATCCACACACTTTGAAAAATTACTTTTATTTTAGGTATTTTTAAAAAAAAAAAATTTAATTTTTTTTTTTTGGAAATTTAGCCAAATTTTGATAGTAGGTAGATCAAATTTCAAAAATGTAATCAAATTAAAAAATGATCAAATTTTGACCTATTGCCAAATTCTTTTGAATTTAAAATTTTTGGAAAATTATAAAAATCGATACATTTTAAAAAACGACTGTGTCATTTTTTTTTAAATTTAGCCGAATTTTGATGATGGATCAAATCTCAAAAATTAAATAAAACTCAAAAAATGATCAAAAATTTTAAAGTTTTGACAAATTTTTCAAATTGAATATTTAAACAAAAAATTGAAATTCCACACATTTTTAAAATTGACTAGGGTAAGTATTAATTCTTTTGAAAATTTAGCTTAATTTTAAAGGTGAATCAAATTCTTTAAAAAATTTGAAATAAAAAAATATCCAATTTTGAATTGACAATTTTTTGGAAAATTGTAAAAATTCACAAATTTTGAAAATTGATCTTCCAAAATTCAACTGAATTAAATTCTGAAAGTGGGTTAAACTTCAATAACTTATTAAAATGAAAGAAATTACTAAATTTTGAATTTTTATTAAAAAATTTTGGGAAATTGTAAAAAGCCATCAATTTTTTACTCATTTTGAGGATTAGGGTAAATTTTTAAAGAAGATCACAATTCAAAAATTTACTGAAATTTAATATTATAATTATGACTCGACTTTTGAATTTTTGTTAAATTCCTCAAATTGATAAATTCTGAAAAAAATATAAGAACTTACCTATCATATTTTTAAAATTTACTTTTTTGAAAATCATTTTAAAAGTGGATTGGATACATTTTAAAAATTAAAAATAATGTATCCAAATTTTTACTTTTTATCAAATTTTTATTATTTGTAAAATTTTTAGAAAATTGCAAAAATATACCACACGTTCAAAATTGACTTATATTATTTTTTGTCTCAAAAATTTAACTAAATTTTAAAAATTGATTCAAATGTGCAACTGAAAAAATTACCAAAACTTTTAATTCTAGCCAAATTTTTTATATGGAAGTTTTTAAAATCGACTTGTTTTATGTTCAGCTAAATATCAACATTTAAGAATTATTAGAATTCACAAATTATCAAATTTTGAACTTTATAAAATTATTCAAATTGGTAGGAAATTTCTAAATTTGTAAAAATTCACGTATCAAATTTAGAAATATTTTTATTTTTTATTTTTTATTTATTTATTTTTAATTTAGAATATTACAAAATTGATGAAAATTGTGATTTTTGAAAAATAACAATTTTTTTAAATTGTTGAAAATTATTATTTAAAAAAAATTAACGCTATCTATACTTGCCCATTTTTTCAATAAATAAAACTTCGAATTTTTCAAAAATTTCTTGTGATTGTCGCTCATTAATTTTTTTGAAATTATTAAAAAGTGAGCGTTTTTAAAAACCTCCAGAACGGCTGAAAAATGTAATCAATTCATCGAGAAAATCTTAATTTCGCTGATAAAATTTTCAATCAATAAAGAAGAATTTTCATACAATTTGAAAAATTTTAATAGATCTGGAATTTTTTTGTTGAAAATTTCTGAAGGCTCCAAAATTGCTGAAGAACGTAATATATCGACCCCGAAAGTCTAGATTTTATAGTTATTAAATTTTCAACTACGTAATTATGTTCGTTTTCAATCAATTTAAAAAATTTTTAATTTCTGAAAAAAATTAAAAATTCTACCAGAGGCTCCACAAAGGTTGAAAAACGCAACACATCCATCATGAAAAATTCTCAATCAGTCGATGAATAAATTCCCCCACCCACGACGTTTGTTTTGTTTCCCATCACCTTTGAGATACGAAAACCTCCGGAGTAAATTACAAAATTCCACCAGAGGCTCCCAGAACGTAATAAACCATTTCAAAGCGTGAAATTAAACTCACCATCGGGAGGCAAACACACTGGCCTGACGCTTTTGGAAAATGACACGGGCTTACGTAACTTCAACAACGCTATGTCGTGATTGTAAGAATTCACGTCGAAATGACGATGTCTGACTATTGAAGATACGGCTCTCATCACCGATTCGCTGTCGCTTATCACAGTTTGATCGTGGTCTCCTAAGATGACCCGTATTTTTGATCTTTTCAGTCTGCGTAACAATAAAATATATTATAAATTAGTCTCGTGTCATTGACACCGGCGCTGACACCTTGAAGCGATTCGTTTTTTTAATTGTATTACACGATCCATTGAACCAGATTCGCAGCGTCTGGTACCTGACCTTTTTCACTATTACACTTCGCAAAGTAATTAGCGTTAAATAAGTTGCCTATTTTACTCCTGTTACATCGCTCGATGTTAAATATTTCCGGCGAAACAATTAGGCAATTTTAGCAACACGTTTTCAAGACTTCAAAAAACGAATGCACCTGGGCAGGCGAACCGATTAGGCAAATTATCATACGTCCACGAATACGTACCTTCTAACGCAATGAGCTGCGGTAACCACGTAGTTGTTATTTATGAGCGATGCTCCGCAATGAAATTTACCATCGTAGACGAGTCGAGCCACCCAAGGGTAGCGATTCACGCCCGTTGGCATTCCTCCGACGATTCGAATTTCATTATTTACTAGGCCGCATTCTGTAACAGAATCGTCGTCTGAAAAAATCATTCTCGTTTTTACCCTATTTCATCACTAGTGGATCGTTTTTTTGGCACCGTCGTAAAATTTACTAAGTCCAATATTACATAAATACTTGATATTCAAAATTGGAGGGGAGGGAAGGGTCCAATAGAAATTTTTGTGATAACCAAAATTATTTCTAAGACTTCAAGCTACAACTTTTGTTTGAAAATTTTTTCAATAAGACCCCTTCCCCCACCAGTTATTGATGATACAAGTTCATATCTAAGTCATATTATGCGAAATTGGAGGGGAGGGAAGGGTCCAATCGAAATTTTTGTAATAACTAAAATTATTTTTTAGACTTTAAGCTACAACTTTTATTTGAAATTTATTTTAATTGGACCCCTACCTCCTCCAGTTTTTTATAATATAAGTACATATCCAAGTCATATTATGCAAAATTGGAGGGGATGGGGGGTCCAATAGAAATTTTTGTGATAACCAAAATTATTTCTAAGACTTCAAGCTACAACTTTTGTTTGAAAATTTTTTCAATAAGACCCCTTCCCCCACCAGTTATTGATAATACAAGTTCATATCTAAGTCATATTATGCGAAATTGGAGGGGAGGGAGGGGTCCAATCGAAATTTTTGTAATAACTAAAATTATTTTTTAGACTTTAAGCTACAACTTTTATTTGAAATTTTTTTCAATAAGACCCCTTCCCCCACCAGTTATTGATAATACAAGTTCATATCTAAGTCATATTATGCGAAATTGGATGGGAGGGAGGGGTCCAATCGAAATTTTTGTGATAACTAAAATTATTTTTTAGACTTTAAGCTACAACATTTATTTGAAATTTTTTTTAATTGGACCCCTACCTCCTCCAGTTTTTAATAATATAAGTACATATCCAAGTCATATTATGCAAAATTGGAGGGGATGGGGGGGTCCAATAGAAATTTTTGTGATAACCAAAATTATTTCTAAGACTTCAAGCTACAACTTTTGTTTGAAAATTTTTTCAATAAGACCCCTTCCCCCACCAGTTATTGATAATACAAGTTCATATCTAAGTCATATTATGCGAAATTGGAGGGGATGGAGGGGTCCAATCGAAATTTTTGTAATAACTAAAATTATTTTTTAGACTTTAAGCTACAACTTTTATTTGAAATTTTTTTCAATAAGACCCCTTCCCCCACCAGTTATTGATAATACAAGTTCATATCTAAGTCATATTATGCGAAATTGGATGGGAGGGAGGGGTCCAATCGAAATTTTTGTAATAACCAAAATTATTTTTTAGACTTTAAGCTACAACTTTTATTTGAAATTTTTTTTAATTGGACCCCCTACCTCCTCCAGTTTTTAATAATATAAGTACATATCCAAGTCATATTATGCAAAATTGGAGGGGATGGAGGGGTCCAATCGAAATTTTTGTTATAATCAAAATTATTTCTAGAACCGCAATCTACAACTTTTATTTGAAAACTTTTTCAATTGGCCCCTTCCTTCCTCACTCCTCTAATTTTTAATTGTTATCTTCAAAGTGTTATGTCAAAATCGGTGGCGAAAGAGGGGTCAGATTGAAAAAATTTTCAAACAAAAGTTGTAGGTGAAAGTCTTGGAAATAATTTTGTCCATCACAAAAATTTCGATTGAACCCTTCCCTCCCCTCCAATTTCGCATATGAGTTAAATATGTACTTATATTATCAAAAACTGGTAAAGTTAGGGGTCAAATTGAAAAAATTTTCAAACAAAAGTTGTAGCTGAAAGTCTTAGGAATAAGTTTGATTATTACAAAAATTTCGATTGGACCCCTCCCTTCCCTCCAATTTTGAATATCAAGTATCTCTGTAGAATATAGTAAGTATTGGACTTCGTAAATTTTAAGACGGTGCCAAAAAACAGTACTTCGGTAATCCACTCGTTTTTGATCCTTCATCCCTTCGAATTTCTTTATACTTTTACCTACCACAAGTGCAATTTCCCAAAGGCTCCTTTTCTTCAACGTCCACACTCGGTGCGCCAAATATCTCTTCGAAAAATATCCTACCCGTGCCGTGAGTCTGTTTTCGAGTAGAATTCTGTACAAATAAGAAAATAATAGAGTTATAATGTACGATTGACTAACGTAAGACGGACGTGCGTCGAATATGTACGCATATGTAACTGGAGTAACGAACGCTTGGATTTTATAGAAAGTGAAGTTGCAAGGTCTCGACCACTTTCACATCTGTTTTATGATATTAGGTCGTTGGTCAACAGCTTCCTTAAGATTATCCTGTGTTAGGAGGTTCTAACTATAAGTCTGATTATTAAGCTAGAATTCAAGTTCATTTACGATGCGCATAATCCGAAATTCGTAATTACGATGCCTCGATAAAGAGTAAATAGAAAGCTGCCGACATATATAGAAGACTGAGAGGATTTCCCCGCCGCATATTACAAAATTTACGAGCCGTGCGGTGATTTAATTCTTGTTTTTTGTTGTTATTTTTATCATCGTCGTAACGGCATCTATGAAGTATGAAACCCGTTATTGCATTATTTTTCGTCCGGCTAAAAAATTTGCAAACTGGAATGTTATTTAATCGCTGATCTGCGCGCATCCTTGAGCTAATTAGATTACTGGAATTTTAGGCAATGCGGATTAAAAATACTCTTTGGATAGTTTTGTATTACGGTAAAGCCTGTTTATTGAAGAAGATCTCGGTTTGGGAATTTTTTTAATAACCCACAGAAATTTGATTTTTTTTTTCATAAAGAAAAAGTTATACTTACCTATACCTATTAAATTAAATAATATTTCACTTTTTTAAGAATTTTTTCTTGCTATAATTTTACAAATGTAGAGGCAGAGAGGGTGAAAACCCTATTGGAGCTTCAAACTTTGAAAAAAATGATTTCTCAATTGTCAAGGCTCCATAAGTACGCCTTCATTTTTGGAGATAGATAAATTGTTCTATAACTTTTTTGTTTCTCTCAAAAAGTCACGCATGGAACATGCATTTTCAAAATGGTATTTTGAAATTTTCATGGACTGCTCCTGCCCATCGACAATTGAGCCTTCAATTACCATGCATGGCATGGGGCAATTACGGGCTACGAGACATGGAAATTTCAAAATTGTATCAAGGCAGTACATAAAACCAGTGTAACTTTTTGAGAGCAAAAAAATGTGTGATGTGATGAATTTGCCTATTTTCAAAAATGGAGGAGCTGAGGAGCCAAAAACTTTTCAAATACCAATGTTTAAAGCTTTGTAGTCCCTTCGTTTTCCAACTTGCACAAAAATTTTCTAGAGTAAAACATGTTAATTTTTCTAATTGATGAATTAGGAAAAAAAAAAGAGAAAAATAATGTCTATTTCATGAATTAGGTAGAAAATTCCCCTATTTCTCCTCGATATAGGCAAACTTGATACCTAATACTGAACTCAATATAGTGGACGAATTTTACATAATTATGTAATGGACTGATACCTACTGAAAGTATTAGTAAGTTATCTTTTAATGAATTCATGGTTACACACAAAAAAAAAATATTCTGTCAATTTTTTTCTCAGTCAATTATCTTTTTTCAATTTTTTTGGTAATATTTTGTGATTTTTTATTTTTTGCAGTCAGAGTCTCTTCCCAATATTTTTGGTCAATTTTTACGATTATTTATTATTTTTTTGTCATCGTCGTTTGCTGTCACTTCTGTCAATATTTTTTGATCATCGTTTCTTTTTGTCACCAGAATTTTCTGTCATTTTTTTCTCGGTCAGAGTCACTTTATTTCAATTTTTTAAATAACTTTTTTGTGTTTTCTTTTGACAGCGTTTTTTTGGTCATAGTTTTTTTTTTAAATTTTACCAACGTAATTTTTTCAGAATTAGGAACTGTTTATTCGAGTTATTTGTTGTCATGATTATCGTTTTTTAGAGTTGATTTTTTTTTTTTTTTTTTTTTTTAAATAGAAAAGTGCTGTTAGGAAATGACGATGTCAAGAAAAAAAACTCATAAAAATTTATCAAAAAATAAATAAAAAAGAGACTCTTGACTGAGAGGAAATTTGATAGAAGATTCCAGTGAAAAAATAATCTATGACTTGAAAAACGCCAACTAAAAGTGACGTTGACAAAAAAAAAAAAAAAAAAAAAAAAAAGGCAAAATAAGACAGGGAAATTTTACTTAATTCATAAAATATGTACATAGGTACATTCAAGTCATGAGTTATGGTCACCTCCGCACACCGTATCTGAAAAGTGTCCATATCTTGGTACACATGGCTCAAATTGAAAAAATTTTGAAACAAAAGTTATAGATTGAGATCTTTTGAATAAATTTGGTTATTACAAAAATTTCGATTGAACCTTTTGCACAAAATTGGAGGGAAGAGAAGGGTCCAATTGAATTTTTTTACTCGTAATATTAAGTACATAAATTATTCAAAAAATTGCAATCCACAACTTTTGTTTCAGAATTTTTTCAATAAGGGCCTTTGGAACGAACGAATATGATATTTTAGTCATTACAAAAATTTTGATTGATCTTCCTTCTCCTCCAATTTATGCCTAAAAATCATTGGGTGATTTTCATGAATGTTATGCAAAATAAAATTGAAGAAAAGGGAGGTGTCCAATCGAAATTTTTGTAATGATCTAAATTGTTCCAGAGATCTCAATGTACAACTTTTATTTTAAAATTTTTTAAATTGAGGCTTCAGGAACGGATTTATGAGAGATTTCCAAAGAAATTGAATGCACCCTCGAAAATACGAGCCTTAAAAAATGGCATGCTCATTGCTCACTCATTAGCCGAATTTTTTTTTTAAAATTTAGGCTATTGTGTCCGACCCTGATTTAGAAGGAGGGGGGGGGGGGTAGAAGAGTTTTGACCCCATTTGTCGACGTTTGGGACCAAAAGATGACGATCTGTCACATGTCACATATTTATATATATATATATATATATATATATATATATATATATATATATATATATATATATATATATATATATAATTTTACCGCTACTTTTGGAACTCTGGGGCCGAGCCTAACAGGTCAAATGAGGTCAAACTTGATAGGTAGGGTCCCCTCGGTGTAGGAATGATGCAAAAAAATTTTTGGGGCCCTAACTCAAAATTGGATATTTTACCCCTTTTTGAGGGGGTGCGGGGGAGCCCCAATATCATGAAATTTTTTGAAACTTGCCCCAGGGATGAGAACCCTAATTACCTACACCATAGTCAAATTTCAGCCCCCTAAGTCATCCCCACCCCATTTTAGGGCCCAAAAAGTGGATTTTGGGGTCATTTTTTTCACGTTGATCAGGCTACAGACCCCCCAAATGGGGCTGGGAGCCAAAATTTTCATCATGAATCAAGTTTGTGCCCCTGATGTGCCTTTTGTAGGTTTCAACTTTTGGGCCCCCTTTGACCCCTGTCAAGGATCAAAAAATCAAGATTTTTCACAATTTTTCATGTTTTTTCTCGCTTCCCGGTACGTTGATCAGCCTGCAGCCCAAACCAAATGACCTTGGATGCTAAAATTTGGTATTTAGGATAGGTAAGGGTCACTGAGGTGCTTTTTGGGGTTTTTGACCCTCGAGCCCCTAAATTGGGGCTCGCCCTTTTTTGAGGGGGCTCTAAAGAGGCCCCAATTTGACAAAATGATTTGAAATTTTTACCAACAACAGTGACTCTGATTGTCTCCACTGTATCCAAATTTCAGCTTCCCAAGTCATCCCCACCCCATTTTAGGGCCCAAAAAGTGGATTTTGAGGTCATTTTTTCACGTTGATCAGGCTACAGAACCCCCAAATGGAGCTGGGGGGCCTAAATTTTTATAATAGATCGAGTTCATGCCCCTGATGTGCTTTTTGTAGGTTTTGACCTTTAAACTCCTTTTGACCGCGATACAGGGTCAAAAATCAATATTTTTCAAGTTTTAACCTGTCTTTTCTGACGCGTTGAACAGCCTACAGCCCAAACTAAAAGACCTAAACAATCGAAATTTGGGATGTAGGGTCAGTAGAGGTCACTGATGTGCCTTTTGGGGGTTTCGACTTTTGAGCACCATTTGATCCCCGTACAGGGTCAAAAATCATAAATTTTCACGTTTTAACCTGTTTTTTGGTGTGTTGGCCCTCGACTGAAGAGCTGAAAGTGTGAAGGGGATTGAGAGCGAAGCCCTCAATCCTCTCCTGCCATATCCCTATTGAGGGCAAAGCCCCCCAATAGAAGCATGGGGGCGGAGCCCCCATCTGAAGAGTTGGAAGTGACGAGGTGGTTGGGGGCGAAGCCCCCAACGCGGGGGTATGGGGGCGGAGCCCCCATCCTAAGAGCCGAAAGTGATGAGGGGGTTGGGTCGGAGCCTCAACGGGGGTATGGGGCGGAGCCCCCATCTGAAGATGAAATCTTCAATGCAGAGAGGAACTACAACTGAAGACAAAAACCTGACATTTTTAAACTGAATTTGAAGTTAAAACTGATATTGAAACTGAAATACCATGGATGAAAACGTTTTCAAAGTGGTACACTAACTTGAAAAAAAAAATTCGGCTGTCGCGGAGCATCTTGACTGCTACGCGTTTTTTTTTTATGGGATCGTCTGGTCAAATTAAAATCGAATCGAGTGTTTACGAACCTAATACCCCGCCCGCCCTCTTGACTGTATTGCAAGCCAAAGTTGCAACGAGCTGACTGCAAGTTGTACAATTAAAGTTTGTGGGTGATTTTCATACGTATTATATGTATAATTAGAGGAGAGGGGAGGATTCAATAAGAAATTTTATGACGAACAAAATTATTGCAAAGATTCCCACCTACAACTTTTGTTTGAAAATTTTTTCAATTAAAACCTCAAGTACAAAGATACACAGACTTTTTGAAAAAGGAGCCTTAAAAATATAACCCCAACTAATTTTTTCAACAATTTTTTTTTTATTTGTGACGTTTGTGACTAAACTTAATAGTCGTCGAAAAATGTAAAAGAAGAAAGCATTAACTTTAAAGAGTTGAGTGAAGACTGAAGAGGGAAATTACACAGTGAAAATTGTCAATAAGTTTCCAAAAATAATTTTTTTCTTTTTGAATACACTTTAGAATGTATCGTGGGAAGATTATTTTGATAGAGAGGGAGGAGGGAGCTTCAAATCATTCAAAGCTACCGTATCGTGTTTTCTAGTCAGAGAATTAAGGAGTGTTGCCAAAATGATTTAGCCCTTCATAGTTTTTCCATGTGGAAAAGAAAGAAGAGGTGTTGCAAACATTCAATTTTTAAAAAATTTTTGCCTCTGCTTAAATGATACTTTTGTAGGCACTTGGGGTATATTTTTTAGAAATTTAAAAATTTCAACTTTATTTATAATCTTGAAGTGTAAATTGGTATTTTAAAATACTAAAATTTTCAATTCATACTCCTTTTGTGCCTTTCTCCAATTTTGGCAATATTGCACGACTTTCAATTTTTCTTATTTTCATTGTGAGGGTGACTGAGAAAATGGACCAAGGTAACAACCAAAATTTTGTTTTGCACCTCCTTTGGTTTTTATGTGAAAATACTCAGAAATCGAATGACATGGGTCTCAAATTTCTGTCTTGAAAATCAGAGAAGCTCTTCAATTTTTAAGGTAATCAAATCAAATCAAATCAAATTTCAATTTTTTTTTACAAATTTAAAAATAATCATTTTTTTAAAAACCCTTTTCCTGTAAAATTTCAATTTTGCTTGCGGGGTCCCTGGATGACTTTTTTTGTTGTTGAAATAATTAAATTTAGATACTTGAAATTGAAATATTTTAAAAATTATTTCAGGGAAGGGGGGGGGGTCTCAGTTCCATTCAGTTTTTGAGTAACATTAGTCCCAAATACCTACGAGTTGTGAAATGTGAAAACATTACTCAAGTGTAAAATTGTATCCCTCCATTCCTCTCCTCTCCAACACGAAGTTATTTCGTCTCATCTCTGGGGTTACTTTTGAATTCAAAAATTTTGTAGCTGATCAGTAATAAATCTAGGAGGGTCCTCAACCTCCCTGGGTATTCAATTTCTTCTCTTTTGCAGAATTCTCTCGATATACTTTACGATGATTAAAATTGAACTTGGTGATCCTGCAGGTAGTTGAAAAAAAAACTAAAATTGCAAGTTCAATGAACTCCCTTTTGCAAAGGCCAAATATTCGATAGAACGTTCGAAGCAAAAGTAATAATAACTCACGAAATTTTCTTCCAAATCGTCATCTTCGTCGTAATCCTGTTCCTTTATCGGCGTCATATTCACATACACAACAAACAAAAACATTAAAACAAACGAAATTCGAGGCATTCCGAATACAATATGGTAACTAAACGGCAAAACACATTTTAATTCACTAAATTTTGAAAAACACCCCGCGCAACATGGCGATTCGAGATTAAAATAATGAACAAAAACCGACAGAATTATAGAGAAATGAAAATATTAGGGTTGAAAAGGCAAAAAATCAAAATGGTATCAGCGAGCGCGGCGTTATCAAAGGCCGAAAAATTTTACATCATATCGGAACCGGAAACGTTGAAATTACCGCGCTCGACTATAATATACTCGTAATAGAGTTACACTGAAAAGTAACAGTTATAGTGAAACTATTGGACGTGGAAGAAGACACGGTTTTTACTGCTCTCGTAATCCTTTCGACGTTCCCCGCGTCTGCCGAATGACCAAAGAAGGTCTCTAACGATGAAAAGGAAACGTCGATGTGTATTTGTGGCGGGGGGAGCCGTCAGGTGCGAGCTGGCTACTTGTAAATGTCGTAAGAATGGAAAACTGTTATAGAACTCTCACTTTTCAAACCTGAACAGTGAACATTTCTACGAGTACGAGACGATCGAGTACACTGGTATTCTCGTCTCTTTGCCTCCAGTACGAGTACACGTGTTCAAGACGCCCGATGCGATGGTAGGTAGTGAATTTGCCACTCAAAAAAGAGAGATTATCCGAATGATTGCCAACTTATGCATGTAAGGAGGAAAAATTTGTTACCCACCGAAAGCGAAAGTTCCCCTTGTGTGAAACTTAGGTTAACCGCCGACATCGATGCCCCATTTCAATTATTCACCGTAATTTACATACTTAATCATATAGTTCGATCTATTAATCGGCTTGTCTGGCAATCGTCGAAGCTTTCATCTCGCTGCGTAACTTATTATATGTATCTTTTGATTACCAACTCGAACGTGAAATTGTTTCATTAACGTGATCAGCTGCCGTGTCAATACCTCCCAAGTCCTTGACATTGGCGTGGTCTAGGTGCTCACTCCTAGGCCTATATGGCATGTGCCAGCCTTAGACCATGTCTCTATTAATATATGTATATTTAAAGAACATATTAATTATTTTTAACAATGTTGCGAGGTGTTATGACGATGGTAGATTAAATAATTATCGACATGGTTCGATGACCTTTGGCTCCGTTAACATAACAGTTGAGTGGTGTAGGCGAGAAACCGGAAATTTGTAGCGGATTTTTCATTTGAAATAATCGGTTATAAAAGTTCAAAAATCCAAATTTTTTGAAATACTCGGAATCAAAATTTTAGGTTTTTTAAATTTTTATTAAATTCTTATTTTTTCAAAAAATAAATAAATAAATAAACAAACAAGCAAACAAAACAAAATGAATTTCTCAATTTTTAAAGAAAATAATCCCAGTTTTTCGAAAGAAGAAATTTTTTTTTTTTAGTTTAAATTTCTATTAAATTTTTGTAAAGAAATGCCCACTTCTTGAAATTCAATAATTTCCAACATCCTCAAAAATAAAAGCAATCATACCGTGTTTTCGGACTAATAAATTGACAATTTTTTCAATTTTTTTTTGTGGAAAAAATTTCTTGATTTGTTGGAAACCAAAAAATTTTTTTTTATTTTTGCAGGAAATGTGGTCTTTCGTTTTTTGTAAAAGAAATAAATTTTGAATTTTTTTCAAAAAATTGTTTTGAGTTTTGATTTGTATATTTTTTGGATTTAAGTACCTAAACCTACCTAATAATTATATTACTTTTTTGAAAGTTCAAAGTGTAAAAAATTTCTCAATTTTTTTAAGAAAGAAATCTATTTTCTGGACAGAAATCTCAATTCTTCTTCTTAATTTCTTTGAAACGGATTTTTTTTTCAATTTTCGGAAAAACTCTTTTTTTTGGAATTTACAGAAATTTCCGTAGTTTTTTGAATGAAAAAATATTTCAATTTTTGAGAGTAACATAATGATTGTTGAAGAATTTTTTTTTAAAAATAAGAATATGATTCAATTTTTTGTAGTTTAATAGAAAAAAAATCTTGACTTCTTTCGTGAAAAAATAATTCCTAACAAATTAAAACATTCTGATTTTTTTTTTTTTTTAGAATAAAAAAATCTGCCATTTTTTCAGAAAAACCCAAAATTTTACAACTTTTTAAGGGAAAAATCGTTTGTATTTTGGAGAAAAAAATTATGTATTTTTCAAATTTTTGGAGGAATTTTTTTCCCCCCATTTTTGGGAGTAACAACCCGTGTAGCAACGTCGATGCTAATTTCGATATAAATGTCGACACATCGAAAAGTGACCGATTTCGATGTGTCGACATTTATATCGACATCCACATCGACATTTGCAATGGTGAGATTCTGAAAAATATGCTAAGTTCAAATATTCAATATAAGTATATATTAAAATTACACCAAAAATAGTGTTCAAGCCAACATTTCGACATTTTTTGTCAAATATGCGGCATTGAGGCCACCTTTGTAGCTGGACACATGCGAGTGTCCAACTAACATAGAGATGATTCTTAGACCTTATGTACTAATTCACAACACACTTTATCTGCGAGTATCACAATCACCCTCAAGACGTCGACAGTCAAGTCGATGCATTATTCGACCCTCGACAATTAGATCGACATTAACTCGACTTAAAATTCCTCTGGTCAACACTGTCGACAGTTAAGTCGATGCATTATTCGACCCTCGACAATCACATCGACACTATCTCGACTTAAAATTCCTCTGGTCAACACTGTCGACAGTGAAGTCGATGCATTATTCGACCATCGACAATTATGTCGACAATAACTCGACAAGTCGTTGTATTATTCAAAACTTTGAAAAATAAAAAAATTTTGTGATTCTTTCAAAAATTGTTTATTCCTGAGCTTAAAATGTTCTTATTAATTGTTTTTAGTTCTTTTTAGATATAAAATTTGTAAATTTAATTGGCAGAAATTGTCGACATAAATGTCGATGCGTTTATCGAGTATCGATTTTTACATCGACTTGTCTATGTAGAAAAACAACGTTTTCTAAATTATAGGAAAATACTGAGAAAAATTCAAAAATTTTGATTGAACAGTTATGTTTAACATAGAACATTACTTTAAATCTCAAATATCATTTTTAATTCATCGTTAACCGAGAAAAAAATGTGTCTGAATTTTGTCGACATAAATGTCGATGTCGACAATTGCTACACGGGAATCTTGTACGATGAAGAATTTTTCATTTTTTAAAAATAGGACAATGATTTAATTTTTTGTAGTTGAATTTTAAAAATAGGTATTAATTCGATTCGTTAAAAAATAAATAACAACAAAAAAATCCGAATTTTTTTAGAATAAAAATTTTGACATTTTTTCAGAAAAACAAATTTTACAAATTTTTACGAGAAAAATCGTTTGTATTTTGGAGGGGAAAAAATTCTCAATTTATAGGTACTGAATGATATCTAAACTACTTATTAGATAGTATATATTTATATACATCGTACTTGATAGATGAAAAAACTTCATTAGTCAGAACAAAAAAATAAATTCCAAGAAAAAAATCTTTTGTATTTTGGAGAGAAAAAAACTTTCAATTTTTTGAAGCGATAAAATTTTTAATCTTTGAGAGTAAATTACCTATAATAAATATTTTCAATATTTTTTTAAGTAAAAATTTTTTACTTCTTTTCTGGAGTAACAAAATTTATATTTTTTGAATTAACTAAGGAAATGTTTAAAAATTTTCGCGGTAGAATTTTAAAAAATCTAATTTTTGCCGTGGAAGAAAATTGAATAACACCCACAAAATTTTCCAATTTTTGGGGATACAAATTTTTTTTAAAAGTAAAAAATTCTTTTGTTTTTTAGAGAATAAATTTCTCAATTTTTTTTGGAGAAAAATATTTTTAAAGAATTTTTGTCACAATTCTTAAGAGTAACAAATTTTTTTCAAATTTTTGGAATAAAAAGTGTAGGTAAGTAGGTATAATTTTTTATTTCAATAAAAAAATTTTTGAATGAAATTCTTTATAGGAGTAACAAAATTTTTTATTTTTAATAGCTTTTTTATTTAGGTAGGTAATTTTTTTGGATAAAAAAATTACTGCATTTTGAAATTGATTGAAAATACCCTAAAATTTCTGGGTTTTTTGGAATAGAAAAAAAACTCATTTTTACAAGGAAATCAATTTCACGATTTTTTTTAAAAATTGTTTTTGGAGGGGAAAAAATCCACTGTTTTTTGAGGTACCTAGGTATTACCTAAAAATATTTACTTTTCTAATTTTTGAAAAAAAAATTTCGTATCTATCGAGAATAAAAAAATTCCAATTTTTGGTTTAAAAAATCTCTCATTATTTTCAGAAAAACAAACACTTTAAAAAAATCTCTAATTTTTTGGTTGGAAAAAATTTCATAATTGTTTTGGAATGAAAATACGACGTGAGATATTATTTTTTGAGAAAAGAATTTTTTTCAATTTTTTTGGAATGATAAAATTTCCCAATTCTTAGGAGTAAATTAAAAAAATTTCTCAATTTTTTTGGAGTAAGATACATAATGTATATTAGGGTGGAGTGAAAAATAAAACATACCTCGGATTTCGACCAAACTCGCATAGGTGGTTTACTTTGAGTTGAGAACCTCCCAAAAAAAATTGAGCCCCCTACGTCTCAGGGGAGTGGAGCTAGGGGCCCTCAAAGTAGGGTCACTTTTGAAAAAAACGCAGTTTTTTTGCCACTTTTGGGTAGTACCACTTACATGGTACCTCGGTGACAGACCTAAAAAAGTGCAATTTGAGTTTCTACACCTCCCCAGACCATTGACCTTCAAATTTGATATCGATTTTATCACCCTACCAGGGGGTTGAAAAGTTGCAGATCGCTAAAAAATCGAGAATTTCGAATTACAAAAAACGGAAATAACATCGGCTTGGTTCCAAAACTGGACTCAAGCGGCTCCTACTGATGCAAAAAAATTATTTCGATAGAAAAAGTTGAAAAATTTTCATAGCAGGGTTGCCAACTCTCAATTTTTATAAAACATCAAAATTTCTCGGTAAAAATTGATGTTTTATGAAAATTGAAAGTTGGCAACCTTGCTATGAAAATTTTTCAACTTTTTCTATCGAAATAATTTTTTTGCATCAATAGGAGCCGTTTGAGTCCAGTTTTGGAACCAAGCAGATGTTATTTCCGTTTTTTGTAATTCGAAATTCTCGATTTTTTAGCGATCTGCAACTTTTCAACCACATGGTAGGGTGATAAAAACTGCGTTTTTTTCAAAAGTGACCCTACTTTGAGGGCCCCTAGCTCCACTCCCCTGAGACGTAGGGGGCTCAAATTTTTTTTGGGAAGTTCTCAACTCAAAGTGAACCACCTCTGTGAGTTTGGTCGAAATCTGAGGTATGTTTTATTTTTCACTCCACACTAATGTATAATTATAACTATATATATATATATCTTTTTTTTTAAAGAAATAATTCTTAATTTGTTTGAAATAAAAAAAATCTCAACCGACACCTCTTTAAAATGAAAAGCTACAAAAAAGAGAAAAGGTTCTTTTTTGCCAAAATTTGGGCTTACGGATTTTTACAGTAAATTCCTAATTCCGGATTTGAATAAGTGATAGGTAGGTCTATACCATTATTGATACCTGAGAGTATAATGTAACATCGTCGGTACAAATTACAACATTACAAACGAAGCACAATCCAAGTTGAAATTTACTCGTCTTAATTCATACAACCAACCTCTCTTGTCAAGTTTCAACCATGTTTTAGATATAGAAAGTGAAGTTGCAAGGTCTCGATCACTTTCACATCTATCTCTGGGTAATTGTGAATTAGGTTATTGCTTGGTCAACGTGTAGACGCTTCCTTAACCGCACACAATTGTCGAGTGTTTCCAAAAATATTGTGAAATATGGCAAATGAGATTACCAGCGTAATTACCAACCGATACCTAATACGTATGCTTTATCTGCCCATTAAAATAATTTTCTCGTCATTAGGTAATATATAGCGGTTTCTTTTAAAAAGAGAAATTTTCAAAAATATGTTTAAGTCTCAATGGAATTAACAGGAAATGTAAATAATTATTATCTTTGAAAACTGAAAATATAACCCATTTTCAAATTTTAGAATTTCACAAAAAATAAAGTGACGTGAATTTTTACAATTTTATAAATTTTAAAAGAATTTTAATTTCAAAATTTTCAAATTTTAAATTCGAAAAAATTTTATATAGGTCTTATTTTAAAATTTTCATAAATTTTCAAATAGGTATTATTTCATACAATTTTTTCAATTTTGGCCTCTTGTTTAAAATCGAAAAAATCATTAAAGTTTGAAAAAAATAATGGTCAAAATTCAAAACATAAAACTCTGACAAATTGAAAAAAAAATTAAAGATCCATTTTGGCAATTTGAAAGATTTGGCCTATTTTAAAATTCAAGTTGAATTCCAAAGTTGAAACAATTCAGAAGTATTGTTCAAAGTTAAAATTTTCAAAATCGGATCGTCTGAAAAAAATTAGTGATTAATTTTTATAGTTTTTAAAAAAGTAGGTATGAAATTTTTTTCAAATTCAAGTAAATATAAATAAACTCTTTTTTTTAGTTATTCAAAATTCAAAAATAAAATTATTTGATCGAACATAATAATTTGTCATTTTTTAAATTTCAATTAATTTTTCAAATTGGATCAATTTTAAGTTCAGTAGAATTTCTATGATTTTCAAAACACTATAAAATTTTGAAAGTTGACAAATCTGACGTTTTAATGATTTTTATTGGATTAATTTTTGAAATTTTGATTGGAATTAAAAAAAAAGATTACATATGAATTTTCACATTTTTATAGATTTCAGAACAATTTTGAATTTAAAAATTTTTAATATTAAAATCCTGATTGAATTTTAGGTCATTTTAAAATTTTTATCAATTTTTGAAATCATATTGATTTTTAAAATTCTTTGAAATTTCCAAAAAATTAATTTTTTAAAATTTTTTCAATTTGGTGTTTTGTTTAAAATAAAAAAAAATTATTGAAATTGAAAAAAAAAAAATGATCAAAATTAAAACTTTTTTAAATTTTGAAAAAATTTCAATTTTTTTTTTCAAAAGATCCTTTTTTGCAATTTTTAAGATTTTGTTTATTTTAAAATTCAAGTTGAACTCCAAAGCTGAAACAAGTTTTTATTGCTCAAAATTTTTTTTTCAACTTTAAAAATTTGATAGAACTTGAAATTTTGATTCATTTTTTAAATTGCATCAGCTTTCAAAATTATGAAATTTTAAAAAAGTTTTCGAAGATGAATTTTTGCAATTTTCAAGAGTTGGCCTGTTTTTCAAAATTCAAGTGCTTAAATCTATAATGTTTATATTTCTGTTTCCGTATAGAGTATTTGATTAAAATACGAATAAATTTTTTTTAATGTTATAAATAGGTACGTGCGTTTATTTTCAGCGTAATTTAATTTTTAATTAAAAAGAAACTTCATTAATGCAGAGTTGAGTATCGTACACTATACTAAAAAATTTTATTCTCCTTTGGATTTATTAGGTATGCAAAATATTATACTAGTAAGTGTTGGTTCGGATGATCATGCATATGTAGGTAGGCCAATGGTCTATGTAGTGTTTCTATTCTGGGTTCATCATGATTACTTGATAGGTACGTTCTTATTTTTTGTAAGAATAAATCAAAGCAACTTAAGAATATCCACCGAGATACAACTTATTTTTAACTTTTTTTTTTAATTTTAATCTTATTTCTCAAAGTTTATTTTTATAAGAAAATTATAATCTATATTTTTTTTATTTTCTGTTTTGTATGTGGTTCCTGATTGCCTCTATTTCAAAAAAAAAAAATCAAAAAATCAAAAAAGTGCAAAAATCAAGAAAATGTTCAAAATTTTAAAACTCAAAATTCAAAGCTGTCTTTTTTATTGAAGAAATAATTCCTAATTTTTCATTTTTTTCTTCCAACTGAATTTTGAGTGGTGCCTGTCTGCCTTCCTTTTTTCAAATTGACAAATATCCGCCTAAAATTCAGTTGGATAGAAAATTTTTAAAAGAAATAAATAAATTTGCAAGAAAGAAGCGACTGTGATATTTTGTACGTACATCTACATACATACGAGTATCAGTTTTTAACTTCTAACTTGAAATTGTACAAAAAAATGAGGTAATAAAAATCGACTTAAAAACATTTATTCGAAAAACACATTGTCGCAGAAAGTTCTCGCTATATTTCCCAACAATCCAAAGTATACAACAAACCTATACTTAGTCAACTCTGACAAAACAATAAATTAAAACAAAACAACAACAAAATTTTTAACAAAGTTTGAAACGTTTAAAAATAAAATAAATATTAAATTAAAAGTTGCAATTATCTAAACTATACGTATGTACAAAGGAGGGAAAAAAACAATATTTGGTAAATTCTAACAAATTACATAGGTTTTTCAATTAACTAAATTGAACACATTAATTTGAACATGAAACAAAATTTCATATACTTATTTTTGGTAACACGAAATAACTTAAACTTATCTCATGAAAGTATCCGATCGTTTTCCAATCCTTTCGAGGTTTTAAATTTAGTCTAATGAGGATCATTGCGTGTCAACGAAGTAATTTCTCATATCGGAGATGCGATTTTTAACCTTTGCATGAACATTCTTCTTCTATGTTTTCGTCTACCCAACGCATGTAGCTCGCGATTCGAGTATAGACTCCGGGGAAATTGGGACGAGCGCAGCCACGACCCCAGGAAACAATACCTGGAAATATGATCGAATAAAATAATTATAACCATTGGTGGTGGCAAAAGCCAAATTTTTCATTATTTTTTTTTAAATATTCAAATAAAAAATTTACTAGGTGTTTTTCTAGGAATTTATTAGCTTACCTATAACTTCCATGGTCCCAGTTCGGGCGCCAGCGATTTGCAAAGGTCCGCCACTATCACCCTGTAAAAAATCAAGTTGAATTTATTATACGATACATTAAAAATTACAGTAGGTACAAATATTTACTTGATCATAAGAAATTAATTAAATAATGCATTGTTTCTTGAACTTATGCCTACCTATCTAACATGTGATAAAAAGATACCTATTTTGTAATGTACTTCGTCCTCGCATAATTAACAATAAATGAATATTTTTCAATCTATGTCTTGAAAATAAAACAATATTTCAGCTACGTTATTTTTAAAATAATTTTTAAAACTTATTCAAAAAAATATTAAATTTTTTTTGATAGAATTTTTGATTTTTTCTATTATTTTTTCTAATGTCTTGTTTCTACGAATTTCTTTTCAAAGACATTTTTTGCATTTTGCAAAAAATTTTTTTCAAAATTTTTTTGTACGTCAACTTAATTTTATCAATTTCTTCTTCTTATTTTTTTTTTTTAAAGAAAACTAAACATGTTGTTTTTACAATTTTTTTATGAATTTTTTGTAACAAAAACAAAATTTTTGAACATTTCTTGAAGGAATTTTTGAAAATTTTTCAAAAATATATTTTCAAGAGACTTTTGTGTAGAAAAATAATTTTTCAATTTTTTGATAAGATTTTAAAAATTATTGCAGATGCAGGAAAAATTTTTAAAATGCATTTTTTTAGTTCACTTATTTTCAAAAAAAATTGTTAAAAAAATTGTTTTTATATACAGTTTTTGTATCTAATACCTGCTTATTCATTTTCAAGTCCTTCTTCAAAAACTACTTATAAACATAGGTATTTTTAAAAATTGTTTTTTTTCTTTTTTAACAAAAATTTTCTAAAATAAGTATTTTATTTTTGCAAATTTCTTTTTTAAACAATTTTCAAACATTTTCTGGAAGAATTTTTGAAATTATTTTTTTTAAGAGAATTTCTTGCATAAAATTCATTCCAGAAAAAATCAGCAAAATTTTCAAAACTGTTTATTTTTATTATTTTTTTTTTTTAAATTTATTTTTATGAGATTTTTTTACTTTTCCAGCAAATTTTTTTTTAACCTTTTGATAGGTAGTCAAATATAAATAAAATGGCCAAAGGAACGTACTTTTTTCTAGACACAAATCTAATGCTTTAATTTTCCGCAATACCATATTTTTAAAATTATTTATTTCATGTCATATTTTTTAATTTTCAATTTTTTTTAGGCAAGTAACAATTTTTCAACTTTTTTTTCGAATTCCTTTATTTATTTATGGCAGAGTCAACTTTTGATCCCATCTGTTCCTGTTAAAATTGGAAA
The DNA here is from genome assembly GCA_959613365.1 of Balanococcus diminutus. Lineage (NCBI taxonomy): Eukaryota > Metazoa > Arthropoda > Insecta > Hemiptera > Pseudococcidae > Balanococcus > Balanococcus diminutus. The sequence goes on from OY390718.1 coordinate 26,430,830, forward strand.
AAAAACTGGAATTGGGTAATTGACCTCCTGAGATCTTTTTTTCATCAATCAAAACTATTCTTAAATTTTTTCAGATTTTTTAAATCAAATTAGGTACACTTTGCCTTTTAAGAGTCTCAAAGTTTACCTGAAATGTTATTCAAATAGGAGTTTTCTGTTTCCAAAAAATATCATATTTTAAAATAATCAGTTAATCACACAGCATAAATATCAAAATTATAGAATTCTAAACATTTTTGAGCAAAACATTTTTTAGTTGAAAACTAAACTTTTGACAGAAATTGGATGAAAAATATCTACAAAATTTTTTAATAAATACGTTTTATACAAAAAAAAAAACAAAAAAAAAACAAAACAATGAAACAAACAAACAAAAACAAAGTGATCATGTTCGGAAAAAGGAATTAATGTTGACATGAAAAACACTTTTTTGCACTGCCAAAAGTTATTTTTTGGACAATAATGTTTGGAGAAAAAAGTTGTAAAAAATAATTATATTGACGAAAAAATTAGAAAAAAATATTACCACTTTATTTTTCATTTTTTTCCTTTAGTATAAAACACATTAATTTATAAAAATTGCATTTTGGATCAATTTCAATCCTCTGCGAAAAATTCAATTTTCTATAATTTTGATTTTTTTTACAGGACTGTTCGAAAAAAAGAGAATCCTTTTGAAAATATTTGAAAAGCACATTGATTTAAAAAAATTTGTTCTTTTCAAACCCCTGCCAAAAGTTAAATTTTCAGCTTGAAATTTTTTGTGTGGCAATGTTCGAAAAAAAGTGAAAATATTAGGTAATTAAATTTTGAAAAAATATGCCAAATCGATATGCGTAAATTTTTTTGGAATTTTTGGAATTGGACCCAACATTTAGAAATTTTGCGTTTTTTCTCCTACTTACTTCAAAACCATTTCTTTCCAAATTCCAGCTAAAAATTCAATTTTCTATTTGGAATTTCTTTTGTGTGACGAATGTTTTTAAAAAAATGTAGAAAATTAAGTATGACAAAATTTTTGGAGAAAAATATACCTAACACTGTTCTTTTTTTTTGTATCAAGATATTCTATGTATTTTCGCCCAATTCCTCTTGACCAAAAATTTGATTTTCAACTTGTAAATTTGTTTGGATGTAAAAATATTTGATTTTTTTTTTTTTTTCAGAACAAAATGTTCAACGTATCTGTAGTTGTAAAATCGTTTTGAAAATCCTACATTAGATTTTAAGGCTCTTGGGGGCACAAGTTAATGGTTTTAAATTGAAAAGAAAAAATCTGTAGAAGGCTAAACCACCTGATTTAGAAGATTCATAAAATAATGAACACCCCAAAATGGGCTCTTATCTTCTTATTTTTTTCAATGCAATCGAACTAATTAACAGATTTAATCAGTAGCCAACCAATGCAACGTGTCGAAAGACCAACCGATCTGGGGCTCGGCTACGCTGCGCTGGTCGGCAGACAACAAGGAAACGTTTACCCATTTGCATCATACCATTTAAGGAGCATTTATAAAATGATAATTTCACTCGCAACATGTGACAATATCACTCGGTTAGATAATTTTACGACATTATGTATAGTTATACCTGACAGGAATCTTTTTGTCCGGTATTATATCCAGCGCACATCATGTTATCGGTTATTCTAGTCGGTATGTAACCAGAATTCTTCCTACAATCTTCGACCGACATGATTGGTACTTCTACTTTACGCATTTCGTTAGATGGGGGCTTCGATTCGCCAGTTCGACCCCATCCGGAAACGACGGCAATGAGACCGGTATAATTTCGATTTTCTACGTTGGACACAAATTACAAATTACAATAGGTTAAACCTTGACGAGGCTAGTTATTTTAAAAATTAACATATTAACGAATTTTATGGTTATGGTATGTACCAGATTTTGGAAGGCATGCTGGCTGAATATGAGGGGTATTGAACGATATTGGGCTGTCTAATTTTAATATGGCAATGTCGTTCTTGAAATTGGAAATTTGGAATTCCGGGTGTCGAATTATTTCTTTGATACGCATTGTTTTCTTGCTCGTTTCATTTTTCAGTGCTCGATTGTATTCGCCTAACGATGCTTTGATTTCTTTGGCAGTGAACCTGAAAGATGGAATTTTCAAGTTGAAGTTTATAAAGAAAAGCATTCGTGTAAATATACAAATTTTTGTTGTTCTTTTAAAATTACAAAAAAAAAACACTTGTAGAATGTACGTACACAGTGTCGAATTAATTCTAAAACCTCTGCTGGGAAATGAAATTATTGATAAAATGTGGAATGGTAACAATGAATCAATGATAATGTATTTTGTTTGTTGATAAACAAAGGAATTACCAAATTTTTACCTGATTATTACTGAATTTTTACGATGATGGTAAAAATCTGGTAATTACTTTGTTTGATGGTAAAAATTTGGTAATTCCTTTGTTTATCAACAAACAAGATACATTATCATTGATTCATTGTTACCAATCCACATTTTATCAATAATTTCATTTCCCAGCAGAGGTTCTAGAATTAACTGAACACAGTGCACTTATTACACGTTGTTAACTCGATTTATAAAGAAAATGGCAAAAAGATTGTAGAATTGAGTCAATCGACGATACATTTTTATAAAGTACTTACCCATCCACACAATGGGCAGCAGTTAATAAATGCTGTTTGGTAATGACGGTCGCTCCGCAATAAAATTTACCCTTTCTGCTCAACGCGACCATCCAAGGAAATTCATTTTGTTCCGCAGGTTCGCCCCCGACAATTCTCATTTTTCGGTTAATGGTGCCGCAAGCTAAAACCAGTAAATGGTGCGGTTAATATTGGTCAGACCTAATGATCCGCACATCTTGAAAATTATCTCTATTCGACATACGTACCGCAGTTCGGACACTTCGGGGTGTCATTTGCTGTCACCGGATTGTTCGAGGTTTCTTGTGAGGTGTCGATGTCTTGTATTGAAAAATTACTCGCTCCATTATTGTGCGGTATGTCCAAAGTAATTAATGTCGTAGGTAAACGTCTGATGAAAAAACATTCAGCCGACGGAATCTAGAACATATTTAATTACTGTGAAAAATTCGGCGTAGTTTGTTGTATTTTTTTTTCCTACAACGTAGATGGGTTTTTTTCTACGGTGTTGGGTGTCCATTAAAAAAGGATTATTGCAGTTTTTCACGCAATAAATTGTAAATAGTATGTTGAGAAGGAAGTGGTTAGAGAGGCTAATTCCGATTTATGATTTTTCTGGAGGGAATGGGAGAAAGAAGGGGAATGAAAATATTATTGCTAGCACAGAGGGACCATAAATTAGTTTCGTGCGATGAGGTAGTGTGCAATACTTTCCGTATAAATTTTATTCTCGATTTTGAGGATCGTTATTGGTATCGTCCTTATTTTAAATATTTAAAAGGGGACAAATTTTTTGGATTAAGTAATTAAAATTATTTTTATTTAATAAAACTATTTGTAATTATAATTTTTTCATTTACTTTTATTTATTTATTTTTTTTTTTTTAAATGAGTTAACTTTTCATCTATAGTAAAAATTAAAATTTGAATTGATACTTATTTTGATTTGAAAAAAAATTTATACCTACAGATTTTTTTTTTTTAATGCACTTAACATTTTTCCCTTATATCTTCTAAAATAATGGTTTTAGAGGAATTTTGCTTTGGTTAAGTTTTAAACAAATTTGTATTTCCTAACAGGCTGTAAAATTGTCCTTAGGACTTTGACCTAATTTCAAGGAAAAATGAGGAAATCTTATTTTCCAAGTCTAGCATATTTTTTCGTTAAATAAGCACTTCTTGCCCCGTAAGCTCCAAAATTTCTACAAAATACCTACATACTTAACTTACTCCTATTCAAACACTAGTTACTAAATTTCTACCTATTCAAAAAAAATCAATAATATAGTTCCCTCTCCCCATCCCCACCACATCATCTAAATGATTCATCTCGAATTTTTTCACTTTAATCGTTCTAAATAAATAATAATTGAACTTAAAAAATAAAAGAAAAGAAAAGGAAAAATAAAATGAAAATAAGTACATCGTGAATCTCCTCGTAAAATAAATTATTACGTTATATAAATGAGCGGAAATCCAGGTATCTCGCTGAAGTAAAAATGGGTTAATAAAACATTCGCATTCGTGAAGAATAAAAAACTTCGTAATCGAAACGTTTCGTTCGATTCTATCAATTAATCGAAGAGTATTGTAATGTTTCGAATGATTTATGGTCGTTTCACCGAATGCGATTTTTAAACGTAATTCCAAGTGCCTAAGTCGTCAGGTACGCATGTTTAATGCTCGTTTTTTCGACTTTCGATTGGGTAAATTAAAAAAAAAAAAAAAAAAAAAAAAAAAAAGAGAGAAAGAGTTCAGTAAAATTGTTAAATTTTTATTCGAAAAGTAAAAATTAAATAGTATCTATAGATTTGGAATGAGTCTATAAAATGATGTTTGTCATGCTTTCAATTTTTCTAAAATTGTTACCTATTAATATTTTCTTAAAATTTCAACAAAAAAAAATGTTCAATTTTTGTTTTAGATTTGAAATAATTAATTTTTCATTTAAAAATTGGTTTCTCAAACTTTCATCAATTTCTGCGGTTTGTAATTTTTTTTCAATGATTTTTGTTGATTTTTTAAAAATTACCTATTTTTATGATTTTTACTCCTTTTTTTTTCTCCATTTCTTTTAGTTTAACAGATACAAAATTTTTTATTTTAGTGTTCTCTGACTAGATTTATGAATTAATTAGGGGTATAACTATTTATAAATTTTTCAAATTAACTATACCTTGAGAAAATGAATGATTTTCGAGAAAGAAATAAAGTATCAAAAATACTGTCTACAAGTTTAAAATTCTGTTAACGATTCAATCTTGAGAACCAACTTCAAGATAAAAGGAAGTAATTCGAATTTCGCGAAAAAGAAAGCAATAAATTACGAACTTAACATTTGGGAAGCCTCGAATAATTCATGTCACTAACTTTATTAACTTTTAAGTTGTTGAAATGAACTCTACTACTCTACTATTTTTTGCTGTTTAACTCCTCGTTTCTTTTTCGTGTGATTGTTGTTGTTTTTTTTTTCTCAAGAGATCAAGTATCTCGATTTGTAAGTAATGAATCAAATTAAAACTTAATTCGTTCGTGTAAATCAATATTACTTTTTTTTTTTTTTTTTTGCAATGAATTACTCAAGTCCCAAAATTTCTGGAGACAGTATTAGAAGGGGTGGAGCATCACGATTCAAGAGTTCAGTCTCGAATTGAGCAAAAAGCTCAAAAATTATTTCCACTTTTTGAAAATTGATAAAATGAAAAATTGATATTTTCATAATTAGTATTTTTTCCTATTAATTATTTTGAGATCAAAATTCATGGAGGCAGTATTTAAAATGAGAGAGGGTTGTTGACATTTTTGAGCGGTCGAAACATTAGCAATCTAGAGTTCAGTTTTGATTTGAGCAAAAATCTCAAAAAATTTACTTTCTTTTTGAAAATGGACAAAATGAAAAAATGATATTTTCATTACTATATTATATGTACTTACCTATAGTGATTTTTTCAATTAATTGCTTTGAGCCAATATTTTCTGATGGTAAGATTTAGAATAAGAGAGAGAGAGAGAGAGAGAGAGAGTTGATTTTTCTGAGGGTTCAAAACACATATTCAAGAATTCAGTTTCAATTTGACTGAAGAAATTTGTCCAGTTTTTGGAAATTGACAAAATAAAAAATTGAAATTCTGATTATTAGTCCTTTTTCAATTAATTACTCTAAGCCTATAACTTCTGAAGGTAGCACGTATTCATAGTGAGATAAAGTTGTAGATATTCCTGAGGGTTTAAAATATCAGGATTCTAGAGTTCAGTTCTGATTTCAGCAAAAATCTCAAAAATTTTTCCCGTTTTTGGAAACTGACAAAATGAAAAATTTGTATTTCCATTATTAGTGTAGTTAATTATTTCTCCAATTTATCACTTTCAGCATTTTTTTTTGGGGGGGAGGGGGGTATTTATTGTGAGAGAGGTTTATTGATATTACTGAGGGTTTAAAACATCAGCATTTCAAAGTTCATTTTCGATTTAGGAAAAATTCATTAAAAAATTTCCACACTTTTTGAAAATTGACATACCTAATGAAAAATCAATATTTTTCAATTATTAAACACTTTCAGACCCAATTTTTTTTAAGACCGTATTTGTAGTGAAAGAGAGCTGTTGGCATTCCTGTCGATTTAAAATAGGTAATATCATTCCAGAGTTCAGGTTCGACTTGAGCGAAAATCTCAAAAAATTGGCCCACTTTTTGAAAATCAACAAAGTGAAAATTGATATTCTCGTTATTAGAGATTTTTTCAATTAATTAATTTAAACTAATAATTGCTGGGAGAAATATTTATGATAAGAGAGGGTTGATTGTATTTCATAGAGTTTGAAAAATTGACATTAAAGAGTTGAATTTTGATTTAAGCAAAAATCTCATAAATTTTTGCTCATTTTTTGAAAATTGACAAAATGAAAAATTGGTAATTTCATCATTAGTGATTTCTTCTTATTTATTACCTTAATCTCATAATTTTTGGAAGCAGTATTTAAAATAAGAGAGGACTGATAACATTTTTGAGGGTTTTTAAAACACCAGAATTAAAGCGGTTAATTTAAATTTTAGAAAAAAAATATCCAAAATTTCCAATTTTTTTCAAAATTGACGAAATGAAAAATTGGTAATTTCATTATTAGTGATTTTTACCTATTTATTACTCTAAGCCCATAATTTTTACAAGCAGTATTTAAAATGAGAGATCTCTGATGGTATTTCTGAGAGTTTTTAAAACATCAGAATTGAAGCGTTATTTAAGAAAAAAATCTTAAAAATTCCCAGTTTTTTTGAAAATTGACGAAATGAAAAATTGATAATTGCGCATGAACCCCCTCTCCAAATTATAGAATTCTCAAATTAAATTATTCTTTTTCATGTTTACAAATAACCGTATCAGACTTGACCTTAATAAACCTTCCCTTAATTTTATTTATTTATTTATTTATTTGTTTCACTATTAATTCAAATAAATTATTCTAAATTATGGTGATTCATTAATTATCCATTTCTACCCTTTAGACAGTTGATAGGTAATGCAGTTTTCACGAGTTGTATAATCAATGCCGAAGGCAGTGACTTACCCCTTATTAAATATACATGTATACGTCTTTACGTACTAAGTACATTAGGAAACAATTATAAATTTATAAATGCCTGTCCAGCTTAATTAATATTTTGCACTTTCACTCGACATGGTTCGTAAATATTCGAGAGTCGAAAATTTATGATATTTTCGTAAATTGAATTTTAATGTTAAATTTTTTTTCGAATTTTTGACTTCTGTGAAAAAAAATATATACTTTGATAGGTTTGAAAAATACGATTGAGATGCTTCAAAATGACTTAGATTCGAATGAAAATACTACAAATACTATTTTTTTTAAATCTGACACTACGAGAAAAAAACATCGACTCATTATATAATTTAGACATATAAATAGAACAACAACAAAACGTAAAATAAGAGTAATGAAAAAATTAGCTCAACAAACCTGTAACAACTGAATAACAGCAACATTAACGAACACTATCACAGGCACAATAAACATGATAAACACTGATGTAATAGCACAGAACTACCACTATGAAGAAAAACAAAAGCGCAAATGAAGAGTACGAATTGTGAGTATCGGACGAAAACCCGCACGTATATTGTATCCGGTGACAGAAGTGTATAAATGTCTGAGTGCATCCTAGTTCCATATATTTTTATATAAATCGTGTAAACCTTTCGGATAATGGCATAACCTTGAGGGCAATCCTACTTGTTAGGTTACCTTGCATAATTCTTATTATCGTTGTAAATAGCGTATTTAGTACATTCTCCCACCCCGCGCCTGCCCCTGCCTACTTTTACTTTCATCTACCCGTTTACAATTTCTATGGCGTTGTCGGGTGTCATCTGTTATTGTTGTCGAATTCCGTACCTGGATTTCGTCTCTCTGTCGTGTGAAAAGCACGTTGTAAAACGCCGGCGAAAAAATATAGCGAAGAAGGTAATATGCTTTTTGAGGTGAAAAATGTGTATTTTTTGGAGGAAAACGTGCCTCGGAATTAATGCAATTTTCGCCTCTTGCCTTTTGGAAAAATTTATCATCTCGAAGACAGCGAATGTAGTATGTACGTAGTAGACTGGAAGGCAATAATAAGAAAAGATATATACTGTATTTTGGGTTCGATATGAAGTAGGTACCTACCTACACCATTGCTGTGCTTATCTGCGCATTTACAGTTTTGGCATCGACCATGTGGAAATTTAATATGCTCCTGCTTCAGTTGTACTATAATAGTGATTATTTTCGATGGCGAGGGATTCCTTATTTTCTTGTAGGTATCAATGAAATAAGTTTTTTTTTTTTTAAATTGCATTAAGATTGAGTTTGAAAATTGAAAAAATTCATAATTTTAAAAAAGTGCTTTAAAACACAAATACACAAATTTTCCAAAAAAAAAAAAAAAAAAAAAAAAAAAAAAAAAAGGATAAGTAACTATATAGGTAAGTTACCTACTTACTTATTTTTAAACAAAATTTTTGAAAACGTCATTTTCGACTGATTTTAATATTTTGATTTTTTTCTGAAAAAAATAAAATTATTTTGTCAACTTATTTACTTTTGAGCAAAGTACTTAGCTATTGGAAAAGTATTTTTTCAGAACGACGCGACGTTAAAAATTAAATAAAATTGAAATTTTTTAAAAACATAATAATTTTATAATAGGTCAATTATGTAAGCTGGAGTCGAATTTCAAAAAGTTATTTTTGCGCAACATTATGATTTTTCACACGAAATTTCAAAAAAATCATTTTTGAACAAACTTTTTGAAATAAATTCCAAAAATGTGACATTTTAAATTTTTATTTAAGCAAAACTGGAAATTAAAATATAAAAATCAATTTTGAATGAAAACATCCCGTGTAGCAACGTCGATGCTAATTTCGATATAAATGTCGACACATCGAAATCGGTCACTTTTCGATCGTACAATGTCGACACGATTTTGGATGGTTTGTCGAGGTTATTATCGACACATTTGTCGACCGTCGACATGTCGAGCCATATTTGGACGGTCGACAAACATGTCGATAATAAGCTCGACAAACCATCCAAAATCGTGTCGACATGTACGATCGAAAAGTGACCGATTTCGATGTGTCGACATTTATATCGACATCCACATCGACATTTGCAATGGTGAGATTTTGAAAAATATACTAAGTTCAAATATTCAATATAAGTATATATTAAAATTAAACCAAAAATAGTGTTCAAGCCAACATTTCGACATTTTTTGTCAAATATGTGGCATTGAGGTCACCTTTGTAGCTGGACACATGCGTGTGTCCAACTAACATAGAGATGATTCTTAGAGCCTTATGTACTAATTCACAACACACTTTATCTGCGAGTATCACAAACACCCTCAAGACGTCGACAGTCAAGTCAATGCATTATTCGACCCTCGACAATTAGATCGACATTAACTCGACTTAAAATTCCTCTGGTCAACACTGTCGACAGTTAAGTCGATGCATTATTCGACCCTCGACAATCACATCGACACTATCTCGACCTAAAATTCCTCTGGTCGACACTGCCGACAGTGAAGTCGATGCATTATTCGACCATCGACAATTATGTCGACAATAACTCGACAAGAGGTTGTATTATTCAAAACTTTTTAAAAATGAGAAAATTTTATGATTCTTTCAAAAATTATTTATTCCTGAGCTTAAAATGTTCCTATTAATTGTTTTTAGTTCTTTTTAGATATAAAATTTGTAAATTCAATTGGCAGAAATTGTCGACATAAATGTCGATGCGTTTATCGAGTATCGATTTTTACATCGACTTGTCTATGTAGAAAAACAACGTTTTCTAAATTATAGGAAAATACTCAGAAAAATTCAAAAATTTTGGTTGAACAGTTATGTTTAACATAGAACATCACTTTAAATCTCAAATATCATTTTTAATTCATCGTTAACCGAGAAAAAAATGTGTCTGAATTTTGTCGACATAAATGTCGATGTCGACAATTGCTACACGGGATTATTTGAAACAATATTTTGGAAAAATGTAAACAAATAAGTATTACTCATTTTTTTGGAAAAAAAATCAAAAAAACATCACAATCAATCTCAAAAAAGTTATTAAAAAAAATTGAAAACAAAATTTTAAAAAAAGGGGGCAAAATGTTTCTAGAAAAATTTCAAAAATTGTTTTTAGGAGTAAATGAAAAATTCAACGTTTGAAAGTTTCAATTAAAATTTTTTTAATCAAAGTTAAAACTTATTTTAAAACGAAGTTTTCAAAAAAAATTTTAAACTAAATTTTAAAAAGCTGGCAACATTTTAAAACAGAATTCATTTATAAGCGAATTTTTTTTAAAAATGAATAAAAAAAGAAGTAAATTTTATATAAAAAAAAAATAATTTAATAAAATGTTTCCTAAAAATTATAACTAAAAATATTTCTTGAAAAAAAAAAATCAAAAAAATTGTTTTCCAGAAATGAATTTTAAAATCATCCAAAATAAAACCAAAAATTTTTCAGTAAAAAATTAACGGAATCTTGAAATGCTTTTTCAATAATATAACAAGAAGAACACGTGGGCAAAATTTTGAAAAATCCCCAACAAAATTTTGAGAAATTCTTTTTAAACTGTTGAAACAACATTTAATTTTTTTTTAATTTTTATCAAAATTAAAAAATAGGTTCTTATTCAAAAAAATAAGTGCACAATTATATATTTTAAACATAGATATACTTATATTTTTAAAGCAAATTTTCAAAAAAAAAAAAAAAAATTAAAATTTTTTCTTGAAACAAAATTTAAAAAAAGTTTTGATGGAGCCAAATGTTTGATAATGTACGAGTATGAACAGAAATTCAAAAGAGAATTTTCATTAAGAAATGTAACGAAACCTTTTTTTAAAAAAAGGAAATTGAGCCAACATTTTTGAAAAAAGTTATCAAATTTCGACAATTTATTTTTCAAATTAATAAATAATAGCTACTTATTTTAAAAATAATTTTAAAAAGCGGGTATATTTTTTTTAAAACTTCATATCAAACAAATTTATTTTGCAAACTTTTTCTGAAAAAAAAGGTCGTTACCAACTCTTAAGCATGTTTGAAAATGTTAATAGACAAATTTAAGAAATATTATTTAAAGTTAAAAATTTTAAAAATAGGTTAGGTACTAGCTTAAACTTTATTTTAATTTTTTTTTAATTTGCATTTCAAGACACACAAAATCCTAAAAACGAAATTTCAAAGAAATGAAGAAATAAGTGCATTAGGTACCTATAAGTGTATTTAAAAAAATGATTTTAAGCAAAATATATATTTTCTAAAAAATCACATTTTGATTTTTTTAAATCAAATTTTAAAACAGTTTTTTCATGAAAATTTTTTTGAAAGTTTCAAAGTCACTTCCAGAAATTATTGTAACAAAAATATCAACGATAAGGTATAAAAAAATTGTTTTTGAACAATTTGAAAAAACCAAAAAAAAATTTTAAAAAATCTTTAATACCTAATGTTTTAACATTTTATTCATTATTTAATTTTTGGTTTAATTGAATAATTAAACGAAATTTGCAATTTTTCATCTTGAAATAAAATTCAAGTACCTATACACTTTGACAAACCCAAAGGAAAATATAATTTCAAAAATTCTGATTTTTAACAAAAAAATTTTTTTTTAAAATACCATTTTGAACAAAATTTAGAAAATCAAGTGCCAATATATTTTTGAAAAAAAGTTTTCAAGTTATACCTATTGATTTCAAAAAAAGTTTGAAAAATTATTTTTGAACAACCTTTTGAACTAAAATTGTTTTTAAGTGAAATGTTTAAGAATATTTCGAAATAAATTGAATAATAAAAATAAATGAAAAATTAAACAACATTTCAAGAAGTTTTAGAGTTTTTTTTTTTTTTTTTAATAAACAGAATTTCAAAAATATTCAACTAGATACTTATTATTTTTAAGTGAGATTTTTAAAATTCATTTTTTAACAAAATTTTGATAGTTTCAAAATCATTTTAAAATAAAATTTTTAAAATCCATTCCTTAAAAAAAAATTAATAACCATGTTCATTTCCAAACGAAATTAATTTTTGTAACCACCGATTTTCAAAATAAATAAATAAATAAAAAATTAAGTAGGTACCTAAGTATCAAACAATTTTTTTTGCATCAATTTTTAAGTGATTAAAATTGTGTAAGTATATACCTAGAGTCTCAAAAATTTTTTTTGATAAATCTTAACCCGAGCGGCACACTCGATCGATAATATCGGAAGATGTAACGTATCGATAAAAAATCGTTTGAAAATCTATAGATGTTCTCACGATATTATAAAGATTTATCGGTACAACTTCATAGGCAAAAAATCTAAAAACTATCGAATTCGATATTATTAAGATTTTATGACGATATTCGTCAACGATATTATCGACAAAGAATATTAAATTTATCGATTCCGATTTTCCACCGATTTTGTGCAGATATTTGAAACTACATTATCGACAAAGAATATTAAATTTATCGAATTCGATTTTTTAACGATTTTGTAAAGATATTTAAAACTATATTATCGACAGATTATATGAAATTTCTCGACTTCGATATTTTACCGATTTTGTGACGACATTTGAAACTATATTATCGACAGATTATATTAAATTTATCGAATCCGATTTTTTACCGATTTTGTAAAGATATTTGAAACTATATTATCGACACATAATATGCAATTTCTCGAATTCGATTTTCTAACGATTGCGTGAAGATATTTGAAACTATATTATCGACACGTAATATGAAATTTCTCGATTTCGATTTTTTAACGATTTTGTGGCGATATTTGAAACTACATTATCGACAAATAATCTGAAATTTGTCGAACGATTTTTCAACGATTTTGTGACGATATTTGAAATTATTTCCAAATTGGTGAAAATTTTTCTAAGTCCAACACGTCTGGAAGTACTATTCTGCTTATTATAAGCGTTTTATTGCTAATTCCTCAACGATAAGGTATGGCATAGTGGTTAAGGAAGAGGATTACCATGCAGGAGGTAGATGGTTCAAGCCCCACGGGTGGCAGATTTTTTATTATTTTTTTTTTACTTTTTCTGAAATGATCCTCTTACCGTAACATGAATAATGTGTTTAGGCATAGTTTAATGTATTAATTATGCTAATTAATGATTTTTAATTATAGAAAAAAGCTAGTAAAAGACGAAAAATCGGAATAAAAAATCGATAAAAAATCGACAGAATATCGAATTCGATAAAGTGTCGCGTTAGTTCCGCCTAAATCGTGAAATTATCTTTCGATATTATAGATATATTATCGATAAAATATCTTACTATAATCTCGAAATTTTTGCTAACTATAATTCGTCGATAATCTATCTATATATCGAAAGATAATTTCACGATTTATGCGGAACTAACGCGACACTTTATCGAATTCGATATTCTGTCGATTTTTTATTTCGATAATTTGTCGATTGTGCTGCTCGGGTTACAAAAATAAGAAAAATTCAATTTTATTTAAGGAATATTTTATAAAAATGATTAATTGATGAAAATCTTGAAGAATACAAAGATGAAAAAAATATTTAAAAAAATTAAAATACTTTATTTTTAACAAAATTTTCAAAACTTGGGAACACCTAGTTTCAGAGCAAAATTTTATTCCAAGTAAATGATTTTAAGCATTAAATATAGAATAGTTTCAAATCTTCAAAAATGTGTTTTAGTATATAGCTCAACTCAAATCACGCCAGGGAAAAAATTTCGGCAGTAAAAATCAGTCGCCTTGAGTCTAGAATTTTCAAGTTCTCACAGAATGGACCAGGCCCGCGAATATGACGAAATTAAAGAAACTTCATGCAGGTTCAATATCACGTTATTTTCCATTCGAGCAAGGATAATCGACTTCCAAATTGAGACTAATTGTAAATTAATTCAAAAGTACCCCTAATCCGTACCAAGAGATTGGGCCCCATATCAACCAAATACACCACCTTATCAACCAGTCTCATAATCATCGATGCAAAAAAATTAGCATAAATGTCATACACCACACACACAACCACAACGTGAACCAGAGGAATCACGAGTCTCGTATTCCTATTCATTACCATAGTTTGAACTTGACCTTGCTACCTTTGAAGACCATTTCTTGTACACACGATTGAATTGAGACGGCGGCGGCAACCTTTACATATATTTTCCCTACTTGTGCGCGGATCAATGATAGTCAGCGGTGTGGAGGGGGCGAGGCGAGGCGTCGACATATTGCACAATAAGCCGTATATGCAATTAACCATTCGGATGGAAAAATTGGACTTGTGTGTTTGTGTAAACTGATAATAATTGCAGTCGGATGATATTTAGATGGTAAAAATTTTACAACGTGTACATTTCATTATTACTGATAATGAACCAGGTTACTCAGTGTTTAGGTTCGGCTTGATGATATCTCGACATTGACCCATATATCGATAGGCTTGATACAATAGTCGTACTAAATAACAGTACCCTAATTTCTTCTAAATTCTAGACACCCCACAAGTTCATCATGTCGGCTGTTGAAGGCCTACTACCGAGTTCTCTTCTGTATAAATCGCGTTTATTAAACCAACAATGTGATGCTATGTCATAATTAATATTACGAATCGATCTACGTAGGTATGTGTTAGTACCTATCACGTGTTTCAATGTAGATAGATGCTCTCTCATTCTGTATTGTCTATCAATAAATTCCATTTTCTACCAATAGCTACAAAGGCAATCGATGTTTAATAAATCCTTCTCAGTGGGCAATCGAGTCGTACATATTTGGAAGAATTCGCTTAATATGCCTACGACGTAGTAAAATAACTTCATCTGCATGTTTTCTAGTCCATCAATTCGCACGATGTTGTGCTGCGGGTAAAGTGGACGGTGATAAAGGTGTCTGGGTTTTTAAATTACAAAACACCAGCCGCGTAAGACTCGATGGGCACGTTACAAAAGGATACGGCCTATACGACCTCTGTTCATTCTTGAAAAAAATTTTGCTCCTTTTTCCCAGTAAATTGGAAAAATTTTATAAGGTCGATGTAATTTTCAGGGTGTTAGCTAATGGGTTATTTGTAAACAAAAATATATAAATAAAAAAAACTCAACCTAAATACAAACAATACCGAGAAATGGATATTTTTCAGGAAACGACAACAACGATGCGACATTTCATGTTGTAGAAAATACCCAGAGAGCCACACACGCTTCGGAAATATAAGTTTGCAACACTGAATATAATTAATCGTTCATGTCATATTCACGTGCTCGGTTAAGAAATATCTAACGTTTGCCTATAAGGGAGTTATCGTATTTGTATCTGTAATATGGAGCGGCGAGGCAAATGGTGTTTTGTTTTTTAAACGCACTTAGTAGGTACACTAATTTCAAGTAGTTGGAAGGTTATTAATGGTGGGTAAGTTTGAGAAATTACAAGTTCGTGGAATCAAAACGTGGAAGATTTTGTTCTCGTTGTGTCTGCTCGACTGTCCCAGTTGGTAATCGAAGTAAAAATTATCTATCTACCCTAGGATGGCCTTTATTTTTCGAATTTTGGAAATGTTGTCGGGACGGGGGGTCAATTGGTGACATATTGGTAGAAAATAATTCCCTATTTTTTATTTTTCCTCTAACTGAATTTTAAGCCGTTTCTCAGGGGCCCCAAATTTGAAAAAATCAAAAAAATAGAAAAAATAGAACATTTTGAAAATTTTTGAAAATTTTTAGAAAAAGAGTCATAGGGATGGTATTTCTATAAGACAAGACCATTTTCGATGATTTCTTATCTTTACCCCCCTTTTCATGGGACATAAAAAAAACGTCATTTTTACGTTTTCATTTTTTTTTCAGTTCTATTAACTTTTTCATTTTTTTTTAATGAATTTATTCATTTTTCTCCCAATTTCATAATTTTGAGTTGGATTAAATCATGCCTATCAAACTTTTTTTTAATAGATATAAATTTCACTTTGAATTTTTTACACGAATTAAATTCTTTTTTAGTACTTTTATTAAAATTTTGCTTATACTTTAATTTTTTGAATTTTTTTCATTATTGTTATACCTTGAACATAAATTTCTTCAATTCATTTTTTAATCAAATATTTCGATTAATTTTTCTCTTAAAATTTCATTTTCAGTTACCTACGATTATGCGTTAGAGCATTTTATCCAAATATTTTGCTTTCGATATAATTTTTTTTTTCAAATTTACATACTTTAAAAATAGATTTCAAAAATGTTTAAAACGAATTTTATTATTTTTACTCAAATTTCTCCAATGTTTGATTTTTGAAGAAATTTTTCGAATTATAAACTTTTACTATAGGTAATATTTTTATTTTATTTTTCAACTTTTGTTTAAAACTCAGTTATTTTTTCAATTTCACTTTTAACGATTTTTTTAAAAAAGTTTTAATTTTTTTTCTTCAAATTGTGCTCCGATCAAACTTTTAAAAATTTGTGTTAAAAGCAAAGTAAAGTTAGTTTTATTTTTGTGTTTTTTATTAGTTTTTTTTTTTTTTAGTTTTGTATTAAGTAGATACAACTTTTTTTTCAAATTATGCTTCAAGTCAAATTTTTAAATTTTGTTATTGATAAAAAAAATTTCGGTTTACTATGAAAACGACTTCATTAAATTTTTCAAATTCAACTCATTATTGTGTTTTTCTTTTTCTAAACTTTTTTTCGCATAAGTATTATTTTATTTTATTTTTTTATTTTTCAATTTTCAAGTTTTTTGCAATTTTGAGTTGAAACAAGTCTTTTTCAAGTTTGTTATTACAGAAAATTTTCACTACTTAGGTACCTTAGGGTGGCCCTTATTTTTCGAATTTTGGAAATGTTGTCGAGACGGGGGGTCAATTGGTGACATATTGGTAGAAAATAATTCCCTATTTTTTATTTTTCCTCTAACTGAATTTTAAGCCGTTTCTCAGGGGCCCCCAAATTTGAAAAAATCAAAAAAATAGAAAAAATAGAACATTTTGAAAATTTTTGAAAATTTTTAGCAAAATGGTCATAGAGATGGTATTTCTATAAGACAAGACCATTTTCGATGATTTCTTATCTTTACCCCCCTTTTCATGGGACATAAAAAAAACGTAATTTTTTACGTTTTTTAAAAAATTTGAAAAAAATGACTAAAAATTAAAGAAACATTTTTTTTGAATAAAATGTTTTTAGCATACATGTTATCACCCAAAAAGGTCATTTACGGCGATTTTTCATCCTTACCTTCATTTTTGGGAACCTCATTTTTTTCAATTTTTGATAGTTTTTGAAAAATTCTCACTGATACAGCAGTGGTGAAAAATCACCGTAAATGACCTTTTTGGGTGATAACATGTATGTTGAAACCATTTTATTAAATTTTTTTTTTATTTTTAAATTTGTAGCCATTTTTTTCAAATTTTTTAAAAAACGTAAAAAATGACGTTTTTTCATGTCCCATGAAAAGGGGGGTAAAGATAAGAAATCAACGAAAATGGTCTTGTCTTATAGAAATACCATCCCTATGACCATTTTGCTAAAAATTTTCAAAATGTTCTATTTTTTTCTATTTTTTTGATTTTTTTAAATTTGGGGGCCCCTGAGAAACGGCTTAAAATTCAGTTAGAGGAAAAATAAAAAATAGGGAATTATTTTCTACTAATATGTCACCAATTGACCCCCCGTCCCGACAACATTTCCAAAATTCGAAAAATAAGGGCCACCCTAATCTACACTCTATAGGGTGTGCGGTGAGGGGTCTGCAAACTGGAAATTTGGACATAACCGAGTACGACTAACAAAAAAGTTCATGTACACCAGAGTTGGGCCGATCCGGATCCTAAAATTTGAAAACTGGATCCAAAGATCCAAAGATCCAAA
Organism: Balanococcus diminutus; assembly: GCA_959613365.1. Taxonomy (NCBI): domain Eukaryota; kingdom Metazoa; phylum Arthropoda; class Insecta; order Hemiptera; family Pseudococcidae; genus Balanococcus; species Balanococcus diminutus. Next base: position 26,448,911 of record OY390718.1, read on the forward strand.
ATTTTGGATCTGATCTAGATCAGATCCTTTCATTAGGAAAAGGATCTGATCTGGATCTTTGGATCCTCAAATTTTCAAAAAACCCAGATCCAGATAAAAAAAATACTTTTTTCCTTCAATTCGTCATTTTTTCTCTGTGAAATGGGCTTTTCATTGATGTTCTCAATTCTCCAATATTTAATCAATGAAATAAATGAAAATGAAGCAAAAAAAAAACTTCAAATTTAGAATTCTTGGCTTCCTTTTTGGTTTATTTTCATAATTCATTTCACAGATTAGTCTTTTTCAGGGCTAAAAATTTCAAATTTGCTGGATTGTTTACCACCACTACCAAAATTGGCTGAAATAAAATTAAATTCGAATGACATTTCAAAATTCTGAGTTGTGTTAATTAATTTATCAAGAAGATAATTAATTAAAAATTTGAGAGAAGTTGAAAGTGAAATTTTTAAAAGTTTCAAGTGACAGTTATGAATCGACATCATAGAAATAATTCTGGTTATTATAAAAATTTTGCTTGGATCCCTCCCGAACCAACAATAACAAATTGAACCAAAATCTTGAAGTTGATTTTATCTGTTATCAATTCATTTTATACTTTACAGACAACAAAAGAAAGGAATCAAAAACTAACACCCCTCCCCCCCCCCACAAAAAAGGATCTGGATCTGGATCTATAGATCCAGATCTTCAGCAGGCTCTGATCTGGATCTGGATCTTTTGCAGATCCAATGAGGCAAAAGATCTGGATCTGGATCTAGATCCTTTCACTAATGGATCTGCCCATCTCTGATGTACACATATTGCCTAAGTTTGAAAATGAAGGAGCTACAAAGGTTTGAAAGTCGGTATTTTACTCAGCAAAATAGATTGGCAATACTGCGTTCAAAAAAAATGTCGACATCGGCAGTGGATAAGTAGTTCTTCGAAAAAACAATAAAAGTTGTAATCATATTGGATTGTCTATGTTTGAAATTGAAGGGGGTACAGTAACGCAAAATTCCAGTCAAAAATATTGCCTACCTTAATTTATTACGCTGCACTGGTCGAAATGCAGTCAAATAGTACATGAAACAGGTGTAACTTTTTGAGAGGAACAAAAAACGTCATGTGAAAATTTTGCCTATCTTTGAAAATTAAGGCGCTACGGAGCCTTGAATTTCGAAAATACCGATTTTCAAAGCTTTGCAGCGCAGCGCCTTCATTTTCAAAGATAGACAAATTTTTGACATAACTATTTTTTCTCCTTTTCAAAAGTTACACCTGGTTCGTGCATTGTTTTCAAAAAATTTAAAAAAACATTGTTCGCCACCACCCCCTTCAAAATCGAGATAGGTACCATGTGTACATGAAGATTTTTGTTAATGGTATTCGGTTAAGTAGGTACATCCAAATTTCAAGTTTGGCAGACCCTTCGCGGACACCCTGTATACTCGTACATACACATTATATCACAACATTAGGGTGGTCCTTATTTTTCGAATTTGGAATTTTTTATCTCCCACCCCCTAAAGTTGTTATTACCTTTTATGAGAAAATAATTTCATATTTTTTGTTTCTTTTCCTCCGTGAAAACCCCTCTCTGCAGTGCCCCTCCCCTTTTCAAATGTAGAAAAAATTCAAGTTCTTTATCAAAATTTTCAAAATTCAATTTTTTTAGTTCCAGTGCTTCAGTGTGGCTCCCCATTTTATAAAAATGACTCTCAGAATGATTTTTAGCCCTCCACCTCACTTCTCTCAAGTGAAAAAGGCTCTCAAAATAACAAAAATTAGCTAATTTTCATTTAAAATCACAGGCAATATAATTATGTATTCCAACTTTTTCTCAAAAAATTGGAATATGTATTGTATTTCTTTTAAAAAAATATAAATAATTACAATTTTTTTGGAGTAAAAACACTTTTTTTTTAAAATAGATAATATCCCTTATTTTTAGAGAAAAACATACTGTCTTGTACCTATACCTACCTCAATTTCTTGTAAAAAATAGGAAATAAAAATTTTCTTGGAGTGAAAATTTTTTATCTTATGTTGTTATAAAAATACTCCTTAAATTCTTGTATATAGAAAAAAAATCGCATTTCTCTGGAGGAAGAAATTCCTAAATTTTGGGGGTAAATGTAAAAAGTCAACTTGAAAAAATTCTTGGAGCAAAAGAATTATTTTTTTAAAAGTAAAAATCTAGTGATTTTATTTTGTTCAGTAGTTTATTACCTATTTGATTTTCTCTTTTTTTTAATCATGATTTTTGTTCTCAATTTTCTTTGAAAAAAGTGTTTAAATTATTGGGAGTTTATGCAGAATTTTTGGCGGGGTAAAAAATCTCTCACCTTTATTGGAGAAAGAATCTCTCACTTATTTTGGAAAAAATTCCTAAATTTTTTTTAGACTAACAAAAGTTTTTAGCTTTTTGAAGTGAATATTTAAATCTCTCAAGTTTTTCTTTGAAGAAATAAATATCTTTTAATTTTGTGGAAAAATCTCTACATTTTTTGAAGTATAATCATGATTTTTGGTCCTACTTTTATTTTTTTTTTTGAAAATAGGTAAGGATTTCAAGTTTTTTTTTGTTTGTTTTTTTTTTGATTAAAAAAATCTCCTATTTTTTGGTGAAAAAATTCCTAAATTTTCAGCTTTTTGTATTAAGAAAAATTCTCACTTTCTTGAAGAAAAAAAAATATTTTTTTCAGGTATTATCCATTTATAAAATAAAATGAAATCTTTCAATTTTTCGGTAAAAAATCTGTAATTTTTTAAATTAATTAGGTATTTATTTTTATAGAAGAATCCCTTAATTTCTTCTTTTTTTTTGAAGAATCTTTTAGTTTTTCTGGAGTAAAAAATCTCCTAATTTTTTTTTGAGAAAAAAAAAATCATAATTTTTTAAGGAATAAATAATTTTAGAAATTGTTTTGGAGTAGGTAACAAAAAATCTTTTAATTTTTACACAAAAAATCTGTGCTCCTGCTTCTGTTTCTTTTGTTTTTATTTATTTATTTATTTATTTTTAATAAAAAAATCTTTTACTTTTAGAGAAAAAAAATATCAAATTTTGGTGTATCAATTTTGTGGAGTAGAAAATTTTTTGAGGATTTTTTTTCTCTCAAAAAATTTAAATAAAAATCTCTTGATCGAGACCTGAGGAAAATTTTGGTCCCGGTGCAAGTGCACCTTTTGCATCCCTCTCTCGCCGTCGCTGCTTAAACTTCAAAAATACCTACAGATTTTCAAAATCAAATGTACGAGTATATCTAAGATTTTTTTTCTTTAGAAAATTATGCATAAGATACTTCAAATTGAAAAAAAAAGAAAGAAATTCTCAGTTTACCATAAAAGGCAATATACTTACTGAGTTCCCAAAACTACGTCTTTAGGGTATCATAAGAGAAAATCAGAAAAATGGAAAAACTGTGCAAAACTCCAAATTGTTTTTGATGGTGTATTTTGGTGTAATTGATGATAAGTGCGTATACTTTGAGGGGAGAAAAATATTGATCAAAAATATCCTAAGTATTTCGCATTTTCTATGATGACACCAAATCCATTTACATGCATGAATTTTTCATTTTAGAAGATCGAATTGTTTGTTGTGTGCTTACTTCCCTTTTAATAATCATATGTTTACAGTTTGAATGCTTCCTAATGCCCTTCATCCATTCATCGTTAAATGAAAACTTGAACTTCTCTATTCTGTACTCGATTAAGTACGAATCATCTGAATTTGTAATTCGAACGCAAAAGCACAATTAGTGTATTTTTTTATTCCAAAAAAATGCCTACTTACCCATTTCTTGAAAATAAGTAAAAACATTATTGTTTCTTTACTTTGTTGAAATTTCAACAAAGCATATCCAGACATGAACATAGGTCATTTGGTAGAAGGTTGTTGGTTCCCAAAATGGCGTCACTGAAATTTTAAAGGAATAAAAATGGAAAGAATTTGGTTTAAATTTAGGTTGATAATGTGTCTAAGTTTCTTAATAAAAACCTCAAAAAAAATCTGCGGTGTACAATTTCCAAACCATGACACATCTGAAGCAACGAGAGATATTGACCTTCAAAATCTCGAAACGAAGGAACATTCGAAAAAAATTGAAAAAATTTCCAAGGAGCGAATATCCATAACTTCGTCTAAGCAAAATGTTTTAAAAACATTTTTTTTTTTAAATTTTTGTTTTATAGGTATAAAAGACTTTTTTAAAAAAATTTTGCAAAATTTCTTTAAAATAATTTGTACATTGGGAAAAATTGACAATTATTCCATTGCTTTTTTTTCTGAATAAGAAATTCTCTTGACGCTGATATTTCCAATTGGAATTAATTTCATAGAAAGAAAGTGGCTTTGATAAAAATATAATTTTTCTCAATGTTGAAATTGAAAAATTTAAATATTTTCAGGATTTTTATTTCAAAATTTTCAAGTTGGGTCAAGATTTTTTTCTGAGAACTTCTTTATAAAAATTTGCATGAAATCCCCCCCCCCCCCCCCCTGAATAGCCTTATATTCCTACAAAAATTTCAGAAATACCTTATACCTACCTTTTTTTTTTTACAAAAATAGGTATACTAATTTATTCTTGAAAATTTCTTTAATTTTGTTTCACCTTGAAAATATCTTGTGTAATATTCTGTATTTACCTACTAGGGTGTCCCTTATTTATTTTAGTAGATACTTTTTTTTGAAATTGTGATTTTTCACATTGCAAAAATCTTGAAAAAATAAATATTTGTACGAGTATAAAAAATACAGATTAAAAAAATTAATGCGTTTTGATTGTTTTTCCCAGTGGTAGGTATATTTTTTCCTGGAATTTTTTGTCTTAATTTCCTTCCAAACATTCTCACACAAAAATAGGTTCCAGTCGAAAACTGAATTTTTGTCAAGGATTTGAACCAGAGAGAATTTTCGGAATTAATTCAGTTTTCCAAGTTTGTATCGATTTGGATAATTTTTTTTTTACAAAATTCAAAAACACATCTTTTTCAAATAAGTATAAAAGACAATAGGTAGTACATATACATAAATTTAAAATTGCGGTTTCAACAACTTATATTAAAAAAACAAATTTTTCCAAGGTGAGTAATAAAAAACAATATTCATTCATATATAAAACGAATCATATAACGGTTGATACCTTAATTCATGTAAATAAGTAATGAATAATGAGACCTTTCATTGCATTACTTATCCTTTTTCACAAATTTTGAGCTGCCGAATTTGATTTTTCGATTTTTGGCGAATTTTTGAAATTGTCTAAAATCACCCCAAAAAACCAATTTTTGGAATAAAAATCGCAAATTTTGAGATAGAATCCTGAAAATCAGTTTGTATACTAAAGTCGACTTCCCGAGTCGATTGGGACCATTTTCGAAGCGATCTGGAGCCTCCAGAAAAAGTTGAATTTTCTCCAGCACACTGGAACTCCTCCAGACGGCGCTGTAATTAACTTCGGCAGCTTAAAATTTAATCCTAGCGTTAGTATGATGTCATCTATCGATTCGCATAGTTGAATCGAAAATTCGAGGTGACGAGTTCGGGCGTGTATTTTCATGACAACTTAAAAATTTGACATTTTTTAAAAATTTCCAAAAAATCAGATTCTCCAGAATATCGTTCGAAACTTCGTTTACCCCCTAAAGTTGACCCCCCGAGTCGATTGGGACCATTTCCGAAGCGATCTGGAGCCTCCAGAAAAAGTTGACTTTTACCATCTGGAGCAGTTTCAGTGTGCTGGAGAAAAGTCAACTTTTTCTGGAGGCTCCAGATCGCTTCGAAAATGGTGCCAATCGACTCGGGAGGTCGGCTTTAGTATACAAACCAATTTTCAGGATTCTATCTCAAAATTTGCGATTTTTATTCCAAAAATTTGTTTTTTGGGGTGATTTTAGCCATTTCAAAAATTCGCCAAAAATCGAAAAATCAACTTCGACAGCTCAAAATTTGGTTGTGAGGTGTGGGTGGCATGCTCTTTCAGTGAGCCAAATTTCAGCGAAATCGGAGGCAGTGAGTTGGGGAGGTTCTCTTTTAAGTATGCTTCAAGAATTTTTTTTTCAAAATGATGTTGTGGGTTCTCAAAATGGTGTCATTTGTGTATTTGAAAAGGAAATGGGAAAAATTGGGGGAAATGAACGAATTTGATTCGAATTTAGGTTGAAGGTGTATTTTGGTATCTTTGATGAAATATTGCACGAAAAACTTTTTTTGACCAAACATGACTGTTATATAAGGACAAAAAATGCGGTTTACACATTTTTGAATTATCTTTTTATTGAAATAAAATTGTGATAATTCACACAAATAAAAGTGTTGAGAATTGAATAGTAGGGTGGAGCGAAAATCAAAAATTTCGATTTTCAAAATTTAATACCGCGGAAAAGTTGCGTCTTGGTGAGACTTGAAAAATAAATAAAATAATTAATCAAATCGAATAATATCTTCTGATCGCGCAAGAGCCCTCGAATTTTTGAAAATTTGCAAAAAAAATCAAAATTTGAAAAAAACTCCAAAATGTTACAGAATGGGTTTTATGCCTTTGGTTGGCAAGTATTATCATCGTTATTAATATTTTTTGAAAAAAATCCAGAATTCGTCAGGTCATCGCATTTATAAGACATTAAAAAAATGCCATATTTTACGGTTTTTTTTTAATGTAAAAAAAAATAGATTATAAATTGGGGGAAAAAATTTGTTAGGTGCAGTGGGGTATAATACCGATCAGTTTTTGTAAAATTTCACGTTTTTTTCAATTTGACGACTTCCTTGAAGATTTTAGGGCTAAAACCATAATAACAATTTTTTCACACTTTGGCAGTATTGAAAAAGAGAATCATCCATTCCATTTTGAGATGTTATCGTCAATGTAACTGATGGTCTGATGATCGGAATTGCCCCATTTTTTGAGGTAATTCCGATACCCCTTTTTCCAGCTAAGACGTGACCCTGGGAATGATTCTGATTTCGATTTTGTGATAGTATGAGACCAGCACAACATGTTATTTTTTATTTCACCGAAATTGAACGATTTGGAGTAAAGTTAAGCGAATTAGAAAAAATATGTTAGCATAGTATATGCTTTTACGGAGACCAAAATAGAAAAAAATACCCCAAAATCCCACAGGAAAATCCGAGACTAAAATCCGACCCCAAAATCCGAAACTAAATTGGGTTAGGTTTGGATGACATAAAAAACTTGGAAAATTTTTAATAAATTCGATTTTTTAGACATTATGTCAGACATTTTGAATTTTTTTAAATTTTATGACTTTTAGACAATTTCTAGACATTTTGTCAGACATTCTAAAACATAGAAATTTTTTTAGAAATATGACTTTCAGACATTTTGAATTTAAATAAATTTTATGACTTTTGGACATTTTGAAACTTGGGAAATTTTTAAAAAAATTTATGACTTTTAGGCTTTTTGTCAAACATTCTGAAAAAATTGAAATTTTTTTATTTTCATTAGGCTTTTGCCGAGTTTTTTTTTTCAAAAAATAGATTTTTCATCTGATATCGATAGGTACAGAGGCGACTGTTTGACAAAAATACAAAATACCATTGTTTTTTATTTATTTTATAGGTTCTGACCCTCTGAAATATAATTATCTTTTAATAATATCGTTAAAAACAAATAAAAATCCTTCAAGGAGCAATTCCGAAGGGGTATTAGAATTACCCCGCAAATTTAATAATTTCCCAATTCATTTAAAATTAAGTAATGACAACAGCAGTTATTTTTCAGCAAAATTGAAAGAGGTACCTACTCACTTTTGGACGTACTTTCGTCAATTATAGGGCAATAGCGTCAAATTTGAACAACTTGTTGCAGAAAAAATACGAGCTCGAAAATTGCTCTGTATTTTTGCAGCAAGAATTTTTAACATGTCAAATCTTACCATTTCGCAGATCAACGAAATCGGATCGGATAACCTTAAAATCTTTGCTATTAGTAGGTTAGCATCAAAACTACATAGTTCCTTGATCAGTGTTGCCGAAACATGATTTCCAACATTTTTGTAACTGGTGATTTGAATTACCCCGGGATCGGAATTACCCCACTGCACCTTAATTAAAATGGGTTTAACATGCACAGCTTCGCCCAAAAAGACAATTAACGACGATTTTCCATCTTTACCTTCATTTTCAGGAACCATCATTTTCCTCATTTTTTTCATTTTTTCGTAGTTTTTGAAAAATTAAAATTCTAAAGGGTACGAAAAAAATGAAAAATCGATGTAAATTGTCTTTTTAGGCAAAACTGTGTATGTTGAACCCATATTTTAATTCCAAAAATTTTTTCCAATTTTTAATCAATTTTTTTCAATTTAAAAAAAAAACGTAAAATATGACATTTTTTTAATGTCTCATAAATGCGATGATCTGTTGAATTCTGGATTTTTTTTCCAAAAAATATCAATAACGTTGATAATACTTGCCAACCAAAGACATAGAACCCATTATGTAACATTTTGGAATTTTTTTTTCAAATTTTGATTTTTTGCAAATTTTTAAAAATTTGAGGGCTCTTGCGTGATCGAAAGATATTCGATTTGAATTTTTTTTTGTTTTTCATGTATCCCCAAGACGAAACTTTTCTGCGGAATTAAATTTTGAAAATCGAAAATTTGGTTCAATAAATTTTAATGAAAAAATGAATTTTTCCAAGGTGAGTCGTACAAAATAAATAATATTCAGTGATAAGTAAAACAATCATAAAACGATTAATACCTTAATACATAACCTACATATACATAAGTAATGAGACCTTTCATCAAATTATCAAAACCAATTAATCAATTTTTCAAAAATTTTAAGAATAGATAATATACGATGTTTTCTGATGATCAGATTGAGAGGGATGGCCCTCTTACACTCCCCACCAGTTTTAATGCCTTGGAATACTCAATTTTCAGCTTTTTAGTGCTTTAAAATTCAACAAAATTACGTGTCCATATAACCCTTCCAGTAGGGTAATAATTATGGTCATTTTTTGACCTTTTTTTCAATGGATTTTTCGGACATGAAGAATCCAATTTTTGGGATGTTCGAGCAGATTTTAAAATCATTAATTTGTATACATTAATGAATATATTTTTTTTTGTTAATTTAATGGTGTTAAGTACACGGGTAGTGCTGCATACATTATGTCTTGTAGAACGTTTAAGTCATTATCCACAAACTCTCCCTGTTTCCCTGTTGGAGGGAAATTTCGCATAATGAAATTTTTAGGACATAAATCCACTCTCTTTCTCATTATTAGGGAAAAAGGGTATTGGGATATATGTAATCCACTAGGATATAGTAGACTAAATCCAGAGTGCTAACTTAAAATTCAGTTAGGGAAAAATAAAAAACCAGGGAATTATTTTCTACCTTTGTGTCACCAATTTACACCCGGTCCCAAAAACATTTCCAAAATTTTCGAAATAAGGGCCACCCTAATGTGGTACTTGAATAAAATAAGTAAGTAATAAATTTTAAGATCATAAGGAATTCTCAGTTTTCCATAAAAGGCAATAATTATGCTGAGTTCCCAAAATGGTGTTTTTCGGGGATTTCAAAATACAGAGAATTAGAAAAAAAAATGAAAAAGTCCATTAATTCAGTCCAAATTTAGGTTGATGCTATACTTATTTTGGTGTCTTTGATGATACACACATTAGTGAAAAAAATCGATTTTTCGAATTTTTGATGTGATACCAAAGCCATTTACTTTACACTTTTGTGAATTTTTCATTTTATTGGATCAAATTTTTGTTGTACTTCCTCTTTAATCATGTTTACAGTTTGTTTGTTTGTTTCCTAATGCCTTTCGTCGTTAAATGAAAATTTGAATTTTTTTATTCTGTGTGCGATTACGAATCACGCAAGAGTTAGTAATTCGAACGCAAAAGTACAATTACGTAGTGTATTTTTCCCTTTCAAAAATACATACCTACTTACGAAATTCTTGGAAATGGGTAAAAAAATTAACGTTTCTCTAACTTTGTTGAAATTTCAACAAGTGACGTCAATGGAGGTAAACGCTTAACCAGACATGAATATAAGTCATTTGAGAGGAGGATGTTGGTCTGCAAAATTAATGGGAAATAAAATCATGTTTCAAAATCGCAGTTTGCGTCATTTCGTAGCATAGATTTCATAGATTCAGAAAATGTAAAAACCACAAAATCGAAAAAATGTGACTTCCATCTTCGGTGCTTTAGTGTACAGATAAGTACGAGTACCTTGTTTAGTAATAGGAACCTGTAGGTCTAGGTACCTAACTACACCATACTACAGGAGGTAATTCATTTTATTTTAATTAGTATTACTCCTTTCTTAAAATTGTGATTGTTCAGTAAAAAAAAAAAAAAAAAAAAAAACCGAAAAATGAATAATTACTTATTTGTAGGGGTTTTAAAAATACAAATTAAAAAAAATAATGAGTTTTGATTGTTTTTCCCCAGTGGTATATTTTTTCCTGAAATCTTTTCTCGTCATTTTCTTCCCAAAATTGTCACACAAAAATAAAGTTCAAGTGAAAAAACTGAATTTTTGTAAAGAGTTCGAAGTAGGCGGAATTTTCAAAATTGATTCATTTTTCAAAGTTTGTATAAATTTGTGTATTTTTTTTTTTACAAAATTCAAAAACACATCATCTTCAAATAATACATAAAATATAGAATTGTAGTTTCAACGTAATTCGAACGCAAAAGTAAAATTAGTATATTTTTCCCCCTTCAAAAATACCTACTTGCCTAATTCTTGAAAATGAGTAAAAACATTGATGTTTCTCTAATTTGTTGAAATTTTAACAAAGCATATCTAGACATGAACATAGGTCATTTGTTAGGAGGTCGTTCGTTCCCAAAATGTGTCACTCTGGAATTTCAAAGGAATAAAAATAAAACGAATTTGGTTCAAATTCAGGTTGATAGTGTATCTAAGTTTCATTGATGTTAAGTAGGTATCTAATTTATAATTAATAAAAAACTCTTTTTAAAAATGTGTTATGCATATTGGTATGCCTACGTGGCGTACAATATTCCAAACTATGACACTTCTGAAGAAACGAGAGATATCTATTGAGCTTCGAAATCTCAAACTCAGATTTCAGTACAAAGGAACATTCGAAAAAATTGGATAAATTTCCAATGATCTAATATCCATAACTTTGTCTAAGCAAAAATTTTTGAAAACATTTTTTTAGATTTTTGTTTTATGAAAAAAAAAAAAAATCAAGAAATTTTGGCAAAATTTCTTAAAAAATTATACTTGCGAAAAATTGAAAATAATTTCATTCCATTGCTTTTTTCTTTGAATAAGAAATTCTCTTGAAGCTGATATTTCAAATTGGAATAAATTTCATGGAAAAAAGTGGCTTTGATAGAAATTAATATAAAATTTTCTCAATGTTGAAATTAAATTTTTTAAGAAATTGAAAAATTGAAATATTTTCAGGTTTTTTATTTTAAAATTTTTAAGTTGGGTCAAGATTTTTTCTGAGAACTTTACAAAAATTTTCATGGAAATTTTCCCCCCAGAATAACCTTATATTTTTTCAAAAATTTCTGGAATACCATGCCTATACCCTTTTTTTTTTTTTTTTTTTTTTTTTACAAAAATGGTACTTATTCTTGAACATTTCTTCAATTTTGTTATATCTTGTGTGAGATCCTGTACTTACCTGCTGGAGTGTCCCTTATTTATTTGAGTTTCATTATTATTACCTACTTTTCTTGTTTCTTTTTTTTTTTTTTTTTTTTTTTTTGAAATTGTGATTGTTCCTTCTAAAAAAAATCTTGAAAAATGAATACTTATTCGTACGAGTATCAAAAATAAAGATTAAAAAAATTATTACATTTTGATTGTTTTTCCCAGTGGCATATTTATTTCTGAAATTTCTTGTCATAATTTACTTCCAAACATTCTCACACAAGAATAGATTCAAGTCGAAAACTGAATTTTTGTCAAGGGTTCGAAGCAGGGGGAATTTTCGAAATTAATTCATTTTTCGAAGTTTGTATAAATTCATGTATACTTTTTTTTTTACGAAATTCATAAACGCATCTAATTCAAATATATAATATATAAAATTGTTGTTGTTTCTATAATTTTTATTTAAAAAAAAAAAAAATTTTGGAGGTGAGTTGTGAAAAGCAATAAGTATTCATTGATGATAAAAGTAGTCATAATTATAACGATTTAATACCTTAATGCATATACACACACATAAGTAATGAGACCTTTCATAAATTTATCCTTTTTCACAATTTTTCTCATAATGAGACACATTTCATAAAACTTGAGTAACACTTAGCAATAAATTAAAAAATAATAATTAAACAACCACTATAGGTTCATAATAATACTACGACTCTAAATTATAAACAAAGGAATGTGATGAAAGGCTCTGGTGGGATAAGGGGGTCAATCGGCCCCCGGTCGAACTTCGAAATTTTTTTCACAGATTCCGAGTTTGTATCGTAAAAGATGATTTTAGAGCGATTCAGCGATCACTTACCTCACGCCCCGGGGGCTGGGGCCTCGAAAATGCGATTTTTAGCTTGAAAATTCCATCTCCGCGAGTTTTGACCGATTTTTACCAAACTTGGCATCGCTCAGAGAAAATTTTTTTTCAAGTTTTTCACACCCTTTTACACTATCCAGAATTTTTTCAAATTTTTACCGTTGGTGCAACTTTCCCAAAATACTCAAAAAGCAAATTAGTCGTGCTTTTTTCCCCCACTGAACGCTCATTTTTCATCAAAAATTTTTTTCCTCAAAGAACATCACTAGATACTCCTTTATACACCTTTTGCCCGAATTTCACCTCAATTCATTCATTTTTCGTGAATTTAGGTTTTTTCATCAATTTCATGTGATTAAAATTGAGTAATCACACGAAATGATCAAATAAAAAAAATAATCGCGGATTCGAGTTCGGCGGGTCAAACTACCCCGATTTAGACCTTTTCAGCGATCATTTTGCCCAAAATTGAAAAAGATTACATTTTTATCAAAAAATCCAATTTCAGTAAAATGAAAAAAAATAATTATAGATAAAATTTAAACTTTTTCAATTTTGGGCAAAATGATCACTGAAAAGGTCTAAATCTTCAAACAAATAAGTAAGTTTAAAATGGTTTCAACAAATATTGACAATTTTTTTTTAGATGAGTTGTAATAAGTAATATTCAGTGATAAGCAGGGTTCGGATTTTCATGCTCGAGCATGTTTTTTTGTTTAATACTAGATCGAGAATTTTCAAGTTATCTTTACGTTTCAGAAAATTCTAAGTAAAATTGACCCAACTTGTTTTTGCATGTTTGAGCATATTTCACCTTTCAGCGCATATAAACGCATATTTTGGGTATTTTTAGGGAATATTTTAGGTTTTTCGAGAATATTTAACGATTTTCGAGTTTTTTCGAGCATATTTTGACAAATTTGCAATTTCTCACCTAAAAATTTAGCAAAACTGATACCGCTATTTTTTTTTCACCCGAATGTGCAACACTGGTGGTACTTTTTTGCATATGCCGGCTTGGCGAGTCGATTTAATTTTCAAACTTACCTACTTATTTTGATAAAATACAATTTCGTTATTTTCTCTGATTTAATTAGAATCAGTAGAATTACCAAATTAGAATTAGAATTAGAACGTTTTTTGCTTTTGAGTAAAAATAAAATTCATTTTTCGTTCTTTTTTGTGTAATTTCTCAATATGTGTTCTAAATACGTCCAATTATGAATCAAAATCATGTAGCTGGCGTTTTCCTCTTTAAATTGACACCCATATCGTTCGAGAATATTTTTAGGTTTTTCGCGCATATTTCGTGTTTTTTAAGGGAATTTTTATGCGCATATTTCCCGTTTTTTCGAGAAAGAATGTCCGAACCCTGGTGATAAGTAAAACAATCATAACACGGTTAATACCTTAATACGTAATGAGACCTTTCATCAAATTATCATTTTTCACATTTTTTCTCATAATGAGACACAATTTCATATACAACTTAAGTAACGCTGGGCAATAATTTAAAAAAAATTAAAGAACCATTAGGTTTATAATAATACTACGAGTCTAAAATTATAAACAAAGGAATGTGATGGAATTTAAAAATTAACTCCTCAACTACTTATGTTAAATGTACTCTCATTTTCTCAAAAAAAAAAATTGAAATCAATGCCCAATCAAATACTTACTTGATTATGTGAGTATTATAAAAAAAAATATATTTCATATAGGTAGGTAAATAATTAAGTAGAATAATTATTGTGCATATGTGACTTAATTAGGTACGAGCCTATTTGGAAATATGTGTTTACAAAAATAAAGAAATCAAAAAGAAAACCAAAACTCTCAAGTACTGCGAAACTTTATACTCTGAAGCATACGCATGATTTGAATGTAAGAATAAACGGAATTCAAGAAATCGGGAAATGTGTCCATCTTTATACGAAATAATTTCAATGCTCTCAAATACATCGGTTTCTGAATGACTGACAAAAGAGTAAAAACAGTTTTACGTTGTTTTGGAGAAAAATAATACCACGGCATCGAATACACCTCCTCAGCAAATGAATCATTCTGTATGAATAAAATTCCATAAGCTCAAAATTAGTCACTATACAAAAATTTTACTACACACCTCACTACAATAAATACCTATTACATGAGAAAATAAAATTTATCATACCTGCTTCGAAAATAAATCGCCAACAACGCAGTTCATATACCATACGGCACCACTCATACAAAACCAAATCGACATTTTGATGATCATTTCGTAATCGAGTTTATCTTCTAAGAAAATCTAGGACAAGCAATCAAATCAAAAATTAAATCATCTACATATTACATATGTTTACCTAGTGCAGAAAAAAGGGTTCTCACTTCGGCTGCAACAAATCCAAAACCAATCATGATACAAAACATGAAGCAATAAGTAACTGAACAAATAGTATCCAAAACCTTTTTAAGCAACAATTGTGTTCTGCAAAAAATAGCGTGTTAAACAGCAGGTTTCCTGAAATATTTACTGTGTATAAGACAAGTTTGGACATGATACCTTTGCAGTTGTTGAAAACGTTCCACAAGTGACAAAAAGTCTTCATAAAATTTCTCCACCGTAGCTGTTCTTTCTTCGTCCAGTACCTTAATTTTGTTTGAAACATTTCTCTTACTTGATTCTTCCACCAATTCCTTCAACTCATTCTCCAATATTTCTATTCTTTCAAAAGCCCGATTCGATAATAATTTCAATTTTTCAAACAAGGCCACATATTTATCATTCATATCAATGACTGCAATGAAAATCACGAGATTGCCAGAAAGGAATATGAGATTTTCAGGTACCACAATCATATCTTGAAGAAAAGAAAGGAAAATAATTGCCCAAGTATTCTCAAAAGGGCACAACATGGGAAAAAATTTTGTAAAAAATGTTTGCTTTGTAAACTCATTTGGAATTTGATTTTTGGGATCGAATTTGAAAAGGATATCACCAACAATGACCGTACATGGAATGAAAATTGACGAAAATACGATAACCCATTTTTTCACCTTACTAGACTTACTATGGTTGTCGGACTCTGAAGTCGTTGCAGAAATCAAATGAGTGTTTGAGCAATCATTGACAATGAATTCAATCAACTTTTCAATAGAAGGATACAAATGAAACATAAGCAATAAGTAAATTAACTTACTGGTTGTCATGAGTATTGGGAAAGCTCCAAAAATAACAGCTTTCAAATCATAAGATGTTAAATTTGTCAAATAGTATATAGAAGAAGCGTTTACTACTGAGCTACATGCAATGTGATATGATAATAAAAAAATTCTCACGTTCTTTTTCACTCGCTTGTCATAAAATACTCCAACAGAGATGGAGTAGGCGGTTAAAAAACACTTCATCTCGAAAGTTGAAAGTTTTTCTATGAATGGTTCCAAGTAGAATTTATCTACAATTTGAAAAGGGCTCGGAACCCACTGATACAGTTTGGATAATCTTTCGCAATACATTTCGCGAACTAAACGTTTACCTTGGAACAGTTCTCGTCCATACTGAATTTCTGGAAGTAGTTAGGTAGATAAAGATATTAAGTACTCACCCACTCAAACAAAAATGATACCAGAGAGCCTCTTACATGAATTTTTCACTTGGGAAGATCAATTGATTGGTGTACTTTGTTTTTTAATCATGTTTACCAACAATTTATTTGTTTCTTAATGCCCTTCATCGTTGAATGAAAATTTTAACTTTTCTATTCAGTCATATTAAAATAATCATCTGAATTTGTAATTTGATCGGGTGGTCGCAAAAGTACAATTACCTAGTGTATTTTTTTTTCTTTCTAAAATACTCAAAATAGCAAGTAGGTAAGTATGTAGGTGTAGGTATCCAGTTCTTAAAAGTGGGTGAGAAATTTTAACATGCCCGAGCAGCACAATCGACAAATTATCGAAATAAAAAATCGACAGAATATCGAATTCGATAAAGTGTCGCGTTAGTTCCGCATAAATCGTGAAATTATCTTTCGATATATAGATAGATTATCGACGAATAATAGTTAGCAAAAATTTCTAGATTATAGTAAGATATTTTATCGATAATATATCTATAATGTCGAAAGATAATTTCACGATTTAGGCGGAACTTTTGCGACACTTTATCGAATTCGATATTCTGTCGATTTTTTATCGATTTTTTTTTTATTCCGATTTTTTGTCTTTTACTAGCTTTTTTCTATAATTAAAAATCATTAATTAGCATAATTAATACATTAAACTATGCCTAAACACATTATTCATGTTACGGTAAGAGGATCATTTCAGAAAAAGTCAAAAAAAATTATAAAAAATCTGCCACCCGTGGGGCTTGAACCATCTACCTCCTTCATGGTAATCCTCTTCCTTAACCACTATGTCATACCTTATCGTTGAGGAATTAGCAATAAAACGCTTATAATAGGCAGTTTAGTACTTCCAGACGTGTTGGACTTAGAAAAATTTTCACCAATTTGGAAATAATTTCAAATATCGTCACAAAATCGTTGAAAAATCGTTCGACAAATTTCAGATTATTTGTCGATAATGTAGTTTCAAATATCGTCATAAAATCGTTGAAAAATCGAATTCGAGAAATTTCAGATTACGTGTCGATAATAAAGTTTTAAATATCTTCACAAAATCGTTAAAAAATCGAATTCGAGAAATTTCAGATTATTTGTCGATAATATAGTTTTAAATATTGTCACAAAATCGATAAAAAATCGAAATCGAGAAATTTCATATTAGGTGTCGATAATATAGTTTCAAATATCTTCACGCAATCGTTAGAAAATCGAATTCTAGAAATTGCTATTATGTGTCGATAATATAGTTTCAAATATCTTTACAAAATCGGTAAAAAATCGGATTCGATAAATTTAATATAATCTGTCGATAATATAGTTTCAAATGTCGTCAAAAAATCGGTAAAATATCGAAGTCGAGAAATTTCATATAATCTGTCGATAATATAGTTTTAAATATCTTTACAAAATCGTTAAAAAATCGAGTTCAATAAATTTAATATTCTTTGTCGATAATGTAGTTTCAAATATCTGCACAAAATCGGTGGAAAATCTGAATCGATAAATTTAATATTCTTTGTCGATAGTATCGTTGACGAATATCGTCATAAAATCTTAATAATATCGAATTCGATAGTTTTTAGATTTTTTGCCTATGAAGTTGTACCGATAACTCTTTATAATATCGTGAGAACATCTATAGATTTTCAAACGTTTTTTTATCGATACGTTACATCTTCCGATATTATCGATCGAGTGTGCCGCTTGGGTGTGTCATTTTATGGTGATATAGCATATCCAAACATGAACCCTGCTCATGTGGGAGGAGGTTGTTGGTTCTCAAAATCGCTTCATTCTGGTATTTTAAAAGATAAATAAATATGGTCAAAGGTCGAAAGGTCTAAATTGAAGCTGACGGTATATGTAGATTATATTTTGTGGCATTGATGATGGTACATTGAAAGAATAAAAAATTTCGATCAAAGATTACTCGTGTATGTATTATTGACTGTTGAGAGTGCGAATGGTGGATAAATGGGGTTCACACTTTTGAGGATCTTCCACCTATTAGTCGAAATAAAAAATTCGACGCAGCCCCTTCAATATTGAAAATAGGCAATAAGTGTATCGTGAAAGTTCAAAAGATTCTAAGTGCCAAAAACAATATGTTTTCGAGATAATCGCGTTTAAATGTTTGCATAGCTTGGAGATTTATAGGAAAGGTTGAAATGGTGAAAATGGTGGTACATAGCATACTTTGAACACGTCATCATCATTTTGAGCAAAAATCGAACCAATATCAACATCTTTGAAACATTTTTAGGGGTTTCAAAAAGACGCATTGAGCATTAAATTTAAATATAATAGTGTTTATTCTTGTTTAGTGCCTACGATATTGAAGATAGGCAAAAAGTAAAGAGAACCTTTTTGAAAGGAAATTTAATTTTCTACACGATAGATCTATTTTTTTATTCATTCAAAATTAAGTACACATTATTTTCACTAATTTCAGAAAATTTATAAATTTTCAAAAATTAACAAAAATGTTTCATCTTTTTCGCATAGCTCCTGAAATATTGAAGATATGCGAAAAGTGAAGAAGACCTTTTTGATTGGAAATTGAATTTACTATAATAAAGTCCTACTTTTTTGATTTCCTCAAACTTAGCAAACTTTGCTTATTTGCGCCATCTTTAGAGCGAATTTTGAACTATTTAGAAATAGATATTGACGTCTTTGATATCAGATTATGACGGCATGGACATAGCCCATGATAGCAATTACTCCATTTCTACCAAAATGGCACTTAGCATCCTTTGAACTTACACGATACAAGTGTTGTTAGCATATTTTGTTCCTCAAGCGAGTACTATCCATTGGCAAGCAACAACAGATCATGATGTCAAAAATGAACAATTTTCACTTGAATGTTTTCTTTAAGAAATACATATGCAAAACCTCCTCCCCCCCCCCAAATTTGCAACTCCTAATCAAAACGGCCACCTAGGATTGCAATCTCACACTATTGACACCGTGAACTGCAAGATAGGCAACATTTGTTGTGAATCTGCATTAGACAATTATTGAGTGGCGTCCCTCGTAAGAAATTCATGACTTTTTTATTCATAGACTGGCTCAGAATACTGTAACTAAGTACTAAGTATTATTTAACTTGAAAAAGAAGAATCCAAACTCCAAAACCCGTTTTTTGGAAGGGGTTGATAACCTAGTGATGTATCTAGAATGAAATCATGAAAAGGGTTGTACCGGGTGATCGATTAATCTTGGCACCCTTCAAAGTGAGTTGGTAACATTTCACATAGTACACAATGCGAAATGTTACCAACTGCCTTATTAGCGACAAGAAAAGCTATGAGGGGTGCCAAGATTAATCGGTCACCCGGTATCTCTTGATTTAGATAGTTAAGGTTCATTTTAAAACTACATCGCGTCATCAACATACATTTAGATTAAATTAGTTTATTTTTTCGATCTTATTTTCTTATTTTCTTTTAAAATATTCAAATGGCGTCATTTTGAGAACCCACGACCTCGTTCCAAATTATCTAGGGATCTAAAATTGATGTCTGGATATGCCGTAGCTGGGTGTGGGTATACATCACAATCATGCTCAAATTTTAGCAAAATTGAGGAAATTGAATTTTTTTTGAATCCATTTTTACATTATTACCTATACATATTCATTAAGAATATTCGTCCTTACATAGTTGTTCATAACTAGAATAAATGTGCCTGAGTAGAGAGAAAAAAAATGGAATTCTCAGTTTTTAATAAAAGGCAATACTTAATTAATTTTTTTGTATACGGATGGTTTCTTTGATGAAAATGGTAAGTAGGTACATTATATTTCAAACAGAAAAAAAAATTGATCAAAAACCACACTAACCACAGATTCTGATGGAAAAATAGCGAAAAATTATGGTTCCCACATTTTTGACGATGATACCAATGTGAATTTTTCAATATTATATTTTTGACCTCCTTTTTAATCATGTTTACTGTTTGTATGTTTCCTAATACCGTTCATCGTTAAATGAGAAGTTGAACCGATTAATTCAAATGCAAAAGTACAATCATTGTAAACCCCCCCCCCCTCCCCATTAAAGAACCTAGTCACCAAATTCTTAAAAATGAGTGAAAAATTAATGTCTCTGTACTTTGTTGAAATATCATCATGTTTTGTTGGTCCCCAAAATAGTGTAATTTTGGAATTTAAAAAAAATGAACGAATTTGTCCAAATTCAGGTTTATAATGTAGGTACCTATCTATAATATATTTTATTGATGAGAAGTATGTATTAGTCCAGGGAAATTTAGACATTTTACTTGGAACTGATCGGGGAAAATATTTTTTTCACGAAGTTACTCAGAAACAGGGATGCACGATTGCCGTAATTAAAAAATTACGTTACCGTTACCGTTACGTTACCGTGGTAATTACCAAAAAATAAAAAAAAGCGAAAAAACCAGTTTAAATTCAATATACATCAGGAATTCAGCATGCCACCAATATTCATAGTACAAAAAGTAAAAATAAACGAAACAAATACAGATTACTCAAGAAATTCGTATAGCTCAAGAAGACGTCAAATTAATAATTTTGCAAAATGATAGAAGACATAGTGAGATTTGAGTGGATATTTTTGATTTTTTGAGAGAATTTAGCGGTTTTTTCAGAATTTTAAAATTTTGGTTTACATTTTTGACACTTCTGTACATAGATTCGTCAAAATTTAAAAAAAAAAGCTAAAAATTGGGAAAATTACCATAGAAAATTACGTTACGATAATTTCCTGGTAATTACCGCTGGTAATTACCGCTTGGAAATTACCGATGCATCCTTGCTCAGAAATGAATTGTGTCCTTTTTAACGTTTATATAAAATACGCCGAAATCTGGCTGGTGCTTCACCCCAAAATCCACATTTTCGGCTCCCAAGAATGGGTTTTTACGTTTTGGTTTATGGTTTCTAATTAAGCTACTGGAAAAAAGTTGAATCAAAAAATGTGTAAAATTGAATTTTGAACAAAAAAAGTCAATTGACAATTATTCTTGATACCAGCAATAGAAACCCCACAAAGTACCTTCGAAGCTTTGCAAGCAAAGTGGGGGTATCGAGGAGGATTACTTAGTTTAGCCTAAAAAACCGATTTCGACCACTTGTAGATATGCCAAGAGGTTCACCGCGATGAGACAAAAATTTCAGACCCCCAAAGGAAGTATTTTGGGGGGGAGAGGGGGTCAATTTTTAAAAATTATTATCTTTATATTTTTTTCTCAAAAATGAAGATAGGAAATTTTCGTATTTTCCACCGATTCTGAGGGGTTGGAAGAGCCTCCAAAAAAAAATTCAAAATTTTCGGTAAATTTTTGGCCGAGTTGTGGCGTTTTAATAGTCCAGGGAAATGTATGTTAAAAAGGACACATTTCTGAGTACCTTCGTGAAAAAATCTTTTGCCCTAATTTCCACCAAACATCACATTTTTGGTTAATTTCAATAATTTGTTTAAAGAGTAAAAAAATGTCAAAAAATCGGTAAGGCCTATAGTTTTTTCCGCAAGTTCATCTCAGAATACTGCCACATCAATTGAATAGGAGATAGACCCGGGTGCATATAAAAAAGCTGTCTGGTAAAGGGCAAAGTGTCTATTTAAAAAAATTTATGTACATATTAATTATAGGTTATAATTTCAAATACTTTTATTTTCAATGTGTATGTAGATAATATTCAGTGATAGATACATAGAATAATCATATGAAGTTATGAACTAATTAATACGCTAATACATACTCAAGTAATGAGATCTCTGATCAAGTTATCATTTTTCACAATTTTTCTTGTAATGAAAAACAATTTCATACTTACAACTCAATACATAACGCTTGGCAATACATAAAAAAAAATAAACAACCACTAGGTTCATAATAAATAATAATACTATGGGTCTAATTTATAAACAAAGAAATATTATGGTGGAATTACAAAAATAAAAATTAACCCTTCAACTATGTTACATGTACCTACCTACTCTTACTTTCTCAAAAAAATAAAAAAAATAAAAAAATAACGTCCAATAAATACCTACTTACTTATGTGCGTCTAGAAAACCCATTATTAAGTAAAGGTAGGTAAATAGTAAAATTGAATAATCGTACATAATAATTGTGTGACTTAATTGTAGGTACTTATTGTAAATATGTGTAAATAACAATCAAAAAATCAAAAAGATAAACTGAAACTATTAATCACTGCGAAATTTTTTACTCTGAAGAGTACGCATGATTTGGACATAAGAGTATACTGAATTCAAAAAATTGGGAAATGTGTCCATCTTTATACGAAATAATTTCAATTCTCTCAAATACACCGGTTTCTGAATTACTGACATAATAGTCATCAAAACAGTTTTACGTTGTGTTGGAGAGAAATAATACCACGGCATCGAATACACCTCCTCAGCAAATGAATCATTCTGTAAAAATAAAATTCATATGCTCAAAATTAGTCACTACACAACACAAAATTTTATTACACACTTAATTATAAAATCATAAAAAAAATTATCACACCTGCTTCGAAAATAATTCACCAACGATGCAGTTCATATACCATATGATACATTTACACAAAACCAAATCGACATTTTGATGGTCATTTCATAATCGAGTTTAGCTCCTAAAAACATCTAAGAGTACCAATCAAATCATAAATTAAATCATACTCAATGTATCTACGATTAATATGTGCAGGAAAAAGTGTTCTCACTTCGGCAGCAACAAATCCAAATCCAATCATTGAACATAACACAAAGCAATAAGTAACTGAACAAATAGTATCCAGGACCTTTTTAAGCAACAGTTGTGTTCTGCAAAAAATGCTGTATTAGAAACTCATGTTTTCTGAAATATGTATGTAATTAAGAAATAGCTGGCTGTAAATTGTATAATTTCTTAAATCCTTTTAAAATTATCATTTGATGTTGTTATCATTAGGTAAGTACATAAAATAATTTAATTTACAAAAATTTTGAAAAAAAAAATGAAATAAAAATAATAATAATAGAAAATCAGCTTTTCTAACGCGTTAACTGCGTTAAGAGTTTTTTTCTTCTTCTAAAAGTTGAGGAAAAAAAAACACTAAAAAGAATTTTGTTGAATGATAATTTTTAAATATTAGGTATATTTCGAATTAGCTAGCTAAATTAAAATTTTGATAACTTCGAAATTTTTAAAATGATTTTTTTGAAATTGAAAAAAATATAGGTATAAAATTATTGCCCACTTTAAAAAAAAGTAATAAAAATTATAGTTTTCAAAATTTTTATTGGTAAATTTGTAAATTTTGGTAGGTAAATTATTTTAAATAGGTAATGTAAAATTAAGATAAATATCCCGTGTAGCAACGTCGATGTGTCGACATTTATATCGACATCCACATCGACATTTGCAATGCTGAGATGTTGAAAAAAATGTTAAGTTCAAATATTTAATATAGGTATATGTTTTAAAATTAAACCAAAAATAGTGTTCAAGCCAACACTTCGACACTTCGTCAAAATTGCGGCTCTGAATTCACCTTTGTAGCTGGACATATCTGTGTCCAACTAACGAAGAGGTAATTCTTAGAGCCTTATGTACTAATTCATAACACACTTTATCTGCGAGTATCAAAAATCACCTTTAAGACGTCGACAGTCAAGTCGATGCATTATTCGACCCTCGACAATCACATCGACATTAACTCGACTTAAAATTCCTCTGACCGACACTGCCGACAGTTAAGTCGTTGCATTATTCGACCCTCGACAATTACATCGACACTAACTCGACTTAAAATGCCTCTGGTCGATACTGTCGACAGTGAAGTCGATGCATTATTCGACCATCGACAATTATGTCGACAATAACTCGACAAGTACTTGTCTTATTCAAAATTTTTAAAAAATGAGAAAATTTTGCGTTCCTTCAAAAATTGTTTATTGCTGAGCTTAAAATATTCCTATTAATGGTTTTTAGTTCTTTTTAGGTATAAAATTTGTAAATTTAATTAGCAAAAAATGTCGACATAATGTCGATGCGTTTATCGAGTATCGATTTTCACATCGACTTGTCTATGTAGAAAAACAATGTTTTCTAAATTACAGGAAAATACCGAGAAAAATTCAATAATTTTGATTGAACAGTTATGTTTAACATAGAAAATTACTTTAAATCTCAAATATCATTTTTAATTCATCGTTAACCGAGAAAAAAATGTGTCTGAATTTTGTCGACATAAATGTCGATGTCGACAATTGCTACACGGGATGAATTTGATAATAAAATATTTTGGTAAAAATTATTTTGTTTTTAAATCAAAAAGAAAAATTTATAATGATAAATGATTGAAATAAAAAATCAGCTTTTCTGACGCAGTAAATGCGTCAGAGTTTTTATAATTGTGTTTTCAAATCAGGAATCGAAATATTCATTTATTTTTGAATTATAAGTGTCGATTGCCACTAATTCGAGATCGCTAATTTCGAATCTGCTAACCATTTTATACATAATCGCTTATCTATCCAATTTTCAAGGAAAAACAGCCATTTTCATCACAAAATGACCGTTTTCTTAGTAAATATGCAAATTTCATTCAAATGGAACACAAATTTGAGTTCTCCATGGTTGAAAACCTTATCTTAGACACCTCATAGATATGCAAATATCTCTGGAGACAAACATTTTTTATCACAAAAATTAACCAAAAAAATAAAAAAATAATTTTTTTCACAGCTTTGCGTATCGTCCAGAAAATAACTAAAAAATTATTTGCAAAATAGAAAAATAGGGCTTTAATTTAAAATAAAAATCAACTTGCTAGATATAAAACTCAATTTTTAATTAATTTTTGAAAATCACGATTTCCCCATAAGAATACGTGTATTTGAAAACATCTATCCTACTTACAGCAGTTCTCTGAAAATCCGCTAGATGTCAGCCACTTTGAATTTAAAGGCTCGTTCACAATGCACCTTAACTTTTTGCTTTTGCTTTTACTTTCATGGGATAAACAAAACTAGCAAAAGCAAAAAGTAAAAAACAGTCAAAACTCCTACTAACCAACCATTTCCAAAATGAATTTTAAGCTTTTTTATGCTTAAAATCGTTTTGAAAATGGTTGGTTAGTAGGAGTTTTGATTGTTTTTTGCTTTTGTACTTTTGCTTTTACTTTAGCCCATAAAAGTAAAAGCAAAAGTAAAAAGTTAAGGTGCATTGTGAACGAGCCTTAAGTCCCATGATACCAACGCCGTTTAGGCCTATGCGAATTTTTCATTTTTGAAGATCAAAGTAGGGTCACTTTTGAAAAAAACGCAGTTTTCCGCTATTTTCGGGCAGTGGCACTCGAGTTATGCCCCACGCAGTTCGCTGAAAAATCGACATTTTCAAGTTACAAAAAAAAACATTTATGTTCAAATTACGTGTACCTCTAATAATTCAGGGGGTTGAAATCATATAAAATTCATTGTTACCGGATTTTTAATATTTGATACGCTCTCAAAAACTCGGAATCCCATTTTGAGCTTTCATATAATCCTCATATGCGTGTAACTTTGAAAATACGCGTCCTACTCGAAAAATGAATATGAACTTTTTTACGTAAAATTCAATTTAAAGAAACTTTTACTTGAAATCTTTTTAACTCCCTTATTTTGGCCAGAAAACGCGAAAAACTGTTAGGGGGAGGTACCACCCCTCAGAAAAAGGGGTTCCGGAGCACGGATTCTTGGGAACCTTTTAAATAAAACAGGGTTCTGAGCAAGTCTATGAAAAAAAAATTTGATCAACATTTTTTAGGTAAAATGGTTGTTTTTCGCCTAATACTCCTGTACTATTTTGGATCATTGGCAAAATAATGATCTTTTGTCGGCAAAACAGCACCTCACAACCAAATTTTTAGCTGCCAAAGTTGATTGTTGGATTTTCATATTTTTTATGGCCCTAGGATTTTTTTATTTGTTAATTTAGGAATACTGCCACATTAAAATCAATGGAGATGAACCAGTGTGCACATAAAGAAGCTGCCTGCATGATAAAAGGCTAAGTGTCAAAGGGGTGTCTAGTTTTAGGAAAATATGAATTCAAAATAAATTTCAACTAAGTAAGTACTTTTATTAAAAATGAATTTTTTCAAGGTGAAATGTAACAGTGATGAGTAAAACAATCATAAAATTATTAATAGATACCTGAATACATAAGTAATGAGATCTTTCATCAAATTATCACATTTCAATATTTTTCTCGTATGGAGACCCAATTTCATACAACTTAAGTAACACTTGACAATACTTCAATTTGAAAAAAAAAAAACAACAACAACAACTTCTGGGTTCATTATAGATAATACGAGTCTAGAACTCTAGATTATAAACAATTAAAGGAATGTGGTGCGATTTAAAAGTTAACAGAACTCTTCAATCATGTTATGTGTACTCTTACTTTCTAAAAAAAAAAAAATCGATATCAATAACTATACCAACTTAAATACTTGATTATGTGCACCTATATAATATGATATGAAAAGATACTTAATTATTCCATTTAGGTAGGTAAAAGTTGAGTAATTGTGCACATGTCATCACATGTGACTTGATTAGGTGGGTATTTGTAATTATGTGTAAAAAAATCAAAAAATTAAAAAGAAAACAAAATCTCAGGTACTGCGAAACTTTACACTCTGGAGAGTACGCATGATTTGTACATAAGAATATACCGAATTTAAAAAATCGGGAAATGTGTCCATCTTTATACAAACCAATTTCAATGCTCTCAAATACATTGGTTTCTGAATTACTGCCAAAAGAGTAATCACAGTTTTACGTTGTTTTGGAGAAAAATAATACCACGGCATCGAATACACCTCCTCAGCAAACAAATCGTTCTATACAAATAAAATTTCATATATGTATGCTCAAAATTAGTCACTACACAACAATTTTTTATGTAGGTAGATATGTACATACCTGACTAGGTACGTATATGAGACCAATTGAAAAAATAAAAATAAAATTTTTATATCATTATAGAATTTTTCATACCTGCTTCGAAAATAAATCGCCAATGACGCAGTTCATATACCATATGGTACCACATATACAAAACCAAATCGACATTTTGATGGTCATTTCGTAATTGAGTTTACCTTCTGAAAAAATCTAGGACAACCAACCAATTAAATCAAAAATTAAATCATAATGTAGGTATGTGTATGCTAAATGTCTTTTGCAGGAAAGTGTTCTCACTTCGGCTGCAACAAATCCACATCCAATCATGATACAAAACATGAAGCAATAAGTAATTGTACAAAAAACATCTAAAATCTTTTTGAGCGACAATTGAGTTCTGCAAAAAATGGTGTGTTAAAGAGCAGGTTTCCTGAAATATTTACTAACAAGGAACGGTCAGAAATGTCAATCGCCGATCTGATCGGGGGTTGCCTATGTGTTCACACTTGGCGAGGTAACATTCACTGATTCGCACCATGCGTGGTTTCCTTGAAAAATGCCTAGTATTGGCACAGCAGTGTTGCCAACTGTGAAAATTTACAGTGGCCCCTTCAAAATGCAGAGTAGGCAAAATTTGTATACAACGTTTTTTGCTCCCCTTCGTGAGTACTATCACATGGACTAATGATTTTTTTTTCAAAGTGAAATTTTAGATTCACAGAACTAGAAATTTTTAACTAAAAAGTAAAATGAGAAAATCTAAAAAAATAAAAATTCAAAATTTTATTCAATTGTTTTTTTAACTAAACCATGAGATATCCCGGGAAAAAAATCTGTTGGATCTAACCATATATGAAGTGGTCAGATCTAACCATATATGAATTTTATACCTATCAAATTTGATCTAATCATATTTAATTTGATCAAATCATATATAATTTTATCAAACTATACACAATTTGATCCAATGATGTATGATGAGATAAAATTAAATATGATTGGATCATATTTGATAGGTACATTTCCCATTTATTATGGTTAGATCTGACCATACCCATCCCAAATTTTTCTCAACGGTCACCCATCCAAGTAGTAACCAAACCCGAAGCTGCTTAACTTTTCCAATCAGATCAATGATGGTGCACTCAACTTGGTACGAACCATTTCATATATAATAAAGACATCAAAGATAACAATTACTCAAGTTTGTATAACTAAAAGTATCAGGAAAAATTCCTGTGAGTAGATAATTTCAACTTAAATTCAGAAATGATTTTTGTCGTGATACCTTCAGGACCCCATGGGGGCACTGCGCCCCAAAATTTTTGACCAAATCCAAAAAAAAAATGTAAAAAAGCATGTAGCATGTCGTTTGTTACATTTTTAATAGTGCCTACTCCGAATTTTGCCTTACTTTTTTAATGGAACCCTATTCTGGCACTGCTCGTAGGCCCTAAAATTTTGAAATGAATCTGGGTTGACTCATTTTGAT
The DNA here is from genome assembly GCA_959613365.1 of Balanococcus diminutus. Classification (NCBI taxonomy): domain Eukaryota; kingdom Metazoa; phylum Arthropoda; class Insecta; order Hemiptera; family Pseudococcidae; genus Balanococcus; species Balanococcus diminutus. Next base: position 26,477,469 of record OY390718.1, read on the forward strand.
TTCACAGATATAACTTGATCCAATAATATCAAATTATATATGAGAGAATCTAATTTGATCCAATTTGATCCATTCGGATCTAACCATTTCTATATAACTGGATTTTCACTGATATGACTTGATCTAATTATATCAAAGTAGATATGAGGAGATCTGGTTGATATGATTTGATCTATTTTGATACAACCATTTTGGATAAAACTGGAGTTTTACACATTCAACTTGATCCAATAATATCAAATTATATATGAGAGAATCTAATTTGATCCAATTTGATCCATTCGGATATAAGCATTTCTATATAACTGGATTTTCACTGATATGACTTGATCTAGTTGATATGTTTTGATCTATTTTGATATAATCATTTTAGATATCAGTGGATTTTCTCTGATATAACTAGATCCAATTTGACTAAATTTTATCCAATCAGATCAACATTTGGATCAAACTTGATCAAATCTGATCAGATTTTATCCAAATAGATATGACTTGATCCATGAGATTTTTTCCCGGGATAGTACTCTTGAAAGGGAGCAAAAAAGGTTATGTACGAATTTTTATGTATGAATTTTGCCTACTCTACATTTTGAAGGGGCTACGGTATTTCTCAATCACGAATTTTGCAAATTTTCAAAGTTGGCAACACTGCTGTGCCAATACTAGGCATTTTTCAAGGAAACCGCGCATGGTGTGAATGTTACCTCGTCAAGTGTGAACACATAGGCAACCCCCCGAACAGATCGGCGTTCGACACTTCTGGACCATTCCCTTGTAAGTATAAGACAAGTTGGAAATGATACCTTTGCAGTAGTTGAAAACGTTCCACAAGTGACAAAAAGTCTTCATAAAATTTCTCCACAATCGCTATTCTTTCTTTTTCCAGTATTTTTATTTTGTTGGAAACGATTCTCTTACTTGATTCCTCCACCAATTCCTTCAACTCATTCTCCAATATTTCTATTCTTTCAAAAGCTCGAGTCGATAATAATTTCAATTTTTCAAACAAAGCCACATATTTATCATTCATTTCAATGACTGCAATGAAAATCGAGAGAGTGCCAAAAAGGTATATGATACTTTCAGGTACCACAATCATATCTTGAAGAAATGAAAGAAAAGTAAGTGCCCAGAAATTCTCAAAAGGGCACCACATGGGAAAAAATTTTGTAAAAAAAGTTCGCTCAGTAAACCCATTTGGGATTTGGTTTTTGGGATCGAATTCGAAAAGGATATCACCAACAATAGTTGTACCTAATATGATAATAGACGGCAATACGATAACCCACTTTTTCACTGTACTAGACTTAAGGTTGCCAGATTCTGAAGTTGTTGCAGAAATCAAATGAGTGTTTGAGCAATCATTGACAATGAATTCAATCAACTTTTTAATATTGGGATACAAACGAAACATAAGCCATAAGTAAATCAGCTTACTGGTTGTCATGAATATAGGAATAACTCCAAAGATAACAGCTTTCAAGTCATAAGATGTTAAATTTATCAAATAGTATATAGAAGAAGCGTTTACTACTGAGCTACATGCAATGTGATATGATAAGAAAAATTTCCTCACGTTCTTTTTCACTCGCTCATCATAGAATACCCCAACAGAGATGGAATAGGAGGTTAAAAAACGCTTCATCTCGAAAGTTGAAAATTTTTCTATGAATGGTTCCGAGTAGAATTTATCTACGATTTGAAAAGGGCTCGGAACCCACTGATACAGTTTGGATAATCTTTCGCAATACATTTCGCGAACTAAACGTTTACCCCGGAACAGTTCTGGAATACCTATCTGAGTACTCGTACTTGTTCGAGCAAAAATGATACCAGAGCCAATTTATATGAATTTTTTACTTTTGGGGATCTTGTGTTTTTCGTAATTCATTTTTAATCATTTATTTCTTGATGCCTTTCATCGTTAAATGAAAAATTAAACTTTTCAATTCAGTCCAATTACAAATCATTTGAATTTGTAATTTGAACGCAAAAATAGATACAATAATTAGTGTACTTATACCTATCTAGACATGAACCTAGCTCATTGGTTCCCAAAATTCTTTGTATGGATACTCTCTACTGATATACAGATTACCTCACACTTCTCCACACAGAAACTTCAACCTCGCGTGGCTCCTAGGCAAATCAGGTCTAAGACATGGCGCTAGCGCTAAGAGACCCAGCTGTCCTCCCTCTATTTTTGTGCTGACATAGATTAGCTGTGATACCAACACCTTAATTTATACTAATTTTCAAAGTGGTGGGCCTCATTTTGCCTGTGCCATGTATCGGGTCTCGCAAGGATAGTACTAGCCATATATATAATACTAGGGGAGTACCCGTCGTTCCGACGGGTAAAAAATTTAAAGGATAACATACAAAAATTGTTTACCCGTGCAGTCACCCAGTTACGGTAGAAAACAAAAAAAATAAAAAATAAAAAATAAAGAGAATAAAAGATAACATACAAAAATTGTTTACCCGTGCAGCACCCAGTTACGGTAGTTATTTTCAATCTTTAACATTCATTGACATTTTAAATCGAAAAATTCATTGGTAGGTACCAATTTACAACTTTCATCATAATTATTAGGCAATTTTTTCATAGGTTTTTACCCTAACTGCCGAACTTCTGAAGTAATAGGTACTTCATGAATTTCGTGGAAAATTCGAAATTATGAATTGAATGATTTTTTCGAACAAATTTTTTCAATTTTTGGCACATTATAAATTGAAGTCGATCAATTCGAGAAGAAATTCATTCATTTTGTGAGAATTGAAATCTATCAGTCGAACATCTAACGTCGAATATGTTTGTATAGGCTTAGTTCCTGAAGACAGAATTATAAAAAACCGTACTTTTGAACCATTTTTTCAACCCCCCAACTCTTAAGATTCCTTAAAAGCCCGAAAAAAATCCCCTTTTCTACACTATTTTGGCAAGAGTGATAGGTATTCAAAATGTAATATCTCAGTTTTTGTCTCGATTTGAAAAAAATTCTTGAAGTAAAAATGTTTCTCTTCTGTTGCTCTAAAAATATTCCTTGAAGTTTTGGAGAAAAAATACAAAAACTGTTTATCAGTGCAGTCAGCCTGTTACCCAGTCACGGTAGTTATTTTCAATCTTTAACGTTCTTCGACATTTTAAATAGGAAAATTCAAAATTATGAATTGAATAATTTTTTCCAACAAATTTTTCCAATTTTTTGCACATAATAAATTTAAATTGATTAATTCGACAAAAAATTCATTCATTTCGTGAGAATTGAAATCTATCAGTCGAACATCTTACGTCAAATAATATGCTTGTATAGGTTAAGTTCCTGTAGACAACACTATAAAAAACCATACTTTTGAACCACTTTTATCAGATTAAAACTTTTTTTACTGAATTCAACCCCACAACTCTCAAGATTCCTCAGAAACTCGAAAAAATTTATCAATTTTGTGTAAATTTATGAGCTGAATAATTATTCTGAACCAATTTCTTCAATTCAAAAAAAATGTCATAAAAAATTTTGCAACCTAAAAAATTCACAAAACAAATCAAAAAATTTTCTGTTGCTCTTTTGAATTTTTGGAGAAAAAATACAAAAATTGTTTACCCGTGCCTACTTACTGAGTCATAGTAGTTATTTTCAATCTTTAATGTTCATCGACATTTTAAATTGGAAAATTCCTTGGTACGTCGTACGTACCAATTTCCTATTTTCATCATAATTATTAGGCAATTTTTTCGTAGGATTTCACCCTAACTGCAGGACTTGTGGAGTAATAGGAGCTTCCTTAATTTTGTGGAAAATTCAAAATTATGAATTGAATTATTTTTTCGAACAAATTTTTCCAATTTTTGGCACAATTATAAATTATTGAAATTGATCATTCATTCATTTTATGAGAATTGAAATCTATCAGTCGAACATCTTACGTCAAATATGCCTGTATGGGCTAAGATCCTGTAGACAGAATTATAAAAAACCATACTTTTGAAGCATTTTTATCAACTTTCATCAGATTAAAACTTTTTTTTTTGCTGAATTCAACCCTACAACTTTTAAGATTCCTTAAAACCCTGAAAAAAATTCATCAATTTCGTGTAAATTTAAATTTTTGAGCTGAATAATTATTTTGATCCAATAATTATTCAATTTTCAGCATATTTAACAGTATCTTCTTGGTGTGATTCAACCCACGTCAACAATACTATAGAATAATTAATTTTTATAAAATTATTAATTTTGTGGATGTTTGATTTTATGAAATTGATAATTTTATTTGAATATTTGTTTTTGTTTGCAATATTTAATTATTTTAAATTTCTATTACTTTTATACCCAACCTTACAACTGTAGGGCTTCCGGAGTGAAAATTTCGAGAAAACCTTCGTAAAATTTGAAAAAAAATAGTGAATAAATACAATAAAAATGATTGAATGAAAGTTCCAAATAAATTCGATGAAAAAGTTATCCCATTCAAAGTTTTCATCTCGACATATCAAGTAACGTTATTACATACGAATCTTCGGATAGTCCAGACAACAAAATTCACACGTCATGCCATCACGTCAAGTTTCAACCCGTGACTTGGCATTGGAAATTTTAAACTTTTTTGACAAAAATTCAATAATCATTCGGGAAATAGATATATCTCTTGAAAAATATTAATTATTTATAAGACTTTTTAGATTTTTTTTAAAATTATTTTATTCCCAAAAAATTGGGCAAAATGAAATATATACTTATTCAAAAACAAGCCTTTCTCTAAACCACGGAAAAAATTCAAAAATTTTATTTCAAATATTCAAAAATTTTATTTTAAAAAATAAGTTTTTTATTGTAAAAAATTCTGATTATAAGAAAGAAATAAAATTTTCGATTTTTTTAAAATAAAATTTTAGAATTTTTTCTCTTTGATTTTGGAACATTTTTCAAATGAAATTTTGAAAAATATATTTTCATTTTGATTTTTTTTGAAGTGAAAAAATCTAAAATCCTAATCTAAATTTTTAAAAAAAATAATAAAAAAAAAAAAAAAAAAAAAAGAGAAAAAAATAAAGTTTCCACTGGTGTTCATTTGTCTGAACGAAAGATATTTTTTTCCAAAAAAGTGAAACCAAAAAATGTTTTTTTTATTTTTTTTTAATTGAGAATTCCTTTACTCAAAAAATTAAGTAGCCCGAGCGGCACACTCGATCGATAATATCGGAAGATGTAACGTATCGATAAAAAATCGTTTGAAAATCTATAGATGTTCTCACGATATTATAAAGATTTATCGGTACAACTTCATAGGCAAAAAATCTAAAAACTATCGAATTCGATATTATTAAGATTTTATGACGATATTCGTCAACGATACTATCGACAAAGAATATTAAATTTATCGATTCCGATTTTCCACCGATTTTGTGCAGATATTTGAAACTACATTATCGACAAAGAATATTAAATTTATCGAATTCGATTTTTTAACGATTTTGTAAAGATATTTAAAACTATATTATCGACAGATTATATGAAATTTCTCGACTTCGATATTTTACCGATTTTTTGACGACATTTGAAACTATATTATCGACAGATTATAATAAATTTATCGAATCCGATTTTTCACCGATTTTGTAAAGATATTTGAAACTATATTATCGACACATAATATGCAATTTCTCGAATTTGGTTTTCTAACGATTGCGTGAAGATATTTGAAACTATATTATCGACATGTAATATGAAATTTCTCGATTTCGATTTTTTAACGATTTTGTGACGATATTTGAAACTTTATTATCGACACGTAATCTGAAATTTCTCGAATTCGATTTTTCAACGATTTTATGACGATATTTGAAACTATATTATCGACACGTAATATGAAATTCCTCGAATTCGATTTTTCAACGATTTTGTGACGATATTTGAAATTATTTCCAAATTGGTGAACATTTTTCTAAGTCCAACACGTCTGGAAGTACTAAACTGCCTATTATAAGCGTTTTATTGCTAATTCCTCAACGATAAGGTATGGCATAGTGGTTAAGGAAGAGGATTACCATGCAGGAGGTAGATAGTTCAAGCCTCACGGGTGGTAGATTTTTTATAATTTTTTTTGACTTTTTCTGAAATGATCCTCTTACCGTAACATGAATAATGTGTTTAGGCATAGTTTAATGTATTAATTATGCTAATTAATGATTTTTAATTATAGAAAAAAGCTAGTAAAAGACGAAAAATCGGAATAAAAAATCGATAAAAAATCGACAGAATATCGAATTCGATAAAGTGTCGCAAAAGTTCCGCCTAAATCGTGAAATTATCTTTCGATATTATAGATATATTATCGATAAAATATCTTACTATAATCTCGAAATTTTTGCTAACTATAATTCGTCGATAATCTATCTATATATCGAAAGATAATTTCACGATTTAGGCGGAACTAACGCGACACTTTATCGAATTCGATATTCTGACGATTTTTTATTTCGATAATTTGTCGATTGTGCTGCTCGGGAGGTATTATTTATTACTAGAAAATTCAGAAATTTTTTTCTCCTATATTAGCATAGTATGTATATTGTATACATATGCTTTTACGATGACCAAAATAGAAAAAAAGGTAACAAAGTTGATACTTGACGTTTTTTCTATCGAAATTCTCACACGATTGGGTAAGGGTTGGTTAGGTTGAATGATTTTGAGATATTTTGTCAAACTATAAAACTTGAATTTTTTTTTTTGAAAATCTTATGACTTTAGACATTTTATCAGACATTCTGAACTTGAAATGTTTTCTGAAAATTCATTTCTCCATTTTCCAATTTTTTTTTTTTTAGTTTGTCAAAAATTGAATTTCTCTTAAAAATACAGTCGAACCTCGATAACTCGTACCCTCATTAACTCGAAATCCTCAGTAAGTCGAACCGTATTTGCTGATTCCAATTCATCCTGATGTAATCTTATGCATGCTAAAAAAACTTCGATAGCTCGAACCAATTTTTTGGTCCCGACTGGTTCGAGTAGGCGATGTCCGATTGTACGTTGTTACCTAAAAAGAATAACGATTCCCAGGGAATGGATTTGAATTAGGTATCTGCCTAAATTTTTTTTCCTGGCAGAAAAGTATTTTCTGGAACAATAGGCTACGTTATTCCAAAAAAAAACTAAATCTCCTATAAAATGATTTTGCAAAAAAAAAAAAAAACTTTTAAGGAAAAAATCCTCAAAAAATGTCACGAATTAGAAATTCCAAACTGTGAACCTAAGAAATAAGAAAATAAATACAAGAAATGCCAACTTCAATTTGAAAAAAAAATTGAACAAATTATATTTTAATAATTCAGAAAAATGTCATACCTACCCAGAAATGGAGGTAACACGATTACAATAGGTAGGTACGTATATAACCACAAAAAAACTTCAATATGATATGTGTGCTATTTTCCAAGTCATTCAACTCCAAATTGACTTTTTTCCAATTTTCGCTTCTTTACTCAAATGTCAAAATGTGCAGAAGCCAGAAACGTTTATTTTTTGAAATTAATCAATACGCTTGGTTCCAATTTCCAAAGATACCAAATTCCCAATTCACGAGCGATCCTTCGTCATTAGGCAGTTTTTAACTTCGATAACTTATGCATAATTATCTTAGGTAGATAATTGTAAAAAAAAAAAAAAAATACACGAAAGATTTTTCATGAACTTCAATAACGCACACTTGACCGATTTAGGTAAATTGTAATGTCGAAGCGTTTATTTTGAAAAAACAAATAAAGTTAGTGAGTCACTCCTGCGTAATAATTAATTGAGTTACAATGTGATAGTGAAAATTGGGTTATGTCAATTAACACAAATCTTTGAAAATATTTCAACTTTCGTCATGTAACGAGGTTGCTAGAAAATTAAAAATTACGATGTTTGCTTAAATTAAGTAAGAAATAATTGGAGTAATTTGAATCTTTTCTTGAAGATACGTGCGCTTTATTTCGTTGGGTAACCTATGTGGAGTGTTATGAATAACCTTATGGGTAATCCACTTTTCAAGAACTTATTGGTAGTACGTATCTACCTATCATCAATGTGCTTACATTGAATCTATGTACATGCAAGGTAACTTTATTCTCTGAAATGTTTCCTTCAAAAGCATTATTAGGTAATAAGAAAAATAAATAAATAAATTGATAGATACCTTTTTAATCTAATAATTCACAAATAATCAAAAATTATTCCGCGTCAATAGATATGGAATTGTGTGACAATAATTTAACGTAATTTCAAATACACTGTCAAGGTTAGCTTATTACATAAGATTTTTTATTACCGTCTACAATTGCACCTTCGACAAATCGATTCGAAATCTTAAATTTGAAACGAACTAGGTTCACGAGAAAAATCAAAAAAATATTCCGAGTAGATATTATAGGTAAATACGAGAAATTAAAAATTTCTACGACTATAGTACGAGATCAATTACATCACACGACGTCATACCCGCCTACGTAATAAAAGAACCATCCAGTTGTAATATACTCAACTCTCATGATCGAATAGGGAAAAAAAAATCAGGAAATAAAACCATCACCTTTACGTTATCTAAACTCGACTCATAGTCATAATCAAACAATTGTCGCCGCATAAATCAATAATCATTCAATTAACATACGTCTGTGACCTAGAAAAAAGACAATATTTTTCAATGAAATGTAGGTCTGTTTATCAATTTTATTTTTCGTCGAAATACGACGCTAAAAAGCTTGCAATTTATGTTCATATTTGAATACCCACATAACATTGAATCTAGCCAGAGAATCGAGCTACTGTACCTAACTGGTGCATTTGCATCTTACCAGTGTAGCCACTTCCTCAGCCTTGCCCCTATTGTACCCCATGCAGCATCTTCGGTTATCTTCTAAAGGATTTGACCATCGACCATAACCTTTATGTCTTGGGCATGCTGATAAAATAGCAAATTCGGAAGTACTCGAATCAATATATATATATAATGAATTTCTTCCAAGAGTACATCAACATTTCACAGTAGTCGAATTACAAGCACAATTCGGTCTTGTACAAAAAATACAATGGATAAATTAATTTTCGCTTCGATCTTAGTGTTTGTTTCGGTATCGAGTTATCAAGCGGTAAGAAAAAAAATTTTGTATTATAATTTTTTTCAGTTTTTATTACTTTAAATTGATACCTACGTTTATCGAGAGGAGTTTTTTTTTTTAATTTCTTTTTATAATTTTTTTTTTGATTTACAAATTATATACCTTTCATTTTTTTAACAAAAAAAAAAAAAAATTATACAATTACTTTTAGGTTAATCCTGTAATTGAAGTACCTGATAAAGGGTTAACCGAATATATGTCATGGTGGGAAAGCATCTTTGGACTTGGAACTACTGAAGAACCAGAACCAGTTGTAACACCAGTTGATCCAAAAACTTGCCCGGACTGTGGTAAGTTGAAAAAAAATTAAAAATTCTACCAAGTTTATAAGACAGTATTTCACCAAAAAAAAGTATCGAGTCATAACCACCAACTTGGTAGTACTTCGATTACTCGAGAGATTAATTTTAAAAAAATATACTTATAATTTATTTTTTTAATTTTGTTTGTACGTTTGGCTTACTAATAACTTAAGAATTCAGTGGTTATAGTAAATGGAATAGTTTTTGTGAATTTAATAAGGACTTATCGATTTTGTAATTTTTGAAAATTTTATAACTCTCGAATTTGATGATTTTTGAAAATTGTACAGAAAGGCCGACTATATTGACGAAATGCTAATTTCATGAATAGGTAGAATATTTAATAATTTTTCAAATTCGTTAATTTTCAAAAATTTGAAAAATACAAAATTAACAATTTTTTGAGAATTTTACAAATTAGCAAAATTTTTGAAAAGCGAAAATTTTGTAAGTAATGCATCCTCAAAAAATTATAAAAATTTAACAATTTTAGAAAAACAGATTTAAAAAATTTTACCAATTGCCAAAATTTAAAAAAAATGGTAATTTTGGAAATATTTTTAAAAATTTTACAATTTTTAAAACTTGAAATTGTTTTTTTTTTTTAAATTGGCAATTTATAAAAAAAAGTTGAGAATTTTAAGAAAGAAAGAGCACTAAACAATTGATAATTTTTCTAAAATTCTACAACAAAAATTTTGAAGAATGGTGATTTTATAACCATTTAAAATAATTATTGAAATTCAACAATTTTTTGGAATTTGACAGTTTGTAGAAAATATGCCAGTTTCCCGAAATATGAAAATTTAAAACATTTTGCTATCTATAATTGACAAAATTTTATAAAAATGGTAATTTTAGAAATATTTTTAGAAATTTTACAATTTTAAAAATTGGACACTTTTGAAAGTTTGAAGAAAATGAATTAAAAAATTAAATAAATACTTATCTACTTACCTAATTCAAAAAAAAAAATTTAAGAATTTTGAGTGCTGAAAAATTTGGCAGTTCTCTAAAATTCTACATCGAATTTTGAAATTTTTAAAATTTCAAGCATTTTGTGGGTTGGCGATTTTATTACAATTTAATAATTTTTGAAATTCAACAATTTTTTAGTTTAAAATTTGATGTAACAATTCAGAGAATTTTACAAGTTATAGAATTTTGAAGAAATGGTGGGCATTTTTTTTTACTATTTGAGAATTTTTGAAGTTCCACCATTTCTTATAATCCAAAAATTTCAAAATTTGACATTTTTTTAAACGTCATGTACAGCACTTAAGGCTAGTGGCGTAACGCACCTCCAATTAACAATTTTTGAAATTTGACAATTTTTCAAAATTTGTCAATTTTTCAAAATTATTGTCAATTTTTCAAAATTTGACAATTTTCCGAAATTTAACAATTTTTCAAAATTTGATAATTTTTCAAAATTTGACATTATTTCAAAAGTTGACAATTTTTCGAAATTTGACAATTTTTTGAAATTTAACAATTTTTCAAAATTTGATAATTTTTCAAAATTTGACATTATTTCAAAAGTTGACAATTTTTCGAAATTTGACAATTTTTTAAACTTTGACAATTTTTTGAAATTTAACAATTTTCCAAAAATTTTCAAAATTTGTCAATTTTTCAAAATTCGATAATTTTTCTGAATTGGGCAATTTTCCAAATTCGACATTCTTTTAGAGTATGAAAATATTTTACAAATTTCCAGATTTTTGACGGAATTGGGATTTTTTTTATTACAAAACTTGTTTAATAATTTTTAAAATTCCACAATTTTTTATAATTCGGCGGGTTTCAAAATTATAATATTATTTAAAATTTTAGAAAACTTGATAATTATAAAGAAATCAATAATTTTTATAAATTTAACAGTTTTAAGAAATAGACAGTTTTGAAAAATTTAACATTTTTGAAAAATTCAAAGGGGTTTGACAATTTATCAGAATTCGGTGATTTCAAAAATTTTACTCATTTCAAAGATTCTACAAATTGTCAGCATTTTGAGGCAATGGTGATTTTCTTACCATGCATTTTCATTTTTTAATTTCGACAATATTTTTTAAAATTCACGACTTTCCAAGATTTGGTAATTTCTTGAAAATCGACAATTTTTTCAGAATTTGACAACTACATATAGGCACTTAAAACACGAATTGAACAACTTTTTGAAATTCAACGATTTTCTAAAATTTCACAATTCTAACAAGGTTATGTATGAAGTTGAAGAATATTTTGAGAAAAAAAATTCTCAATTTTGTTGGCGAATAAATGTTCTGAAATTCTCATAGAATAAAAAATATTTCAATTTTCTAAACTAAAAAAAAAGTACAAAATCTATCAAAATCTTTTTTGCGAAAAGAAAAATCTCTCAATTTTTCAAGTAAACATTTTAAAATTTTTTTGGAGTCCAAAATTTCTCGAATTTTTTGGAGTAGGCATCCTTCTTTCAACGTTTTGAAGAAAAAAAAATGTCAACTTTTTTGGAGTAAAAATATTTTTCAAGTTTTTGGTAAAAATGTGTGTAAAATTTTTTGGAGAAAAAATCTCTATTTTTTTGTAATGAAAAAATTATTCAGTTTTTTTTGGTGGAAAAATCTCTGAATTGCGTAAAATAATTTTTTTTTCATCTTTTGGCGTAAAAAAAATCTTTCAATTTTTTGAAGTGATCATTCGTTGAACTCTTTTGAGCAGGGGAAAAATTTCTTGTTTTTTGGAGAAAAAAAAATTTACCTAAAAACTTTCTGATTTTTTGAAGAAAAGAGTACCTACTCAAGTAGGTAAAGTATACCTAGGCCTATCAATTTTTTGAAAAAATTGTTTGGTACTTATTTTGTTCGATACATTGACAACATTGCTCACGTACGTTTGCCCAAACAGCGTAATAGTTTCACGCCATAATAAACCAAAGTGTAATTAAAATGATAATGTTTGCTAGAATGTGGCGGTGTGAGACAAACCAGAATTGTAGGAGGTAACGCGGTCAAATACGTCAATCAATACCCATGGATGGCTCAACTCCACTACAAAGGAAAATTCTACTGCGGTGGTAGCTTGATAAATTCGAAATATGTCCTCACAGCGGCGCATTGTGTTCATCAGTATGAAATAATAATTTTTTACGGGTCTTCATAGTACATAAGTATTTAAGACATGGAGAACAATAACCTAATCTTATTTACCTACAGCTTTGACAAGAAACATATCACCGTTCGATTATTGGAACACGACCGAAGCATCGATACCGAAAGCAAACACATTACGAGAAAAGTCGAACGTATCGTCAAGCATAAAAATTACAACTCTGGAACTTTCAATAACGATATCGCCCTCATAAAAATGGACCAAGAAGTAAAACTGGGCAAAAGCGCTGACTATCCTAGTCCCGTTTGTTTACCATCCGAAGGTAAGTATTTATTCATCTGGATAATTTATAAAAATTGGGAAATAATTTATACGTCAATTCTCTAGGGAAATCATTCTCTGGCATGGATGGTCTTGTGGTCGGCTGGGGAGCAACCAAAGCTGGCGGTTCGGCATCTCAAGTTTTACAAGAAGTGTCTGTGCCGATTATTTCCAACGACGAATGCAAAAAGACTGGTTACGGTGAGAAAAGAATCACACCCAATATGATGTGCGCAGGACACGCCGAAGGAGGAAAAGATTCTTGCCAAGTAAGCACTCGAGCCCACTTTCGAATGAAAATATGGTTCCAATTCCTGTCGATATTTTATAATTTGTTATTTCACAGGGAGACAGTGGTGGACCATTGAAAATTGCCAACAGCTCATCTTACTACGTTGTTGGTGTTGTTTCATGGGGTGAAGGATGTGCTGAGAAGAATTGGCCTGGAGTGTACACGAGAGTTAATCGTTATTTGAACTGGGTTCATAATAATACAGCTGATGCTTGCCCATGTCCTTATAAACCTAGTTACTAAATAATTTTTCGCATTTTTAATTTATCTAATTTATTTATTTATTTGTTGATCTCATTACATTTCTGTTTATTTATTGTATGTTCTAAATTTATACAATAAATCGCACCAATTGACTATGTAAACTCGATTTGTTCTTTAACATCATAATAATCTCTATTCAAATCAGAGGTATACCTAGGTATCTACCTACAGCACACAACAACGTGCCAAATACGAAATCAGTTGATATAATCTTCAAAATTACTTCGTTTGAGTTTCAGCATTCTCTTTACCGGTCACCCAAAAAGTTTCCATTTCACCTTTCCCCTATTGAAATTGAAATGAAAAAAAAAAAAAAATTAAGAATAATTTCTAAATCGATTTGTTGGAATTTAATAAAATTCGTGCGAAATTTCACACCTTTACTGGTATTAATCCTCGAGACTCAACGATGTATTTATCATCAGGAAGTAATTTTCTGGTAGCTTCAGACACGTGGATTCTTCCTGGCTTAAATACATAAATCAGCAAATATTACACATTATTACCTAATTGAATTATCCATGTTTGTACTTATAAAAAAAATTCATTCGATTTACCATACTAGTAGTTTGCATACGAGCAGCTGTATTTACCGTGTCACCAAATATACAGTATCTGGGTACTTTTAGACCTACAACACCAGCAGCTCCTGGCCCTGAATGAATTCCTAAATAGGAAAAAAATAATGAGTGCACTTCTTATTAAAAAAATGCGTGATTTTTTTCGAAACGAACAAATTTTTTTTTGAATAGTTGTTTCTAAAAAATTGTGCAATTATTTATTTTATTGTATTTTTCACCTTTTTTTTTTTTTTTTTTTTTTTTGAAGAAATTTGAAAAAATTTAAAGTTTTCGTTCAACTATGGCTGGTAAATTAGCAGTACCTATGTTCTTTAAAAGTCAAATAAGCCTTGCCTGGGGAAATTCTACGAAAATGCAAAAAAAATCTCTTAAAATCTCTGTTTTTCACAAAAAGAATAAAAATTCTCTATTTTTTTGGTAAAAAAAAGAGATCTCAATCCTCTCAGAGCAGAAAACATTTTCATTTTGTGAGTTTACTTGAAATACAAAAAATTATTTAGAGTCAGTGTACAAGAATTCTCAATTTTTTTTAAAAAAAGAATCGTTTTTCCATTTTTTTTATAAATTTATCCAATTTAACTAAGTACATATTTTTAAGCAAAAATATGTCTCAATTCTTTATAGGAAAAATCTCTCAATGGTACAGAAAAAATTTAACATTATATTGTAGGTATCGATCTTTTTGCAGAAAACCCCTTTTTAAATTAATTGTTTGAAAAAAAAACTTCTTTTCATTCACAGAAAAAAATACTTAATTGAATTTTCTTGGGATAAAAAATTAATTCAATTTTTTGTAACTGAATTTTAAATTTTTTTTAAGTAAAAAAATTAATAAAAAAATATTTAGGTAGGTATATACTTTTTTTTAAACAAAAATTCTTTAGGTAGGAAATTTTTCGAAGATGAAAAATACATTTTTTTATGCAAAAACCCCGTTATTAAGAAAATAAATATTTTATTTCATTGAAAAAATCTCAGTTTTTTGTACCTAATCAATATTTTTTGGAGAAAAAATCTCAAAAAAAATTTTCAACTTGTTTTGGAGTAAAATTACTCAATTTGTAGGAATAAAAAACTTCCATTTTTTTGAGAAATGTTTTTTTTTTACAAAAAGTTTTTGGAGATGAAAAATCTTTTCTTTTTTTTTTTGAAGAAAACGTCCATTATCAGAAAAAAAAATATTTCCATTTTTCTGGAGGAAATTTTCTTTTAAATTATTTTGGGAGTAAAAAAATTACCGAATTTGTTTAAATAAAAAACTTATAATTTTTTGGAGAATTTTTTTTCAAAGAGGAAAATAATTGATTAAATATCAATTTTCTCAACAAAAATTCTATTGAATTTTTAGATAGGTAGGTAATATGAAATTATAGAATTTCCTTGAATTAAAAAATATCTTAATCCTAATTCTGAAATTTATTATTTTTAGAGGAAAAATTTCCTAATTTTTTTGAGGAAAAAAAATCTTTCAATTTTTTCAGAGAAAAAGATAGCAAAATTCTTTCTGGCAGGGAGGCTACATTTGTTTTCGGAAAAATTAATTTGAGATGGGGAATGAACAATTTCCCACATACTGTCTCAATTTTTTGGTAGGTATAAAATATTTATTAATTTTTTGAAGAAAAAAAATGTTTGAATTTATACGTAGGAAAAAAGATGCAGAAAAATTTTTTTGAGAAAGAAATTTTAAATTGATTTTTAAAGAAAACGTGTTTTAGTTTGTTTGAAATTAAATTTTAGCAGAGAAAAAAGATGTTTGAATTTTTTGGTGGTAATTTTTGGATGTTTTTCAAGGAAACATTGTTCCAATTTTTTGTAGGATAAATTTTTAGTGAGGAAAATTTTTATATTTTTTGGAAGCAAAGTTAAAGAAAAAAAAAATTTGGATGTTTTGGTGGAAAATTATTATTAGATACCTATTACCTACCTATCTATTTTTTTTTTTTTTTTTTTTTTTCAAGAAAAGCAATAGGTATTTTTATTTTTTTGAGGGAAAATATTGGAGGTGAAAATTTCACATTTTTTGGCAGGGAAGGATGTTAAAAAATTGTAGGAGGAAAAAATCTTGTACCTACTTATTTTTCTCGAGAAAAAGTTTCTGAATTTTTCTGAAAAGAAAATTTTTTAAATTCTTGTTGAAGAGAGAATCTATATTTTTGGTGGAAAAAAATCTTTAAATCACTCAATTTTTTGGAGGAAAAAAATTTCCAAGTTCCTTTGGAGAGCAAAATTTATTAATTTTTTGTACCAAAAAAATGTATTAATTTTCTTACCTATTATATTTATAGAATATTTAGATTAGCAAAGGGGAAAAAATCATTTCTTTAGAGGGAAAATTTTATAAATTTTTTGCAGAAAAAATTTTCAATTTTTTTGAAGAGAAATTTAAAAAAAAACTTTCATATAGAAAATAATCTCTGTTCTTCGAGAAAAAATCTCTTATTTTTAAGGGTGAAAATTATTTTTTTGTTTTAATTTTTTGGAAAAAAATGATAAATAAATTTTTGTGTCAAAAAAAGGAAAAAATTGAGCTGATGTACCCAAAAAAATAAAAAAAGCTATAATTATTTATATGAATTTACTTGCCTATTCTAATTTCGGTTCCAACCGCCGACGGTAACTTCAAATTATGAACTTCTTTTAAAAAACAAATCCCCAAATCGACAACATTTTGAGCATGATGTTCGGTATATTCGGGTGCTCCACTGACAGCCATGTACACTTCGCCAACAGTTTCAACCTTTGAAAATATATAGGAAAGCATAGGTACTTAATGAGTACATAAATGTAAATTGCATTTATTTTTTTGTTTTACCTCTTGATTAAATTAGGCTTACTTTGTACACATCAAAGCGATCTGTAAGAGTATCAAAGCAGGTGAACACTGCGTTCATACAATTTATTACATTCATTACTTCTTGCATCGTGCTAGTTGATCCTAATTCAACTACTTCACAAAACATCACCGAAATCATCTCACAAGACTGAAACGAGATGGTAGAAGATTACGAGTGTTAATTTAATAAATCAATAGAATATCTAGATTATACCCATATTCACCGTGCACGTATTCAAGTACGATTTTTCATTCTGTAATAAATGTGCTATTGATTTTGGTATCATCGAGTACAGCAAGTCATCGCTTTGTTTTTTCCACCAATCGAGTAATTCGTGATTTTTTTCCAATTCTGAAGATCGTTGTTCTGCTCGCTCGCACATTAATTCTAATCTGAAAAATAAATAATAAAACAGTGCAATGTACCTACCAAAAAAAAAAAACAAAAAAAAAAAAACTAACTATTCAAAAAAATCAGTAGATTCAGTAGATATAAATTTCCAAGAAAATGTAGTATATTCAGGAGGAAAAGGATGTTTTGGCATTAATTTATGTCTTTCAGTGGATTTTTTTGTGAAAAATCAAAGAAACAAATTTTCAAAAAATGTATTGAGGCCAAAACAAACAAATTTTCATTAAAAAATATTAGAGTCGGGAGAGAAAAAAATTATTTTTTCATCAATTAACCTTTTAGTGAGTTTTTTATGAAAAAAAGTATTACAGTTGAAGAAAAATTAAGCTAAAAATTTGTTTTTTTTTTCTGTTTTTAGACCAATTTTTACAAAAATTGAAAGGTTTTTGAAAAAATCGGTAGATTTTGCTAAAATTTTGCTAAAAATCAGTAGATCAGTAGATAATCAGTACAGCTTTGAAAAAGTAGTAGATCTACTGAAAAATCAGCAGCGTTGGCAACGCTGGAGCTAAGAATGGATAAAAAATGTAAAAAGTAAAAAGTATTTTATGTTCTTAAAAAGTGCCTACGAAATACAAAGGAAATTGAATGCATAAAGTCTGTCTGAAAATCACCGTCGACCACGTAGTCATAATTATAATGTTTCATTATTTTCGTATTAATTTTATTTGTAATGACATTTGGAATTTTAAAATTCTATCCAGAACTTCCATAAACAATAAATATGCGATGTTGATAATTTTATACCTCACCTCACTTAACTTCATCTGACCATACTTTTATTAGTATGACGTCATACTCACTTGGAACAATGTTGCCATCCGGCTAAAACTAATTCTCTACTTAAACCATGCAAATTGAAATCATTCAAGTATAAACCGGCGTATTGTAATTCGTCAACATTGTTTACTCTGAAATGTAATTATCATTATTTTAAAGCAATAAATGAAATTAGTTTTATTAGTAATAATAGATGGAAGTACCTAACTAGGTAAACGAATTTTTAGTAAAAATGACTCACACAGGGCTACAAAGGAATACGATCATATCTGTATCTGATAAATAAAGGAGTTGGCCCTTCAAAAGGATACTTTTTGAACCATGGCTTACTCTGCGATCTAAAGTAGCTGATGTGATTTCAGATGGATCAATGACTACACCGCGACCAATTTTTTCTACATTTCTTCTCGGTGGATTAACTATACGTCCCATCATGTTTCGTAGAACTTCTATCTCAAATGTAATATTTGTGAGAAATTTTATCTGCGAAGGTAACAAGTGAGTAAATTTTCAAATCTCAATCTATAATACAGACATAGTCGACAACTTAGCTTAAAAAGTGAAATAAGTGACAAAAATACCCTTGAGATTTTTTTTTGAAGAAGAAGAAGGAAATTTTTTAATTTTTATTCGGTAAATTTTTGGAGCTAAAAATCTCTCAATTCTTTCCAATAAATAAATCTGAATTTTCTTAAAATAAAAAAATAAATCTCAATAAAATTTCTATTTTTTTTTTTTTTTTTTTTTTTTACTCAATTCCTTGCAAGAAGAATAGAATATTTTTACCTAGAGAAAAAATGTCTAGCCCTAAAAAAATAACTCTCAAATTTTGTTTTTGTTTTTGAAGAAAAAAAATGCTGATTTTTGTGCTCATTTTTTTCTGAGAATAAAATCTCTAAACTTTTTTGAATAAAATAATCCCGTGTAGCAATTGTCGACATCGACATTTATGTCGACAAAATTCAGACACATTTTTTTCTCGGTTAACGATGAATTAAAAATGATATTTGAGATTTAAAGTAATGTTCTATGTTAAACATAATTCAATCAAAATTTTTGAATTTTTCTCAGTATTTTCCTATTATTTAGAAAACGTTGTTTTTCTACATAGACAAGTCGATGTAAAAATCGATACTCGATAAACGCATCGACATTTATGTCGACAATTTCTGCCAATTAAATTTACAAATTTTATATCTAAAAAGAACTAAAAACAATTAATAAGAACATTTTAAGCTCAGGAATAAATAATTTTTGAAAGAATCACAAAATTTTCTTATTTTTCAAAGTTTTGAATAATACAACGACTTGTCGAGTTATTGTCGACATAATTGTCGATGGTCGAATAATGCATCGACTTAACTGTCGACAGTGTTGACCAGAGGAATTTTAAGTCGAGTTAATGTCGATCTAATTGTCGAGGGTCGAATAATGCATCTACTTGACTGTCGACGTCTTGAGGGTGATTGTGATACTCGCAAATAAAGTGTGTTGTGAATTAGTACATAAGGTCTAAGAATCATCTCTATGTTAGTTGGACACTCGCATGTGTCCAGCTACAAAGGTGGCCTCAATGCCGCATATTTGACAAAAAATGTCAAAATGTTGGCTTGAACACTATTTTTGGTGTAATTTTAATATATACATATATTGAATATTTGAACTTAGCATATTTTTCAAAATCTCACCATTGCAAATGTCGATGTGGGTGTCGATATAAATGTCGACACATCGAAATCGGTCACTTTTCGATCGTACATGTCGACACGATTGTGGATGGTTTGTCGAGCTTATTATCGACATGTTTGTCGACCGTCCAAATATGGCTCGACATGTTGAGCCATATTTGGACGGTCGACAAACATGTCGATAATAAGCTCGACAAACCATCCACAATCGTGTCGACATGTACGATCGAAAAGTGACCGATTTCGATGTGTCGACATTTATATCGAAATTAGCATCGACGTTGCTACACGGGATCTCTTAATTTCCTTTGAAGAAGAAAATCTTTCATTTGGAGAGGGAGTAAAATTTCTCAATCATTTGGAACAAAAATACAAAATTTTCTCATTTTTTTATTTTTATTTTTTGGAATCAGAAAATAGATTTTTAAATTTTTTTTAAACTAAAATTTTACAATTTTTTTCTGTGAAAAAGTTTCCTTTTTTTAGGGGAAAAAATCTTCAAATTTTTCAGAGTAAAAATTTCTTTATTCCTTTTGAAGAAAAAAAATTTCAAGTTTGCTGAAACTGATTTCGAGCCACTGACCTCCCCCCCCCCCCCCAAGTGAGGTTAAATATTGCTGATGCGCTTCAAAATCATTTTTACCCTAACAAAACGAAAATCTGCGAAATTTTGAAATTCGGCTCGGGGCGATTAACCCGCCCCTTTACATGAACAGATCCTTCTCATTTTTTTATCTCCACTGAAAAAATTTCTCAATTTTCTAAAACAATTTTTTTTTTTTTTTTAGATTTTTATAATAAAACATTTCTTAATTTTTTGTGGTGAAGCACGCCATTTAAAAAAAAATATCTTTCATTTTCTTGGGATTATAAAAATCTCTAATTCTTTTGGAATTAAAATAATTTCTCAATTTTTGTGTGAAAAAATCTGTTTTCCGAGAAATTTCTCATTTTTAGAGGAAAAAAATCCCTATTTTTTGTGGAAAATCATAATCTATAAATTTTTTGACGAAATTATCTCAATTTTTGGTTTCAATTACTTTTTTTTAAATCTCACAATTTTTTGGAGTAAAAATTTTATTAATATTTATTTTGAGGAATATTTTTCAAATTTTTTACATTACCTACCTAAAATAAATTCTAAATTTTTTTGAAATGAAAAAATTCTTTTAATTTTTTGTACCTATCGTAAAATTTTTAATTTTTAATTTTTTTTCAATTTATTCAAAGAAAAAAACTCTTATTTATAAAATCTAAATTTTTGGTGTGAAAAACGTCTAAATTTTTTGAATTGGAAAAGTTCATCGTTATTTTTTTAAATTATTTTTAAATAATATTATTTTTTATTTTTTTGAAGAAGATGAAGAAGAAGAAGAATTCTTTCAATTTTTTGAATATAAAAATTTCTTAATTTTTCTGAAACGAAAATTTTGAAAACTTTCTTTTCAAGTAAGTTTTTTTTAATCTCTCTGAAATAAAAAAAAATTTTAAAAATGTTTTTTTTTTTTAAGAGAGTGAGAAATAATAATCTCTTAATTCTAAATTGAAAAAACATATCAAAAGTTTCTTGGATAAAAAATTTTCATCTCTTTAAAGGTTGAAAATTTAAAAAAAAATTTTGAAGTTGTTGAAGAACTTTATTTATTTATTTTTTAAAAAATCGCAATTCTTGGAAGAAACAAAATTTCTAAGTTTTTTTGTAGTAAAAATATTCTTGAGGTAGGTAAATAATTTCTGTTGAACAAGAATATTATTCATTTTTTGGGAATAAAAAAATATCAATTTTATTTGAAATAAAAATAAAATGTTTTCTCAACTTTTTAAAACAAAAAATTTCTTAATTTTTTAAATAAGTGAAGAATTTTTTAACTTCTTTTGAAGAAAAACACATTACAATTTTTTGCCAATAATTTTTTTGGAATAAAAAATTTCCAATTTTTTGAAATAAAAATAGATATTCTTCCTTTTTTGTAGCAAAATTTCTAATTTTTTTACTACAATTCTTAATTTTTTTGTAGAATTTCTTCTTTTTAGGCATTTTTTTAGATAAGGAAATAACTCTGATTTTTTTTGTAAAATGAATCTTCATCTTTAAAAAAAAAAAAAAAAAAAAAATCCCTACCTTTTTTGTTTCAATTTTTTGGAGAAGAAAAATTTTTCAATTTTTTTTTTAATGGAGTGACGACTCGCAGAAGAAAAAAAACACTTTTTTAGAATGAAATTCATTATTTCTAGAGAAAAATTCATCTTATTCTTTTATTTTTATTAATAAAAAATAACCCTAATTTTTAAACAAAAAATTTCTCGTTTTTTTGCGGGGAAACACATTCGAAAAATTTCAACTCATCAACCCCCCCCCCCCCCCCCTTGAAAAAAATTGAGGTGCACCCAAGAAAATTTCAAGTTGTTGGCCTTGAATATAGGTTTCTATGTATAGGTCCTTATAATATTATAATGAGTAGGTAGGTAGGTAGGTACTTTATTAGGTATGAATACATAAAGTAACTGTCGATTAGACTTACATTATTCCAAGTAAAGGGAATACCTTTGGGTCTTCTCAATCTAAAACACTCAGCAAACGGTTTACCAATCATACTTTTAGAACCATAGATTTGATATAATTTTTCTCCTATAGCCATTATGGTGAGATCCTTGTTAGCCATGAATCCGAATGGAAATAATTTCAATAAAACGCCGCATGGCACCGGAGGAAACAATTTTCTGTTTATTGTCTGCGGATTAATTCGCGCAGCTAAGTATTGCCTGTTGTCGAAATCTAATCGAAATTTAACGATGACTTTTTGAGGTGATGACTCAACATGGCCTTCTTCAAGAACGGTGATTTTAATAGACGTGTTATACAGTTCTTCCGCTATCTGATGAACTTGTCCTGAAAATTGATAATTTTCGTCTATTTATATCATCTAATTTATAGTAAAGTAGGTACGTAAACCTATACTCGTGTATTTTGTAAACAAACCAGTAAAATAATGTGTGAATCCTTTTCGCGCACTTCTGTAAACTAATTCGGCTCCATTCTCGTCGAAATTGGTTATATACATGGAAGGACTTTTCATTTTAGGATACGAGAATCTCATTTGTAAATGTAAATTATCGACGTTTTTTAAAAAATCCAAAAAATATCTGCCGGTAGCTCTGATCGGTTCGTCGTAACTGTAACTCAAATTGATAGACAAATTTACTAAACAAATTTTTATTCATATTCGAACCACAATCTATCTATATGCCTGCTGGACATAAACGAGTCGACGCGCGTGTTTTGTAGGTATAATTCGTAGTTTCCGTTGAATTATAATGTGATAGGTTAGTTAGTTTTGACGCGTTTAGCATTATAAGTGATAATTACCCAAAAGTAGACAAGTATCGTACGAAACACTGTCCAAAGTAGAACATGAAATCGTCAGCTGTTGAATCATTATTAATTATTTTAGCGCAACTGGCCGCTAAACTTGGCATTAATTCATCGGGGTACATTTGGTGGGTGTTGAAAATGACATATTTACAGCCAGTTTCTTTTAATACGCGGTTCCATATTTTTTCTCCATATTTCTCCTATAAAGATGTAACGATATTATTTTAGATGAAATAAAAATAGGCCGGCCTTATCATTATTTCTAAATCATAAAATTTTATGGATTGGCAAAAATGTTTATAATTAATTTTTGGATACGTAGAATAATGGGTAAATAAACCTTCGTATACGAGTTAATGAAAATGTCACACCATTTATACAGGCCTACGTATTAGTACAATCGTAAATGAAAAAAAAAAAAAAAAAAAAAACACATTTTACGATTTATTCATAAGTTCATAACCTAGCAAAGGCGCCCAGAGGTTTGAAAAATACTATCGCAGAACTTATAAAGGGCTCTTAGGGCTCCCTAATCTTTTCCAAAAAGTCCCCTAAATTGTTCCTCTCTTGAGAAAATCCCACAAACTGCAGTGATCGCAAAAGTTTCGATATTATCAATAAATATCGATATTTTCAAATATCGAAAATATCGATACTGAAAAAAGATATCGAAAAATATCGATATTTCGTGATTTCCAATTTTTGACTGTAAAATGGTTGAAATTTGGACAAAACTTCCTAAATACATATTGAGAATTGAGGCGAGTTCATACTGATTTTAAACTTGACCAATGAAATCATTGACTTCTACTAAAAAAATCAAGAAAACATTATACCAAAACAACAATCTGAGTTTTTGAGATTCATTGATTATGAACAATCACTTAATTTCAGGGTTGGCTGTTTAAAACAGATTTTGTTTTGAACAGTGTTTTAAACATGTTTTAAACACGAGGAAAAAAACAAACCATGTTTTAAACAAAAAAAAAAACGTTTTAAACAAGGGTTTTAAACATGTTTTAAACGTGTTTTAAACGTCTTCTGTAACTTCTGTACCCTATGGAAGTCAATTTTTTTCAGCTTCGAAAATTTCAAAAAAAAAAACTGTTTTAAATGTGTTTTAAACGTGTTTTAAACGTGTTTTAAATATGTTTTAAACACGTTTTTTATATTTCAATTAAAAACACGTTTAAAACAAAAAAAAACTGTTTTAAACAAAAAATACATGTTTTTTTTTTTTTTTTTTTTTTTAAACTGTTTTAAACCCAACTCTGCAGTTAATTTATTGTTTTTCTTTAAATAAATTTTCACTAATTTTTGTATTTTTGGTACGATCGCTTGGGTTTGATCCATTAAATATTATAATTTCTATATTTGTCTGTTTTTTCCCAAAATTTCCTCACCACTGAAAAAATATCGATAATATCGATATTATCGATATTTTCAAATATCGTATCGAAAATATCGATATTTAAAATTGAATCATTTTGCTTTGCGATCACTACCTTCCTCTGAAAATGTATCCACTCTTGAAACTGAGCTTGAAATAAAAAAAAATAAATAAAAGAAAAAAAAAGAAAAAAAAAAAAAACTGTGCTTATTTACCCAACCCTCCCACCCCAACGAATACTTTACACTTTCAATGATCTATATCAATAAATTAATGGTTATAGTGCGAGTATGAATGCAAAAAAAAAAAAAATTGAGGACGTTGGAGCCGAGGAAAAACTTTGAATAGCAAATCTCGAAAAGTGAAAACTTTATTTTAAAGTAGCTACTTACCTACCTAATCCTTGAAAAATTATTTTTTTTAAATTCCTGAAAAATTCTCCTTTAAAATTACTCTCATTAAAAATTCTACTGAAAAAAAAAAACTCTTCACAGAATTAAATTATTTTGGAGAGAAAATGACCTGAAAAATTTTCTTCAAAATTATTCTCATTAAAAATTCTCCTGAAAAAAATCTCTTCGCAGAATTAAATTATTTTGGAGAAAAAATGACCTGAAAAATTTTCTTTCATAAAATTATTTTTAACCCCCCCCCCCCCCCCCGTTCCTTCCCTTCCTCCCAAACTCAAAAAATACAGATTTTTTT
This sequence comes from Balanococcus diminutus, assembly GCA_959613365.1. Classification (NCBI taxonomy): domain Eukaryota; kingdom Metazoa; phylum Arthropoda; class Insecta; order Hemiptera; family Pseudococcidae; genus Balanococcus; species Balanococcus diminutus. Next base: position 26,502,675 of record OY390718.1, read on the forward strand.
AATCCAAATGATATTTTTATAAAAGATATCATTACACCCGAAAAATTGAAAAAAAAACGCAAAAAAATAATTTTTTCAAGCAAAACGAAACTTGAGAAATTAAAAAAAATGAAAAATATTTTTTCTTACAAAAAAATACCTAAGAAATTTCATTTTGCAAAAAATTGAAAATAAAAATCTGAAAAATTGTAGGTAAAATTGTTTTATCCCCCCTCCCCCCAAAAAACAGAATTTTTTTCAAGTGATCCAAAAAATTAAGAAATTGATTTAAAGATTGAAAAATTTTTTTTTTTAAAATTGAAAAATTTTTCTTTAAAAAAACTTGACAGTTTGAAAAAATTAAAGACATTTTCAAACAAAAAATTTAAAGATTTCTTTCTATTTTTTTAAAAATCTAGAATTTTTTCACCAAGAAAAAAAAATTTATTCAAAAAAACTTGAAAAATTTTTATTTTTATTTTCAAAAAAATTGAGAAATTTTCTCTTCAATAATATTGAAAATTTTTTATTCTTTCCAATAAAATTGAAAGACTTTATTCAAGAAAATAATACCCGATAAATAAAATAGGTAATGGAAAATTATTGCTTTACCTATACCTAGACTCCTAGAGGTATTCCAAAAAAAATATTTTCTTAATAGGCAAATGAGATTTTTTCACCAAAAAAATTGAAAAATTTTCTCTGCAATGAAATTGAGAAATTATTTTTCTTCACAATAAAATTAAACAAATTTTTATTTTAAAAAAATGAGATTTTTTGGAAAAAATAAAGAATACTTACTGTCTGATACCATAGATTAACCTATAAATAGATAGCCAGCCCTTACGTAGAGAATGTCTCGCCCTGCTTTTAGTCAACCTTTAAAAAATAATCAAGTTCCACAGTTTTGTGAGAGAGGGCGTCTTAAAGTGAACATGCGCGAGTGCAAAATAAGTCTGCGTCATTCCCCTTTCCATCCTAAAATCGTTGCTACGTAACCGCCATCTGGGAAAGAGCTCCATAACTACACGAAAAACGGGCTCTTTTATAATAAAATAAGCGAGACTTTTTTTCTGCATGGGCTGGCTATCTATTTATAGGTTAATCTATGCTGATACCTACTATAGAAAAATTAAGAAATCTCTCCCCCCCCCCCCTAAAAAACATTATTTTTAGGTATTTAAAAAATTTAAAACATTTCCTATTTCAGAAAAATGAAAGGGGGTATATCTGTATACTGGGTTGGTTCATAATTTCATTTTTGTTTTCAAATGTCAAGGGTTGGCCCTCTAAAAATAATTCTTTTGGTGTACGTATAACCAATTCCCTAAAAAATTTTCTTTAAAAAAATATTCTGAGTACCTAGTGGCATAGAACCTTTTTTATTGACAAAAAAAATTCAAAAAATTGAAATTGAATTTTTTTCAAAATTGTCACTACACAATAGTACATACCTATTTATTTTACCCAACAAGACCCTTTTCGACGATTTGTCACCTTTACCCTTACCCCTGTTTTTAAGGGGACATAAAAACCCATTTTTTATGTTTTTTGAAAGGAAAAAATTAAAAATCAGCTAGAATGAAAAAAAAAATTGGGTTCAAAGTGGTCTTGACATACAAATTTCTACCCAAAAGATTCATTTATGGCGATTTTTCAATTTCTACCTTAATTTTCAGGAACTTACATAAACTGTGCCATATTTTTCTAGAAAAACAAAGTTTCTGAAAATTAAGGTACCTAAAGTTGAAAATCGCCATAAATGGATTTTTTGGGTGACCACTTTGATCCAAATTTTTTTTTTCATTCTAGCTGATTTTTTATTTATTTATTTTTTCAACAAACGTAAAAAAGTTTTTTTTTTTATATGTCCCCTTAAAAACAGGGGTAAAGATGAAAAATAACAGAAATTGGTCTTGTTAAGCAAAAGTACCTATGAAGTGACCATTTTGGTAAAAAAAAAAAAATCGAAGTTTTTGAATTTTTTTCTCAATTTATAAGGGATTCTGCGCCACCACTCAAAACAATAATTGTTTTGAAGAAAAAATTTCCGAGAGTTGATTTTATACCGAATTATTTTTAGAGGGCCAACCTATGACATTTCAAAATAAAATAAATAAAAATGGGATTATAAACCACCCCAGTGTATGCCATGGGGAAAACATTATCTCTAAAAAATGTAACCCCAGTTCATTAAAAAAAAAATAAATAAATACGTTCTAGATTACGAATCAGTCATTGAACTGCTTTCAACTTTTAATTTGCAAGTTAGTGACTGAAGTATATATTTGTATCAACGCCACCAGAAATACATTTCAAAAATTATATTATGTAGGTACAAATCTGATGAAATCCTAGTCAATTTTTTTACCTAAAACGCCACGTTTCAATAAAAAAGTTTACACATTTAAATATAAAAGCAAAAGCCAGGCAACAAAATAATTATGGTGCACTAATTGAGATCATTTAAGCATATGATTAGCCTACGTTAGTCACAATCAAAATATATAAATCTTTCTAACCTGAATGAAATGTTGAACGCTTTCCAATAACATACCATACATTGCGAGCACTCACTTCAAACACATCACTAGAGCGTTAAAATTGAAAACGAAAGTCGTAGCTGAATTTAATAAAAATTCAATTTGCAAACGACACAAAATAGCACGACAACATAGCACCACTTTGCGAAATATTACTGCGACGATCGCAGGGATTGTAAGAAATCACTGCTAGGTATTTTGTAACCTTCGTTGGTATTTTTATGTGTTTAATAAATCCTCAACCTAGTTATACCGATTGTCACCTATCTCTTTAAAATTCTAAAAATGTACAATTTTATTGGGCAAGTGAGAAAAATTAATTCTTTTCATACGTAAAGTTTGGTTATTATGTATCCTTTTTCCATCTTTGTGAAAATTTCGTGTGTTAGTGCGAATGGTTTCCGGTGGCTGAAGGGGTGTTTTTATGACGAACATGCGCCATGTAGCCGATTTTTATTTTTCATCGTTCTTTTTTTTTGGTGTTTTGGTAAGTTTGATGGTATGGTATTACCTAACGGTTTTAATTATCTAATTAGTTGATTGTTTATATGGTGAGGGAAGACAGGTGTCACGTACTATAATAAATAATAAGATTGAGAGGAAGATAAGTATATAGGTACCTAAACAGATAGATTAAGTTTAATATGATCGAAATTGATCTAAAGTGTAGGTATGTTCATATTTTGCGAGTATTAAACATTTTATTACGCAGGTACTAGGTACATACCTACTTTCTCGATTACATTTTTATTCGAAAGCATGATTCAAGTCACTGAGGTGTTACAATGAACATTAAAGGCTCAGCTTAGGGGTTCCCAAGTAATTATTTCGATAAAAAAATCATAAATTTTGTAAAAATTTGAATTTATTGGTCGAAAAAATTTTTTCAATCAATTTTTATTCAATTCTAGCGGATTTGGGTTTTTTTTTCAATTTCAGCTGTTTTGACAATTTTTTCGTATTTTTCAACCGGGCTACAACAACTGTAGGGTTTCTCGCCTTTCTCGAGTGAATATTTCGAAAAATAAAATCATCTATTTTGAGAAAATGTGAATTTATGAGTCGATTTTTTTTTCAATTTAATATTGTTCAATTCTAGCTAATTTTTCATTTTTTTTTCAATTCCAACAAATTTTGGAATTTTTTTCGTTTTTTTAACCCAACAACTGTAGGTGTTTTCAATTAATTATTTCGATAAAAAATCATTAATTTTTAATTTTTATTCAATTCAAGCGGATTTGGGCTTCTTTTTTTCAATTTCAGCTTTTTTGACAATTTTTTCGTATTTTTCAACCGGGCTACAACTTTAGGGTTTTTCTAGTGAATATTTCGAAAAATAAAATCATCAATTTTGTGAAAATTTAAATTTTTGAGTCAAATAAATTTTTTTTCAATCTTGTTTGATTCCAGCTAATTTTTTTTATTTTTTTCAATTCCAGCAAATTTTGGAATTTTTTCGACTTTTTCAACCGGGCTACAACTGTAGGGTTTCTCGAGTGAATATTTCAAAAAATCGGTAAAATCACCAATTTTGTAAAAATTTGAATTTTTGAGTCGAATAAATTTTTTTCAATCTAATTTTGTTTAATTTCAGCTATTTTTCATTTTTTTTTTTCAATTCCAGCAAATTTTGGAATTTTTTCGACTTTTTCGACCCTAAAACTGTAGGGTTTCTCGAGTACTAGGTTGATTGGCTTGTGATGGAAATTGAAATTTATCAGCAAACATTTAATCTACATAATATTAAATTTGAAATACCAAATAAAGCACCATTATTCGGACTCACATACAAAGTTACCAGCTTAGAACTCTATGCGACTAAATATGCGACTTATGGTGAGTCAATGCAAATATGGTTGCCTAATCTTCAGACCGCAGGGGCTGAGTTATGCTCATCAGAATTTTTTTTGTTTTGTTTTGGCTGAGTGTTTTCAAACTTTTGTTTCTCGACGACTATAATAGGTAGAGAGTTACACGTTGCGGCGTTGGCAGCAAATTTTATCTAGAATTTTTTCATGGGATTGGTCATTTTTATATCTTGAAAGGAAGTCTATACCGAGAAAAATATGTATTTGAAAAATCATGTAAAAAATGACGATTTTTCTCATTTTTTAGTAATAACTCAAAAAGTGGTCCTTTGACCAAGCCGTTATTATCAACTTTTTCAAACGAAAAAGTCCATTCTACCTATAAATGATTTTTTCAAGCGCAAAAAAAAAAAAAAAAAGAGAAAATTTTTTTCACATATCATTGAACTTGAAGTTGTTGCATTTTATTAGAAAATAGCCATTTTTGTATTTTTCTTTCTCTCATCCCTACCTCTTAGCTCAGGGCTAATCTCTTGTAATGTGTGGAGCTTACAAAAAGCTAGCTCTGAGAGCTATAGCTCTTCAATATCGGTGAGCTTTTGCTTAAGAGCTAAACTCTAAGATGAAAATTTGCAATTGATTTCTAGCTCTTTTATATTCTTATGTTTTTACAATTTTTTTTTTTTTTTTTTTTTACAAAATTCGATTTATTCGGAATTGAGTTGCTCCTATTGACTTGAAAAACTATTTCGATAAAAAAATTGAAAATGTTTCGATGCAAGGTGACCAACTTTCAATTTTCCTAAAAAGATGATTTTTACTAGTAAAAAATAGGAAAATTAGGATTAGTCATTAAAATTTAACCCCGAAATAAAAATTGAAAATTATCAATTTTCTCCAAGTAATTAAATAAGTAGGGCTTGGAACCAAATCAATTGATTTGGTTATTGGTTACGTTTCCATTAATTTCCATTTAAACTGGAATTCGGAGAAAATTTGAAAAAATCAAACATTTAAAATTTCAGACACAAATTTGGGTTCAAAATTTTAAAAAGTAGAAAAAAATGAAAAAAATGTCATTATTTAAATGAAATGTGGAGGAAATCCATAGGTATTTAGGTACCTATTCCATTTTTAATGAAATGTTGTTTCGAAGAAATTATTATTTTTTTAATAGGTAATGATAATAATAAAAAATAAAAAAAAAACATATTTGACAGTTCTTTTTTTTTTAATCTGAACAATAAGTAGGTATTGCAATTACCTAATAAAATTATTAAAATTCAGTTTTAAACATAATTTTGAAATACTCGATCTTGAAGAAAATTTGAAAAATCTGCCTAATATTGGTATAAATTGTACAAAAAAAAATCAAGAAAATTAAAAAAAAAATTACAATAATTCTGTTGACATTTAATTCTGAACTTTTTTTTTTTTTTTAATCATTCTGAACTGAATCTGAACTAAATTTTAGTAAGTTTTACTATCCACTTCAAACAAAACGAGAGTAAACTTCATTAAGTATTTTTAGCACAGTTTCCAAAAACTAAATTTTGAAGATAAAAAATAAAAAAGAAAAGAAAAACAAAACCACTACAACCGATTTTTCTTTTTATTCAGATTTCTGAATCTCTGAACAAAATTTTTAATAATTCAATCTTGATCAAACTTTCAACAGCTTTACCGTAACGTCTACATGGTTAGGTTATTCAAAGAGCTTTTTGAAGGAGCTTTGACTTTGAGGATTGATTTTTTTTTTATGAATAGCTCTTATCTCAAGCTTTTGAGCTTGAACTTGAGAAGAGCTTCTAGTTCCTTGGAGCTAAGCCTAACTACCTAAGCTCCCAAATTGCACTGAGCGTAATTTTCATGTCAAAAAAATAAAAAATAAAAAATGAACCATGAAAAAATCTGCATGACGTCAGATGGAACTACACATAGTGCATAAAATTCACATTATGCGTAATTTAGACACGAGTGTGTACTAATACGTCATCCCATTTTGTGCGTTTTGTAAACAAAGTGTGAAGTGTGAAACAAAGATAAGATTATCAAAAATTTTACTTTTCGGTTCCTTGTAAAGAAGTATTCAGTGATTTTTTTTATGTTATGAATGTAATTCTCTATTTAATACGTACTCTGCGATCAGTGTATACATCCTGAATTGATACTATCCACGATCTTAAGCTCTCAACTCTTGAGGATAATGATCAAAGTTTAACCTAGAAACAAGTAACCGTGTTATCAACCCACCTTACGTTGAAATTTATTCTCACAAAATTTGCCAGAAGCTTATTACCACTGTAAACAAGGCAGACTGAAGTTTCTACCAGTTCCATAAAGAATCGGACTACAACAGCTAGAAATTGTCATAGCTGTTATATCATGGACGAGCAATATTGTCTAAAGTGGGGCAGTCACACCGAAGCAATCACAGACATCGCATATAAGTTTTTAGAACACGAATCTTTGGTCGATGTTACTCTCGTATGTCAAGAGTTCAATCAAACACATTTCTTCAAAGCACATCAGATAATTTTATCAGCCTGCAGTCCGTATTTCGAATCGTTATTCTTGAATAACACACATCCTCATCCAATTGTATTCTTGACCGATATAAAAAAGAAGGAATTGGAGATAATATTGACATTCATGTATCGAGGCGAGGTGAACGTGCAACATGACAAAATCAAGGATATACTCAGCACTGCTAAATCTTTAATGGTTCGAGGCCTTTGCGATAGTGTTTGCGAAACTGATTTTTCCAATCCATCTCAAGATATGAAACGAAGTCAGAGTACAGAACACTTCTCTCCCAAAAGGAGGAAATATGATGAAAATGGACGAATTACTGATAATCAGGATGAAGAATATGACGATGAATACGAAACAAAATATTCTCGGGTATATTTCAATTACGAGTGTCTATGTTTTCATGATTTTCATTTATCCTACATCGTTCATTTTTTTTTTGTCTTGAATTATCTGTTACAGTGCGATTCGCCAACAGCTTGTTATGATTCACCTATAATCAGGAAATTGGAACCAGTGGATTGCGTCGATCCTGTAAATAGTTGCAAAGATGATCCCATGGATTATTCTATGGAGAATTGTTGCAAAAACGAATCAACCAATCAGTACCACCTTGTAAGCATACTCGTATTCAGTCGAATTGAAATTTAAATAGAAATGAAAATTTTACAAACGTAATATTGTTCGTTTTAGAATTCACGAGCCTACGAAGAAGAAAAATCAAACAATCGTCGTTCGTATAGCTTATCTCCTGATGCTGAATATTCTGTACATAGATCCGATAATAATTACGCTTCTAACGAGCACACCAACATTGATAACGAAAAAGTGGTCATACGAAGAGTAAATTCTTCAACGGTAAACTATCGGAATTCATCCAGCCAGGAAATCTCAGTTATCCAAGCCAACTCCAACAGTTCCGAAAACGTTCTACCCGCCGCTATTCCTTACACGAATGTGATACCACAACATCAGCTCATTGGACCCAAAAGAGTGGGTCATTTTCAGTCGAAATGGATGGAATTATTTAACTGGTTGCAATACGATAAAGAATCTAAAAAAATGTATTGTAAATTTTGTCGTAAATGGGGTGATTTGATACCCAACATTCGAAGGACATCTTTTGTCGATGGTAGTTGTAATTTCAGATTTGAAATCGTCAAACATCACGATTGCAGTAAATCACACCAGATATGTGTGCATAAAGACGAGACCAACGGTTCTTCGGAATACAAATTATAATTTAATTACCACTAATTCTGTTTGTTAACGTTTGTCGATTGCATATCACTTTTGTAGAATTTATTTCGCATTTAGAATGTGTGCCATTTGATGGCCTGGGTCCAAGATGTCGTGGATGATAGAATGATAGGAGTACATTATTATACTTATCGGTTTGTTTCAGATGTGCCGAGCATTGTTACCTAGTTCCCAGATTCCCATCACATTGTATTGTTTATTTTCGTTGATTTTTGCAAAATGTTTCACTTTTTGGGAAAATGAATTTTGATACGAAGACCCCCCCCCCCATGTTTAATTTAAGTGGTATTTAAATGTCTTTATTTTGAGTTCCTTTAATTTGTACATCACTTAATAGAATACGCTTCAGTTTTCACAAAATTCATTAATTTATTAATACATACATAGATACAGGTTGTTTATAGCGAAGTCACAGTATACGTTACGTGTACGAAATAAGTTAGTGTATTCGTCGAAAATATTGTAATCCTTTTTTCGACTTTAATTTTTATTCATTTTCTATTTTGTATAGCTTAGTGTATGGTTATGAACGTTGAAGGAGGTGGCGTTTGAAAAGGTTTCCTGTCTGTGATATAATATTAACAGATTGTGATAATGCAGTAATTTTAATTTTCATTACATTTTTTATTATAATTTAATAATAGTTTCATTTTTTTCAAGTCGTTAATCAACATTAGGTATAATGGTTTATAAACGGGTGGACTTGCGTTTATGATTGGTGAATGATTTCTTAACCCTTTCCTTGGGTTAGACTTTGAGCAGATATAACGTAAAAATCATTACTACGTGAAAACTGAAGAAACTTTTAAAAAACGATGGTCGATAATTCAATATACTTGGAGAATTGCGAATGCGATTCGAAAATTGAAAAATTTCTATCATCACTTCTTCAGGAAAAAATCGTGAAGTGTAAAAAAAATAAAAATGGTCATTTTTTTGGAAAAAAAAATATCGTAACTTATTGGGAAAATTTGTCATTTTTTTGGAAAAAAATATCTCAATTTTTTGAGAAAAATATATTCAGTTTTTAAAGGAAATCATGAGGGAGAATGGGGAAAAAAATCGTAATTTTTTCATGAGGAAAAACTAAAAAGTTCGTGTTTTTACTTTTTTTAAAATGAAAAAAAAAAAAAAAAAAAAATTAGAATTTACTCCTCTTGCAACGATCTTAAAGTGCACAATTTAGCATCATCCTCTTGTTATCAAAATGGATCAAAGCACCTGGTGCATTAGGTCATCTTGGTACTTCATTTTATCTAATTTGTTTTTTACGAATTGAAATGAAAAATGAAAATTTCCAAAATCAAATATAGAAATTATAAAATTTTCTAAATTTTACTTATTATTAGTACCCTGGGGTCAATTACTGAGTGATTATGGTATAATGTATTACAGTACTTGATAATTTTATCAATTTACTTTTGGGTCTTTTTCAGTTGCTTAGTTCTTTCCTCTTCAACTTTTGTCATTCTTCTGTCATCAAGAAAAAAATGAAAATTGTTTTCAATTACCATGAATTTTAGAGGTAAGTTTTCCTAATTTAGAATGTATTTTGTATATGTAACCCGAGTAGTTAGTTTCATTTTCTACGTGAGTAAGTAATCTAATAATTGAAACATCATTCAGTGGTACAGACAAATTGATAAACCAACTTATTTTTCAAGATGGTCATGTACATATTTACATAATGAATATGATGTAGTTTCATTCAATACCCAGTTTGCTAATATTGCTTGTATATTTTCACAGATATCGGTTCAAACATCCTATATTCAGGAATGGATCAATGTTATCCAGACCTTGACGTAGATCATAGTGATCTAGATGTATCAGGTTCATCTTCAGGATTTCCTTTCGAATTCGGAGAAAGCAACAAATCACTGATGTCTCCCTCTCACGTAGCCATGTTCTATCCTCAACTAGGATACGAGTTGCATCCTTTACTAATGAATCAACGCAAACGTAACGACTCCGATAAGCTAGACTCTTCGCACCTACTAACAAACGATGATTTCCAAGTGCCTCCTCATCATCTCGTCATAACTTCAACGAAAACCAACAAAACAAAGAAATTGAAAGTCGCTCGAAAAAAAGACGTACAAGTGGAAGCCACGAGCACCTCTCAGTCTACCGTTGATTCGACCGACACGATGGAAAAGAATCGTAAAATATTTTACTGTCGCGATTGCGGAAAATCGTTCAAATTTCAGACTTCTCTATTAAGACATAACAACAAAGTTCATAATTGTAAATACCAATGCATCACTTGTCATCGGGTATTCTCTCGTCAAGCCTATTTAGACGTTCATACCTCCAAACCAGGCAGTTCGTGTTTTCTAAATTGTTATCCTAATGTACGAACTTCGACGATGCAAAAGCAACCAAAAATTTAGGTATCGTTTACCTACTAGGATTTTACAAATTTTACACAAGATTTATTCGATTTAGTTCGTGTTCAGGGTTCCTGCTCTTCAAACTACCTATTAGCTAATACCTCTATATATTTTTTAATTCAACAACAATGTTTTTTTTTTTAGGTTTTTAAGTACGTAAACATTATTTTTTCTCTACGAATTGACTTCGATGTATATTATTGTTCAAGAAACTTGCAATTTATTTATTATTTTCTAATATTTCGAATAGACACCAAAAAAATTACTTTTCAATAGCTTAACTATAATGTACCTGGTGCGGAAACTTTCATTTTGTTTTTGTTTTTTATATAATTTTACCTACGTCACATTATTCGATATAATGTGATTTATTTATTCGAAGGTGTTCATGTTTAATTGAAGATATATCGATTTTACTTTCATTAACTTAGACCAAAATCAAGTTCAAATGAACTAATTTTTCGAAAATTCGAGAATATTTACATGCATATTGTACGACAAAGTGTTGTGTTTTTAATTAATCTCTATTTTTTAATTTCTATAAAAATTTGTATACTTATAATTCGTTGTTGTTGTGCGAGTGTTTTTTTTAATGGCTTTACAAAGGTTTGTGTGTGTGTGTGTTGCGTGTACATTTTACAAAAAAAGTGTTCACATTAAAATTATACAATGATTAAGCATTCAAGTACGAATTATTGCGGAGATTTTAATTGTTATATTGTTCTGTTAAGGTTATTGATATTTCATTTTTGAAGCAAAATAAAAAATAAAAAATACATTTCTTTACAAGAACGATAATTTTATTATTTTCATTGACGAAACTTTCCAGAGTATTTCATGTACCTTCATTTTTGAGAAAAAGAAAAAAATGAAAAAAAAAACTTATGTGACAGGGCTGGGACAAATATGTGTTTATGAGGTGAATATCAACTGTTTTACCAAAATTTAGACAAAGAAGTATGTTTTTAAAAATGGAAAAATACCCAATTACCCATAATTAAGTTTTTTTTTTTTTAAATACGTTCTGCAAAACAATTTTCAATTTTTTTCACTGCGAAATTTCTTCGCTGAATTTTTTCTACGAAAACCAATTTTCTCTAAAGAACGGTTTTTTAAAAGATATTTTTTTAGAAAAATGTTCATTGACCTTTAAAACATAGAAATAGTTACAAAAACCAATACATTTTGTACATAAACATTTTGAAAATGATAACTCAATAATTGAACAAATTTAAAAATAGGTACCTACTTATTAAATTATTAAATGTTGACAATAAATTTTTTAAAAATCAATTAAAGTTATAAAATAAATATTAAATATTATCCTAAAAGGCCGATTCCGTTTACACGTTTGCATATCCTGCACCGTCTTAACTTCCATAAGACCAATGTTAATCTGAAATCGTTCAGATCTAGAGATCTACCGAACGAAAATTCATGAAATTTTGAATGTAGATTCTATGAAGCATTTACAAAAAAATGTCGTATCGGATTTTTGATTAATGCAATAGTTTTTGAATAAATTGAAGTTGAAAAATGTTGAAATATGGACGATTTTTCAATTCTCATTTTTTCCAAAACTATTCAACTAATTGAAAATCCCATACGACATTTTTTTCTAAATAGTTTCTAGTATCTACATTTCAAATTTCATGAATTTTCGTTCGGTAGATCTCTAGATCTGAACGATTTAAGATTAACATTGCTCTTATGGAAGTTAAGACGGGGCAGGATAGGCAAAAAAGTAAACGGAACCGGCCCTTAAACAGTTCATTAGGTAATAATGAATTATTATTCGAATTATGGACCATTTTAAAATGATCGAAAAATGGGAGCGTCCCTCCCAAGGAAGAGTGGATCGTCGCAGTACTGTTTTTTTTTTTGTTTTTTTTTTGTTTTTTTTTTATGCACCGTCCAAAAATTTACCAATTCTAATACTACAAAAATAATTGATATTCATAATTGAAGGGGAGGGAGGGGTCCAATCGAAATTTTTGTAATCATCAAAAATATATCTAATCCCTCAAACTACAACTTTTGTCTGAAAATTTTTTCAATTGAACCCTTACCCGGTTACCCCTATCAGTTCTTAATAATTTATGTGTCTAAGGGCTCTAAGGGCCATGTCAGAAGTGCCAAAAACCGATTGAAATGAAAACATGTTTGAATTGTTGTACTACTCGAGTATTAAGTTACAAAACCAAAATTATAGGTGCTCATTTCGATTAGAAATGTTTTTATGAATTTTTGAAATTTAAAATTTTGAGAAATTCAAAAAATTTCAAAAATCAAAAATTCAACTAAATTATTTTAAAAATTTTCTTTGCACACCACCACCACCACCTGATGGAATTTGAAAAAACAAACAAAAATTATTATTACCTACATATTTTTGCCTATCTCTGAAATTGAAAGGGCTAGGCAAAAATTTTTATTTTAATTTATTCAAAAAATAAAAAATTCAAAAAAATATTAAAACTTATTTCTTTTCGAATTTATGGTAATGTGTATCCTTTCTGTTGACACGAGTTTTGTTATGTGTTCGAAAAATTGTCTACCGCCCTTTCGTAGGCGCTGTATGTAACATACAGAAATGAGAAAGAATACCCATTACCATAAATTCAAAAAAGTGACTTTTAATACTTTAAAAATTTTTTTTTGAATGGATTATTTTTCCCATTAGCCCCTTCAATTTCAGAGATAAGAAAAAATATGCGATAATAAATTTCGTTTGTTTTTTCAAATTCTATCAGGCGGTTGCAAAGAAAATTTTCAAAATAATTTTTTGAATTTTGAATTTTTTAAATTTTTTGATTTCTTTAAAATTTTAAATTTCAAAAATTCATTAAAACATTTCTAATGAAAACGGGCACCTATCATTTTGGTTTTGTAACTTATACTCGAGCAATACAACAATTTAAACATGTTTTCATTTCAATCGGTTTCTGGCACTTCTGACATGGCCCCAAGTCATATTATGCTAAATTGGAGGGGGAGGGAAGGACCTAATCGAAAATTTTATAATAACACAAATTATTTTCAAGACCTCAATCTACAACTTTTGTTTGAAAATTTTTTTAAACGAGCCCCTTCACTAATTTAAAAAAAGTATTACCTGATGTTATGTGAAATCGGAAAAGGGGGAGGGATTCGGTGGAAATTTTTATAATAACCAAAATTATTTTTAGGATCTCAATCTACAATTTTTATTTGAAAATTTTTTCAATTGGCCCTTTCCTCCCTCACTCCTCTAATTTTTAATTATTTTCGGAGTGTTTTGCAAAACAGATGGAGGAGGAGGACGAGTCTATTTGAAAAAATTTTCAAACCAAAGTTGTAGCTTGAAGTCCTAGGAATAATTTTGCTCATGACCAAAATTTCGGTTGGACCCGTCCCTCCTCACCCAATTTTGAATATCAATTCTCTATGTAGGTATGGAGGGGAGGGACGGGTTAAATTGAAATTTTTGTTATATCCAAAATTATTTCTGGAACTTCAAGCTTTAACTTTGGTTTGAAAATTTTTTTAATTGAGCCCCTTACCTCCCCACAGTTTTTAATATTTAATGCACTTTGAATAAGTTGGATCATACAAAATTGATGGGAGGGAAGGGTCCATTTGACGTTTTTGTTATAACCAAAATTATTTCTGGAACTTCAAGCTACAAGTTTTGTTGCAAAAAATTTTCAATTGGATCCCTCTCCCTCCCCCTCTAATTTTTAATTATTAGTACCTTCGGAATGTTATGCGAAATCAGTGGAGAGAGAGGGGCTCAATTGAAAACATTTTCAAACCAAAGTTGTAGCTTGAAGTTCTAGGAATAATTTAGGTTATAACAAAAATCTCGATTGGACCCCTCCCTCCCCTCCAATTTTGAATATAAAGTATTTATGTAGTACTGGACTTGGTAAAAATCAACGTAAAATTCAAGGTGAGCAAAAATGAGCAGCAGCGCGAGTTCTCGTAAAAATAGCCGATCGTGAAAAAAGGGGATTGACATGTGTCCACAAATGGGGCAGTTCAAGAAGGGTAGCGACTTTTCTTAGTCCATGGTATTTCATCATTCGCATATATGCAGGTCAAATTCAAAATTTTACCCTATTCGCGAAAGTGGAGGAGAGATTTTCATTTTTTTTTCACCCTCTACATTTTGACTTGTATTTTCGCGCCATCCGTTCACTTTTTGGAAAAAAATTAATAATAACATTAATTTTTGCAAATTTTATGTATTTTAATTTTAGTTATGACCATTCTTTCGCTGAAACGCATAATTTAAATAGAAAATGAAATTCTGAATTTTTCGAGCGAGCTGTCAATCCAAATTACCACAATTTCGATACCTTCAGCCTCAGCTTTCATTTTGGGAAACATGGCTTGAAATGTTCCCCAGGATTCCCCCTTACAAAAATTATGTTTTAGATATTTGGGAGGGGATGCAGTACATCCCCTATGGCATGCCATTCCGGACAATGTAGCCGAAACGTATTACTCCAAAAGTACTGTACTGAGGAGTCAAACAAACTCCAGAGTTCAGTGAATGATGTATTTATTTATATACAAATCTGTATGTTTATTATTGGACCACAGGCGTGCTGGTAGATACACCGTAGACAAAAAATTAAAAACATCTTCCTTTGTGAGAATATAGTATTTCTAAAACGAAATAACACGTGCGTATGAACCAGGAAACGACTAAGGATGGTACAGAAGGAAGATACCTATTTAGATCTGTAATTCTGTACATCATATAAATATCGTTTGTTTATTTGACATGTTGCGAGTTACTTGGTTTAGATTGTGAAAATTTATACGTAGAACCTCTTTTGACAAAATTCTGATACGAACGCGAACTAGAATGGTAAAATTTATTCGATGAAATATGATACCTACCTATACTTACCTGCGTTAACTTTTAAAACGACTTTGATAAAATCCAGAATACATTAATGGAACTTTTAATTTATATTGTGAATGGAAATGAACAAAAACTCAAAAATATAACTTTTTCTACGTATTATCTAATAGATGTAAATGCGAATGAAGCAGTCAAGTGGATGTTACCAAGTGTATTGAAATTGGTTCGT
Organism: Balanococcus diminutus; assembly: GCA_959613365.1. NCBI lineage: Eukaryota > Metazoa > Arthropoda > Insecta > Hemiptera > Pseudococcidae > Balanococcus > Balanococcus diminutus. The sequence continues at coordinate 26,518,274 of OY390718.1, forward strand.
AAATTATATATTTTACGATTGAAATTATAGAAATAGATAAGTGAGTAAGAGAAACTAAATCGCACTTTTGAAGGTTGTATTAAATGACCTGTTTTCAGTGTACATACTTAACTAATTGAAAAATAACACGTCTTTTGAGCTGCCTTGCATATATTTCACAGTATTATGATTAATCGATGAGTAAGTATTAGAGGTGGAAATTCAATAAATGGACCCAATTAGGAAAATTTTTCTTTCACTGCGAGATTAAGTACCTACTGCACACTCGAATGGAATTGGAAATCGCAATCGCGGAATTAAGTAAATTGGATGAACAGAAGATGTCTCATCTCAAGTTTTTTTCCACTGCGTCAATCAATTCTATTTCAAAAGCACGCAAAGGTTATATGAAGCTTATCAGGCTTTATATGAAGGATATTGCGACTTTGGGATGTCTCTTATCTCTATAAATTTACTCCGTTTCGAGAATATGATTCATAGTGAAATTTCTTAGAACTTTGGAAAGTCATTTTTAATACTTTTCAATTGATTTTTTGATGAAGCACAACAAAGAGAATCGTACGAGTGGAAAATTTTATCAGGAAAAAAGAAGAAATGTAGGGAAAATGCGGGAAAAAAGTGAAAAAATTAAAAAAAATTTAAATTAAAAAAAAAATCAAAAATTACGTAGGAAATTATTAAAATGAAATTTGGAAAAAATTTATTCTGCAAAATGTTTCCCAAATTTTGTTCGAACTTGAATTTTTTCACAAAACATCCACTTTTTAAATCTTATTCGAGTCACAATTTCCTAATAAAAAAATTATGTAGAATTTCTTCTGATTTCATTAGAAAACCTTTGAAAAAGAAATTTGTAGGTAGTTGAAAAGTCAAAAAATTATTAAAATAGGTAACGTATCTATCGCAAAAAATTGTTGAAATTTTGATGAGGACCTCAAACTTGTTCGAATACAAAATTTCAAAAATTTTTGTTCAAACAATTTTTCAATTTGAAAAAAAAAAACGAATAAAGAGATAAATATCTAATCATTTTCAACTAGATACCTATAGTACCTTTCTAATCAAAAAAACTCTAAAAAACCGACAAATTCAAAAAAAGAATTGAAGAAAAATTAACAATTTTCAGAAATTAATAAAAATAACAAATTCGTAAATGTTTTAAATTTAAAAAAAAAATAAAAAAATAGAAACAAATACAGTAGAACCTCGATTATCCGACTTAATTGTGACGAAAAAAAATCGGATGTCGTGAAAGTCGGATAATCGATCATTCGTGTCTTTTCAAAAAATGCAACAAAAAAGGAAAATCTTCGTACCTTATTGCAAAAATATAATAGAAATGACTGAATAGGTAAACCAAAAAAAAAAATGCACAGTGAATCACTTTACATCGGATTAATCCAAAATAAATAAAAAGTAACAGATAAAAAAATCTGAATTATTCAAGCCTTTTTTTTGAAAAATTGGAATAAGTTTCATTTTATTTTTTTAAAGTGAAGAAGAAATCAATTTTTTGAAATAAAAAAAAAAAAAAACTATTAGAATAATTTTTTTGGGGGAGAAGAATTTGAGACTCTTTTTAAAATTTTCGAAATAATTTTTTACAATTTTTTAGAATAAAATTTTTTCCCATTTTTGAAAATAAAACATTTTTCTAATTCTTTAGAATGAAAAATTTTCTAATTTCTTAAAATAAAGGAAATTTTTCCAATTTTTTAGAATAATTTTTTTTCAATTTTTTAGAATGAGAATTTTTAATTTTTTTTTTAGTATACTTACCTAGAAACTTTTCGAATTTTTCCGAATGAATTTTTTACAAATTTTTAGAAAAAAAAGTTCTTCCAATTTTTTTAGAATGAATAATTTTTTCCAAATTTTTACAATAGTGAATTTTTCCTATTTTTTAGAATAAAATTAATTCCAATTTTTTAGAATCAATTTTTTTCAATTTTTTAAAATAATTTATTTCATTTTTTGGAATTGAAATTTATTCCAATTTTCTAGAATAAAACTTTTTAAAAAATTTTCTGCATGAATGAATGTTTTTAATTTTTTTTCAATAAAAAATTCTTCCAAATTTTTAGAATGAATTTTTCCCAAATTTTAAGAAAATGAGTTTTCCTTAATTTTTTAGAATAATTTTTTTTCAATTTTTTAGAAACATTTTTTAAAAAAAATTTTAGAATGTTTTTTTTAATTTTCTAGAAAAAAGGGTTTTCCGATTTTTTAGAATGAAATTTTTTTACAATTTTTTAGTACCTACTTATGTATATTTATACCTAGATATTTTTTTGAATTTTTCAGAATGAATTTTTTGAAATAAAAAGTTTTTCTAGTTTTTTTTAGAATGAATAATTTTTTCCAAATTTTTACAATAGTGAATTTTTCCTATTTTTTAGAATAAAATTAATTCCAATTTTTTAGAATCAATTTTTTTCAATTTTTTAAAATAATTTATTTCATTTTTTGGAATTGAAATTTATTCCAATTTTCTAGAATAAAACTTTTTAAAAAATTTTCTGCATGAATGAATGTTTTTAATTTTTTTTCAATAAAAAATTCTTCCAAATTTTTAGAATGAATTTTTCCCAAATTTTAAGAAAATGAGTTTTCCTTAATTTTTTAGAATAATTTTTTTTCAATTTTTTAGAAACATTTTTTAAAAAAAATTTTAGAATGTTTTTTTTAATTTTCTAGAAAAAAGGGTTTTCCGATTTTTTAGAATGAAATTTTTTTACAATTTTTTAGTACCTACTTATGTATATTTATACCTAGATATTTTTTTGAATTTTTCAGAATGAATTTTTTGAAATAAAAAGTTTTTCTAGTTTTTTTTAGAATGAATAATTTTTTCCAAATTTTTACAATAGTGAATTTTTCCTATTTTTTAGAATAAAATTAATTCCAATTTTTTAGAATCAATTTTTTTCAATTTTTTAAAATAATTTATTTCATTTTTTGGAATTGAAATTTATTCCAATTTTCTAGAATAAAACTTTTTAAAAAATTTTCTGCATGAATGAATGTTTTTAATTTTTTTTCAATAAAAAATTCTTCCAAATTTTTAGAATGAATTTTTCCCAAATTTTAAGAAAATGAGTTTTCCTTAATTTTTTAGAATAATTTTTTTTCAATTTTTTAGAAACATTTTTTAAAAAAAATTTTAGAATGTTTTTTTTAATTTTCTAGAAAAAAGGGTTTTCCGATTTTTTAGAATGAAATTTTTTTACAATTTTTTAGTACCTACTTATGTATATTTATACCTAGATATTTTTTTGAATTTTTCAGAATGAATTTTTTGAAATAAAAAGTTTTTCTAGTTTTTTTTAGAATGAATAATTTTTTCCAATTTTTTTTTTTTTCAATTTTTTAAAATGATTTTTTTCAATTTTTTAAAATTGAAATTTCATTTTTCAATTTTTTAGAATGAATTTTTTTACAATTTTTTAGTAAAGTATGAGGTACCTAGGCCTACATAGAAAAAATGTTTTTGAATATTTCAGAATGAATTTTTTACAAATTTTTGAAATAAAAAAATGAATTAAGTAGGTACCTAGGTATTTTTTTCCAAATTTTTAGAATAGAAAATTTTCCCTTTTTTTAGAATAAATTTTTTCCAATGTTTTCAAATTCATTTTTTCTCAATTTTTTAAAATTATTTTGTTTTCAAATTTTCAGAATTGAAATTTTTTCTAATTTTTTACAATTTTTTAGTAAGAAATTTTTTTGAATTTTTTAGAATGAATTTTTCACAAATTTTAGGAATAAAAAGTTTTTTCAGTTTTTTTAGAATGAATAATTTTTTACAAATTTTTAGAATAAAAATTTTTTAGAATTTCTTAGAATGAAATTTTTTTAGAATTTTTTAGAATAAACCTTTTTTGAATTATTTTTTTATTTTTTTTAAAAATAAAAATGCTTTCAATTTTTTAGAATAAATTTTTCCCAAATTTCAAGAATAAAAAAATTTTCACAATTTTTTAGAATAATTTTTTTTTCAATTTTCTAGGATAAATGTTTTTCCAGTTTTTTAGACTGAATTTTTTTTTCAATTTTGATAATCGAAAGAAATTGGTTGCAATTTTTCACTCGAAAAATCGAGAAATCGGATAATCGGAAGTCGGATAATCGAGGTTCTACTATACATACTTAGTTAATGATTTATAAACAAAACATGAGGGTTGTCATATCACTATTTTATTTTACGATTTGAAAAGGCCATAATTAAATTTCCTCCAGGTTTTTCATTTTTTCAGATCATTTCCATTCCCAAAACTTTTACCAAGATTAGTACATAATTTATGTACCTGCCTAAGTACCTCCCCCCGATACTTACCTTCAACTTCATGTTTTATTTACCTACGGCAAAAAATAATCATCTTTACATTTTACTCAAACGTAGTAAACACTAATTCGTCAATTATACCTCCAGAATTAACCCAACTTACAGTAACTGTAATTACCTATTTAACACAAAATCTTACAGTAAACCTGTGCGCAGTTAAATCTGGGTGAAAATTTAAAAATAAATTTTTAGATTTTTTAAAATGAAACGTGCCTTATGAGTTGGCTTTTTATTTAGCACTCATACGAAATATTACGCGATTTTTATTGGCCATAAAAATAATTTACATCGTACATACTTATATGTACGTACTCTAGAGAAGCTAATGGAGTTATGGTACCTGTATCGCTTTTGCTTTTGGTACCAATTACCCGATTGTTGCACGTATACGACTATACGTATTTCCAGGAATTTTTTCCCCAATGTAAATAATATCTGCTTAAATTGAGAAATAAATCAGATTCCGAGTAGAAATTTTCTCCATACAAAGATGGTGGCTCATCGTAAAAATATTGTAAGTACTGAGAGCGACCCAATACGCAGAATGCGAAATTCTCTAGATTCACTATACGAATATACGTGTATAAATGGCTTACCTTGTATGGAAGTATTTTTTATTAGAAATTTCTCATATAAATTGGACAAATGTAATCGAATAACCATAAGTTAGTGGAAAAAATCAATTAAGGCCTAAGAGAACCTATATCAGCCATAGAGGAGAGTGATCAGAAGGTAAAAAACTATTACTTTCGAAACACCTTGTGTAATTCGCTTGTTTTAAACTTTATAATCCAGAAGATATTATTAGGGAGTGTCTTAAACCATTCTCTGCCTACATTACTACCTACACCTTATGTACACATTCATCCTCATTGTGTCTATCTATTTTCATTTCCACTCTAACCTGTTATACCAAATATGGCAGAACAGATTACCGCAGTTGTTTAGAACTTCTGCACTGTTTTCATGGAGGTGGTCGAAAAATATCGTGTGGGTTTTATTTGTGGGCTTTTTCGCTTTTTCAGCATCGTGTAAGTTGGATGGAAAACATGTTTGACAAAACGGTACATTCCGTAATTGTGGGTTGTTTTTTCTTTCAAAAAAGGAATCAAAGTCAGCCAGACGTGCAAAATAATTAATGATTTCGTGGCTTTTAAGCATTAATATACTGTCACGAATCCAGCCTCATTGGTGACATTTAACACATGTTCGTGCAATATACCTTATTATTTCTTTCACATTCGAACCATGTATGCACCTTTTTTAGACGTTTGAGTTTTTTTTTTCTTTTTTCTTTTTCGCAATGTGACGTAACGAGTACGTTCAATCGAGTATTTACATCTCCTAAGTAGGTATAAATAAAAGCCATCAAAGTCATGAAAATTCAATTAAGTATTGAAAAGAAAACTTGTGTGAAAATTCATCACGTGTGGTGAAATTTCACTGGAGAGTGAAATTCGACGTAAATTCAAATAGGTACCTATCTTCTTCGAAACCCAGCCAAAGATTTCTCTCATTTATCAAATTAAAGCTGCGAGTATGGAAATCACGAAATATCGTCGATTAATCACGCCTCGAGTCGACATCTTTTTTGAACATCCTATCGGTTATTTAAATTGTATCCATATTGTTCTCTCATCTCAGTGTCGCGTTGGATTTTCTCCTTCGCTAACGAACCTCCTCAAATATCACGGTCCACGCCAAACTCTCGGCCAGATTGTTTTATTGAAAAAGATTTGAATAAATCAAAATCAAATTGCGCTTTGTAATAATTATTGAGGTGGTGAAAAATGAGAAGAAAAACTTGGTAAATATTAAATAGTCACGCCCTTGACCCGGTAACGTTAATTTTCATTATTTATGAATAATGGAAGCGTACGACGATTTGTTAATCTATAAAATACTATGTCGGGCTTTTCAATAAAGTAGAAGAATATTGACACGTCCGTGTGTAAACATTATGTAAGTTTGCGTAACTTATTTATAATACTTATCATTTTTAGGGTGATTGGAGTATAGGTAGCTTATACAAGGTGTCCTATTGGAACCCATGGGACGACTGCCTAATTGCAGATTTCCATGTATGTGCTTAATTGAGTTCGACAGATCAAAAAAATCTTTACACGATTGAGGTGTTGATCGTGAATTTTTTAAAGGAGAGATTATACGTATGTAGTAGATAACTAGATATGAGAAGTGTTGGCGAGTTTTATCTCGATCCAATCATTCGTTCCAAGCGTAAACTTTTTTATCACTGGTGACTTGCCAAACACGTTGGAAACTGTAGCACGCAAATCAAACTAGATTATTAGTTAAAATCTGTTTTTTTCGTTATATACGTGTAACCTCACATTTAATAAAAATCACGAGATAACATGATAACACAGCGACTAGTCAAATTTCATCATTTTCTCAACATCGAGCAAGGTATTCCGACGATTGTATCAATCTACATGTATACGATTTGAGAACGGAGTGAGGGGTATCCAAAGTGCATGGATCTGTTGTTAGAGCCCTGATTCCAGGTACGAGTACCTAATTATTAAAAAAAAAACAAAAAAAAAACACGATCAAATTTTTTGGACACATTTTCCATAGGTACAATAAAAATTTATTAATACTTTAAAAATAAATACCAATCAATTTTTTTAAATAAAATTTTCACAAAAACATTTTTTTTAGTATTATTTTATATATTCAAAAATTAACGCGCAATTTTGTACATAAGACGTATCAAATTATTCAAATATTTTTTTCATATTTTTATATGCAATCAGTCTTTTATTTTATTTTATTTACAAATTTTTTATTGAATAAACATTTTCTGAAATGAATTTTTTCTAATTTATTTGGCAATTTTGATGTTGGATTTTTTCAAATTAAGTAAGTATGTTTCTAATTTATGTTTTTTTTTCAATTTTTTAAAAACTTATTTGAATATTTTGTACTTACATTTTTTTACTAAACGTTTCGAAAAACAGTTTTTTTTTTTGTTGGTATCCATTCATTTTTAAAGATTATTGAAGAACAATTTTGAAGCAAACACATTTTAAAAATAGGTCCTAATAGGTGCACTAAAAGAAATGGTTGGGTAACCATTCCCCGAAAAGTTGGGTAAAATTTGGACATGAATCAAAAGTGGTAAATGGTTACCGAACATTGGGGAATGATTCCTGCGCCTGATTATATTTTTCAAGTAACAAGTACACACTTTTTGAAAATTTTTGCAAATCAGTTAACCATTACCCAATTTTCGGGAACCATTACCTGACGCAGAGGAATCATTGCCGAATTTCAAAACCCATTTCTTTCAGTGTACCTAAAATTTCAAATTTTTTGAATTATTATTTTTTTCTATCTAGGTACCTATGTATAGCTTTTTAAAATTTTGATAGGTACCTATCTAATAAAAAAAATATTTGAAAATATATTTTTTTTAATTTTTTAATTTTAAATTTTTATAACATTTTTTTTTTTCAAATTATGTTTTAATCCACTTTTTAAAAAAAATGTTTGAAACAAAATTATTTGAATTCCATATTTTTTTAAATATATATATTTTTTTAATTCTGATCAAACACACTTTTTTGCAGTGTTGTTAAAATGATATTTTACATTTTTCCAAAAATGGCATAATTTGTATTTTTATTTTTGCATCAAAATTAATCATCAATTTTTTCAATTTTTTTATTCATTAGTTTTATTTGTTTAAAAAAAAACAATTTAAGTAATTTTTTGATTTTCATTTGATTTAAAATTTTTAAAATTTTGATAAAAACATTTTTCTTGATTTTTTTTTCCGTAAAATCAAGTACCTAGGTATGTACTTAAAAAAAAAAAAAAAAAAAAAAAAAAAAAAAGGTTGTTTTATTCACAAAATTTTGAAATTTGTTAAAATACCTAAATAATTTTTTTGATCCATTCTTCCAAGAACGAATTTCAAAAATATGGTTTCATTTAAAAATTAGGAAGCAATTTTGTGCCTACTAATAAACAACAAAAAACAAAAATTTCAATTTTTCAACTCATTTTGCTTATAGTTTGGATTATTTAAAAAATTTTATAAAAAAACTTTCTACCAAAAAGTTTTAAAAATATATTTTTTCACTTCAAATTTTTGTAAACTTTTTTTCAAAATTTTCAAATTATGTAATAGGTAGGTAGGTATTTTTTATTTGAAAAATTAAGTACCTAGGTATTTTAAAGGTTATATTGGAATTTAAAAAAAATTCCAATTTCAAACTTTTCTTAGTATTATTTTTTCGTTTAAAAATTAGGAAGCAATTTTGTTCTAATAAACATCAAATAACAAAAATTTTAATTATTTTTTCAGCACATTTCTTTACTACGTCTGATTATTTTTTGTAAAAAATTTCTAAAGTAAACTCTCTGCAAATAATTATTCCAAAAATATTTTTTCATTTTAAATTTTTGAGATTTTTTTACATTTTTGAAAGTATAGGTGCCCAATATTTTTCATTTGCAAGTTTTTTGAAACCATTAAATTTTTTTTCAAAAAATTTTTACAATTTTTTTCAAATTTCATATTTTTATTCAAAAATTAGGAAGCAGTTTTAAACTAAATTCTGTATTAAAATGTTTTTACCAATTTCAAATTATTTTGATTATTATTTATTATTATTATTATTATTATTTTATTTTTTCTGGTCGAAATTACAATTATTCTAGGTATCAATTTTACACAATTACACATATTTAAACAATTTTGTTAAAAACATTTTTTGTGAAGATTTGAAGGGTTTAAAAGTAGATTTTTCATTTGAAAATTCAGAAGTCATTTTGTACCTACCGAAGTTCCTCGATTTTTTTTTTCATTTTATTTTTCAAATCCATTTTTTTCAAACTCTGGAACAATTTTTACTTTTTGTTAATTTTATTGCACTTACTTACTTACTTACTTACTTACTTACTTACTTACTTAATTACTTAATTACTTACTTGCTTACTTATTTACTTACTTACGTGCATATATTTGTATCTATTTTTTTTCCAAAAACGATTTTTTGTATTTCTTATTAAGTATATAAAAATTCAAAAGCACTTCTGAACTACAAATTTTTTTACAAATTTTTTCATGTACCTTCAAACTTGCTTAATTTTGTCATTTGTGCCAATTATATCATTTTTTTCAAATTTCAAAGATAACAATTTTTTTATTTTGAAAGAAAAACAATTTTTCTGAATTCTTTTCAATTTTTTTTTATTAGCCTATTATTTAAAAGTTCAGAGTTCATTTATTGTGAATTTCTCTTGATTTTATTTCAATTTTTTCAAAATATGTTTTTATTTCAATTTTTTCAAAATATGTTTTTATTGATCCATTTTTTCAATCTTCGTTGAAAATAAATTTTTCCAAATTAGAATATAGTTAGGTACCTATAGTATTTTTAAATTTTTATGGGAACGTTTTTTTTTTTTTTTCAACTTTGTTGAATTCAATAATTATTATTTATTTCAATCCGAATTTTATGAAAACTGAATGTATTTTTTCTTTCAAAAATTGAAAGGTAATTTGAACCAAATATTGGTAAAAAAAAAAGGAGGTATCGAATACCTACATTTTTTTCGAATTGTTTTATTTACACCTAGGTACTTTTTTCATTTATTTTTTACCAATTTTTTTAATCTTATAAGAATATAATTTTTGTCTCTACTTTTTGAAACTACCTAATTAAGTACTTCTTATTAAGGGATATTAAAAAAAAAATTGGTTGCATTTTCTACCTCCCACCTCACCACTCCTACTCCTGCTACTCACGAAATCCTCATTTTTTTATTTAAAAATCCCCACTTAGAGAACCATGTAAGCAAACATTTTGAAATTTATAATATGCTACGTAAGGAGGGATCACAAACTTGAAAGAATTTTTTCAGATTTTTTTTTGCAGTGCACTCTAGTCAAAAACCTCGTTAAGAATTTTACGATTTTTAGCATAGTATATGCTTTTACGGAGACCAAAATGGAAAAAAAGACAGGAAAATCCGAGACCAAAATCCGACCGCCTTGGGGTTTTTTTTTTTTTTTTTTTTTTTTTTTAGGTTTTAAAATATTTATTGAAAGAATATAACATATTTTCTTAAAAATAAATACAATCTTAAAACTATTAATAAACATAAAGATAAAATTACATTCTTAAATCTAGGAAAAAAAAGATTACAATTAAGTCGAAAAAGGGAGGGGTGAATTTTGCTTAAGACTAGGGGGAGGATGAAGACGAGTCGGACCACCCGCTACCGGGGACCACTCGTTCTCATCCTTGGGCAGGGTACCCAAAACGGGAACCAACAGGGGGGGGGGGGGTGGTGTGACGCTCAGCATGCTTACACATGCCGGCACTTTCACGAGAGAGACCGCACCAAGGAACGGAAACTCCCACCCCCTCCGTCAGGCGCCCGCCTCCGACCCGTCTTTCGCGGGAAATTGATTTTTGAGGAGTTGCCCAAGGAGTAAGTACGAGTGGGGAGAAAGGAAAAGAAAGAAGAGAAAGAAAGGAGGGGTTAGTGGAGGAGAGAAGGAGGGTTAGTGGGAGAGGAAAGGAGAGAAAAAGAGAGAGAAAGAGAAGGAGGATAGAGGGGGAGAAGAGGAAGAGGGGAAAAGGCACTCGTACTTTCCATGGGTTGGGAACCATGAGGTAAATGTGTTTTTTCGGGGGCGGAAGGGAACCCCAAGGTCCCTTCCGCCCAAAGCCTAGATTCAGCGAATTTTGTTTTGGTGCATGAGTGTACTTGCCAGAAGGCTTTCCACTCATGCACAGTAGGGTAGTCGAAAGGTTTTAGGTGGCTATTTGCTTACGGGGAATTAAACTAATAAGTAGGGGTGGGGGAGACCGCTGGTGTCTCACACACCCCCAGGCCCCCAACCTAGGTATAACCTTGGGTTGGGGGCGAGAATTTAGCTTATGGTTAGTATAATTAGTTCTAGACTATATTTACTTAGAATTAAGAGTAGGGTAATGCGATTATATAGGTAAATACACTGCTAAGATTATAATAAGATTGATATGATTAATAAGATTAAATAGTATATATACACAGTACTATATCGGGTTTTTTCGTGATGGTTCCCGGGGACAGGTCCCCGGGAACACTCTCACCGATGGGGCTGGGGCTACTGGGAGGAGCAAGCTCAACTCCCAGTTAGCAGCGAGATATGATTTAGGGTGTGGGGGGTACCGCAAAACTTGTCATGGACTTCTTTGCAGTACCCCCTTGAGGAAAAAGAAAAGGTGGGGGAGGCATAGTTTGACTTTGATTTTTTGACAAGAGCCTTGTGATGGACTTACGGGAGGGGCCCACGGTGGGCCACTCCTTGCCAACCCAGTCATCTTGGGGCGGGGTTTTACAGTAGTATGGGCTTACAGGAGAGGCCCTAAGTGGGCCTCTCCTTGCCAGCGCTTTATTTGTTGGATATATGCTGTCTTCTGCTCGATGGTGATGGTGGGGATGATGGTGATGTCTGCTTTCGTCGTCTGCTGGAGTGGTGTTTGCGGGGATGATGATGTTGGATGTTGGTGTCGTCTATTGGAATGAAGTTGGTGGGAATGTTGTTGTTGGCTGATGTCGTCTATTGGAATGGAGTGGAGGTGGGGATGATGTTGATATTGGTGTAGATGTTGATGGGGTTGGTGTTGATGGGGTTGCTGGTGCTGGGGATGCCGAGACGCCGTCGACGGCCGGGAGCTATTCCTCCTTGGTGCACACCCGCACTGTGATGGGGTGGTCCTTGAAGGCCTCGATGATGACTCCTTTTACGGTAGCCCACTCAAGGAACCGCCTTGGGTTAGGTTAGGTTACATTAGGTTAGGTTTGGATGACATAAAAAACTTAGAAAATTTTCAATAAATTCGACTTTTTAGACATTATGTCAGACATTTTGAAACTTGTAAATTTTTTGAAATTTTATGACTTTTAGACATTTTCTAGACATTTTGTCAGGCATTTTGAAACTTGAAATTTTTTTATTAATTTAATGGCTTTTTGATATTTTATTTTTTTTAAATAAATTTTACGACTTTTAGATATTTTATCGGACATTGTAAGACATTCTGTTCTCCAACCTTTACCTACCACGGATCGTGACAGTTCTACATACACTAAAAATGTACCTAGCTCTTTTAGACATTTCGTCACGGAGTAAAAGCATATACTATGTTTCATACTTTCAAACGTAGTGTGGAAATAGAGCGAACCAGGGGGGTCCAGGGGGGCCTTGCCCCACAGGCGAGGCGCGAAGCGCCGGGTTTTTTTTCTTCATTTTAAAAATTTAATAGACCATCTTGTATATTTATCAGATTTTGTTTCAAAATATTTTTTTAATTATTTTATTTTCGATTTATGAACTTTTTGAAATTTTGTGAATTTTTTTGAATTATTCAGTTCATACATATTATTTATAATTTTGTTTTAATTTTTTTTTTTTTTTTGAACTTTATTTTGAATAAAATGTTTATTTCAGTTTCATATAATTAAACTTTTGTTTTCTTAAAATTTTTTCATTAAGTATAATTTTTTTTCAATAAAATCTGCAATTTTTTTCAAATATTTTGAAATTATTCTAGTAAAGTGAGTAGGTGCCTACCAGTTTTCAAATGCAAGTTAAAAATCAATCCCTCTGCGACGTTTTTCTAAAATTTACTACGACGACAAAAACCATCGAAAAAACACAGTCTGACCAGGCGCGATGTTGATTAATGTAAAATCGACGTAAAAATTCAATTTTGTTGACCCAAGTCATTAGTTGACAGTTAAATAGTGGCCTAATCGATTTGTCGATTTGAAGTTGATTAATCTCAATTAGTTATACCGTTGAGAATAACCCGAAGGCTGAACCATACGTTTATGTTTCCGACCATAGGTATACTCGCAGGTAGTGTGGCGAGTAAATGTAAAGGAAAGTGATTGTTTTTTAAACAGATGATGGACGCGAACAAATAAGTCATTGGATATTTTTCGCCGGCCCGAGTACACTATATTTTTTAAGTGTTTCGCGTAGGTTTGTATTTTTCTGGAAAACATTTAAACGTCTCGAGTAACCTTGGTATAGTTATATTTTGTAAGGGACATTGCGCACCATTTTGAAACTTTTCATTTCAAATCAACCATTACTAGTATTAATTAGCCCCTCCAAAGTGTTTCAAGGTTAGCTCTTTTTTTTACGAATTACCTCACGCGTCCATCTCGTGTCGGTTGATTTTTTAAAACGTAATCGCCAGATGGACCGAAAGGAAGTCATCGACGATGATAATCCTGTCCAGACCTAAAAGTTCGCCAACGCGAAAAATTTCCAATAAAATTTCACACTCCTACTACACCTTGTTTCGGCTCCATCGCGCTATCATTTCATAACCAACACCTTATGCTTATTGACACGTAAGACATTCGCATATGTATCCCAGCTCGGTACAAATTTCAGTATTGTGATTGTAATAGACCAAATGGTGATGGTGGTGCGATGTATAATAAACACGATATTGGTAATTTTCAAACGCCAACATGAACCCACACCGTACCACGCAATGTGCAAATTATTGATCGATCAAGTCGACGAGTCCCCCCTCCCCCTATCTCGTCCTTTTTTTTCTCCGTCAATTTTTATATACGGTTAATTTAATTTCTTCTAATTACAAACGTTCGCGTAAGCACACGCGAGATATCCGAGAAGTGAATTAAAAGAAGTAGCCAATCGATTAGTTTGATGCTGTTTACGGGTGTGTCAACTCGATGCGAGTTAATTTTGAAAGTTATAATTACAACGTTGAGTAATAAAAATAGTGGAAGTAAGCAGACTAATGGAAAAAGCTTAGGAAAAAAAACAACAACTTGACCATACATGAGCAAATCATTAACTTTTATTGAGCTATTTGAGGGTACACGCGATAATTGGGAGTAGATGAGCGTCGAGTTAATTTGCGTAGGTGGAGGTTTCCGCCATCCATCCGTGTTTATATACGGAGGATATATCACACTTTTAGAAAACCTTATGGTGCCAACCGGTTTCCAGAAAAATCGGAAACAATGACGTAATTTTTAGACGAATTATTGTGGTGTGAAAAAATAACGCTATTACGATTCGACCGTTTAGAGGGACGAGAGAGGAAGGGTGGGAGTGAAATCTTTGCTTGTGGTTTCAAAAATCACTTTGAGTCATATGTTTGATTATTCGTTCTTACCGAAAACATTTTTTTTTTTTTTTTTTTTTTTTTTTTTTTTTAGACAAAATGATCTCAATTTTGAGAAGCAGGATTAGACTTAATTTTTAAAAAAAATGGAAAAACTTACTTATTTGAAACAAAAGTGAAAAATTTAAAAAAATGCAGCAGTGAACTGAATTATAAAAAATTGAGAAAAATTTTTTCATAGTGAACTGGAAAAATTAAAAAAAAATTGTTTAAAACAAATTCAAACAAATTTTCAATAGGTAAACTAAAGTCAAACAATTATGAATTACACTATTACACAATAAACCTGAAAAATTTCAAAAAGTTGGAATTTAGTACGTAATTCAATTTCGGAAAATTCGTTTGAAAATTAGAATTCAAAAAGAAATTCTCAGTTACGAAATATTAAAAAATCGAAAAATTGAGTAAGCAGGAAATAGAGACATTGTCTATTAAAACAAACTTTGGCAAAAATTGTTTCAGCTCAAGCTCAAAACAAAAACGATTGGAGCTAAATTTTTTAGAAAATTGGAAAAAAATATAAATTAAGTACCTACCTAAACTAGAAAAGATTAGATATCGGAAAAATTGTTTAAACTCACTACCACAAAAATTTTTTTAAAATGTGATAATATTTCAAAGAAGTGTTCAATATAAGTATAAGGCAATTTTGAAAAATTCACTCAGTCAAAAATCAATCGGAGATTTTTTTAATTAAAAAAATTCAATCAAAAACTCGAAAATGTTGCTTTTAAAGAAAAAATGTACTTACATTATATATAATAAAAATTATAATATTGAAAGAATCATTAAAAAAAAAAAAATAATTTTAAACAAAGCGTATTTTCAAAACAAAACTGAAAATAATTCAAAAAAATTTACTTAATTTATCTAATAAGAGATACTTGATTTAAAAATTGAAATTTCTAGTTTGATCAATTTTTTTTTTCAAATCAGAAAATTTTATTCCTGAAGTAATACCTAAACTTTAAAAATTATCCCATTCTAAAATCACAACAATAAAGAAATTCTTTTTGAATAAAATTTAAAAAAAATTGATAAGTGCAAAATTGAAAAAAAAAAAAAAAAAAAAAAACACGCATGAAATCAAAATTGGAAAAATGTACCTATTCAAAACAAAACTGAAAAATCGTGTTTGAAAAAAAATCAAAAATACATACAAAATACCTAGGTACCTTAGGGTGGCCCTTATTTTTCGAATTTTGGAAATGTTGTCGGGACGGGGGGTCAATTGGTGACATATTGGTAGAAAATAATTCCCTATTTTTTATTTTTCCTCTAACTGAATTTTAAGCCGTTTCTCAGGGGCCCCCAAATTTGAAAAAATCAAAAAAATAGAAAAAATAGAACATTTTGAAAATTTTTGAAAATTTTTAGCAAAATGGTAATAGGGATGGTATTTCTATAAGACAAGACCATTTTCGATGATTTCTTATCTTTACCCCCCTTTTCATGGGACATAAAAAAACGTCATTTTTTACGTTTTTTAAAAAATTTGAAAAAAATTGCAACAAATTTAAAAAAAAAAAAAAATTAATAAAATGGTTTCAACATACATGTTATCACCCAAAAAGGTCATTTAAGGTGATTTTTCACCACTGCCGTATCAGTGAGAATTTTTCAAAAACTATCAAAAATTGAAAAAAATGAGGTTCCCAAAAATGAAGGTAAGGATGAAAAATCGCCGTAAATGACCTTTTTGGGTGATAACATGTATGCTAAAAACATTTTATTCAAAAAAAAATGTTTCTTTAATTTTTAGTCATTTTTTTCAAATTTTTTAAAAAACGTAAAAAATGACGTTTTTTTATGTCCCATGAAAAGGGGGGTAAAGATAAGAAATCATCGAAAATGGTCTTGTCTTATAGAAATACCATCCCTATGACCATTTTGCTAAAAATTTTCAAAAATTTTCAAAATGTTCTATTTTTTCTTTTTTTTTGATTTTTTCAAATTTGGGGGCCCCTGAGAAACGGCTTAAAATTCAGTTAGAGGAAAAATAAAAAATAGGGAATTATTTTCTACCAATATGTCACCAATTGACCCCCCGTCCCGACAACATTTCCAAAATTCGAAAAATAAGGGCCACCCTAAGGTACCTAAGTAGTGAAAATTTTCTGTAATAACAAACTTGAAAAAGACTTGTTTCAACTCAAAATTGCAAAAAACTTGAAAATTGAAAAATAAAAAAATAAAATAAAATAATCCTTATGCGAAAAAAAGTTTAGAAAAAGAAAAACACAATAATGAGTTGAATTAAAAAATTTAATGAAGTCGTTTTCATAGTAAACCGAAATTTTTTTTATCAATAACAAAATTTAAAAATTTGACTTGAAGCATAATTTGAAAAAAAAAGTTGTATCTACTTAATACAAAACTAAAAAAAAAAAAAACTAATAAAAAACACAAAAATAAAACTAACTTTACTTTGCTTTTAACACAAATTTTTAAAAGTTTGATCGGAGCACAATTTGAAGAAAAAAAATTAAAACTTTTTTAAAAAAATCGTTAAAAGTGAAATTGAAAAAATAACTGAGTTTTAAACAAAAGTTGAAAAATAAAATAAAAATTTCTTCAAAAATCAAACATTGGAGAAATTTGAGTAAAAATAATAAAATTCGTTTTAAACATTTTTAAAATCTATTTTTAAAGTATGTAAATTTGAAAAAAAAAAATTATATCGAAAGCAAAATATTTGGATAAAATGCTCTAACGCATAATCGTAGGTAACTGAAACTGAAATTTTAAGAGAAAAATTAATCGAAATATTTGATTAAAAAATGAATTGAAGAAATTTCTGTTCGAGGTATAACAAAAATGAAAAAAATTCAAAAAATTAAAGTATAAGCAAAATTTTAAGAAAAGTACTAAAAAAGAATTTAATTCGTGTAAAAAATTCAAAGTGAAATTTATATCTATTAAAAAAAAGTTTGATAGGCATGATTTAATCCAACTCAAAATTATAAAATTGGGAGAAAAATGAATAAATTCATTAAAAAAATGAAAAAGTTAATAAAACTGAAAAAAAAATTAAAAAGAAATTTAGGAAAAATTGCTTCAATTAAAAATCATAAAATTTTGAAACTAAATTTGAAAATAAAATGAAATCAAAAGAATTTGTTTCATAATAATTGCAAAAAAATGTAAGTATTTTAACCAAAACGAAAAAAAAAAAAAAAATCAAAAAATTTTAAAAGCTGAATTTGAGAAAATTCATGTAAAAATCAAAATTTTGAAGAAATTTATTGGTTCTAAAAAAATAAATTCTTTTAAGTTACTAGGGAGATAAAGTGCTACTTTATATACCTCTCGCTGATCTTTCGGTAGTATAAAGAAGCCTTTTTCTCCCTCGTAACGTAAAATATATTATTCAACTAGGAAAATAAAGTGATTTTCGACGATTTTGAGGGTTTATTGCCCGAGCGAAGCGAGGGAAATAAACCCTCAAAATCGGCGAAATCCACTTTATCTCCCTAGTTGAATAAACTACTATTAAAAAATTATGAAAAAATTTTTGCTAAAAAAAATGGTTCAACTCAAAATTACAAAATTTGAAAAAAAAATAGTTTTTGAAATAAAGTTCAAATCAAAAAATTTGTTTTAAAAACGTAAATAAAAAAATATTATGCTTGAAAAAAATTCAAAAAATCCAGAAAATTGAAAGTTAAATTTAAAAAATTAATTCGATAATCAAAACTCGAAAAAATTTGGTTTCAAAAAAATTAAACTCGCGTTTTTCATTCAAGAATAGGTAAACTGAAAAAATAAATAAGTTTGGACAATCTTTTGTCAATTGGTCTTTCATCAGTTTGGATGATATTAACCAGTTACAAAATGTTTGACCATTTGAAATTTGAAAAAAATTAACTACTCTAAACAGTATACAAAAAAAAAAAAAAAAGACAAGGAATTAGAAATTTTTGTAGCAAAGATAACCTACAAAAAATTGCATGTTTTTTCGCCACAAAAATCTACAAAAAATTTTTTTTTTTTTAAATAGAAATATTTCACTGCAAAAAAAGAAGAAAAAATAAAAATTTCTATCACAAAAGAACTACAAAAAAAAAATCACAAGAAACAAATTGTTTAAAATTGAAAACTTGGATCCCGAGCAGCACACTCGACAAATTATCGAAATACAAAATCGACAGAATATCGAATTCGATAAAGTGTCGCGTTAGTTCCGCATAAATCGTGAAATTATCTTTCGATATATAGATAGATTATCGACGAATTATAGTTAGCAAATATTTCGAGATTATAGTAAGATATTTTATCGATAATATATCTATAATATCGAAAGATAATTTCACGATTTAGGCGGAACTTTATCAAATTCGATATTCTGTCGATTTTTTATCGATTTTTTTATTCCGATTTTTCGTCTTTTACTAGCTTTTTTCTATAATTAAAACTCATTAATTAGCATAATTAATACATTAAACTATGCCTAAACACATTATTCATGTTACGGTAAGAGGATCATTTCAGAAAAAGTCAAAAAAAATTATAAAAAATCTGCCACCCGTGGGGCTTGAACCTTCTACCTCCTGCATGGTAATCCTCTTCCTTAACCACTATGCCATACCTTATCGTTGAGGAATTAGCAATAAAACGCTTATAATAGGCAGTTTAGTACTTCCAGACGTGTTGGACTTAGAAAAATTTTCACCAATTTGGAAATAATTTCAAATATCGTCACAAAATCGTTGAAAAATCGTTCGACAAATTTCAGATTATTTGTCGATAATGTAGTTTCAAATATCGCCACAAAATCGTTGAAAAATCGAATTCGAGGAATTTCATATCACGTGTCGATAATATAGTTTCAAATATCGTCATAAAATCGTTGAAAAATCGAATTCGAGAAATTTCAGATTACGTGTCGATAATAAAGTTTTAAATATCTTCACAAAATCGTTAAAAAATCGAATTCGAGAAATTTCAGATTATTTGTCGATAATATAGTTTCAAATATCGTCACAAAATCGTTAACAAATCGAATTCGAGAAATTTCAGATTATTTGTCGATAATATAGTTGTAAATATCTGCACAAAATCGGTGGAAAATCGGATTCGAGAAATTTCAGATTACGTGTCGATAATATAGTTTTAAATATCTTCACAAAATCGTTAAAAAATCGAATTCGAGAAATTTCAGATTATTTGTCGATAATATAGTTTCAAATATCTGCACAAAATCGGTGGAAAATCGGATTCGATAAATTTAATATTCTTTGTCGATAGTATCGTTGACGAATATCGTCCTAAAATCGTAATACTATCGAATTCGATAGTTTTTAGATTTTTTGCCTATAAAATCGTACAGCTAAATCTGTATCATATCGTGAGAACATCTTTAGATTTTTAAACGATTTTTTATCGATACGTTTCAACTTTCGATATTATCGATCGAGTGTGCTGCTCGGGATGTTTCATTAAAAACAAAATTTAAAAAAATTGAAAGTAGTACCTATTATTAAATATAAATTTTGGAAAAAATTGTGTTTTATCCAAAATTATGAAATTTGAAGAAAAAATCGTATAAAAAAATGATGATCTTAGCCATCTTTTTAGAATTAAAAATCCAATAAAATAGAAAATTCGGCAATAAAAAAATAATCATCACAGCGACAGCTTTCACAGTAATATAATATACTCATGTATAGTTTTCGAATAGGCGTACATTAACGATATTAATCGTTTGATGGAAATGTGAAGTCGCCAGCACAGCCTCTCAGTATCGAACCAATAAATTTTCAAATCTACCGGAAACATTGGGTGAGTTTTGGTCTGGTTATGACGCCATTATCATAATAGCCGGTGACGTTTTTAGAATAAAAAATAAAATATGCTAGAAAAGAATCCGTTAACACGTCTTTGACGACGAATACGAATATTCGAAAATGAAAAAGGCGTCTAATATATGGTCCTCCTCGGCAGAGGTTTTCCTGCCTCAGTCGTCTAATCTCGTTTTTTTTTTCTGCAGTAGGCGAACACGAAACCGATATCACCTTTTTGGAAGGAATATTTTAATGCAAAGCATCAAAGAAATTATTCCGCCACCATTTTTTTTTCTCTTCTATTTGGTCAGGTAATTTAAGGTCGTTCTACCGTTGTAGGTGTATAAGGTCTGGCTTGTGACTTTTGTGTAGGTTTCTTTTCTCGCATAAAAAGCAATATGTAAACGCGTATGGTACCAAGAGGTATAGGTACGATATATGTATACCTTTGTTACTGCAATCAAAATTGATGTAGGACCAAATTAGCCTCGGGTCGCCAGAAAATTACTATAAATCGTAAGAGATATTCATAACTTTCATATATCAAAATATATTGATCAGAATCGAAAAAAATATAGTTTCGTTTATCGCGTTATCATAGCGCTCTGCCTCGAGAACTGGTTCGAGATAATTTATATGGTTCAAGCGCTACTGTCGGGCATCAATGTCGAGTTAATTGTTATCTTGCTACTGCACGTGGGCATATGATACGTACTTTGTAAATATTATTGTACGTACAGGTGTAAACGAAAATTTGCGAATATCCGTTTCAAAGCATATACTCGTTAGTTGTTTGTAGCGATTGCTCAGAGGCTAAATATTAATTTACTCTTTTCATGGTGTAACTATTCTTACGAATACATTTGTAACTTGGTGTGTTATTTACACCAGACTGTAGGTATTTTTATACTCAGACTCTTTGAATTTTTTTTATTTTTATTTTTTTCAAAACTCATTTTCTCGACATTGTTTTTCTTTACGACGGTCGAAAGTATACGCAATCGTAGTAACTTACTTATTCACTATGCAGTTCTTTTAGTTCAAACAAGGTTAACCTTTTATATATTAAAAATTAATGATTCGATATATGATTAAAGAATAATTTAGTAACACTGAGACTATGAGTATATACATACGTATCGAGTAACAAATATCGAAGGACGAGCCATTACAAAAGGACACGGTTGACTTGAAAGAATATAATTTTCAGTTTCCGAGATGAACAATTTCTTAGGTGTGGAGCGAAATTAAATATTCAGAGCATCCTGTACTCTTCAAAAAACAATGGAAGTATTTACGAAAGAGAACAGTTTAACTATTACATAATCGTCAAAAACGACTAGAAAATCTATCCGATAAATTGGGTGCGTATACTCGTATAGGTACTTGATTATCAGACGTGAAATAAGAATTACAAAATTTTCATTTATTTACTCGATTGGTGGTTTCGTTTGCGATAAGTGTATACTGCATGACTATCTTTTTGTTTTTGTTTAAATTGAGCAAATAGTCGCTTGGAAGTGCGAGAAAATATTTATAGTGAATTGGCAGTAGAGCCTATTCTATTTTTCTAACGAGTAGTTGTGCCCAAAATATAGGAACAGCTGTCAAAAAACTGCTGTAGGTAAACTTTTAAAAATCGGGAACTTCAAAAAAAAATGAAGCGAAAAATATTTCTTCAACTTTTTTTTCAACATTTTTGTTTTGAGCATGAAAACATTTTTAATTTTTTTTTTTATCAAAACAGTTTATTTCAATCTTCTGACAAAATATTTTTTTTCAATTTTGCATCAGAATTTTTTTCTGATGTTTTTCGAAAAAATAGATTTTTAATTTTTTGAAGAAATAGGCTTTCGTGACATTTTGTACAAAAGAAATTCATCGTATTTTTTTCAAACGATTCTTCGAAATCATTATCAAAACAATTGTTCAATAAAAAAAAAAAAAAGTTTTCCTTGAGAAAATTTTTCTGTTTTTGCCAAATTAGCCTTTTTTTAAACTAGGTACACATATATTGCTATTTTTAAATAAATACTTGGGTAATTTTTGAAAATCATTTGTCATGATAATATTTTTTTAATTTTCTTTGAAAATAATTTTTAAAATTTTGTATTCTTTTTATTTTTTAATTTCCAATCAAATCATTTTTAATTTTAATTTTTTTTTTGTCAAAACAATAGGTAATAAATAATCATTGTTCAATTTCCAAAATTTATCTGCAATCTGCATGAGCACTTTTTGAAAAAAAATTATCAAAAAACTTGTGCCTAATATTAGGTATGTAATGTACCTTGTCATTTAATTTTTTGTCAGAACAACAGCTGTCTTTCTAAATTTTTACAGAAGCAATTTTTTTAATTTTTTAATAAAAACAATATTTTCTCATTTTTTTGTTGACTATTTCTTTTTTTCAAGTTATGCGTTAAAACATATTTTTTGTTTTGTTTTTTGTCAAACAAATTTATTCAGTTTTTTGTAAAAATGTTTTTTTTCCCGCACCTATTTAAGTAGGTCTAGGTACTTCAACAATTTCTCAAAATCATTTGTCAAAAAAAATGCAGGTGCAATTTTTTGTCAAGAGAATTACCTATTATTTAGTTTTCTACTTAGGGTGACTTAGTCCAATTTTCTGGATGTTTTTTCTAGGATAGAATTTCTCATTTTTTGATAGTTTTTATTCAAAAATAATCATTTTGGGAGGCGGGGGAGTTTCATCAATTTTTCTGGAGCAAAATTAGTATAGTAATGTATTTAATTTTTTTGAAATAAAACAATTTTTCATTTTCTTTTTTCCTTTATTTTTGAGAAAAAATTTCCAAATTTTGGGAGTAAAAATTCTAAATAGGTTCTTCATTTATTTCTTGTTTTTTTAAATTTAAATTAAAATTTTTTTGAAATGAAAGTATTTTTCAAAATCTTTCAATTTTTAGAACTTTTTTCGATTCTTTTTCTGAAATAAAAATTTCTCGATTTTTGGGAGCAAGTGACTTTTTTTCTGATGAAAATTTTTTTTAGGTGTTAATATACTCAATACTTACTTATGCGAGTATTTTAAACAAAAAGGATTTTCAAATGTGCTTTTATGGATTTTTAAAAAAATTTCATGTAAAGAAGGTGTTTTTTTAATCCCAAATAATTTTATTCTGAAATTTTTTCATAATAAATATGGTGATTTTTATTACGAAAGAAATTTTCATGCAGAATTTATGAGGATTTTTTTTCATAATTTTTTCATGTAGGTAAGATTCTCAAAAACAATTTTTTATGAAATGATTTCTTCAAAAAAATGAAACCTTTTCAGGAGTTGCTACCTCATTAAAAAAGTTCGGACGTCAATGCTAATTAATCGCCCCATCACTAATTAATTTTTTGAGTGAACTGGTACGCCCAAAAATTTGTTTTCAAAAAAGGGTAGATCTGCAAAACTAATTCAGAACCACTGGTCTATACATTTAAAAAAAAACCGTCTTTTAAATTTCGTACAAGAAATATCTTTAAAAACTGCTGTCAAAATATTTTTTAAATTTTTTGTTTGTTAAAGCAATTGTCGAATTGTTCAATTTTCACTAAAATACTTTTTAAAATTTTGTAGGTATGAGAATTTCTTTTTTAAATTAAGGCAATTTTTTAAAACATTTTTTTGAAACGATTCTTAAATAGGTAATTCAAAAAATAAAACGAGTATTCTTCGAAAAATTTATTTTAAAATGTTTGTTGAAATATATTTTTTAAAAGTTGCCACGATAATTGCCTAATTGTCTTTCAAAAATATTTTTTTGATTTCGTGTGTGAAAATTTTATTAATTCATTGATAATTTTTAAAAAAATGATACGTATCTACTCGTATTATAATTTTCTTTAAAAATAATTTTCCAACTCATGTAGGAGAACATTTTAAAAACTATTAAATTGTGATGATTTAAAAAAAAAATTTATGTATACCTACTCACCTACCTACTTGCAAATTTTACAAAATAATTTTCCAAAAAAGTACAGTTTTTTTCATCAGATTATTTTTTTAAAAATCTTTTCAACAAAATACCAAGTACATTTCAGTTTATTCAGAACAGCTCCTTTCATAAATTTTCGTCGAGGCAATTTTTTTAATTTATTGTGTTTTTTTTTTCAAATTGTTTCCTGAACAATTTTTCAAAATGTTTTGTTAAAAATGTTTGTCTAATTTTCTTTTAAAACAATTTTGTAAATTTTGTATGAAAATTATATGTAATTATGTAAAAAAAAAAAATGATCAAATTACTTTTTGAAATTTTTTGCCAAACATCCGTTCAATTTCTTATTAAGTACGTATTTTTAAACAATTTTTGTACAATTTTTTTATCAAAGTGGTCCATTTTTTAATTCTGTCTAAATCAATATTAATTAAAACCTCGTATTAAAATATGCATCCAATTTTCTTTAAAAACTGTTTACCAAAAGATTTTTTATTCAAGACTCAAATTTCTTTGAATTATTTGCCAAAACGCTCGTGTATAATTATTTTCATTTTTTCCATTTTTTAAATGCTTTTTGGAATTCCACTTTTTAAAGTTTTGCATCAGAACATAAAAAGTAAAAGTCAAATTTTCTTTAAAAGCAATTATTTTAATTTTGTGCGAAAAATTGTTTTGAAAATAAATATATTATATTTTTTTAGAATTTTGCTTAGACATTTCCCCCATTTTTTATTGATTTATTTTACCAAAACGATTATCACTGTGTTCGACTTTTTTTTGTACTTATTTAATTTCATTAAAAAACATATTTAAATAAAACAATTTGTTCCATTTTAAGAGAAAATGTTACTATTGTAATTTTTTTAATTTGAAAAATCCAGACTTATATTTTTTTTAAATTTGTTTTAATAAAATTATTTTTTTCAGCTCAATTTAAAGAAAAAACATTATCTAATTTGAAGATTAGTTATGTACTCGTACTGTACTAAATAGTTTTTAACCAAACTAGATTGTAGTTGAAACTTTTGAATTAAAAAAAAAATCAAACGTACTTTAAGCAATTTTTTTTTCAAACTTTCAGTTTTTTTTTTTTTTTTTTTTTTTTTTTTTTTTGTTAAAAAATTGTAAAGAACAATGGAGATTTCCAAGCAATAAAAATGTGAGAATGGGAGATATTTCAGAATATTATTCATTTAGATACAAATCTCTATTTTCAATTTAAAAATACCCTATGAACTTAGTGCGTGAGAAATTATCAACACCCGTGTTAGTTTTTACGATTACGTAAAAGATGAGAAATATTTTTAGGATCATAAATTAGAATTCAACTTGGTAAATAAATAATTTTTTACAACTAAATCCGACGACACCTACAACTGCCAGGAAAAAATTTACTGTTGGTTTTTAGTTGACGTATTGCTGTTTTAGTTGAAAAATTAAAAGCGATACGAGAAATGACAATCACGAAAAACACTCTAAAAAACATTGGTTGAAATTCTCATAGGTTTGCGTGGCTTATCTTATATTATATGCCCATAATTTAATCCCTTTAAAAATACTCATGTCGACGACTCAACGTACAACGTTCTCGTATAAATTGAGTTTTTCAAATTGGACCATCACCAAACTTTTTTTCCATAGGATTAGTACTAAGGAAAGTGTGTTGTTTCCTTTAGATTTAAATGATTTTTATGACGAACTTTGAACCTTATTTTGTAGGGTATTTCCGGAGTTTAATGTATAGTCAACTATACAATGACATATCAAACAAACTCATACATCGTCAATCAAACAATACCGAGTCATAATAAACGAAACAATGGGCACGAACCATCAAATCGAAGGTTTCCTTTACATTTAGAGAAATAAAACTTATCAGTTATTTACAAATTGAATCAAAATCTTAGATTATTTTCGAGCCGTTGCTTATTGTATAATTACTTATCATTTTTTACATCTCATATATACCTACTCATGAACCTAAATCATCAATATACGATTTGGTATGGAAGGTATTGATTAATGAAAAAAAAATACATTAGCAAATTTCACCAGCTTGTCAATACTAAATGAGTAAATTAGCAAAGGTTCGTAGTTCCAGCTGAGCTCATAGGAGAATTTCTAATCTCCAGCAAAGTATTACCTACGATGTGATAGTACAGGATTTCCTAAAGTTCTGAAAAATACCTCATACGCTCTGGTTACGAATCACATCGAGTTAATTTGAAGACCTTTAAAATGTATACTCATCGTGCTCACTGAACAATCGTATTATTTACTCACTCGGCTCCGTTTTAAGACAAATAAAGAGTATTCATAATCGACGATAGTATTTGCATAAAATTATTCGGCTAAGCAGAACTTATATAAAATGGATAGCATTAAATCGTCCGCGTCCTTATGGTAAAACAATAGCTCGTACATAGACAAGTTGAGCAATGATTCGGTACACACCTAGAATTATTCTATCTAATTCTTCATCTCTTTTGTAAACATTGACGTACCTTCTTATATTGGCCAGCAATTCACTCATTTTTTTCCATCCATATTGCATTATCATACCTCGAATATCTACACATAAAACCGAGTTGACTGCATTGCAGCATTGCGTCGTTATTGCACCTTCGTTCGCATTTGCTGCTTTGATTTTTCTGATTCCATTTCAATAGAAATGGATAAAAAGATTTTATTTATCCGCGAAGTATCGAATGTTTTTTCCACTTCTTTGAATTCCTTCATAAATTTCAACTGAGCAAAAAACTACCGGTACTTGGATGAAAATTTTTATGCTTGTGGAAGAATGCCAGAAGGAATCAATTAATGGTGTTAAGTCTTTCGCGTTGATGGGTGCTAATAGTTTGAAATCATTTTTATAAAAGTTCCTTATTTTATATGGTAATTTTAATTGACGAATACAAATTTTCAAATGAAGCTATTTGTGGAAAAAATTGTTTAGTGTTTACTAAGTATAATTCTATCGTAAATTCGTAATGTGTAATTTGTTTCAATAAACGTGTCATATTCATTGCAGGTTCCGTTAATTCAGTGAGATGGATGAAATGTTGACAAGGCTGTTTGAAAATATCGATTTAAAATTACATTCTACTGATTTAAAAAAAATTGTTAAAATTTATTAGGTAGCTCATATAGAAATAAAAAAGATTTATTTTAAACAGCTGTTCCTTGGTACACTCTGAAAAAGAAGCTCGTTGCAAACAGGATCGTACTCTCATGCATATTTTACTCAAAGAATTTCGCCATAAGTTTTGGGACATCAAAACTATGACGAACGAAATGCTAGTAAAAGTAATTTTTTTGAGTAAATTGAAATATCCAGTTTTCATAAAACGTATGAGCATACGTGAGTGGTTTAGAATGGTGCAAAACAAAAATTAAATAATGCATTATAGATTAAGTTTTTCTCTAAGATGAACAAATTTTTCTTTAAAAAAATCAAAAATGTTTAGAGTTTTTAATAAAAAAAATTAGATTGTTTCATTAAAAAAAAAACACACATTTTTTTCACTAAAAAATTTGAAGAATTTTTTCATTAGAAAATTCAGACTACTTCAAAAAATTTAGTTTTTACTCTCGGGATTTCTCCTCCAAAAAGATTGTAAGATAATTATTTTTCCATTGGTCGTGGATGTGAACCCTAAGTAAGGTATCTTAGAAAAAAAATCAGCATGAAAATTAAAAAAATCTCACCTGGTATAAAAAAATTGAAAAAACTTCACTTCAAAAAATTAAACGAAAAATCTGAAAATAGGAAAAAAAATGATTCAAAAATTTGAGACATTTTCCTAGCCTTAGTGAATTTCTTAATTCTTACAAAAGAAATTAAAAAATCTTTACTCTAAAAACCATGAGCATTTTCTCCCTCATTCTAATAAAAAAATTGTGATATTTTTTATTCCAAGAAAACTCAGAAATTTTTTTCTATACCTACCAAAATTTAGATACTTTCTCCGAAAAATAGGTAGGTATTTTCCTCCAGGAAAATGGAAAATTAAGTACTTCAAGAAAAAATTAAAAGATTTTTTCTCTCTAGTTATTGATTCCAGTTGAGAGTGGAAAAACAAACTTAATTTTTAAGATAATCTCATTCCTTTATGATTAAAATAAACCAATCACGTTGATGAACCTCTAGGTTTGTTTGTCCACTCTCAACTAAAATCAACTAAGGAATTACTTTCTAAAAAAAAAAAAAAAAAAAAAAAAAAAAAAAAAAAGAAGTAGGTAGGTAGGTATATCAACTTTTTTTCTGTGTTAAAATCTTTCTACGAAGTAGGTACGTTTTTTTTTTATTGTTTAAAAGATTTAAAAGGAAAATTTTCCGTTTTTGTTGCAGAAAAAATGATGAATTTTTTATTCACAAAAAATCATGAAGATTTTTAAATAGATATTGAAATTTTTTTACCCTAGATTTTTTTCTCCGAAAAAATTGAAAGATTTTTTGAAAATGTCAAATTTCATTCTTAGTTATTTTTTACTTGAAAAAAATTGACAACATTTTTACGCTGCCTCTTAAAATTTGAGATATTCTTATCCCTAAAACATTCAAAATTTTATTTTTTTCCAAAAATTGCCTAGCTAAAAAATATTTTTATCCCAAAAAACTTAGAGATTATTTTTCATGAAAATAATTCAGATCTTTTCTCTTTCTCAAAAAAATTGAATCTCTCTCCAAAAAACTAGAAGATTTTTTTTTCTCCGAAAAAATTAGAGAAAAAAATCTAAACTTTTTCTCTAAAAATAAAAAAAATTCTTTCTCAGAAGAAATAGTTTTTTCTTACATAAAAATTAGACGATTTCTATTCCAAAAAAATAGTAATAATAATTAATAATAATGATACCGAATAATAATACGTAATTTTTCAACCCCAAAAAATTAAAAAAAAACATTCTAAAATTATTTTAAAAAATTTCATATTTCCCAGAAATTGAGAAAATTTTGCATATAAAACAAATGCCTAATGGAATGGCGGGGGCAGAACATAGAGGCTTACTTTTTGGGGAGAGGTGCTTTCCCTGTCAAAATTATGATCATTTTTCAACAAAAAAAAGAAACATTACCTTGCCATCAATAAATTTGGTAATTAAAAGAACAGTTGGGGATCCAAGTTTTTGAAATCACTCTGATACCCCCAAAAGTGGGAACACGTCACTGTTTGCGAATGAAATGTTTAAAAGGGATTTCGCAATTAATTCTCAATAGAGCTTATAATAAATATTTTTCTTTGAAAAATTCCCAATGCAACAATTTTTTGTAGATCTTCATTATCAATTTTTTTTACAAATTTTCATTTACCTAATCAATTTTAGAAAAAATTTTAATTTGGTTAGTTTTTACAAATTTTTGATGTTAGTATTAGTACCAATACCATAATTATTTTGATAATTTTCGAAAACAATTTGGAGCCACCCGTCAGTTGGTCTTACATGTGGACAAAATAATTCCATACCTTTTAATTTTTACCATAAATGAACGCCGGCTCATGCCTGGGGGCCTCCAATTTTTAAAAAAATGGTAAAAAATTAATAATTATGTAGTTTTTAAAAAATATTCAAAAAAATTTACGAGTAAACGAAATGTTCACAACGTAGATACCTACGTATTACGCAACAAGACCATTTTAGATGATTTTCTATCTTTATCACTGTTTTAATGGGACATAAAAAATACCATTCTTTACATTTTTTGAAGAAAAAAAAACGAAAAGAAAGATCAAAAATTGTAAAAAAAAGTTTTGTGATTGAAATGCTTCCAACATACATGCTGATGTCGATTGACGCAAAAATTATTTTGGGCCCTCTTCCAAGGACATTTTTGATCAAAAATTATGTGATTTTTCCAACTAAAGCTGAAAAAATTAAATTCGGGTCCCGCAGAAAAACTCCGGGCCCGAGGAAAAATGTCCCCTCTGCCCCCCTTCGACGGGCCTGCTCATAGTTGTTTTCATGTTGCAAAAAAGATAATTGGTAACATTTCGCATGATTTAATAATGAGAAAATATGTTAACAAATAACTTTTTTAAGACATGAAAAGCTACGAGGGGTGCTGCAATCAATCGATCACCCAGTACAACCCCCTCCCCAAAAAATACCATCCATGGAGATTTTTCAACGTTTTCATGGCCTTGAAATTTTTTTTACATTCAATTAAAAAATTGAAGAAAATATAGAGAATGGCGTTTTCTGAAGATAAAGGTAAAGAAAAAAAAATCACCATTAATGGTATTTTTAGGCGAAAATGTGCAGGTTAAAACCATTTTAATTACAAAAATTCAATTTCCAATTTTTAATTTATATTTTTTCATTTTTTTTTCTTCAAAAATTGTTTAAAAAATTGAAAATTTGTCATGTGGGTATGGATATCTATTATAAAAAAGGCATGAAAACTCATAAAAAGTTGCCTTCTTGTGTAATTGTATTCACGTTGTGACCAATTTGCTAAAAATTTGGAAAGTTTTCAATTTTTTCATTATTTATTTATTTTTTGAAAATTTGGGGCCCAGGCATGATTTGACGTTCAGTTACGCTCCCTAAAAAAGTTGTATACAATTTAATTTTCTTCTCAAAAATTGTATGCATTTCAATTTTAATTAATAAGATAATTTTTTTGTTCAAAGCTCAAACGAAAATTTAAAAAAAAAATTATTAATGAAAAAAAGAAGATTTCACCAGATCCACACTTGGGGAACGTGTCATTGTCAAGGGTAGTTGATCAGCACATCCGGCACCGAGAACAATGTTTTAAAATGAAAAAAACTCTGTGATCAACTGATCAACCTATGATTAGAAGAGAATTGATACGCATGAAAATATATTTGCCTATCTTGCGCCTGATTAACTTACAACAAAACTACCTAAACCACAGTGAATTTTCTTTCATTTTGTTAAAATAATTTTTTTAATGAAATTTCGCTCAAGCAAATTAAAAGTTTGGCTCAGACTTACAAAAAATGAATTAGAATTAACTTTTTATTTTATTTTTGGTGAAGTAGGTAGTTAGGTACATATTAAATAATTTTTCGTTAAATAGGCTCTATTTTTTCTTCTGACGAGCTGCTATGAAATGATAGGCCTAAAAACTTATTTAATTCAGCCCTCCATCCCTCATCAATAAGAAAGAAAAATAACATGATGTTGCTTCTTTAAAGTAAATACCAGCAACTTTTTTTTCTTTTTTTTTTCAAAATATCCCATTCACACAAATCACACCATGACTCACAACCTCCAACTCACAGCTTCGTCCCACCAAAACAATAGCACAACGTAACAGAAACAGAATGAAATCTGCGGGGTAAATTATCCGCCGAGAACCCCAAGACCCCAGACACAACCCAACGCCAAATTCCTCGGAAAAAAAAATCAACAAGGAAATAAATCACGAAACGGAAGGGAAAACCACACTGTGCCACAGTGAGCTGGGTTGTTTAGGCGCCAGTTCATTTTCAAAGCAGTGTAAAAGTTTTTTTTTCCTTCGCTGGCTGCCGGGAGATGAAAGACGTTTTGTTGTAGAATGGAATTAGAATAGAGTTAAAAACTCGTACTCGTAGTAAGAGGAAGAACGAGGAATTGTTCAAGGCCCTATATGGTAGGAGCATATTTCATATCCCCACCGCCATCATGTTGTGTTGATCGCACTCGCACATACGCGGGTACATGCCAAAGTAATGAACGTACTGCTTGTTGCGCATTCAACCTCTGCGTCGCACTGTCCCGCAAAGTCAATCGCGTCATTGTTTATCATAGTAACAGTGTTATCGAAATTAACTTTTTGAAATTCTTTCAAATTCAAAACGCGTTTCGCAGGCATTCCCACGCTTAGGATTGTTCACTTGTTGTTGTAGATGGATAGCAGAAAAGTTTCCCATTATCAGTCGTCTGGTTGTTTCCTTAAACGGTAACGTTGATGTAGGCTGTTTTGGAAAATTTTGCGAAAAATATGAATATTTTAGACCAATTATAGTCCTACGATCGTATACGATGTTAATCGGTAATAAATAATAAATCGACCGAGTGTCGTGACCAACAGGTTGTAAACCTTTCCTCCTTTTGGGTGTAATTAAACCGAACTTGCTGCATTTTGTGTGTAGTTCATCATCCGTTGCTATGTTTGTAACTTTCATCATCAGATCATCAAGCACTTACCTAAAAGCATAATAAATTTGTGAGATAATTATGTAATTTAATTACGCTGGTAATTAATTTCAAAAAGTGGATCGTTTCATCTAAAGATATTGGTTAGGCCTCCTCTTAGTGAGAAGTTTGCATGCTACGACAACTGAAATCATTACAGAAAGTAATATCAACGACGGAATGAACTTTTTTCAACTATTTACCTCGTTGTTTCTCATTCAGCAGTGCTCCAGCTTCCCGCAGAGTGTGGCTGTCTGGCTGAGTTTGACATTTTATTGATGATCCGAGAATAGGAATTTTTCATTGAGCTTATTTGTAACGATGATGCAGTTTGCAGTTTTCATTCATTAATCATTCGTATCAGCTGAACAGTTGTGACTTGCTTCAACTTGAACAAACTATTATTTGTAGGCGAACACAGAGACCGAGTTGTAGAAATAGAGATGAGGTAATCGGTTAGCATCTTGTATTCGAATGCAGGTTCTTTGGTTTCGGTTGGAGCGCCTATGATAAAATTGAAAATAATTGTAACTCATTAACTTGACTACTCGATGGACGATAACAATACGATTGCTTTACTCTGAGCTTGAGCTTATGCTTATCAGCTGAATTTTAGTACTCAATACCGAAATAATCAGTAATGCAATACAGTAATTTACACCGGGTGAATCAAGTACCTACGTTGCATACTTCTAGAATTCTTGAGTGAAGTGTTTTCTTCATACTCTGGTAACTTGGCTTTGAAAATAAAAGAACAGCAGTAGTCCAAGTCCGAGCTGAAACATAAAAAAGGAACTTAATTCCTCACTGGCAAGTGGCAACGTAAACGAATAAGTACATATGTACTTACATGAACTGTTACTTACTCTTTTCACTAATGGGAATTAAATCATTACTATTCAGTACTGTCAGTTCTTCTGTTAAACCAGATAAATTCGAATTAAGAAATGATTCAGCTATATTTTTTATACATCTATAAACCACTATTACAATAATTTTTTTCAATATGACTCACTATGATTCAGCAAGCAATGCAATGGTAACTTTTACTGGAAATTGAGTAGCTATCAGTTACCACCAAGTACTAAACTCAGATGAAAACTCCAACAATTCTTAATTAATTCAAACAATCACTATAGAATCATCCTAACTACGAAACTATTACAATAATTACATCGTTATCTATTCAATAAACCGAAAAGTTCACTCGAAGTCGAAATCGCATAAACACGTAACACATGTTTGATGTCGTTAGGAGGGAAATTGGTAGTATGGTAACACTGATCGGTTATGTGCGTTCTCGCCTGAAAACGCTTCACCCACGAGGTTTCTTTTACAAGTGAAGAAGACGTTTGTGACTTTAGATCTTTGTACGTGTTCGTGGCTTCAGTGTTTTATCATTTTGTTTGTAATGAGTTTGACGGGTCGATTTCTAACCGAGCCAATTTGACGCATTTCGTTTTAAAATTTTATTTTATTATTTAGCCATCATTTTTTGCTTAGCATTCATGCGTTCTATCTCGTGTTTTGTCGATTATTCTACTTAATTTTTTTCGTTAAATTCGTTTATTTTCGATTTTATCGTATTTTTTTGTTCTCCAAGTCATCAGAATGAGTGATACAAATTCGAACAATTCGCAAACTCAGAGTATAGCTGATTATTTAGCACAGTTACTCAAAGATAGGAATAAAGTGAACGCGTTTCCAAATGTCTTCATTCATGTCGAAAGATTAATCGACGAAGGTATGTTATGTTTATTTTGTTATATTAATTTTTATACGTAGTTGTGTTTTTTAAATATGGTAATCTAACTCGTTGTGTATTTAACATTGGTCGGGTTCTTTCTTGAAAAGTGGAATTTTTTTCAATCTAATGGTAAAAAAAAATAACTCATAGGTGCCAAAATACCTACCGAGTATTATATTTCCCTTCAGGTCGAATTTACGAATAATAATGATAAAAATTACCTACTTTGTTCGATTCACGAATAACATGTTTTTTTGAAACATTCATCAACGACGATGCTTTGTTTCATGCAATCATTCATTATTCTACTGGCGGTACAGATAAGAATTCCAACTATGTAAAAAATTGATAAGCTTTGATCGGTGATAAGGGGAAAATAAGTGCTGGGCAAACTGAAACCTAACAATCGGAATCGTACCTATTTGTATATTTCAGAAAACCCATCGTCGTAATTGATAGGTGTGGTTTTTACCCACATTATCATTGTTAATAACTCGATTAAAGCCCGAAGGTGTCTGAAATTCGATGAATTAATAGATTATCATTACGGTACCGTAATGAAAACCGAGAATTAAACTTACTTTTATCAACCTGTTTACGTATGCGCTGAATTCAAAACTCGTACTGACCTTATTGTTTACTTTTGTAAGTTGGTCGATGGCACCTGTTGATTTTTAATGTCTTTCTGTCGATGCGTCGTTATTTTCACACACATGTTCCGAAATTAGGAAAATCTTACGGAATTCGAGTGTTCTGGACGATTCTTCACCCCGAGACTCGAGTTCGACCTAAAAATAATAAAATAATATAAGAATTTTTGGTAAAATTGGCAACACCGCCGACAGGAAAGAAAAAATTCTTACGAAATGTTGTTAATTTTAGTCACGTGATTGATGACTCATAGTCATATGTCGTCTTTTGTTTGTACATGTCACTGTTGTATTTTCATATTGATGTGTAATTTGACAACGTCGCAGATCCAATGTAGATGACCCTATGGGTTTATTTTTGTTGTTTTGGGAGCATAACAGACAGCAGAGTATTTATTTAATGGTTTACCCGAACTCAACTTCGAGGTGGTTTTCTAGTCAAAGTTTCAAAATTGTGTTACTGGCAGAGGTCCGGACCCCAACCATTAACCCAAAACCCGTAACCAGTTATTAACCACTTATTTTGGCTAAATTTGAAAAGAGCTGAACCAGTTATAAACCACTTTCCCAAAAAAAACCAAAGAACCGAACCAGTTATTAACCATATTTAACCAGTAACCAGAAAAAAAATTCCAAAATTCAAAGTGGTTTATGGTTCACCAATTTTTTTTTGTTATTGTTATCGTTAAACGTTAAGGATTCAGTTACTTCACTATTTTGATTGAATTTTCATCACTGGTGTGCAGAATAGATGTCTAGAAATACAAAAGTAATCGACTTGCGTCTATGGATCAACGGATCCAACCAAAGTGTCACATTGACATTACTCTTTGAATTTTACGAAGTCCAGCACTACATACCTAGATACTGAATATTCAAAATTGAAGAGGAGGGAGGGGTCTAATCAGAATTTTTGTCATAACCAAAATTATTCATAGAACTTCAAGCTACAACTTTTGTTTGAAAATTTTTTCAATTGGACCTCTCCCACCCCGCCAATTTTGGATAATACAACTTACGTTAGCCAAAGTAAGTTGCATTATCCTTTGGCGGGGACAGAGGGGTCCAATTGAAAAATTTTCAAACAAAAGTTACAAGTTGAAGTTTCAGGAGTAATTTTGGTTATATGAAAAATTTCGACTGGACCCCTCCGCCCCCACCAGTTTTGGATAAAGTAACTTACTTAGACTTATATAAGTTGTACGTATTATCCAAAATTGGTGGAGAGGGAAGGGTTCAATTGAAAAAATTTTCAAAAAAAGTTGTAGCTTGAAGTTCTATGAATAATTTTGATCATGACAAAAATTTTGATTGGACTCCTCCCACCCCTCCAATTTTGAATATTCAGTATCTATGTAGTGCTGGGCTTCGTAAAATTAAGAGATTAAAATAATTACCTATGTGACATTTTGGTTGGATCTATGGACCTAATATGAACCCAACGACCCAAGTAAAAAATCGTAATTTTGCTTTCGCGCTTTCACAGAATTTTTTTTTGAAGATTGGGGGGGGGGGGGGCGATGAAAAAAATTGAATACTTTGAAAAATGGAGCGTAACCAGGAACTGAACCAGTAACCAGTAATTTAATTGATTTTCAGACGATCGTAACCCGTAACCATTAACCATTAAAACAAAAAGGTCGGACCGTAACCATTTAACCCATAACCACGTACTTTTCGTTGGTTTTTCAAAACCCTGAACCATAAACCACGAACTCAAATCATAAGGGTCCGGACCTCTGGTTACTGGATCAATGATCAGCATCTGTTTTGAAATTTACCTTCGAAATAATGTTTGAGACTTTTTATGCAAAAGGTATTGACATTGAGTTGTTTGGTGGTTTTTTTTTTGTATTGAGAGAAATTTTTGAAAAATTACAGCTGGAATTGTGTGATATTGATATCTATAACGAGTTTCACTTTTCACATATTTCTGTCCTTGTTGTTGTGTTGGCGATTTTTGAGTCATTTTACGAATACTATAGGTTGTTTTGTGATAATATAAACGAAGGATAATTTTATCGAAAAATATTTTAGTCAACTTTCGATTTCTCAAAAAAAATTAAAATTAAAAATTGAGAGGAAAATCTTGATTCCATCAAAGGAAAGTTTCATTCCTTTTCACCCCCCCCCCCCCTAATCCAAGTCACATGCGAATAAATTGAACTTTTTCATGAGAAGTTAGTGGCCACCAAAAATTAAAATGTATTGAACAAATTAATGGACGAATCCTATCAAGTCATCCACTAGAAAAAATTTCAAACCCTAGTAACATCGTAAATACAGCAGATACTTCAAATTTGTAAATGACCTTTTTTGTAGCACTTGAAAAGATCTATAAAAAAAGTTACGTACTAATTTCATCTCAGTGAACCGGTTTCTGAGATATC
Organism: Balanococcus diminutus; assembly: GCA_959613365.1. Taxonomy (NCBI): domain Eukaryota; kingdom Metazoa; phylum Arthropoda; class Insecta; order Hemiptera; family Pseudococcidae; genus Balanococcus; species Balanococcus diminutus. The sequence continues at coordinate 26,555,486 of OY390718.1, forward strand.
AGAGATGAAAGTTTTCATAACCCTTTAACCCTTTTAATACAGCTGATAGAGGTATGTAAAGTTTGAAAATAACCTTTGATATGGCACTTGAAAAGACCTACAAAAAAATTCACGTGTTAATTTCGTCTCATTGAACCGGTTCCTGAGCTCTTTGTAATTTCTTAATTCTTCAAAAAAATCAGAATTTCCTTCCATTTCTCGTGGTATTATCTATTTAAACTCTCGAGAACCTTTAAAGTTTAAACCACACATAATGAAATGATAGCGAGTTTATTTTAAATATTCAGCATCCATCTTTCATCTCGTTTTCCAGCGTTTAAAAATAAAATTTAAAAAAGAAACAGTATAAACATTAATAGGTATAACGAATGAAAGGCGGACACGATTCGTCGCGTCATTTTAGACGACGAAAAAAAAATGAAGTAAACTCGACGATATTTTTTTTACATTCGTTTAGCTTTTATATACGAAATTACGAATACATACGTATGCATATTTTAATGATACCGAAATGTTTTCAGACATCGATGTCAACATCTCCTCGGTTACTTTTACGCATGTCGTCTTGTCGCAAATCTCTTGGAAGGGATTTTATTCGAGTTATTTTTAGGTAGTAAATAACGTAGAAAATTTTCTAATTTCGTAATGGCTGCTTCGGTCCCTTTGTATACTTGTACGTAGAATTCTGTAGAGAACAAAGAAGTCGAGAGAGTATTTTTACGAATAGGTTTGGGTTGGAAATGTGATACGTAACGCGTACAACGTGCTAAAAAGCGAATTGAAAGGAAAAGTGTGATTTTTCTAGGATGATGGTTGATTTAAAGGTGGAGGTAGATTTTTCAAGCTATGTTTTGAATCTTTAAAAACAGGAATGTGTATTGGAAAAAAATGAAAAATATAAAATAAGCTCAATTCAAATCCAAAAAATACAATTCTTATATCAAAAAGACTTTTTGCCACTATATTCTCAAAACGGTCACAATAATCACTTTTTGAAGATTTCTCGTTAAAAATAGAGAGAATGAAAACTTAAAAAAAAAAATATATTTACGATGAGCTTTGCCACTTTTCCTCAAGCTGGTTTGAATTGATCGATATGCTTACGAATGAAGGCGTAATGTGCAAACCTTCCTGAAGTTTTGGTTTTCATTCCAATGATAATTGAAATTTCGTTAATTTTTTCACCAAAAAATTACGAATAACTATAAGGTAGGTATTTTTTGTTTTTCATTTTTCCAACAATGAAAATTTACTTGTTTGTCGTAAGGATGTACTTTCGAATTCATTGCGAAAATTTATAAGGGTTTCTGACAACTTCACAGAATTTTCAGGAAATTCCACTGGAAATTATTTTACTCAAAATTTTCTAGAAATCTATTTTTTCAAAAGATGCAGTATTTTAGAAAATCGACGGAAAACTTTTTACAGAGCTTCAGAAAATGTTCATAAAATCTCTGAATTTTCATAAATCTTTGGAAAAACTTTTAGTGAAAATTTCACAGAATTTCTGAAAATTTAAGAAATTCTTCTTTTGGAGAATTCTTTGCTAATTTAGAAAATAATTTTATAAAACTTTCAAAATATATTCAAAATTATTTACTAACTAAAATATTGCTAAATTATCGAAAAATTGTGCTTGATTAAATTGAAATTTATAGGTAAAACAAAATTTTAATAGTGTTTCAGAGGATTTTCACAGAATTTTTGAACATCACAAAGAAAAAAAAATCAGAAAAAAATGTCAGAATATCTTCAGTAAATTTTCTTAAAATTTCAAAGAATTTTTCAAAGTTTTAGAAAATATTTCTAAAAATTAAAAAAACACATTGTAAATAAAATTTCAAAACGTTTCATTAGAATCTGAGATCATTTTTCACTAAACTTCAAAAAAAAATTTAAAATGTGAAAAATTTTGCAAAACTTCTGCAAATTATCGCAAAAATTTCAGAAAATTCCACTCAGAATTATAGATTTTTTTTACAGAATTTCAGAAAATTTTCAGAAAACTTTTGGACAGAGCTTCAGAAAATTTCCACGAAATCTCAGAATTTTTGAAATTATAATTTCAGAAATCTTTCGCAAAATTGTCAGCATTTCAGAAAATTAGAAAGATTCTTCTTTTGGGGAATTCTTCACAAATTTGAAAAATAAAAAAAAATTTCACCAAAAAATTAAGAATTTTTTCGTTCAAATTAATTTAAAAGTTTTTTCATTCAAAAAAATTGAGAATTTTTCGCTCAAAATATTGAGTAATTTTTTACTCTAAAAATTGGGAATTTTTTCACTCATTAATCAGTGATTTTTCTACTCAAAAATATGGACAATCCACTTTTCCCAAAGAACTGCAAAGCTTCAGAGAGTCTTTACGAAATCTCAGAAACCCTAAAAATAAAATTTAATTTTTTGTGCATATTTTTTCAGAATTTCATAAAATTAGAAAAAATAACAGAAAAATTTTTACTGCATGTCACAGGCTATCTAATATACTCCTGCTTGTCTTGCTTTTCCTGCATTTGAATCCTGCTTTTTCATATTTGAAAGCAAACCCTGTCATTCATTTCAAGTGAAAATTTGCTGATTTTGAGAAAGTGTTGTTTTTTGAGAAGGGGTACTTTTTTTTATGAAAAAGAACTGCTAAAAATGATCTTGAAAAACTCTTGCTTTTCGGTTTTGACATTTTCATTAGACAGCTTGTGTCAGAAAATATTAAATAAATTTTCTCGAAATTTTGAAGAATTTTTCACAAAATTTTAAGAGATTAATATTTCATATAATTTCAGATTCCCCCCCCTCCCCCCAAAAAATGAATTAATTTAAAAACAGGTTGTTGTTTTCAAGATATATTTTATTTTTTGGTCACTTTTTTCACTTCAAGAATCTGCTGCAGCTACCTTGAAAAATTAAAAATGTTGATATCATATGCTTGATTTTGATTTAGCATCAATTATTAATTTCAAAATCACAACTGTTTTGTTGTTTTTGGCTAAAATGCATTGCAAAAGAAATCTGAAAAAAATCACACAATTTTGCTATTATTCTCCCTACATGCAGGGCCGGTGGGACAAGGGGGACATATGTCCTGGGCCCGGATTTTTCCCGACACTACGGGTTTTCCCCTCACCTCAAATGACTCTTAAGGTAAATCAACAAAATTTCTTTGGGGCCTGAGTATACATCAATCAATTCAAATGAAAAATGACAACTTTTATTTCGTAAAAAAATATTTTTTCAAAAAAAAAGGAGGCCATGAAATTTTTGTCTCGAGGCCCGCGCTGGGGCTCGCCGGCCCTGCCTACATGTGACATCAATTTTAAAATTTTTGCTCATAAGGTTTCTAAAATGGAAATTTTAAATGAAAAAGTGTGATTTTCTGTGTGGTGATGAAGAGTGCTAGGGTAGGAGGTGGAAAAAACGTCCTAACATTTGGAAATTGGACCACGAATCACCTATCTCAATCAGGAGCACCATTTCCGCACCTGTTCTCGCCATCAATCAGAATCACATACATCATTTTCGCGATCTCATTCCTACTCATTGGTGTAATTACCCAGTTGACATTTTCGATTCAGTGCTGATTATTTCGACGTGAAAATGTTTGGATTTTTTTCGCCTTTCGTTCTCTAAATGACGATAATTAACGTACAGCTACGAAGAGCTTTCTCTTTTGTCACCACGTCGGCCAGCGAGTTCGGGCTGTTTAGATTGAGCCATTTGTAATGGGCGATATGACGAATATGGTAAGACTGAAAGGCGAATTACGATGCCCATTCAAATACCCTTATTCCGGCCACATTCGCATAGTCCAACACTTTTACGGTTAATTAATCAGATAATCATTAGCAGCGCGACGAAGTATATTATGTACGAATGTGTAGAAATTTTATTAACCATATGGATCGAATGAGCGATCGTTGGCAGAGTGAAGGGCGAATAGGGGTACTCAAAAAATCCCTTAATATCGTTATCGTGTGTACGTATTCGTATATTATCGTATTTCTACGATCGTATGTGCGAGAAAATGATAGGGTTTCTCCTCGTCTAGCTATGGCCATCGGTGTTGTGTTGGCGGATAATTATTTTTTTGTTAGCTGCCCTTTAAAGGATTGTTTCCCATCGTAATAACCGAGTTTAATTTATAAATTACGATATAATTTGTTGGGTTTGTTCGCTGTTTTTTTTTTCTTCATTTACTCGCCTCGTTTGTATATTATATTGTGTAATGTGTAACCACGCGATGACTGCAGTTTATTACGTTCGGACGAGTGGAACACGATGAAATTAACGAAACGTGTAAAATACGTACTTGTTTTTATTCGTACGTATGTTTTTTTCGCTCGCTTTTTTCATCTTCGTTTCACATTATCATCTTGTTCTTCGGGATTGGTGGCGTTGAATGTATATAAGTTGGTCGTCGATAGCGAAATTTTTCCAATCTCGAACGAGCCGTCGCCCATATGGCGCGATCGAATCGATTTTAGGCTCGAATTTGCCCCCTTTTTGGGTGATTTTTTCGCAAATCCTGTAGCCATCAAGGTGACTCGATGGAATACCGCAAGCTCGGCCCAGTTGTACAAACAGGTGCGTGAATATTTCCAAATATCGCGATTAAAATAAACATAAGGCGCTAGTTTAAGATGCCCTGAACACGTTCGTGTGGTTATAAGAGAACAAGTATCGTTGCTGGAGATCGAATAATTTGACTAATGAAAGGAGTTCTTGAAACAGGTTATTTGCTGTTGGGGTTTATCTAGATACGGTGTGCTAGTACTTTGCCCCATTACAGATCATTCGCTGTATAGTATACTACGCCGTTATGTAGCTGCTTTCAGACTTGTGTGTACGACGAGCATGGTTTACCATATGCGGAATGTTGTACTTTCGAAACCATTTGTCCAAATTTTTCAAAACTTTCTCCTCTCCCGATACCAATACACTCCGACTAGGCGGTTTTCCTCATCCACCAGCACCAGCATCAATTCGGAAGTGGTCAATGTGCCAAGTCAAGAAGGACGAATACGAGATATTAAATTGTAAAGTATCGCGAGTTCAAAATTTATAGGTAGTCTTGATCGGTGAAACATGATCAGGGTCGACGAGAGAGTCTCGATCGCTTCTTCAGCAGTCGATGATTTGTCATCAGGTCGACACCAAAAAATGGAAAAAATTCCATGCTTAATTGATTAGGTATAGCGAGTTTTGTTCGATTGAGATTTGAGTTTGTATGTGATGTATTCGGGACATCGGAGTGAGCATATGTTTGTGTTGCACCCACATAAAGTGAATTCGCTAATTGAGACAGAGAAGTGGTTTTCGTTTTCGTCAGTGAAAGTGTCAACCATATGGTTCTTGAGATGAAGTGCTTTTTTGATTTGCTTCAAAGAAGAAAAGAGTTGACAAAAATTATGACCTAATGCCTTCCTGCATTGCAGCTGTCACTGACAGTTTTACTGGCCTCGTAAATCGATTGGTGAAAAATCAATTTTCGAGAATATCGATGAACGTTTCAAATGAGAAAGTGATACTTAACCCATTTTTGAAAGCAATGAAATTTTTATTTTTTGGGTCAGTAAAAATTAGGTATAAACAAATTTGAAAAATTGTTAAAATTGTGAATTCTAAAAACATTATAAAATTAAAACTAATAGATTGAAAAAAAATCAATATTCATAGATTTTTTGGACCCTGAAAAATTGTCGATTTTGAACAAATTATGAATATTTGTAGAGTTGGAATAAAAATTCAAAAATTGTGAATTTTGAAAAAAAAAATCAAATGCGCACTTCGGAAAAATACCTGAAGCACTATTACAAAATTTAAAAAATTCAATATCTAAATCACTGGTTTTATTTGAACTGTAAAAATATTCCATTTTGAAAAATTCTAAAAGTCGTAAAAATTGTGGAATAAAAAAAAACACCAAATTTTGATATAGAAAAAAATTGAATCTGCGTTTTGTAAAAATTGAGAAAATTATAAAATTGAAAAAAATTGCAGTACCTAATCACATATTTCATTTAAATTGTAAAACATTCCATTTTAAGAAATTCTAAAAGTCAAAAAAATGATAACAAAAACTGAATTTTAAATTTTGAAAATACAATTTTGAAAAATTCAAAAATTGTAGATTTAAGAAAAAATAATTCTAGAAACGTACATTTTGAAGAAGAAAAATTGAAATTCGTATTCTGAAAAAAATTGAAGAAATTATAGAAACCCCTCTCCTCCCCTCCAAAAAAATTATAATAAAAGTTTTGGATTTTAAAAAATTCTAAAAAAATAAAATTTTGAAAAAATCAAGTTTATCAATCGCACATTTATTAATTTGTACCTACCTGAGTTCATTTTATTTATTTTTTAATTGTAAAAATTAGATATCTAGTTGGAAAAAAATTTTAAATCGTGACTTGAAAAAACTGAATGATGTATTTTCATAAAAAATTGGGGAGATTATAAAATTTGAAAAAAAAAAATTTCTAAATTGTAGAGATTAAAAAAATCGCGAATTTTCAAAAATAAAAATGTACTTACTAGTTACTTACATTGAGAAAATTGGGAAAATTATAAAATAAAAAATCAGATAAAATGAAATAGAATTTTATTTAAACAAAAATCGTTAAAATTGTAGAGTTGAAAAAAATGAAAATCTTTGGTTTAGTAAAATAAAATTAAAAATGTGCATTTTGAAAAAAATTGGGAAAATTATAAAATTTAAAGAAATTACAATAAGTAATCATAAGTTTTATTTAAATTCTGAAAAGGGAAAATTTCGAAAAAATTTAAAAATTGTAGATTAAAAAAAATCTGGAAACATGAATTTTGAAAAAGTTGGGACAAATATAAAATTGAAAAAAGAATGCAACGAATAATCATGGGTTTTATTTGAATTCTAGAAGTAGGTAGTGGATTTTGATAAGTTCTACGAACGTAACTTTTGAAAAGAAAAATGTAGCAATCATAGATTTATTTGTGTTTTTTTTTATGTAAAAAATTTGAATCGTAAAAATAGTCAGTTTTAAGAAAAAAATTGTAAAAATCGAATATTTTGAAAAATTGAGAAAATCATGAAATTGAAAAGAAAATATAAAATCACAAATTTGGCAGTGGTTAAAATTGTAGATTTGGCAATTTTTTTAAAAGAAATTGCAGTAATTACATATTCCAATTAAACTGTGAAAATAATACACGTTTTTGAAGAAAAAAAATCAAAAATTACGAACTTTGAGAAATTTTTTAAAATGTTTAAATATATAATTATAAAAAAATCGAGAAATGTATCGAATTCGCAAAAAAATGTATAGGTATTAGAGTCAGTTTTTTATTAATTTTTATAAGTAATCTATTTTGAAAAAATTCTAAAAATCGTAAAAATTGTAGAATTTGAAAGAATTTAAAAATTGTGAGTTGAGAAAATTTCTAATTTTTTTTTTTTTTTTTTTTTTTGGAATTGAGAAAATTATTAAATTTAATATTAAAAAAATTGTAGATTTTTTTCTTAATAAAATTTTTAAAAGTAGTAAAAAAATAAAAATTGTATACCTACTAGCAAATATTATTTTGAAAATTGAAATTTTAAACTCCGAAATGACTAAATTGTACCACCATTCTGATCTATAATCAATTTTTGGTCGCTTTACGGTTCGTATTACCATTCTTGAGCCAAACATCCCATCATTCGTTCCATTTCGACTTTTAATTCCGTTCCAGATCGATTCAATTATACGATACGAGTATTTCATCTCAGAGAAAAAAATCACCTCCGCTCAATAAACATAGGTAGCTTATTTCTGGAACCCACACGCCAGTAAAAATACTCGTACAACATCCTCCCTTCATCTATCGCCCAAGCCCAATCTCTTCTCCACGAGAAAACCTTGATAGCTAACACATTTACAAATCTCGAACGGCCTTTTGGTTTATGTTGTGTTTTTTTTTTGGTTGGTATTTTGACTACTCGACAGCTCACCCATACACAGACGAGATGTACATGTAATACGTCTCTATATTCAGAAAAGACGACCATCTTTTCGAGTGAAATAGCACATAAAAATACATAGGGGCAAATGCGTATATAAGTAGACGTTACATCAAAGTATATACTCAGTCGCGAGACACGGAGTGAGAAAGAAAGAAACGTAGTTAGAGAGAAAAAACCCGACTAAAATTCGAATACATAAAAAAATTGACGAGTTGCCAAAATGACATGTTGATAAGTTATCGATGACAGTTCTAGAAAGAAAAAAAGAAAGACCTCAGAGATACGCATACAGGAGAGGAAAAGTTACCCGAAAGCTACAGAGCGAGATGGGTTGAAAGATTCTGTGGGGCCTATACGGTGGCATATTTTAAAAATAGTAAATTATTCACGACGACTACGAAGACGTTAACATTCGCGTGCCTTATGAAATTGTCTGTATCCTGCCTGCGCTGCGTTTTGTACTGTAAGCGCGTCGAGTCGCGTAGCGTCGTCTAAAGTCACCGTGTATATTTAAAAATCATCGTCTTCCTGTTCGAAAAGATACACTAGAAAGATAATTACAAAGCGGATTATCGCGTTAGCCCAAAAATACACACCGATGCTCGAATTACGCTGAGGTAGAGTTTTTCTTGCTCATCATTGAGACAGACATGGGGACAAATGGAATACTCGTATCTGGTACGGTTTACTCATCGCACGTATGGTAATGGCATGTTCGGAGTTGAGTTTCCGCTTCATCGTGTATGCCATCGTGTGTATTGTGCATCATATGTTTACAGGAAGGTAGACGTAGAGGTAGAGAGACGGTGAGAGTGAGTGTGTGTGAGAGGTACGCGTATATAATTGGTCATCTGTGAGCTGCTGTGCTGGATCTGTACGTGTACTGTAGAGTGACAGGACTAGAGAGACAAGTGCTACGGATATTTATTTTTTTCACGTTGGTATTACTATTATTTGGACGTACCAGTGGTGGATATTTGACGATGGGCTATTTTTCCGAAAACATCGCCTGTTGCATCAATTGCTCTCCATGAATGAGTACAGTATACTATATATATATATACTTGATATTCAAAATTGCAGTGGAGGGAGGGGTCCAATCGAAATTTTTGTTATAACCAAAATTATTCCTAGGACTTCATTCTACAATTTTTTTTTGAAAATTTTTTTGATTGGACCCCTTACCTCCCCCCTGTTTCTGTTTCTAATAATATGAATATATAAGTTCTACTTTTTAGCCGAAATTGGTGGGGAGGGAGGGATCTAATCGAAAATGTTATGATAACAAAAAATATTCTTAGGACTTCAATCTACAATTTTTGTTTGAAACTTTTTTCAATTGGACCCTTACCTCCTCCTGTTTCTGTTTTTGATAATATGAATATATAAGTTTTACTTTTTAGCCGAAATGGGTGAAGAAGGAGGGGTCTAATCGAAAATTTTATGATAACATAAATTATTCCTAGGACTTCAATCTACAATTTTTGTTTGAAAATTTTTTCAATTGGACCTCTTACCCTCCCCCTGTTTCTATTTTCAATAATATGAATATATAAGTTCTACTTTTCAGCCAAAATTGGAGGAGAGGGAGGGGTTCAATTGAGAAAATTTTCAAACAAAAGTTGTAGCTTGAAGTTGTAGCGATAATTTTGGTTATAACAAAAATTTCGATTGGACCCCTCCCTCCCCTCCAATTTTGATATTAAATATTTTTGTATATATATAATACTAGACTTGGTAAAATTCAAGGAGACAATTTGATGTAGCTGTAGTGTTTTCGGAAAAATATCCGATCATGGATATTTGTTGGGTATATGCAGATGATAACGTCACCAGGACGAATATATCGGCAACGTTGCTTTCTTCTCCACTTAACGCCAGTGCAATTAGCCAGAAATAGAATAAGCTACGAATATATACGTACGTAGCAAACAGTTACTGTACAAGACTGGGATCGGTCGTCGCATCTATACGAGCGGTATAAATTGGTTTTTGAAGAAAGATACCGGCCTGCCAGAGCCTCATCGCATATGGTTACACACGATGGCAGCAGACTATGCTCTTCGTCTTGTTCGCATCTTCCACGGTGGAGTGTTTAATGGCTTGCGAGGGGGCAAGTAAGGTATAAAGCGCGCATCTCCCTTCGGCTTTCCTATACCTTACGATGCTGGAATGTCCTGCCATGACGTCTGAAAGGCAACCCATGACACCTCTACCCTTCTTCCTTATGTGAGGTTATGACTCGTAGCCCAACGTGCTCTCCTACATTCGGATATATAATTATCAGTCGGTATGTGCGTATAGTTTCTTCTTCTTCCCGCTCTACCCCTCGAGCTCTCCATCGGTAACGTTGATTTTTCTAAAAGCCCAACCATCGGATATTGATTTATGAAGATGGAATACGTACTCGACGTTGGCATTATTATTTTTTCCTATGTGAAAATTCCACCTAATTTGAGATCCCATATTATATATACGGTGTCCGAGGAGGACCTTTTGAAATTTCAGATTTTGGTACAATATAGAGCACCGCCCACAAAAAGTGCCATTATACACGTATTAGTGCCTATCTTCAAAATTGAAGGAACAGAGGAAACTAAAATTGAGAAAATCATTATTTTGATTGGGTATATGGGTAGTACTGAAAAAATGAAACTTTTTTTCACTATTGAGACTTTTGCCTAAGTTTGAAACTGAAGGAGCTATAAATGTATTTTCAAAATTTGATGCACCTTAGCTCCTTCATTTTCAAAGATAGGCAAATTTTTCTCATAACTTTTTCGTTTCATCTGTTGGGAAAATTTTTGATTGCCGTGTTGCCAATCGATTAATTCAATTTTTCAAGACTTTGTAGTTCCATCATTTTCAAATTTAGGCAAAAAAATCTCAAAAGTATTTTTTTTTATTACAACCCACATTTTCCATAATTTTTTTTTCACAATGAAGGGTAGCAAGTGTTAACAGCATAAGTCAAAATCTGCTCAGCTCTGAAACACATTGCTCTGGTCTCGTCATTTCCTCCGTTGGTTTCGTTCTTTTGACTTCTACTATTGGTGGAAAACTTCTACAAACAATACAAGTCATGAGATCGAAGGGAAGGAAAGAAATGGCGAGGTAGGAGCAATGTGTTTCTCTGTTCCAGCTTCCAAGATGCTGTTAATACATGCCACCCTTCACTATTTTCTCTCACCTCTTCGAATATGAAATAGGCACAATGTTTTTAAAATATTGCTTGTTGATGATGGTGACACCAGGTTATATATCCAACTCTGAATTTTCAAAATGCCCTCCCCTGACACCCTGCGTAAAAAAACTGTGAAAATATTTTATGCTTTTTAACCTCCCACATACGATGGTTTTTTACAAACCGTAGAAAATTCTTATCTGGAGGAAATTTTTTTATCAATTTGGCACACTTTATTAGGGTATATAGTTCTAAATTCATTTTGTTCGCCTTTTTGACGATTTCTACGGTACGAGTAATCTACCCGCTCGAGATAACACTATCTCGAAAATGAACTTATTCTGTGCGTGAAATTTTCTCACTCGCATTACGTTTTTAATGAGATGTTTACAGCAATTAGCTACAGCCAAGTAAACGCTAGAGTATGTGCTTTTTTTAATCAATTTGTATTTTGTAACATTGCCAATGGTACGGGTTACGGTAGAAAATGTTGAATTTCTGAATTATTATTTCCCCCTTTGCCTTTCGACCAGCTTAAAATATAAGACTTTTTTTGATTTATTTATGTTTTAACGTTTGCTCTCTTGATGTCTCACTTGTGGAGGTATTTTTGTGGACTAGATTGAGGAGAATTTTTTTTAAGGGTAAAAATAGAAAATTTCGACGAATTTTATACGAGGCGAGGTCTTCGTCAAAGATAGTTTATCGGAAGCGGAGTAAATGTGCTGCGTAGTGAGGTTATGATGAGTCATGAGTCGAAAGAATGAAAATGGTCTAGTGTGATGGAGAAGATAGAGAGCTGGCTGCTGGGAATGTACGCGATATGAGTAATAATAGGTGTTTGTTTTTGTGTAGAGTGGTTTATTATTAATATGAGTGAGTTGGAAGTATCAAAGGTGGAAAATGGTCGTGTGGATGTGTGCGGTGTGTACTCAAATGAACAACAATATTTCCATATAATTATTTTTTTTTATGGCTAATTCGTCCTCAATAGTGTTTACATTTTTGACTAAAGATTCGACCTAGTCAAAAAATTTACTAAAATAACAAAATTGAAAAATTGTTTTTTGTTTTTTTTTGAAAATTGATCCAAAATCAAAAAATTTATTTAACCAAAAAGTTGAAGAATTTCTTGAAGATTAATCTAGTAATTGAAGTGGAAAAATTTGTTCATTTATGGATGTAGAAAAATTCAATAAATCGACAAAATTGGAGAATTTCTCAAAAATATTTGTAATTCGTTGATGCAGATCAAGAAATTTATTGACTTAATAAAATCTAAAATTCGTCGAAAGTTTATTGATTAATTAAAATGAGAAAATTTAGCGAATCGACAACGTCGAAGAATTTTTAAAATTAATCGAGTAATCAAAATTGAAAGATCGAAAATTTTATTAAATTAGCAAAATTGAAGAATTTGTCAAAAATAATGGAGTTATGGTTATTAAAAAAATTTACAAATCAATAAAATCGAAAAAATGTTCAAAAATTGATCGATTAATCGAAGTCAAAAAATTGATTCAACAAAAAATTTGAAAGTTTTTTTTTTAATAAATCAAATCAACAAAATTTAAAAATCGATCCATTACTCGAAATTGAAAAATTCATTGAAATTACATTTCGAACGATCATTTAAAAAATGATCCATTTATTGATGTAGAAAAATAATTCATTAAATCGACAATAAGATTAAAGAATTTTTCAAAAATTATTAAATCATTAAAATCAAGTAATCTGCTAATTCATTGAAATAAAATAAATTATCGAGTTAGCAAAATCGGAAATTTTAACAAAAATTCATTCATGTATCAAAATTGAAAAATTTATTACGAACCAACGAAATTTCAAACATTAATCGAATAATCGAAAATCATCGATTCATTGAATTCGATAGTTTATTGAATAAACAGAATAATTATAGAATATTCCTCAAAAAGTGACTAGTTAATTGACTTGTGGACAGATATTGAAAAATTTATTGAATCAGAAAAATTAAATTTTTCGATTATGTAGGTATCTAAATCAAAATCGAAAAATCAATCGACTATCAAGATTTGAAATTAAACGATTAATTGGAATTGAAAAATTCACTAAAATTGCAAAATCGAATTATTGTTCAATAATCGATCCATCCATAGCCTGTAGGTTTTTAAAAATTCATTAAATCGGCAACATTGAGAATTCCTCAAAAATAATCGAATAAAGTGCGATCGATTTATTAAAATCAAAAGATTGATGTTCATCAAATCAAAAAATTGCTAATAAAATTTTAGGGTATTTATTTGTAACAAAATTATGAATAAATGGTTTAGGTAAATCAAGATTCAATCAGAATTGGTTTTCTATAAATTAGATTTTTCAATTGGAAAAAAAAAATTGTGATTTAAAAAAAAAATTGACAAAAATTTTAAAAAGTATTTTCGACAATTTTTTTTTTAAATTTCAGTTTAGTGAAATCAAAAAAATATACCTACTTATCATAAAATCTCCACGGTAGAAATTAGAAAAAATATAGTATTCCTATTTTTAAAAAATTTTCAATGTTTCCAAGAAGTAGATAGTTTGCTCAATTTTTTTTTTTTTCTAAATGTGCTTTCCAAAAAAAAGTTCTTTGCTAATGTTTCTTTATACGTAATTAGTTATCAACACAGTAATTTACGTCAATCCTATTGGTAAAGAGATAAAGTAAGGTTTTAAAAATAATACGTGTTTTAATGAGCCTCATTATAAAGAATGTTTTAAAATAGGTATCGAGTTTCCTTCCTTATTACGAACCTTATCAAATAAAGGATGCCTTAGGAAATCATAAGAGAAATTTAGAACTATGAGACATAAAGTTTATTTTATTTTATTTCATTAGGTACTGTATTGTTGGAAATCTATGAAATTTCCCTAAAAATTTGTGATTTTTATCAATATTTCCGAACTATTCCGAAACTAATCGAGTTGAACCTAAAACACCCGAAAAATCCCCTCCCCCTCACTACACTGGAATTCGATTTGAGCCTGTTTGTGATTTTTATTTCGTTTATTTGATCACTGTTTAGTGGAAGGTATAGCTGATTTTTTATTTTTATTTTTTATTTTTTTATTTTTTTACTTCTGATGAAATAATATTATTTTCGAGTAAAATATGTAATTACATTTTAATTTCATCGAATCTACACGTGTATTTTTTCATTTCGATGGATTAATGAGTTTCATTTTGAATATTATTAGACAAAAATGGAAATATTACATACGTCAAAAAAGAATACACATTTTCCACGTATTATACAAACGTTCGTTGAAATTATCTCATAATCAGAGATATCAACTTTCTGACACTGCGGTTCTGAAAAAATCGTTCTCTTATCAAACGTGCTTCGCGAATGAAAGTGTTATCAGCTCTGAAAAATTGATACGATAAGGGCATACTGTCTATAGGGCATACACATTTTCAACGTTCTTGAATTATTATTTGTATTTGTGTTATTGTATTTGTAATTTGTATGTACCTATATTTTTCTTTTTTACGTCTCGAAACGAAACATGCAAAGGAACTGACAAAGATGAAAGTACTTATGTATGCGTATTAATTTATCGATTAACAAGGTGAAAGAATGCGCGTAACTATATTTAATTCATCTTTGAAGTTTTTTTTAAATTACTTAAACGAGTGTCTGCGCGTTTCATTTTATTATCGGGCAAAACTGCTCGCAATTTTCGGATTGAAAAAGAAATTTAAATTCGAGTTTACCGGAAGGAGGTCATATTGTTAATTTTTGTGCGATTTGACCTTCCTCCTGCTCTTTCTGTTTACATTTTTCCCCTCGCGCGTAGAATATATTCACGTACCTGCGTACACCTTCAAAACGACCCATCGATGATCGGTTTTTCAACCGAGCTCAGGTTCTGTTGAAAGTTCGCGATTAGATAAAACTAGTTATTGCTTAGAAACGTTAATTACGACGCGGTAATGATGTTATTCGTAATAAACTCGAACATATACGGTACTAATTGATACGATTGAAAATAATTATATTTCACGTGCAGTAATGCGATATTGTACCGAGATAAAGGCCGGTCGTTATTTCTGAAATAAACGTTTACTTAGAAGTGCCAAGGCAGCGGAGCGAGAGGAGGTGAGAAGACCACGAATGTGGCATGTTTGGAAAATCTTCTAATATCTACGACACTATGAGGAGGACGATCGTTCAGAACCCAACAGGTCGTAGAGAATTATTACCTCTGCCCGAGCTAATTACGCTGGTGCGAATTTTCGACCCTATAATGGTCTCTAATGACGACAAAATTGGCATCGAGAATTTCCAGCCCGAGTACGAAGGTATAATCGGCGGATTGGGTTGGATTTTTTCTCTCGATAACGGATTCGACAGTCCAGAGGCATAAACTGGTTTACAGCCGATGATGCGCGATTCCCGTCGCGTCGTCCTTTTGAGCATTGGGAGTTGCGCCGATGCGATGACGACGCGGCGCGAGTTTACATTTATGTGTGATTTTCTAGATCGAAGTTCGAACTATGTAATACGTAAGTACACAAATACACGTCCTATACACCGACTGGCTAGTGGCTGACCGAGCGACGTGTACGAGTACAACGTATACCAGCTATCTATGTGGTGTGCATTGTAGACCGGTACAATGGTCATGCTCGACGTTGACCTCTATTTCTATGTTTGGTTATCAAATGAAAGTTTAATGGGATGTCAGCATTACAGAGGCAATACAGCCAACGTTTCGACGCTCCGATGCCAGCCCAGCCAAGCCTGTTAGTTCAATACGGCGCTCACTTCATCGCATACAGACCTACACAGACACCAATATTGTTCTATTATACGCCAATCGTAATTTTTTAATGAAATTTTAGCCTCCTCGTACGATATTTATGTATTTATCACCCCTCAGTCCCTCACACATCGTCGCACAGATACTCGCTCTTGCTCGCGGATTAAATGTCTTCAGTTCTGTTGTACGTGTGCATTCGTATGCAGTTGGAGTTGCATCGAAACTGTATATGGGTTTATAGTTTTTCATAGTTTGCGCGGATTTCATCGTAAGATTACGAATAAACCAAGCGACATGTGGATATATGTTTCTATACTGCTCGTTTCCGTGAAAATTCCTAAATATTCCGAGTATTCTTACGTAATTGCCGAGTTATTTTTATGCCATGTTTTATTTGTCAGTAGTTACTCGTATATACATTGAAGTGATGTCAGAACAGTAATATGGAGTTGTTGGGCGGGTAAGAGGATGGAAGTTGCTTCGGAGGAGTCATTTGCGGTTTTGGAAGATTGAAATTCGGGTGTGACGTGGATTTTATTGAGAAGTGGTGTAAAATTAAAAATCGGAAAGAGGAAAAATCGAAATGAAATTGAAAATTGAACAAAATTAGAGTTGAACTGGAATTCAAAATAAATATTACAAATATTATCAGAAATTGAAAAAAGTGAAAAAATAACAAATTGAAGTGAAATTGAATTAAAATTGAAAACAAAACTAAAATTAAAAATTGAACAAAGACTAAAAAAAATTTTAAATAGAGATTTAAAAAATGAAAAATTGAAATGAAATAAAAATTTGGGAAAAACAACAAATTGAAATCAAAAATTAAAATGGATTTAAAATTAAAAAAAAATTATAATCGAGAAGAATCGGAGATTTCACCAAAAAGAAAAAATTGGAAAAATTACAAATTGAAGTGAAATTAGGCATTATCCTATATGATTAAAAATTGAACTAAAATTGAATTTTAAAAAATTTGTATTGTCTCAAAATTTGAAAAAAAAAATGGAAATCGAGAAAAATCACAAACTGAAATTAAATACGACATTAGAAAAAACACCAAATTAAATGAAAATTTTTTTCTGAAATTGAAAAAAAAATGAAAATTGATCGAAAATGGAAAATAAACCAAAATGCAAATTGAAAGAACAAAAAATTTCAATATAAATGAAAAAAACAGAAAAAAAAATAAATTGGAAAAAAATTGAAAACTGAAAAAAGAATTGAAAGGAATTGCAAATTCTAATAGAGTAAAATGCGAAAGAAAAAAAAATAGAAAATCAAAGGAAAACTGAAAAATCAAAGTGAAATTCAATGTTGTAAATTAGAACTGAAAATTGGCGGGAAAATGAAAATTTCAAGTTGAAAGTAATCGAAAATAATAAGTGAAATAACGGTGGAGGGGGGGGGGTGGAAACTGAAGAAAAATTGAAAACTGAACAAATTCTATGCTAAATTACAGATTGATTGAAAATTGAAAAAAATTAAGAATTATAATTCAATTTAAAATCGCAGTAAAATTAAGAATGTAATTGAAATTGCAGGGGAAAAATTGAAATTGAAAGAAATTGCAAATTCTAATGGAATAAAATACCTATCAATTGAATTTAGAAATTAAGGAGAAATGAAATAAAATTAAAACTTTAACTAAAACTGAAAATTGAACAAAAATTGAAAAATGAAAAAAAGTGAAATTGAAGTTGATAAAATGCTAGGAAAAATATGCGAACTGAAAAAAATTTAAAATTGTGTAAAAATTACAAATTGAAGTAAAACTGAAAGTTGAAGAGAAATAAAGAATTAACGAAATCGAAAATTGAAAAAGAAAATTAAATATGGAACCACAAATTCTATTAAAATAAAGAAACTGAAGAAACACGTATGAAGAAAAATAGAAAATTGGAGTGAAATTGAAAATTAAAATTGAACGAAAATTTCAAAAAAAATAAAGGAATCTCAAATTCCAGTAAAATAAAATATTAAGTTATCAAAAAATTGCAAATTGAGATGAACGTAATAAATAAAAAAAATTAAAAATTGAAGGAAAATTATGAATTGAACTAAAACTGAAAGTTGAACAAAAATTGAAAAATTAAAAAAAATTGAAAGGAATTGCAAATTACATAAAATGAAATATCTGGAAAAATTATACCAATTTGGATGAATTTAAAAATTATTTTTAAAAAAATGGGAATTCAAAGAAATGCGAATTTTAATCAAAATAAAATATCAGAAAAATTCTAAGTGAATGAAAATTAAAAACTGAAATAAAATCAAAGATTAAATTTAATTTAAAAATGTAAAAAAATCGGAAAGTAATTGCAATTGTTGATGAAAGAAAAATTTAAAAAAAACACAAATTGAAGAAAATTCGAAAATTTGGAACAAATTAAAAATTAACAAAACTGAAAATTAAAGTAAAATTAAAAAATGAGCTAAAAATGAAAACTGAACGAATATTTTCAGAAATGGAAAATTAAAGGAATTGCAATTAATTTCTAAATGAATCATATATACCTACCTAATAAATATTAATAAAAAATTCAAATTGAAAGAAAATTGAAAATTGAAGTGAAATTAAAAATTGAAAAAAAAAGAATTTAGAGGAATTTCGAATTTTAAAATGAAAGAAAATATCAAAATGGGGGGGGGGGGGTGGTGCAAATCGAGATGATTTAAAAAATTTAAAAGTATAGAAAATTGAAGTAAAATTGAGATTTAAAAAAATCGAAAGTTGATAGAGCAAATGAAAAAAAAATGGAAATAGAGAAAAATTTTAAATTGTACAAAAGTTAGGAATTGAAAAAACATTTAAAACTGGAAATCAGGAAAAATCCCTGCAAGTTTTACTGAAATAAAATAAAAAATAAAAAAATTACAAATTGAAGTAAAATTGAGAATTAAACAATACTAGAAATTGAACGAAAATTGAAAAGTTGATAATTAAGACGAAACACAAGTTCTAGGTAATATACCCCATCCCTTCCGAAAAATGTAAATTAAAATTTGAAGTAGAATTAAACATTTTTTTAAAAACTTAAATTACGAGTATTGCACGTTTTAAAATAGAATAAAAGATCGCGATCTGGTTTCTCGAGAAATTTCTTCGAATAAGGACTCGAACAGTTCGTTGTAATGCGATTAAATTTCACTTGTAATCGTTTCTCGAATTTTCCTAATTTTTCGATGAAAACAATCGAATAAAAATCATCATAAATTTTATTTATTTTCATTGAAAATCAATATCCAATTATACAGATTTATTTCGATCTCTTTCACTTTATCTGGAAAATTCTATTTAAATTAAATCCATTTTATTCTCATCACCGCAAGCAATGAATCATTTTTTACTTGGGTTATTTCTTATTCTTATGTATATTACGAATAAGAATAGGTTGTTGATGTTCACTTCGTATCAATATTTAAATTCTCGACAGGTATTTCAATGCTTTCCAACGTTGTCATAAACACACTTGAGACGATTAATTCGGAAAATTTTCAAATTGTAAAAAAATTTCTGCTTGAAATATGCTGATTAAATGTTATGTACCTCGCTTTACCGCCCCACGACAGACAGTCAGTTGGTTCATAAATACCTACTTGAGCATTACCGCGAAGTAACTATTTTATAATTTAGTCATTATCGCAACCATAATAGAAGGTTATCATACTAAATCGGAGTCGTTTTTTACCGCGTCTCGAAAAGAATGAAAAGAAGGCAGTTCTGAAATGATAGAGAGAAAAACCAACTTCAAAAAGAAGTTAATTACACCGGTGAAATTTACGGTATAGTGCGAAATAAACTAATAACACGTTCTCGGCCATCTACAGTGCATTCATCCGTTGTCATATTGCAATTCAAAAAATCTAATTTTTTCTCAACATTGTATGTACCAAAAAGCAAATTGCATATCTGAATACAAACTCACTGTGAGAGATTTGGCAATAGTGTAATCGTGTTATCGTCGTTATTTCTCGTACAGTCTGCGTCGAATACTCGAAAAAATTCGCATTTATGAATTCAATTGGTCGATTTATCGGTTAAATGCGAATGTAACGATAATACGAGATCATCAGCGATTCCACCAGACGAGGAAATTCGTTTAATTTCACTTTTGTCGACGCGACCTCAGACCTGACGTGCAACCTGCGACGTTTCAAGTCTCCAACAACATGTTTATAGTGTTCATGACGACGATTCTGGGCAATAATACGCGAATAAAACGGAATTGTAAAGACGTTAAAATGATGTTTGGCATTGTGCCGGACGCCTGACTCGGCTACCATTTTTATTCGCAGTTTGCAAACGATGAAAAATACAATTTTGATCATTCGCAGCGCCCTTTTGCACTAGTGCAATGGTAATGGTCGATGGGTAAAATTGAAAGAGTTATTTACGACAATAAGCAGCAGCCAGTCGGAGAGCAATGCGATTGGTTATGATTTATGAATGTCGTAAAATCGCCCAATTCCTAATTCGGGAACTTTCGAACGAAGAAATAAGGAAGCGAGAGGGCTCTTGGAGATGCTGATGGCTGATGCACTTTCTAAGGCTGATGTATAATCGGTCTCTTCGCCATCAACATCGTTGCGTCGAACTAACGATGGGTGATCTTTTATATTTTGTAGTGGATTTTCTGAGCATCGTATCGGTTATGATTTTTGTCAAGTCGTTAAATATTGAATAGATAACTTAAGTAGACAGATATGATATTCGATAATAAATTATGCTATGATGAGAAGATGAGATGATTATAGCAATTAACTAATCGATCGTTTATTTTGTTACTTTGTTTCAGGTGAGTTACGAATTTTCATCATGTCATGAGTATGAAAAAATGCAAATGAACATTAGTAAGTTGTATTTTACGATTCGTCGATTCGTGTCATTGGCTTGAAATTGAAAAAAATTGTATGTACAAGTACTTTTGCCAAGAGCCATTTTTTTTTTTTTTTTTTTTTTTTTTTTTGTAAAAGTTCATTCTTTGGAGATGAGCGTTGTAAAATTTGGGAAATCTCTAAAAAAAATGCGAGATGACATTTAAAATTTTTTCCCTTTGTTATTTTAAAATTTAAAAATTTTGTAAATCGACCTATTTTCAAGCAGTTCTTTATTTTTGTGGGTTCAATAAATTTTTAATATCGAGGTGTTTCTACTTAACGCTTCATTGTAAAAGTATTTTTTCCCCTTGAAATTATGCACATATTTTTTTTTAATTTCACATATTTTCTCTTCCAGCTTTTTTTAAAATTTCCCTTCAAAATTTTGAAATTTTTTTTCAAATATCTGGATTTTAAAAAAATTATCTAGAAAAGTTTATCTTTGAAAATTTCGTTCACAAACATTTTTTATTAGAAAAGGTTATTTAAGAAAAAAATTTCTCTAGGAAGTTCTCCATAAAATTTTTGATAAGAATTGAATTTTTTTATTAAAATTTCTCCCGGAAATCGTCTCATTGAAGAATAAAATTATTTTGGGAAAAAATTGCGAGAAAGACTTTTTTGAAAAATTTCTTGTTTAAAATTCTTTTAAAAAGTTAGTTAGAATAATTTTTTGCATAAATCTCTATCTCATATTTCTTATTGGATTTTTTTGAATTTTTTAATTTAAATCAGTCGATGAAACGATATCATTACTTTTTTTACTTTATTTCATTGTTTTTTTTCTATGACCAAAAAGTAACTAAGAGTAAGTTTTCTTTCTTTCTTACAAAATCTAAAAAGTTTATCAATTTTTGAATATCTATTTCTTCATTTCCTTAATTCCATACAATTTTTCGATTTTGATTGGTCGATGATTTTTTTCACCAATTCCTCTATTTTTATTAATCGTACAATTTTTTTTTTCATTTTATTAGTCGTTGGTTCTTTTGAGAAAAAAATCTCAATTTTAATTTATTTTTTTTGAAAAAATGATACGGATTTAACATTTCTAATGGAAAAATTTCTCAATTTGTTGAAGGAAAAAATTTCTTTGCTAAACTTCCATCTTAAGTTATCGATTAGAGCGTCAAAAAATTTATAAAATATTTGGAAATAACTACGAGTGAATTTTACAATTTTTTCCCTCTTCGTTTTGTTAATTCCACATAATTTTTCGATTTCGATTGGTCGATCGATTTTTAAAAATTTCTGCAATTTTATTAACTTGTTAAATTGTTTGACAATGCCTCAATTTTATAATTCGTAAAATTTTTTAGTTGTTACTTTAATACCAAGATGTTTTTTTGTTGGGGGGGGGGGGGGGGGGGCTTGATGTTCAGACTCACTCGAACCATATCAGAAAAATATCAAATTTCGATTTTTTATTATTGGTGTTAAAATTAATTTTACGAAAATTTTAATAGAGGCAAAAAACGTAATGTAAATGAAGACTTCTCATAAAGTATTGAAAATTTACAAATCGAAATACTTAATCAGGTAGTAAAAATTGAGGGAAAAACTGAAAAAATTGAAAATTCAAAAAATACATTAGATTTAAAAAAATAGAATCAATTTTTTGTCAATTTTTTTTTTATAAAATTAATTTTCTGAAATCCTGTTCAAAATCATTACTTTGAAAAATTTTTAAAACTCCTTTTCAAACACTTCGTGTGGGAAATCATTGAAATGTGGTATGCAGCCAGTTGGTAATGTGTTTCTGAATTATTTTTCATTTTTTTCATCGAGTCAATTTTTCAATTATTTTGATTTAATTATCAAACCTGTAAAATACTTCAAAAATCTGAAAAATTGATGAAATTTTCAATTTCCAAGATTTCCAATACGATATAATTATTTACGCCTGTACAACACCTTAACTCTCATATTGGTACAATTATATTCCTCATAATTATGCTAATTCTATATAAAACTTCATTATGAGGACAACCAAACTGAACCCAACCCAAATTGTACTTCTCAGTTCTCTTCGTTATCTCGCTACAAGTGCCCGATTTCCTTCCTATACGATAATAATACCTTTTGTACTAAACACACTAGGTGCACCGGGTTGCTGTGGGTTATCGGTATACCTAGACCTACACATTTAATAAAAAAAACTGGGTCATCTCTAGACCTATAGAAAAAGACAGATAGGGCGAGCCAGAAAAAAAAACATCATTCTTTCATTAAAATGAAACCAAAACATAATAATTGAAAAAAGGGCTCCCCAACATGGACGATTATCAAAACACCCGCGTGTATGGAAAACTACATTTGCCAGCATTAACTCGAGAGGATGAGATAAAACTGCAATGCGAAGAAAACATCACTCATCGAGTGAACCTATTGACCGACTTCATCATATGATAGTATATTTGTAGGTACCAAAGTACATAGGAGAACTATATGTACGCGGAATGTATATACGCGTACGTACACGCGCCGCAGCCCGACGACGACGTCGTCATCCGCAGCAACAGGTATTCCGCGTCGAGCAGACGGCGACCCGGAAACCATGTTCGCGTTTTGGACGCCACAAGGCGCGAAAATTGCCCATTTCTGCGATCTGCGAGCTCGATAAAGCTGCGAAAATCGATCGATAATGTTGGTACATCTCGAAGCACCCGAATGTGCCCTCAAATTGCTAAATTTCCTCTCGGTTGGGCGTCCAAGAGTAATTTTACGTACCACAGGTGGCTTTTCTTGTTCGCCCAGTCATCTTTGTCTCCTTTTCTTAGTACACCAACGCAACTGCCTCGATTCTATGGTCGCGTGATTTCACTCGTCTCTGCATTGTAAGCAGCTTAGCCATTGGCTGCGGATGGCCACCTATATCTCTGTTCGTCTGTCTCTGTAATATGTAGGTACGCTGAGCAACTTGCGCCAGCTCTTGTGTATCTCGTATATAAACGCCTACTTAAAAGCATTTCGCCGTAAAGAACATGTACCATTGAGCGCAATTTATGTCATCTTGGCGCCTTCTTCTATTTTACTCTTTCCTTCTTCGCCGAGACCAGCTCTGGTTGATGTTGACTCACATATGCGAGAACATCATCTGTCTATTGAAAAGCCAAATATGGAAAAATTGCATCTAGATTCGAGACGAATTTTTCAATTATGTCGTGGGCGATTTACAAAGGCTTTTATTTTCACTTTCTTTACCGTGCCATGGTTCCCTTCTTTTGAATCTTCGTCTATTATTGCACGAGTGGATCGCTACAGTACAGAGTACTACTTTTTTTGGTACCTTCGTAAAATTTATACCAAGTCCAATTATTACTACATTGATACTCGATATTCGAAATTGTGGTGGAGGGAGGGGTGCAATCGAAATTTTTGTGATTACCAAAATTGTTCCCAAGACTTCAAGCTTCAACTTTTGTTTGAAATTTTTTTCCATTGGACCCCTACCCCCCACCAGTTTCTAATAATATAAGTATCTAAGTCATATTACGTGAAATTGGAGAGGAGGGAAGGACCAATCGAAAATTTTATAATGACAAAAATCATTTCTAGGACCTCAATCTACAACTTTTGTTTGAAAAATTTTTCAATTGGACCCCTCCCCCCAATTTTGAAAAAATTTCTACCTGATTTCATGTGAAATTGGAGGAGAGGGAGAGTTTCAGTCGAAATTTTTGTCACGACCAAAATTATTTCCAAAACTTCAAGCTACAACTTTTGTTTTAAAATTTTTTCCATTGGACCCCTATCTCCACAAGTTTTTAATGATATTATATGTATCTAAGTCATATAATGCGAATTTGCAGGGGTGAGGAGGGTCTAATCGAAAATTTTATAATAACAAAAATTGTTTCTAGGACCTCAATCTACAACTTTTATTTGAAAATTTTTTCAATTTGACTCCTCCTCCAATTTTGAAAAAATTGCTACCTGATTTTTATGTGAAATCGGAGGAGACGGAGGGATCTAATCGAAATTTTTATAATAATCAAAATTATTTCTAGGATCTTAATCTACAACTTTTATTTGAAATTTTTTTCAATTGGCCCCTTCCTCCCTCACTCTTCTAATTTTCAATAGTATCTGCGGAGTGTTATGCGAAATCGGTGGGGAGGGAGGGGTTCAATTGAAAAAAATTTCCAACAAAAGTTGTAGCTTGAAGTCCTAGCAATAATTTTGGTCATTACAAAAATTTCGATTGGACCCCTCCCTCCCCTCCTATCTTTGTAGTATTGAACTTGGTAAATTTCACAACTGTGTCCAAAAAACAGTACTGCGGCGATCCACTTGTCTTTTCCAAGCACATTTGAAGGTATTACGTTGATGTAAATTTTTTTCCAAACGTAATAGGAAACTATTACCTAGTATTAGTTCACGATTCAACTGTACGATAATTGATTACCCTATTGGTAGGTTTTGGCGGCGTATACCGACGAATATTTTGTGTTTAATAGGTCAGTATTTATTTTTCAAACGTGGGTTACTACTTTGGGCATACGATTTCGTCATCGTTCATTATATGGCTTTTCGTGAGGGTGTACACTGGCACGGTTTTTTCCTTCATCTCATTGAGAATTGAGAAACCACGTGCTTTGGAAGGTATGATATGTGTGTTGGTTGGTCGGGTTGTTAAAAATATCCTCTTATTATGGTTCCATATAGGTAATATACTTTTACTTTTTTTTTCGTATGCCGGAATACCTCACCTTGTGTGTGGATGTTAGTTACGTAAAACAAATGATAAATCTGACGGCTGGCTTTATTTTTCCTTCCTTTTCTTTCGCATTTTTAAATTGATACGTTGCGCTGGTTGTGATGAAAACCCCAATGTATTGTTTGCTATACCGCCTCGCCGTTTAGGTGCAGCCTGTATAATTCTCTGCTGAAGTATACGAGTAAGTTGCCGTAATTGGTCGTTTGGATGTGGAATTGTGTATGGAAAAAATCACTTCCATGACCTCGCTGGTTGAAAAAAAAATCGAAAATTACGCAGTTGGTAGCAAACGTTTGCGTTGGTCTCCCCCAAAGGACCGGAAATATAAAGAATTGTAATCATATGGTGCCTTGTTTGGCATCTTTAACCTTTTACGTTTGGGTTTTGAAGTCGTGCTGAGCTAAGAAAGTAGGCAAGTGTGGTGATTGCAGAGATTCTTGATTTTCTTATTTTAAAGATGATTGTCTTTTGATTTTCACCTGGGGTACTAACAAATGTTGGTGCAGAAAAATTTTATCAAATTTTACTGTCTTCAAAAATTTTTTATTCCAAAACATTCAAAAATTGGGAAGTTTTTCAATTTTAAAAAAATTGAGAATTTTTTTATTCCAAAAAATAAGATTTTTTTCGAGAGGTTGTTTTCTTCAAAAAAAATTAAAAATATTCTTAGGTAGGTACCTACCTTGAAAAACTTGGATATCTTTTTTCCAAAAATGTGTAGACCAAAAATTAAGATTTCTTCTTGAATTAAGATCTTTCCTCTAAGAACACGAGAAATTTTTTGGAAAAAAGTTCAAGTTTTTTTCCAACAAATTGAGACTTTTTTCAGTAAAAATTTGAAAAATATTTTTCACTCCACAAAAATTGAGAAATTTTTTTCTTTTAAAAATTTTAACGTTTTCTTCGAAAAAAGTACTCTTAACAAAAATTTTTGTTCTAAAAAATTGAGATTTTTTTCGTTTCAAGAAGAATCAAAATTTCTTTTTGGGAAAAAGTGGGAACCTGTTGTTATGTCTATGGTAATGGGCATTATTTTATATTCCAAAAATATCAGATTTTTTTCCATCCGAAAAAATTGATTTTTTACTTCAAAAAATTTTTTTAAATCGAATTTTTTTTATACCCCAAAAATTTGGGAGATTTTCTAGTTCCAAAAAATTGAAAGATTTTTTCCCTTAAAAAATGGCGAGATTTTTCTTCTCTTGTCCGTCATAAAAAATTTCTGTATCTTTCTAAAAAAATATACATAGGTATTACTATATTTTTTTTCTTGCAGCCATTTTTTTACCATAAAAAAGAGAAACTTTTTTATGCTGGACTCTAAAAAAAAATCAAGACCTGAGCATTATTTTATATTAAAAAAAATCAGATTTTTTCCTCCGAAAAAATTGATTTTTTAGTTCAAAAAATGGAAATCACATGTTTTTTCCTCTCCAAAAAATAGGAGATTTCTTTATCCAAAAAAATTGAAAAAAATGAGACAAAAATTTAGGAAATTTTTTTCTCAAAAATTTTAAAGGTTGAATGAAGGCGTTAGAAAGAACTTTGAAAATTGATATTTTCCAAGAAAAATAGATTGTATTCAAAAATTTCTATGTCTCTGGTTGTTGAGAAATAGCATTTCAAAAATTCGAAGAAAGATATAATCGCAGTGATATGCTATCTTTAAAATTAAATGAGTAATAGCAACAGGAACTCTTGCCAATCTTTTGTAAAAAAGAAAACTGTATTGGAAAATTCCTTTCCAGATGATCGTAAAATTAGCGAATTGAAAAATACGTAGGTAGATATAGGCAGTATCACTTATACATATTGAAATTCAAGAAGAAATATCTGTAAAAAATTTTTAAAAACATTAAAATCCGCAAATTTTTCAATTTTTTTCCTACACGTGTACTATATGCATGAGATCACTCAGAGAAATTTCACAAGCGATGATTATGCAATTTTAAAACATTCTCATTCGAATTTCTTGCCATGAAAAAATTTGATGTGATAATATTTTGATGTGGGTACAGTAAGTACATCTTTCCAACCTTGAATTTCTCCTTTACAGATACAAAGATATCAATTTTTTGATACGTAAAAAATTTTCTGAAAGATATCTTATCTTACTGTTTCAAAACCATTTTTCAACTCTGAAGGGGAAAAAAACCGCCAACACCTTAATTTCAACCCTTTAAAAATTTACTAACAATAACACCTTCAAAACTCCACGCTTCCGTCATTCTTACGTATTTTCTTTCAACTTGAAAAAAATAATAAAATCCGTACACTGCATAGAAAAGAAACCAGTTAATTCCTTAACCTATTGAAAACGCGCGGTATTCCCCTAATTCTCGACCCTACACTGACTAAACCGGAATGCAGGTAAAATATATCGTATTAGGGATGTCGCGTCCAGACATCAACAACAAGGGTAACAAGTGTAATCAGACCACCTGTTGGTGGAAACAGGTCGCTGGCCGAGGGTTGTATAGGTTTATAGACTTGATTTCATAAAACAGGTATCAGTGATTGCCAAAATTTATCCGAAGGTGTTTCACCCTTCTAGGTATACTCTCTTGAAAGGGAGGAAATTTTTTAGCGAAGTGATGCAATGTTCTGTGGTCTCCAAAAGCTCGTGTTAGCATGGAATGACAATTTATGTATGTGTATTCGGAATTTAAATTCCGGAACTGGTTTAATTCGTATTGGGCAGTTAGAACCCATTGATGTTGATATTTTACCCCGTATGTGTGGCACAGTGGCGGCGGCGGCGGCGACGCGGCGTGGGAATTGATGATACGCTGCGTGAATAAACGATTTGATAATACGCTTGACGGTATTTTTATTCAGCCGAGCGCGAAGTGTGGCACCTAGGGATTGGTTTTTTGCTTCGTCTAGGTCCGAAAATGTATATTTTTTTGTAGTTTATTCATTTGTCGCAGAGGGACTCGCCGGTGGTAGTATTTTTTTGGCTGGTGGAAGGTGGCAGAAGAGCGGGATAGGTGATTCTTATATCGATACCAAATATTTTTAGTGTGAGTGGAATGTGTTTAGAAATTTTTAAACTGAAAATTTGAATGGCAAGATAGTTTTTAAAAAATTGAACAAAAATTGATTTATTTTAAATGATTTTGTAATTTAAAGAAATCCAATTTTTTGTAAAAAAATTAATATTTTTTAAAATTAAAAATAGAGAAATCATTAAATTTAGAAATAAATTAGGTAAGAGATTTTCTTCTCCAAAAAATTTTAAATTAAAAAAAAGACCAAAAATTACTACCTAAGTATTTTTCACAAGGACTTTTTTCTCAAAAAAAAAAATTCTTGATAGAGATTTTTCAAAAAAAGTAGATTTTTAGCTTAGCTCGAGAAATTTTTTTTTTTTATTATTTCGAGAAATTCGGAAAAATTTTTAAACAAAAAATTGAAAGTTTTTTTTCAACCAAGGCCAAACCAATTTTTTTTTCAAAAAAAATATTTTTTGGAAATTTAAAAGTTATTTTCAAAAAAAAAATCAAAAAAATTTGAAAAATATTTTGTAATTAATTCAAAAAAATTACCTAAAAATTTTTTTTTCAAAATAAAGAAGTAAATAAATTTTATTATGCTGACACCAAAAAAAAAAAAAAAATAGGTAATAATTATCTAATTAATAAGAAATACTCGTATTTTATGCCAAGAAAAATTGGAATTCTTTCTGCAAAATAATTCGTTTTTTTTCGAAAACAAAAATAAAATTAAAAGCTTTTTATTCTCAATTTCAAAAAAAAAAAAAAGTACAAAAATTTGAGATTTTGGATAGAAAATTAAGAAATGAGTAAGAGATTATCTATTTGAAAATTAATATGTGCAAGATGTCAGAGTAAAAGAAAAAAAATTAGATTTTGGATTTCAAATCCAGGCGTGAAAAAGATTTTGGATTTTGGATTTTAAATATAAATATCACAATAATTTTGCATTTTGATTTTAAATCCTTTTTTTCCTGGATTTTGCCGAACACAGGTTTCTCCCGATGCCTTGATTAGCCACCGAAAAGTCTCTGACCTTCTCTCCTAAATAAGTTCCCAAAATGTGGACTTGAAGAGTTTTTCAGAATGTGAACAGGTGGCTAAAAATTCACCATTTGCATTGTCGTTAACTTGCAAAAATAAATAAATGAAGTGATTTTGTTGCAATTCCAATTTTCACGCACTTCAAAGTTTGGAATCTATGATGTGTCCTCAGCATACTATATTCGATTCTTACTGAAATTGTATATTTTTCGTGACGATGGGAAACATAGCTTGATTTTTCCCACTCTGGATATTATGACAAGTGTTTTTGCGCCACCCGTTCACTTTTTGGAAAAAATTAATATAACATTTTTTGTGCCAAATTTTATCTGCTTTAATTTTAGTTATAACAATTTTTCTGATTTAACGCATATTTGAAGAGTTAAGAGCGAAACACAACGATAGGGTCTCTTTGAGTCCTCATCTTGGGAAGTTGTTGAAGAATGAAGTTCAGAGACTTTTTGATGACTAATCAAGATGCCGAAAGGAACATTTGAAAATGAAAAAATTGCATCCCAACTCAAAATGCAATTTGCCTTCTTTTTTTTGGTCCAATTTCTGGGATAAATAATTTTTTTTTCTTCAAAAATTTGAATTAAAAATTATTTTTAAAAATATTTTATCTGAACCTTTTTAGATCTTCGAGCTGTTCTGCTCTCAAAAGCTGCCATACTCGAACGACCTGTACTTATTAATTTAATTTCGTGCCCGAATGTTATTTTTCATAAAGGGGCACACGTATGGTAGATGATTATAAGAGGATGCTGATGCCGACCGCCGAGCGGCGCTTTGTCAAATGATCTTCCATGCGTTGGATTTTTCATCTCGCACCATCAAGTAGGTCGTGTTACCGATTCAGCAACCGCCTGGATTCAGGACCGGTCCCCGTAGAATCGTGACGTTACATACCTTTGTACTCGGGAGCCACGATTTTTCTTCCAGTTGCGAAATCACACCATCAGATTATTCTTTCTCCTTTTTACGATTTGAATTGTCGTTTCGGCGACGATACAAGCGGCATGTTAGAAAAACGCCAAATGTATGTATATTGTATACCTAGACCTACACTTTGTGTAATATGAGCTCGAGATAAGACGAGATATGCCTACGTAGCGTCAATGAGATAACACGATACTCGTACGTCGGACTGTCGACGCACAGCCGAATAATTAATTTTTCCTTGCCCCCTCCCCTCATAACCGTCTCATTGGGAGGAACACGATGTTTATGGTTTGTAGAGAAAATGAAATTCAGCCATCGTAGCTGGCCAAAATACGACGTGATGATCGGTCACGCGAATACTGCCAAAATTTTTCACTCAAATCGCCACTCTCCACTCTCCTCCTCCCAACGTATTGTAATAATTTTCCCTCGAAAAATTACTATACCGTGTCGAGATAACGGCGACATTACGAGGCGACCGTCCAAAAATGTATTGTCGTTTATCGAGCGATTAACATTTGAAATGAGCGGTGAAGAAGCGAGGTGGAGGTCGTATTATGTCAAGCTGTACAAAGTACTATCATATTGTATTGGATTTGGAATACATTGCGGTATGATTGGCCACCTACAGTGACCGAGTACGCGAGATGCTTCGACGTTAAATTATCTCTGGTTACGGGTCTTATGACGGTTTTTTGTTATTTTTCCTCTATCTCTCTCTCACTGGTTTCCCCATCATGGACATTGCCTCGTTATTTTGTATACGCCGAATGAGGGAATTAGACGGTTTCTGTATTTGTTCAAGGTATCGGTATCGATATTTGCGGCCGCTGCACAGATTTAACGGTTATAATTTTTTTTTTCGTGGGTAATCAAGGTCGTCGATAATGTCGTATTTTCTTTCGCAGTCGGCCTCATTATGTCGTGGAAATTGACCGAAGAGGATTTTTTTCGGGTGCTTTTTACATAAGTAAAAGTGAGATTTCTGGAGGAAATTTTCTAGTTTTTTCGGGGTCAGTTTGAGTTTTTCTGTTTGATTATTGAGGAGAATTTAAATTTCAAGTCTTTTTAATTTTTCAAATTTTTTTTTATGGTTTTCGATATTTTCAAATTTCTAATTTTTTTTAAAGTTTTAATGTTTTAGCATAGTATATACTTTTACGGAGATCAAAATAGAAAAAAACGACAGGAAAATCTGTCACAAAAATCCGTCACCAAAATCCGACACCAAAATCCGACCCCCCCCCCAATTGGGTTAGGTTAGGTTACATTAGGTTACGTTTGGATGACATAAAAAAACTTGGAAAATTTTCAATAAATTCGACTTTTTAGACATTATGTCAGACATTTCGAAACTTGTAATTTTTTTAAAATTTTATGACTTTTAGACATTTTCCAGACATTTTGTCTTTTTTTGAAATGTTATTACTTTTAGACATTTTCTAGACATTTTGTTAGACATCTGAAACTTATAATAAATGTTTTTTAATATTTATTGAACGGAATGTTGTTTGTGATTGTTATCAACAAAATACATATGATTTAAAAAAATAAACTTCGATAATGTAGCCATATATTAGTCATTTATTGATGAGGAAGACACACTTCGCTCTGGCAAAACTCGAAATGCCGATTTTTTTTTTTTTTTTTTTTTTTTATTTTAATTTTAATTTATCAGAAGTAGATATATCGATTTTTTATTTATTAGAATATTTAGATTTTTAAATTTCAATGGAAATTAATATTCGTGACTATTGGATATTTTGTAAGACATTCTGAAACAATTTTTTTTAATTTATGATACTTTTCAGATTTTTAAATTTCCATGGAAATTAATATTCGTGACTTTTAGACATTTTGTCATAGAGTAAAAGCATATACTATGTTTCATATTTTCAAACGTAGTGTGGAAAAGAGCCTTTTGGGGGGTCCAGGGGGCGAAGCACCTCCCCTGGTAAAGCGCGAAGCGCCGAGTTTTTTTTCTAGAAAAAATAATTTTTACGATTTTTCCTGCAAAAGTATTAAAATATTTGTTTTTAAACATTGAAAAAATTAGATTTTCTTTTTCCAAAAAATGGGAGATTCTTTCTGTTCTAAAAATACACTTTTCCTCTGGAAAAAGTAGGTACACTTTTTTTTTATGTTACCTAATTTTTCAGAAAAATTTTCAAATTCTCAATATCTCAAAAAAAATCAATTTTATAAAATTTCTAATCTTTTCAAATTCTTCGATTTTTCAAAAAAATCTGTTTTTTAATTTTTCAAAATTTCTATTCTTTTTAATTTCCCTGTGTTCCAAAAAGTTTTTAATTTTAATTTTTCAAGTTGTGATGTGTTCCATATTTTTATTTTTTTTATGGTAAAATTTTCAATTTTTTGGAAATTTTAAGTCAGTTGGAATTTTTTTTTAAGATTTCTAAAAATGTCACTTTTTTCGAATTCTTTATTTTTAGTAGGTAAAGTATTCCATTTTTACTAAAGTCTTAATTTTCCAAAAAAAAAAAAAAATTATTTCAAATAAAACGTTTAAAGAACAATTTTTAGCAATTTTTCGATTTCTCAAAAAGTTTTTTCAATTTTTACTTTCAGGTATTTAATATGTCTCCAATTTAATGTGATTTTTATAGATTGCAAAATTTTCAGCAAAAAAAAAATTAAAAAAAAAATAAAATATCAAGTCTGTTTGGGAATTTTTAATAAATGGTGTTTCCAAAACTTTTAATTAAAAAAAAAATGTTATATGGGTGATTTTATTGAATTTTAATTTTTTCAAATTTCTAATTTAAAAAAAAAAAATTCTAATCTGCTTCAATTTTTTTTTAATTTTCTAGTTCCTAAAAAGTTGACAATAGTTGTCAAATTACCAGTTTTTCATCTGTTTGAAAATTTTTAATTTCTCATGCCTTTTAAATTTCTCAATTTCTTCATTTTTTTACTCCTTGGGAATACTTTAATTAGTTAAATTCTCAATTCTTCAGTTTGTTGTTGTTGTTGTTGTTGTAGTTCTTGTTTGTTTGTTTTTTTGCTGAATTCAACTTCTTTGAAAATAATATATATTTTTTATTCTTCATTTTTCAAAAAAAAAAAAAAAAAAAAAAAAAAAAAACATTTTATTAAAATTGCCCAAAAATTTCCAATTTTATTCAATTTGAAATTTTTAATAATAGGTACCTATCTACTTACTCAATACTATTTTTTTAAAAAATTAATCGAATTCTCGCATTTTTAAAAATTATTTCTAATTTTTCAACAAAAATTTTCCAAACGGATAACTTGCAATTTTCTTAAAAATTCTATTTTTTTGCTGATTTTTTTTTTTTGAGATTTCTAATATCTACCTTCCAGATTTTTAACTTCTTTAAAAATCTGTTTTTTTTTCAATTCTTCATTTTTCAAAAAAATTTTGGCTATAGTAAATTTACAATATTTCCTGAATTAGATTCACTCCTTTTAGAAATGATTCTTAGTTTCTTTAAATTCTATTTTAGCTAATTTTTCTCCAATTTCCAATGTTTCAACAAAAATTGTCTAAAATCTCTGGAGGAATTCTTTATTTTTCAGATTTCAACTTTTTTCTGATTTTTCATATCTTCCAAATTTCCAAATTTTTAAAAATCTTATCTTTTAATTCTTCATTTTTAAAATAATAGTCTGCTTTAATAAAATTTTAAGGCTTCCGAAAATTTTCTATTTTATTTAATTCACTATCTATACCTATAAGTACGTATTTTTATTTTTTATAATGATTCTTCAATTTTATTATTATCAATTTTCTATTTCTCAACTTTTCAATAAATTCTTTATAAAATCTGGTTAACAATTTTTTTTCTTCTGAAATTCCATTCCCCCCTTTTTATGACTTTTTTTTTCTGTTTTCGTTGAAATTTATTTCTAAATTCAAATATTTTTCAAACATTTCACCTATATTTAAAAATCACAGTTTTCGAAATTCTTCTTTTTTTTAAAAATTTCTATGTTACTAAATTTACAAGTTTTTCAATTTTTTTTTAATTTTATCGAATTTTCTAATTTTGGAAGTAAGTACCTACTGAATTCTCATTTTTTTGATTTTTGAATTTTTAAAACAATTGGATTTGACACCGTTTAAATTTTTTCAATTTTCTGATTCCCAATAGGATCTTGATTTTTTTTATTCTTGATTTTCCAAAAAAAAATTCCAATTTTCGCAACCATAAAACATTTTTATCTAAAAAAATAATCAAGTATTTTTTGGTATTTTTTTCACGAATTTGATACTTTTTTTATATAAAATCGACTAAATCCTTACTCGTTTAATCTATTGTAGTCCATAAATCCGAATTACCGAGTCTATAATCCCCCCCCCCCCTCCCATTGGATATACACATATCTCTAATCCGGCTAAATTTACCTTGAAACCATTTCTCACAAGCCAAGCGTCTCTGGACGCTTACATAGAAATCTGCTATTTTCTCAGCTGTCACGTTGCATCTATGGTTCGCTCGCGCCGCGAGCCAGCTCGCACACAAGCGCACCAGCAGGAAAAAGAATCTAATCGCTGGACAGATCTTCGCATCTCTCTCTCATTGTAAGCCTATCCACATCCATAGAAACGTCGCTGCGCTGCTTGCTCGGCATCTCGGTCGATTTTTCCAACCGCTCGTTTTGCCATTTCAAGGTATAAAAAGAACACGTGAGAAATATGCCATTGTCATAGAATCGGTTCGTGTGTACTTCCTTATGAATGGTGGTCACCTCGTAATCTCCACCTCGTTGGTTAATCGCTCGAACAAAAGATTAGCTACCCTTTTAAAGCTACTCGTGCGCTATATCCAATGAAATGCGGTTTCAGGTGGCACGCGCATTGGCCATTATTCTCCATTGGTGGCTTTAAAAGTGTATAGTTACGCACCCCTGCGATGTATTATATTCGCCGATCTCCATGGTTACTGCGTTCTCATTCAAAAGTTGAACTGGGGCTGTATGATTTATGGTGAAATTTTCAAAGTTGGCACAAGACGCCCAAAACTGTGACGAGATTTTTCTTTGTTGAAAAGTTAAAACGTCTCTTTCGTATACTTACGTAACATTCGATATTCTTCTTTTGACAAAAATACGTATATTTGTACGACCCAGCGTCGTAATAAGTCGTTTTAACAACGTTGTCGTTGGCGTCCTCGATCCCATAAACTGTCGTAAACCCTCCCCCAAAGCCACGTCCACACAACCGAAAAATAATTCGCGATAAAATTAATCGCCAAAATTCGTAGATGCGTGAAACTCTCCTAAGTACTCGCGCCAACGAAACCTCCTTCGCTGGATAGGCTCGTTATGGTGTTTTTTTTGTGTTTTTTTTTTCTTTATAAATGTGGAAAAAAACACTCTTTCGTTGACCTAATACTTATTATCGTCGATGACCTCAAGAATTATATACGTATGGTGTGGACTTGCGCCGAGTCGAGTATAGATTGTATTCTATATCTATTATAAATGTATGTACGTGTACTGCACTCGTAGGTATTACAGGTATATAGTGGAGGAATCACATAGGCATAGCGCGTTCTTCAATAAAAAACCGGTCTGCCCCCTCGGGCCGAGTATATCGCTAATTTAATTTACTTTTTAGATTTCGCAGAACGATAAAAAGCGCCGCGCCGCCGCATTATGATTAATTAATTAACGATCCTAATCGTCTCTCGGGTATACGCGGATAACGATGAGAGTAATTTACCGTTTAATGAGAGGAAATACGTGACATATGGTCATTTAGGGGGATTTTGTCGTAGTATGTGCAGTGTATAGACCTTTGTAGGGGTATGTATTGGTCAACGAAAGTTTTTCATTATTGCTGGTGAAATCTTTACTCGCCCCTTCGAAGAGGTATACTAACTTTTTTGTATTTGATGGAAAATTGGAAATATTCGAGATAGGTATTTGGTGTAGATGATTTTTTCTATCATGGTGGACCATTTTGACAAAATTATACTACGAAGATTAATAAATAGGTATTATTTCAAAAATTAATGATTATTCCGTTCCAATTATTTTTTATAGCTGGTATTTTTTTATTTACTACACCTCAATTTTCAATCAATTTTTCTCCAGAATATTTTATTTTGTAAAATTTTATTCATCGATTTTTTTTAAATGTCCAATCATTACTTGATACCTGTCATCTAAAAAAGGAAGAAATTCTCACCAAAAAAAGAGAGATAAAATCAAGTTCCGGTGAAAAAAATAGAAGAGATATAAGAACTAAATATTTCGAGAAAAATTTCAAAAAAAATCAATTTTCAAAAATTTGAAAAAAATCCATAAATTTTGTTGGTATAGTTTTGAGAAAAAAAAATCGACCTATTTTTTACAAATTAATTCTCAAATTAAGATTGAATTGAATGAAACATAACACTTTCAGGTGTAAAAAAACGAGATAAAATTATTTGAAAAAAATCAGCTAAAAATTGTACTCATCAAGAAGAAATTTTAAGAATGAGTAAGTAAAAAAAAAATAATTTTGAAAAAAGAAAAATCGATGTAGCGTAACATTTTCAAACAAAAAAGAAATCGATAAAAGAAACTTAAACTTTTCTTTTTGAGAAAGAATTTCAAGAAAAGAAATAATAAAACAAAATTATAATGAAAAAAAATTGAATAACAAAATAATTAAGTATTTAAAAAATTCAGAAATAAATTCATATAAAAAAAAATTGATTGAAAACATTTTCAATTTTTTTTTTCTTCAAAAAACATTAGGTATTTGTATTTTGTACCTATATACCTACCTATTCAACTGGGTTTTGAAAAAAATTGAGGTTAAATTTAAGAAAAAGGAATTTTGAATTTTTTTATAAAATTAGGAGAAAAATATTTTCAACAATTTTTTTTTAATGTCGATTGGAGTGAAGAACTAAGTATTCTCATTGGGAAGAAAACGTAAAAAATTAAAAAATTAAACTTCGATCAATTATTCTCATTGGGAAGAAAACGTAAAAAATTAAAAAATTAAACTTCGATCAATAATTCTCATTGGGAAGAAAACGTAAAAAATTAAAAAATTAAACTTCGATCAATTCGAAAAAAATTGAATTCTAATTTCAGAAAAAAAAATCGATGAAAAACTTTTTTTGTTATGTGAAAAATTCTAAAAAAAAAACAACAAAAACGAACATAATAATTTCTAGAATAAACTTTCTGTAACACATTCCAATAAAAAAATTTGATGTTAACTTTTGCGAATTTTCATAAGTTTAAAAAAGATCGAAGAAAAGTTTGAAAAGATAATTTTGAAGTTTTAACAATTCTTAGACAAAACCTACTTACCTACCTATTGGAAAAATAACAATAAATTTCAATAAAATAATTTTGCAAAAAATGTTTTTATGCAAATTGGGGGGAAAAAATTTCATAATTTTGAATTAAAAAATTGTGACACTTGAAATTTTGATTAGAGGAAAAGTAATTGAGGGTAAGCGAGAAATCTTGAAGAAGAAATAAGAAACAATTCTTTCAAAAAATATTATAATAAAATAACCAAGAGGACAAAACAAAAACAAAAACCTCAATCATAAGATGTGGTAAAAAATTATGGTATGTAAATTTTAAATAATTAAAAAAATTATATAATTTTAAAGAGAAAAAAAAATTGAATATGTTGAAGGATAAAATGAAAGAAAATTGTATTAAAAAATTGAGTGTAAGCTATCAAATTTTTAAAAATGTAACACATTTATGTACCTAATCTAAGGAAAAAATAATAATTTACGAAAGAAAAAAAAACAATAAAAAATGCAAGGATAATTTCCTACATAATTATAAACAATTTCGATGAACAATTTTTACGAAAATTTTCATAAATTCTTAAATGAAAAATCGAGAAAAGTTCTTTAATTTAATTTTGAATATTTGAATATTTTTACTTAGAAAATAGTTATTTTTTAAATTCAGGTATATAGTTTATAAGTAAACCCTGTTCAAAAAATGTTCATAAAAATTGATTTTTATTCATCTTGATGAAAAATTGCAAGATTTTGGAAAAAAAAGGTGAAAATTGAATTTTTTTTGTTAAAAAAAAACAATTTTTAGACAAATTAAAAAAAAATAGAGAAATTTACCTATGTAAAATTTTAATCTGAGAGAAAGTAAGTGAAAAGCTGTTTTCATCTTAGAGAAATAAGGGAAAAATTCTAGTAACTTGGAAAAAATTTGAAAAATGAGTTTTGAATTTTAAAATATTTTCAGGCCAATAAAGAAAATGCATATTATCAAATAGGTATTTGAAAAGTTTTGTAAAAAATAGATGAAATAATTTTTTTTTTCAAAATCAATTATTTTAATAAAAAGAAATTAGTTTTGAAAAAAGGAAAAATTGAATTATGAAGCTAATAAGGGAACTTTATCAATTCGTCCACTTCGATTGAGCTGAATTTTGGCTCCCAGAAAGAGCATGTCACCCAAATCACAGAATCAAATTTTGAAATTCTGAAGTTGATTTTTCGATTTTTGACATATCTTTGAAAGTGTTGAAAATAGCCTTTTGCCAGTGGTATCTATATCAATTTTTCACAAAAGTAAATTCAGATATAAAATTCTGAATATCGATGCACTGTAATCAGCTTCGATAGCTATAAAATTTAATCCAAGGATTAGTGCAACATTATCAGTCGATTAACGCAGCTGAATTGAAAACTGGATGTGGTGTACCTAATTACAACTTGAAAATTTTGAAAAATACACTTTTGCTAAAGGCTTCAGTTTTTCCGATCGCTTTGAAAACGGTCGCAATTTACTCGAAGAGTCAATTTTTGTATATAAACAGATTTTCAAAATTTTATCTCAATATTTATCATTTTTATAAAAAAAATTGATGTGCCAAGACTATATTTTTGCCATTTTCAAAAATTCGCTGAAAATCGAAAAATCAATTTAGCATCTCAAAATTTGGTTCTGAAGTCTGGATGACGTGATATTTCATTGAGCCAAATTTAAACTCAATCGAAGATGACGAGTTGACAATGTTTCTTGAATCAAAATTTTTCATCATTTTTTTTTTGAATTTTTTTACAAAATTTCCTAAATTTAATTTTTAGGGGTTTTTAATTTTCGAAATTTTTGAACAAAGCAATTGAATTCCTCGTCAAATGTTTCATTGCCCTCTCCCTTCCTCTCGTCTAAGTATAATGGTAATTATAACTCGAAAGAGTACTCGAACGGACACGAACTGAATTTATGGTTCGAATGAGTACGCTTTACACGTATTTAAGTACACATATTTACCAATATACGTCATTGGCTGTGACGACTACGACGACGCCAGTAGATCGAATCTCGAATGTGTCTCGAGCTCTCAACGTAGGTACACAGTTACACACTTACACAGTGTTGAATATTATAGAGACCACAATACAAGTCAAATTGTTGATTGGGAGAATGTTTTGAAATATTTGAAAAATGAACGTTCAAGATTGTCGCAAATATCATCATCATCATCATCGTGTACTTTCTAGACATAGCTACTCGTATTGCAAAATGTTGAAAAAATATACCTATTATATATATGTATGAAATCGATTGTGGCAATTTTTTCATAAATACGAGAATACTCTGGACTCGCGACCGAAGCGGTTATGCGGTATGAAAATCCTCATACCGCGTGTAATATGTACACTTCCTCTTTACTCAGCCACCGTATTCGGTTCCGGCTCGAAGGAGAGCTAAATTCGTGAATTAATACCACGTTCAAGAAGGTGTATCGGTAGATGGTTCTTTTTGTCTAGGCCGAGATTCAAATACCTAAACCTAGCGAGAAATACGTAGGCGCTCGTTGAAATAGCGAATACGTATTAATTACGTTATTACAACATTAGGAAAATTATCACATATTATGTCAGGCTATCCTCTCTCGGTCGGTTAATTTTTTCCACGTAATGTAGTAGCTGCAGTATGCCCTGTTGGTATTTTTTTTTCGCTGGTGCCCGCGCGTATCATCATTCATCAAAACGAAGCAGACGTACAATGTTATGCTGAACGACTGAATCAGTTACCGTGAAAAGAGAGCAGTTTTACTTTCAACGTTATTTGTACTAATTATTACAGATTGTTAAGGAATTAATTTTAATTGAATTTTAACGGTCGATCGTTTCACAGAATGGGGAATAATTCAGTATATAGATCAGAGTACAAGGTGAAACACGAACCAAAACGTACCGAATGAGTTAATTATTCGAATAGATAGGCATATCCTGCCACCGAGTGGACGTATTGTTCACGTCTTATACTTCATTAACCTTTTTGTCGCGATTTAACGACGTATTTTCCATCACGACGTAGGTAATCAGAAGCTCATTAAAAGACTGCTAGAAGTGCATGCATCGCAGCGAGGTTACTTTTTTAGTATAAATGCTAGGTTTCTTTTAGTTACTTTTTCATCCTTTTTGGTTAATATTTCGTCAAAATATCTGAATAATTACTTATTTATAGAATAGAGAATTCCTGAAAAACGAAGTATAAAATTGTTTTAACTCGTGAACTTGAAACTCTTCAAAAATTGGATTTTTTAAAATAAGAAAAATGCTCCAAAATTTAAAAATTTTGAAAAGTTGGAAATTTCACAAATTTAAAAATTGAATTTTTTGAAGAATGAAAGCTTTTTAAAAATGTTTTTTTTTGTTCCTACTTATTTTGCAAACCAGTCAAAACTGATTTTTTCAACTTATTTTAGGCATGATATAATTTTTATAGGTGAATTTGAAATTTTTATTTGAATCAACTTACGAGTAGGTACGTACTTTTAGAAATAACTATTTTTTGAAAATTGGAAAGTTTTCAAAAATTTGAAAAATTTTAGAAATCGAAAATTAACAATTTTTTAGAAATCAAAAATTGAAAAAAAAATAGAAATAAAAAGTAAAGTTAAAAAAAATTAAAAATTAACCATTAGTTAGGTATTTAAAAAAAATTAAAAAGTGAAAATTTTTTAGAAATCAAAAGTTAAAAAATTTTTAGAATTCAAAAACTGAAAATTTTTCAGAAATCGAAAGTTAAAATTTTTTAGAAATTGAAAATTAAAAATTTTTGGAAATCGAAAACTAACAATTTTTTAGAAATCAAAAATTGAAAAAAATTTTAAAGAATCGAAAATTAACAATTTTTTAGAAATCAAAAATTAAAAAAAAATTATAGAAATAAAAAGTATTTTTTTTTTAAATCAAAAATTAACAATTATTTTTTAGAAATTAAAATGTGAAAAATTTTTAGAATTCAAAAATTGAAAATTTTTTAGAAATCGAAATTATTTTTTTGAATTAAAAATTAAATTTTTTTGAATCAAAAATTAAATTTTTTTAGAAATTGAAAATTAAAAATTTTTTGGAAATCGAAAACTAACAATTTTTCAGAAATCAAAAATTGACAATTTTTTAGAAATCAAAAGTTGAAAAAATTTTAGAATTCAAAAATTAAGAAATTTTTAGAAATCAATTTTTTTTTGAATCAAAAATATAAATTTTTTTAGAAATTTAAAATTAATTTTTTTTTAGAAATTGAATGACAATTTCTTTAGAAATTAAAAGTTGAAAAATTTTTAGAATTCAAAAACTGAAAATTTTTCAGAAATCGGAAAATTAAAATTTTTTAGAAATTGAAAATTAAAAAATTTTGGAAATCGAAAACTAACAATTTTTTAGAAATCAAAAATTGAAAAAAATTTTAAAGAATCAAAAATTAACAATTTTTTAGAAATCAAAAATTTTAAAAAAAGTATAGAAATAAAAAGTAATTTTTTTTAAAAATCAAAAATTAACAATTATTTTTTAGAAATTAAAATGTGAAAAATTTTTAGAAATCAAAAAGTTGAAAAATTTTTAGAAATTGAAAATTTTTTTTTGAATCAAAAATTTAATTTTTTTAGAAATTGAAAATTAAAATTTTTTTAGAAATTGAAAATTAAAATTTTTTTAGAAATTGAAAATTAAAATTTTTTTAGAAATTGAAAATTAAAATTTTTTTAGAAATTGAAAATTAAAATTTTTTTAGAAATTGAAAATTAAAATTTTTTTAGAAATCGAAAACTAACAATTTTTCATTTAGAATTCAAAAATTAAGAAATTTCTAGAAATCGATTTTTTTTTGAATCAAAAATTAATTTTTTTTAGAAATTGAATGACAATTTCTTTAGAAATCAAAAATTAAAATTTTTTTAGAAATTAAAAAAATTTTAGAAATCGAAAATTAATTTTTTTCAAATCAAAAACAAAATTCAAAAACTGAAAATGTGAAAGATTATTTTAAAAAGAACAAATTGTTTAAAATTGAAAAAATTGACGTTATTTTGAAATCAAAAAATATTTGAAATTTGTTTCAGGACAAACATTTTTTAAAGTTCAAAATCTTAAAAAACTGGACATTTCTTTTTTTTTTTTTTTTTTTTTTTGGTTGAAAATTCAAT
Source organism: Balanococcus diminutus (assembly GCA_959613365.1). Lineage (NCBI taxonomy): Eukaryota > Metazoa > Arthropoda > Insecta > Hemiptera > Pseudococcidae > Balanococcus > Balanococcus diminutus. The sequence continues at coordinate 26,598,437 of OY390718.1, forward strand.
GTTTACTTTTTTTACAAATTGAAGGTTAGATTAGGAAGATACTTGAAAATTGGGAGTTTTTCTTTCAAGAATTACATTATACATAATTATACAGAAAATGTATATTGTTTCATTTCAAAATTTTTGATCTCGATGTTAGAAATTGCAAAACGTTACAATTATCAAAAATATTGGGGGAAAATGATCCAGGGGGAGGGGTTATGAGTAATTATTTCAGTAACAATGGATACATTTTTTTTTTGTTGAAATTTTAGGTCACTTATGTTAATTTTTTTTTTCAAATTTCGTTCGGATTTATGTAGAATGAACTACATAGGTATATACTTAGACATACCTATAGATTTTCTCGACTGGTAACTTCCTAAAAATATCCCTGATGTAAAGCCACTAGTATACACTATACAGTATCAAGTACCTATATGCTTTTAAAATTTATATTTAGCTGCATCGAACCTACTCGTAGTGTAATAGTTTACTCTTTAATGTGTTCGGTTTTTGTTTACATCATACACAACACATACATGAACGAAAGGAATTGATTATACAGAAACGAAGGCGTGATAAAAAGGTTGCTCGAGATGTACATACTTTGAAAAAAAAAAACATTTAACGATTGACCGCGATTTTACCACACATAGACGAGTAAATAACTTGATGGGTGATTTTTATCTGTTACAGAAATTACCAGGGTACGCAGTAGTTTATTTCAAGTCAATGGTTGTAAAAAAGAACCTTTGGTATTACCAGATCCAGCCGGAGAACCAATCACATTAACCGAAAAGGTTTTCGTACCAGTAAAAGACCATCCAGAAGTAAGTTTTCACCTATTTTTTTCCTGATTAATAATTAGCAAATTAATGTACCTATACTCGTATACTACCACCCCGCCCTCCCACTCCCTTCCCCCTTCCTGCCTCACTAAATTGATTCGTAATATAACACGCGAATTTACCCAGCCTGGCTATCGTCATTTGGAACTGGTTTGCAGGTTCTGCAAAGCTACGATCGCACGAAAGTGTAAATTACGATCGAGATAGATTTTCATGCAACGAAACTTATTTTTTTTGCCATGCTGAAACGAGATCGTTGCGATCTTTCATAATTTCTATCTACTCCCGGCCATAATGTTTGGTTTTCGCAATTCGTAGACCTATACTTGAGCTCGGCTTGACTTTTAAATGGACCCAATGGCTTGTTCTCTATAATCCTACTGTTGGGTGTTGTATCGGGATTTCCAGCCTGATTAGTCGACCCAGTGATAAAATTCGTGTATCCGGTGTGCTACTATGTAATATGCATTAGTGGTGTGCTATCTGAATAGTATCGTGTTATCATGGGAGTAGACCGAAAAATTGTATTTTCTTTTGTGGTTTTCCTCTTGATAGAAAATTTTTCTATACGGTTTGAATAAATTTTTTTTAGATTCATGCACTTGGTTTTCTAGAATACAATTTTTCTAAAAGATTGTTAGTTTTTTTCAAATTTGTTCTATTTTTTTATTTTTTCATTTTAAATAATTATTGTAGGTAGGTATTATGTTGAAAGTTTTCAATTTTGTAAAATTTTGTCCTGATTTATACTTACCGGCACTTCTTTTTTTTAAATGCAATTTCCACGAAATTTTAGCAATTTGTTTTTTTTTTCTCAAAATTTCAAGAAAAATTTTTTCTAGTAGGTATTTTCAGGAACAAATCTTTTTTCCCTCATTTTTTTGAAATATTGTTGAATTAAAATTTTTTAGATTTTGCTTTTGCTCAGAAAGTTTTTTTTTCAGTTTTCTTTAGGCGGTACATTTTTTCTAATTTTGTAGTAAGTCTAGGTACTCAAAGTATTTACGTACCTAGTCAAACTCAATTTTTTTTCAAATTTTGTTCAAAAAAAAATTCTTTAGTTTGTTTAGAAGCCTATTTTGTAAAATTTTGTTGAATAATTAATTTTTAAAATTAATTTTTACCTAATAATTCAAACACTCCATTTTTTAAACACAGTTTTTACAATATTTTGCCAATTTTTATCGATTACCTCTCATTACAAAATTTTCAAAATTTTGTTTTCACACGATTTTTTAAAATTTTGTCTACAAATACACGTTTTTTTAAAATTCCGCGTGTAAATTCTTTTATTTTATTTTTTCTTGTTCATTTTACGTACTTACCTAATAAAACATTCGATTTTTAAAATTTTTAATTCCAATCCCAATTTTGCTTAAAAATTTTTTTCGATTTTTTTTTTTTTTTTTTTTTTTTAACGTTGATTGCACGATACATAATCTTTTATGCTTTATTTTTTTCAGCTGATTTTTCAGAATGAAAAAAAAAACAGCTGTTACATTTGTTTTTTATTTTGGTTGAATCAATTTTTTAATTTTTTTATTATTCCAAAATCAAATATCATCTAACACATATGGCTATTTTTTTGATTTTTTGAAAATTTTGTTTGAGCAGAATTTTTCAAAATTGGTTTTATATAATCTGCCTATTTTTAAAATAGGTAACTACTTTTCAAGAAGAGTTTTGATAAGCTTTGTTCAAATCTTTATTTAAATTTTTTTTGTTGAGAACATTTTTGGGGGGGGGGCAGAATATGTATTTTAATAAAATAATTACTTACATTATTGTTTGCAAAAATTTCAACCAAATTTTCTAAAAATAAAAAATAAAAAAATAGAATAATCCTTTTTAGTATTTTTTAGCTTGAAAAATGTTCAAAATAAATTCTCACTCAGATTGTGATCTCCACTTTGAGTCATTGAAATTTTTCAATTTTCAACTTCTTAAAAAATCCTTCAAGTAGGCCTTAGTGAGTAATTAAATTTCAGCGAGATAATCATCAAAATCATTTATAACTATCGATCCTTGAAAGGAAAAAATCTATCCGTATTTTGAAGTAAAAATTCGTAAAAAAATGAAATTATAGCTTTCACTACAATACGTGTCAAAAAAATAAAAAATTCAACTCATTCCTTGTTTTTTTTCCAACTTCCACTGGCTCACATTGTCGACATGGCATATACAACTTATTAATTACGGTAATTCATTTAACGCATTGTTTTTTCTCTAAATGAATCATTTCGAACGCATTTTTATTGATATCGAAGTAATTATCTCGCGGTGATAAATTATCAGTAAATGTGCAAAGATCACGGTTGTTGTAAAAAAAAAAAAATCGAAAAACTCATTTGAATGATGTCATTTTCATTTATTATTAGAATAATATCTAAATTCTTCGGCCATTTATCGCATTTTATCTTTTTTTTTTCCAAAAAAAGGATCGATCATTTGAAGTACCTACTGGTTAATTGTTTTCGGCAATTTTTATATATTTTTTCAAACTTGCCAAGGAGCCAAGTGATGATTGCTTGATGAATACGAATTGCGTTGAAATAAATTACGATAGTAAATAATTAATTATCCTCTGAGTACCCTATATATTATTCCATTTTCGGATTGACAGTATGAGCGTCATCGTGGAATTCCCTTAACACCACAGTGAGATCAATGTACATAATACGGTGCCTATTTGGCGTTGGAAATATATTTTACAAAGTGGATTTTTTTCTATTTTTTTTTTTCTTCTTCGATTCTTTTAACGATGACGAATGCTCAGGCAAATAAAATTTTCAAAATTTTCCTTCGTAATGTAGAATTTCGACATTTACACGTCCTGTGTTTGATATAATTATATCGAAGTGTATATAGAGAGGGACAGCGAAGAGGTCCACTTACGTGTATTTTATATGGTCCATTTGACTCGTACGGAGTAATTTGGTCATTGAGAGCGAAGTACATACGCCTATTCTGGTCAAAAAAACGACAACGAGGAAGGAAAAATAAACGAAAAAATTCAATTAATACGAACGTTTCGATTAAAAACGTAATTATCAATTTTCATCGTCTTAATTGATGAACTCGCGAAGGCTGTGGCAGGGGGCGAGAGGGGGCATTAATTAATTGTTCGATTGATGAAACCGAATTACAGCAAATGTGAATTACGATGGACTTAGCCTTAGGTACTATAGTGTCCTATCGCGTCGTATTGTTTTGTAATTTAGCTGTGAAAAAATATACCAACTCGGTTTGAGAAATTTTCATGCTCGCAGTCGAACTTCGGACGTACGCGGACGTTTATTTATATCCGACGTGCGGATATTTACCTAAGCGACGATGTACGGCGATTGTTTTGACTATACGAAATGGTCCGCCCTCGTAGCCTATGTTGCCACTTCGTCGCCTAAAAAGCACGCCTATTAAGCTGTGAATTTTTTCGAGTGTATAAAATTTTCCTCGGTACTATTCGTCTATGTATGTGAAGAGCTGAAGACTCGACTGCCGTATAAAAACAACGGTACGTTATCCTCTTTCGATGGTAATTATGTATCGTGGGAAAATTGTATAAAGTCAGGTTTTTTCTCAAGTGCTACGAAAGAGCACGCGACGGCGAAGCTCACTTTAGGAGCTCAGCGTAGGTATAATTTTGCCTCAAGATATCTACATGGTGTGGATCATGCATGAGGGCAGTTTTCCGCCGCGAACACTTATCTTATGGTCTCTTTTGTAATCTTTGGCAACGCGGTGTTATTAATTTTAAACTGCAAGAAACAGATGGTAATGCATACCATTGCCAGGTTCTGGTTTGAATCGTTGCCAAACAAATCTCGTAGTAGTTCTACTTTCAGCGTTTTTTTCCCTTACTCTCTGCACGACTGCCGGATTCTCTTTCATACGTATGTGGTTCGTATCGGACGAGATTTGTGTAATTACTCGAAAATCCTAGTTTTTAAAACGTATATTATATATATGTAGTCGACGAGCAGCTTAGGTGAATATCTTATGGTCTGTTGGTACTCCAAGTCGTCGACAATTTTTGACGTAAAATGAGAAAAATGACGACGAAAGTCGAAAGGTGGGTTAGGATTTGGAGAACGTGTGCATGGCGATTCTTAAAGCACGATACAGTCTCTTGAACGTTGAAACCACACGAGTATGTTTGTTTTGTATGATTTGAGAAAAATATCGTTGGTGTTTGTGGTCGGCGAAGAAAAAAAAATAGAAAACAATTGTCTTATGTCTTCCACACGTGCTCGAAATGAGCCGAATATGTGTCGAGGTTTTTTCAAATGGTTCAGAAGGGGGTCAACGCTTGAAATAGTTATTTTGACATTTGAGATGTTTTCCTTCAGCCTAATCCCTTTGATAATATTTCAAGGAAAATATGCATTTTTTTCAGAAACAGAAGAAGGAGTTTGATGGGGGCATCAGGGGATCAATTTTTGAAATTGGAAAATTGATCAAAAAAATAATTTTATAGAAATTGAAGAGTTGCAGTTGATTGAAAAATCGACCGATTCTTCGAAGCCAAAAAGTTCATTGAATCAGAAAAATAATGCAATTTAAAAAAAAAAATCGATTTATAAAAATTGAAAAACAAGTCGAATTCTCAAAATTTGAAAAATTAATTGGATCCCGAGCAGCACACTCGACAAATTATCGAAATACAAAATCGACAGAATATCGAATTCGATAAAGTGTCGCGTTAGTTCCGCCTAAATCGTGAAATTATCTTTCGATATATAGATAGATTATCGACGAATTATAGTTAGCAAATATTTCGAGATTATAGTAAGATATTTTATCGATAATATATCTATAATATCGAAAGATAATTTCACGATTTAGGCGGAACTTTATCGAATTCGATATTCTGTCGATTTTTTATCGATTTTTTATTCCGATTTTTCGTCTTTTACTAGCTTTTTTCTATAATTAAAACTCATTAATTAGCATAATTAATACATTAAACTATGCCTAAACACATTATTCATGTTACGGTAAGAGGATCATTTCAGAAAAAGTCAAAAAAAATTATAAAAAATCTGCCACCCGTGGGGCTTGAACCTTCTACCTCCTGCATGGTAATCCTCTTCCTTAACCACTATGCCATACCTTATCGTTGAGGAATTAACAATAAAACGCTTATAATAGGCAGTTTAGTACTTCCAGACGTATTGGACTTAGAAAAATTTTCACCAATTTGGAAATAATTTCAAATATCGTCACCAAATCGTTGAAAAATCGAATTCGAGAAATTTCAGATTATTTGTCGATAATATAGTTTCAAATATCGTCACAAAATCGTTAACAAATCGAATTCGAGAAATTTCAGATTATTTGTCGATAATATAGTTGTAAATATCTTCACAAAATCGTTAAAAAATCGAATTCGAGAAATTTCAGATTATTTGTCGATAATATAGTTGTAAATATCGTCACAAAATCGTTGAAAAATCGAATTCGAGAAATTTCAGATTACGTGTCGATAATATAGTTTCAAATATCTTCACAAAATCGTTAAAAAATCGAATTCGAGAAATTTCAGATTATTTGTCGATAATATAGTTCTAAATATCGTCACAAAATCGTTGAAAAATCGAATTCGAGAAATTTCAGATTACGTGTCGATAATATAGTTTCAAATGTCTGCACAAAATCGTTGAAAAATCGAATTCGAGAAATTTCAGATTACGTGTCGATAATATAGTTTCAAATATCTTCACAAAATCGTTAAAAAATCGAATTCGAGAAATTTCAGATTATTTGTCGATAATATAGTTTCAAATATCTGCACAAAATCGGTGGAAAATCGGATTCGATAAATTTAATATTCTTTGTCGATAGTATCGTTGACGAATATCGTCCTAAAATCGTAATACTATCGAATTCGATAGTTTTTAGATTTTTTGCCTATAAAATCGTACAGCTAAATCTGTATCATATCGTGAGAACATCTTTAGATTTTTAAACGATTTTTTATCGATACGTTTCAACTTTCGATATTATCGATCGAGTGTGCTGCTCGGGATTGTCGAAAAAGAAAAATTTATTGCTACTTACAAATTACAAATCTGAAAATTGCTCAGAAAATTAACTGATCGTAAATCGTAATATCAAAAATTAAAAATTTCTTGAAATGATCAAAACTTGAAAGTTTATTTAATTAGAAAAATCAGAAAAATAATGGTTTTAAAAGTTGATCAATTTTGATTTGGCGGGAAAAAAAGATCGAATCGAAGTATTGGAATTGAAAAATTGACTGAACTATTAAAATCAAAAAATTCATTGATTCAAATAATCGCTAAGGGAGAGAAGACTTCATCGAATCAAAAAAATTATAAATTTTTTTGGAAAATCATTCGATTCATCGAAATTGAGAAATTGATCATATTTGAAAAATTAATTGAATAATCAGAAAAATTGTGGGATTGGTTTGAACGATCGATTTATCAAAATCGAAAAAAATTTTGTATTAGGTATCAAAATTGAAAAATTGATAAAAAAATTATTAAATGAGAAAAAATTGTAAAATGGGCTTAAATATCAAACGATTCATCAAAATCGAAAAATAGTGGAACTATTAAAATTTGAAAAATTCGTCGAAGTGTTCAAAATCAAAAAAAATATTTTATCAGAAAAATCGAAAAATGGATTTAAAAATTCATCAGTTCATCGAAGTGATTGCGAAGTATGAAAATCGAAAAATCAATGGATTCGCCAAAATTGGATTATTCGTTGAATTTGAAAAATCAAAAAAAAAATGATCAAGGAAATTGGACGATTTTTCAAAATGGAAAAATGATTGAACCAAGTATCAAAATCAAAAATTATATTAAATCGGAAAAATCAGAATACCATTTGAAAAATTAACCGATTTATGGAAATCGGAAAACTGACGAGAATTTAAAATTTCATTCATCGTAAAATTATTTGAAAATAGATCAATTGATCGAAGTATAAAACTATTCGTATCCAATGAAAAATTCATTGATTTGGTAAATCAGAAAATTATTTGAAAAATTATTCGACTGTTCAATATTGAAAAACTAATCTAACATTTAAAGATGGAAAATTTAATGAAATTATCAAAATCAAAAATTGATTGATTTATTAAAATTGAACAATTGAGTGATAGATATTTTTGAATTATTCGATTTATCTAAATCGAAAGGTGAACGAATTATCAAAATTCAAAAATTGATTGAGACATCAAAATTAAAAAATTGTAAATTTGTTTGAACATCGATTGATTCATTAAAATCGAGAAATTGATCGAAATTGAAAAATTGATTGAATTATAAAAAACCAAGAATTCATTAGCTTTGTTCGAGCGTTTTGCAGAAAGCACAGAATCTGCATAAGGGCCAGAACAAAAATGCAAAAAGCTGATTTTTTCATTTCAAACAGTTGGGTAACCATTAATTTTTTAATAAATGAACGGGCCCTAAATGCAGATTCTGTGCTTTCTGCAAAACGCTCGAACAAAGCTATTGATTCAGAAAATTAGAAAATATTTAATGATGTGAGCTTAAGGGCCGATTCCGTTTACTTTATTGCCTATCCTGCCCCGTCTTAACTTCCATAAGAGCAATGTTAATTTTAAATCGTTCAGATCTAGAGATCTACCGAACGAAAATTCATGAAATTTGAAATGTAGATACTAGAAACTATTTAGAAAAAAATGTCGGACCCAAGCAGCACACTCGACAAATTATCGAAATAAAAAATCGACAGAATATCGAATTCGATAAAGTGTCGCGTTAGTTCCGCATAAATCGTGAAATTATCTTTCGATATATCGACAGATTATCGATGAATTATAGTTGGCAAAATCCATCAACAGATAAACTTTCGATAAAATCGAACGATTTTTCTTTTAAAAATCTCAAGATTATAGTTAGATACTTCATCGATAACCTATCTATAAATCGAAAGATAATTACACGATTTATGCGGAACTAACGCGACACTTTATCGAATTCGATATTCTGTCGATTTTTTATTTCGATTTAGTTTCGATATTCTATCGATTTTTTATTTCGATTTAATTTCGATATTCTATCGATTTTGTATTACGATTTTTTGTAGATTATCTAGTTTCGATATTCTATCGATTTTTTGTAGATAATTTAGCATATATGGGTATATGCGCGCGCACATTTTCAAGACCGGCTGGCGAGTTTGAAGTCGTAGTTACGCTTAAGGCTGGCGAATTTCGTTCCAAATACAGCAGTTTCTACCAAAACAAGCGTCTGTTGCGAACATCGGAGTTCGTTCGCATAATACGAATTGGATTATAATATTCAAACATCTTATGCAGAATTGGAGAAGAGGGAGGGGTCCAATTGAAATTTTTATAATAACTAAAATTATTTCTAGGACCTTAATTTACAACTTTTGTTTGAAAATTTTTTCAAATTGGTCCCTTTTTCCTCCGCTCCTCCAATTTTGAATAAGTATCAACGGAGTATTATGCAAAATTGGAGGAGAAGGAGAGGTCCAATTGAAAAAATTTTCAAACAAAAGTTGTAGCTTAAAGTTCTAAGAATAATTTTGGTCATTACAAAATTTTCGATTGGGCGCCTCCCTCCCGTTCAATTTTAAATACTAAGTATTCACATAGTAATCGTAGTATTGAACTTGGTAAAATTTTATTTAAGAACAACGATCTGGTTTCAAGTAAAATACCTAGTAAACCAAAAAAACTAGATAACTTGTTTGAAAATTTTTTCAATTTTGATTTCGCATATTACTGTTACACGTAAGTAGGTAAATGCAAAATAATAGAGGCTAGAGATGAGGTCCAATTGAAAAAACATTTCAAACAAAAGTTGTAGAATAATATTCTGGATTTAATTTTGGTTATTATAAAAATTTCGATTTGGCCCTTTCTTCCCATCCAATTTTGAATATAAAGTAGGTATTTTTTGACTAGAAAAAAATCAATATAGTTTCAACAACTATCGTTACAAAATCGTTGAAATATCGAAGTCGATAAATTTCATATAATGTGTCGATAATATAGTTTTAAATATCGTCACAAAATCGTTGAAAAATCGAATTCGAGAAATTTCATATTCTTTTTCGATAGTATAGTTTCAAATATCTTCACAAAATCGTTAACAAATCGAATTCGAGAAATTTCAGATTATTTGTCGATAATATAGTTGTAAATATCTGCACAAAATCGGTGGAAAATCGGATTCGAGAAATTTCAGATTATTTGTCGATAATATAGTTGTAAATATCTTTACAAAATCGTTAAAAAATCGAATTCGAGAAATTTCAGATTATTTGTCGATAATATAGTTGTAAATATCGTCACAAAATCGTTGAAAAATCGAATTCGAGAAATTTCAGATTACGTGTCGATAATATAGTTTCAAATATCTTCACAAAATCGTTAAAAAATCGAATTCGAGAAATTTCAGATTATTTGTCGATAATATAGTTCTAAATATCGTCACAAAATCGTTGAAAAATCGAATTCGAGAAATTTCAGATTACGTGTCGATAATATAGTTTCAAATATCTGCACAAAATCGTTGAAAAATCGAATTCGAGAAATTTCAGATTACGTGTCGATAATATAGTTTCAAATATCTTCACAAAATCGTTAAAAAATCGAATTCGAGAAATTTCAGATTATTTGTCGATAATATAGTTTCAAATATTTGCACAAAATCGGTGGAAAATCGGATTCGATAAATTTAATATTCTTTGTCGATAGTATCGTTGACGAATATCGTCCTAAAATCGTAATACTATCGAATTCGATCGTTTTTAGATTTTTTGCCTATAAAATCGTACAGCTAAATCTGTATCATATCGTGAGAACATCTTTAGATTTTTAAACGATTTTTTATCGATACGTTTCAACTTTCGATATTATCGATCGAGTGTGCTGCTCGGGGATGGGATTTTCAATTAGTTGAATAGTTTTGGAAAAAATGAGAATTGAAAAATCGTCCAAATTTCAACATTTTTCAACTTCAATTTATTCGAAAACTATTGCATTAATCAAAAATCCGATCCGACATTTTTTTATAAATGCTTCATAGAATCTACATTCAAAATTTCATGAATTTTCGTTCGGTAGAACTCTAGATCTGAACGATTTAAGATTAACATTGGTCTTATGGAAGTTAAGACGGTGCAGGATAGGCAAACGTGTAAACGGAATCGGCCCTTAATTCGATTTTTCGATACCAAAAACTAATTGAACTATCGAAATTGAAAAATTGATTGAATTAGAAAAATCTTAAAATAGTTTTGAAAGTTGATCAATTTTTCGATTTAAAAAAAAATTGAAAATTTAACTGAATTATTAAAATTGAAAAATTCATTGATTCACACAATCTGAAATGGTTCTTAAAATCAGAGAATAGTTTAAAATGAAAATTAATCGATGTTTCGAAATGGAAAATTGATTGAATTTAATGACGAAAATCGTAAACTTTTCCATTCAGGGAATCAGAATTTTAAAAAAAATTAATCGATTCCTTCAAGTAAAAATTCAAGAACTAGATTGAAATGTAAAAGTTTTAGAAATTGATCAATCTTCATTTTTTCATTTTTTTCTGGTAGTGGTAGTTTGCTGAAAACCTATAAAATTCTCGAAAATAGTGCCTCATGCTGCTCTGATTAAATTGCAAAAAAATCATTCAGAGGGCAAACACATTTGCGCCAAAAGTACTCTGCTCTCAAGCCCTCCTCCCCCTCCAACAGCTAACAAAGCTGCCATAAGTGGCCAGAGAAAAATTATAAGTCAATTTGTGAAAAGAACGTATCTACTACGAAATTTTCTCATTGAGATGTCAAATGTTCTGTCCCCTCTTCCCCTCTCCTAGTCGAGTAGACTCCTTTCGAAAAAAACGTCCATCACAACTGCAAACATACGCGATCCTCTTCAAGTGATTGCGATCATTTGGAATAATATTTCCAAGCTGGACATCTTATTATTGGTTGCAACAAAACAACCAATTCACGCAATCCATTCATCACTCGAGGGATTTTCTTCCTCAGCACCACCATACCACCATTCACAACCCACGTTTACATATATTCTCGTTCGATCGACAATTCATCATACCACCTCGTGTAGCTCCTGAGTTCGTCAAACTCGTCGCGTAAAATTTATCATCTACTTGATAAACAACATCCATTTCATATCCATGGGTACAGAACTATTCGATTTCGGATTGGGTACCAGTTCGTAGAGAGTATGGGCGTTGAAAAATTTCAATACGAATTTTTCATTTTTATCTAGTTTTACTGGTCGATGTAGGTGGACTAAGGTGTGTTTACACTTGCCAACTTCATCAATTTAATAATTATATCGTTGGCGTTCGCTTCAAGGTTGAAAAGGAGTAACATCAAAGAGATTTATTCAGACGATTAGTAATGGATCACAGACGTGTATCAAAATGACAAAGACCAACAAGCCGAATAGAACGCGAAACGCCCGACGCCACACTTATATGTATACTCGATTCGATTCGACGTAGAAGCAGAATACGCTGCGGGCAACGTATTTGGCGGATACTCCATTTAAGGGTTGGCCTCACCGGGCAAAATTTTATTGAACGTATGCCTCGATTAAAATATCAACGTAGGCATACGCCGGTTGTTCCACAGGGTGCATATGATTAATACACAGATGATAATTGTAGATTGTTGTAGATTAGTACAGGGCCCGCATATTTTAATCAATGTACCGCATGCGTTAGATGGTTGGAGTACCTTTTACCCATATTCTCGTTAATTAAAACGAATTAACCAATTGATGGTGTTTTTTTGGAACTGAGACGATTCTTGTAAAGAGACAAATTTTCGCGAAAATCGAATCGTTTGAATGCGAGTGGATCACCACAGTACTGTTCTTTTGGAATCATCGTAAAATTGACCAAGTTCAATACTACTGTAGATTCTTGATTTATTCAAAATTGGAGGAGAAGGAGGGGTCCAATCGAAATTTTTGTCATAACCAAAATTATTTCCAATACTTCGAGCTACAAGTTTTTTCTGAAAATTTTTTCAATTGGACCCCTACTTCATCAGTTCTTAGTAATTCAAGTATCTAAGTCATATTATGCAAAGTTGGAGGGGAGAGAATAGTCTAATCGAAAATTTTATAATAATAAAAATTATTTCTAGGACCTCAATCTACAACTTTTGTTTGAAAATTTTTTCAGTTGCACCCCTTCCCAATTTTGAAAAAGTAAATACCTGATGTTATGTGAAAATGAAGGGGAGGGAGGGATAAATCGAAATTTTTATAATAACCAAATTAACCAAAATAACCAAAATAATTTTTAAGATCATAATTTACATTTTTTTGAAAAACATTTCCAATTGGCCCCTCTATTTTAAACGAAAAAAATTGAGGAATTCTTTTAACAAAAAAAAAATTTAAAAAAATAAAATAGGACTAGGTATTTTAAACAAAAAATTAGGTAATTAAAAAAAACAGGTAGGTAGAGTATTTTTTAAGGAAAAAAATTAAAGAATTTTTTAAGGGAAAAAATAGAGGAATTTTCTTTTAAAAAAATGGGTATTTTTTAAGGAAAAAAAATGGTAGTATTTTTCAAGGAAAAACAATTGAGGGATTTTTTAATAGAAAAAATTGAGGAATTTTTTTAAGGAACACAAATTTAAAGGAAAAAAGTAGGGAATTTTCATCAAAAAAAAAAAAAAAAAAAAAAAAAATCGAGAAATTTTTCATTAGTGAATTTCTTGAGGAAAAAATTAAGGATTTTTTTCAGAGAAAAAATTGAGGAATTTTCTTTTAAAAAATTAGGTATTTTTTAAAGAAAAAAAATGATGATATTTTTCAAGGAAAAAAATTATGGAATTTTCAAGGAAAAAAATTGGGACATTTCAAGAAAAAAGTACGTACCTAGGGAATTTTTATAAAAAAAAATTGGTGAATTTTTCAAGGAAAATATTGTGAAATTTTTCAAGAAAAAAAATGGGGAATTTTTCAAGGGGGAAATGGGGGAATTTTTCAAGAGAAAAAATTGGCGATCTTTCAATTTTTATGAAAAAATAAGAAATATTTTAAGGAAAAAAAATTGTGGAATTTTTCAAGAAAACAAAGTAGAGGTTTTTACCTCCAAAAATCTTTGGAGTGTTATGCGAAACAGTTGGCGAGGGAGTGATCCAACTGAAAAAATTTTCATACAAAAGTTGTAGCTTGAAGTCCTAGGAATAATTTTCGTTATTGCAAGAATTTCGATTGGACCCCTCCCTCCCCTCCAATTTTGAATATCAAGTATCTATGTATAGTATTGGACTTTGTAAATTTTTGACGGTGCCAAAAAAACAGTACTCCGAAGATCCACTCTTCTCTGAATCGCGAGCAAGATTTCGTAGAATGCCTCATCGACAACATTGCACCCCGAACCAGAGGAGCTGAGGAAGTATCTAGTTACACGTTCGATTGAATTTATCCATTCTTTAAACCATGCTATCGGCGGTTTTTCCGGTACGATGACTGTGTGCCATCGAGCTCGAGCCAACAGCGTCTTTATCGCGGTGTACGAGCTACAAACTGTGGCAATATAGCACGCGTTTCTTCAATATTCAACCGTTTCCTGCCACTTTGCCCTTTTCACCGAGTCTGCACAGATTAGAGACATCGTGTCGTATCGTACTTTACCGCAGAAAGTTATAAAAACCTTTTTAGCGCTCATGTCTCATCAGCATCGCGCACCTATACGTACTCGTACATTAATGCGAAATTAATTACAGCCGGATATTCGTTACCTATACGATACCTACGTATTACGTTCGTATGGTGCGATGAGTATTTAAAACCTCATCACGGATCTTTAGTTAGCGACATGATACGTATGGTCTACTTGTGCTATGGCGAAACATGCGATTCGATTTGACGTAAGGCGAAAAAGAATTTCAGTTGGTGTGGTTAAACCTGTCCCTGCCCCTGCCCCGGACCCGTTGCTTGGATTTAGAATGTAAATAAGGCGTCTTTTTTGTGGTCAAAATTACTTAGGTATACCTGTGTCCTACTTAAGGTCGACTGAAAATATTCAAAATAAGCAGGAGGGTTGCGGTGAGTGGAGAATTTTGTATTTTAAAATCTTTTCATTTACGCCCCCTCCCCCCCCAAAAAAAAAACATTCGATGTTGAAAAAACAAAAATTTGTTCATTTTGGGAAATTCCGAAAATTTAAAAAAATTTATTATTATTTTTTATCTGAATCTGTTTTTAAAAAAATCAAAAAAATATTTTTTTTTTGGGGAAAACTTTTTTTTTTATATGCAGAAAGAAAGCTCTCATTTTTCAAGAATGAAAGTTTAATTATTCGCAAATATTTTGAATAAGAAAAAAATCTTGAAAAATACCATTTTCTGGAGAAGAAAATTTCTCAGTTTTCCTGAAATAATAATATTTCTCAAATTTTGGGATAGAAAATCGTCCAATTTTTTGGAGAAAAAAATAGTTAATAAAGAAAAAAAAATCCCCTTTTTTGAAAAAAAACTTACATTTTTTTAGAGGAAAACATCTCTAATTTTTTGTAACAAAAATCTGAGATCCATTTTATCATGTTAAACTGGCATGAGAGATAGTAGTACTAATTTTTTAAAGAAGAGGGGGGCTTTCAATTTTTTGATCATTTTCGTGGGGGAACTTTTCTGAAAATTTTGTAGAAAAAAATATCGAAGTAGTTGAAACAATTGGAAAATATATTTTGTTAAAAAAAAAGGCTGAATAAAAATGATGAATAAGTATTTTTTGAAAAAGTGTAAAAAATCTCTAAATTTATGGGTCAAAAACAGAAGTTGTTGAAAAAAAATTACAAAATTTTCTATTTATTAAAATGAATCAAAAAATTGGTTTGCTGAAAAAAAAAATTGAAAAACGGGCCTTTTTTAAAATAAAGAAATGAAAAAAAAATTAAAATGTTTTAAAATAATACCTATACCTAGTTTCAATACCATTGGTTTTAAAAAAATATATTTTTGGTATCACTTGAAAAAAAAAGTACCTAAAGATCAATATTATTCTTCGAACAGCTTTTATAATGTTTACTTATTTATAAGAAGTTAGAAAGTCTTTTTAAAAAAATTGATAATTATATTTTTGTTGAAAAAAAAAAATTAAAATACCTAGGTTTAAAGTATTTTTGAGAAAAATGATTCGTTGAAATTTTTTGAATAGGTACATTATGACTATTTTTTTAAAATTTATGGGTTTGTAAAAAAAATACCACGGTAATCGTTACTGATATTAAAAAAAAAAAATTATATATTTTTTTTCCTAAAAAGTTGAATTAGTTTACTAAAAAACAGTTCAATGTTTTTTAATCTCACGATAATTTCATCGTAAAAATTGAAATCTTTTTAAATTTCTATCTCGAAAAATACAGTCAAATTAGGCGGAAAAGAAGCCTTTGCCCAAACAAATTGAAGGAAGAAATTTAAAAAAAAAATGGAAAATTGTTTTTAAATTTTTGTTTTGATACTTTTACTAACCTTGGTGTACTTATTGGTTTGGAAAAATTGGCTTAAAACTGTTTGCTCTGAAGACTTTCGACTAAAAAAATTTTAAAGACCTTGGTTTGAAAAATTTTACATTTTTAAAAATATTTCTGTTAATGATCAATTTAAAAAAGTTATGTGTTGAAAATTTTTTTTTAATTTCACCTTGGAAAATTTTACTGATCTTGGATTGGAAAAATTGGCTAAAGAATAATTTGGTACCTATTTGTCGACAAAGCGTTTAAAAATTCTGCTTTGAAAAGTTTTAATGAAAAACTGGCTTGTTGAGAAAAAAAATTCTCAGATGCCTACAGTTTTTTTTTAAATTTCCGTTTTATAAAATTAAAAAAATACCTGTTGTTCAAAAACAAAAATTTTTTTGAGATTTTTTTGAAATTTTATTAAACACCGTTTGGAAAAATTTGCTGAAAAGTTGCTTATTGGGAAAAATGTTTAAAATTCTAGAAAAATTTTGTAGGTAAGTATATAAACCAATTTTGAAAATTTTCTCTCAAAATTTATTTTGTAAGAAATAGATATACCCAGACCTACCAATCTGTTTATTTTCGCCTGTTTCAAAAATTCATCAAAAATCGAAAAATCAACTTCGGCAGCTCAAAATTTGATTCTGGGTTCTGGATGACATGCTCTTTCAGTGAGGCAAATTACAGTTCAATCGGAGTCGTCCATTTGACGAGGCTCCCTTCTGAGTGAAAAATTGCCCAAATTATGCACACAATTTAAAGCAATCGTCGAAATACTGGCATATGAAGTGAACCTGACTCGAAAATTCGAAATTATTATTCGCTTGTATTATAATTTTAATTTGTGGTCAAGTTTTGGTATGTTCGTATACGATATATTCATATGCATGAATACTAGATACATTCGTGTTTGCTCCTATACCCTACACGTATACTTGTTTATACAAATGTACACCTTTTTGAAACGTAAACTCGGCCCGTAATCCCGTATAAAGTTCACCTCGCATTTTATCACGCCTCTGATAATCGCGCAATACATATATATATATTTGTCGTCTAAAATTTCAAGCTCATTTCTGCGCTGTTCAGATTTGAAATGTTGAACCTGACCGGTATCGCTTTACATTATACAAGTAGATATATACATGAGTAGAATTCCTTTTTTTTTCCTCGCTCTGCTCGAGATGAAATAATTAATACCAATTATACGGTTTATCGCGATGCTAAACGTCCAGGCTGCTCCGGTGTTTTCCCATCTCGCCTATCAGTGCGTGTAGTAGCTCGAATAAGACGCAGGCAGAGTGGAAGGCTCGATTATGTCAGATATGTATGGAACTAAACTAGTGTAGATGTTGTCTCTGCTGCTCGTTTGTAAGTGTCGTATTTATACTTATATTGAGAAGAAAAAAAATAACCATCAAATGCCACCATCTGGTGTACGCGACAAGTTGCATTCGCGCATGGAGCGAGGGGGAGGGGGCAGGAGGGAGGCGAGATGCCAAATTAATTATATTCGCGAACCAGATTGCGTAAGAATGATGATTAAAGAAGAAAAATACCTGCGTATGAGAGTAAAAATATGTAAGAAAAGAGAGAGAAAAAAAAAATTACGATATGTTTGCTCAGCAATGGTTCTGCTTCAGGAGGGGCAGGTACGATGCCAGGGAGGTACATACGTTGATCATCGTCTTCGACTTGGTTGTCGTCTCTGAATCTGGGCTGTACACGGAGAGACATCTGCGACCTTGCCTGGTATACCTTATTTAGACTCGCCTCCGGTACCAATAATGGCAATATAGGAGAGAAATCATTTAGTTACGGTTGTTGCGCGACGCAGACGCAGTCGCAGTCGCGACGACGTTGTTGAGTCGACGTTTGAGCGAAAGAGCGAGCGAGAAGGACGATGTGGCGAATCGAAGACAGGTTCCTTTATAAGGCCCTAGTCCCGGTGAAAATTTCGCAACTTTAGCGTTCTCGTTTCACATACGTGTGTTTTTTTCTCCTCCACCTATTTTTCTGTTGTTTTTTCTAAAAATCGTGCTCAACTTATGACGACTTCGCTGGTGACCAAATTTCGCCTAGACCGAAAATGGTAGCGCAGTTTTCAATTTCGTGCCACGATATGAGCAATCGTCCCGCAGATAAGGGTTTCCATCGGCCAGAGCTCACGAATGCGATCGCGATAAGAACCACGATCGGGAGACGTTCGATGGTTGCAAATCGACCGAGAGTATTGTTTCGTACTCGCATATGTCGGTCTTGCCTTGCTGCAATCGCGTATTCGCACAGGCCTGCAGAAGACGCAGACGTGCTCGTACGTATCATTCCGGCAGCGTTGATTATTAATTAACACTCGTCGAGCTACCGAAGCTGAGGCGAAGTCGCGAAGGCGTTGTTCGTGCTAATGCCTATGTTAGCTGCTTCTCTGCCGAATGTCAAGTGCCCAAAAAACCAGTATACTTCGTCATTATGATTGATGCGTCAAAGACGTGTATATGTACATCGTGTCGATATGACCGATTTATCAAAGAAGTATTATGGCGTAGATTACCTCCCCCTCTTCCTCCCACCACCTGTTTCTAGACAACGCAGCCACTGACTCGAAATATTGAGGAAATTCGCCCAGAGCCTCGAAATGTACTCGAGTATATTTATTAGAGACTCTACGTACAAAATGTAAAGCAGAGGTTACGACAGACAGAGCTCGAGGGCTGCGATATTTTGTCTTCATTTACTCGACCATTGTCACATATTGATTACTAACGTTTTCCTTTTGTTTTATTTCAGTTTAATTTCGTCGGAAGAATACTTGGACCTCGAGGAATGACTGCTAAACAGTTGGAATTAGAAACCGGTTGCAAAATAATGGTTAGAGGAAAAGGCTCAATGAGAGATAAAAAGAAAGTAAGTGGTAGTCGTTGTTGATGGTTTTTTCTACGTGTATTTTTTTTTATTTTCGCTTCTGTACTATGTACAAGTCATTGAGCTTATGTGACGGAATCTATGAACCGAACAGATGTGTTAATGACGTGAAATAGAGTATTCGATACGTTTATTCGTCTATATACCTAGACCTGCCTACGATCCTAGCACCTGATGGAGAAAAATTGAACTAATTTTACGTATTTATTGTGAGAATGGTATAAGGTACCGAAAGAAAGAAAATTCGTCGGCCATAATTAAAAAAAAAAAATCGTTGCATATTTCAAAATTTTGAAGAGTAAATAATTTTTTAAAATACAGAAACATGAAACAAGCTGGAAAAGTTGTAATAAAAAAAAATTCTGCATAAAAAATTTAAAAACAATACTTATTGAAGTAGAAAAAAATTGTAACGTAGAAAAAAAAATTGAGAGAAACAATATGTGAGTGTGGATGGGAAAGGGGACCTAAGCAGGAAATAAAAATGTAAAAAAATTTTAAAAAACCACGCTTTTATTTAAAGTTGGTCACTTTGTAAAATGTTATTCATAGGGAAAGAGTAATGCCTTAAAAAAAAAAAAAAAAAATTTACTTGAATACAAAAATGTGTCATGAAATTTTTTTTTTCAAAAATTTTAATGATGAAAATCGTGGTGGGGCGTTAATCGAAAATTTTCATGACACATTTTTGTATTCAAGTAAATTTTATTTTTTGTTTTTTAAGGCATTACTCTTTCCCTATGAATAACATTTTACAAAGTGACCAACTTTAAATAAAAGCGTGGTTTTTTAAAATTTTTTTACATTTTTATTTAACTCTTTTTGTCGTTGAAAATATTTTATTTGAAAATTTTCAAAATTGAACCCCCTCATAGGGGCTCAATTTGGGGTCAGGGGTAAATTTGAGTTCGAAAATCGAATTCAGCTACCTCGAAAACCAACATTTTGATATCAATGTTGTGAAGTTTGAAATTTTCAAAATGGAACCCCCTCATAGGGGTCCAATTTGGGGTCAAGGGTAAATTTAAGTCCGAAAATCGAATTCAGCGGCCTCGAAAACCTACATTTCGATACCAATGTTGTGATTTTCTGAAATTTTCAAAATGGAACCCCCTCATAGGGGCTCAATTTGGGGTCGGGGATAAATTTGAGTTCGAAAATCGAATTCAGCGACCTCGAAAACCTACATTTCGATACCAATGTTGTGATTTTCTGAAATTTTCAAAATTGAACCCCCTCATAGGGGCTCAATTTGGGGTCGGGGGTAAATTTTAGTTCGAAAATCGAATTCAGCGACCTCGAAAACCTACATTTCGATACCAATGTTGTGATTTTCTGAAATTTTCAAAATTGAACCCCCTCATAGGGGCTCAATTTGGGGTCGGGGGTAAATTTGAGTTCGAAAATCGAATTCAGCGACCTCGAAAACCCCTAATGTGAGCACTATGTTCTTTCAATTCCAGTAAAATATTAAATGAGAGAGGATTGGTTGAAAACATACTCTTGGTTCCATGAGACATACATAGACATACATACATACATACATACCAAGTATATAAAAGCGTGGTAAAAATAGATTTTGGTGTTTTGACTGTTTTTGGTCACTTTCGACCTGTACTTTCATTTAAAAATTGTTTCATAGACCTAGGAACAATATTCAGCCTCCCAGGGGGCAAGGTTTACCCAAAATCAATAAAAATAATTTTTTCCATCATTTTTTGTTAACAAGTATATAAAAGCGTGGTAATAAAAATGGTTGAGATTGTCATGAAACACAATAAAAAAAGTTGTCAATGAGTATGATATTCGTAATCAGCATGGTTGAAAATATTTTTTGGATTTTTTTTTTTTTTTTTTTTAGTTTCGGTAACCCTGATTTTGCTCAAAATCGCCCCCTTTTGTGAAAAAGGCCATAAACAGGAGGGATCAAAATTATGAGGGAATTAATATTCCATTAGGACTCTCAATGATTGTGCAAAGTTTCAAAGTTATCAGTCATTGCATTACGGAGATACAGACTTGCAAAGTTTAAAACATTCATTACCAAAAAAACGTTTTTCCTGCTTAGGTCCCTTTTCCCATCCACACTCACATATTCTTAAAAAATAAAAAGTAAATATTAATTTTTTTTTAAATATGAAAAATCATTAATTCCTACAGTGAATTTGAAAAACTGCAAAAATTAATACCAAGGCATGTTTAAAAAATTGTGAAAAAATTATTAAAGTAACTCACGTGTAATAAAATGGAATAAGCAAGAAAATTGCTCGTTTTTTGAAATAGGCAGAATTTCCCTGTTTGTTGCTTATTTTACGAAGTAGGCAGAAAAACTACTTATAAGGATAAAGTAGCCTATTTCATGAATTAGGAAAGAAATTAATTTGCCTTTTTTTGACGGTTTAGGCAAGTGTGATATTCAACTTTAAATACATATCTCAATTTTTTGTCTCAATTCAAAAAAAAAAAAAAAAAAAAAAAAAATACCTAGGTAATAATTTTTTGGTGAATAAAAATTTTTTCCAAACTCTCTGAGGTGAAATTTTTTTCATTTTTTGGAGAAAAAGTCCCTTTTTTCGTTCTCAATTTTTTAGAAAAAAAAAAGAATCTTTTGGTTTTACTGAAAAAAAAATCAGCTAAAAACCTCGTAATTTCATTGCATAAAAAACTTGGTTTTTTGGTCTCGATATCTTGAGAATGAAAATTGATTTTTTTTTCTAGTAGTAGAAAACGATTTCTTTCTCAAAAAACGACAACAACAACTACAACAAGAATTAATTTTCCATAAAAATTGAGAGACATTTATCTTAGAAAAATCTTTAAGAAATATACCTAGTCAAAAAATTGAGTTTTGAAAGATTTAATTTTTTTTAAAAAAAGAGAAAAAAATAAAAAGAATAAATAAAACAATAGAAATGGAGTTCTTTTTTCTCCAAAAACAAATGTTTTTTTACCTTAAAAATCTGAAAATTTTTGTAACTTAAAAAAAATGAGAGATTTTTGCCGCCAAAAGAAATGGATTTTTTTCCTCCAAGAATTTAAGGAATATTTTTATTGCAACGCAACAGAGGAAAAAAATGAAGCTCAAGAAAATTGAAAGTTTTTTATTTTTTTATTTATTAATTTTTTAATGCGGGACAAAAAATTGAGATTTTTTTTAATAGTTTATTTTTTGTCGCATTTTCAGCTGAAGAGCTATTTAGTGACAGATTACAACGAATTTTAGATGAATCAAAATAAATTAGTAATTCGACATTTTTTTGAAAATCACACTTGTCTAAATCGTAAAAAAAGCGAAATTTCTTGCATTCATGAAATAGCCAATTTTTTCCTTTTTTCCAACTTCATGACGTAGAGAACAGACGGAGAATTGCTGCATGAAGTAGAAAAAAATGAAAATGTTGAAAAATTCAAAAATTCTTTCGATAGGTAAAACAATTTTTAAAAAAATTAATAGCTCAGTAAAATTAGACCCAAAAAAATGGACCAAATCCATTTTGAGGTACATTAAATTTTGTCGTGTATTTTTGTGCCACCTGTTCACTTAATGGAAAAAATAAATATAACCTCTTTTGTTGCAAATTTCATCTACTTTAATTTTAGTTCTTATCATTTTTCTGAATAAAAGCATATTTGACGAATTATAAGCGAAAAATAACGAGGGATCTCTTTGGGTCCATATTATGGTAATTCGCTGAGGAGTGGAGCTAGGAGACTTTTTGGTGGGTAAATTTAATCAGGAAACCGTAAGGAATAAAATTAAAAAATTTCATGTATATGTAGTTAACCTAAAATGAAATTTCATTTCCAATGGTAATTTTATCTTGAGTTTGGAACTCGAACTTCTGAATAACTACATAGACAATAAATATAATTTGAGTGAAAAGAAAGCATCGAAGAAAAGGCAACTTTAAATTTTCTTTCGGCGCATAAAATTGTATGATTTTTAGTTCAACTTATGTGACACTTAATTTGTTATCTCCCCATCTATACCAATTTCCTTCTCATCTGCAGGGCGACTCTGACTGGATATTTTATCTCGGTATAAATTATGTGGAAATTATGTCCAATCTGTTTCTACCATCATACTACCTAGTATCTCCATCCTGGGCTTCTTACAATTTGAAACACTTTTTCGACGTTTTGTTTCCGTCTCGAATAAATACAACTATCAAGTTTTTATATAGAGTCTGGATAATAACGAGTTATGGTATTTATTCAAATGATTTCTTGTATACGACGAGTACCTCTGTGTAGTCTCTATCCATGATATCTCATGCACCTCGATATGTTTCCTTATATCACGCACGTGTTTAATCCCAGAATGGTTTTCGGTATTTTTATTTGAGTTATTCGAAGTATTTATTCATATGGTAATGCGTAGGTGTCTGCTTCGGGGGGTCATGATGGTCGCAGTGGTCATTATCACGTGTTTTGTCGCGAGGTGTGACTTAAGAATGAATTTCCTTTATTCAATAGATAAAATACAAAATAGCATATTTGTACGTGTGACTGAGATAGTGGGATTTTTACTTAGATTTAGGCCTATATTTGTGAATATGATAATGAATTAATGATAATATGCAGTGGTGTCTTGTTCAGGGTAAGAATATTGTGATAATTCAAGGGATGGTCAGAGATACAAATAGGTATTTTAAAGATTAGGGCGTTTATAAGGTATTTAGGTATTATGATTGTGTATTCGTTTTCAAAGGGTTGAAATTTCAATAGCTCTAGAAAGGCATAAGTAGTGTTAATATGTACACGACTAATTTTCTTTAATATTTTGTTCAGAATTATTTCTCGTATCAGATTTATAAATTTTTGTTGAAAGCAATCTTTCTTCTGTTGAAAAATTTCAATGAAACAAGATTTTTTGAATTTTACGAATTAAATTGTGTCTAGAATAATTGGATTTGATGATATTTCAAGCAAACTTCTTCCAAATTAAAATTATACTTTCTTTTTAAATGAAATCTTCTAGCTTTTATCAGAATCCGATGAGAACAATTTTTTAGTCGTTTGTAGCTGTAATTAATATTTTTTAATTCTATTGGATTTTTCTAAAAATTGTGTATGTTTTCAAATTTTGTTCAAACATGAATTTTCTCACATTTTGCACAAAACTGATTTTTTTAAAAATTTTCCCCGAAATTTAATTTTTTTGATTTTGTCTCAAAATGAAATTTTTTATAGTTGGCTCAATATTGATTTATTTTTGAAATTTTGCACTGAAATGAATTTTTAAAAAATTTTCTCAAAATAGTTTCTTAAATTTTACGCAAAATTAAATTTTTGAAATTTTGCACAATAATAATAACTACATATTGAATTTGTTAAATTTTTGCTCAGAATTGAATTTTTGTCAATTTTACATAAAAATGTTTTTTTTTTTCAAGTTAGGCCAAAGTTTCATTTTTTTAAATGTTGCTCAAAAATAATTTTTTCAGAAATTTTCATTTTCTGTCTTCAATATTGTATTTCTTTTTTTTCTTCAAATTTCGTTCTAACCTTAATTCTCCCGCACTTTGCACAAACTTAATATTTATCCAGTTTTGCCTAAAAATGAATTTTTTCAATTTAGCACCGAAATTAATTTTTCGGATTGTGCTCAATACTAACTTTTTTCCCAAAATTGAATTTTTTAAAATTTTTCTTGAAATTAAATTTTATACAATTTTGCTCAAAAATGATTTTTTGAAATTTTTCAAAAAAAATTAGGCTTTCCAAATTTTTCTCAAAATTGAGTTTTTTCGAATTTTGCGCAAAATTTTTTTTTTCCAACCATGTCCAAAAATGATTTTTTTAAATTATGCTCAAAAATTATTTTTCAAGAATTTTCAATTTTTTTGCAAAATTGCGTTTTCAATGTTTTTTTTTTTTTTTTGTTTTTTTTTTTTTTCAAAACTGATTTTTTAAAGATTGTGTTTTTTCCAAATTTCCCGAGAATTAAATTTTCAAAGATTTTGTGTAAAATTGAATTTTTTCAGATTTTGTTCATTTTTTTTCTTCAAATTTTGCTCACAACTGAATTTCCAAATTTTTCATAAAATTGCATTCTTTAAAATAATTGTAATTTGGAATTTTTTAGAATTTTGCTCAAAATCGAGTTTTCAAAATTTTTCTTAGAATTAGATTTTTTGTATTTTTT
The DNA here is from genome assembly GCA_959613365.1 of Balanococcus diminutus. Classification (NCBI taxonomy): domain Eukaryota; kingdom Metazoa; phylum Arthropoda; class Insecta; order Hemiptera; family Pseudococcidae; genus Balanococcus; species Balanococcus diminutus. The sequence continues at coordinate 26,623,825 of OY390718.1, forward strand.
GTATTTTTTTTTTCTGAAAATTCATTTTTTTTAGCTTTTTTTTTCGAGTGATTTTTTTTATATTTTCGGATTCTGCATTTGATATGGGAAATTTCCTCTGGAAGAATAGGTATTTAAAAATTCAATTCTTTTTATTTTTTTTCCAAAATTTTTTTTTTTTCAAAATTTAATTCTTCTAATTTTTTTTGAAATTTAATTTTCATTTATTTCTGAATTTTTTTTGAATCAAGTACCTACCTATTTTTTCAAATTTTTTGAAAAATAAATTTTTTCACTTTCAAGATTTTTTTTTTTCAAAATCAAAAAATTCACCATTATGGATATAAATTTTAAAAATTAGTATGCTTTGATAATTTTGAAAAAAAAACTGTAAGTAGGTACGATCTCCCCTCTCTCTCCACCTAGAAAAATGTACGAATTAGTTCGTACGATGGAATCTACATATATTTCAAAATCACTTATTATTAAAAAAAGGGGGTAGGTATCAATCTTTTTTGTAATTTTTTTTTTGTAATTAAACATTTTCAAATAAAATAATGTTTGGATTTTTAGTATAGGCCATGTCTGTGCTGAATCATACCTTTCAAGTAATTTCCACCTGCCAACTAAAAATTAACCGGAAATCTTTAAAAATAGATAATTTCCATTAAACAAGCCGACAATTTGACTGGCTCTTCGACGCGAAAAACAATCTCGTTTATTTTCACAACGATAAAGACGAACCTTGGAAAAGAAATTAGTTTCGTTTCCTCTTCATCATCGCGTCCACATTCGATTTTAAATACACACAGATAGCCATACCTAGTGACACAACGAGCGACCATATGAATACTTAATACATATAGGAAATCCGTAACGTTACTGATCACTGATCAGTCGACCTTTTCATGAAAATACGCAATAGGAAATTAGTTAGGTATCGAAGAAGGAAAAAAAAGTGGCAACCAAACGTCAAAGTTAACTATTCGATATAATGCGTAGTTGTTGGTACACCTGCATTTTTATACTCGTTTTACTCAGCTTGTTACTCGCTTTTATGGAAAGAAAAAAATTATCATATTTTTGCATCGAATTGAATTTCTGCAAAAAAAAAAAAAAAATCGTTACGACGATCATGGTTTTGCAACGTAAAGAAAACTCATACACGTAGATGTCAATTAAGGCGTAAATTTTTATTAAATTTTATTATCGAGTATTACGCGTTAGCGTATTCATTACGTGATCAGGGATTCCCTCTCTCCTTTCCTTCTGTTTTCTTCCTTTGCCACTGTAAGTAGGTATATACATTTATATTGAAAAACAATTAGGCCTATCTAATTCATTTCGAATATAATTATTATCAATTAATCACGTTTATTGTTAATTTTACCGCTTCGTAATAAATGGATATGGACATGTGAGTATATTGAAACAAGTAAAAAAATTTTTAAAAAAAATCAGCGTAAAAATACGATATTTAATGAAAAACGTGAGCTAATTCTATTCTTTATTTTTTTGCAGGAAGAACAAAATCGAGGTAAACCAAACTGGGAGCATCTGAACGAAGAACTACACGTATTAATTTCGGTAGAAGATACCGAGAACAGAGCTAAAATAAAAATGCAACGTGCCATCGAAGAAGTGAAGAAGTTAATTATACCAGTAAGCAAAACGTTTTTAATGCGATTTGATGCATTTGTAGAAGAATCATCGTCTCGTACCTGAAATTGAATCCAGTGTTACGTTATTACGATGATACGGTACAAGAGTAATTGGTCGAGTTCGAGTTACCGAATAGATCGTGCTCAGGGGTAAAGAGAAGGTGCATGTTGACATTACGTCGTTAATTGTGTGTAAATTATATTTACCGACAAGATGACCACTCGTAAAGTCATCATAGCCTGCTCTGCAGCCAGCTCTTACGAAATATACGACACCGACACCACCGATTGCCTTAGTTCTTTGAGGTTATCCTATCTTTATCGTTTATCGCGAGATCATCAAATTGCTACCAATGCGATGGGCGTTTTGGTGCGATTTTCCGTTAGCTCGAGTATCGTTTAAATGGAAATTACTACCGGATTTCCCTTATTATACCTACTGGGATTTAGATGGATTTTTTTTTACAACATCGGGAACTGCCCCTGCTCGTGCTCGTTTTGTCTACCAGTACCATAGACCATCCATAAAGGTGGAAAATTGGTCTTATAAAAATATTATGATTGTCTTTTCATCCGCTTGCCCTCCCCGCACCGACCTCCCAAATTGGGTTCTTCTATAATCGGTCTATGGATATCTTTGTCTTTGACTTGAGCTAATCTCGACTTCAGAGTCGTGGCTATTACGTTGATTTTATTTATGCACGGTTGTTTGATCGCTTAAGAACCTGGAAAATGACACGTAGCGTTTGGTTTTTTTTTTTCGCCATTGCTGGTGCTGCTGTTGGTGCTGCTGTCGCTGGTTACGTAGTGTGGTTGATATGGTTATTTACATTCTTGGTCGATGAATTTTTTAGACGCGTGTTTGCGTTTAAAAGTAGCTTGTATCTACAGCTGCTCGAATTGTTTGCTGAAGTGTGGCGTTGGAAAGGGTTCGTATAGGTGTCACAAGGGGTTGATAACGATGGATCGATTTTATTAGCTGAATTCGATTAATCTGTAGGAAGTAGAAGAGGGTAAGATGAAAGTTCCAAAGATAGGGGCATTATATGTATATGGTGTCCGAAGAGCACCGTACAAAACTTCTGATTTGGATACAATCGGGTACAACTGAAAAAATTTTTTTTTCATTTTTTAAAATGACTAGTTTTTGGTTTTTAGATTTTAAAAGTCGCCAAAAATTAACAAATTCAACAATTTTATAAAAAATTGCACATTTCTGTTTCTTAAATTTTATTAAATCAATTCTTTTGGGTTTCTTCAAAAACATCAGTAACTTTTCATTTTTGTTATTTTTTAAAAAACTACAATTTTTTCTCGTTTGTAATTTCTTAAAAGTTACTTGTTTTTTTTTTAAAATGGATTTCTTTTGAAGTCCCGAGCAGCACACTCGACAAATTATCGAAATAAAAAATCGACAGAATATCGAATTCGATAAAGTGTCGCGTTAGTTCCGCATAAATCGTGAAATTATCTTTCGATATATAGATAGATTATCGACGAATTATAGTTAGCAAAAATTTCGAGATTATAGTAAGATATTTTATCGATAATATATCTATAATATCGAAAGATAATTTCACGATTTAGGCGGAACTTTCGCGACACTTTATAGAATTCGATATTCTGTCGATTTTTTATCGATTTTTTATTCCAATTTTTTGTCTTTTACTAGCTTCTTTCTATAATTAAAAATCATTAATTAGTATAATTAATACATTAAACTATGCCTAAACACATTATTCATGTTACGGTAAGAGGATCATTTCAGAAAAAGTCAAAAAAAATTATAAAAAATCTGCCACCTGTGGGGCTTGAACCTTCTACCTCCTGCATGGTAATCCTCTTCCTTAACCACTATGCCATACCTTATCGTTGAGGAATTAGCAATAAAACGCTTATAATAGGCAGTTTAGTACTTCCAGACGTGTTGGACTTAGAAAAATTTTCACCAATTTGGAAATAATTTCAAATATCGTCACCAAATCGTTGAAAAATCGTTCGACAAATTTCAGATTATTTGTCGATAATGTAGTTTCAAATATCGCCACAAAATCGTTGAAAAATCGAATTCGAGGAATTTCATATCACGTGTCGATAATATAGTTTCAAATATCGTCATAAAATCGTTGAAAAATCGAATTCGAGAAATTTCAGATTACGTGTCGATAATAAAGTTTTAAATATCTTCACAAAATCGTTAAAAAATCGAATTCGAGAAATTTCAGATTATTGGTCGATAATATAGTTTCAAATATCGTCACAAAATCGTTAAAAAATCGAAATCGAGAAATTGCATATTATGTGTCGATAATATAGTTTCAAATATCTTTACAAAATCGGTAAAAAATCGGATTCGATAAATTTAATATAATCTGTCGATAATATAGTTTCAAATGTCGTCAAAAAATCGGTAAAATATCGAAGTCGAGAAATTTCATATAATCTGTCGATAATATAGTTTTAAATATCTTTACAAAATCGTTAAAAAATCGAATTCGATAAATTTAATATTCTTTGTCGATAATGTAGTTTCAAATATCTGCACAAAATCGGTGGAAAATCGAATTCGATAAATTTAATATTCTTTGTCGATAGTATCGTTGACGAATATCGTCATAAAATCTTAATAATATCGAATTCGATAGTTTTTAGATTTTTTGCCTATGAAGTTGTACCGATAAATCTTTATAATATCGTGAGAACATCTATAGATTTTCAAACGATTTTTTATCGATACGTTACATCTTCCGATATTATCGATCGAGTGTGCCGCTCGGGTATGGAATATTAATTTTAAATTTTTTTGTCAAGTACAATATTTTCAATTTTTTTAATGACAGATTTTTTAGCTTTCAGATGTTTTGAAAATTAGGTAACATAACCGCAATTTTTTTATTTTTACAAAAATTGCAAATTTATCCTTTTTTAATGAATTACACATTTCTGTTTTTCGATTTTATCAAATTGAATTTTTTGATTTTTTAAAACTAGAAAATAGATAAATATTAATTTCCATTTTTTTAAATTAAACAGTTTTGTTTATTCAATTTTTTGATTTTTTCAGAAGTCGTCTAATTTTTTTTGAATTTTTAAAATTAATTTTCTTGATTTTTATAATTTTTTTCATAATTTCAAATTTTCCACTTTCTTCAGAAATTTGCATTTTTTTAAACATATTATAATTTCAACAATTAAATTTCATTTTCCAATATGTATGTACTTCGATGTTTGATTAGGTATAGTCACTAAATGATAATTTTCAATTTTCTCGTTTCAATTCTCAGTTTTATAAAATTTAGTTTTTAAAAAATTTGTTCAAAATTGTGATTTTCAGATTTTTTTAGCGTTTATTCTTTAAAATCTCAAGTTTTGAAGGTTCATTATAATGATTTAATTTTAGATTTTTTTTTTTTAGATCTTCAAATTCACATTTTGATTTTTAATTATTTATCTGCCAAGTATTTTACTCTAATTTTTTCAGTTTTCAACTTGTCTCGTTGTATTTCTCTCTCCTTTTTTTTTTCTTTTGAAGATTCATGCTTTAAAAAATTCCTTATTTCGGACGGTAATTTTCAAAATTTTGTTTCTTTTATTTTAAATTTTTGAGAATTCCAGTTCACCAAGATGAAATTTTGGAATTTCATTCTTCCAATTTTCAATTTTGTAAGATTTCAATTTTCTATGTTTTCCAAGTTTAAATTTTTGAAATTTAATTTTCTTAAATTTAAATTTTCGATTAATATGTCACCTAATTTTTTTTATAGTAGGTATTAGATATAAATTTCTGAAGGTTGATTCTTCAAAATTTTGATTTTGAATTATCTACTATTTTTATTGTTCAGTTCTTCATTTTTGAAGATACAGTTTTTGAATAAATTTTCTATTTTCGAAATGCAAGTTTCAAAATTTTAGTTTCAGTTTTCCAATAAGTATTAAAATTTTTTCCATTTTGTAAGATTCCAATTTTAATAATTATTTTCAAAGTTTCACTTTTTGAAGATCCTGATCCATTCTTCAAAGATTCGTCAGTTCGTATTTTTTTTCAAATTTAAATTTACAATTTTGATTTTGAATTACATTATCCAGTTTTTATTTTAATAGGTATTGTTCAATTTTAATTTTTTGAAAATTTAATTTTCAAAATTTCGATTTTCAATTTTTTGAATGTTCGTTGTTCAACATCAAATTTTAAAATTTCATTATTCTAATTTTCATTTTTATAACATATCATTTTTTAAATATTTCTAGTCTCAATTTTTGAAATTTAAACGTGCAAAATTTCGATTTTTAATTGATAGTTTTTGTTGAAATTTCATCTCTTAAAATTTCAATTTTTATAATATAACCATTTTTCAACTTTTTCTCAAGTATCATAAATTTAAAAAAAAATGAAAATACAGTATCGACTATTACAATGAGAAAATTCTCAAAAAATTTGCCATTATGTGTCACTCATCGCCTCCAGTTCCATCAACTGGTCGAAAATTCCGGTTGATGAATATTGAAATTGGGTTATTTGGCTAATTTGGTATTCCTCGCAGCGTTGGTCTTAATTAATGACGTCAGCCATGTGTTTGCCCAGCACTAATGGAGCATTTTTTTCTTCTTCAATTCAGGTCGCAATTAATTATTATTTGAACTTATGTACTTCCTAAGTGGCGTAGCTAGGGTTATCTTATTTTGAGGAGGAGGGGGTGGTGGCGTTAGAAGTTTCAATAATCACAAAAAAACTGCGCAAAATTAGCACAACAATTGGACCAAAACTTTTGTTACAAAGAGAGTCATTTTATTTTTTTATTTTTTTTTTACCCTAAAACCATGATCGATCATTTCTGCGACTTTTTTTGAACCATTTGAGCCATATTTTGTCGAATCGAAATTCTGGCAGATTATTTGTTCGAGTCTTCGCAGGGACACAGGGTCCAATATACATATAGGCCTAAATGTTATGTACAAAACAGTCGTAAATGTATTTTCGTAATTGTTTTACTGTTCTGACCTGATTTCGAGCCTATAGGCGGCATTCTAGAAAAGAAACAAAAAAAAATTGGGAATTTTCTAAAACGTACCAAAACGTTGAAGTTACACTTGGAAAGGGTTTGCGAGAAGAAATTTTAGCGATGTAATCGTAAAATTGCTATTTTCAGAATATTTATTCTTTTCATTTAGACGACGTGAAAAAATCATGTATTGGATTCGAGTTAGCGTGTATACTTTATTATGTACAAGGTTGTTTACCTATATTACGAGTATATCTGGCATGGTGGTTGTATATTTTCGTGTGTTGTGTTCGCGCATGTTTATTGGCGGAGGTAATTTTTGATTAGTCATCAGTTTAGGAATGTATAAGTGTATTACAGTTGGCATGCATGGTCGGGTACTTGCAGTTTATGGGTATTGTACGCTAGATGTACTTTGTAGACAATAAACGTGTTAAATGATATAAATTTATTGTTTCTAATTTTTTCAAATTTTTTATTGTTCGACAGGCTGACGGCGAAGACGAATTGAAAAAGAGACAATTAATGGAGTTAGCAATTATTAACGGTACTTACCGCGATTCGGAATCGATGCGAGCCCTAGCCGCTGCTGGTGAGTAATTCTACCTCATTAGAAGGTGATTGGAAAATTATTCATTGTGCGGTAGTCGAGTAAATTGGGAATGAATCTGGTAAAAGATGTTGATAAATTTGTACCGGGTGTTCGGGTTTGGACTTTGGATATTTTTCCTAACCATCGTCGTATGCGTTAGCTCGAAGTATACAGATGTGAATAGGTTTGCAGATTGTGAGATTTGTAGGGGCAAAATTAAGAACTATTGAATTTCTTATCAACGTCTTTAGGCTCTTTTTATCTATTATAGATGGGATCCATTTTATAGAGAATCAAAAGTTCTACAATATGTGTCATGGACATATTCTCTCTAATTATTGCAAGTATTTTTTTTTTATTGATTTTTTTCAATTTTTTTAAAAAACTTTCTTTTTAATTTTTCTTAATTTTCTGGCTCTAATTTTTCCACTTTTTTAGTTGTTTTTTTTTTTTTTTTTTGTCTTGTTGATTTATTTTGAATTCTCCTATATTTATTCAAAACTTATTATTTTAAAGTTGAAGCATGTGTCATGCATGGTTACTTATTTTTTCAAATTCATTTTTTTGAAATGTTTCAAAATTTTTAACATTAGGATTACTTTCTTTTATTTTGAAAATTTTTTTCATTCCGATTCTTTTATAGAAAATTTTTCGAATCCTTTTTTGAATTATCATTTTTCGAAAAATATTCTCTCACAAAAACCTCATCCTTTTTTTGTTTTTAGAAATTGTTTAATTTTTTTCCAATATTTATCATTTTAAAATTATTATCGTATTATAAAATAAGTAATTTACACATTTTTTGCAACTTAAATTTTATTCGAAAAAAATGGCTACCTATTCAATTTTTTCGAATTTTTACTTAAAAACTGAACATTTTATTTTAGGTACCTATTATTATTAATTTTATTTTTTTTTGAAAAAGCTGGATTTCAAAAAAATTCAATCATTTCATTTTTTTGAAAGTTTATTTTAAAAAATTTTCCATTAAATGTCTTTAACGACTTATTGAAAATTTTTTGTTTCAAATTTCATCCTGAAAATTTGTCTAGAATTAAATAATGTTTTTTTCTGATTTTTTTTTCCTTCTTTATTTGGCATATTTTTTGCTTTTCAGGTTTTCCAAATTTAGATTTTTCACTTTTTAAATTTTCATTTAAAAAAGTTTTCTCAATAAACTTAATTTTTTAACTTTTCTTAGAATTTTTGAAACAATTTTGTTTTTGAAATTCTTTTTTTTTTTTTTTTTTTTTTTTTTCTGTCGCGATGATTTTTTTATGAATTGAAAATATAAATTGTTTTGTGAATTTTTAAAATTATCTACTTCATCAATTTACAAAAATTTTTCTTGCCTCAATGTTTTTTTTTTTATTTTTTTTTGAAAATTTCTTTATATTTTTTTGTTGTAATTTTCTAGTTTTTAAATACCTCTTTTTAAAATTAAGGTTATTTAATTTTTTTCCAATTCTTGAAACGTTTTTCTCGAGATTTTTTTTGTAAAATTCTCCAGATTTTAAAAAAATAAAAATTTTGAAAACTTCCTCTCAAAATTTCTTTCATTAGTTCGTTGAAGTTTTCCCTTTAAAGTTTCATTCTGTAAATTTTCCTTGGATTTTTAGAAAAATTTACAACAAAAAAAAATCAGAATTTTTCTGCATAATTTTATGTTTTCCAGTTGTATTTGAAATTCAGATTTTTTCAATTTTATAATATCTACCTAAATATTGTATTCGCTAAAAATTTCGATTTAAAAACTTATTTAGAATTTTCAATTTTTTTGTGATTGTTTCATTTGAGATGATTTTTGAAAAATTGAAAATAATAGGGTTTTTTTTGTTGTAATTTTTCAAATTTGGATTATTTTAAACTTTTTCTAGATCGCTATTATCTGTTTTTAAAGTATTCACTTACCTCATGATTTCCTTTCAAAGAATTAGCTTGAATTTTTAAAAGCATTACATTTTTTTGAAACAGTATTTTATAAATTTAAAAAAAATCATATCTTGAATTTTATTCCGAAAATTTTCTAGATTTTTTAAAGAAATAATTTTTCAAACAATAACTTTTTAAAATCTCTCAAGATTTAGTTCAGAATTTTTCAAATTTTTTTCAGAATTTTTCATTGGAAATGATTGTTTGAAAAATTTTAAATAATTCATCGTTCTGTAATTTTTTCAAAGTTGCGTTATATTATTTTTAATTTTTTTAAATAATGTATTAATTTTTAAAATGTTTACCAACCTCAAGATTTCCTTTTAAAATTTTTTCTAAAATTTAAAAAATCATTGCCGTCCCTATTGAAAAAATGCATGTTTTCCATCAATTCTTACCATTTCTTTCTTAAGATTTTTTTTGTACAATTTTCTAGATTATTTTGAAAAAAAAATGATTCTTTTAAATTTCCTCCAAGATTTAAAAAAAAAAATTTTTTGCATTAAAAATAATTAATCTTTTGATTTTTTTTTGCAATTATTTCTTCATTTACCTAGTGTGTTGGTATTTTTTGAAAAATCTGGAAATTGTACGTTTCTCGTTTTTGTTTTTATTTTTACTTTTATTATTTTTTATTTCTAATTAAGTACCTATAATTTTAAAATTTTTAATTCAAGATTACCTTACTTGGAAAAAAAATCTATAATTTTTAAAATTCATTTCTTCAAAAAAAATTTCTGCAGTTTTGTTAGTCTTTTCATTTGAGATGATTTTTTCGAAAAATGATGTACCTAGGTATTTTTATTTTTCAAATTTAGACTAATTTTCTTAAAATTTTTATCTTCATTTTTCTTTTTTATTGACTTCATTAGAAATTTTTTTTTTTTTAAATTTCATCAAAGACTTCTTTCTGATTTTTTAAAATGATTTTTTGAACATAATTCTTTTTTAAATTCTTCTTTCTAACCGTTTTTCAATTTTTTCAGTTGAATTAATTTTTTGAATACCTATAGTACAAAATGATGTATTTCTTTTTTTTTTTTAGTTTGAGATTTATTTTTTTTAAATTTTAAGTTAATGTTGATAGTTTGCAGCTCAAGATTTCTTTTATTTAATGTTTTTTTTTTTTGTTTTTTTCTTGTAGATTCCATGAAATTATTTGTAAAAATTTCCCCCAATTTTTCTTGGGTAATTTTTCATTTGATAAGTATACCTACTCAATTTTTTTTCAGTTTGAAATTTTTGGTTTTTTCATTTCTTCAATTTCAGTATGTTTAATTTTTTTATTAATTTTTAAATTTTTATCTGAGATCGTTTTTTTATTTTTATTTTTCAAAAATGAAATATTTTTTACTATTTTTTATCTATTTGAATTTTGCTCCTCAATTTTTTTATGTTTTCATATGCTTGATTGCTTGTATACCTATTATCAGCTTTTTCAAACGAAATTTTCTCAAAATTTTCCAAAATTTTGAACCATTGATAAGATAACTTTTTTAAAAAAATTGATTACTCTCGTATTGTGCTTGATATTCGGCCAAAATTTGACTCTCGATTAACACATTTTGTTTAATTTTGCGCAGCCTGCGATGAAGAATGGCGAAGAATGGCCATAGCAGCAGCGGCCGCGGAAACGCAAAGACTTCTATCGCCGGGCATGCCTGGCCTAGGCACGCAGCTGCGAACGCAAACAGCGACGCCCTTAGGAGCGCCGCTCATACTATCACCGCGTATACCAACCGCCATACCGACGACGGCAGCGTCCATTCTAAATGGATCGGCCTCTCAACAGTTGTTACCACCGCCCGAACCTCACGGTTTGATTTACACTCCGTTCACCGCTGATTATGCGAATTTCGCAGCTTTAACCGGATCGCCTTTGCTGACCGCCGAGTACCCGGCTCCGGATCATTCGGGTGGGTTATTTGTTCGTTAAATATTACTCTATATTATACTATAGGTAATCTACACATACCTAGCAAGTCTGGGTACAATTTTTAGTACCTCTTAATACACGTACACTCTTCAAAAATGCAAGAGTGCTATGTCGAATTGAAAACAAAACACATTGTGCCTTTAAAAAGGCACCTCTATGGTCGATTCGTCATTTATCGATCAATTTATTGCAAGATATTTGGCAGGGTGCGTTAAAAATCACGTACCATATAAACAATTTCTTAAGACGTGTTTACGTCCCTACGATCAATATGGTTGCATTTTTTCTCTCTTAATTTTTTTTTGATTGATAAGCAAAAATCCAACAGTGTTTATTTCGTTTTTTTTTCTTTTCTTATTAGTCGAATTATTTTTTAGAATAATTTCTATTATTTATTTAGCTAGTTTTATTATACACACATTCACTATTTACCTGATACTTACCCAGTACCTAATCGTTGAATTGTAAGATTTTGTTGAACTGCTTATAACGATTTTTTTTATGATTAACGAAGCAACTTTTATACAGCTTTAACGAGTGCGGTGCAGCTTTAGCTTTTTTACCTCGCCCAAGAGACGGATACTATTGCCAACTTTTTTTTTTGAGTTATCATTGCACTAATTTTACTCTTTTTTATGTTGTACCTTCTACGCTGCGAATCATTTTTATACAACGTAGAAATCCGCTACAGTATTAACCCCTTTAATTAACCTCGATTGAAGGCAGCTTTATTCTAAGAGAGAAATATCTTCGAGATCTTTTTTTTTTGTTTTAGAGAATCCTATTATACTTACGTAGAAATGTAAATATAAGTAATCAGTATTTTTTTAAGCTCGCTTTTGTAAATTAATATAATACGAGTACCTACCTAATATTTCCTAAAAAGCTTTCTAATTTAGAGAAAAATAATTTCAAAACGAACTCATCACATGTTTAATCATCTCTCCCTCTGAAATTTTCCTCTTGTCCTAATAAGAGTATTATTGTAACGAGATCTGTTAACTTAATTACGAATAATTGTTTTTCTTTCTTTTTTTCTTTCACTGTAGCTTTAATACGTTTAATTCTAGTCACGAAATGCGATGTATTGCTTTTTTTTTAAAAGTTCGACAAGCTTCGAATATTTTTAATACGACGAATCTTTGCGAGTAACGATGAAAATTGCAAAATGTAGGCCTGAAATTTCGATCAAGTCGATGAGTATCGGGAAAATACAAGTTTAATGTGTATTTTGACGTATTTGGATTTTAGGACGACGTCGTTGATTAATTTTCAATTCATTTTTATAATTTTTGTTATTTTTTTTTTTTTTGGGGGGGGGGGGGGGGGTCTGTGAGATTTTTCTCGACAAGTCAAATTTCATTTAATGTTACAATTTTTTTTCAATTCATAATTTGTTTGTGGAAGATGTTTCTTACTCAAATTGTTTGTTTCAGTTTTTTTTTTTTTTTTTTTTTTAATGAATCGAAATTCATTTTGAGGCTCAATAACAAAGGGGTTTCCCTCAAAAAATTGTCCCCATTAAAAAAAATGCAAATACCTATACACATTTTTTCTTGCATAAAAAGTTCATGTTATACATCTTTTAGGGAGAAAAATGATTTTCAAAATTTTTTCTTTCAAAAAATAGAGAATCACATATTCATTTGAGAGAAATTTTCGACAAAAATGCAATGCTCGAAGCAGTAGTTTTATTAATTTTTGTCATTGTTTCGTCATTATTATTATCATTTTTTCGCCTTTATAAAAATATTTTTAAAAAATGATCAAAAAAGAGTGGAGACATTTTTCGAACCATTTTATGACTAAATAATAATGATTTAAAAAAATTAATTCAAAAAGGAAATTCTTTTCAAAATTTCCAATTTACTTTGCGAAGTTATTCAAGAAATTTAGAAAATCTTTACAGCAAATTTTTTGAAAAAAAAATTTAAAAAAAATACTTTTGAGTAGGTAGGTATAAAAAATAATAACTAAAAAATTGAAAAAATCCTCGAGCAAATTAGAAAATAAAATAAAATATTTCTCTAAATATTCGTAGTTATGATTACCTTGAATTTTTTTTTAAAATACCAAGTAAAAAAAATTTGCCAAAAAAATATTCTTAAAATTCTGTTAAAGTGGACCCCTATAATTTTTAATAAATAAATACTCAAAAAATATATTTTTGAAAAAAAATGTTAAAAAGCTTTACAGCAAATTTTCGAAGAATATTGCTTACAAAATTGCCAGTTTACTTTTTCAAAAAATCAAAAAAGTTATTCGATTGAAAAAAATTCTTCTCAACAAGAGAAAAAATGATAAAATAATACCTAATATTAAAAAAGTATGTTTCACTAACAAAAAAAAAACAAAAAACAAAAAACAGCTTGTTTGATTTTTAAAAAAAATGATAAGAAACATCAAAACAAAATGCATGAGCAAATAACTTTGTGCATGAGTTGAAAAAATTATTTTCTCTGAAAAAATTGTCAAAAATAGGTACCTATTTTTTAAAAAAAGTTTTTATTTTAATTTTTTTTTCAAGTTCCTATAAAAACAACGTTATTTTTTCCACTTTTTGATAAATATCTTTCAAGAAGCATTTTAAAAAGCTATCAAAGTTCGTATAAAATACTTGTTATTAAATAGTAATTTAAATTATTCTAGAAAAAATTTGTTACGAATGAATGAAAATTTTTTTTTAAATATTTTCAATTTCACGTCATACAGAATTCATGAAAAATGTTCCTTTTGGACCAAACGTAGTCATTATTTGTTATTTTCAATATTTATTTAGACTAGTTAATGATTTCATTATTGCCAGGAAAGTCGATTTAAAATAATTTTAAAAAATCCAAATTCAAAGTCTTGTCATTGAATTTTCATGGTTGTGGGAACAAGGCATTGTTTGGCTGATTGAAAATGAAAACAAAATGCAATTATTACTTCAACAATTTTTATTTTGTAAAAGTTTAGTGAAATTAAATAAAATAATGTATTTTTATTGTTATATTGTTTGGTGTACCATTTTGAACATTTTTATTCATTTTTTTTCTTAGGGAAATTTATTCATATTATTGTATTAAGTTTATTGAAATTTTTATTTTGCGAATAATGCACCAAACTCAAAATATTACTGGCAGTGTTGCTGCGGCTGGGCCATTTTTTTCTCAACAAAAGAGGTGCATGAGATGCGTTTTAGATTAATTATTAATTTGATTTGTCTGAAGCAGGTGGTTATGGAAAAAATAACATTAACATTGTAAATTTTAAGATTATGTACTAGAAAATATATTGTATAGATAATATAAAAATCATGTAAAGGCTTCTAGCTAAACCCTTACATAATTATTTATTTTATTATATACGACCACCTTTTAAAAACAGCAGTAGCTCCAGCTCTGACCAAAATCAAAAAAGAATCAAGAAAATGAAAGATATTTTTCTCAAATTTTTTCTATTTTTTTTTTTTAATAATTAAACTTTGGTAAATGGATCATTTACGCTTATGCGGCTTAAATGATAGCTCCAATTAAATCCCAGAAAATTGATAATTAATCACACGCTTAATTAAATTTCGGCCACAATTAACAGCGAACACACATACCATACACAGGACTAATCATAAAGAGAAAAGTAACCAAAGAAGACGTGCCTTATTTTTTTTTTATTCTCCCCCCTTTTTTTTTTGTTAATTTACCTACGTTTAATTTTTTGTATACTTAATAATAATTTTTTAACACGGTTATTTTTTTATTATAACATGGTGCATTTTTTGTATGTCAGCGTGGTCCAACCAGGAAACCCGCGATTTGTGAACGCGTTTAATCCACAACTAACTTTTCACCATTGCATATACCTTTGCTTGAAGCACTCGCGCAAACAAAATTAAACCAACAAAAAAAATTAAATTCTCGATCAATTTTTTTTTTCTTTTTTTTCTTAAAAAATTTACCAACACAGAACAACAACAAAACAATTAGACATTCATAACAGCTCTTTCTCTCGCCTTTCTTATACCTTTCTTCTAGTTTTATTAACGGTTTTAACAAAGTTTTGCGCTATGAAAACGATTTGATTTTTTTTACCATGTGGAATAAAAAACGAAAATTATTTTTCAGTCGTTATGAATGGCCCACAGCTGGAATACAAAATTCTTTCCGGCCCGCCTGCAGGAAGAAGTTGGACCACACTGTTATACGTATAAATGCGAAAATTTTAACCACCTTCTTCATGTAGTCTGTTATAATTTTACGTAACTAACAGGTGAATTTAAATGTCTTCTTTTATAGTTGTACGCTTTTTTTTTTCTTTTTTCTTTTTTTGGAAACTTTTTATTGTTAAGTCGTAGCGACGGATTCTTTGCTGAGTGAAGGGGTTCAGTCGGGTAGGGGGTAGAAAATTGAAAAAACTCGTCAGAGGATCCGAAGCTACTTCTTAGTGTTAGTTTTTATTTTATTTGTAAACATAGCGTAGTATTACGATGATGGGAAATTTTGGCGTCGATGGATCTACAAGAAGGAATTTTCAAGCTGTCTTTGGAGAATAAAATCAAAAAAAGGAGGTACCTACCTGGTGATTATCGATTTTGCTCGAAAATATTGCGTCTTATGAGTGCTCGAATCGTTTTGAGAAATGGTATATTCTGTTATTCTTGTCGATATTTAAATTAGTTTGAAATCTCTTGAATTTTGTCAAAAAAATTATAATTTTTCAATCGTCGAGTGAATGAAAAAAAATGCACGATCAGCGATCAATTTTGTTCGATGTTAGGCCTATTATATCGAATAATTCGATGTTCAACAATCGATTCAAAAACTCAAAATTTGTTAAAAATGTATAGGGAAAAGATTTTAATCGAAATTCGATTAAATATCGATTTTTAAAGAAAATCTATATTTTTGAAAGAATAAAAAAAAAATAATAAAAAAAAAACATGAAAAAATCACAAATTTGATTTCTTACAATCGAACAATATCAAATTCGTTACTTTTTCGATTTTCATATTTTTTTCAATTTTCAACTTTGCCAAATTTTTGAATTTTTGAACGAGTGAGAAAAAATTGAGAAACCGCATAATCGATTATTCAACTTTGTCGGAGTGTTTCATATTTCTGAGAGAATAAATAAAAAATAAAAAATAAAAAATAAAAATAAAAATAAAACGAAAAATTACGCAATCGATTTTACTTAGGTATATATTTTTTTAAACTTTTACCTTTGTCAAAATTTTTTATATTTTTGAAAGGATAAAAAAAAATCAAAAAACACATAGGTAATCGATTTGAATAGAAAAATATCGATATAAAAATAAGTATATCAAATATGTCAAAAAATTACCTACACAATTTTTAACAGCTTTTTGAAAATTTTCAAATTTGTCAAAATTTTTTGTACTTGATAAAAATGAAAAAACTCGGAAAATCACACAATTGATTTTCGATTATAATTGAAAAAATAATGTCGATATAAATAACAAACAATGGATCCCACGATTTTCATCATTTTTTTTTTCTAGAAAATTACCAACTTTACCAATTTTTTGTGCTTGCTTCTGGATTAATTGGTGGGAGGGGGAGGCTGCTGTCAAAAAATCACATTATCGATTTTAATAAAAAAAAATTCAGAAAATTTTCCAAGTACGTTGTCAAATTTTTTGAACGAATGAAAAAAAAATCGAAAAAATTACATAATCAATTTTTATCGAAAAACATCACTATCAAATTCGTAATTATAATTCTAAAATTTTTACTTTTTTTTGAATGAAATGAAAAATGAAGAAATTAAACAATTCACTTGATCGAAATATACTATGATGTTTATCAATTTTTTTTTAAATCGAAAAAATCACATTTAATCGAAAAAAAACGATATAAAAAAATATCAGACTCATTACAAATCCCACAATTTCTTACTTGAACTTTCAATTTTTTGTGTTTCTGGAATCTGGATGAATGAAAAAAAAAACGAAAAAGACAAATAAATTTTAATCCAAAAACATCATTATCATCGAATTCGTTCTTAACTGTAATCCCAATTTTTTTTTGTTGAAAATTTTCAACTTTGTCAAAAAATTTTACTTTTTGAATGAAATGAAAAAATCACATCAACGGATTTTCAACAAAAAAAAAAAAAAAAAAAAATGAACTTACCTATTGAAGTAACATGGTTGAAAAAATAGGTTGAAATTAATATTTTTCAACGACTAAAAAAAATTCTTCCTCTTATTTATTTTTTTGAATGTATAAAAAATTGAAAAATCACATAATCGATTTTAATCGAAATATCAATAGAAATATGAAATTCATCAAGATTTTTAACGAAATTAATTGAACTAGTCGAGTTGAATATTTTTGAAAATTGAAGGGAAAAAATCTAAAAATCACACAATCGATGTTAATCAAAACATATCAATATATTTCGATATTAGACAATTTTTTTCGATTTTTCAAGAATTTTTCAATTGAAAAAAAAAATGAAAAATAAAAATGAAAGCATATTATGAAATTCCCTCAGAAATACAGTTTCATCTCCTACCCTTGAACTTCATCAAAATTGCTCAATTTTATGATGAAACTGACATAAAATTATCACCCTTAAATTAGACGTACAAATTGCCCCACTATTAAAATAAAAGCCAATTCAAACGATCAAAAAAACTCAAGATCTATCGACGCATAATTAAGACATACGTACGCTCGTTTCCCTACATCAATTACAACTACCTAGTTTATTAGGCTAAATTTTAATTATTGTCGACCATTGAATATTATGGTAATTGCAGAGCAGCGGTGGCTCGCTGTTGGAGTGTAAGTCAATGGTTACAGAATAATTACAGACCTCATTGGCAGCCGGAACAACGATGACAAATTTCTAGCATTACCATGAGAACACGCCCGTTGAATTTGTTATAATTTTAGATATATATAATTCGTACTGTATCGTATGTACCTAGACCTACCTATACCTATCTTCAGCCTCTCAAAAGAGATTTTTTAAAAATACCCAAATTATTCAAGCACTGATTTCCTCCTAATAAGAGAAAAAAAAATTGAATTTCGAAGTAGTATTAATTGCCCAGTATATCAACGAAAAGTATTAATGAAAATTTAGTTTTTAAATGTTAAATTTTAATTTTTTCATATGCCTGTTTGTTTTTTAATTTTTGACGACTCGCGTATATTTTTTTCTTTGTTTTATTTTATTTTATTTATTTTTTCTTAATTTAAACGTCGGATAATATGAAAGTATAAATCAAAGTTTCTTTTTTTTTCTATAGTTGATTTTTTTTTCGTTTTGTTTTTTAAAATGTGTGGCAATCAAAATAGTATTTTTAAGCGTGTATCGAATTTTAGCTCTCTGTTTCACCGAGGCTTTTATTTTCGTTTAATTGGCCAGCATTACGGATAAGATTTTGAAAGTACTCGTTATTATGTTTAGTTTATTTGCATTTTTGGTGCTATATGTTTATCTTATAAGTATTTTTTTTCTTCTTTTTCTGTTTTCTTTTTCTTTTATTATTTTTTTTTCGTCTAGAAATTGTTATTTTTTTTAAAAAATCGAGAATTTCTACTTAATAGAATGCCTCTTCCCTTACAAGGTTATTGTATTAAAAATTGTGTCTTGTGTAATTTTCCATAATATTTTTATCCTGCCGTTATTTATGTCGTCCGATGTCATAACACAACACAAAATTTAGCCTTTTAATTAATTTTAATGTATTACATTAATTCGTGTGCGCTGAGTGCTTAATAACTACAACAAAGTAATTTACTATTTAGCGAATAATCTTTTTAAAATTATATATTTTTTTTCTTCTCCATATAGACCATACACGGTGAGCTAATAAAAAGGTAACAATTACATCGAAACATTCGTGTGTAGTTCTAAACAAGTCGTAAGGTTGGTTTTTATTTTTTAAAAGCCAATCTCGACTGCGGATTAGTTTTTTTTTCTTCAATTTTTATGTTTATTTTACCCATCATTTATTTCGTTTTTTTTTCTTCATAGAGTGAATAGGAAATTATTAATTATGTTTGAAATTCATAGTAATAGAGGTGAATCTACCTGTACTAATTGAAATTAATGTTTTACATGGAAATTATACCCCCCTCCGCGTAATCCTCTTTTCATGTTTTACTGAAAAAATTGAGTTATTAACGAATCATTTATATTTTTCTTCTTTTTTTCGAATTAATTCATGTTTCCGAAGTGGTACTAACGGATGAGCTCAAATGTTTGTGGTCGTTTGGTCAGCTTCCTACCCCCTCCCTCCCATTCATTCTAGCACGATAAGGAAAATCTTAGGTTTCTCAGTTAGAGTAGTTTGATTCTGTTTTTTTTTTGTTTTTTTTTTGCAACTTTTTATCAACTTGATCAGTTTTTATTTTCTGAAATTTCTCCCACTTTTCTATTTCTTTTTTCGAAGCAATTTACCTAGGTATCTTTCAATTTTTTTTTTGTTTCAAAAAATTAATTTAATAATTTTAAAACAATTATTGGCTTCAAAATATTAATTTTAAAAAAAATTTCTTCATCAATTTTATTTCTAAAGATTTTTCTTGAAAAAAATACTTTTTTTTTTAGAGAAAAATCTTCAGGAAGAATATTGAATAAAAAAATTTAATTTCATCTTCAAAAAATAGTCATCAATTCTTTCCTTTCAAAAATTAGATTATTCTTCAATTTTTTCCTTCAAAAAAATTCATAATTTCGTTTTTTTTTTTTTTAATTTCAAAAAATTGAGTGTTTTTTTTCTACAAAAAATAACTTTGTTTATTTCAAAGAAATTCTATTCATCTTTTTTTTACAAAAAATTTTTCTTCAATTTTTTCTTTCAAAAATAATTCTTTATGTTGTTTTCTTCTTCTCCAAAAAATAATCTTCAATTTTTTTTTCAATAAAAGAATTTATCTTTTGTACCGTCTAATTTAACATTTTTTCAAAAAAAATAAAAAAATCTACAAAAAATGAATTTGTCTTGTCAGAAAAATTTTATAGGTCATTTTTTCCTTCTTTCAAAAGTAATTATGCAAGTCTTTTTCTCCAAAAATTATCTTCAATTTTTTTCTTTAAAAATTAAAAAAAAATCATTCAAAAATAATACAGTTTTTTTCTGCTACAAATACAATTTTTTCTGTAAAAAAATTTATTTGTAATTTTTTCTTCTTGAAAAATCATCTTTAAACTAAAAATAATTTCCAGATTTTTTTCTATTAAAAAAAAAAAAAAAAAAAAAAAAAACAGTTTGTTTACTCACCCTAAAAAAAATGCTTAGGTCGTTTTTTTCTCTTCAAAAAATTGTTCTTCAATTTTTTCTTTCAAAAATAATGCCTCAAGTTTCTTCTTTTTCTTCTTCTTCAAAACAGTATTACACATTTTTTTCTTCAAAAAAATTGATTTTTTGTAGTTTTTTTCTTTATTTTCTTCTTCTTCTTCTTTTTTTTTTTTTTTTTTTTTGCTAAAAATAATATTCAGTTTTTTTTATTTTACCTATTTCAAAAAAATTGATTGGTCATTATTTTTCCTTCAAAAAATGAAGCTTCAATTTTTTTTCAAAATTAATTTTTCTAGCTGTCACGTTTTTCTTTTTTAATTTTCAATTTTTTGCTTCAAATAATTTATTCTTCAATTTTTTAAACATAAAAATATACTGAAAAACAATTTTAAAATTTTCTCAAAACCTGTCCATTAGGTACAAAAATGAGCGATTCCATTTTAATTTTTTTTTTAACATTGGATTTCCATCTTCATAATTATTCATTTCATCGAAAAACTAAAAATCGAACCATCTGTAGTACCACAATTCATATATTCTATAATAACAGCGTATAAATACGACGTATTTAATTTTTTTATACCTTTGTTAAACCCTCGCTTTAATAGATTTGTGTGTGCACTAACTTGTGCTAACTTACTAAATCTACTCGAGGGGACCGTTTTAAATTTGATTGTTTTAACGTCTCAACGAGAACAACATTTCCAAGTTCCTGAATTTGTTGCATTGAATACAAATTTTTATATTTCAGTCATTTTTTTTTTTATTTATTTGTAATTTGATACCTTTTTTTCTATTCATTTTATTCTCATTTTATACGTATGGTTAATTTATTATGTTTCTTTTTTTTTTCTTCGTTTTTTTTCTTAAGTGTTAAATGTATACGTTAATGTTACAGAAAAATGTATTTTTTATTCGTTTGATGTTTTTCCTCCTTAAAAGAGAGAGTATTTAAAACAGTATTTTTGAATTTTCAACATTATATAGGATAAAACCCAGTATTAGAGAAAAAATCTGCACGATTTTTTTTTTTTTTAAATCTCGTCTTCGATTTTATCATGTTACCTAAATGGAGAGCGATGTAATTTGTTACTCTATAAACGTAAAACGAAATTTAGACAATATACGTTATAAATAGGTACAAACTATTATATTTTACCTTGGCAATATTTTATTCGTTTGCATTTATATAATTATGTGTATTTTGTTTTTCTTTTTTCTTTCTTTCTTTTCTTTTTTTTTTTTTTTTTGCTGTTGGTGATTTATAGTGTAGTAGGGCTTTTGTTATACGTGTAAAGGCGACGATGTACAATTTTATTTAGGAAAAAAAATTACGACAACCGTTATAATTCTTGCTCTGTTACGTAGAAAGTAATTTATGTGTTTGGAATTAATTTAGAAATTTTGCAATTTCTGATGAAAGCAGGTTCCCCGGTACAAATGCAGGCGCAAGTGCAAGCGCAAGCTCAAGCACAGGCGCAGGCGCAAGCGCAGGCCCAAGTCCAAGCACAGGCGCAGGCGCAAGCGCAAGCAGCCGTTGCTGCTGCCGTTGCTAAGCAAAGAAAACATTTGAATCAAGTTCGAGACCAGGTTCATCCATACCAAAGAGTTGGTACCCCTATTGTAAATTGACAGGTAGGTCCCCCAAATTTTTACTTTTTTTCTTATGATCTGTGATAGTTATACAAAAAAAAAGACCTATGACGTATTCCCCACGTATTATTGGGCGGGTTTATTAAAATGAAAACCTGGTTTTGACCGTTTCGATTTTTTTTCCTCAAAATTTTGAAACTGGTTGGTTATTGTGCCATATTCTCCTCACGTTGTCGTCCCTATATTGCGTAGTGACCCAAGAGAAAGGAAAATTTTCTTAGAAGTCATCAATAGTTCAGGTTGTTATTTTATTCGTAAAAGCCATTTTGTCTCTAAATTGACTTAGTCAGTATTATACCCGGTGTCCTATATATCTCGATAGGCTAGCTCGTAAGACGAGTCTTCGACGATAACCGTTTTTTCTTATATCTTCTTCTTTGAAAATCGGTTGTGATGTGCAGGCTTTGATTTTTTCAAATGAAGGTGTGACACGTTTTATTACCTCGTAATTTAAATGCTATTGTACATCACGAAAAACCTTTTCTATTACCAAATTTATTTGCCTTTTTTTCTTCTAAGTTATCATTATTTTCTAGAAAATAATTTCAACGTATTTATTATTTGTTATTACGTACGTTTGTTAAGTGTCATATAAAATAAAATTATTCATCAAAAAGAGCGTGTTAATTCATTTTTAAGAAAAGACCCAATTAGGTGCGAAAGGTCGAGTGATTGGTGTGATGGGTTTCACCTGGGCCGTATGCCAAAATAATTGGATAGGTTAGGTTCAGGAATTTGTAGGAAGGGCATAGGTGGATAGGATGAGAGAAATTGTCTCCGAACGATGTCTCGATGGTATTAGGATGACAACCTTGACCAAAGAATCAAACCCACCCTCTGGTTTTCAAATGAATTTTTTTTTTAAAATTCTCAAGCGATAATTTGATCGATTTGGGCAATTTTTCAATACGCCAAAGGCCAATGTGAGGGCTTTTATTGAAAAAATCGACAACTCCTCCCCCCACTCAAATGTTCATGAAAAACAGCATATGAAAATGCCTGCGTGTAATTACAAAAACGAGTTTTTCAAATATATTTTCCACCCTTCAAACATTATTTCTTTTAAAATTTCAGCTCGAGTGGGCTAAGTCAAAATCTACAGTAAATTTATTTTTGAAAGAAAAATATCAATCGATGAAATTATTTTTCTGTCGGAGTATATCAAATCCTATTTGGCTTCGTATGGGCCCCTCCCTTCAATCCCCTATAATTCAACATTTTTATTGTGTTTTATATACGTTTTTTATCAATTTTTTTGCAAGCATTTTTCTGTAAAAAATGTATTTATAGGAATTTTTGAAGATTGAAGAAAAGTTTTTCAACGAAATTCTCTAAAATTAAGAAAAAATTCTTCCGAAAATTGAGAAAAAATGCTATCAGCATTTTTCTTATGAAAATTATGTAGAAAAATTCTAAAATATTTTTGGAATAGGTATACCTATTATTGTTTTTGAATAAGAAAATTTTTTGAAAATTTTGAATGAAAAACTCTTTTAAACATATCGAGAAAAACTCGAAAAAAAAATTGGAAAAAAGGTGGAAATTTCCCTCGAAAAAAAATCTTTGAAGAAAGTCGTTGAAAATCCTTTATTTTCAAAAAAATTCATGCTAAAATTCTTTTGAGGGTAAAAATTTTCAAATTTTTTTCAATTAGAAATTTTTTTTAAATTTTCTTTAAAAAATCTCTGAAAATTATTTCAACGAAACTTCTTCGGTTCTCAAAAAAATTGAGGAAAAATGTTGAATAGTTTCAAAATTAATTTTTTTCTAAAAAATTTTTGAACAATATTATACTTTTTTTTTAAAAATAAAATTTGCTTCAGATTTTTTTTTCTTTTTTAATCAATTGAAAAAATACATTTTTTAAACATCAAGTTGGTAAAAAAATGGAAAAAATTACTCTGAAAAAATATTAAAAATTCTCTCAGAAAAATCTCTCGAGAAAGTCATTGAAAATAATACTACCTATGTAAAAAAATTTCCCTAAAAATTCTTATTAAAATTTTTTTTAGATAACTTTTTTCAATAAAAATTATTTTGATAAATTTCTCAAGAAATTGCTGGAAAGTATTTCATTACAAATTTTCTAGTTAATTTGAAAATTTCAACAAAAAAAAAATTTCAAAATTGATTTTTTTTCTAAAAATTAAAAAAAAAATAATCTCAGACATTTTTAAAAGTAAAATTTGTTTCTAGTTTTTTTTTTTTTTTTCAAATTAAGGAAATGAAATTTGCAATAAACTAGAAACAAATATGCTGGAAAAAACATGACAACTTTTTTGGAGAAAATTTCCCCAAAAAAAGTCATTGAAAATCATCTAAAAAAATTTCTGAAATAATTCTAACTAAAAATTTCTTTGCGAAAATTTTCAAATTTTCCTCAAAAAAATATTTGAAAATTGGTTTAATAAAAATTCTCTATCTAATTCTCTTGGAAATTGAAAGAAAATGTTAAATATTTCTTAGAAGGAAATTCTTTTTACTTACTTCTTTTAAAATTTTCCTTAAATATTTTGAAAAAATTGGGAGATGGAAGGAGAGGGTGTAGATATTTTTTTCAAAAGGCTCCTGTATAAGCCCGCCACGTATTAAAAAGTTGTGCAAATCGACTAAAAAACTTTGAGAAATTTTTTCATCTGGTTTCTAATTAAAAATTAATTTCTCCAAAATTATGGAGGGGGTCTGAAACTTTGGGCCAGATTGTTTCTTCATAATACACATCTCGATACCCTTTGAAGTTTTAGAAAAATTTTGTGTGACCGAACTTTCTAAAAAAGAGGTTGAGCTCTGGTGTCATTCTCAATACGAATCTGGGTGCTCGCCCTTCACTCACACACAATAGGCTAGGTTGAGAATTTCGTGATAATTTGAAATCTGATTGAAATAAAACAGAGATGAATTAGTAGTGTTGTAGAGAATTTTGAGGACCACTGTTTTTCTTCTTTTGAGAGCCAGAAAAATATTACTGGAGATTATCAGAAACCAATCTTGAATTTTGTTTTACCATTCACGATGATTTGTGAAAGTATTAGATTCGTGTCTCTATGGTTTTGAGGATATGGAGTGTGAATATGGCAGCTTGCGATAAGATTACCTAATGTTTGTAGATTTTTTTGAGGCAGCATGTGGTCAATTTCTGATCAAGATTGAGTAAAAATATATTTCTTTCTCACGGTGAGTCAACATGAGAGAAAATTTTTCAAAATTTCAATACACTTATTCGAAGGACTATGTCTCGATTAAGTTGAGAGAATGAGAGCGAATGTGATTTCATTCTTTCGAATAACTCCTTCTGTCTCCCAAAATCTTATTTTACCGTTTGATCTCAGTTTCCTAAATTAACCGACTATCCTGCAATCTCCACTAAAAGCACAACCGATTCTTCTTCTTTTTACTAGCGGACCTTTCACATTAAACAAAAATTTACCGCTACTTGTAACCCAAAAAAAAAAAAGATCTTAAATAAAATGGCTTTCAACGAATTAAATCAAAAATAACACTAAACTGTTCATGTTGTAGTTACTCGGGGACATGGTACATTCTAATTTATCTGTCTTATGTGTACTAATATTCTTGGCTTAACAAGTAATTAACATTATGTACCCGTTATGCTTTTCATATTGTTCAATGTTCCGCTATACACACCTGAGTTATCTATGTGTACTCGTATTTTTCAAGTGTATATAGAAATCAATTTTTTTTAGTCAACTTTTGCATGTATTTATGATGTCATTGATTTGAGAAAATTTGAGGTGAAATGGAGGTACTCTTATGAGATGGTTGTGATTAAAGTGTGCTCCTACCTTATTGGTACATCAGTCAAAAATAGGGAAAGGTCATCCTTGCGATTGATTAGTAATTTAGAACAGATCTTATTGAAAATGAGTTAGGGTTATCGAGAGTTATTCTATTTAAATCTCCCTATCTCTGTATCTAAGGCTCCAATTGAAAAATTCCTCAAACAAAAGTTGTAGATTGAGATCCTTGGAATAATTTTGGTCATCACAAAAATTTCGATTGGACCCTTCCTTCCTCGTCAACTTCACATAATACTTATGAAAATCATATCTAGTGATTTTTTTTAAAAATACATACGAGTATTCAGCAAAATTGAAGGTGAAGGAAGAGTGTAATCGAAATTTTTGTGATAGAGACAATTATTCGAAAGATCTCAATCTACAACTTCTGTTCGAGGAATTTTTCAATTGGAGCCTTGGGTACAGAAATAGAAGGACTTTTGTTAAGGGGCGGACCTTTGGAAAAAAGTACGTTGCCCCACTTCATTTTTTTATACAAATATACAGGGGAATTCACAACTGATGTAGTTCATTCCAAGAAGTGAATAGGCAACTCATAAGGAGCAAATGAAGTTGTATAAACATTGTGCCTATTTCAAAAATTGAAGGGGCAAAAGAAAAGAAAATTGAGAACGATTAATTTTTGTTTAGGGATATGGACAGTACTCGAAAAAATAAATTCTTTTTACTCTTAGCATTGTTTGCCTAGTTTTGAAAATGAAGGAGTTATAGAGCTTTAAACTTTTAAAAACCGGTTTTTTGATTTTACAAGTCCTGTAGTGCCTTAATTTTCGAAGATAGGCAAATTTCTCAGAAACTTTTTTTGCTCGTCTATGAAAATCAAGGCGTCATAGGACATTGAAAAATTTAAAAACCGGTTTCTAAAAATTTATTGCTCTGTAATGTCTTCATTTTCAATTTTATTTTTATTTTATCGAATTGCTACACCTGTTTCATTTGAACGAATTTAGCAGTTTTCATGTCTCAGTAGTGCCCTAGTGCCCCTTCATAAATTCAGGAATGCAATACTTCTGACAAGAATTTCTTGTTGGTATAACTCCTTCAATTTCAATGATAGACATTTGAATATGATGATGACTTATTTTGAGTTTTTGAGGTGCTATCTACAGCTGAGATCAGAAACATGTTTGAATGCAGTGTTGCCAATCACTTTTACTTGCAAAATAGAAATTTGTTAGGTTATGTAGCTCCTTCATTTACAAAGATAGGCACTAAGTGGGCTTGAATTTTTTTGTTGACAGTACTCAGATGTATCCCCCTTTCATCGGACACCCTGTATAAATAGAGGATATATTTTTATTTAAATTTGGTTCTGAGGGTTCCTTTAAAAAATTAATTTAATCGTGATTTTTTTTTAATCAAAATTTTTCACCCAGGTCGAAATATTGCCCCTTCCCTCCGTCTCTACCCCTTTTGAACCTTTATTACAAAATGACATCATAAATATAAGCTCCAAATGCACTTGTTAAGCCACCCATCAGTTTATTGGTTCACATTACCGACGAATAAACATAAGTAATTTATTTTTATATTTTTTTTTTGAATTAATTGCATAATACTAACATTGGTTTTTCATTCTTTTTTTTCCTTGCTTAACAATTTTCTGAAGTTGGTTGCGTTTGATGTGAGGAATACGGATTGGTTTGGTAACACAGGTTTCTAACAAAGCTGCCTGCGTGTATCATGAATATCGCCTCTCTATTTCATTACCTTAACGTCAGAGCGCAAATTCTACCGCAACTGTACGCAAAGTAATTTCGTAATTTGTAATCGGTATTAATCTGTTGTTATTTTGTTTATAACACATTTTTACTAATAATAGAGAACGTCGAAAATATTGTATTAACGTTGTTTTAAACTCTTGTGTCAACTCTCGTGAGTCATATTTCAATGTAATTTTTTATTGTGCATTCGTTTGAAACGATGGTAATATGTACCTAGTTGAATTTTTTTCATTTCGAGAAATTTATATCGACTTCTTATTAATAAGTTTAAAGAACCTTCTTACTTACTGTCATTATTATTTGTTGTAATGTAAATGAAAAATTCAACAACGAATTATTTTTCGTTATTTTAACTTTTTTTTTTTTTTTTTTTTTTTAATCGCGTTAGTAATTTTTTTTTAAATAATATAGTCATACCGCATACGTTCAGGACTTGTTAAAAATTGAACAATTTTTCTTTTTCTTTATACGAATCATGTACGTAATTTATTTTATTTTTTCTTCTGTTAGAATGTTCGTATGTGTTTAGTTTACTTTTTTTTCTTTCTTAATTAATGTTTTTCATACGGGTTTAGTTTTACCATTTTTACATAACGAAGTAATTAAGTGCAATTAGTTTTTCATTTTATTTAATCAAATTATGTAAGTTGAAAATGCTTTGTCCCAATTTAATTATTTTAGAATTTAAAAAAAAATTATTTATTAATTGTTGTTCTTTTTTTTAAAGCGTTATTCGGCAATTGAATGACATTTATTTAGTTTTAAAAAATATTTTTTTCGCTTATTATCACAGTTTGAACAAAATTTTTTTAAATGGCAGTATTTCATTCGATTTATCTAAGTATTAGTTTTTAATTGGTTGTAAATGTTTTTTTTTTTTCTTCTTTGTATTATACGAGATCAAGTTTTTTTATCGTACTTATAATTTTACAACATGAAGAGAATCTCATTACGAAGCAATAGAATAGAAAACAGTGCAATAAGTAGTAAATTCGTGTGATGTTGTAACACACATCACCGTTGAAAGTTTTTTAAAACAAATTATATCTATCTACTAAATTTAAATCGAACCAAAGTAATAATATAAAGTTTTTTAAACAATACTCGAGGACAGATTGTACGTACCCTAGCGGTGCTATTTTAATTGTTATTTGTTAGTTTTTAAAAAGTACTTAATATAATTTTTCATTTTTTTTTCTTGTTTCCGTATACATTTTTGAAAAATGTGTTTCTTTTTGTATTTATAACTTTTTTTTTTTTTTTTTTTTTTGTTTGAGGTGCCATATACGAGTAACAGTTAATTTTTACAGATTTTATATAGAAGCATTGTATACATTTGTTTTTTATCGATTTTTTTTTTCTTTAAAAAATAAAGATATATTTAAATCGTTGTTATTTTATTTTCAATGGTTGCGTGTGTTTTGGTGTTTTTGTGAGAGAAGAAGGAAGTTGAAAAAAAAAACAAGTTGCAAAGAAAACAATTTTTTTTTCAGGGTGTTCAAAACACTTTTTTTTACTGTTATAAACACTTTTGTATGAAACATACTTTAACCCTGCCAAAAATACTATCCAAAAAAAAAAAAAAAAAATGATTGATAGACAATCAACGTTTGATTTTAAAAAACATAAATATATTCAAGTTTTCAATTACGTGATTCACAAAAAAATTGTAGTACTTCCATTTTTTTTTTTTTTTTTGATTATTTTCATTTAAAATAATCCAATTTTGAAAAAATTTGTTGTGAGCGAATTTTTCAAATTTTATTAGAATTTGAATTTTTGAAAATTTTGCCCAACCTACGAACTTCTCTTTGAAATTCTTGTAAAAAACCAAAATTGAAAAAAAAATATCTTTGACATAAACTGTATCTCAAAAGTAAAAGCAGTTTTGAGAAAAATCGTTTCAGTGTTGAAAAGCGTTGAAAAGAGCATAATGTTGAAATACACATTTCAAGTAATTAAAAAAACAAGTTTGAATGTGCTTTTTTTTGGAGAAACAATTTTTTCAAACACAATTTTCGAAAAAAAAAGATTTGGCAGGTATGAAGTAATTTTTCAATTTTCTCTCAAACTTGTATTTTTTCAACTTTTAGTGAATACCTACAACTTTTTTTTGAAATCGTTGTTCAAACAAAAATTAGGAATGTTGGTAAAAATCAAATTTTTAGAAAAATCCATTAATTTTTTTTTAAATCGACAAAAATGTGTTTTATTGCGTTTTTTTTTTTTTTTTTTTTTTTTTTTTTATAGAAACCATGGTCGAAATGTAAAGAAGGCGTAGGTACTTTAAAACACACAAAAAACCTGTTCAAGAATTTAAAAAAATACTTGTAATAATTTTAAAAATTGAAGAATAGTTTTGAATTTTTGAAGGAAAAAAAAACAATTAATAATTTATAATCATGATTTCAATTTTTTGTTTCTGAAACTATATTTAAAAAAGTTGCAATTTTCACAGGTAGATACGAAAGAATTTTTCTTTCAAATTTTATTGATACCTTCGTCAATTTTTAAAAATCTCGTCCGAACCAAAATTTTTCATCAATAAAATTAATCGTTGCATTGTTGAGACACAAATTTTTCAAAAAATTTCATTGAAAGATTTTAGAATAATCATTTTGAAAATTGAGGAAAAAAAACTATCAACATTTTTTTTAAATAAGATTTTATTAGTTAAACATTGTGAAAGGATTTCTTTTAATTTTGGAATGTTAAAAATGCCACTTAAGTAGGTACTTAAATGTTCAAACACGAATTTTTGAAATAAAATTATTTAAACAATTTTTTTTATTAAAGAGAAAATACCTAATTCACTTATCTATTAGAAAAAAAAGAATCTCATTTTTTTTGAAACCATTAAAAAAAATTGTTGAGTAAGAATTTTCTTAATTTTGTTCAAATTAAAAATTAAAATTTTTATGCATCTTGTTCAAACCAAATTTTTGTTTGATATATTTTTTTTATACCTAGGGCAGCAATATAAATATTTTCACTAATTTTTTCCCCATTAAGGATCGGGAAAAAATCGATAAAATTTCAAAAGTAGTGCTGTAGCAATTTTACAAAATTTTGTTCAAAATTTTTTATTGTTGAAATATTAATACCCGCCTAATTTTTCAAAAATCAAAGTTTATTCAAACAATTTTTTATAAGTTTTTTTTTTTTTTTTTTTTTTTTTTTTAATAGTTATAGGCAGTTTTAAAAATTTTGTAAAAACTTAAAATGCATTTTTAAAATCTAGTTTAGGTATTTCCTGCATTCATGTTTTTTTTTTTTTTGATATCTCGTTGAACTCAAAATTTGGAACGTAGAAAATGAAAATCCCGAAATACGAATTTGAAAAAAAAAAATTATTCAACAATTTTATACAGGGTGTTCCGGATTGAGAGTAAAGCCTTCCAACCAGTAACTATGCAACTCATGTTGAGTCGATGTAGGTATGTTTGCCTAACCTCCGGACTGCAGGGGCTGAGTTATGCTCATCGAAAAAATTTTTTTTTCGTTTATGCCGAGTGTTTTCAACCACGCGCTTCTCGACAACTACAATAGTTAGAAAGTTGCGCTTTGCGGCATCGGATGACAAATTTTGTGTAGAATTTTTTCATGGGTCTGGTAATTTTTTTAGGGGGACAAGGAAGTCTATACCGAGCAAAATATTTGAAAAAACATGGGAAAAAAGTGGCAGTTTTTCATGTTTTTCTGTGATAACTCAAAATGTTTTCCTCTAACCAAGCTGTTATTATTAACTTTTCTAGATGAAAAAATACTGCCCTTTTCAATGGCGCAAACCCCTCCCCTCTAGCTCACTCCAATCAAAAGTTATGAACGAATAATTTGTTGAAAAGTGTCTGAAAAAAATCACGATTTAATTTTTTTTCAATTTATTTTTCTCAAATTATTTTTTTCTGATGTTTTTCTACAAAAATAAACTGCTCATACCTTTTGATGCATAAAAAAAATATGAAAAAAAAAAAAAAAAATGAAAAAAAAAATTTGTGATTTTCTTTTCAAACTTTTTTCAACAAATTATTCGTTTATAACTTTTGATTGGAGTGAGCTAGAGGAGCGGGGTTTACGCCATTGAAAAGAGCAGCATTTTTTCATCTAGAAAAGTTAATAATAACAGCTTGGTTAGAGGAAAACTTTTTGAGTTATCACAGAAAAACATGAAAAATTGTCACTTTTTTCCCATGTTTTTCAAATATTTTGCTCGGTATAGACTTCCTTGTCCCCCTAAAAAAATTACCAGATCCATGAAAAAATTCTACACAAAATTTTTCATCCGATGCCGCAAAGCGCAACTTTTTAACTATTGTGGTTGTCGAGACGCGCAAGGTTGAAAACACTCGGCGTAAACAAAAAAAAAAAAATTTTCGATGAGCATAACTCAGCCCCTGCAGTCCGGAGGTTAGGAAAACATACCTACATCGACTCAACATGAGTTGCATAGTTACTGGTTGGAAGGCTTTACTCTCAATCCGGAACACCCTGTATGATAACTAATAATTTAAAAAAAACAATTATTGGGTGATACTCAAATTTCGGGAACGATTCGTGTCCCGGTTAAATATCTCTCGAATGGTATCACTGATTTTTTTCAAATTTGTACATACTCATTTAGTGGTACTTCTGCCATATATAACATTTGAGATGACTGCATATTTGAAGGTCATTTCATAAGCCAGAACATGAAAATGTCCAGTAGCGTGGCCTGTCTCTCGAGTAACTTTTCACTCAACACTTTAGGACACGCGCTTGCTCGATAAAATTAAAAACCCGATGACTGGTGTGAGAAGTGAAGAATTAGTGACTTTATCATAGGAAAATGGTTTTTTAAATTTTTCAGCCGAATTGAGTGGTATCGGAGGTTTCATAGGGGTGTCCCTCGAATTTTTGTCTTTAGCGTGGCCCAAATCGCCATTAAATTGACAATTTCCAAAAACATCAGTATTTACTTTTTTTACCTCGTTCAATGCAAACATAGTACTAGATGGAATGGGGGAACACTTATCTACCTCGATCGTTTCCCACAATCCTCTTCTCAGGCACTCAGAGCTGAAACTTATTAGAAGTATGATTTTTGACAAAAAAAAATGTCTTTAGCGTGGTACTCGTAGCTACAATACGTGTAGTATTGGGTTCAAAATTTTGATCGTGAAAGATGAGTATTAGTACGTACTTTTAACCAATGTTTTAGTTTTTTTTCAAAAATAATTTTAAAACCGGAATTTTCATGTTTTTTCTCGGATTTGTCTTTAGCGGGGCCGTAGATTTGAAGTCTTTAGCGTGGCCCGTATCATTTATGAAGTCCGCATCGGTCCGCATCAAAAAATTAAGACTGTCAACTTGTAGGAAATTAAATTTCCGATCAAAAAAGGTCTATTCACTTTTTGCCTATCTTCAATATTTCAGGCGCTATGCGCAAAAACGAAGAAATTAGTATGGACAAATACATACTAATTTTTTTCGTTTTTTTCGCATATAGCGCCTGAAATATTGAAGATAGGCAAAAAGTGAATAGAACCTTTTCTATCCAAAATTTAATTTTTCTACAATGTATTAGTCTTGGTTTTTTATATTGCTCAAAATTTGAGTCAATTTCTCAACTTGAAAGATTTGCATGAACAACAAAAATTTCAAAGTTTTTTCTCACAGTCAATCAGTGTTGTGAAGTTCCCGGGAACGAAATGTTGTTCCCGGGAATTCCCGGGAATACCCAAAATATTTCCAAGAAAAAAGATTCTGATTATATTGAGATTTATTAGACACCTCCTGGTATTAAAAGGTACCACGTTGTTTCTCTCAGTATTAAAATACATTTTAATACCCTCAAAATGGTCAAAAATTGATGTTAAAATTAAAAATAATATTTTAATTGGATCAATCACGTGGTAATAACCTGAAGAATTACCTTGAAATTACCATATAAAAAAATAAAATATGGGATATCGATATCCCTGAATAATTTTATTAATTTCAAGTATTTCTAGGGTATCAATACCAATTTTCATTCAAATTGACATTTCTAAACATCATTACATCACTTAAATCTCGTTTTTGCTTCAAAAAAATAAATTATTTGAAAACGGGAATTCCCGGTTTTGATGAAGGTGGGAACGTTCCCGGGAATTCCCGGGAACAATTCCCATTCCCGCAAAATGGGAATTCCCGTTTCACAACACTGCAGTCAATTAGTGACCACATTAGAGACCATGCATATTTTGAGTGTCTAGGACACTCCCTCAAAACATTTCAGTGAAAATTTTTTGAAAAAACCACGATTTTTTTCTCAATTTTCTCATGTCAAATCATTCCCGAAATTTGAGAATCACCCTATTACGATTTTTTGGAAAACCATTAAAAAAATTTGTTGTGGAGGAATGTTCAAAGTTTTGATTTTGCTTCTGCTGAGAGAATCGAAGATTTTCATATTTTAGGGCACAGTTTTTTTCTACTCTATTTCATTAATAATTTATTAATCATCATCGATGAAGTGATTTAAAAAAATAATAATTTTGAGATCACTAATCAGAATACCTACATTAGGGTGGCCCTTATTTTTCGAAGTTTGGAAATGTTGTCGGGACGGGAGGTCAATTGGTGACATATTGGTAGAAAATAATTCCCTATTTTTTATTTTCCCTCTAACTGAATTTTAAGCCGTTTCTCAGGGGCCCCCAAATTTGAAAAAATCAAAAAAATAGAAAAAATAGAACATTTTGAAAATTTTTGAAAATTTTTAGCAAAATGGTCATGGGATGGTATTTCTATAAGACAAGACCATTTTCGATGATTTCTTATCTTTACCCCCCTTTTCATGGGACATGAAAAAACGTCATTTTTTACGTTTTTTAAAAATTTTGAAAAAAATGGCTACAAATTTAAAAAAAAAAAAATTTTAATAAAATGGTTTCAACATACATATTATCACCCAAAAAGGTCATTTACGGTGATTTTTCACCACTGCCGTATCAGTGAGAATTTTTCAAAAACTATCAAAAATTGAAAAAAATGAGGTTTCCAAAAATGAAGGTAAGGATGAAAAATCGCCGTAAATGACCTTTTTGGGTGATAACATGTATGCTAAAAACATTTTATTCAAAAAAAAATGTTTCTTTAATTTTTAGCATGCATCGGAACACGGTTACTTTTTAGTAACTTGGTTACTTTTTTAAAGGCAAGGTTACTTTAGTTACTTTTGGGCTCATTTTGGTTACTATGGTTACTTTTGGACTCATTTTGGTTACTATTTCGTCAAAAATCTGACGAACAGCTGCCATCAAAATTAAAAATTTCTTTAAAAACGTTTTGAAAGTTTTTTTCAGAGATTTTGCTTCCAAAAAATTTGAAATATTTTATTTAAAACTGAATTAAGTAAGGTCAGTTGGGGTATCTGGGCCATTCTCTTCCTAATCCCCTCCAAAATCGTCTTGACGTAAATGGTTGGTTACATGGTAACACTGACATCGTAAGCCTACCATAACAATTATCATTCGGTTCCTAGCTCCCCTTGAGGAGACCTCAGTAATTTGAGTAACATGACATGGCCCAGTTACCCCCAACAACTGTGGCCCAGTTACCCCAAAACTCAGATTTGAGTGGGGGTAAGTGAATTACACATCTTGAATCTTCCTTAATAAAAAAAAAAATTGGTGGCCCAGTTACCCCAACTGACCTTAATTGAACAATTTATTGAATCTTCTTTTAAAATTGAGATTTTTTCTGCTCGAACTTCAGAAATATTTATTTTGTACTTATGTATTGAAATTCAAGGTAGAAAAATGTTTGCTCCTAAAAAAATTGAAAGTTCTTTTATAGGCATTTTTCAAGTCAGTATGAAAAATTGTGATTTTTTTTTCTTGAAGAATTAAGATTTATTCTTGTCTAAAAATGAGCCACATTTCTTGAAAAAAAAAATGTAAGTAGATAAGCCGTATTTTTTTGAAAAAATTGAGAAATTCTTTTCTCGACAAATAAACGATTTTTTCTCAAAATTTCTTTTCAAAAAAAGTAGAGGCCGTCGAAGAATAAACCCGATTTCTCCTCATTAAAAACTTTTTTTTTTAAATGAGAATACCTAGTAATTTTTTCAATTAAAAAAAAAATGTGTTCGAAGTATTTGAAATTTATGTTTGAAAAATAGAGAACTCCTCAAAAATGAAACATAAAATCGTTTCAACTCGTGAACTTAAAATGCTTCAAAAATTTGATATTTCTCAAATGAGCAAAACTTTCCTTTTAAAAATTTTGAAAAGTTGTGAATTTCACATGTTGAAAAATTGTTTTTTTGTGGAGAATGAAGACTTTTCAAAAATTAATTTTTTTTTGTATCTACTCATTTTGCAATAAGCCAATCAAAAAATTGATTTTTTTAGACTTTAAATTCTTAGGCATTACAATTTTTATAAATTGGAAATTTTTTATTTGAATAAACACGAATTTTAGGAACGGCTATTTTTTAAAAATTAAATATAAATTGTTTAAAAATCAAAAAATTGAGAATTTTAAGTTTAATTTTTTGAAATCCAGAACTTTTTAGAAATTACAAATTGTTACTAAATTTAAATTTATAGAAATTAAAAATTGTTTGAAAAATAAAAAAAATCGAAAAAAAAAATTTAAAAATTAAAAAAAGGACAGTATTGTTTGTAATTTAAAATTTTTCTAAAATTCACGTTTTTTGAAATCAACAATTATTTGAAAACTGACAACTATTTCAAAACAAATAAGAGTTCAAAAACTTAAAAAAGTTGATATCAAGTATTTTCAAGAAAAAAAATTTTTTTTTTTTGAATTTTCAATATTGAGTTCAAAAAAAATTAAGATTTGATAGGAACTCAAAAATTATTTATTGTGAGCTTCTCAAGAATTGAAATTTCCTATGATATAAAAATTGAGCACCTATTAAGCCAACTATTCTATTAAAATTCGTCATAATTATAGAAAAAGAAAAAATGCATGAATTATTATTTTTGAATTGAAAATTTTGATTTTTTCAAAATTTTTACCATTGATTTCAAGAGTTGTGAGACGTCAAATTTAGCGAAAATATGAGAAAAACGGAGACGAGGGGAGGGGAGGGGGTTATGAGTCATTATATTCAAGTGGAAATGGAAAATTTTTGGTTACTTTTTTCCATAATTTTGGTTACTTTTTTTGAAATTTCAGGTTACTAAAGTTACTTTTATTTTTTCAAATTTCGCTCCGATGCATGTTTTAGTCATTTTTTTCAAATTTTTTAAAAAACGTAAAAAATGACGTTTTTTTTTATGTCCCATGAAAAGGGAGGTAAAGATAAGAAATCATCGAAAATGGTCTTGTCTTATAGAAATACCATCCCTATGACCATTTTGCTAAAGATTTTCAAAAATTTTCAAAATGTTCTATTTTTTCTATTTTTTTGATTTTTTCAAATTTGGGGGCCCCTGAGAAACGGCTTAAAATTCAGTTAGAGGAAAAATAAAAAATAGGGAATTATTTTCTACCAATATGTCACCAATTGACCCCCGTCCCGACAACATTTCCAAAATTCGAAAAATAAGGGCCACCCTAACCTACATTTATAAATTTTTTAAATTTATCTTTTCACTTCTGTCATTAATAACTTGGTTAAGATTGCTCAAGTTATCGTCGAGTGATGAATTGAAAATACTTGTACCTACCTATCTTATCTTCATCTACAGAGAATGCAATTAAGTTGTAACTTCACGCAAAATACCTCGTACGCGAATTAATTACTAATTTTCCATTCGTTCCTAAATATATATTTACAATTGGAGTTGAAACTGCGTAAAGAAAGACTAGCACGAGTATCCCATTACGTGAATATCCATAATTGTGATATGTAGGTACAGGTAGGTATACTAAAAATACCGTGCAGCTACCTGTGTTACGGTGAAAAAATATCTTCACAGATTATTAATTTCAACCATTCGAATGTTATGTTCGAAGACGTTGGGTACGAATCAAATAAGTAATAAACATATTGTACATACATACGAGTATATTCCGAGTTATTTTATTATCTCAAAAAAAGAACTTACTTGTAGTACTCGACTACCTGTCTAATATCTATTCGTTCTCGTAATGAAGACGAAGTAAACTTAAGCTATGGAAATGGAAACACTTTCGATACCTACTCGTAATTTCGATGCAGGAAAATTGATTAAAATTTGAACGTTCTCGTGTTCGTGTGGTGAACCACAGCTCAATGATGGCATTTTCAAGGTAACTCTGTCGATCAAATCTAAACGACTGCACGTGGATTTACGATGTACCTCTACCTATGTATGCTCAATCTTAATCCTTACCTACGAATATTTGTAGCTGAATGATTTATACATGATGTCCCATACTCCCACAGTCCCAATGACGTCTACCAACCACGAGTGCTAGTGAATGAAAAGGTGACACATCATATATGAATGCATTCAAGTCGTCCAAGAAAGAATCCCCCCCCCCCCCATTATTCGAGAAATATTTTAAACCGTAAAAATTGAGCAATTTTCTTCTACAAAAAATTCTGAGAATTTTTTTTTCTCAAAAAACAAAAAAAATATAAAAATTCTCATCAATTTTTTCATTTTTTTAAAATTTCGATTTTTTACCCTGCGCTGGCTTGAAAATCATCAAATAACTGGAATACGTATTTTTTATCTCTAGAAAAAAATTCAAAAAAAAAATCCTCTAGAAAAATCAAGTTTTTTGCCCCCTCCCCTCAAAAATGGAAATGTTTTTACTGTACAAAAATAAAGATATTTTTCTCCAACAAATTTTTTAGAAATTTCCCCTCCAAAACCATTTTAAAAATTTTTCTCCAAAAATTGATCAGTATATTTCCTTCGAATAAATTGAAATTTTTCTCCAAAAAAATTTATCCAAGTATAACGATGTATTTTTTTCACCACAAAACTCAAAAATTGAATTCATCCTCACAAACAAATAAGAAATAGTTTTCTAAAAAAAATTGAGAAATTTTTTATCACGGCCACGGCTCCAAAACTGCAAAAATTTATAGTTCTTTTCCATGATATTTAGAAATGTTTTTGCTGGGTTAGGTACATTAAAATAAAAGTTTATTTTTTCTATAAAAAATATTGAAAGATTTCTTCACAAAAAAATAAAATGATTTTTTTTCTTCAAAAAATTTAGCTTTTTTTCGAAAAGATAAACACTGAAAGATTTTTTCTTGAAAATCGGAGATTTTTTTCAAAAATATCGAATGATTCTTTTCCTGAAGCTTGAAGATTTTTTTTTCTTCAAAAAAGTTATGAAAAATTTTCTCCCCAAAATTTTTTTTTTGTTGAAAAAAATAAAAATAAACAAAAAACAGAAAAGCTCTGGCGCGATAAGGGGGTCAATTGGACCCTGAATCAAATTTCAAAAATTTTCCGGTTTCCGATTTGTATTAGTCATAAAATACGAGTTTCGAGCGTATTAGCGATTTTTTTACCTAACCCCTGGGGGCTATTTTCAGCTCAGAAATTCAATATTTTTGAATTTTATATCGATTTTAACCAAATTATGGCATGTTATGTGTTTTTTTTTCTTTTTAAAACATTAAGAATATTTTTTCGTCTGTTTTTTACTACCTACAAAAAAATTTAAAAAATTGATTTCGAACACATTTAAAAAGAAAATTTTAAAAAATGAGAAAAACTTTTTTATTACTAGGTATAGGTAGGTACAAATAGGTACAAAAAAATAGGAAAAATTTTTCTCCAGATAAATTGAGTTTTTTGAGAAATATTTCAGGTACTCAAAAAATAAGATTTTCCTGCAAAAAATCTATATATTTTTTTACACTGACTACAAAAGAAAAGAAAATTTTCATTTTTATTTTTTCCTTCTAAAAAATTCAGTTTTTTTCCCAAAAATTTCAAAAGTAGGTAAATATTTTTACTCCAAAGAAATATGAGGGTTTTTCTAAAAAAAAATTAAAGGAAAATTTTAAAAAGTGAGTTTTTTTTACGTTATGCTTATGAACAAAAAGTAATTGAGATGTTTCTTATTCTAAGAAAATTCAAATTTATTTCTGTCCAAAAGAATTGAAAAAATTATTTTTTGAAAAAAAATGAATTTTTAAATTTGATAGATAGATAGATTTTTAGGTGCTTTTTTAACACAGGATGTGGTTTACAAAGCACGATTTTAAATTTTGAAAAATTGTAAAATTTCGAAAAACTTGAAATTCAGTGATACTTACTCAAAAAAAATTAAATGTTGCTAGTTTTGAATGTTCCAAATGGACAAATAAGGCACCAATGATCCAAATGCACCAAAAATGCCTCAATCAAACAAATGACGAACCAATAATACTTATCGCGAAATACCACTATAATGTCTCAAATGAACAACAAAATAATGGTAAAAATTGCACACAAATGTTCCAAATGGACAAATGGACCACCAATGATCCAAATCGACCAAAATTGCCTCAAGTGAACAAATGGACCATAAATAACCCAAATGCCTCACAAATTGTCCAAATGACTTTTTTTGAGCTTTTAGCTTTAAAAAAAAATTGTCTTGTAAATATCTCGTTTTTGAGTTTTGAGCTTTTGGAAAAAATTTGTTTTTGGCTGTAAAAATGATTGGTCGTGTTTTTAGTCTGTCGCGAGTGTCACGCCAAGTCCAACATTCGTTAGATTTTTTCAGCAAAAAATTAATTTTCAACTTAGCGAAAATCTCATTCTGTGTTTTTATAACTTTTTGGGGAAGTTGAAGTTTCGTTCGATAACTTTTCATTTTTCAATTTTATGAAAAAAATGTTTCATACAAAAGTCCCGAGCAGCACACTCGACAAATTATCGAAATAAAAAATCGACAGAATATCGAATTCGATAAAATGTCGCGTTAGTTCCGCATAAATCGTGAAATTATCTTTCGATATATAGATAGATTATCGACGAATTATAGTTAGCAAAAATTTCGAGATTATAGTAAGATATTTTATCGATAATATATCTATAATATCGAAAGATAATTTCACGATTTAGGCGGAACTTTTGCGACACTTTATCAAATTCGATATTCTGTCGATTTTTTATCGATTTTTTTATTCCGATTTTTCGTCTTTTACTAGCTTTTTTCTATAATTAAAAATAATTAATTAGCATAATTAATACATTAAACTAAGCCTAAACACGTTATTCATGTTCCAGTAAGAGGATCATTTCAGAAAAAGTCAAAAAAAATTATAAAAAATCTGCCACCCGTGGGGCTTGAACCATCTACCTCCTGCATGGTAATCCTCTTCCTAACCACTATGCCATACCTTATCGTTAAGAAGTTAGCAATAAAACGCTTATAATAGGCAATTTAGTACTTCCAGACGTGTTGGACTTAGAAAAATTTTCACCAATTTGGAAATAATTTCAAATATCGTCACAAAATCGTTGAAAAATCGTTCGACAAATTTCAAATTATTTGTCGATAATGTAGTTTCAAATATCGCCACAAAATCGTTGAAAAGTCGAATTCGAGGAATTTCATATTACGTGTCGATAATATAGTTTCAAATATCTTCACAAAATCGTTAAAAAATCGAATTCGAGAAATTTCAGATTATTTGTCGATAATATAGTTTCAAATATCGTCACAAAATCGTTAAAAAATCGAAATCGAGAAATTTCATATTACGTGTCGATAATATAGTTTCAAATATCTTCACGCAATCGTTAGAAAATCGAATTCGAGAAATTGCATATTATGTGTCGATAATATAGTTTCAAATATCTTTACAAAATCGGTAAAATATCGAAGTCGAGAAATTTCATATAATCTGTCGATAATATAGTTTTAAATATCTTTAAAAAATCGTTAAAAAATCGAATTCGATAAATTTAATATTCTTTGTCGATAATGTAGTTTCAAATATCTGCACAAAATCGGTGGAAAATCGGAATCGATAAATTTAATATTCTTTGTCGATAGTATCGTTGACGAATATCGTCATAAAATCTTAATAATATCGAATTCGATAGTTTTTAGATTTTTTGCCTATGAAGTTGTACCGATAAATCTTTATAATATCGTGAGAACATCTATAGATTTTCAAACGATTTTTTATCGATACGTTACATCTTCCGATATTATCGATCTAGTGTGCCGCTCGGGGTTGTTCCAATTTAAATTTTCCACAAAAAAGAATTTCACCAATTTCTCTTTCAGATCCATTGTTGAGGAGAATTTTTATTTCAAAGTAACTCTATGCTTAGGGTCCATTTCGCCAGCCCCGCCCATTTCGAATTTGGAATTCGGAGTAGGGGCATTCGTTTGTGCTCGGTTTGTGCTGATTTGTGCCGTAAAAATTTTCGTTTGTGCTGCCCCCCTTCCAGAGATATTTTGAAAAACCCTTGGGCGGGGCTGGGGAAATGGTTTTTTTCAAAATTCGAATTTTGGGTCAAAATTGGTGTCATTCGTTTGTGCTAGGTTTGTGCTGATTTGTGCCGCAAAAATTTTCGTTTGTGCTGCCCCCCTTCTATGGGCGGGGCTGGGGAAATGGTTTTTTCAAAATTCGAATTCGGGGTCAAACTTGGTGTCATTCGTTTGTGCTCGGTTTGTGCTGATTTGTGCCGTAAAAATTTTCGTTTGTGCTGCCCCCCTTCCAGAGATATTTTGAAAAAACCTTGGGCGGGGCTGGGGAAATGGTTTTTTCAAAATTCGAATTTTGGGTCAAAATTAGTGTCATTCGTTTGTGCTAGGTTTGTGCTGATTTGTGCCGCAAAAATTTTCGTTTGTGCTGCCCCCCTTCTATGGGCGGGGCTGGGGAAATGGTTTCAAGTAAGGGGAGAAGAAGGGGTCCAATGAAAATTTTGATACTGTCAATCGTTTGTGCTAAGCGAGTAGAGATTTGTGCCGTACTCGATTTTCACCTCTACCCCCTCCATCCAATTTTCAATAATATTACCATCGTTAATATACGATTGGGAGCAATGGTTAGGTTGCATAATTTTCCATTTTTTTTAGAAAATCTTTCCTAATGAAATGAAAATTTTTTTTTGAATTCGATGTTATTTTTTTGAATTTTGTAATCAACATTTTAAAAAGATACGTACTTATACATTATTTCATAAAGCAGACCCCAAGAGACTTTTTAACAATTTCTTTTTCTTCGTCATACGTACTTCAAGAAGTGAACCTACATGAAAATTTAAAAAAAAAATTCTTTATTCAATTTTTTTAATTTAGGAAAATTTTGACTTCATGGCCTAAATAGAATGGCCAGATTTCGAAAATCGAAATTTTTATGGCCATTTTTGAATGAAAAATCTTAATTCTGAAATCAAATATCTTCACTCAAAAAAATTACTTGAACAAATTAAAGAGGATACACGAACTTGAGAAAGAAGGTTTTAGTACCTATACACAGGCTCAAATAGGTCCAATGGCTCGAATACTGTTTGTAACATACATCAAAATGTGAAATATTTTCCATGCAAGATTGGCTGTGATTGGCGGGTGGAAATTAAGTACCTTCTGTTGGAAATTATTCGAAAACATTATGCAAAAGATTGCCAGGGAAAAATAAATGCAAAAAAACTCTGACGCATTAATGCGTCAGAAAAGCTGATTTTTTAAATTATTATTTTATCAATTATCATTATT
Source organism: Balanococcus diminutus (assembly GCA_959613365.1). Taxonomy (NCBI): domain Eukaryota; kingdom Metazoa; phylum Arthropoda; class Insecta; order Hemiptera; family Pseudococcidae; genus Balanococcus; species Balanococcus diminutus. The sequence continues at coordinate 26,666,988 of OY390718.1, forward strand.
AAATATTATCATTTTTTCATTTCAAATCAATAATTTTTGTCAAAATGTTTTTTACTCGCATTCTCATTAAAGTATCAAAAATAAATAAAATTTCATTTTTCTCAATAACTTTAATATTATTATAATATTTTCAAATTTTCATTTATTTTCATCATTTGAAAAAACAAAAACTAACCAAGTTTCGTTTTTCTTTGAACTCCAATAATTATTTTTAAATTATTTTTTTTCTTTTTCAATTTATTTTATTATTTTCTCAGAAATTTTCAAAATGTTCATTTTGTATAATTTAGTCTGTCTAAAAATATGGTATTTCTTTCAATTTTCTCCAATCCAGCAAACTTTTATTTCAATCCGCAAAATTTTATTTCATTTAAAATTTTATCAATTTTAAAGTCACTTCTTTCAATAATTTTCTTTCCTTTTTCATTTTTTCCTTATCAATTATTAGGTATGAATAAAAGCGGCGAATTATTTTTTAATTGGCAACACTGATTAGAGTTTAGATCGAGTAAATCGAGCTTATAAAATTTGATGCATTTTTTTAATAATGCCTAGCATATTTAAATAAAAAATGATATGACGTCGACGCGGTGCTCGTCGACGTCGACGTCTAAAGAGGGGAGAAAAGTTTTAATTTTTTTCGACCTGAAATAAAATGCTAGGCAAAATATTTTTCGATTAATGGATTAAACTGGTCTAATTTAATTCTGACCATTTCTTTCCAAATAATGCGTAGTAATGGTCCAAAATTGCTCAAAAACAATAGGGTTCTATTCTACATGGTACCCGACCTCCCATTAAAATTTGAAATAAATCGGTCCATTAGAACGAGAGTTATCGCGCGGACAAAATTCAGTCAATACATACATACATACATACATACATACATACATACATAAATACATATCGCAAGAAATACCAAAAAAATCGAAGATCAAAACTAATAGCTGATTTTGAAAAAATCAGCTAAAAGACGAGGTAAGTGCCAGCTTGGTATTTGAAAAATTGTTCGCGATTTTTTTTATCGGGTAATTGTTTCAAATTCAGAAAATAATTTTTAATTCCCAATACTATAAGTGAGAAAAATTGACACAAGAATTTCGAAAGAAGAGAGAGGTTTCCAAAATAAAATTTAAATGATCACCACTTCCTTGAAATTGAAGTTCAAAAAAAGTATGGAATTTTTTTCTTCAAACATTCGTGGAAACTTTGAAAATATTCCAAACAAAACTAAGTAGGTATGTGTTAAATTTTTTTTAAAAAGGCAGGAAAGGAAAGGAAAGAAAAAATGAAAAAAAAAAAAAAATTGAAATTTTGTACAAAGTAAAAAATTGAATTTTCATTTCATTAGGAAAGATTTTCTAAAAAAAATGGAAAATTATGCAACCTAACCATTGCTCCCAATCGTATATTAACGATGGTAATATTATTGAAAATTGGATGGAGGGGGTAGAGGTGAAAATCGAGTACGGCACAAATCTCTACTCGCTTAGCACAAACGATTGACAGTATCAAAATTTTCATTGGACCCCTTCTTCTCCCCTTACTTGAAACCATTTCCCCAGCCCCGCCCATAGAAGGGGGGCAGCACAAACGAAAATTTTTGCGGCACAAATCAGCACAAACCTAGCACAAACGAATGACACTAATTTTGACCCAAAATTCGAATTTTGAAAAAACCATTTCCCCAGCCCCGCCCAAGGTTTTTTCAAAATATCTCTGGAAGGGGGGCAGCACAAACGAAAATTTTTGCGGCACAAATCAGCACAAACCTAGCACAAACGAATGACATCAAGTTTGACCCAAAATTCGAATTTTGAAAAACCATTTCCCCAGCCCCGCCCAAGGTTTTTTCAAAATATCTCTGGAAGGGGGGCAGCACAAACGAAAATTTTTACGGCACAAATCAGCACAAACCGAGCACAAACGAATGACACCAAGTTTGACCCCGAATTCGAATTTTGAAAAAACCATTTCCCCAGCCCCGCCCATAGAAGGGGGGCAGCACAAACGAAAATTTTTGCGGCACAAATCAGCACAAACCTAGCACAAACGAATGACATCAAGTTTGACCCAAAATTCGAATTTTCAAAAACCATTTCCCCAGCCCCGCCCAAGGTTTTTTCAAAATATCTCTGGAAGGGGGGCAGCACAAACGAAAATTTTTACGGCACAAATCAGCACAAACCGAGCACAAACGAATGACACCAAGTTTGACCCCGAATTCGAATTTTGAAAAAACCATTTCCCCAGCCCCGCCCATAGAAGGGGGGCAGCACAAACGAAAATTTTTGCGGCACAAATCAGCACAAACCTAACACAAACGAATGACACCAATTTTGACCCAAAATTCGAATTTTGAAAAAAACCATTTCCCCAGCCCCGCCCAAGGGTTTTTCAAAATATCTCTGGAAGGGGGGCAGCACAAACGAAAATTTTTACGGCACAAATCAGCACAAACCGAGCACAAACGAATGCCCCTACTCCGAATTCCAAATTCGAAATGGGCGGGGCTGGCGAAATGGACCCCTATGCTTATGTTAGCAACACACTACATAGAAAAATTCGTATAAATCATGTAATTTTGGCACAATTACATAAATGCAATTGCAAACTTGTTACATTCTATAATTCTCTCATAACTCCTATATTTTGGTTCGTGTTCGGGGACATCATAGGGACACCCTGTGTTAGTGTATTTTTCCGTTTCCGCACGTACGAAAAAACGTCAGATATGTTTACTCTCGCAGCAATGATCCTCTCTTGATTCATATTTCATTTAGCATACTTACTTACTTAGGTACTTATCAACGATGACGTCGATGAGTAATATTTCACGACACGATAAACATCGATTAGTAATTTGGTAAGTAAATAATCAGAGAATGCTCTAAGTGAAGTACAATGTAGGTACTTATATAGTGGGGCGGAATTAGGATTTAATAAAAGATGCATCAAGTACATATTCTAGGACTCGATTAACTAAATACAGAAATAGAACATTAATCAATCGTCGTTCGAAATCGAAGCATATATCTACTGTACGTACACGTACGTAAAGTTTACAATGATATTTTAGTACTTCGAGTACTTGTTACAGGAGAGGTAGGAACGTGGTAATAAAATCTAGAAAATACATAAATTTTATTGAATTTCCGTTCTACAAATAAACCCCTTCCCTATGTAATGTTAGTTCATACACGTTGATGAGACATTGTGTATTTATGTACGTACGAGTATTTTACAATTTACACTGTGAGAGAGAGAGGATGGGGTGTTGTTATTTCCACCAGCCTCGGTGATTAGTTCAATTGAATCTACCATTTTATCTGGACTTGAAATATTTCTTCCAAGATTTCAATTGTCATTTATTATATTCGAAATTGGAGGGGAAGAAGAGGTCCAATCGAAATTTTTGTAATATTCAAAATTATTCCTAGGTCTTCTAGCTATAACTTTTGTTTGAAGGTTTTTTTAATTGGAACCCCCTCCCCACTGATTTTGCTCAACACTTCGAAGATATTAATTAAAAATCCCAGATAGCTGAGCGAGGAAGGAACTGATTAAAAAATTTTTCAAATAAAAGTTGTAGATCAAGATCCTAAAAATAATTTGCTCATTATAAAAATTTCGATTGGATCTCTCCCTTTCCTCAAATTTCACATAATATCAGATACTTTTTTCAAAATTTGGAGAAGTGGTCCAATTGATTTTTTTTTCAAGCAAAAGTTGTAGATTGAGATCCAAGAAATAATTTTTGTTATTATAAAATTTTCAATTAGACCCTTCCCTCCCCTCCAATTTCGCATAATGGCTTGGATACTTATTAAAAACTGGTGGAGGTAGAGGTCCAATTGAAAAAATTTTCAAACAAAACTTGTAGCTTGAAGTCTTGGAAATAATTTTAGTTATTACAAAAATTTCGATTGGAGCCATCCCTCCCCTACAATTTCGAATAAATTACATGTTAATTGAAAGAAATTTCCAAGTTCAGAATCTGAACTGATGGAAGTAGGTAGTGTGAGCAATTTCGTTCATGTTCACTAAAAATCCGAGCAACTACTCACCCTGGCTGGTGGAAATAAAATAACAACACCCGAGAGGGAGAGAGAGACTCACTCGTGTGTGGAACTGTGGATACGAATATGTTTTTAAATAACTGTAATGAAAGATAAATCGTATTAGGCTCGTGCATTCTGCAACAATATAAGTAATGCATTAGTTAAATTTATACGAATACTGGTCCCTCGAGCTGTATGAGCGATTTGTAGGCATAGAAATGAACCACCGAAGGAAGGTATCGAATAAATTAAAGCACCGAGATACTTACACCGTGTACTGGTGAAAAGCTAACACGTTTAAACATATGGTATACTATTTATTATTCGTGTTTTAAATCTACAAAATAAACACACTTGTTGCGATTTATTATAAACGCGACAAAGAATCTGTGATCAAGACTAATATGGTAAGTAAAATGTATTTGGCGGATTTATCATTTTATACGAACGTGATTACCTACGAATTAAAAACTACAATCCTATAAATGGCCATCTATGCCAAACGCAAGGACACTCTGGCAGAGTAAAAACCTTTATATCTCGAGTCAAAAGCTCATATGCCTATGTCTATTGTGAAATTTTACATTCGATCATTTTGACGATAGGTCGTACAAGTACAAAATACAAATACAATGTACCCTAGAACTAGTTTACTCTGCTAATGACGTTGTCCCCCATCAATATCAAAGAAGCCGTCAATAGCGAAGACTTCAAGAGTATGTACTTGCTTAGGTCTAGGTACGCATCTTGCACTTCAAAACGGCCTCTAAATATGGATAAATGCGAGGTAGATGATGAAGTTCTTTTATGGTCGTCGGTGTTTGCAACTTTGTTAAAATACATAAGTACTTAGGAGTAATTCTCTTTCTAATTAGCACTTCGATGAGTGGGCTAGCGGTATTATATTTTATTAGTAACCCTTTTCGAAGAATTATTTCGATTACGTAATCTACGAAAAAGTTCGGCTAATTGAATTATCGGTGGCAATGATATTTAAATGGTTGTGTTTATCGACCTACGTGTATGCAGAATTGCAGATATATAAGTACATATACTAACATAAGTAGATATTGATTGATTCATTACGTTTATTCATTTGCAAAAAATTTCATCTGGGTTGAAAGCGAAACGTTGATAGAAAATTCCAAAGAGAGGATGTGTGATAAGTATTTCCGTAGCAATTGAAACAGAAAGAGAGAGAAAATTTTTATGAATCATTCTTAATTTAAATAATATTTTTCAAGGTTTTTATACCTACTTATATATTTTTTTCAATTTCCATTTTCAAGATTCTAGAAAATATTTCTATCAAAAATTAGGTATAGGTAATTTTCAAATTTTTTTAATTTTAATACCTACTAAAAAATTTTAATTTCAAAAAAGTGTTGAAAATTCTAATCATTTTTTAATTTTTTGAAAAATTATGAAGATTTGAAACCTGAGTTTAAAAATAAATCAATTTTCATTTTGACAGAAAAAAAAAAAAAAAAAAAAACGAAAATTGGTAGATTTTTGAATTTTGAAAAAAATTTAAAATTCACGAATAAGAATATTAATTTTATAGTTGATGAAAATTTTCCATTTTAAAATTATACGGGAAAAAATGACGAATTTTGTGAAAAAAAAATTATACCTACCCAATTTTAAAATTCTGAAATAAAACAAAAAAACCAATTACCAATTTTGGTAAAAAATTTTCATCTTCATAATTTTCAGATGAATTAAATTTGGCAAAAAGAAAATAGGTAAATTTTCAACTTGAAAAAATGTTCTGAATTCAAAACCAAAAAAATACATTTTTGAATTTAAAAAAAAAAAAAAAATTGAAAGCAATAATTTCAACAGACTGATTTTAAATGTTGTAAAAAAGTGTCAAAGTTCAAATTTTATTTTGAAAAATAATAAAAATTTTCTCTTTTTTTCAAATTAAAACTAATTTTTAAACTTCGTAGAAAGATTAAAATTTTGGTATTTGAGGTGAAATGATTTTAGCTTTGAGTTATAGGTAAATTAATTACCATTTTTAAATTTTGCGAAAAGTTCGCAGTTTTCAAACCAGCCTCGAGGTATCAGCCTGATACCAGCTCCAAGGTATCAGCCTGATACCAGGTCCAAGGTATCAGCCTGATACCAGCTCAAAGGTATCAGCCTGATACTAGCTTTGAAGTATTAGCCTGATACCAGCATTGAGGTATCAGCCTGATACCCTCGAGGTTTATTCAAATAATATTGTGAAAAAAAAGAATCTATCTGTAAAAAAAAACTGAATTCAAATTTTGCATAAAAAAGGTTATTTTGAAAATTTTCAAATTGGACAATTATTTTTCAGTTTGGTAAAAATTTTTCATTGTTAAATTTACCTAATAAAGAAAAAGTTCATTTTATTTTCAAATTTTACTGCCAAGATTGAATTTTATTAAATAAAAATAAAAAAAAGAATTAAGTAGGTAAGGTAACTCTCAACTGTTTTAAAAAAAATCACGTTACCTATAAAATCAAATTTTGTGAAAAAAATTGTAAATTTAGATTTTTAAAATTCTGTAAGAATACCTATTTTATAGATTTTTAAAAAATGAAATAGGTAGTATAACGACTAATTTTTAGTACCTATTGAAAAAATTTCAATTTTCAAATACGTAAGTAGAATGAATTTTTTAACTTGAATTTTTAGAAAAATCAAAATTTTTGGATTTTGTGAAGAATTCTTCAAATTTTTTAAAAGTTCATAATTTTTGAAATTTATGCACTTAGAGTAGGTTAATGAATTATGTAAAAATTTATCAAGAATTAAATTTTGAAAAAAAATCCAACATCAATAATTATTTTTAATTTTGTAATAAAAAAGATTTTTCAAATTATAAAAATATTTCTAAATTAAAATTTTGTGAAAAATAAATTTTTGGATTCTGTAAGAAAAATGTAAGTATGTAATTTTAAAATGTCAAAGTAATACGTATAAAATTGCCAATTTTTAACAACCAAAAATTTTTAATTTCCAAAATTTATGAAAAATAGGACAATTTGGAATTTTTTTGTGAATAAATTAATCAAATATCCGAGAGTTTTAAAAAAATCAAATTTCAATTGAAACAACATAGAATTATCTATGTGAAAATTATGGAGTAGTTAAGTAATATTTTAAAATTATGAATAAAAAAAATTCAAATGTTTTGAGAAATTTATAATATTAAAATTTTATATTTTTCAAGAAATAAGGAAACTTCGAATTAAAAAAATTAATTTAAAAAACAGGTAGGTAAGTACCTACCTATAAGTACCTAGGTAAAAATTTAAATTTTGCATAAAAAATTATTTTAAAATTTTGAAAAAAATTCGATTTGACAAAAAAATACATCATTTTTTATTTTTTAACACAAATAGTTTTCAATTTTGAAAAAAAAAAAAAATTATACCTACATCAATATTAAATTTTTCAAAAAATATTTAGTTTATCAAATTCATTTTTAAATTAGTTTTATTTCAGTTTTTCAAAATTTTCCAAAATTTGAATTTCCTAAAAAAATCCAATTTAAAAAAAATAAAAAAGCAGTTTGCCAAAAAAATTATATTACCTAACTTAAAAGTTTTTAATTTTTCTACATTCATCATTTTCCCTGAAACTGAGTCGACTTTTGAATATTTTCACAAAATTATCAGGTTACCTATCAAAGTGCGTTAAAATTTCGCAAGAAAATCAAAAATTATACAATGAAATTTTTTTGAGCATTTTTTGCAAATTTTGAGCCAAAAATTGAGTAGAATTTTGAAAATTTTTACAAAAATTTCAAGTGACCTATCAAAGTAGGTTAAAATTTTGCGAGAAAATCAAAAATTACAATAATAATTTATTTCGAGCATTTTTGCGAATTTTGAAAATTTTTACACAAATTTGAAGTGACCTATCATAGTACAAAGTAGGTTAAAACGCGAGAAAATCAAAAATTACAATAATTTATTTCGAGCATTTTTGCGAATTTTGAAAATTTTTACACAAATTTGAAGTGACCTATCATAGTACAAAGTAGGTTAAAACTTCGCGAGAAAATCAAAAATTACAACGAATTTTTTTTTCGAGCATTTTTGCGAATTTAGAACATTTTTACAAAAATTTCAAGTGACCCATCAAAGTGAATTAAAATTTCGCGAGAAAATCAAAAATTACAATGATTTTTTTTTCGACCAATTTTTCGAATTTTGAGCCAAAAATTGAGTAGAATTTTGAAAATTTTCACAAAAATTTCAAGTGACCTATCAAAGTAGGTTAAAATTTTGCGAGAAAATCAAAAATTACAATAATAATTTATTTCGAGCATTTTTGCGAATTTTGAAAATTTTTACACAAATTTAAAGTGACCTATCATAGTACAAAGTAGGTTAAAACGCGAGAAAATCAAAAATTACAATAATAATTTATTTCGAGCATTTTTGCGAATTTTGAAAATTTTTACACAAATTTAAAGTGTCCTATCATAGTACAAAGTAGGTTAAAACTTCGCGAGAAAATCAAAAATTACAACGAATTTTTTTTTTCGAGCATTTTTGCGAATTTAGAACATTTTTACAAAAATTTCAAGTGACCCATCAAAGTGAATTAAAATTTCGCGAGAAAATCAAAAATTACAATGATTTTCTTTTTCGACAAATTTTTCGAATTTTGAGCCAGAAATTGAGTCGAATTTTGAAAATTTTTACAAAAAGTTCAAGTGAACCTATCAAAGTGGGTCAAAATTTTACGAAAAAAACAAAAATTACAATGAAATATTTTTCCAGCATTTTTTGCGAATTTTGAGCCTGTGAAATTGATTCGAATTTTGAATATTTTCACAAAAATATCAAGTGACCTATCAAAGTGGGTTAAAATTTCACGAGAAAATCAAAAATCACCATCAATTTTTTGAGCATTTTGAACCTCACTAAATAATTTTCAATTTAAGAAAAAAAATCCGTATTAAAATTTAGTAAAAAATTCCATACTTATTCAAATTTTGGCCAAAAATACCACTTCCACTCTGCACCCACCACATCACTCAAAAAATCGCCAACTGATATTCATTTGCACCTCTGGAGAACTTCAAGTAGCAAATTTGGCGCTGAAATTGAAAACCTCCGTACTTAATTTATTATTCAAGAAATCAACATCAGATAAAAACTTGCAAAGTACCACTTGACAGAAGACCGTTTATATTGTCGCAATAGACGTATTAATTATTCGACGAAACCTCGTAGGCGGAAGAAGAGACATAATATAATGAATCACCAGTCTCGACGTTATGTTACTTCTAGTCTTCCACTATATTCAGGTAGGCTTAGGCTCACCTGTTTTGCATTTCGAGAGGTCAGTCCCCGTATAATTATTAAAGTAATGAATTGTTGCAACTTTATCATTATGAATTAAATTAATTCATTTTCAATCTCGTATAGCCTGCCAGCCTGCCTATAGTAAGTGTAATTCTTCGAGCATGTGGTATATTTGCAAATAAAAAGAAAGAAACGAACGTGACGGAAACGTTATTCAAAGCTTTCCCATTCTGATAATGGACTTCCTCTCTGAAACAGTTGGGCTTCAACAATAGGCACAGATTTCAAGATAACAGGGCATGGCATGGCATCTACGTCGTATAAACAAAAATAAAAAATGCTTCAAATTGATCCTAAAAATAATTCCAATCTGGTATCGAAGTTTACGTAAGCTGAACTAGACTAGACCGGGCGAGACATTGGCGTAGGAAAAAATCAATACAGCGGCGTAAACATTTCCACCTTGAAGCCCATTTATTAGACGGGCGATTTTCATAAGGTACGTAAAATCAATTTGAAACAGAAAGCATGAGAAAAAAATAGCACGACGAAAAACATAATAATTTATTCATCGTAAAAATACAGCAGTCGTATGACTAGTACACAATTAAGAGATCTAAAAATACCAAAGGGAAAACATCGGAAAATAATGTCGAGCGATAAATGAGAAACTATAGGGAAAAAAGCTACCATTACAAACGATACGTTACCGTCGACATTGTAAAAATTACACATACTTAGACGAATAATACGAAAATACATTATTGGCGAGCAATAAAAAAAAAAGAAGAAAAAAACATACCACGATATTAAAATTAACAAAAAAAGGAAACCCCTTCGATGGTAACCATGTTAAAAAATAAAGCCACGAGCCACTCATTAAAAAAGAAAAATAAAGCACCGGTTCTTCTTCGCTTTGTGCTACTACGTATAATTAATAGAGAGTAATAAAAAATCTACATAAAATATTTTCTAATAACAGAAAAAAATTTAATAAAAAAGACTTCAAATGAGAATTATTCGTATATATATAGTCTATATAGGTATTGACAAAACAAGAAGCAAAAATATTCTAACTTTTATCTCTCGTAAAACAAAATTACTAAGTTCAAAAAAAACCACAACGAATATATTTACAAAATGGCTATACTAAAATTTGGACTAACGCTTTCTTTAATCGGTAATCGAGTCTTTTGTGAAAATTCAACCCCCTAATTTTTGGGTAGGACGAGTCGAGGGTCCACAATTAAACCAGGCACCTATAATATTTTTTTTGCTGTGAAAACTCATCGTTTTAAACTTTAGGTAGAGAAAATACTTATAAAGGTACTCGAACGAGTTGGAATGTTATTTTTATCACGTAAAGTATCTCTTTAATTATTTAATAAATCAAATAACACGCCACGGGGAAGCAGCAATAATAATCTATGATACGAAAGTAGGTAAATTTTCAACGACCTTTGAATAATAAAATTTGTGCTTCGCATTGGTGTCCTTGAAACGTATTCTACATAATATAATTCGCTTTTTTAACCTCAAAAGAAAAACGACACTTTGTTTATTCTCGAGCTTTACCATGGGATTATTTTACAGTGGGTATAAAATTTTATTAATTCCTTTCATCGGTGTGGTACAATTTTTCTAATTAGATTTTCTCATAATTTACATTTTTTTTTAAATGAATAAAAAAATTTCTTGAAAATTTTCACAATGAAAAAATTTTTTTTGGTCGTTTGGGAAGTGGAGAGGAAATTATGACATTTCATAGAAAAAAAATATGTATAGTTCAAAGTTGAAATTATACCTACCTATCTATAACCTGACTTAAATAAAAAATTTTTTTGAATTTTGAATTTTAATCAGTTTAAAAAAATAATAGAAATTACAAACTTTGCCAAATTTTTATATTTTAAAAATTACTCAAAATTTAAAATTTACCTTTATAAATTTTTGGAACATTCAACTTCATTCCTAAAATAAATCAAATTTTAGAAATTAATCTGCAAAATTTGTATTTTTTTTCTTTTTAAAAAATTTTATTAAGAAAAAATCTAAAAGTTACAAAACTTTGAAATAAAATACTTATCAGCCTTAAAAATTGATCCAATTACCAAAATTTATTCAAAATAAAATTTCAATGCTCAATCAAACATTGAAAATATTACATCGAAAGTTCATATTTTTTTTTTAATTTTACACGTTGAAGATTTTACCATGTACCTAACTTAAAAAAATATCAAAATTGAAAAATTCACATTTTAAAATATTTTAGAAAATTGACCAAATTTTAAAAAACTGATCCAATTTCAAAAAAGTACTGAAATTTAGAAATGGCCAAATTTTATATTCTTACTACATTTGTAAAAATTGTAAAAATTTATTAGGTAGATCTAAAATTTTTAAAATTTGCCTTTCAAAAATTTAGAAAGAATTCAACCCGATTTCCAATAAATTTGAATTGTTAAAACTATTTTTTTTTTTCAAATTTTGACTTATAAATTTTTGAAAATTTTAAATTTCTACATTACTTTAAAAAGTTTTGTAGAATTGAACTATGAACCCCTAAAATTGATCCAATTTCAAAAATTAATCAGACTTTCGAAAATTGATCCAGTTTTTGTAAAATTCAAGTGAAATTCAAAAATTAGTCCAAATGTAATAATTGATTTAATTTTAGAAAAAAATTAAATTGAATAAAAAATGTCAGAATTCCAAAATCGATTGCAATTTGCAAAATTTACATGTTATTTTTTGATTTTTTATAATTTTCTAAAAATTTTAAAAAATTATCAACGTTGTAAAAATTGATAAAAATTTGAAAATTCACTGTCGAAAATTTTTGGAGAAATTATGCAACCATACATATTCTAAAAATTTATGTAATTTTTTAAAAAAAGTAGAAAATTGTTAAAGTTGACCCTTTAAAAATTTTGATTTTTTAAACTGAATAAAAATAATTATCCAATCATTAACTTTGTGAAAATTCGTCAAAATTGAAAAATTTCGAGAATTTCAACAGATTTTTTTATGAATTTAAAAAAATAGTTGAACATGTAAAAGTTTACTTTTCTTAAATTTTGATATTTTACCAAATTTAAAAAAAAATGTCACATCTTCGAAGTTGGAAAACCATCGACAGGTACTTAAAAATTTATCGATGAAAAAATTAATGAAATTTAGAAATTGGCCCGATTTAAAAAATTGACCCGATCAAAATAATTTCTTCATTAAAATTACCAAATTTTATATTTTTTTTCCTATTTTTTAAATTAGTTGTAAAAATTTAATGTTTAAAAACAAACATAGATTTTTGAAAACTTTCAATTTAAAAAAAAAAAATTTAAATGGTAATTTTTGGAAAAAACGTTCATTCTTTTAAAATAAATTTTTCTACAGTTTTTTTATGATGTATTTTGTTGTTGACATTTTTTTCTATAATTTTTTTCCGCTATTTAAAAAAAAAATGTTCTTTGAAGGTTTTCTTTTCTCAGAAATCAGTTTATGAAAAAAAAAAGTTTACAAGCTTAGAAACCTCTTTCTTAGCCATTTTTTACATAGGTAGGTAATTCATAAGAATTTTTTTTCTTGGATTAACAAAAATGGTAAAAATTTGGATAAAAAGTAATTTTTTTCAAGCTACTATGTTTTCAATTTTTTTTTCAATTTTTCAATTTTTTTTTTCAAAAAGAAATTCTCAAGTTATTTTATAAAAATCATTTTTTCAAAGTAATTTTTTCCAATACGATTTTTTTTTGTAAAATTTTTTACCAATTTTTTTCCGTTAAAAAAATATATTTCCAAGAATTTTCTTCCGATTAAAAAATTTTTATAGATAGTACCTAGACCTACCTAGCCTAAAATATGTCATCAAAGAAAACATAAAATTCAAAAATCAAAGTCTATCATTTTTTTCAACTTCTCATAAGTTAATCTTATAAACTTTTACAGAATTCAAAATTTTTTTTACAAAGATTTTTCAAAACATTTTCTTTAAATAACTTCTTTGCTAAGAGGATTTTTCTTTTTTTTGACATAGAATCCTGAAATGAAATTTTATTATCCAAGTTTTTCAACGTTTCAAAACTCAATTGCTGAATTTTTTACATATAAAAATGTGACTTTTTAATCATTTTGCTTCCTAAAAAATTTTTATTCCTAAAAATCACAAAAATTTGGATAAAAATTAATTTTAAAAAAAATTTAAAAATTTTTGGAAACATTTTTAAAAAATATTTTCCATTTACAAAAAAGTAGGTATTATCAAAAGGATAAAAAAAAACTGAAATTTTTTGTTAAAAATTTTTTTTTAATGCTCAGGAAATTCCTTCCACGAAAAATTTTTAATAATTGTTTTTCAACCATTAGACAGAATTTTAGCAGCAACATTTTTCTATTAGGTAGGTAGGTATAAATTTGAAAAAAAAAATCCCAAACAAAAAATACCTATTCTCTAGAAAAAAATCTCAAAAAAATCGTTTCAGCTATAAAATCTCACTTACTCGTAAAACACCTTCCTCTTACGCTGGAATCACGTTCTCGCCTAGTGAAACTCGCAATTTTCGTAAAAATCTAAAAATAAACATTCCATTGCTCCCCTCGAATAAAAAATTTCACTCTTCCAACCCACAGTCGAGAAAATTAAATTCACTTCGACGAATCAAGCACGGTAGAACCTAAATACGTAAAAGAAAAACTGCACGCTTCCCACGTGACATAATTCCGTTGACACAATTTCGCCAAAAAAAAAATTAAGAAAAAATTCCAACTCATTACGACGACGAATGCAGTACAGCTGATGGCACGAAGGCACGAAATTAAACAGGGGTGGCTAAAAAATCCGTCTCTGGGTAGTAATTTTTACACAATCATACGTATTCGTCTACGTACAAATAATTAACACAGCGGGTAACAATGGGATGATAGCCTTATGTATGATAAAAAATTTCTATCGATCAGGCATCAATTTCCTATTTTGATATGTACGAGTTGGCCTATTACGTAAATTAAAATAAATGATTATGTTTAGCGTAGGAACATACACTTGTATTAAATTGACGATAAGAATATTGAAAAGGGTCAATAATAACGAAAAAAATTCCATATTAGAATTATTATTGCTGTATTACTCGTTTCAAAATGTTATTATTGGTATACTTAATTCTTTGGACAAAAAAAAATTTATTATAATATAGGAAACAAAAGATAGAGAGAAATAATAGCCACGCTAGGTTTTTAAAAAGCTGGCAAGATGGAATTACGCATTTTTCTTAATAATAAGCTAGGCTAATTCACAATATCGTGGGTTATTTAAAATGTAAACAACAAAAACAACAACAATAACGACGAGGAAAAAAGAAAAGAAATAAGTTAGCATATCGAATGGATAAATTACGCGTTATTATCGAACAGAGGGTACCTCAGAATGGAGTTCAATGTACGATGCGATGGTCCTATTAGGACGAGATGATCGATCGTGTATGACGACCAAACAATCGACCAATCGATGAAGAATTTCACGGTAAAAATGAGAAAAAAAGAAGAGAAAATGCAACTACGCGACGTAATTTCTCAATCAAGCGACTTACAAAGAGAGAATATTTCGTTACACGAGCCCAGTAAAATTGTACCAAAAAAAATGAAGAGAATTGCATTTTGGGTTGCGTGAAATTTTTCAATTTTAAAACCTCCCTTTCGGTGTCCTGATCAAGCATCAAAAAGTCCCAGAACCTCATGCTTCGATAAGTCATCAAAAATTCGGACCTAAAGTGACATCCTCGTTGTTTTTTACTTTCAACTCTCCAAATATGCGTTTAAACAGAAAAATGGTGATGACAAAAATTAAAGAGAATTAAATTTGCAATAAAAAAGGTTCAATTAATTTTTTCCGAAAAATGAACGGGTGGTGCAAAAACATCCGTCAAAATATACAGGGTAGAAAAATGATCCTCCCTCATTTTTGCAAATAACATACATTTTTAGAAGTCGAATATAATAATTTGGAAATGAGGACACACCACAGCCACCAAAAAAAGACCCCTCCCTTCCCCTTTCACGAATTGTCTAAAATGTGAGCACGTAAAAAACCCCTTAAAAAAAAATTCCAATAACTCTTCAACTGGGCCCTAACTCAAACAGGGTGTCTGTTTTTTTTTTGAAATTCATGACTTTTTTATTTCATGAACAATATTTCTACATTTCCAGGGGCTCCCTCCGGCATAAGCGTAAATTTGAAGAAACATGGGTAGAGGGGATACAAAAAAATTCCCCCAATTTTTTCCCTATATTTTGTGGTAAATAGCTATTAAAAAAATTATTGAGAGAGGGGCGAAGGTTCCTTGAACCCCCAAGTTATGCCTATGCCCTCCGAGATCCCCCTTTTTTGTAACAAAAAAAAAATTATACAATTTCAAAAAAAAAGTAAGATGAAAACTTGGAATTTTCAAGGGTGTAAAGGGTGTAATTGATTTTTTCCCTAATAAAAGGTGGATGCTTGAAATTGTTTTCGTGTTGCAATGTAAGAATGTTTTTTTTTCCTGGAAATGAAAATAAAAATTTCGTGCAAAAAATTCTCCTAAAAAAGAGTTTAACAACTTTTTCAAAAGAAAAAGATTTTTCTATTTTTATTTTATTTATTTATTTTACTATCATAGAAAAAAAATGATCTCCAAAAATTAAAATTTTTTTATTTCAGAAGAATTTTAAAATAATTGTTTGAAAAAAATCCCAGTTTTTTTTTCTCGAAAATAAAACAAATTTTTTTCTTCATAAAGAAAAAATTAGGTTAAAACTTTTCTACAGAAATTTCAAAAAATATCTTCACATAAGAAAATTTTATAACATTTTTTCTCCAAAAAAAAGAAAGATTTTTGGATATTTTGTATTCCAAAAAATGAGAATTTTTTCTCCAAAAACAGAGACCTCCTCCCAAAAAAATAAAAAAATAATACTTTTTTTTTTAGAAAATTGAAAAAAAAATTCAAAAAATAGAGATTTTATACTACCTAAACAGTTCGAAATATTTTTACTTCAAAACAATTCAATTCCAAAACGATAAAATTCTGATTTTTGATTTTTTTTTAAATGAGTATTTTTTCGCAAAAGTTTAAAAAAAGGGTAGATATTTTTATTAAAAAAAATAAAATAAAATCAGAATTTTTTTAACGCCTTGTACAACAACTACCTAAGGCTAGTGACGTGAAAGTGTTTTTTATTTCAAAACAATTTTCAATTTTTAAAATTTTTTTGTACCAAAAATATCATTTTTTTTCATTCCACAAAATTTTTTTTTTTTTTTCAATCCAAAAACCCTTTATTTTTCTTCCAAGAAATGGGAATTAAAAAAAAAAGAGATTTCCCTCCCCCTTGATAAAAAATTTCTTCAAAAAATTAATTTTCTTCTTCAGAAAAATCATAATATTTTATGTTTTTTTTTTTTTTTTGAGAAGATGTACCTAACACTTTGATTCACTTTTAAGCGAATTTGTAATTTTGCCCGGGTATTATTATCAAAAATTCATGACTTTTCTTGACCTAGTGACTTTTTTGAAAAATTCATGACTTTTCAAAGAATTTCATGACTTTCGTGACTTTTAAACACCATTTCGAAAAAAAGTTCATATAAATGTTGAAGAACATACGTTAAATTTTCCACAAAACAACAAAATTAATTTCTTTATATAAGTTAACTATGGTGTTGTATCGTATTAATCAAAAAGAGAAGAAAAAAACTTCATTTTTTCACTCTTCATATTTTGACGCTTGTTTTTGCGCCACCCGTTCACTTTTTGAAAAAAATTAATAGAATCTTTTTTGTTGCAAATTTTATTTACTATAATTTTAGTTATGATCATTTTTCTGCATAAATGCAAATTTGAAGAGTTATGGACGAAAAACTACAAGGGGGTAGTTTAGAATCTTGATTTGGGCGATTTCCCGAGGGGCGAGGTTTGGCAATTTTTTATTGGTTGATCAGGACACCAAAATTAACCTTTCAAGATGAAAAAATTCCATGCCACCCAAAATGCAATTTATTTTCTAATTTACTGGACTAATTAGGGTACTTAAACGTAGAACACGAGAAAAAATTATATAGGAAAAAGGAGGGGAAAAAAATGGTAAACTATAATACCTTAACAGCCTTTCATTATGGGCTATCTTCTGACTAGCCTTTATTTTGGAACGAGACCTCTCGGTTGCGGGTAAAATTTCCCATTGCGAACGACTCCGGAAGCACCGCGAACCGCACTCGTGCCTCGTGACCGATCACGAACTCGACTACTGCTGCGACTCGGAGGAGCATAAATTTCGATATCTTCCTCTTCTTTCAGAGCTGACTGCAGCATGAGTTTCAACGAAGATGGAATCGCTGTGGTTTCGTAATCCTTGGTAGTTCTCTCGAGTGGTTCGAGGTCTAGCAAAATTACATTCTCGCCGCCGACTTGGAAGTTACGCGAGTTCAATTGCTCTTTGGTGTATTCGCAGGTAGGTCTGCGGAAGGAGGTGTTGGCTACGAGACGTCCCACAGCGTAGGAGATATTGTCATCGGGTAAAAGACGCCATGTTTTCTCATCTTCGTCAAATATCAGTCTGTTCTCGACGTCTTTGCGTTCTTCCGGAGGAACGAAGTTACCGATGATCATTTTATTTAATTTGATTTCTTTCAGGATATTGTTCTGCGATTCTTCCAAGTCTTGTCGGTTCTGACTGTGTTCTTCGACGGTATCTGCGATCTCTTGTTTGATACGTTGACACTTGGCTAGAATTTTAGAAAGTTGTTTCTTCTTTGAGTCGACCTCTTCGAGAAGGTTTGAGTAAGACTGACGGACTATTTCGGCAGATTCTTCCACCTCTTCGAGACGTTTTTGCATTTGAATACTTTGCTGTTTACGTTCGCTGATTTCGGTCATGCGTTTTTCCAACGCTTTTTGTTGTTCGTTCGTATGATCAATGATGTTCTTGCCACCTTGAAGTAGTTTACTTTCCATCGATTTTATCTTGTCTGTTAGCTCTTGCGAGTATTTACGCTCTTCTTCGATTTGTTTACGTTTTTCTTCGATGATTTTCAATTGTTTCAATTTCTCTTCTTCGGATTCGTTTTCTTTCATCAAAATACTAGCCTTTTTCTCGTTCAGTTCGTCTTCTTCGCGTTGGAAATCGCGATTCTTCGTTTTCTGGCATCGTCCAGTTAGTAAAGTCTTCAAACGTTCGATTTCTTCTTGATATTGACGTATTAAAGCGTCTTTAGGGTCTTCGTTCACTCTAGGTTGGTTTTGAATATTCTTGGCACGATTAGCATACCTCAAAGTGGTCAACGATTCGTCGTAATTATAACTAGCCGGTCCAATATTAGCCACCATGAGCGTTTTCGAATTCCCTCCGAGCGAATCTTGCAACAACCTGGTCAATTTGGAATCTCTGTACGGAATATAGGGGCATTTTTCGTCCACCAGTGCGCAAATCACGTTACCGAGGGCTGACAGCGAGAGATTTATTTTGCTCGCTTCTCTGAGTCGATCACCGGTCGCTCCTGTCTTCGCTTGACGTTCACTTCCGGCCAAATCTACCAGATTCAATTTACCAACTCTGACTTGCGATTTGGGACCGTTCATATCGCTCATTTCCACGGTTATCATGAAAATAGCGTGAGATCTGGAACTGTGCTCGTTCATGTCGGTAGCACCGATGGTACGATTGCGATTACCCACGTTCATAACGTGCTCGATTTCTTTCACGCTTTTGCAAACGAAAGACTGCAGACCTTTCACGTAAACGCCTATTTCTTTGCTTTCGCGCAACTCGTAACGTTTCTTCGGATCTTTATCGAGTAAGTCGCGAATATCTTCTTGGTAAATTTCCAGATACGATGTACGCACCAAATGCTGCTTATCGGTTGTTCTGGAAATATGCGTGAAAATCTGCTCGAATGATTTAGGAATAATACCACGTTCGTCGAGACCGTCGTTGTTTGGCGTTTTACACCCTTCCATGGTGTACGTTTTACCGGTGCCAGTTTGACCGTAGGCGAAAATAGTGGCGTTGAAGCCATTCAAAACGGATTCGACCAGAGGTCTTACCATTTCGTCGTAAAGTTCGTGTTGTTTGGAATTCCAGTCGTAGACTGCGTCAAAGGTGAAGGTTTTCACAGGATCTTTATGGTCTGGCTTGGGATTACGAATAATAATGGTACCTTGATCTGGCCACATTTCAACCACTTGCGTATGCCCGGCTGATTTTTCCTTTTGGCTCATCGGACGACAACGTACCGCCACCGAAACGCATTCTTCTTTTCGGCTCATATCGCGTTTTGGTTTCGAATTACGATCGTTCTTGGCTGCGAGGTTATCTTTGATGGATATGTCGGAAAACCCGTTCACCGATTTGAAATCCAGATCTTTGGGTAGTTTCATTTTTGTGATGTCGGTGTCGTCGAAATTTACGATGTCTAGCGAATCCATCGCGTAACGGTGGGCTTTTCCGGGCACTATAAAGGACGACTTTTTAATACGAAAACATTACGAAGATACGTACGCGAAATTCGTCTGCATTTGCGAGAGAACAGCGCGAGAACGAATTAAAAGCGATGGCGAAATTCGCGTGGTAACATTTAAACATTTCACTCGTATTTTACGCGATCATGTACGAAACGCATCATGAACATACTGTAAATAAGTGCGAGAGGGAATCAACGTTATTTTAGTTACGGACTGATGGTGGTAGTAACCAAGTACCGAGCTGCGTACTGCAGTGTGTCGATCGATAATTTATACGAGGATGCAATTTCATTCACAACAAGTTCATTTAATATAGAATTTTTCCCTTCGTACACGTATTTTATTTACTTTAAGTAAACTTACGTCACTATTTAAATTTGCTACATACTCTGTTAATGCGTTTATATTTTACTAATTTCAAATAAATGCGGCAAAACGGAAAGTGGTTTTGAAAAATTCGAAGATGGGTAACATTGGTAACATTGCGCGAAGCATGTTCGAAAAAAATACTTTTAGTTCAGTAAGAATGACAACACTGTTTTCGATTTACCTTCGAAAACAGTAGGTACCAAATTTGGAATTTCAATTACAATTTTTCATCGTAAATCTAGAAATTCGGGTTGTTTGAAATTAAAAACAATTTTTTTGAAGTAATATAATTATCAAATCATATTAAAATATTCAAAAAATTGAAAATTTCTTCAAAAAACAGTGAAAAAATAACAAAAACTGTTTATAGAAATAGGTTTCTTTGACGACACCTAGCGAAATAAACGCGTACTAATTTTTGAAGTGACTAATTTGTGCATTTTGAGATTGTAGCAAGAGGAGTACCTAAAATTTTCCATCAAAATTTTTTAAATTATGATTGTGTTTTGTTAATATTAGGTGATTATTTGGGGGGGGGGGGGGGCGTTATTATTGTAAATCTTGAACGTGGTATAAAACTTGAAAAAGTTTACACATTGAAAATCGGGACTTTTTTGTAAAAACTATTCGAACAAAAGTTGTAGATTAAGATCTTAACCCTTAGGAATAATTTTGATTACCTATTACAAATGGATCCCATCATGGACCCTATCTCTTCCAATCTCGCCCAATTATGTATGGACTTGATTGTAAAAATTATTTGGAGTGGAGGGAGGGGTACAATAATTTATAAATTTTTATTATTTTTCAAACAAAAGTTGTATATTAGTATCCTAGAAGTAATTTTGGTTGTTAAAAAATTTTGCTTGGACTCCTCCCCAACAATTTTACATAACAATAGGTAAATAGAAACTTAATATTCATTGGAAGGGAGAGATTGGTCTAGTTGAAAAAATTTTCATACAAAAGTTGTAGATTAAAATGTTAGGAAATTAGGAATACTTACGTAGGTAAGTATAATAATTTCACTTTTAGCCATGAAAATTTTTTTAAGTAGACTCCTCTCTTCCCTCCAATTTAAAATAGGGATCCAAGCAACTTCTCTAACCAACGGGTAGGTAGATAATGTAGGTTATTATGACAAAAATTAGGTAAATCAAAATAATTTGAAAAATTAAAAAAATAAGCACTTTATGGAAGAAAAATTTTAAAAATTAGGAGAATGGAAATTGAATCAAAAATGTTACCAATAATAAAAATTTAAAAATGAAAAAAAAAATCAGAGATACATAATATGTATTAAAATTAAAAATTAAGTTAAAAATGTAGGAAATTGAAATCGAAAATTTAAAAAAAAAATTTAAAAAATTAGAAAACCAAAAGTGAAAAAAATGAGAAAGATGTTTCTATAATTGAAAAAATAAAAAATAATAATCATTGACAGGGACGAAACAAGAGGGTGTGGGGGTGGACCCCTGAAAATTGTTCTAAAAAATTGGCAAATTTCATAAAATTCGGCAATTTTTGGGGGAAAAAGGCCATATTTTGTTAAAATTCGGCCATTTTACTATTTTTGACGAAATTTTGTCGGAAATTTTGGAAAATTCATTAAAATGTTGCCGAAAATTTATAAAAAGTCGAAAAATTTTCGTGATATTTCGATTTGCCGAAACTGAGTTCAAAATTCCTTCGCTAAAAAAAAAAAAAAAAAAAAAAAAAAGAAAAGTCAAATGAAAAAAGTCGGCAAATTTTGCAAATTTCTCATTTCATTCCCCCAGATTTTTACCCAAGTTTCGTCTCTGATCATTGAAGAAACATCGAAATTAGAAATCGAAGAAAATCGAAAGAATAGAACGAACATGAATTAGATAGGTACCTATAATAGGCATTAAATTTAAATTAAATATTGAAAAAAAGCAACAACAAAAAAAAACAACGAAAAATTATAATTTCTAAAACTGATCAAATTCAAGGCTTGAAAAAGTGAAAATCAACTGAAAATTTGAGAATAATTTTATAACTTGATAAAGTAATTATATTTTTTTGAAAATTTTGATCATAAATTTTTGAAAAGTATTTCAAACGATTGAATTTTTGACCATTGAATAGTTTTGAGAAAATAAATTTTTATGTCAAATTTAAAATAAAAATTAAAAATCATTTTTTGAAAGATTGAAAAAATTGAATTGAAATTATTGAAGAAATATAAATCAAAAAATTCTGAGAGCTACCTATCGAATTTTTTATAACAACCATAGTTATTTCTAAATTCTAGGACCTTATTCTACAACTTTTGATTGAAAATTTTTTCAATTGTACGATTAGACCCCTTTTCCTTCATCAATTTTGATTTTGAAAATCAATTACGTAATATTAGGCATAATCGGAGAGGAGGGAGGGGTCCAATCGAAATTTTGTTGAAGATCTAAATTATTCGTAAGATCTTAATCTACAGCTTTTGTTTGAAATTTTTTTAAAAAAATGTTTCAATTTTCCATTTTTGAACTTTGAAGTTTTTCAACTTACCACAAATATTTCCTTCCGTGAAAAAAGTTAGGAAAAGGGAAAATTCATGAAAATTTTACTCTTCTTGAGGCAATCTGAAAGTGCACAAATTAGCTTTTCACCAAAACATCAAAAAGTAAACAAACGTAATCAGATGATTTTTTTCCTTTTATTGATTTTTCTTCAAAAATGTTCAAAAATTAGTTTTTCGCGAACAATTTTCTCTTCTAAAACAGTAAAACTAAGAGAAATGCTTTAGTTTAATATCTTAAATAGTAAAATAATGTTGATTAATTTCTTCCATCCGCGTTTCAATCCATTAATCGAATGCAGTACGTTAACATCGGAAGGTTTCGAAGTAGGAAATTTGATATCAGAAGACTTTCAATCATTTGAAAAAGGCTTCCTAGCTGAACGTTTCGTCTCAGGCCCTGTAATTCTAACTATAAAATTCATCTGTCCTGTAACGCTGAAAAACATCATCATATGGCCGAAAATTGGCAGTCAACGTTCCATCGGTTTCGAACTATCTTCGTTGAAACACACAAAGAACAACGCTACCGTCGACAATGAAGATAATTTCCAAAAGTTCGCCACCGGTCTATCTAAATTGGACGTAGACACTGTGATATTTCACAAAGAAGGATACACCTTCAATACGCAAAACTACGGTACATCTTTTTGTCGTACATTTTTCCGTGGCAAGCATCACGAAAACGTTTCATCTATTCGGATTAAAATTTTCAAATCGCATTTCGTAGCAGCTTTGAAGAAACTAGAAATTTGGGGCGAACCGAGCTATTCGTGCGACTGGAAGACGAAGAAACATGTCAAACGGTTATGGTGGCAAATATGCCAACCTTGTGTGAAACCTGACGTAGTTGACCTGACGGAAGAATCTTCTGCAGCTACGGCGGAGTGTTTGCCGAATTTAGATAGCGCTCAGATTCCCGAAGAATTCTTTGACCAGATTACACACGAAATAATGACGCTGCCGATTTTGTTACCTTCGGGTAAAGTTATCGATCAACGTACGTTGGAAAGGTGTCAGAAAGAAGAAGAACGATGGGGTCGTTTACCCAGCGATCCATTTACCGGACTGGTATTCACTGATAGTAGTAAACCTATGGTTGATGTCTTTCTAAAGTCTAAAATTGACGAATTCTTGTTGAAAAATTCGAATCTAGATCAAATCAGATATATGCCCAGGAGATTAGGTTCGGATCACGAATCGAAGACCAGATCTGGTTCTACGTTGGTACAATACAGTATTAGTAAAATAGTCAATGAAGAATTAGTAAATAAAAGGAATTTGCAAACTGAGGCTAGTTCATCGAAGAAAGTTAAACTTGATGATGCTAACGTTGAATCTCAAGACAGAAAACCGTGCGATTTGAATAAAATGTTAGCAGATACGTTATCTAATTTACCCTCATATTTGAAAGTTCCAAAATCTAAACAAGAAATTATTTTAAATTGTGTTCAATGCTCTGTATCCGAACAACTGTACAGATTTCCCTGTGATCATATTTTATGTAGAACGTGTACCATTCAAAAACGAAACTTCTGCTCGACTTGTAAAAAGAATTATAATTTTTCACAAATTCAAAAAATACATCCTAATAAAAATTTGAGTACGATTCCGCTTCTATGAATAAAAACGTGATATAATTTGTGTGATAGGTAGTTATAAATTTTCAAAAATTGTATTTTTCATTGCTTTATTTTGTAGTTTATTTTTATTAAAATATAATTTTATTTCTGGATTTTTTTTTTTTTTTTTTTTTTTTTTTTTTTTTAGAATTTCAACTACAATTTGTGTTTGATTAAAAACGACACTATGTATAATTTATATATTTTTCAATTTCAACAAATGAGAAGATACCTATCATATTATACTTCTACAAATAGCAGTTTTGAAATTGGAATGGAACCTTCGATGCAATCTAGTTTGTAAATCACAGATTTGACGTCGATGAAACTTCAAATATGTTCGAAAAAATTCATTCCAGGGAGGAAAAATTTTCAGTTTGCATTAATTATTTCTTGAAATTGAAAATATGTGCTAGTTATGAGTTTGAAATGTTTTCAATTGAAGAACAGAAAATGCACATAAACATAATGAAAAATGACAATTGGTAATTAATGAAAAGCTCGATCCATCTTAATTGATTTGCCATAAACTTATCAATGAACTGGAGAAACATTTAATATTCCGATCAGAAACCGCCGTATGTATTCGTTCATTATCGCAAAGTAAATAATGCTTCATTGCTTCTGTTTTCATTTACTTATCTCGTACCTAGGTAAATTCTGATTTTTTCATTTTATATTTTTCTAAAAAATTTAAACAACATTTAAGTTAGATTTACTGATTCACTCGTGTTAAGGAATAAGTACGTAGTTATATGTGCGTGCTCCAAAAATTGATTTATATTGTGTAGTTTTTTATAGTCTTTCGCAAATTTTAAAATGTATTTTTTATCCCGATGGTTTTGAAAACCTTGACTCTATTCTTAGAATTGATAATGTTCTTCGAGAACGTGTTTGAGTTTGAATGAATGGGTAATTTTACAGTGTACAGTACACGAGATAAAGTTATTTTTACTCGAATGGTGCGCTATGTAAATTTAATAAAAAAAAAAATGCGATAAAAAAATTATGTAGGTATAATAATACAGCTCGTTATTTTAAATCGAACAATATTATGTATCGAATTTAATCAATCATTCAGAAAATATTAGGTATACGTTTACTTTAGGGTTGGGAGGACGGGAGTGAAACGGGGATATTCTCACTTCATTTCAAACTCCAGTGAATTTGTACAATTTTTGAAGATAATTCATACTTAGGTACTCGTAATTGCTGTTGTAAATTATTCATATTTTTGTAGGAAAAGGGCTTGCTCTCTTTTATTTTGAAAAACTGAGAAATGAGTTTTATTTTGAAAAAACTGTAAATTTTCCTAACTAGGTGTAAGTACCTACTTTTGTCTAAAATTTAGATAATCATATTTCTTACTCCATGCAGAAAACTGAATTCTTTAAAAAACTATTAGGTAGGTATTTTTTTTGAAAAATAAAATATTTTTAAAAATTGCAAGTCTTTTTCTCAAAAAATCGAGTCTTTTCAAAAAAACCAAGACTTTTTCCTCCCAAAATAAGTCGCGATTTTTTTCTAAAAAAAAACTGAAATTCCATACAATATTTTTTAAAACTCAACTCTTTCCTTTAAAAAAATTCATTAAAAAAAATCATTTTGAAAAATTGAAAAATTTATATCTCCAAAAAATTGAGATTTTTTCACTTGAATTTTTTCCCTGAATAATTCAGTCGAGTTTTCTTTTATAATAAATTAAGGTATTTCCCCCCCTTTAAGAAGTCAAGTAATTTTTTACTTGAAAAAAAAAAATGAAAAATTCTAGTTATACTTTGAATACCTACCTAATTAAAAAGTCTTTACTTTACAAAATTAGATTTTTTCTTTTAAAAAAATGTAGAAAATTGAGGGGGAAAACGAATTTTTCTTTCTCTGAACAATAAAGATATTTTTTACTTTGAAAAATCAATAAATTTTTTCTAGGTAGGTTAGTATAAAAAAATGAGAAAATTTTTACTGTAATCGTGCAATTTTCTTCTCTAAAAAAAATCAAGAAATTTTTGTTCTCTGGAAATGGAGAATGGAGCAATTTTTAGCTACAAAAAATTAGAAAATTTTTTAGATTAAAAAGTCAAAAAAAAATTATTTAAAAAAAAAATCAAAAACTTTTACATTGAAAAATTAAGAAAAGATTTCACTTCAAAAAATTAGAGGGGTTTACTCTCTAAAAAATTTAAGAATATTTTTTTTTTTTTGGCGGTTGATCTATTGCGGGCCAGCTATTGTTTTCTCCCCCTAAAAAAGCGGTACGATTGCGGGCCAAGTGTAAACAAAAGATGGAAGTGATTAATGATTATGGTGGCACAAAAATGCTCTATTGCGGGCCAAGAAGTGAACGAAGATTCAGCTGTAAACCAGTTGAAGTGTTCATCGTTCAATTTTTAGTTCGGAACATCAGAGGCGCCCAGAGACAAGTTGCAGTATTGCGGCAGCAATAGGGGTCCTCTTGATAAAGAGTCTGTAAATCCAAGTTAGGGCTGCAAATTTTATAATTTCAAAATATGCCAAAATAAAAGTTAATGGACAAGAATCCATTCAAAGCAATTTTTTGAATAAAAATTTACTTTTTACCAGAATGAAATCTTTCAATTCAATTTTTCGGAACACTTATAATTTTTTTTTTTTTTTTTTTTGAAATAAGTACCTAGCTAGGTAACTTAGGTAGGCCACAGCAAGTGTTTTCATGTCTTTCAATTTTATTGGAAAGAAAAATATTTTCTCAATTTTAGTGAAGATAATATTTTTGGAAATGAAAATGAAAAGTTCTCAAGTTTTTTGGAATAAAAATTCTTTCAATTTTTTTTATAAAAAATTTTCATTCATTTGAAAAATGATTTTTTCCGGATTTTTTTTTGGAATAAGTACCCACTTTTTTGATTTTTAAAAAAAATATTATTTGCACCATGAAATTTCCTATTTCTTGGAAGAAAAAATATTTTTTACGTTACTAGGGAGATAAAGTGCTACTTTATATACCTCTCGCTGATCTTTCGGTAGCGGTAGTATAAAGAAGCCTTTTTCTCCCTCGTAACATCTCGCTTCGCTCGGTCAATAAACCCTCAAAATCGTCGAAAATCACTTTATCTCCCTAGTTGAATAAATTACTATAATTTTTCTATTTTTTTTTTTTTTTGGAGGGGGATCAAAAAATTTCTTATTTCTTCGAGTGTAATTATTATGTTTTTTATAAAAATACAACTACCACTTTGATTGAAAAACTCGTGTGTTCATATGCAAACTCGAGGAAATTTTTGGAAGGATATGTATAGTTAATTACACGAAGGAATCGAATGAGCCAACCATACTTTCTTGGCCCGCAATAGGCATTAAAATTTGACCATTGTTCTCAATAACAAAGGCACTGACAGCAGTATTTTTTGGCCCGCAATAGAGTCGAAAATTTGCGGGCCAAATGGCCCGCAATCGACCTGCACCGTTTTTTTTTAATCAAGGAATTTTTGCTACCAAAAAATTGAAAAATACTTAATTGAAAAAAAAAAAAAATGAAAAATATTCTTCGTTACGAAAATCGAAAAATTCTTACTTAACATTAAATTTTAAAAATATTTTCTTTGAAAAATTAAAAAAAATTTACTTGAAAAAATTTCTTTAGATTTTAAAAATTAAAAAATCTTTGCTGCAAAAATGAGAATTTTTCTTTTTCTAAAAAATAAAAAAATTTGTTTCTTTGAAAAAGCAATAAATTTTTTGTAGGTAGGTATAAAAAAATTAAGAAATTCTTTACTGTGAAAAATTGAAAAAATGAGATTACTTTTGAAAATTAGTAATAAGTAAATTTCTTCTAAAAAATTAAGCAATTTTATGCTCATATGTTTTTTTGAATGATTACTGATTAGGTATTTAATGTAAAAAAAATCTGATTTTTTTTTGTAGCAAATAATTGCTTTATTTTCACGAAGAAAAAAATTCTTGTTTTTTGATAGAGAAGAAAATTACCTAATTTTTTAGAAAAAAATTACGTATTACTTACTAGTTTTTCAAAGTATTTTTTAAAAATATTTTACAGTAAAAAATTTCTCAATTTTTTAATTTTTCAAAGAAATTTTTTTATTTTTTTTAGAAAAATAAAAATAAAAATGTTTAGTGCTTTAAGAAAATTAGGCAATTTTTTTCTCCTAAAAAAAAGATTTCCCCCCTTTGAAAAATCAAGAAATTTTTATATACTTCAAAAAATAAAAAAATTCTTTACCTACCATCCTTGATAATTTTAAAAAATGGGCAATTTTCTACGCTGAGAAAACTGAGGAATTGTCTACTATAAAAAATCTAGAATTTTGTACTCAAGAAAAGTATAGACCAAGACAGTTCCTTTCTTTCTTGTAGGTACCCACAGAAGAAAGGCGAAAGCTCTTCTCGAATGTCATTCAAACCAGTCAAAAGTCAGTTTTGCCTTGTTTATTTTAACTTTATTTGAAAATCTACGACCCAGTTGATTTTTTTTTAAAGAATAATCTTAAAATTAAACACGTTTAATGATATAAGCTTATCACTAAGTTGAGAAAAAAAACTAAAATAATAATAAAAAATGGAACCTAAGATAAAATTATGACTGAGAGCATTAAAATTTCGAAATGAAACAAAAGTTTTGTCACTCTTCAAATACATAATATGTACAAATAAAATCAAAAAACAAAACATAAATAAGCTTGAAAGTTAAAATTGAGGGGTCATTTGTAAAAAACACCGTAGTCAAAAAATCAAATTTTACAGGAGACCTAAATAACGTGTTCAAATCACGTTTGGGGGCGAAAATTTTATTCAGAGGGTGTTAAATTGATCATAAAATTTTCCAGAATGCCAAGAAATGCCATGATTTTTTTTTTCAAATTTTGGTAAATTTTACGACTTTCCCTCTAAAAATGCCGACTATGGTGGTTTTTCTTTTTACAAAATAATCAGCTAAAACACGTACTTTTAAAGTTGAAAAAAACTGATGATGGCCAAATTTTTTTTTAAAACTTTTATCACCATCGTCTTTCCCGTGAAATTTTAGTTTAGAAAATTGAATAAAATTTTTTTCGAAAATTTCGACTATGGTGGTTTTTACAAACTGCCCGTCAATTGAAACAAATTGGTAAAAATTAATGGTAAATGCATGAAATATCACCCGTATAAAAATTAAAAATAATAATAATTATGCAAAAAACATTATCATCATTCATGCCCCTCGCGTGCCCTCGCCCAACCACGTATTGTGTTTTCTGTGCCTTTGTGACACGTGGTGTAAACAAACAAAGTAAGTTTTCTTCTTCTTTGATTTTGAATTTTTTGATTTCAATGATAAGAAAAGTTTCAATTAGTTTTAACATTCAGACAATTTTTAAAATTTAAAGTGAACGAGCACCGACTTTGATTTCGCGTATTCAGAGGTCGTACCTGATCGTTACCTATTGTGGTAGTTTTTTTTTTTTGTTTTACTGATAGATTAAGTGCAGTTGTGTGATTGATGCGATTTCGGAATTCTAATTTCTGGCTCATTTATCATATTTGGCTAATCCTGAATGTCAAGCTCGAAGCTTCAAAGCTTCATATCAACTTGGAATGACTTTGAGTTGGTAAGTAATACCTAATAGAAACAATATATCTTAGATAGACATTCTACAGAAAGATTCATTGAGCCAGCTATGTATACACTATACAATATTACAATTTACAGTATCTTCAGCGAATTCCATCTTTGATGTTCGAATCAAAATTTAAATAGATATCGTATCTCATCGGCACACCCGAAAGTACGAGGAATTCGATCAAAAACCCGGCTACCATAATTTCAAAATACAAAATAAATATGATTCTGAACGTGCCATCCCCACACTCTGTAGTCCGAACTGTTCGAACCTTCGAACTTCGAAGGAAGTATTTTGAAAGAATAATGAGTTTTAAATTGGCTAAAAATTAGTCAAATTATACGATCAGTATCTAAATAAGTACCTATTGTATTATCCTCTCAAAAAAGTTTCACTCAAGACATTATCAATCTTATCACAGTTCAATAAGAGGTTGGCGTTCTCGTCCTCCGGATCCAACAAAATTTAAATTTTCTTGAGAATTGCTTTGGTCGAAGAAAGGATTGTATGTCCCATCTTGGTCTACTTTCCTTTTCCATTTCATGACCAGCCAACGTAAACGTGGACTTCTCAAAATGTATATTCTGATTTCACCCTTGTAATACCAAATTGCAGCAGCGCCAAGTAATACGAGTATGGCCAAAATGTAAAGCGTGGTTCTGGACAATGATGATGTGGAGCAAAGTTCGTCTTCTGTTAAGTTCGTAATAGAATCGCCGTTTTTATCACATTTAATATTTTGGTCATTTGGGATTTTCTGTAATGAATAAGCTTTCATTATTATACGCAGTGTCTTGAATCAATTTATCGTTCGTTTATTGTAGGTAGATTGAGATCTGAAGAATAATTTTGGTCATTATAACAATTTTTATTGGGCCCCTCCTTCTCTTCTAATTTTGTATAATATCACATAAATACTTATTATTCAAAATTAGAGGGTAGAGAAGGCTAATTGAAAAATTTTTCAAACAAAAAAGGTAGATTAAGATTCTGAGAATAATTTTGATCATTATAAAAATTTTGATTGGACCCCTCCTTCTCTTCTAATTTTGTATAATATCACATAAATACTTATTATTCAAAATTGGAGGAGAGAGAGAAGGCTAATTGAAAAATTTTTCAAACAAAAAAGGTAGAGAGAATAATGTTGATCATTACAAAAATTTTGATTATGCATTCCTCCACCCCTCCAATTTCGAATAAGTAATAAATATTTTTGTAGTATTTTGATTGTGAAAAATAAAAATAATTAGTAGAGAGAGGGGTCCAATCAAAATTTTTAAAATTACCAAAATTATTTCTTAAGATCTCATTCTACAACTTTTGTTGGGAAAAATTTTCAATTGACCTCCCACTCCTCCAATTTCGTATTTATACGTATAATACAAAATTAGAAGAGAGGGAGGTGTCCAATCAACATTTTTATAATGACCAAAGTTATTCTTCAGATCTCAAATCTACAACTTTCGTTTGAAAAAATTTCAATTGGTCCCCTCGTGGCCCCTCCCTTTCCTTAAAATCACTCAGATGACGTCATGTTTCTTAATCTGCATTAGCACGATCCCATGAGGCGGGAGTGGCTAAATCCACAATAAGTAATCACATTGTAAGGGCGATGTCGTTCTTTTTTATTCATCTTCTTTATTTTGTACAAGTTTTTTTTTTCAAAGTTCAAACAAATATTTTGCAACTTTTCCTCTGAAAACGTTGGTGTTTTATTTAAAACGAATCTATTCTTTCACAAAATACTCAAAAATATGTTTTTCATTTTGGGTAGGATGCTGTATTTATATTTTTTTATGTTTTAACTTTTAATTTTTTATTAATTTTTTTTTTGAACAAGTCAATGAGTATTAAGTAGTTAATGTATTGTAGTTGAGTACTTACTCAATTTTGAAATTTGAAAAAATTAAAATTTTAGTGAATTTGAAGAAAAAAAAATTGAAAATATTTTTTGAAGGACCAAGGACATGAAGGGAAATTGGAATTTACTGGAAAAAAAGTTACAAATTACTCAATTAGAAGAAAAATTTTGATGAAAATTATTGGAAAAATTCGAATGAGAAGCTGAGTTGCCAGTTGGGAAATGAAATAGGAATATTTTGATGACAAATTTCATTTGAAATCAAATTCCAAATTGACAATTTTATTGGAAAATTGGGAGGGGGTGATGAACAATTATTTTCTTGAAAAAAAAAAAAAAAGGTCGGGAAAAATTTAGATAGAAACCTCAAAAATAAACTTGATAAAAAATTTCAAAAGAAAAATTTGAAAAGTGTGGTAGAGATTTCGAAGATTTCGATGAGAAAATTTGATGAAAAATCTTTAAAAATCTAAATGAAAATTTTAAAATAAATTTAATTAGGTAACAATATTCGTTTAAATAAATTTTAAAAATAAATTGTAAAAATTATTGGCAAGTTTGAATGAAGAAATTGGAAAATTAAAAATAAAGTTTTAACTTTTAAACGACAAACAGAAAAAAATTGATGAAAAATTTGAGGAAAAATAGGAATAAATAATTAAGTATTTGATGAATGATGATTAATTTCTTCAAGAATTTCTTTTCAAAAATCGAATGAAAATTGAAAATGAAAAAAAAAATGAAAAATTTGAAGAATAGAAAACTTGGAAAATTTTTAAATATTTTATTAAATTAAACTTAGGTAGTGGAAAAATCTCGATGGAAATTTTGTGAAAATCAATTTCGATGAAATCCACTTTGCAATGACGACAAACGCGACCACGACAACGAGTTTTCAAAAATTTCAAACAAGAATATGAGATGAATCACGATGAATTCTCGTTCGTTCATTTTCGTGATTACTTGTTGTGGATTTAGTCACTCCCCCATGAGGCAAGGCATTGCATGAGGATGTATCTGGGGATCAAGGGGCGAGGTATGCTACCTTGCAGTTCTCAACTACTATCAAACATTGCATAACAGCTCTTAGGAGGTGTTTTTCCCCAAAAACTTTTAAAAGTAACAAAGTATACGTTATTTCTTACTATTTTGCCAGGATGATGGATGAAATCCAACAAATATTTCGTGTCGCAGTTGCAAACCCATGGATTCCCATGCAAAGTTATCGATCTCAGATTTGCAGTTGACCGTAGTAGATCGATTGTTTGATTGTTCAAATATTTCAAGTGGTTGTGGTCCAGCTCTAAAACCTGTTTAAGAAACATCAGTTATCAATGACTGGTGATAAAAAAATATCAGAGATGGACAGATTTCGAAATTTCATACGAAATAAGATCAAAGATCAGACCGTGATCTTTTTCAAAAAAGATTAATTTTTGAATTTTCAAATTTATCAAATTAAAAGAACTTTCTTTTTGTACTATTTTGTTGTTTATTTAGTTTAATTTTTTAGTGAAGAAGGGCAATGCCAGGATAGAAGTAGTGAGCTGAGTAGTATGGATATCTGATGAGGTGATGAGTAAATAAAAATTTTCAACAAAAAAAATCAAGATCACCAAATTTTCAACGAGATAAGATCAAAGATCAGATTAAAAATTTTTCAATGAGATAAAATCAAAGATCGCAATCTTTATATATTTTTTTCATGATCTGATCTTTTCCCCAGTGATTTCAGGTTTGCCCATCTCTGAAAAATATGAATAAAAAAAAGGAAAAGCGGCCTTTTTTCAATTTTCATTTTGAAAGGTATCCTTTCAAATTTTCAAGTTTCATTATTATTTTTGTTTTTTGGCCAATTCTTACCAAAAGCATGTGAAAGAGAAAAATCAATCGGAATTTTTGAAATTTTTGACTTACTTGTAATGCTTTGAGGCGTGTAATATCTTCAATATTTTCCAGTTTATTATAAGACAGATTTATTTTGGTGATGTTGAAATGCTCAGATAGATTATTTAATCCTTGCATCGATGTAATATCATTATTGGCGAATAATAATTCGTAGCAGTGGGTGGTATTAGAATTATTACTCGTATTATAAATAGGAAGTTGTTGCGGGAACACATTAATACCAGTGGAAGAGCAATTTACTTCAATGGTGGTATCAACTGGGCGATAATTACAGGTGCAATTTTGTTCTGCAACTTTCGGGCAATTCTCAACTATTGAGCACTTGAGCTCTTTCAAGTCCACATCTTTTAGTGAAGTGTTTTGCAAAGTGTTGGGTGTGTGGCAAAACACACCGTCAGGCATAATTCTTATTGATTTGTTGGACTCATCTCGAATATATTGTGCCAAGTGTAGAGCTTCGCAATTGCAATCAATTGGGTTTTTTGCTATTTTAAATTCCACTACGGTTCGACTGGAATCATTTTGATATTTGTGCAGTTCAGTAAGATTCAGATCGATGGTTTTGATTTTATTATCACCCAAGTTGATGGTTCTGTTCAATGATGTGTTGAAATGATTGAAATCTTGCGTCTGTTTTGAAAAAAAAGAAACAATCATTATTTAAAAGTATTTGCAGTAGGTAATTCAAGTACCTTACCTATGTTAGGGTGTACATTACTTATTATTACTATTATTTTTTAAATTATTCTCTGTCAACTCTTGGATCTTTTCTTTAATTTTTCATATGAGTTCACATCATTAGTAAAAAAAAAAAAAAATGCAAATTTACGACGTATCAAACTGGATTTAAAAAATTGTAAAAATGAATGTTTTATTTAAAAAAAAAATTAAAGTATCTATTTTCAAAAATGAATTAAAATTCAAAAAAATATAAATTTTTTAAATTTTTATCATTGAACAATTTAAAAAAATTTTCAACATTAAAATTTACTAGAATTGAAAATATTTCCAAATTTTAAGAATTCGTCATTTTTTTTTTTTTTTTTGAAAAGTTCACAGAATCTTGAGAAATTATTATATATACTCAGTATTAATTGAATTTTCTGTAAGAATTCAAAAACCTTTAAAAATATAATAATTTTTTTTTTCAAATTTCCAAGTTCTATCAAATTTGAAAATTTTTAATTTTTGAAATATATCCCAAGTATTTAGGTAAATAAAACTTTTTTTAAAAGATCAAAAATTACCTAATTTTTGAGGAAGTTCAAAAAGTTTAGAATTTTTAAATTTAAAATAAGTACCTAGGGTATGTACATTTTACAGAATTTGTTGACCATAATTTTTATACAAAAAAAAAGTTTGATTATTGAAAAAATTCATGTTTGAAAAATAAATTTTGAATAGTGGTTCACAAAATATATGCAGAATTTTCTATTTTTGTTCTATCTAAAAAAGATTGAAAAATTTTCTATTCGTGGTCGGTTATTTTATTTTGTGCATCTTTTTACCTAAATTAAATTTGCTAAAAAAAATTGCTGTTGCTCAAAACACCGTTGATTACACACAAAAAAAAATCCAAGTTGTAAGTTCAATTTTTGACAGGGGGTTTAAAAAATATAGGGAATTTTCAAATTGATGGGTTTTGTTTTTTTCTACTGATGGATTTTTTTCAAAATTTTTCGTCATTTTTTGTTTACTTTAAAAAAGAATTAAAAATTGAATTTTTGGCAGGGGGTTAAAAACTGCGGAATTTTGGAATTGATGCGTTTTATTTTTTTACAGGTGGAATAAGTATTTTTCAAAAAATTTTGTCATTATTTTCTACACTTTTCCCCCAAAAACATTGAAAAAAAGTTTCAATTTTAAAACCGAATTTTTGGGCAAGGGTCAGAGAAGTATTGAATTTTCTGAGTTAGGTAATAGTGTTTTTTAGACGTGCTGTTGTTGTTACAAAATTCATGAAACTTTTTTACTAAGTACGTAGTATTTAAAAATTGAATTTATGAGAGGAATTCGAAAAGTGCAAAAATTTTGCATTGTGGAGAATTATTTTTGGCTTTTCAATTCGCTGCGTGCAAAGATCCCCTCAAAAAGAGGTTTTCGAGAAAAACTATGTATGTTTGCAAAAGTAATTGTATAGGAGGGAGTGGAGGGACACAGTGGCGTATTTAAGTGGATGAGGGGTCCAGACCCCCCCCCCCCCTTGACGAAGAAAAGGTAGAAAAAATTACGAAATTTCAGCTTGTTAATAGTCTTTTTTACAAAATTTCCTATTTTTTGGGCCAGACCCCCCCCCCCCCTTACATGCCTGTCTGGCTACGCTACTGGAGGGACAACAGAGGCGCAACGATCACAGTGTGTTGGGGTTTCCCCCCCTCCAAGCAGAACAAATTTTGGGAAAAAGTTGAAAATTGTAGGAAAAGTTGGATATTGGAAAATTAGGGAAAACCAGTTGGGAAAATTTCAGTTTCCTCCTTCCACTGAGTATCGTTTTTTCATTAACTTTGTACTTTGAAGTTTGTTCCTCAGTGAATCTTGATGAAGCAATACTCAGTAGGGGGAAATTCAAATTTTCCCAACTTATTTTCCCTAATTTTTCATAATTTCTCAAAATTTCCTATTTTATCCAACTTTTCCTAAAATTTTCAACTTTTCCCCAAAATTTATATTGTTCTGCTTAGAGGGTGGGAAACCCCCACAAACTGTGATTGCTACAAGCCTTAAACTACGCATATTTTTCATTTTAAAAAACTTACCGTAAGAATTTTAAACTCGTTGAAGCTCAGCTCCAATATCATTAGGTTATTCAGTCTTTTGAATCGATCCAGCGCCAGAGAGAGGTTATTTCGATCAATGTACAATTCCTGGAGATCTGTGGTATTGTTGAATAATCCTTCGGGAAGTGATGTCAGGCCATTTCCCCCCAGGTTTAAAATCTTCAGTGACTTTAGATTAGCAAGGAACCCAGGTGGTAATGTGAAGTTTTCCTTGTTAAAGGTATTATTCAGTTTTATACGTTCTAAATTTGAATTATTAAAAAATAGGTTCTTTGGTACTCCAGTCAGGTTATTATCTCCTAAAGACACATTGACTAGATTTTTCAAATTATCAAATATACCATCGGCTAGAGTTGTCATCATGTTTCCTCCCAATTCTAAATCTGTAAGTTGGTTTAGTGAACTGAATAGCGTTCTTGATAAGTTATCTAATCCATTGTTTTCCATTTTCAAAACTGTTAAATTAGATAAAGGATGAAAAATATTTTCATCTAATCTAGTCAGGTTGGCATTATTGAGATCAAGGTATTTCAGTTTTTTTAACGGATCGAATATTTTCCCAGTCAAGTTTTGCAAGCTAGTATTGTACAAACTTAGGGCTTCCAAGTTGATCATATTTTTGAATAGTTGTTCCGGTAATACTGTGATGTCACTATTCACTATTCGCAAATCTGTTAACAAATCAAGATTAGCGAAATGACGAGGCTCAAGAATAATGGAATGCGAGTCATTATGTTTTCCAATGCTGAGAGTAAACTTTTTGATGGGTTTGGTTTTGAATGCTTTGAAAATTTCATTGTATGACCCATTGAAGACTGCACATTGTTGTATTTCGACCTCTTCAATATTTCCTGCTATGCTATTTTTATTCAAGTTTTCGATCCATTGTAAATAGTCCGATTTGTCGTAATTTTTACATGAAATTATTACTTGGTTTGGAAATAATTTGACTTCAATTCCATCATTTTTACATAGAAATGTACATAGTTCAGCTTCTTGATTTGTTTCAACAGTACACTTATCTGTTTTTTCACATTTATCTAATTTTACTGAAGTAATTAGTCCCAGAAATATAATGCACTGCCACAGCATCCATATTTGGTTCAATTTGCTCTTCATTTTTTTATTTTTGGAACCCTAAATTTCCTGCAAAAAAAAAAAACAACATTAGGCAGGTAACTAGTTTTCATCAAAATAATATTTAATTTTTTAGGATGTTTCATATTTGTTTATGCAGAAGTGATAGATATTAATATTATCTAACGAGTATTAATTTTTACTAAGTAGCACCCAAACATTTGAAATAATTTAAATTTAAATTTAAAGGTCAAAAATGGGCCGAAGCTTCTGGATTTCCGAAGGAAATATGAAGGCATCTAATATTTTTCTTCAAAAATAATTTTATCCCTTTTTTTTTTTTGGTAGAAAAATATCTTTACCTACCTAGTATTTACTACTTACCTACCTACCTGCCTACCTACCTACCTACTTTTTTTGGGGTAGAAAATATTCACCAAATAAAATTTTTGAAAATGATTTATTTTGTTTTAAATTTTCGTAGAATGAAGAAATATTGTATTTTTCTGTGTACATATTTAGTGCAAAAAAAAAAATTTAATTTTTTTTTTAATTTTTAAATTTTAAAAGAGGAAAATTTTTTTAAAAATTTTGAAAAAATAACACTTTTTTTTTGAATAATTAGCTACAATTTTTTAAAAGAAAAAATTTTAAAAAGTACCTACCTTAATACATAATTAGAAATACGAGTATGTAGGTATGTATTTTTATAATTTTTAGAGAGAAATATATATATATATTTTTTGGAATAATGGTGCCTAAGTAAATTTATTTATTTATTTGTTTTTGTACCTAGTCAGTGTAAAAAATTTCTGAACAAGCTGGGTTTTTTTTGTTTTTTTTTTTAGAGAGAAAAAATTCTAAATTTGTTCTTAGAAACAATTTCTCATTTTTTTTTAAATAAAAATATTTCTCAATTTTTTTTAGAAAAAAAAAACGTTATTTTTTGAAGGAAATGAAAACAATTCTGTAATTTTTTTAGAAAAAAAAATGTCTCCATTTTTAGAAATTGAAGATTCCTCTTCATTTTAGAAAAAATAAAAATTCCAAATTTTTCTTGGAGAAAAAAAATCTTATTTTTTTCAATTATTTTCCCAGAGGAGAATGTTTGTCAATTATTTCAGAGAAGAAAACTTGTCAATTTTTCAGGGGAGTACACGAGTAATAATTCTCCATTTTTTTGCAGAAAAAAACTTGTCAATTTTTTTGAAGAAAAAATGTATATTATATTTTTTTAAAAATCCAGAGAAAAAAAAATCTTTTTTTTTTTGGAGAAAAAATCTCTTAAAGAAATCACAATTTATTGAAAGAAAAAGTTTTCATTTTTGTCTTGATTTTTTGGAGAATTTTTTTTCAATACTTCTGGATTAAAATATATTTTCTTGAATTTTTAGACGACAAATATCTCTCAATTAATCTGAAGAAAAAAAATGAATTAATGTAGTACACTTACTTACAGATTTTTTTTGGCAAAAGTACATTTTTGGGAGATTTTTTTTCAAGTTTAAAACATAAAAAAAAAAATTGGTAGAAAATCGAGCTATAGGTACATTGTAGAAAATTTAGTATAAACTATTGAGTTGATTAGAAATGGATTTAATTAATTGTTTAAAATTGTAAAACTACTATCGAATTGACAAATTCGCAGAACTATTTGAGAATTATTCACGTATAGGAAAAAATATTTCCTCGAAGTAGGAAATTAGTCGATAAACCAACTGATAGATACGTAAATGGGATCTTGTGGATAATTAAATAATGCAAATATTCAATATTGTGATTTTTTTTTTTCAAGGAGTAGTTCGTCCGGTGGAAATTATTTTATTCCATGCTGACTGTTATATTTATGCTTGTGTGTTATGATTTACATTGAAATTATATACGACTATAATCGTACACTCGTCGGTTTGCCAAAAAATGTGCACTAAGCTCAATACGAGTGTATTTAGAATGCTCGAGTTGAACGGATGTCTCTAGTCTGCTGGTGTTTCAAGTTCTCGATTAATACTCGTAGATACCTACACTAATGCTTAAATTATTTATTGGAGTAGATAATCATAAATGAAACAAAGGAGGAGGGGACAGTAGTATGTTCGGTTTCGTCGTTAAAATTCGAGTAATTTTTATTTAAAACGAAGTACGAGATTTTAGTATTAAGCATTCGAGTGAATAATTCAAACCCAAGGGTTTATCCTTTATCGTAAATTTGGCCTACAAAAAAATTCTCAATTTTTCTACAGAGTTTGACCAGAGTGTATAAATGTGGCAGTCTGATGTGCTACCGTAATCAATGTTTTATCTTTTTATAAGACGTGTGCCTGATTATAATGTAATTATGCATCGATAAAGTCCACTCTTATAAGTACATTATTCAATATTCTTATAGGCAACTACCTACATCATTAGAATACATTCATATCTATCTACCTGTAGCGTTATTATTGGCGTTATACGACTAAATTAATCCCAACTCTATTGTAAAGATTTACAAATAACTTATTTCTTACCTTGGCTGTACTTGTAGTATGTATCCGGCAATCGCGGCAAATTTGCTGAATCATATAAAATGTGGAAGTTTTATTAGATCCTAAGTAGGCGCATGACACCAGTACGAAATTAATTACCCGAAATAAATGTTTTTTCCTCTCCGCACTTTCATAAAAATCGAATTTTCACTGTTTTCACGAGAGAAAAAAATCGAATTTTTGTCGAAGTATTTTACCAAAACGTACAATTACAAATATGTTGTTTGGTATCTTTCAAACGAGCGAACAATCAACATGCACTCTGAACCTTTGCGTACATAATTATGGCACACCGAGCACCACGTTTTATTATGAGAGTTTTGGTAAACAGCTGAGCAGCGCTCAAAGCGATACCCCACGTGTTCGACGTCAGTTTGGCGAAGCGCCGAGTTTTTCTCAGTCTTTCAAAAAATTGTGAAAAATTTTCATTTTTTTTTTTTTTTAAATCTCATTTATTTCTAAAAAAAAGAAATTGCCTATTTTTCTAAGTAAAATTCTTTCATTATCTTTTTTTTAAATTACTTAGAAAATGTTTTAATTTTTCGTGAAAAAAAAAATACAGTAGGTACCCAGTAAACACACTGTATGCGAATCGCGTACTAATAGAGTGCTAAATTCGCATTTATCGTATACGAATAGCATGCGAAAATAGCGTACTATTAGCATATCAAAAATGTCCGCTTTTTTAGCGGCTAATTTTGAACGCTAATAGTACGCGAAATTAGCAGCGAATGTAGCGTTCTATTCGCTGTTAATTCGCTTGCGATTAGCGTTCGGAATTCGCCTCTAAAAAGTAGGCAAATAATTTTTGACGATTTCCACTCAGCAGTAAATTAATTATTTCGAAAATACATTTCATTTGTGATCGCAAATCTGTGGAAAATGAAATTATGCCGAATCGTAAAGTTTTTGGAGTACCTATCAGTGGCATTGTAATTTTTAGGAAAATCAAAATTACTACCAAGATTTCAATCTACAACTTTTGTTTTAAAAATTTCTCAATTTGAGCCCCCCCCCCCTCCAATTATGCCCAATACTACGTAGATAGATAGATAGATAGATTAGATAGGTATAAAAACGTATATTTATTACTCTGAATTGTGAGAGGGAAGAAGGGCTGTCCCGCAGTCCCAAATGAAAATTTTTTCAAACAAATTAAAAATAGAACCAGTCGACTTGAGAACTTGAAACTTGGTATTCTAATGTAAAATTACGCGAGGAATCGATTTATGGGGGTTTCAGACCCCTCAGATCATTTCTCTGTGAAAAAACGCACAAGTGACAGTCTTTATTGAACACCCCTCGTAAAAAATGACCAAAATCAACTCTAAGAAATGATAATCTTGACTTGAAAGAAAACACACAAAAAAGTAATTTAAAAAGATGAAAAAGGGGACTCCAAACTGAGAAAAAAATTGACAGAAAAC
The DNA here is from genome assembly GCA_959613365.1 of Balanococcus diminutus. Lineage (NCBI taxonomy): Eukaryota > Metazoa > Arthropoda > Insecta > Hemiptera > Pseudococcidae > Balanococcus > Balanococcus diminutus. The sequence continues at coordinate 26,708,536 of OY390718.1, forward strand.
TCTGGTGACAAAAAAAATATGGCCAAAAAAATGCTGACAGGAAAAATGACATGAAAATAACTCTTTCACGATTTATAGGCCTAACAGAAAGTTTTGCCGACAAAAAATGAAGTACAAAAAAATATTCTGACAACAAAATACGAATGACAGAAAATAATTATGAAAAAACCCGTGACAAAAAATTTACACGAAAAAAAAAAAAAAATCAAAACAACTTTCAACAGAAAATTACATACTTCGATAGAAAATTCTAAAAAAATTGACAAACAGTAACTCTAACAAACAATAATCATGACAAAATAGAACTCTTCCAAAAAAATGACCAAAAAATTGACCAAAAAAAAATTCGAGGAAACAATACCTAATTCGGACGGGGGGGGGGGGGGGGATGTAGGTACAATAGAAAATAATTCTGAGAAGAAAGCTCTTTAGGGAGAAAAAAGCAAGTGAAAGAAATACTTGTTGGTGACATTAAAAATAATGACAGAAAATATTGTTGACTACAAAATTAACAAAAAATTGACCAAAATCTCCTCCAAGAAATGAAAATCTTGACAAGAAAGAACGATCTGTCACAGAAAAAATTCACTCTAGTCAACTTACATTGACAAAAAAAAACTATGACCAAAAAAATGCTGACAAAAGAAAACACACAAAAATGATTATTTAAAAAATTGAAAAAAGTGACTTTAAGTGAAAAAAAAATTACAGAAAACTATGGTGACAAAAACAAAAAGCTTGAACAAAAAAAACGCTGACGGAAAAAATGACGACAACAAGAAAAAAAAACTCATAAAAATTGACCAAAAAAATTGGAAAAAGTGACTCTGGCTGAGAAAAAACTTGATAAATAATCTATCATTAAAAAAACGTCAACTAAAAAAAATCCCGGTAAACACACTGTATGCGAATCGTGTACTAATAGAGCGCTAAATTCGCATTTATCGTATACGAATAGCATGCGAAAATAGCGTACTATTAGCATATCAAAAATGTCAGCTTTTTTAGCGGCTAATTTCGAACGCTAATAGTACGCGAAATTAGCAGCGAATGTAGCGTTCTATTCGCTGTTAATTCGCTTGCGATTAGCTTTCGGAATTCGCCTCTAAAAAGTAGACAAATGATTTTTGACGATTTCCACTCAGCAGTAAATTAATTATTCGAAAATACATCATATTTGTGATCGCAGATCTGTGGAAAATGAAATTATGCCGAATCGTAAAGTTTTTGGAGTACCTATCAGTGGCATTTGATAAAGTAATTTTTAGGAAAATCAAAATTACTACCAAGATTTCAATCTACAACTTTTGTTTGAAAAATTTCTCAATTTGAGCCCACCCCCCCCCCTCCAATTATGCCCAATACTACGTAGATATAGATAGATAGATAGATTAGATAGGTATAAAAACGTATATTTATTACTCTGAATTGTGAGAGGGAAGAAGGGCTGTCCCGCAGTCCCAAATGAAAATTTTTTCAAACAAAAGTTGTAGATTGAAATCTTAGAAATAATTTCGATTATTACAAAAATTTCGATTTGACTCTTCCTTTCCTTATAATTTCGCATAATACTGCGTCCAAATTGGAGAAGGAAGAGGAACAATTGAAAAATTTTATAGCACTGATAAGACGTCTAAAATTTTTACGATTTGATAAAATTTAATTTCACACAGATTCACGCGATCACAAATAAGATATAAATTCAAAATAATTAACTTACTGTGAGTGGAAATCGTCCAAGAAATTCTGCCTTCGTCTCCATTCTTATCACTTTGAAATCAAATCATTGGCGTTTTTACTTAAAAAGAAGAAAAAACATCAAACAAAACACAAAATTCCCCAACAAAATCAAAAAACCCAGAAAAACCTTTATTTTATTGTTTAAATGTCACTGCAATACATTCAAGTACACGTTCATGTTTGAAACTGACTTCTCTAATTTGTAAAACGTATTGAAAGAAGTTGTAGTGAAAATCGCATGCTATTCGCTAGCGAATATTGTGCTAGTATCGTAAGAAATATTTGCTCGTTTTCCACTGCGATTTTAGCATACGATTCTTATGCGAATATCGCGCTAATATCGTACGAACTGTTTGCCCATTTTCAATGTGATTTCAGGCATGCGATACGCAAGCGAATATCGCGCTAATATCCCACAAAACATCTACAGGTTTTTAAATACGATTTTAGCATGATATTCGCTCACGAATAGTATACGAATTTATCTGAGAAAATTTTCTTCGATTTTCGCTTTGATTTCGCATTCTATTCGTATGCGAATAGACCGCGATTTTCGTCTCTGTGATTTTAGCATACGAATAGCAGGCGGTGTGTTTACCGGGTAGGTACTAGGTACAATATGTAAGTAGGTATGTATTTATATGAGTAAATTAGAAAAAATAATGTGACTTCAAATTTATTCAAGACTGTTGTTGTATTTTTCAACTGTTTAAAATTTTGTCAACTTGTTGAAAATTTTTCTAATGAAAGAGTACGAAGTATACCATACATAATTAATTTTTCTCTCATAATGCCTGAAATATTGAAGGTAAGCAAAAAGTGATGAGAACCTTTTTGAAAGGAAATTGGATCCCCTACAAGATAAGAAATTTACTCCCTTGATCTTTCTCAAAATTAGGTACACTTAATCAACTCTCAAGTCCAAATAATTAATTGATAATTTTTTTTTTAAATTGACAAATTTTTCGTTTTTCTCGTTTAGCGCCCAAAATACTCAAGATAGGTGAAAAGTGAAGAGAACTTTTTAAATCATAAATTAAATTTCGTACACTATGGTAGTTTTACTTTTTTGATTTGATCAAAATTTGAGCCAGTATCACGACTTGAAAAATTAAATATTGCGATATTCCGCGTAAAACTACCATAATATCACCTCTAGCAGGTTAAAAATGTGCAATATTCAAGTAGGTATAGGTACGTGATCTATGTACCTCTCATAAGGTCGGAAATTTGCCTTCCTGCGATATACCATCAGTGATGTTATACAGGGTGTTCCGGCACCAATTAGCACCCATTCACCAGCGATGTAGTCAACTCAAGCTAAGCTTATGTATGCATGTTTGCCCACCCTGTGAATTGCAGGGGCAGAAATATTTTTTTAAATTGAAATGTTGTTTAGGTCTTTTTCTAAGGTGCACGTAACGGCAGTAACGATATTTGACGTCACTAGTTTTTACGCAGAGTTTCTTTCCTCCAAGACATGTTTATTTTTCAGATAGAGATAAGATTACGAAAGTACAAAATACTCGAAAAATGAGTATTTTTCAGAGCTTTTTAATTTTTTAGATGAAATAAATGTAATAATTATTATGGACGCTAAAAAGATAGAAAAACAAAAAGGAAGAATCTTTTGTTCTTTTTGTGAAGCTCGTTTCAAATACTTTAAGCAATTACACCTCCTGACGCTCAAGCTGTTCTTCGCTCGTTGAATAGAGTAATATCTTTATATCAAGGTGAAAAGTCCTCTTTACCAATAATACCAAAAACCATGAAGAGGCGATGTTATACCCACCAAACTTATTTTCCAAAAAAAAAGAAACCTTCAAAAATAAGTATGCCTCAAGTCGAAAGAAATGAAATTGAAAACCCAAAACAGAACCACCACCACCACAACCATTTGAAATGGTTTTTAATTTGAGAACCACCATCACAACCAATTAATCAAGCAAAACCAAAAACCCAGAACCAGAACCAATCAAAAAAAAAAAAAAAATTAAATGGAACCACTTTAGCACCAAAACCTTTTGAAAATTTTTAAAAACCAAAAACCAATTGGAACCACCAGTAATTTCAAAATTTTCTCAAAACCACCATCACCATAACCAATTGGGTCTCAATTGGTTTTCTTCCCTGAATGAATTTGCTTCTTTGAAACGTGTATTAAATGGAGAAAATGTACCTCTTATAATGAGTGGAGAAAATGTGCAGTTGATTGAGAAAGAGCATTGTTATTAGATTTAGATTTATTACCTATATATTATAATGCTTGTTTTATTTTAAATATTGTTTTCCTATTTTTCCCCAGGAAATGATTTGAAAATTTAAGCTTATGTATCGATTAAGAAAATTATTATTTCGAGGTACCTATTATATGAAAATTGTTCCTTTCAAATTTTCAATAAAGTCAACAGTGAGCTTAATTATGCTTCGTTCAGTTTCTTTCTTTTTTTGCCAATAGTTATAGTTTGTCAAAAATAATAATTATAGTAGTTCCCAGCAATTCAAAGTTAGAAGTGGAGACTCTTTTTTAAATTCTAGACTTACGTAAGGGCTGAATTTCATAGGCCTCTATGGCCAAGTCGCGAATTTTGAACCTATTTTTTGTACTAATTAAATGCCTTTTCAAAGATTCAAACTTCAAAGTATGAAATCGAATACTTTGGCTTGATTACATAACATTCTAAAAGGATAAAATTTACTCTTACAGCGAAAAATAACCTAAAATTTCCTTTGGGCAAGAGACTGATTAAAAAAGTAAAAAAAAAGAAATTAGAGATGTAAGTGCATTCGGCTAATCTCGGCTCTCGGCAAAAATCTTCGGAACTATATGGAGGTAAAAGAGAATCTGGAATTTTGTCGTGACGTCATAATCTACGTCATTTCCTAAATTCTCGTTACTGCCGTTACGTGCACCTATGTTCTTTACGTGAAGATTCATTCATAATTATCAGTTGTGTCAGGTATCAAGTTCCAAAAATTGAAATAATTTAAAATATTTTTTTTAATGAGTTTTTTTTGAATGTGTAATTTTATTACAGTGCTATAAGGACTTGAAGTAAAAACTTTCACCTAAAATACTTAAAAAAATTTAATTATTTATTTCACTCTTATTGTTTATTTTCCGGGTATAAAATTTTATCAATTAAAAAGTTGTTTAAATATAAATACACTTAATATGTATCCCTCAAGAAACATATTTACGGTCGGTCACCTCACCTAGTACATTTACTTGATTCATAAACTTAGGCTGAACATACGAGTCTCTAGTTGGATTTCTGACTAAAGCTTGCCACAAAATATACTTGGTTTGTTCATGATAAATCAACACACCAAATGGTCTATTAACGTGAAACTGTCTATATAGCTTAGGATCAGTAACATTGCTATACCTTTGCCCCGAAGGCCAACTACAATTAACTAAATCATCTTCATGTCCGTTTATAGTGGTGCCATTTTGATTAAAGGAAATCATCGATAAATTCATAAATGGGATAGCGTAATCGATATTTTCATGAATTACATTGATACTTTGAAGTAATCGAACATATTCTTCGTTTGCAAAGTTGGCGATCAATTCTAGCGTCTGATTTTCGTAGGGCAATAATACTACAATAGCGAAGTCGCCATTCTTGTATGGTAATCTAATGGCTTCGTATTTTAACTTGGAGTTGTTGAAATATCCGATTGTTTCTCTGGCGTTGAATGTTTCTACGTACATGTGCGTTACATTTCCAACTTTGTACCTGTTGCCGAATAATTACCTATTTAGTTCTAGTATCTAAGTATAGGTAATATGTCACGATGGAATAATGCTTGTTTAAAATTTATAACTAAATATTTACTCGGATGTGGGTTCAGAACGACGTCGACGATGGTGACGACTTACAACGTTGAAATTATTCCCAGTCTTGGGTGTATCCCAGCAGCCCGAGAAGTGCAAAATTTTGGCATGGTAACTGGTCATTTTTGGGAGTAGCACATTTCCCATTTTCGGTTCCTTGCCTTTTGTGTTTTTAGAATACCATCTGTACAAATTGAGTACATCTTTGGCTTAAGCATATACTTTGTTGACTTTTTCTCAAATAATGTTTAATTGATTAATATTTGAAAAATGATTTTTAAATTCATTTCACTTTTTTTTAATGATTAATTTTTTTTTTAAATTTACTTATCTATCCTAATTTTTTCAGAAATTTATTCATACAAATTCTTCAAAAATTAATTTAGGGAAGTGTGATGATTTATACACAGCAGAAGACCAATTTTACAAAAAAAAAAAAAAAAAAATTTGGCAGAAAGTTTCGTCGACAAAAAATTATTCTGACAGCAAATATGCATACCAGAAAATTATTAACTATGAGAAAAACCGCGAAGGAAAATTACTCCGAAAAAAAAATCAAAACAACCTCTTACAGAAAATTATTTTGATAGAAAATTTGAAAAAATGACCAAAATCATAATTCTGACAAAAAAATAAAATAAAATAAAATGTTCAATATAAATTGATTCTGACAAAAAATCTCTCAAGGAAAAGTAACAATGCCAGAAAAAAAGCAAGAGTGATAGAAATAGTTGTGACTTACGAGTAAGTACAAAAGAATCGCGATGATAAAAAAACTATGACCAAAAAAAAAATGTTGACAGAAATAACGATGACAGGAAAGAAATAAACTAATTTCATACACTTAATGCCTTTTAAACAAACAATTTTTTTCTTCATTTTTTTAAACATGAAATTCGCTCTAATTAGGTTATAAACTAATGATTCTTTGAGCACCAATTTTTTTTTTTTCAAACTTGTGCAACTCCAAAACAGGCTGAGAATTAGGTTCTGATACAAAAAATCATACTTTCATACTTACTTGTTCACTGAATATGTAACAGATGCCGCATTGTTCGAGTCGAAAAACATTCCGTAAGCTTCACTGTGAAAATACTTTTGTAAATCGCTCAAATATTGCTGATTTGTGAATCTCTGATCGTAAAATATGGCGTTTATGAGTTGGAATTTAACGTTCGAAGAGTTTGCCAATCTGTCCAAAGCATTGACCAATGCGTAAGATTTTTCTAAATACCTGTGGATAAGTGAAAAAAGTAGATTTTTTATTATTTTTTTTAAATTTATTTTTTCTGTAAACAAAATCTTATTTTTTGTACTTTACATACTTACTTATCAATTTTTTCGAAAAAAAATTTTAGTTGACATGCGCATTTTTCAAATTTTTTTGGAATACAGAAATTTACATTTTTGAAGAATAATATCGTTTTTTTTTTTTTTTTTTTTTTTAATAAAGAAATTTCTTATTTTTGCAGAAATAGAATCTCATTAATTTTTTTGAGAAACAAATGCCAGCTCTTTGGAGCGTAAAAATATCCTTCATTTTTTTTTGTTGTTGTTTCATAGAAAAAATCCCTGATTTTTGGAGAAGATGTCTGTTTTCTCGGAAAACTAAATTTTTTAATTTTTTCAAATAAAAATCTCTCTTTTTTTTGAGAAAAAATCGTAATTTTTTAAAAGTAGGTACGTATAGAAAAAATTAATTTTTTCAAGAGTACCTACCTCCCTACAAAAAAAAAACATTTTTTGAGAGTAAAAAAAGGTCTTTAATTTGTTAAATTCTTCTAAAAAAAAAATCCTCAACTTATTTCGCGGAAAAAAATTCGCCGCATTTTCTGAAAAAAAAAATAATTATGTTTTAAAAAAAAAATGAATTTCTCAATTTTTTAAAAGAAAAATCGTTTTAAAAAGAATTAATAATAAGTAAAAGAAATTTTTTTGGAAAACCTTTTTCTTGTTTCTTAGAATGAAAGATTTTTAATTTTTATAAGTATATATTTTTCAAATAGAATTTTTTTCATTTTTTTTTTTTTTTTGAAATAGGTAATAAATAGTTTTTTGGAGAAAAATATAAATTAGGTAGGTATTTTGTTTTTTTCTTGATTAAAAAATTCCTTATTTTCAAAGAAAATGAATCTCAATTCTTCAAATATAATAAGAAATATTTCTTTTAAATTTTCGCAGAAAAATTTCTCAAGTGTTATTGAAGAAAACAATTCAATCTTTTCTTAGATAGAATCTGTTTTTTTGTAGAAATGAATTTCTAAATTTTTGGATTAAAATAATTTTTATTTTCTTTGAGTAAATTTTTGCTAATAAGTATAATTTTTTGGAATAAAAAAAGTTGTCAGTTTTTCTCGAGGAAAAATATTTTTCAAATTTTTGCAGAATTGAAATCTTTTATTTTTTTTAAATCATATTTTTTTGTAAACAAAAGAAGCATAATTATGTTTTCTCGGAGTAACAAATTTGAAAATTTCTTGGAATAAAAATTTCTCAACTATTTTGAAGAAAAGAAGGCTGTTTTTTTTTTCTTTTTTTGTGAAATTTTAGAAAAAGAAACTCAATTAAATTTTTCAATTTTCTTGGAGTGAACATTTTTAAAATTTTATTTTTGGTATAAAACAATTTCTCAATTTTTTGGAAGTGAAAATATTTTTAAAACTTTGAATCAAAAAATCACTTCTTTCAGTTTCATTCAACATTAAAAAGTTGATAATTCGCTGTCGGCCTTGACTGAGCTGTTTAATATTTAGGAAAATTATCTATAAAGTCACCTCTGTCACAGGGACTCAGGAAATTAAAAAAGAAAAAATTATTTCTGACGTACTGTTTGATTTATTCTAAAAAAATGATATTTACCTTTCTATGTTGAAGTATACTGCTAGTCCAGATTCGTAAAACATCTGCATTTGCACCATATTCCTACTTATGGTTTTTGTTACTGGAAAAAGCTGAATGTTTTGATCTGATGGCGTAACATTCCATAGAGCTTGTAAGGATGAACTCATTATAGTCAACATTTCCATTTGAATCTAAGAATATATATGTAGGTATGTATAGTATACCCAATTGAATTAATATTAGGTAGTTTAAATTTTCAACTCGTTGAGAAAATTGTACAACTTGTTTAAAAAACATACGTTTTGATCAATGGTCAAATTGGTTTTGCCAGCAATGTCATCTACACCTTCTGCTTGGACGAATGCTGATCGAAGGGTGACGATCAATGGAAGTATTTTCCAAAACATCTGATTTTTTTTAAAGATATCAATTAGGTAAATTAAATATTATTAATTTCACTGCAATAACTAAATATAAAAAATGAGAATATAATCGAGAATTTTTTACCTTGGAGGGAGTGATGAATACTACAAATTATGAAGTCAGTGACAAAATCATGTATGTACTCGCTACTTATAGCAGAATGCTTTCTTTTGTTTGAAACCAAGTATTGGATTTATATCCATCTCGTATTTCTTATAGGCCTTGTTTTGGTAAATTTTAAAATAAGTAGATATTCATTTAACTGGAACTGGCGTTGACCTCTTGATAGTTATTAGTTCATTTAATAACGTAATCAGTTACCTAATCTATTAAATGTACATGGAAGGCTTAGGTATTTAGGTAAATTGTATAGGCACATTTACATACGTGCGGTTATACGATAAATTAATAACGTTGCTGATAAAATTCATTTCTACCCAATTATACTATATAAATTTTGAAAATGAGCTTCCTTATGAGTAGAATATTTTCATGAAGACGTGAAAATTTGTAACTTTATCTAGCTGGGTGATTAAATGAAAAACATCATCAATATTTTCATTACAAAGGTTTCTATTACTGTGTTTATTAGTTCACGTTCTGTAATTTTTTGCCATGTACCTAAGTACTTTAACATCGCATCGTATAAACCATATTATTATAAGGTTTTGGGGATAGTGCAGTGACTAAATGGTCGTGTTCTTGTCCTTTTTGAACACCATGGGCAGATGTAAGGTGTAGAGGGGGGAACGGTGCACCACTTGCAGCCCTCACCGAAGATGATATCCACACTAAACAGAAAATATCCGCACCAATCGTCGCCTAACTGTCGAAAAACACTCTCCTGTACTTCAGATATCATTATCAAGCGCAGACACGTACATATGCGCATGTCCCGCGCTTGCACACAATTGGCTCTCTCATTACCTGACTCTGGAGAGCGCATGTGCGAGTTCTGCTTCAACTTTCATGGTCCAGAAAAAAATCGAAACTGTGTCGCAACTGATCCAAAGTCTAAATTCGACTTCGATCATCTTTTTCCTTTACCCTCAAGCTAAAAAACACTCGAAAGTTCCACGTTTACCCCCACCCCCGTAACAAAACAAAGTTTAGAGGCGAAAATTTTACTCATGTTTTATTAAAATAATTAAAAATAGAACCAGTCGACTTGAGAACTTGAAACTTGGTATTCTAATGTAAAATGACGCGAGGAATCGATTTATGGGGGTTTCAGACCCCTCAGATCATTTCTCTGTGAAAAAACGCACAAGTGACAGTCTTTATTGAACACCCCTCGTAAAAAATGACCAGAATCAACTCTAAGAAATGATAATCTTGACTTGAAAGAAAACACACAAAAAAGTAATTTAAAAAGATGAAAAAGGGGACTCCAAACTGAGAAAAAAATTGACAGAAAACTCTGGTGACAAAAAAAATATGGCCAAAAAAATGCTGACAGGAAAAATGACATGAAAATAACTCTTTCACGATTTATAGGCCTAACAGAAAGTTTTGCTGACAAAAAATGAAGTACAAAAAAATATTCTGACAACAAAATGCGAATGACAGAAAATAATTATAAAAAAACCCGTGACAAAAAATTTACACGAAAAAAAAAAAAAAAATCAAAACAACTTTCAACAGAAAATTACATACTTCGATAGAAAATTCTAAAAAAATTGACAAACAGTAACTCTAACAAACAATAATCATGACAAAATAGAACTCTTCCAAAAAAATGACCAAAAAATTGACCAAAAAAAAATTCGAGGAAACAATACCTAATTCTGACCGGGGGGGGGGGGATGTAGGTACAATAGAAAATAATTCTGAGAAGAAAGCTCTTTAGGGAGAAAAAAACAAGTGAAAGAAATACTTGTTGGTGACATTAAAAATAATGACAGAAAATATTGTTGACTACAAAATTAACAAAAAATTGACCAAAATCTCCTCCAAGAAATGAAAATCTTGACAAGAAAGAACGATCTGTCACAGAAAAAAATCACTCTAGTCAACTTACATTGACAAAAAAAAACTATGACCAAAAAAATGCTGACAAAAGAAAACACACAAAAATGATTATTTAAAAAATTGAAAAAAGTGACTTTAAGTGAAAAAAAAATTACAGAAAACTATGGTGACAAAAAAAAAGCTTGAACAAAAAAAACGCTGACGGAAAAAATGACGACAACAAGAAAAAAAAACTCATAAAAATTGACCAAAAAAATTGGAAAAAGTGACTCTGGCTGAGAAAAAACTTGATAAATAATCTATCATTAAAAAAACGTCAACTAAAAAAAATGACGTTGATCAAAAAAAAAAGAAAAAAAAAACTGGAATAAAAATTTAAAAAAATTACAAAAATTATCTCTGACAAATTTTAGTGTAACTTACTTTCAAAATCACTCCATATGACATAAAATACTATTTAAAACTCGTTCATTACTGTGTACCTACAGTTCGGTATCACGTTTGTCTAAATTGTGAAAAAAATGGGAGAAGTACAATTATGTTTAACTAATTCATGAAATAAGGAATTTTCCTGCCTATTTCATGAATTAGACGATTTCACGATTTAGGCGTAACAAATGAAAAAGAAAGAAATAAAGAAAGTTACTCGTTTAACCAATTAAAATAAATCAGTCTTCTTGAAAAATCATTCAAAATACTTACTAGTATTTATAATTCTCAACTAAAAAGTTCTTCCTCATTCCTGGACAAATCTTATGTAATTTTTAAACCATTCTTGAAATTAAAGAAAAGCTGCAAATGCAAACATTTTTTTTTTTCTATCACACTGCCATCTGTAGTGTACTTTTGCATCCTATAACTTCTTTTTCAGTCTTTTGACACCACTCTCATCTCAATTTCTAGGAATATTCGCTCCTTGGTTCTACGTTTTTTCTTGTGTTTAATCGGCGGATGGGGCAAAGCATACCTTAACTTTTGCCAGAAATCCGAATCTCCCCACTTGACGTACGTGTTCATCGAAATATAAGCTTTCAATTCGGGATCAAGTTCGTCGTTATTTACATCTTCGAGTAAGATTACAATAACCCTCGCACAGCGTTCTTTAATCGCTCGTAGGTAAGCTGTTCTGAATTCCATACGAGCCCATATACTTTTTAAGAAGTTTGGCGTCAAAATGATAATAGTACGTTTGGAGTTTTCCACCGAATATATGATCTGATCAGGGATATATTCCCCGATGACGAAATCACGATGGTGGACGCATAATTTAAAGGTATGTTCGCCATTTTCCTCCAATTCGGGTATCAACTGGTGATCGACGAAGTGTTGATCTTTGTGCGAGAAGCTGACAAAAGCGTCGTATAGCTTATCTTTATCGATTTCTTTTTCGGTGACGAGCCATAGGCAGATTTTATGGGTGAACATCCACATTTTGATTCTTCGTTTGTATTTGTAGTATAGTATGATGGACGGAATGGAGATGAGGCCCAGTATCCCCAAATATTTTGTAACTACGACGAATGACGATGGGCACAGTTTTTCTTCCCACTTGTCTATAACTGATTCATCGTCTTTTCTGCATCGGATTTCAGACCTTCGATCAAACTGTAAATTGATATGATTGTTATTAGATAGTTGTTAGATTAATATACCCTATATTTTTCCAAATTGAAAAAAAAAGAAAAATAAAAAAGTTGAAAAGGTATTAGGTAGGTACAATTTTTTCAAGTGTTTTTTTTACAGATGAAATTTTGCTTAAAAATAATTTTTGTGGCGAAGAACTCTTGAAATTAGTTAATTTCTCACGGATGATCAAAAAAAATTTAGGTACAATTAATTTTTTGGTTGAAACATTTTGAAAATACTTGATTCATTTTAAGGTAAATTTATATACCGTGCCGTGAATTATTATAAATTATATTAAATAGATATAATACTATACTAGATTTAACCAAAGATGCAACTCGAGTAGATAAACAAAAAACTTTCTCATGAAAGATTGCCTATTTCAAAAATTGAAGGAGCTATAAAGCTTTGAAAATTTGGTATTTTCAAGCAAAATTAGTTGGCACCTCTGCATTCAAAAGAATTTCGACCCCGCCAGTGCATATCACATCGAAAACACAAGAATAGTGTTGTAATCACGTTGAGATGCATATCTTTGAAATTGAAGGAGTTATGACGACAAGAAATTTTTGTTGAAATAAATTGTCTATTTCAATTATTACGGTGCACTTTCGAGACATGAATATTATATAAAATTCTGCCAAAACAATGCACAATACAGATTCAACCTTTTGAGAGGAAGAAAAAAAGTTATGTGAAGAATTTGCCTGTCTTTGAAAATGAAGGCGCTACAGATCATTGAAAATCAGTATTTTCGAAGTTTTTAAGGTCTGTAGCGCCTTCATTTTCAAATATAGGTAAATTTTCAACATAACTGGTTTTACTCCTCTCCAAGAGTTGCATCTGTTTCATGCATTTATTTGTATTGATGAAATTTCGAATTTTTTGAAACTACTGCCGCTTCAAAATCGAGATAGGAAATTTATCATAATGATGGTTTTTTGTTTGTCTAATCGAGTTGCATCTATAGTTGAATTATTGCGGACGCTTCATGGAACACCCTGTATATCAATAAATTAATTAAATAAAATTTAAAAAAAATTTCTGGACAACAAGTATTTAAAATTTTGATGATTTTTTTCTGGTTAAAAAAAATTGAAATTAATAAGTATTTTTGGTCGCAAAATTTATAAAATAAATTTTTTAAGGCTAATAAAAATTGAGACTAATTTTTTTCCATCCAAAATATCAGAAGATTTTTTCGGGTCAATATTTTTTTGAAAATAGTTTACCTACTCTGATAAAAAAAATTCACGTTGAAAATAATTTTTTTTTCCAATTTTGGGAAAAAATTCTGAAAAGTTTTCTTTTTTTTTTGTCAAATGTTTTGAAAATGGATAATTTGTTCTCATCAAAGACATAATATAAAAATGATTTTTTTCGATTAAAATTAAAAAAAAATATATATATAATTTGCCTTAGTCAGAATAATATTTTCTTTCCGAAATTTTTTAATTTTTTTGGGCTGAAAAATTTTGATAATAAATAGGTAAGTAGGTACGTATTCTTTTGGTTGAAACATTTTTAAAAAATTTGAAAAATTTTTTTTTCTTATCAAAAGAATTTAAAATAATTTGTTTGATTTGGGTGAAAAAATTTTGAAAATAAGTAGATAATTATTCTTACTTGAACAATTTCGAGAAATGATTTTTTTTGGTCAAAATACAGGTTGGTAGGTAAGCATAATATATATTTTTTTCTAGTTGAAATATTTTTAAATGTTTTTTTTTTTTCTTTTTTTGGTCAAAAAATTTTGAAAATTACTTACTTGTCAAAAGACTTTAAAATAATTCGATCTGGCCCAAAATTTTGATTTTTTTTTTTGCTTAAAAATTTTGAATCTGATTTGTTCTGGTCAAAAAAATTTAAATAGGTAATTTTTCTGGTCAAGAAATTTTAAAAATGATTTATTGCCTTGGTTAAAAAAGTTTGAAAACTGCATTTTTTGGGGGTAAAATTTTTAAAATAATTTGCTCTTTAATAGTTAAAAATTTTGAAGATAATATTTTTTGGTTTGAAAATTTTCAAAATCTGCCTATTTTCTGCTCAAGACTGATTTCTTCTGATCAAAAATATTTGAGAATGATTTTTTAGATTGAAAACTTTTTTTGAACAATAATTTGGAATTAATTCATTCTGATCAAGGTATTTCAACAGATTTCTGGTCACAAAATTTTGTAAAATAGTTTTTTGTAGAAATTTAGTTGGAAATAATTTCCCTTATTTTTTTAAACAATTTTTTCATACCAGTTCAAAATCCATTTTTTTAATCATAGAAGAATAGTTTGTTGATTTTTTTTCATTTTTTTTTCTTCATTTTGAAAACAATTTTTACCTTGTATATAAACATATATTTTTTAATTTGAAATTTCCTATTGATGAATTTAAGTAATTTGTTGTGCCTTTTCATAAAGAAATTTTTTACTGGAAGGGAGCTTATTAGGTAGGTCTAGATACATAAACACTGTACGTACTTTACGTAATAAAGTGTACGTAAAAACCTACCCATAATGTTGGTCGATGATAACGTAAGTACTGTTGAAATTCCAACGTTTCGCAATTACATTCCCAAGGATTTCCATGTAAACTTAATTTTCTCAGACTTGTATTCTTACTCTTAATAAAATCGAGGATATTTTTGTTCAGTTGTGATATTCTGTTATTGTCCAGGTTCAGCACCTATTCAAAAATAAATTTAATTAAACCTAAAGAATTCTATCGAAATCGAAAAGTCATAATTTGTACGAGTACATTCGCAATAAGTACCTACTTCTATCGTGTTTGGAAGTTGTAAATCGTCAATATTTTGCAATTCATTTTGGGATAACGATATCATTGTAACGTTTTCCAACATGGAAAGTTTCGACAATCCTTCGACAGATTTTAATTTATTTTTAGAAAATAGTAATTCAATTTTAGCATTCTCCACGATGGGAATTTTTTCAGGAAACGTGTCCATATTTCTATCGGTACAATTGACGATGTTGGCGTGATCAAATGAACGATAATGACAATCGCACCTATCAGGACAATTTTTCGCTTCCTCGGGGTACAGTTCTTTTAATAGACATTTCAATTCCGTTATATTCACTTTACCCAAAGAGATGTTCTTCATTGCTTCGGGAGAATGACAAGTGATTCGATTCATGGATATATTCGCTAACTGAAAAACTGCAGGATTTATTTCTTTTTGGAAATATTTTGCCAAATTTAGAGCGTGGCAGTCGCATCGGATTTCACTGTTTTCCAAAATGAAGTTATTTTTTCGAGATAATATTTTCTTTTTGTAATAATTTCTAATGAAAAAGTCAGATGGATTGCAGGGCGGTTGGGCATTTTGTTCGAGCTCGTCCAAGTCGATGACATTTAATGGGTTGTTGCTGAAGTTGATGGTGGCATTGACTGCGTTGAATATGAAATCTTCTGCCTGTGGATTATATTAAGAAATTAATAAATTGAAAATATTCGCATTTTTTCTCTAAAATCCTTAAATCAGGACTGAGCAGAATGCGAATTAAAAAAAAAACTGCTTAGGTTATCATTTCTTTTTAATTTTTCAATTTTATACCTATGTAATTCTAAATAAAAATTTTTCCTCATGTCTTTTTTAAAGAAGTTACGATAAATAGTACAACATTGAATAATTTACCCCTTTAAATCTTAGAATAGGCAAATCTATTCACTTGTGTTAGGTTATGTTTGGTGATAGATGATATGAAAACACTACAAAGGTGAAACTCACCGTTAACTTTTCCAAATTGTTAAAACTGAGGTCTAATTCTTGCAAATTATGAAGCAGCCTTCGCCAATCAGTGAATACTCTCGTCAGTAAATTTTTGCTCAGCCTTAAGTATCGTAAATTCGAGCAAGCTATAAACGGTGAAAGTTTTCCTATTTTCGCTTCTTCCAATGTCAATTCATTGCTACTCAAATCGAGCGTTTCTAGATGTATCAGATTTAAGAATGCTCTGCTACTGATATTCTTCAATCCATTTTTACTCAAATTCAACTCGGTTAAAGATGTCAGAGCGTAGAAAGGATCACTGTAAGTATAGAGAAAAAATGTGACCAAAAAACGAAATAAAAAAAAAACATAAATTATACTGTACTAAAATAATGAACAATGTAATTATTAAATATCAAAAATTGGTGAAAATTGACAAAAAATGATATTAAAAAGTTGAGATTGGAAATATTAGAATTTGAAAAAGAAAGAGATAATTTAAATAATGAAATAAAATTAAAATTATAAAAAAGCAAAAATGAGGAAAAATTAATCATTCAGAAAAATAAAGTTTTAATAAATGAAATTTGAAGAAAAATAATTTAATGAAAAAAAAAACTTTAAAAAAATGTAAAAATTACCGAAAATTATTAAATTAAAAAAATAATAATAAGCTAGGTAGGTACCTATTGAATTTTAAAAAAATGAGCTAAGAAAATTGAAATTTGAATTTAAAAAAAAAATTTTAAATGAAAAAATACGAAAAATAATATTTATAACCACCTAAAATCAGGTAGACAAAATAAAGTTGAAAAGATTACAATTTGAGGAAAATTACAAAATTGAATACCTAACATCAAAGAAAGGTACTTTAGTGACTGAAATTTAAAAAAAATTACAAAACTTGAAAAAGTGCAAAAACTGGCCGAATGAATCTTGAAAAATTCTTAGGAAGGGGAAAAATTGTCAATATAATTATATTTTTTTTTCAATGGACAAATATAGGTAATGCAATCCAATTTAAAAAAATAAAAGAATAAAATAAATTAAAACTTGGCATATTAAAATTTTAATTTGCATAGAATTTAGAGATTAAGTAACTTAATGGGAAAATTTTGATTTTAAAAAATTGTAGTTCATAAGATAAAAATTTGAATAAAATTAAAAAATTGAAAAAAATTGACAAATATTATGTCTGCTTAAAATAAAAAACCCCAGGTAGGTAATTACTTATTGAAATTTGGGGGAAATTTAAAATTTTAAAAATTAAAAAAAATGCAAAACTTTATGAAATTTACATCTATGCCTAATTTAAAACAAAAGCGGAAAAGGGGGAAAAAATGAAAATTCGAGATTATTTAAGTTAAAATAAAAATTGAAACTGAAAAAAAAAGAAACTACAAAGAAACGAAAAGAATGAAAAAATAATTGTTAAATTATATTATTTAGAAAAAAACAATAATATAATATGTGGGTAACTATAATTTAAAAAAAATCATAGCTTAAAATATTGACGTTTGAGAAAAAATTGAAAAATTAAAAAAAGGAAATATTAATTGACAAAAATTTAGAAAAAACTAAAATTGGAAAATTTAAAATTTGAAGAAGTTTACAAAACTTTAAAAAATTCAAAAATCTTTGAAATTTGCATTTAATTGAAGAGAAAGGAAAAGTAGAAAATATTTAAATTAAAAAAACAAACAACATAGACAATTAATCAAAAGTAAAAACTAACAAAAATTGATAAAAAATAAAAAAATTTACGAACATAACCATAATAATAAATAATATCTGATTTTAAGAAAATTAAATAATAAAATTAATATTTGAATAGAATGTTGAAAAAATGTGAAAATGATGAAAGTATGCATCAGTTTGATAGAAATAATAAATTTAATCAAATAAAAATTTTAAGACAAAAATTTTAAAAAAAACTGAGAATAGTAAAAAATTTATAAATTGAAAACAATCGAAGCTCAAAAAATTCTAATTTTAATAGAATTTGAAACTTTAAAAAAATGTGTTAGTCCAATAATATTTATTTGATTAAAAAATATTATAACTAACATAATTTGAATATAAAATTGAGTAAAAATTGGCATAGATTGACAATTACTTATCCAGCAAAAAAAAAAAAAGCTGAGAGTATTCTACTGCTTGAAAACAAAAATTGAAAATTGGAAGAAAGCAAAAATTCCGAATTATTACCTACCTAGTTAAGAAAATACGCAATTTTCACAAAAATAAAATATGCAACTTGAAAAGACCAAAATTGTCAAAAATTGATAATTCAAACAAAAAATTTGAATAATTAGAATTTGAACAAAAAATTTAAAAAAAAATTGACAATCAAGAAATTTGAAAAAAATAAAATAAAATAAACAGAATGAAAACTTCTCTCACGAGATAACTCACCGATCAATACTGATAATTTGATTTTCATCCAGCCGTAACGTAGAAAGTTTTGTCAAAGGATCGAACACGACCTGACTGAGATTCTGCAATCGATTATTACTAATATCCAATTCCACGAGATTCGAATGAAGTTTAAATATAGAATCCGGCAATGTCTTCAAAAGATTACCACTCAGGTTGAGAATCTTCAAATTGGCGCATTTGTCGAATAAATTCCCAGACAAATTCGTCAGTTTATTATTACTCAGGTTAATTTCTTTCAAAAGTTGTAAATAACCAAAGATGTCATTTTCCAAATACGTAATACTATTGTAGCAAATTTCCAGAGTGGTTAAATTGGTTAAAGATTTGAATACCGATGTTGAAATTTTATTCAAACCATTTCCACATAAATTTAAAAATGTCAACGTAGGCGCATATCGAAATATATCACCATCCAAAGTGGTAAAATTATTATTCCGCAGATTTAGCTTGCGAAGTTCTTTCAGTGGTTCGAATAATTTTACTGGTAAGCTTCGTAATCGATTATCAGCCAAGTTTAGATCTGTCAAGTTGAGCATTTTGTCGAAAATGTGTTCGGGCAGTGTGACCATGTTAGCTTTTAAATTCAATATTTCCACCGAATCGAGGTTTTCAAAATGACACGATTTGAAATCAGTCGCAGATTCTTTGGTAGATCGAAAGCTGAAAGTTTTCACCGAGCTGGTGTTGAAAATATGTGAAAATTCCCAAAATGATGCGTCTGGAAGTGGACACTGTGAAATGACTAATTGTGTGAAAGTTATCGTTGTATTGATTTCTTCGCTGATCAATTTGATGTAATCGGGCTTATCGTACGTCGAGCAATTTATTTCCATCATTTTTTCGTTGGTGGATATTTTAACGATTATTTCGCCGTCGTTGATTTGATTTCCACAGTAATACGTCAGATGATGGGTATCGTCGTGTTGTTTGCAAATTGCTGGGGATGATTTTACCGAAGTGATTGATAAAGATGATACGACGCAGAAGCACAACCACCACGAGTGCAGTTCCTTTGACATAATAGTCAAGTTGAGCTTCTGATTTTCTGTAAAAAAAAAAAAATAATAATAAAATAAAAATAAAATCTTATTTTGATTATGATAAAATTTGATTAAAATACTTGAAAAATGAATGAATTGAGGTGAAATTCAGGTTTAGAAAAAATTCAGGAAAAAATGAATTTAAAATCAAAATCCAAATTTTTTTTCTTTCAAGTAGGTACCTACTCGGAAATCTGGCCCTTATTAATTTTCGAGTTGATACCTAATCCCTCACTCATCTCTTAATTTTTTTCAGAAATCTCTATTTTTTTTGTCCTTTCTTTCTTAAATAAAAAATAGAAATATTTCAATTTCTTTTCGAAAAAAAACGATTCTTTTGCAGAAAGAATTCCAATTTTTCTTGGAATAAGTCATTTCTTATTGGTTGATTAATTAATTAATTTTTTTTTGGAGACAGCGTATATTTTTTTATTCATTTATTTATTTTGAAAAAACAAGTTTCTCAATTTTTTGAATTGAAAAATATTCGAAAAATTTTTTTGGGAAAAAAAACTTTTAAATTTCCCCAAAAAATTAAATTTTTTATTTGGTTTCAGTTTAAGGAAAAAAAAATCATTTTTCTGTTTAAAAAATTTCTGAATAAATCGATTTTTCCTACTCAATTTTTTTGAAAAGATTTATATTTACCTATAAGTATATAAGTAGGTATAGGTACATATTTTTTTTTTTTTTTTTGAGAAAAAACTTCTTATTTGCCACTTATTGTTGTTTTTTTCTGAAGTGGCCATTTTTGGTATTTTTTTTTATTTAAAAATTTTGTGGAAAGGAAATCTCTTTACTGTTTCTGAATTTTGATAATTTCTTTATGTTTTTGCGAATAAAATTTTTCCCGCTTAATTTTTGAAGAAAAAAACAGCTGAATTCTTTTGCAAAGAAACAATGAAATTTTTTTTACAATAAAAAATGTCTTTAAAATTTTGTTTTTGGAGTCAATATAGTGAAATTTTCAGTTTTTTCGAAGCAAAAAACGAGTAAAATTTTTTAAAACTTCATCTGAGAAAAAATTAACCGTTTTAGTGAGAGAAAATATGTTATTTTTTTATGAAAAACTTTCTGGCAATGAGTTTTTTTTGGAACAATACAAAATCAATTTTTTATAATTTTAATATTTTTCGATTTGAGAATAGTTTTTTCATTTTTTTTTTTTTTCAAAGAATTTGCAAATAAGTAAAATATTTCATTTATTCATTCATAAAAAAACTTTCAATTTCTTCCTCAATTTTTCCAAGTAGATAATTAATGTGAATACCTAAATATTTATAATTTCTCTTGACAAAATTCCAGAATTTTTTTATTGTGTCATTGACTTTTTTCTTTTATTCAAAATTTTTTTTCCAAAAATAGTTTTACGGGAAATTTTTCATCAATTTAAAAAAAAAAAGAATTGTTAAGAAAGATTCTTTAATTTTCTAAGAGCTTCATCTTTTCAAAGAGAACTGATATTTTTTTTTTAGAACAAAAAAATAAATCTTGAGATTAAAAAAAAAAAAAAAAAAAAAAAAACTTTTTGACAAAAATATTTATTAATAATTCATTTTGAAACCAGTATTTTTTCGTAGGAAGGTTCGACAAATTACTTCTTCACTGATTTGTAAAATTTTTGATTATTTTTTTATACATTACAAATTTCATAACAAGGTCCAAAAGGCGAAAAAATGATACGAGTACATGAAAAGGAAAAAATGACCCATCCTGCATTATTTCTTGATCTATCGGGTTTTTTTTTAAATCTTGTCTGATGATGAAAATACTTTTAAAACGTATTGAGTACCTACAGTTTATCTTTCACAATTGCCTTCTTATCGTGTGTTTTCGAATGCAAAGTTCATTTATCAATCAATTACCTATTTAGGTGTTATGTAAATAATGAAATATCGTTAAAATTATTTGTACGTTTTAAAAGCATCATAGAATGAATTTCACTCATGGCGACACATTGAAATAGTACTTCTAAGTTTTTTACATACCTATACCTAAGTATTTGTAGGTACCATTGGCAAGTATTATCTATAATAGGTGCAATAAGGTTTTATTTGAAAACTGGTTTTTCTTAATGACTTCGTTTAAAAACGAATCTTTGATAAATTCACTTAAAGACGAAACAAAAAAGTCAACTTTGACTTAGAACGTTACAAATTTCAATATTTTGAGAACATCAAATTATTCAATAATATGAAGGGAAAGTGAGAAAAAAACTTGAACGAGATGTCGATTTTCATCTTAGATAGTTTTGTGATTTATGTGTATTTTTTAAATATTTTATACTCGTAAGCTACGAGTATAAGTACAAGTAGATAAATTAATAATGAGGAGAGAGTTTGGCAATGTTGCAGTACACGTGGGTGTCACATTGGGGCCTATGACGAGTTAATTTGCTTATCAACACTTATCTGCATAGTTGAATGATACCTACATCTCATTCGCGAATAGATACATCGTATTATGTACTTCGACTATCATTAAATTTACCTATCACATGTTTCAGTATAGTACCTACCTCCATATTTTGTAAACTTGATAATTTAGGTATTAATTATTTGATTTATAAAAGAAAGAAAAACTCACCTTATCATCAAAAAACGTGTCTGATACATTCGGTAGTATTCATCTCATCTTCATTGTTCTCTGAAATATTAAGCCACTCATTTCACTAATTTATCCATCTTCAACGATTAGATGGTACCACATATTGGGTTTTTAAAAGTTATAGTATTCATCGGAAAGCACTTTATAATTTTTTTTTTTTTTTTGGTAAAATATTCAATGTAAGTATTGTAAAATATTACGTTAACATCACAGTAAAATTACAGCCTGGCTTGTTAAAAAATACTGTTTCGACTGATGTTGCGTTGTCCCTAAAGCAGTTCTGTAATGTTGTTAATAAGTGTACGAAATTATTTCAATAGGTTGATCAGTGTTGCCATCGTAAGTATTTTTTTTGGTAACGCATTACTATTATGTTAGTCGATTGGTGCCTTCGTAGGTGCATCTACTTGGTTGGGCGAATTTTAACTGATTAATGAGTGCTTCGACAATTTTATTCTTCTTGATATTTAATTTATTTTTAAAATTTTAATGTACACAGGATATGATGTGATACTCACCGAGGTGCATATTTTTGCGTTGATTAGAATTTTATTTTTACATCGTTAAACGAATATGGACAATTTAATTTTTAATAATTTTTCAACATTCCTGAATCTGATGATTTTGACGGGATGTTGATGATAATGGCAAATTTCTATTTTCGGCATTTCCTTTTTTTCCCTTCAATTTTTCGAATTTATTTTTTAGTTATTATGTCGCATTTTTTGGTGTTAAAAATAAAATTTTACTACATCGTAGAATTTTGAATTACGCAGCTAAAGCTACTCGTAAAATAAAAATCCTTCAACTTTTTTTTTGCAATCTTGCAATTTTTGCCAGAGTTCTTCATTTAAAAAATTTGTGGTTTCATTTTTTTCCAAATTATAAACGACAGTTTGTATAATTTTTTTTGAATGGACGATTTTTCTTACGTTTATCATTAAATTGATTCTTCTGTAATGTTATTAATTTTAATTTTCCAATGCAAAATCCTCGTCTGGCTAAATTTGTAAAAATTTTAATTTTCAGTAATTTTCAAAAAATGTGAAATTGCATTTTAATCAATGACAAAGGCTAAAATTTGGTCCAATGCAAAATCCTACCCTTACTGAGTTTGAGAAAATTTTTATTTTCAGTAAATTTCAGAAATTAAGAGTTTCTGCAAAATTGCATTTAGTTAATCAATGAATAAGCTGCCCTAAGATCCAATGCAAAATCCTCCTGTGGCTGAATTTGTAAAAATTTTAATTTTCAGTAATTTTCAAAAAATGAGAAATTGCATTCAATCATTGACAAAGGCTACAATTTGATCTTATGCAAAATCCTACACTTACTGAATTTGAGAAAATTTTTATTTTCTGTAAATTTCAAAAAATATCAATTGCATTTGATCAACGACAAATGCTACCATTTGGTCCAATGCAAAATCCTACCCTTACTGAATTTGAGAACATTTTTATTTCAGGTAAATTTCAAAAAATGGGAGTTTTTGCAAAATTGCATTTTAATCAATGCAAACAGCTACCCTAAGATTCAATGCAAAATTCTCCTCAGGCTGAATTTTTAATTTTCAATAATTTTCAAAAAATGAGAAATTGCATTTAATACCTAAATGGAAAAGGCTACCATTTAGTCCAATGCAAAATCCTACCCTTACTGAATTTGAGATAATTTTTATTTTCGGTAAATTTCAAAAAATGGGAGTTTTTGCAAAATTGCATTTTAATCAATGAAAAAAGTTACCCTAAGATTCAATGCAAAATTCTTCTCTGGCTGAATTTGTAAAAATTTTAATTTTCAGTAATTTAAAAAAAATTAGAAATTGCATTTATTTTAATCAATGAAAAAAACTATCCTAAGATCCGATACAAAATCTTCCTATTTCCATTATTATTTTTCAGATTACCTTAGTGAAAAAATATTTTGATTTCGATAAATCGATATTTTTTTACGATTTTGGTAAATCGAGTAATTTTTCTAATCATTAAAAATGAGTTAAGTTGTAAATTGCTCATTTTTTCGATTTTCAGGAACAAATCAATTTTCCAATCAGCCTATTAATTTTTCATTTTCTATTGGTTTTGAGCTCCTCTTTAATTAATTTTTTAAAATTAATTTTTGAAAGGATTTCTTTCAGAACATTTTAAAATCTATTTTCTGTTTTTATTTATTCTTTACTTTTTAGTAGAATTTTTGATTTTTTTTTTCAAAAAATTGTTCAAAATTCCTTTCATTTTTTTTTACAATTTTTCGATTGAATTAAGAATTAGATTTTTTGAGAAAATTTGCAAATACGTAATTCCGAGCAGCACAGTCGACAAATTATCGAAATAAAAAATCGACAGAATATCGAATTCGATAAAGTGTCGCGTTAGTTCCGCATAAATCGTGAAATTATCTTTCGATATATAGATAGATTATCGACGAATTATAGTTAGCAAAAATTTCGAGATTATAGTAAGATATTTTATCGATAATATATCTATAATATCGAAATATAATTTCACTATTTAGGCGGAACTTTTGCGACACTTTATCAAATTCGATATTCTGTCGATTTTTTATCGATTTTTTATTCCGATTTTTCGTCTTTTACTAGCTTTTTTCTATAATTAAAAATCATTAATTAGCATAATTAATACATTAAACTATGCCTAAACACATTATTCATGTTACGGTAAGAGGATCATTTCAGAAAAAGTCAAAAAAAAATTATAAAAAATCTGCCACCCGAGGAGCTTGAACCATCTACCTCCTGCATGGTAATCCTCTTCCTTAACCACTATGCCATACCTTATCGTTGAGGAATTAGCAATAAAACGCTTATAATAGGCAGTTTAGTACTTCCAGACGTGTTGGACTTAGAAGAATTTTCACCAATTTGGAAATAATTTCAAATATCGTCACAAAATCGTTGAAAAATCGTTCGACAAATTTCAGATTATTTGTCGATAATGTAGTTTCAAATATCGCCACAAAATCGTTGAAAAATCGAATACGAGGAATTTCATATTACGTGTCGATAATATAGTTTCAAATATCGTCATAAAATCGTTGAAAAATCGAATTCGAGAAATTTCAGATTACGTGTCGATAATAAAGTTTTAAATATCTTCACAAAATCGTTAAAAAATCGAATTCGAGAAATTTCAGATTATTTGTCGATAATATGGTTTCAAATATTGTCACAAAATCGTTAAAAAATCGAAATCGAGAAATTTCATATTACGTGTCGATAATATAGTTTCAAATATCTTCACGCAATCGTTAGAAAATCGAATTCGATAAATTGCATATTATGTGTCGATAATATAGTTTCAAATATCTTTACAAAATCGGTAAAAAATCGGATTCGATAAATTTAATATAATCTGTCGATAATATAGTTTCAAATGTCGTCAAAAAATCGGTAAAATATCGAAGTCGAGAAATTTCATATAATCTGTCAATAATATAGTTTTAAATATCTTTACAAAATCGTTAAAAAATCGAATTCGATAAATTTAATATTCTTTGTCGATAATGTAGTTTCAAATATCTGCACAAAATCGGTGGAAAATCGGAATCGATAAATTTAATATTCTTTGTCGATAGTATCGTTGACGAATATCGTCATAAAATTTTAATAATATCGAATTCGATAGTTTTTAGATTTTTTGCCTATGAAGTTGTACCGATAAATCTTTATAATATCGTGAGAACATCTATAGATTTTCAAACGATTTTTTATCGATACGTTACATCTTCCGATATTATCGATCGAGTGTGCCGCTCGGGATAATGAAATTAATAATTTTCAAAATAATTTCATAGAGAATTTTTTGGAGAAGTTTGAATGTTTTTGTGAAGCACGTTTTTTGAGAAAATTTTTTTTGTAATTTTTTTATTCATGAAAGTTGTTGTGTACCTATCAAAAAATATTTTTTCAGAATTTTTTTTTGTTAGATAAATTTTCCAGACAATTTTCTCCAAAAAATTGTCTTTGAAGAAAAATTTCTGTGGAGAAGACTGGATCCTCGTAAAAGTTTTTGCAATGGAATCTCGGCCAGGAAAATAAATCTAAAAGAGCTGGGGTAACTCAGGTTTGGGAGAAGCGTATTTTTTGGAAAAATATTTGCATTTTATTTGGGTAAAAATAAACGCATATTTTACACTTCTTATAATAATTAGTTAATTACGTAAGTATTTATTCCAAACCTACACGTATTCTGGAATAATAAAAATACTGAAAAATAATTTTTCCGAAAATCGCAATTTATTTTTAAAAAAATAGGTAGGTATAAATATCACATCATGGAATCTCATAATAATAATAAAATAATAATTATTATTATGTGTAGTTAATAATATAGAAGTTTACAAATAATGAGCAATCGTACACATATTCTATTAAAATTTCACTGTGATTTTACAAAAAAAAAAAAAAAAAAAGAATCAGTCCAAGCTTTGCTCTGCTGACTGTTGTAAAATTTATGTTATCATTGTGAAATTTGGGTAACATTTTAAATGAAATTATTTATCAACTTATGCAAAATACATAAGTATAGAACAGTTCCTATTTTTTTTTTTACCATTTATACGAATTGGTAATAGAGTTTGGTTGGATTTATGGGTACTAGGTAATCTTAATTTTTATGAAATCTAACAATCGCACTGAGATCACAGATGAAAATCATCTTTCTGCCGAATATAGTGTATATACAATACATATACGATTATGAGATGACTGTTGAATTTCACCATCCTTATACAACAGGCTGTACCTGCACTTTCGAGTTTATACATTAAAAAAAATTACCTCTGGGTACTTATACTAGGCACATTTAATGTAGATTGTAGGTACCTATATTTACCTGGATTTATAATATAAATGCAACATTTTCAAGTATTATAGCGATACAGGAGTAAGGTATAAATGATATCTAATTTATCTTAAATGTAAAATAATTTCTTTGCTTTATGGCAAATACAATTATGAAAGATCATTAAAGATATGAGTTCAACTAATTGTATAAACTAAAATATTCTTCAGAATCAAAGAGTGGTATAGACTAGATATTTTTTCGTTTTTATACATAACTTACGCGCGTCTTAATCAATTATTAGGAATTTTACAAAATTCTAAACCATAACGAATCGCAGATCGAGGATCAGTTTATCACAAATTCGTTATTTTACTTTAAAGCATCGCGTCGTACCTAATTCCCTGATTTTTTTCGACATTGAAGCTATGAAACGTCATTGGCACGAAATTCCATTTTATGGTAAAAAGTAAAAAAAAAAAAAAAATTATAAAATAATGTAAAAATTGTTCAAATTAGTGGTACATGGAAGAAGACTATTCTCAATATTTTTAAATTGATGGATCACTTCGCAAAAATCGTGACCTATTTGTAATTTAGCTGTTCAAGTGTTCATGTTACACCCTAAAAAATCCAAAATTCTAAAATTAAATACGTATTAAGTACCTTATTTCCTCTTTTGAGAAAACTCTAATATCTTAAATATTTTTGGAGTATAAATATTATTGATTAAATTTTGGGGGAAAAAATTATTTCAATAAAAAAATTGCCACTCCTTTTGAAAAGTGATATTTTTCTCGAAATCTAAATTTTTTCGAAGAAGAAATACGTTTTTTCTTTTTCTTTTGAGAAAGAACTCCAATTTAATAGTACCTATACTATAATATTATATTTTTATTTTTTGTTGAAAAAACTGTCTCATTTTTTTCAATTTCTTTGGAGAAAAAAATTCTGTTTTTATGGAGAAAAAATGTATTTTTTAGCGGAGAGAAATTCCTCAAATTTTTGGAAAGAAATCATTTAATCAATAATTATAGGTCTTTTTGAAGTATACATTTTTCTCAAATTTTCGATGAAGAAGTACTTACTACTTTTTTTTTTTTTTTAAAATAAGTTATTATAGAAAAAAATTTCAACTTTTTGAAGTAAAAATATTTCTCAAATGAAGAAAAAATTGCCAAATATTTTAGAACAAAAATTTTTTCAATTTTTTGAAGTGAACGCACCTATCTATGTAAGTAATTATTTTTTATTTTTTTCAAGGAAAAAATTCGTAAATTTTTTCTAAAATCAGAAGGAAAAAATTATTCATTTTTTCGAATTAAAGAAATCTCTCAATTTTTTGAAAGAAAAAAAATCTCATTTTTTAAAATAAAAAATTCTCAATTTCAGAATAAATGTTTCTCAGGTTTTTTTTTTTTTTTTTTGAAGTGAAGAAATCTCTCAATTTTTTTAATGAAAAATTTTCAATTTCAAAAATAAAAGTTACCTACTCGATTTTTTTTTTTTTTTTAAACAAAATTTAATATAAATTATGGATTTTTTTTTTTGAAGAGGATGGGGAGAGAAAGAAATCTCCCATTAAAAAAAGGTCCATATTTTTAGTTCCACATTTTTGAGAGAAAAAAATCTCTATTTTTTGGAACATGAAAAAATTTCATAATTTTATTTTGGAGTTGAAAAAAAAATCAATTGCTTCGGAGAAGAAATCATTCAATTTTTTCGGAGAATTCCTTTTTTGGTGGAAGGGGAAATAATTTCTCAGTTTTTTAGGGGAAAAAAATTGCAGAATTTTCGCGGAGAAAATTTTTTCAATTTTTCCGAAATAAAAATCATTCAATTTTTTCCAAGTGGAAAATTTCCTAATTAATATTTGAAGTCAAAAATTTCTCAATTTTAGGAAGAAAAATCATTCAATTTTTTGGTTAAAAAAAATCATTTGATTTTTGCGAAGTTGAACTGATCTAATCTTTTGAGGTGGAAAAATTCCTCAATTTTTTGAGGGTTCCTGGTCGGGGGGGGGGGGGTGGTCAATTTTTCCCGAGTGAAAAAAATCACTCAATTTTTGGTAGTAAAAAAATCATTTTTTTAAGAAAATGATTTCAAAATTTTTTTAGAAAAAGAAATCCCCATAATATACCTATTTTAGAGAAAATAATCATCACAATAAATTTTTGATTAGTCCCCTTAATGGGAAAAAATCGAGCTATACCCGAGAAAATTTCAAATTTCCGACCCTGTACCCACATTTCAGATTGTATTCTGACATCCTGAAATAAAATTTCCAATGTACCATCGCGTTTAACGCGAATACTTAAAATCCTAACAAAATCATTTTACACCTCGACTTAACACCCGAATCAACATTTTAAAAACAACAAAAAAATCACAACTTAACAAAATCACACGACAATTTCACCGGACACTCCATGACTGGAGCAAATTGGAAGATATTTCAAATCGAAATATCCATCAAGGTATTATCACCGGTCGAACGATTCCCAATTTCAGCTCAAGTTTTAATTTGAATTATTTCTTCCAAATCGAATAGCTTTTGCTTTTTCTTGAGTTGAGCTTCACTTAGCGGGGCAACGTTGGAAGTACGTTGTTTAGTATAAGTTTGAGGATGAGGCAGGGCGTATTTCAGTTTCTCCCAGAACATTGGATCGCCCCATTTCACGTAAGTGTTCATCGTAATATAAGCTTTCAATTCGGGATCGAGTTTTTCATGATTACTTACGTCTTCGAGCATTATGATAATTACTCTAGCACAGCGTTCTTTAATAGCTTGTAAATGCGCCGTTCTGAATTCCATCTGACCCCAAACACTGTCCAAGAAATTCGACGTCAAGACGATAATCGTTCTTCTAGAGTTCTCGACAAATTTCACAATCTGACCAGGGATGAATTCGCCGAGAATGAAGTTACGATAATGAACGCACAGTTTATAATTGTGATCTTCGTTATTTTCCAGCTTCGGGATTAGTATTTTATCGACGAAATCTTGATCCTTATGGGAGAAGCTGATGAAAGCGTCGAATAATTTATCCTTATCGATTTCCTTCTCAGTGACTAGCCAGCGGAACCACGGATGGGCAAACATCCATACTTTGATTTCGCGTTGGTATTTGTAATATAGGATTATAACAGCTCCAGAGAGTAGTCCAAAGATGGCCAATGAGATGCAAGTTACGATGATGAGTAATGACGTACGGCAAAGGTGATCCTCTGTCAGGCTGATAATTGAATGGCCGTTATCTTTACATTGGATATTGAGGTAATTCGGTATCTGAAATGTAAATAAGCATTCATTATTGTGTTTCGTCGTCGAATTAATTTATTACTCGCGTCGTAGGGTTGTAATTTTGTACGAACGAATAAAAGTACACGCGAATGGGTCACGACATTTGATAACAAAGTTTTTCAAGGTGGCTTAAAGTATGTAGGTAGTTTAGTTTCTCACCCTTTTGTATTGATCTCGAATAAAGTTCAGCAAATACTTCGTGTCACAGTTGCAATCCCATGGATTTTTGTGTAGAGTTATCGAGGTCAGGTTCGCAGACGAATTTAGTAGTGCGATTGTTCGATTGTTCACGTACGTCAGGTCGTTGTTGTCCAGCTCCAAAGTCTGTTGGTACAAATATAAAAAATAAGGTGTGAGTACATGATTGACAAGAAGTGGAGGTTACGTGTTTTTTTAAATGATGTTTTAATTTTGTTTGGAATTTTTCGATCAGAAATATAAATTTTTTATTTTTAGAAATAGTGGGAGAAATTTTTTTTGTATTTTTAATTGAAAATATTTTTATCACTTTTTAAAAAATTTATTTTCACGTTTAAAAAAATCGATTTCAATTTTTTCCAATTTAGAATAATTATATTTTTTCATTTGAAAATACTTACTTGAATTCTATTCTATATTTTATTTCTTTATCTTTTTTCAAGTTAGGTTAATTTTTTAACGAGTTGAAAAAAGTATGTTGTACATAAATTATTCACTTTTTCAAAATATGTTTGTTTTGTTTTTTTTAAACGCCATGTACACGTACAGCAACTAAGGCTATGTGGCGTAAAAAAATATGTTTTTTTTTTCAAATAATAATAAATTTTTATTTCTAAAACTTTTTTTTAAATTTTGAAAGCATTTTTTAAATTTTCATTTTTTTTTTTACATTTTGAGTTAATTTTTTCCTCATTTTGTTAATTTTTTTTTAAAATGAATATTATTTTACCCATTTCACTTCTTAAAAATCAGTTTTTTTTTGTTTTTTTTTTAGTTTTGCTATTTTAAAATAAATAAGTTTTAAATAAATTTATTGAATAATTCATAGAATTTTTTTAGTTCAGTATTTTTTTTTTGAAGTTATGTTCATTTTTTTTTACCGAATTAAGAAAGAATCATTTATTATTTTTTAAATATCGTTTTTTCCCATTGAGAAAACTTCAAATAGGTAAGTATAACTTTTTTTAAATATTTCAACCCATTTTTTTAAAAATTAATTTTTTAAGTTTTCAAAAAAATCAGTGTACCTAAACCTATACCTACTTACCCCTTAATTTTTTCCGATTTGAAAAAAAAAAAAATTTAATTTTTTTATTGAATTTTTAGAATTTTTTTAGTTTAGTCATTTTTTTCTTCCCAATGAAAAAAAGAAAACAATTTTATTAATTAAAAAAATATAATTATACCTATCAATCTTATTTTTAGAGTTCAAATAAATTCAAAAAAAAAAAAAAAATCAAACCACCAATTTCATTTTTTTTTCAATCGAAAAAGCTTTTTTTTTTTTTGAAGTACTACCCACAGTTATTTTCATTTTTATTTTTACCTACCAAAATAAAAAAGATCATTCATTTTTTTTCAAATTTCGCATTTTCAAAAAAGAATTAGTTTGGGTATGCAGTTCATTTTTTTCAATTAAAAAAAATATTATTTTGAAATTTTTTTTATAGAGTTTTTAGATTTTTTTATTTCAGTCATTTTTTCTTCCCAATTAAAAAATAATAATTTTATTAATTACAAAAATAAAATTATGCTGTGTCTTGATTGACAATAATTTTTTTAGAATTCTTCTTCCCAATTAAAAAAAATAATTTTATTAATTACAAAAATAAAATTATGCTGTGTTAGTGTGTCTTAATTGACATTAACTTTTTTAGAATTCAAAATAAATAAAATAATTTTTTTTAAAAATCAAACCACTTGAAAATTAATTGTTTAGATTTTATTTTTTTAAAGAAGTTACCTTATCGATTTAAAAAAAAAAAAGTAATTTAGGTATAAGCTTAATTTGTTTCAGTGTTCCCACTTAAGAAAACCAAAACTATTTTGTCTACTTCTTTTCAAAAAATAAAAAAATAAAAAATAATCGTAACTTTTCTATTCATTTCTTTAGGTAGGTAATTTAAAACACCCGGTAAACACACCGCCTGCTATTCGTATGCTAAAATCACAGAGACGAAAATCGCGGTCTATTCGCATACGAATAGAATGCGAAATCAAAGCAAAAATCGAAGAAAATTTTCTCAGATAAATTCGTATACTATTCGTGAGCGAATATCATGCTAAAATCGTATTTAAAAACCTGTAGATGTTTTGTGGGATATTAGCGCGATATTCGCTTGCGTATCGCATGCCTGAAATCACATTGAAAACGGGCAAACAGTTCGTACGATATTAGCGCGATATTCGCATAAGAATCGTATGCTAAAATCGCAGTGGAAAACGTGCAAATATTTCTTACGATACTAGCATAATATTCGCATACGAATCGTATGCTAAAATCGCAGTGGAAAACGTGCAGATATTTCTTACGATATTAGCGCAATATTCGCTAGCGAATAGCATGCGATTTTCACTACAACTTCTTTCAATATGTTTTACAAATGAGAGAAGTCAGTTTCAAACATGAACGTGTACTTGAATGTATTGCAGTGACATTTAAACAATAAAATAAAAGTTTTTCTGGGTTTTTTGATTTTGTTGGGGAATTTTGTGTTTTGTTTGATGTTTTTTCTTCTTTTTAAGTAAAAACGCCAATGATTTGATTTCAAAGTGATAAGAATGGAGACGAAGGCAGAATTTCTTGGACGATTTCCACTCACAGTAAGTTAATTATTTTGAATTTATATCTTATTTGTGATCGCGTGAATCTGTGTGAAATTCAATTTTATCAAATCGTAAAAATTTTAGACGTCTTATCAGTGCTATAAAATCTTTCAATTGTTCCTCTTCCTTCTCCAATTTGGACGCAGTATTATGCGAAATTATAAGGAAAGGAAGAGTCAACTCGAAATTTTTGTAATAGTCGAAATTATTTCTAAGATTTCAATCTACAACTTTTGTTTGAAAAAATTTTCATTGGGGACTGCGGGACAGCCCTTCTTCCCTCTCACAATTCAGAGTAATAAATATACGTTTTTATACCTATCTAATCTATCTTTCTATCTATATCTACGTAGTATTGGGCATAATTGGAGGGGGGGGGGGGGGTGGGCTCAAATTGAGAAATTTTTCAAACAAAAGTTGTAGATTGAAATCTTGGTAGTAATTTTGATTTTCATAAAAATTACTTTATCAAATGCCACTGATAGGTACTCCAAAAACTTTACGATTCGGCATAATTTCATTTTCCACAGATCTGCGATCACAAATATGATGTATTTTCGAATAATTAATTTACTGCTGAGTGGAAATCGTCAAAAATCATTTGCCTACTTTTTAGAGGCGAATTCCGAACGCTAATCGCAAGCGAATTAACAGCGAATAGAACGCTACATTCGCTGCTAATTTCGCGTACTATTAGCGTTCGAAATTAGCCGCTAAAAAAGCGGACATTTTTGATATGCTAATAGTACGCTATTTTCGCATGCTATTCGTATACGATAAATGCGAATTTAGCGCTCTATTAGTACGCGATTCGCATACAGTGTGTTTACCGGGCATTGACCTTTTAAATTTTTTTGGAAAATGCCTAATTAACTTTTTTTTTAATTTCTTGGAGTAAGAGAAGGCAAGAAGATTTTTCCGATGGGAAAAAATTTTTGAGTCAGGAAAATGGTGGAAAATGTTCAAAAATCTCAAAAACATTGTTTCGTAATATTTTTGAGACATTTTCACGTTTTATTAGGTAGGTAATTTCTTTCGATCGATAAAAAAAAAATTACCCATGAAATCATGCTAGACTTACTTTCAACGCACGTGGCAGGACTAGATCATCGATATTTTTCAACTTATTGGAAGACAACGATAACTTGGTGATGACTGCATTCTTGGATAAACTCAACAACCCATCGAAAGACTTCAAATAATTTCCAACCAACAACAGCTCAACGTTGGAGTTTTCAATCACCGGTACACGTTCTGGGAATTTGTACTTGCCACTAGCTGTACAGTTGACAACAACGGTGTGATCGACGGGCCTATAATAACAGCTACAATTATCGGGACACGATTCCATTTGGCTTTTACTAATATCACTCAAGTGACTCAAAGGACAAGTCAGTTGCATTAGATCGACTTCGTCAAGTGAAATATTTTTCATCCCTTCGGGCCAGTCACATTTGACCTTATTAGGAAGTAAAGTGACGTATTTGTTAACCACCGGTGACATTTTCTTTTGCATGTATTTGGCCAAGTAGAATGCGCCGCAGTCGCACTTGATTGGACTGTTTTCCAAGTTGAATTCTATCCGGCCTCGATCTTTTAGCGATTTTTCCGTGCATGGAAATGGATCGCATTGGCTCATGACTTGAGTTTCCAAGGTGTACAAGTCAATGGTTCGTAGAGGGTTGTTGCCGTAGTTCACTTTGACCGGGTACTTTGTTGAGGTGTACATGAAGTCGGTGGCCTGTATGCAAAGAGATAAGACGAATGTTAGTAATGGAGTTGAATGAAATCGTAGAATTGAAAATTGAATGATGCCATTTGCATTGATTTCAAAAATTTCATCAAGTTGTTGATTTTGAAAAATTCAATGAAATTATTAAAATTAAAAGTCAATTTTATTGGAATCATTAGTTTTTGAAAATTTTAATAAAATTACCGAATAAGAAAATTAACTAAAATGATCGATTTTTAGAATTCTATAAAACCATAAATTTTGAATGATTTTATTTATTGAATAATTTGAAAATTTTAATTTAAAAGCTTGGAATTTATTGGAAAGAGATCAAAATTGAATTTTAATTTAAAAACATGGTTTTTGAAGAATTGACCAAAATTTTTTTTCAAAAATTATTTTATTTTTTAAAAATTTGAAGAAATTCCCTTTCGCTCTATTTAAAAAATTTGAATAAAATAAGTAGGTAGTCGATTTTTGAAAAATTCAACGATTATTACCTATTAAATGTAAAAATCAATCAAAATTATCAATTTCGAAAATTTTTCATAATTTTGAATAATTCAAGTAAAAATACAAATTTGAAAAATTAAATAAATCAATTGGATTGGGAAATAAATCAAAATACTTATTTGGTTTTGGAAAGTGAGTGAAACCACTGATTTCAAAAATAAAATCACGTTATAGATTTTTGAAAAATTTAACGAAATTGTTGAATTCATAAATCGATTAAAATTATCAATTTTTTAAAAACGAAATAAAGTGATTAGGTTGAAAAATCGATGGAAATAAAATCAGATTATCGATTCTTGAAGAAATTACCGAAATTATTGAATTTAGAAATTGACAAATGAATAATTTTTAAAAAATAAAATAAAATTATCGAGTTAAAAAATCAATTAAAATAATTCATTTTGGAAATTGAGTGATCCATCGAATTCAAAAATAAAATCAGTTTATCAATTTTTAAAAAATTCAACGAAATTATTTCACCTATTTGACTTTGAATTTCAATCAGAAGTATCATTTTGAAATTTTTTAAAAATAAAGTTATTATATTTTGATTTGAAAATGCAGTTTTTGAAAAATTTGATTAGAAAAAAATTATTATTTTCAGAAATCAAATCAAAACGTCCACTTTTGAAAAATTCCCCTATATAATTCATCGAATTTAAAAATCAATCTAATATAGATAAATTATCAACTTTTGAAAAATAAAATAAAATTACTGAGAACTAAAAATCAATCGAAATATTTGATTTTGAAAACTGACATGAGTGAAATCATCAATAAAATTTGTTTTAGAAGTGAGATCAGCTGATTGATACGTTATCAATTTTCAAGAATTTAAATAAAATCACTAGGTACACCTATTTTAAAATTAATCAAAGTTCTCAAAATTAAATGTTCGATTTAAAGTTACGAGTTTCGAAACGTTTGGTAAAATTATTGTTTTCTGGAATAAAATCATCAATTTTTGAGAAATTTAACAAAATTATCGAATTGAAAAATCAATTGAATGAAATTATCTAGTTGAAAAAACTATAAAAATACTTG
The DNA here is from genome assembly GCA_959613365.1 of Balanococcus diminutus. Lineage (NCBI taxonomy): Eukaryota > Metazoa > Arthropoda > Insecta > Hemiptera > Pseudococcidae > Balanococcus > Balanococcus diminutus. The sequence continues at coordinate 26,744,988 of OY390718.1, forward strand.
AATTAGGAAAATGAGATCAGGTTATCGATTTTTGAAATAAATTAACGAAATCATTGAATTTGGAATTGAGAATCAAAATTATCCATATTATATTGAAAATGTCTCTGAATTAAATTTTTGAGGTATGTAAAAATCGTATGTTTAAAAAATTTATTGATTCTCTTCAAATACAGAATGGAATCATCCATTTTTGAAAAATTCAAAAAAAAAGTTCACTAGAAAATAAAAAATCGGTTATTATGAATTTCTAGAAGGTTTGAAAAATTTTGTTATTTTCTAGTATGATTTTTTTTTTAAATCGAATAAAGTCATATATTTTTGAAAAAATAATGAAATTATGAAATTTTGAAATCGATTGAAGTTATCGATTTTTGAAAAATAACATTAAATTACTCATCTATGGTTAAAAATTTAATAAAAATAAAAGCATCTCGTATTAAGCTAATATTTTATTTTGGAAATTGGTGAAACCAATTCAGTGATGGTTTGGTTATTCATTTTGATAACTTCTTATGCCTAATTAAATTTTTGATTTAAAAAGATATAGGTTTTGAAGAATTCAATAAAATTATCGTTTTTAAAACTGAATTAAATCATCGACTTTTAAAAAAATTAACGAAATAATTGAACTTGAAAATCGATTAAAATTAACATTTTTTGAAAAATTAAGTAACTTAATTTTATAAAATCGAATAAGTACAAACTGTTTGAAAAATAAGATTGAGCTATTAAAAATCATTGAAATGAATATTTTTTCACGAACTATTTTTATTGAAAATTTATTTCAAAGCCCAATAGATATTTTCAATTTTATTCTGATTTTTTTCGAAATTTTATTGTTTCAAAAGATTTTTTCAAAAACGCCTTTGCCTACAATTATTTTGATTTACTTTCAGTATTTTAAAAAATTCTGCCATTGAAACCTTTTTCTTAGAACCAGGCTGCGTTATTTTAATCGAATTTTCAGAATTATGGGTTTTATCTCGACAGGGGATTTCTAATTTCCTACGAGTTATTAAAAAAAATGTCACTTTTCTAAAAAAATGCTCAATATTTCCCTTCAAAAAAGTTTTCTGTCGAATACTATAAATCATTTCTACTCATACGAAATTCCAGGCATTTGATCTGACGTGAGACTAATGAAAGTTATACTCACAGTCAGATTATCCAATTTGTTGAAACTCATATCCAACGAATTCAACTTGGTCAATGTGTTTCTCCAATCTTCAAACACCATCGTTATTGAATTATTTTTCAAATCCAAAGTCTCCAATTCGGTACATCTGTAGAATGGCGAAATTTCACTCGAATGTTCCAAGGTCAGTTTGTTGTAACTCAAATTGATCTTAGTGAGGTTTTTCAAATCAGCGAATGTATGTTCTTCAAAGCCTACCAATTCGTTTCGACTCAAATCCAACTGCGACAGTGATACCAAGTTGGCGAATAGATTGCTGAAATAGAAAAACAAACGTATTTAGCCATTTTATTCGAGCAAAATTGCACGTATCATCGTAAAACAATAAAATAATGTGACATTGTCGTAATTGTAGCGAACTTATGCGGAATTGCCTTTATGGCTATTTTTACGAGTGATATTTTTATTTTTTTTAGTGGAAAAACATTGACACAGTTTACTTATACTCGAACGTATAAGTGTTACTTTTACGTGTTTATTACGTAAGTAGGTACGAGCCTATTGAATGAAGGCAAATATGGAATATTATCTTACTATTAGTTCAGAATCTACATTTGAGTTGAAAAATGTAAAGAAATATTAGGCCTATCAATAGACGTTGTTGTTTTTTTAAATGAGAATACGAGAAAGATACAATTTGGGAAATGTATTCGTGCTTGTTCTAAAGATATCTTTCCAACGTGACGAGTACATTATTGTAGACAAAGAGTTAATTTTTAGATGGATTTCCGAACTTCGAACGGTTTCTAAAAAAATAGTACACGAGCAATGTTGGTTTATTAAATTGTCCATTGAAGGATATAAATGGGGAAGGGGGCTTGATTGTAATTAGGTACTTAGAATTACAGAAAACAATCTTTGATTCGCCATTAAACTATACGATAAGCAGGTATCTAATTGAGAAATGCAGATAACAAGACCTTTTCTAGTAATGCTCATAACTACGTGACTGTAAAAGTGTAATTCATCACAAAGAATGAATTTTCAAGGAATGATTGACATCGCTAAATAATCTCGTTTGGTCATCGATTGGTACAATAAAAGTGGGAATTTTTATACCACTCTGGGATTTTATTTTTTTATTTTTACCTACTACTTTCGTCATCGATATTAGTAACGAATAAAATATTCAAAAACAAATTTTATTATACGAATTTTGATGATTTTGGAAAAATTCTCAAGATGTACTTGTAGTTATTTTTTAAATATTGTTTTAGTTGCATTTCTGTACCCTGATGAATTTCAATGGTATGGAGACTAGCAATGGACACCGGTAGTGTAAAGTAATATTCAATGGTGCTGGAGGTGACAAAAAATTCTGCAGTCTGTGCAATGTTAATTTTAGTTTATTGGTTGGAAAATCTCGAAAAAAATACTTGAATAGAATTATTTACATTCATTGACTTTGAATTCGAAATAATAATTATCGTCAACATGTCTCGCGAAATGGACGCTACCAAATTCGAATTTTCAATTTAGTTCGGGGATTTTGTGACAATAAGGGACAAGGTTCCCAAACTATAAAATTTATGAAAATTTTTCCTTCATCATAATTACGTACTTATCTAATATAATATTATATTATTTTGAGAAAATGTTTTTTTTTTTTTTTTTTTTTTTTTTTTTTGAAGAACTTTTTCAAGATGGATATGTTGAAAATATGAGTCAAAATCTTGAGATTTCGATACCCCTCCCTTCTAAAAAATTAAAAACAAATAATTTCGTTCACACTTTCAAAAATTAAGGTTAACTGAAACGATTTTTTTTTTTCAAAATAAAATATTTATTGCTATGGAACAATTTTTAATTTTATATTTTATATTTCAAACATTATTTTTTCATGTTAAAATTTTTTTCTAATTTTATTGCGAAGATTGAAAATTTTTTCCAATTTTTTTAAAACAAATTTGATTCAAAAGTTTTGTTATTCAAGTGTCACTAAAAAACTTACCTAGTTTCAAAATTTCAATTTAAAAAAAATAAAATAAAAAAATAATCTTAAAATGAATTTTATATTCACAGACGATGAAATTCCAAACTTTCTCGTTACAAAATTTTTGATAGAAATCTGTGTACCTATTTCTTCGATTTAAAAAAAATAAATAATTACCAAAATTTAAATTGAATATTTTTCCAATTAAAAAATTGACTCCAAAAATTTCAACTATCTTCTCAAATTAAAAAGTTTGATTGAAAAATATTTCAAATTGTCTTTCAAAACACATTTTTTTCAAGTTTTCAAAATCTATCAATGATTTTTTTTTTGGAATGAAATATGGTGTTTTACCAAAAATGTATTTTTTTGTTCATAAATAAAATATCTTTTTTGATTTTTTTATGCATACCTGGGTAAGTTAAGTATGTTTTCACAAAACTTTTTTTATATTTTTAATATTTCCTAGTGTGATTTTAAGGAACTGTTTTTTTTTTTTTTGGTCAAAATTTTGACGGTCAACTATACTTAATTCTTTAATTTTTTCAAGTAAATTTTATTCCAATAATTGCAGCTTTCAAGTTTTACACACAAAATGTACGTATAAATTGATTTTCAAAATTGTTCATTTTTTTGGCAATTATTTTAAAGTATTTTTTTTTTTTTAAGGGCAGATTTTTATAACATTTTAAAATCATGATTCCTAATTTTGTCTAAAAAACATATTTTTTCAATATTTGGATAGGAAGCTGTTTTTTTAAATGAATTTTGTTCAGCAAAAATTAAACTTTTTTATCAAAAAATAATTTTCAAAATTAATCAATTTTTTTTTTAAATTTTTCTTTAATATTTTTTTTATTTTATCTGATTTAAACTTCATTTTTTATTCTTATTTCAAAAAATTTCGAGTTTTTCATTTTTTACGATTTTTATTATTCAAAAAATACCTAGCTATAGATAATTTTATTTTAAAAAATCTTATTTTTACGACGTTTATTCAATGAATGGTCGATTTTTACAATTTTTTAACATGTTTTCCTAATTTTGTTTGGAAAACTCCCTTTTTAATGGTTTTGATAAAAAGCAATTTCTTCAATTTTATTCAAAAATTCAATTTTTTCGAATGCGAAATTTGATCAAAAATTATTTCCATTTGTGTAATATTCACAGAGAATATAACTCTAAATTTTATTTTGGAATATTATTTCAAATTTTCAGTTTGTCTCGATGATATTTGGAAAAACTAATTTTTCAAACTTATTGAAGAAATTTTTAAAAATTCATAAATTTTTCATTTTTATTTTTTGAATGATAAGTTTGATGAAAAATTGATTTTATACATAAATTCAATATTCGTAGATGAAATTATTATTTATTTATTTTTTTTAAATACATATTTTTCATGTTCATTTTTTGGAAACCTACTATTTTTTCAAGCATAGGTTTTGGTGATTTTTTTTTTAGTGATTTTTCCAAATTTTCAATTTCTATTTGATTTTTTTCAATGTTAGGCACATAAAAAACTTTAGTTTTCAACTTATAAGTATTTATTACCATTTTTTTAAAAGTAAAATACATACCGACTCGTATATCTCAATTTTTTTGTCTTTTCTAGAAAAACTGATCGTCTTGTTCATAATTTTCGTTCAACTATTTTTTTTACATGTTTTTTGAAATAACTTTTAAATCAATTTTTTTCTACAAAAATTTAATTGAATATTAGGAACTATCGTTTTTTTAAAACACGGTTTTACATGAATGTTTAAAAACGATTGGGTTATTTGAGAAATAATTTCTTTTCCAAAAAAATACTTGGAAGGTCATGTTTGGTTGTTGTTGTATCAAAATAATTTTCACTCGTGTATTCTTTTGTGTCAAATTTTCAGGTGAATATCGATTTTGAATTAAATTTATTTCCTACTAATAGTGTCTCGTGTAGGTACCTAATTTAAAATGATGCGCAGATGTGGGTACATGCTGTCTGAAATATTCTTAGAATCAACATATCCAACATCTAACTTTACATTTACGACCTACATCAATTACATCATATATCACCTTGGCTTCTAACTAGCCAATATACCTCCACTTTCGTGTAATGATGATTATTCGACAATAATACTTGAAAAAAAATACACGACGAATTAGATGTTCAAAAAAATATTCCCGAAAGCAAAATTACCCTGAATTTTCCTTCTCTTAGAAAACCTACAATAAAGTGTTTCCCTGTCTTCATAAAATATAGGCATGTAATTAAACTACCAATTTGAGTTTTACTCACGCTCTCGAAAAATACTACTCGTATAATAATCCGAATCAACTTCAACATGAGTACGTACGTACGTAGCTTGTAGATTCGAATCAAATAGAAACCAGTACAGCGTGATGATAATAATTTTACAAATCTAAATTATCCATAATTACCCTCGTATTACGTCGATATAGTGTAACGATACGATATGGAAGAATATTTGTCGTTTATTTTGGGATATTCTTTGTAATACGGATGGAAAATCTACAGCTAACCTAAGGTAGACGCCTATTGGGTGTTTTTAATAAGTATAAATATCGTGCAGAATTCCAAGATGGTATAGATTTGTCTTGATACGCAGATATTTGTATACCTACGAGTATGGGTTTCGAAACGAGTTATATTGCGTTGAAAAAACCGCAAACAAAATTCCACTTTTTACGCAAGTTGTTTGTCTCGTTGCTTGCGGTTCGTAGAGACGGCAAAATAGTTCACAATAATCGATTGTACATGTTAATCCTGTTTAATGAGCTAGCGCCGCGGTTACTTGAATTATTGTAATTTTTATAATAAATAATTTAATCGATTTTATTTTTAAAACCCCATCAACTTGGGATTTCTGGTGGAAAAAACTCTACGAATAGGTACCGTATAGTTAAGGGTCAACAGAAACCATTCTTACCTGCTGATTTTCTTCAAGTTATTTCTGCCCAGTCTCAGTACGGTTAATTTTTTCAAATGGTAAAACACAGCATCGTCTAAAAACTCTAGCTTATTAATACTGAGATCTAATTCTTCGAGATTTTTCGTATCCTCAAACACAGTGGCTGGTAACGTCTGGAGGGAGTTTTTCCTAATCGATAGTGTCTTCAAATTGGCACATTCGCTGAATAAGTCGTCGGGCAACGTTGTCAAATTATTCGAATCCAAGAGTACGACTCGTAGTCGGCCCAAATGAGCGAACAGAGCTCTCGGTAGTGAGGTCATTTCTTTGCTGAATGCTTCCATCATTCGTACGAATTTCAGTTGACCATTGTTGACGAATAATTTATCGCGTAATCGGGTTATGTTGTTATAATTCAAGTTTAACTCCTCCAGATTGGTAAGACCATCAAAAATGCCGTCTTTTAATCTTGTCATGCGGTTGTCGCTGAGATCAAGCGATGTCAATTTAGTCAAAGGGGCAAATACAGCTCTCGAAATGTTATCCAAACGATTCTTATACAAATTCAAATACCTCAAATTGGAAACATATTGAAAGGCTTTATTATCCAATTTGGTGAAGTTGTTGAACCCTAAATCTAACCTTTCGAGTTTGTTCAAAGGTTCGAATATTTTGCCAGGCAAGCTTTGCAGAAGATTTCCATTCAAGTGCAACTTCTTCAAATTGGGCATATCTTTGAACACGGATTCGGGCAAGTCGGTGATGTTATTACTCCACAGGCCCAATTTTTCCAACGACGACCTCTTCTCAAAATGGAATGGTTTGAAGTTGGTGGCCGCATTGTGGGATAATTCGACACAGAGTTCGGTGACCGAATTAAAGTTGAGTATTCTGAATATCTCGTCGAATGATTTATCAGGAACTGAGCATTGTTTCAGAGTGAATCGATATAGATTCAAATTTGGAGTAGTTTTGATACCCTTCAGCGCATCCAAATAGGCCGAATCGTTGTAACCGTTGCAGATAACCGCGATTCCTACATTCCGATTTACTTCGATTATAACCTGAGATTTGTTTTCACCGCACCAGTATTCATTCTTGTCGGATGTGTTTACTGCACAAGTGCACGTGTCGGTGTTCTCGCAAGGCATTCGACCAGCCAAGATGAGTGTAACGGATAGGATGCAAAGGCATAGCAACCACTGATGGCAAATACGATCCATGATGGTGGCATCGAGTGACCGGCCTCTGAGTTTCTGTAAAAAATGGAATAAAATTAATGATATTGTGTTGTTAGTCGGAACTAAAAAAATTATGGCTAGGTATTGTGCTCAACCCTGATTTAAAGGTAGGGACAGGATGACTTCTGATCGTATATTTGCACTCCTGGACCTCAAACATTAGGATTGAGCCCATGTCATAATTTATATGTACATTTATGTACAGGATATTCAGGTAGTTTTGGGCCCTAGTGCCAAGTGAAGGGTGGCAAGTATTAATGGTATACATCCAGATCACCTTTCAAGTACTAACAGCAAAGTCAAAATCAGCTGGACTCTTGGAACAGGCAGAGAATTGCTCTGGCCTCGTTATTTTCCCCCTTTGCTTCGTTTTTTTGACTTCTTTTATTGGTGAAAACCTTCTACAAACAATGCAAGTCATGAAATCGAAGCCAAGGAAAGAAATGACAAGATAGGAGCAATGTGTTTCTCTGTTCCAAGAGCCCAGTTGATTTTGACTTATGCTGTTAATACTTTTGGAAGGTATTCTGGACTTACTTATACTTACCACTCTTCAAGTGTATGGGCCGAATACGTCAAAACTCATAATGTGGGATTTCTTAAGAATAGAAAACGTATTTCAGAATTTTTATGAGTCTCTTAATTCAAAATTTGAGACATGCTCCTTTTTTGCAAGGATTCCAATAGAGGCACAAAGAGACAAAATTTCTAGAAATTTGCAGCATCAGCCCATGCCTTCTAGGTCATCCCCGCCCTTTTTGACGCCTCAAAAAGTTAATTTGAAACAAGCAACAGTCTTCCTTAATTGGACTAGGGATCCGAAATTTTGTTATAGATTCATTTCATGACCTGGATTTGCCTTTTGTGGGTTTTGATCTCTAGATCCTTTTAGCCAAATTTTTATGGGATGACTTTTGATTATATTTTTGGACTCTTGGAGCATAAAGAAGATGAGTTTTCCCGTGTTTTAATTTCTATATATTAGGTAATGTAATATTCCTGTACAATTCATCTTGAGCCCCGAGTCAGTCCATTCTCCTGATGCATCGGTTTTACCATCGACACTCTTTTATCCTTATTTAGGGTCAATATCTTGTTGGGCTTGGGTGTGTTCAGAGGGAAGGGATAGATCTTACCTAATTCACTCCGCACTCAAGTGAACACCCACAAGTTTGAGGAGCGAAAAAGTCGAAAGAATATCACGTCACGAAACTGTTATGGTTTATGTATGTTTATTCAAACGTTTCAGGCTAGTCTGGTCTATAAGTATTTTTTCATAGTTTTGAGAAAATTACATTCTTGAGTAAAAATGTTCAAAGTGGGACGTTTTGAGTTATTGATGGATTCAGTAAGTGGAAGGTGTACTATTTCATGTGGACTAAGAATTCACTAGCGCAACTCGCGGGAAGTCTGTTAACTAAGACATTTAAGTTGGCCATTCATCAAAATCCATATTACGACAGGTCAAATTTTGACTCAAGGAAAATTTTCAAGACCACCATGTTGTAGAGCATAAAATTTCCTTTCAAATGAGTGGTCAATGCAATTTTTAGCTATAATAGGGGCAATTCTACAGTAATAAGAAAAATTAGGGGCAACGTTTTAAAACTTCTTCCCCAAAATTTTCATTTCCTGAACTTTCAACTTTGAAGCGCTGTAAAACGCTCAAAAATTATCAAACAGACTTCGAAAACATCTCATTGAACTCATTTTGGACCGACAAGTCAAAATGGGACCTTTCCAAAATAATGCCACAATTATGTATGTGTACAGTAATACGCTGAGCTTATGTACCATATCTCGACACTGGTTATCTAAGAGAAGTAAAACATACCCAACGCTGGGTTGGTGACGCGTCGCAATGTAGCATAGTCAATGCACTACAATCTAGTAATCAGAAATTATTTCTATGTTTCTTTTTACTTCCAGGTACCTTGATGAGCCTACAGCCTGCACCAAATGACCAAGAGGACCAAAATTTGCTAAGTAGAGAAGGTAAACATTGCTGATATGTCTTTTGGTGGTTTTCACCATTGAGCTCTTTTCAACCCTGTACTGGATCAAAAATTTAAGAATTTTTACGTTTTAACCCGCCTTTTTGGCGTATTAATCAGCATACAGCCCAAACCAAATGACCTACATGACCAAAATTTGGTATGTAGAGTCGATAGAGGTTGCTGATATACCTTTTGAGAATTTTGACTTTTGAACCCCTCTTCTCCTCTGTTTATGATCAAAAGTCGGGAATCTTTGCGTTTTAATCAGACTTTTTGGTGTGTTAATAATCAGCCTATAGGCTAAACCAAAAGACACAGGGCTTCAAAATTTGCCATGTTATAGAGTCGTTGAAAGTCAAATTTGAGATTCACATCTTTTTTGTGGGACTGCTACTGGAGTCCAAGTTTATTATTTTTTTTTTCATTTTCACCATCAATGAGCAATGAGCATCCACACTGCCTTCAACATATTCCAGTTTCAATTTCCTAAGTCATCCCATCCCACCTCTTCTTAGGCTACAAACAGTGAATTTACGAATCATTTTTTCTATAAAATTCGGCTCTCAAATAGTAGACCGACTGCTTCGCCTTTTTTCCACTTCTAGCTCAAACTCGGGAACGTATTGCCACCCTCGGCTCGAATTATTTAAACAAAAGAAATTAATTCCACCAACGTCAAGATCATAGATACCAGACACGGTAGAGTTTATAATTAGAATGTAGAATGCAAAAGCAACAAGTGACCACTGGTCGATGTGACTTTGACTTTGTTATTTTTAATCACGCGACAGGTACCCGTCAAAAAATTGAATTTTTTTACAAGAAAAAAATCAAACTTTCAACTCGAGCTTATCAATTTATCATCCTACACATAGTTTTTTGATAAATGCTAATGATTTATTGTTTTGTTATTTAACTGATCAAGTACATATCTACATTTTTAATCAATTGGAATTAGGTACAGACTCATTTTAAAGAATGTTGGTAATATCGAGAAAAATAAATACCTATCGTAATAGGACGTACGAGCCATTCCATATATGACGTCATTATTACAATAATTACAACCTTGCGTTATGGTTACATTTACCTCGCACGGTGTACTTTTTACCAACCTACTCGTATAAATGTACAAGTGTTGTAATTCGCGATCAAGACAAGTAAAAGTTAATTATTTTTATATGTATTACTCTTCGCTTTCATGCAACGACTGACATAACCACAAGATGCGATGACTACTCTTTTAAAATTCTTCAGGTAAATATATTTTTCTCTCCAACAAAGCCAATGATCGAGTATTTAGTCAAGATTACGTAATGCTGTGATAAAATTTTAATGTTATAAGGTCGATTAATTTATCATAATAGGAGATGATGTCGATAGATGATTCTAAAATTAGGCAGCTAAGCTAATTACTACGGATTTTGAAACGAAAATAATTCAAGCTTAGATATACATCCGATTTATCTGTATGTACAATCGTATGTACCTACACCTACCTACTACGTATACCTAGTACCTAGCTACCTACCACGTAGATAATACGATGAACTTGGACATTTACATATGTATACTTACAACATTTAAATCGACCGCTTATCTCTACAATTACGTTTTCATTTTATTCGCGGAATGAGACGGAACAGCATTATTTCGATTCGTGTCTCATAAATACTCTGAATTTTCAACGTTAATATAAATAGTTTTGATGAACGTAGTTTTTTAAACAGGAAGTAGAAGATAAAAATTGATTCCAACATTTCTAACCAATGTTTTCGAGAAAAAAGTTTTGAAATGTAGTTTTAACTGAATTTTGAATCTAAAAATTATTACGCTTTAATAATAATTCTCTTAAATTAATTTTTCAACAATCATTTAGATAACTTCCAACAACTTAAAAAATTTTAATGATAAAATAATTTTTTTTACATTTCAAATATAAAATTCAAATTTTTTTTGTTGAAAAAAAAATGGAAGAATTTATTTACTAAAAGAAGTAAAAAAATAAAATAAATGAAGTACTTACTAACTGTACCTCCTCTTTTTTAAAAACATGAAAAAAATATAAATTTTTTCAAATTGAACAGATAAACTAGCATATAATTGGAAAAATCTGAAAGTCGCACCTACAAAAAAGTTTTCAAAAATTAAAAATGACTTTTTTAAGTCATGTCTAAATATACCTATCATCAAAATTATTGTTCGGTAAGTACTGAAAAAATCTATGCTTACCTACCACTGAACACGTATTAGGAAACAATTATTGTTTTCAGCATAAAGTTCTGTTTGAACAAAACTTCCTAAAATTACTATCCAACAATTTGTATTAGAACTATTTTTTTTCTTGATCTTCCTCAAAGACGCAAAATTTTATTTTTAAAATTTTTTTATTACAAAATTATTTTATTTATTCATTTAGTTTTTTAAAAAAACCTGAAAATTCATTTTTTTTTAAAATGGAGGTAGATAAATTACATTAAAAATTAAAATTGGTTTTCTTAAAAAAAAATTTAGATGAAAAAAATAAGTATTAGAAAAAAATATTTTTTAAAATTGAAGAAATGAACAAGCCTTTTTTTAATTTTAAATACCTAAAAGTTTTATTTTTTTTTACAACGAAGTTGCGAAACAACAACAACAACAACAACAAACATTGAACGAATCCGAAATACCTCTCAATTTATTTATTTTCATTTTTTTTGAAAAAAGTAAAAAAAAATTGTAATTCATATTCAACTAAGCAATTTTTGAAAAAAAAAAAAAAAAAAAAAAATCTTTTTGAAGAAATTCTTTTAGGAATCGAGAAACAAACAAGCTTTTTTAAAATGAATTTTCTTAATTTTTCGAAGTTGAGAAACAACAGCAACAACAACAAACATCAAAACAATTCGAATAATTTTTTTTTAAATAGTTGAAGAAATAAAAAAGATTTTTATCAAAAATAATTTTCTTAGGTACCTATAGATATTATTATTTTTTATTTATCTAATTTTTCAAATTTTTTTTATATAGAACGAAAAATTATTATTTTTTAGAAAAAGTGAGAAATTATCTTAAAATAAAATTATATGTACCTATAAGGTATTATATATTTTTCTTTTGTTGAAAAAAATGGAAATTTTACCTACCTACTGCATAGAAAAAATACCTAAAAATAAAAAAAATAAAAACATTAAAAAATGTAAAAAAATAGAAAAATTCATTTTGTTGAAAAATTTTTGAAAATTTTTTCTTATAAAAATAAAGAATGGAAAAAATTATTCAAAAGAAATAAAAACCTGAAGGAAAGGGCAAAAATTATGGAAAAAAATTTAGCACTTTTTTAAATGGTGCAATTTTTCCGTCATTTTTTCGAATTTGCTTCATGTGAAATTATTGGCAATTCAAAATTGTGATATTTTCAAGATGTTGAGGTACTATTATGATTCATCAAAATTTTCCTATAATATAATTATGTATAGAAATCAAGTACAACTAAAAATGAATTAATCAGAGTAAAAAATACTGAAATCTCCTATTTCATTAACTTCGCACTGTACACCTTAATACCTCACATTGTTTTCATTCCAAATAGTTACAGTCTTATGCGCAACATCGAAAAACAAATCACTTCTCGAGCGCAATCATCATCCGATAATAAAATGCGTTATTTACTCGAACTCATCCGATTATGAATTCAAAACACGAGATTAGTTGATAATCTCTGAATAATTACACATAATACTTTTCAAATCAGTGGTGAAGTGATTATACGAGTTTAATACCTGTGAAGATTTTGAATAAGACAAAGCTCAATTTCCTGATGAAACTTTTTTCTTGATTTTCTTGTGCTCAAGTAAGACCTGAATTTTGCAACGTAGTCCAGTCAAATGGTGAAACAAAATTTAATTTTGGGTCACTTGAGTTTTTTTGATTTTAAAATGTTTCTTTCGATGTCCTAATAAATTAATCATCAAAAAGTCATCAAACCTCATCTATCTTGAAGTTCCTTAAATGTAAACCTAAAGGGACCCATTGGTTGTTTTTCGCTCATAACTCTTCAAATATGCGTTTAAACAGAAAAATTGTTATCACAAAAATTAAAGAACATTAAATTTAAAACAAAAAAGATCATATCAATTTTTTCCAAAAAATGAACGGGTGGCGCAAAAATATAGTATGAAAAAAATGAAAATTGCCTTTCCATCACTTCCTTCAAGTAATTTACAATTTTGGGAATGAGGACGCACCACTGACTCCCCCTCCTCTTCCCTATAGTGTCGTATACAGGGTGTTCAATAGGTAAATGTGTTCCTACCACCTGGTGAATAGGCAACCCATTAAGAACAAAAAATATTATAATATAAACATGTTGTCTAAGTATCTTGAAAATTCAAGGGGTGAGGGAAAATTGAAGTGAGAAAAAATAATTTCTTATTGGGCCAATGAAATATGAATAGTACTAAAAAAATATACCTAAGCAATTTTTTTGTTCTAAATATCTTTTTGTCTATCTTGTAAAATGAAGGCGCAAGAAAGCTTTAAACGTTGAAAAAACAGGTTTTTTAATCTTCAAAGCTCTGTAGCTCTTTCATTTTCGTTCCTTATGGGTTGCCTATTCACCCGGTGGAAGGAACTCAGGCTGCTATGAAAAACACTGTATATTTTAGACACTTGAAAATTCCTCTTTTTTAAAAATTGTTTATAACTCTTCAGATGTGCCCTAACTCTAAACAAAAAATTAAAATAAACGTTAAAGTATGTAAATTTTTTTTCCTACAGGTCAACTTTGATAATTTTATTTCATCCAAAGATATAAGGGGAAAATCTTCAATTTTTTGATCCTACATAATATTTTGACGCCTGTTTTTGCACCACCCATTCATTTTTCCAAAAAAATTAATATAAATTTTTTTGTTCAAAATTTTATGTACTTTAATTTTGGTTATGAACATTTTTCTATTTAAACGCATATTTGAAGAGTTATAAGTGAAAAACAGCGGAAGAGTCGATTTGAGTCCACATTTGGGGAATTTCCTGGAATCGTGATGGGTGACGTTTGAGGACTTTTTGGTGATTAATTGGGACATTTTTAAATTGAAAAATTTTATGCGAGCTAAAATTCAATTTGCTTTATTTTGATGGTTAAATTTTACTGCGCTCAAACAATGGATTTGTTCAAAACATTATCAAGTACTATTAGGGGAGGGGAAAAAAATTGAAAAATTTTACCCAACTTTGAATAAAATTTTTCCAAGTCCACCGAATCTATCCCAAAATATTAAATAGTAAATACAGTTTGACATTGTAGTAAAGCAAATTCTTGCTCGTGACTTCTTATCAAAGCCACCAAGGGCAACTAGTTTCCGCTCTATTCCTCTCCCTCGTCACATGGCTGGCTCATTTATACGTAAACGTAAACTCGCGTTCGCGATGTTGGAAAAAATATCCACCTTGTTTTGCTCGGTTTTTACAAAACTGTTTCCATTCCGAGTACAAAACTCCAATATACGTATAGTATATGACGTCATTATAGACGGAGTTTCCTTCCAACACAGCTTAGTTGATGCAGACACCGGGGCCACCAAAAGGCTCCCAAATGACGAACAAATGTAACTCTTAAATTTATCTGTTGTTTTGCTGTAGGTAAATAAACTCTGACAGGGAATTTTCATTTTAACACCGTTACGTAAACAAGTGTATCAATTTTGTCGTAATATCTATTTACTCGAAAAATTCTCCCATTGTCGTAAATCATGTGAACCTTTGTACGGTTTGGTAAACAATTCGATAGGTATAACGACGAACTGTGCAAATAATTATTACCGTAGGTTCCTACCAAAGAAACTCTACATAATTTGTAAACACTTGTTGGCCTATGTGGACATAATTATGGTATATTTTTTTCATTCTAACGATCTCCTAATGTAAGTATACTTGCGGAGAGACTGACGACGCCGCCTTTGGTACAGAGTGATCATGTTATACTCGTAATGTCTTCTATGTCCAGTCCACAACAGGTACTTGAACCCGGAACCACGAGCTATATAAATGTGACGTCCGAACGATTCGGGTACCGGATAAGATCTATCTCATATAATGGTGACTGGTTTCTGATAATTACGTTATAACGATTTATCGCGAGGTTGCGAGGTTTATTTAAAAGGCCACAGCATATTCGGCTTGTTTATGTTCTTAAAAACAATTCGGTTAAAAGATGACCTACGGATCGTCGTCGATATTTATGCATTTTTGTCGTAATTATGAAAACAAAAGACTAACCAATAAGTATACATTATACCTACAAATATGCCCAACAACAACCGTAAAATGTTACTTGATTTGCAATTTTAATCGAATACGCAGAATTTTAGAGACCTGTCGAATTTAAATCGTCTGTTTTGCATTTTCATTCCATTCTCTTATTTTTACCGCAGATTTTTTTTTTTTTTTTTTTTTGAACTAGAATTGAAATATTATTACAGAGATTGGTCGAAAGTTAGTAACGGTAGTGCTGAGTCATTATGGTCACAAGATAATCAACGATGTGTCTTCCTTGTTCTTCATGTTTCAGCGGGTGAAAGGCCTATTACAATGTCTCGTGTTTATTCAATTCTTATACAAGGATTTATGCGTTATTATCAGTTTCCATTTCCAAAACTGTTGGACTATTTGGTATTGCTCGACACTTCGACAAGTAAAATTCTCTAAGAGCCTTTTTTCTATAATTCTCGCGACGAGCAATATAAAAAATGTTATTTGAATGGTACTAGGTAATTCTGATATTTATGAAGGTGTAAAATTTTAAAAATATGTACTTAGGTAGTTGACTTTTAATCATGTTTTTTGAAAATGATTTTTAAATTATTTATTCGTTTTTTTTTTTCAATTTTCAATTCATTTTAATTGTTCGATTTTGAGATCAATATAATGTGAGACGCTCTGTGAAAAGGTACCATAAGTCGGAAAAATCGATTTTGATTTTTCTAGCTGATCTGAAAGAGAATTCCTTCCTGCGTAATATAAAACGAAAAAATCGAAAATTGCTTGAAAATTGACCGAGATATACCACTTCGAAGTTCTCACATGGAAAACGGATGATTGGAGAAAAACGCTCCGAAATTGCGCCAAAAGTATTTTTATTTTTTTTTTGAGAATCCAATCAAAAAGTGAAAACCCCCATTTTTTTTGCTCTCCTGAAAAATTTGCTTTTCCGACTTATGGTACATTTTCACAGAGCACCTCACATATTGTCTCAGTTTGAGTTGGTCAATTTTTCCATTTAAATCAATCAACTATTGTATTTTGAAAATTTATGCGGTTATTTTAATTTCATCAATAAGTCAATAAATATTTTAATTTTTAATTTTTTTTTGAGTTTACTTTTATCATTTTTCCCCTTTTCAAATACGTTTCAAATTTTGCTAATTTTACGCTTATCTTTTTGTAAACTGAAAAATATAGCTTTAAATTATTTTCTTATTATTTTTGAGTTTCTTGCTACAAATAATTTTTTAGAAATTTCTATTTTTTTCTATTTTTTCAGACCTTTTTAATTTTTTTTCAATTATTTTCAATTTTGTGAATTAGTAATTTTAATTTTTTCATACTATAATTAGGTATGGTATTATCATATTATCAATCATTTTAAATTTATTTTCTTGCAATTTTTTTTTTTTTTTTTTCATTTTTTCAACCTATAATTTACTTTTATTAATTTTTTCTTTTCAAAATCTAGTCATTTTTCAAAATAGAAAGTTTTTTTTTTCTAATCAATTTTCCTGTAATTCCTATTTCCAAAAATGTTTCAAACTGTTTCATTTTTTGCAGTTTATTTCAAATTATTTTTTATTATTTTTTCTAAAATATTTTTCAATTTTGTCAAGTAGGTAGATAATAATTAATTTGGCTGTACGTTACCTTT
This sequence comes from Balanococcus diminutus, assembly GCA_959613365.1. Lineage (NCBI taxonomy): Eukaryota > Metazoa > Arthropoda > Insecta > Hemiptera > Pseudococcidae > Balanococcus > Balanococcus diminutus. Next base: position 26,762,172 of record OY390718.1, read on the forward strand.
TCCATAATTTCTTAAAAATTGATTTTCAAATTTTTCAATCAGTTTTAAATTAATTTTTTTGCATCCCCCAAATTTTCAATTTTGATTTTTATTATTTTTAAATTACTTTTTCCGAAATCTAAACTTTTAACATTTTTTCAAATACGTATTTCTTTTCCAAATAAGTAAATGCAAATTTTACTGAGACATTTTATTTATTTTTAATTTTTTTTTTTCAAATAAATAATTTTCCTCTTAAAAAAGGTTTTCATTCTTTCCGAGTCAATTTTTCTGTAAGCATAAGTTCATTTTTTTTTTACAAACCATTTCAGATTGATTATATCTTTGCTGAACTATTTTTACCAAATCATTTTCAAGTCATCTATTTTAAATAAAGTTTCATTAAAAAAAATCCAAGAAAAAAAAATACAGATTGATTTTTATTTTTTTTAAACCAATTTTTTAAACTTATTTTTCAATTTTGAAATAATTTTCAATAGATTTTATTTTTTCAATTAAAAAAAAAAGGTTTTCGTTTTTTTATGTTCAAGCATAAGTATCTAATCATAAATATATTTTTTTGTTAGGTATTAATAATTATTTAAAACCGCATCTTCGTTTCAGATTATTTTTTTCCAACTTATTTTTCATTTTTTTGAAGTTAATTTTTGAAAAAGTAAATTAAAATTTGCAGACTGATTTTAAATTAAAATACGTTTTTTTTCTCTCGAATAAATTTTTCTGCGAGTTATATTTTTTTGAATTACAAACTGATTAAATTCTTTTTAAACTACTTCTTTCCCAAGTCAATTCTAATTTTTTTCAAATCGAGTTTCCTTTAAAAAAGTTTTCGTTTTTTTTTCTCGAATAGGTAAATTTTTCTGTGAGTTGGGTTTTAAAATTTTTTTAAATTGTTTCGAGTTGTTTCTCTATATTTTAAAATAATTATTCTTCAATTTTAAAATTGATAATTTTGAAAGTTGAATTTTTAAAAAATTCAAACTAATTTTCAATTATGATTTTTTTTCTCGAATAGGTACCTATTTTTTTCTCTGCGTTGGATTTTTAAAATTTTTCCAAACGTATTCATTTTTTTTTTAAAACCCACTTCTTTCCCAAATCGACTCTAAATTTTTTTCTGGTCATGTTTCCTTGAAAAAGTTTTCGTTTCTTTTTTGAATCAGTATTTTAAAAATTTCAAATTGTTTTAATTTTAATTTTTAATTTTGTCAAATTAATTTTCAATTTGGCCAGGTTTAAATTTATTTTTCTGTAAGTTGATTTTTTCAATTTTCTAAACAATTTTTTCAAGTTTTTTTCAGTTTTAAATTTTTTTCCCCTTATGAAATTCAATTTTTGAACTTGATGTTAAACTGATTTGAAATTTCTTCTGTAAGTGTATTTTTTCATTCACTTATAGTTGACAAAAAAATTGATTTCCAATTTTTAAATAAGAAAATTTCTTTTTTCCCCAAAAATTCATTTTTTAAAAATAATGAGTAGTTTTGATAATTTTTAAATTTATTTTTGTATCAGTTCAATTTTTAAAATGTTACCTCAAGTTGATTTTTATTTTTAATAGGTAAATTTTGTTTTTCAAAATACAACTTTTATTCAGAGCATTTTTTTTTCAAATGACTTTTTCATTTTCTTTCGAGTTTATTTTTATTTTTTTCCTAATTTTTGAATTTTTACTGTTATGTTATTAGGTTTCCGATTTTTTATAAATTCAATTTATTACCTACCTAACTACTTAGAGGACATTAATGTTTGATCAGTTCTTTATTTATCGAATAACTGCTTATACTTCTTGTACCTATGTACCTATTTGTAGTTAGTCTGAAACAAAATTTAGCATAGTTGAACTGTGCACTCAAGATTCTAGTCAAGTCTCACTCTCACAGTCACAACAGGTTCATCTTCCTCTCTCTTCTGCACCATGCTCCTTGTAGCAAATCTTCCTTCAAAACTTTTTTTTTCACGTGTTTTACGAAAAGTAGCACTGGTTAATCTGACCTACGAGAATAATTTTTTATTTTGCTATTCGAAGAATTATTCCTCATAATACTTCACATAGGCACGAATGATCCAATATTTTATATTTAATCGATGCACTGGCGAAAAACAGGATTCATCGAGATAACCCCAAGTTCAACTTTGAAAGCCGCACAAGCAACGTAAAAAATAACCAACAACCAGGCCAAGAAAAATCATAACTAATTTACAGCTCCCGAAGAGAAAGCTGTTCACCGCTCTATTCGCGAATAAATTTAAATCCGGACATCAATACGCGTACTAACGTAATTGTCTTACACGACTGTCTACATTCGAGAGGTGGTATTTCATAACTTCTACAACTCTTCACGCAACCAAGATGCTCGCTCGTGTAAAAAAAAAAACGCTGACTCGACTCGAACCTAATACCAAAAAGGTAGTGTTATTTGATACACGACAAACCTAGGTATTCATTATCATCGAATGTATATGTAAAAATATCCTATCCTATCTGGATTAGGTACCTATTTTTTTCCTAAAAGCATTAAAATAATTAAATTCTAAAATTAACCTAATGTAGTATGTCACAAAAGTCTCACGTGATTCATTTGGGTAAATTGTTGGTAAATTACGAGCAACAGAGTACAATGGTATTAATTAAAACGATGGTGGAAAAATTTTATTCACCATGCACGGGCTAAGTATTATTGAGATTAATAAGATGAGTTTTTTTTTTCATGTTGAGGTTTTTTTATGTGGTGTAAAGTTTATCAGAATTGGTTTCATAACAAATCGTTCGTCAAGGTGTTTCTGTTTTTCTTTCTTTTTTTCTTTCATACCTATTTGTGGTATTTCGGTAGTGGTATTAGAGATACAGATCGCGTTCGCATTGCAGATACATTTTCGTAGAATAAACGACTTTCTTATTAATAAACATCAGACATGGCAAAAATTATTGCCATTAGACGTATACACGTACTAGTCAAATTGAACTTAAGGCGTATAAAGTGGCGTATCAACCTGATCAATTTGATTGAATCATTTGTAAAAAAAAAAACACAAAAAAAAAACATTTTTTTACCGTTTAGAAGAGACAGTTGATAAATTATTTTGGCAAGGGAGGTGATGTGGAATTATAATTTTGTAATTTGTCATTTTGAGAATCTGTCATATTATGTATCTAGGCAGATGATGAAATTAATATTTTGATATTTTGAATATTATTTTTTCTCAGAATTGAATTTTTTTTGATTGATGTTGACTACTTTTTAGTCGTTTTTATTTTATTTTATTTTATTTTTTTTAAACTTCCAGTTTGAAAAATTATTGTTTTTTAAATTCAAAAAAAATCTGTTTTTCAATCAATTGTTTCTGAATAAAATTAAAATAGGTAGTAGATTGTCATTAAACTAAAAAAAAAATTTTGAATACGTAAACTTAAAAAATTCGTTTGTTTCTCAAATGAGCCAGTTTTTTCAGTTGTTTAAAAATTGTTTTTATATAATTATATTGTGTAAAATTAATTTTAAAAAAAACTTTTTTTTTGGATAAAATTGGACAAACTACGTACATTTTCCTTCAAAATTAAAAAAATACTTTTTGACCAAAATCTCATTAAAATTTATTTTAAAAAATATTTTACTTAAGGACTTTTTTCAATTTTTCATTATAGAATATTTTTGCAACCATTTTGTTGAAAAATTTTAAAAAATGGACAAAATTAATAAAAGACAGTTTTTAAATATAATCTGGCACAATGTTTTTTTTTTTTTTTTTTGAAAAGTATTTGAAAGAAATTAATAAAATTTTGCAAAAATGGTTTTACGTGGAATCTAAATTTCATTTTAAAGTCGCTTTTCCTCAGAAATAAAAAAATACTTAGTTTTTGATCAGGACTTGAAAAAATGAGATTTTGAACAGAATTTATTTTCTTTAAAACGTTTTTGTTCAAAGATCATTTTAAATTTTATATTGAAAAATATTTTTGAACATTTCTTTTTTTTTTGGGGGGGGGCATATGAAATTTCAAGATTACTACTTTTTTTTTAAATATTCATTTTGTTCAAAAATTTATTTTCAATGATATTGAATGAAATTAATAAAAATACGTTTCTGAATAAAATTAATTTTTAATAATCTTTGAATAAAACTTGGCAAAATGTGTTTTTCATCAAGACAGCCGGGGGGGGGGGGGCAAAGGGTGCGCTTTGCCTCGGGCTCTGAATTCTGATAGGAGACCCAAAATGAATTTTTTCAGCTTGAGTAGGAAAAATTACATGTAATTTTTGATCAAAAATGCCCTTGAAAGAGGGCTCAAAATAATTTTCGCCCTGGGCTCACTTTGACTCTCACAGGCCTGTTTTCCACAAAGATGAAAGTGCAGTCAGTTTACAATCAATACTTACCTGAAGAAACGATAGTTTTGAACAAAATGTATTTTAAAAATATTTTTTTAAGGCGAAGTTTGTTATTCCTCAAGTTTTATTTTGAAATCATTTTTCATTCGTTTTGTTCGAACATTATTTTTAAATTTTTTATTTTTATTTTTTTAATTGGACAAAATTACCTAATAAGTAAAAATGTTTCTTATATATGTTGAATTTGGAAAAATGTGTTTTCGACAAAATTACAAAAGAAGTTATCGATCAAAATTTTTAATAAAATGTCGAGTTTACAACGTAATTTATTTAAAAAAAATGATATGCTGTTATATGTTTGAAAATAAAATGTTTCAAATTTTGTTTGAGAATCCCGTTCATTTTTTTCATTCATTTTGTTCGAAAATTCAAAAATCAAAAAATTAGGTATAAAAACTTGTACTTACTTACTTACTTGAATAAAGTCAATGAAAACTGAAAATAACTTTTGAATTTTGATTAAAACATGTTTCCCCAAAAATTAAAAAAAAAATGTATAGTTTTCAATCAAACCACAACTGTGATAAAATGTGTTCTGAACAAAATTCATTTTGAAATGTTACAGTTGTGTTCACGAATCAGTTTATTAGTTTTTTTTTTCCAAATTTAGTAGAAAAATATATATATATTTTTTTGATTAGTTTTATTCAAAAATACTTACTTGATATTTTTTTATTTACCAAAATTAATGAAAATTTTGATTTCGATAAAAATTAATAAAAATTGTTTTTAAGTACGTAAAATTAAAAATTTTATTACGTAATTTTTGAATTATAGTTGAGTAAATTTAAAAAAAAAAAAAAAAAAAAAAGAAACAGAATTTTAAAAAAGATTCAATTTCAAAGAATTTTTCATTGAGTAATTGAGTAGATATGTTCATTCAAAAAACTGTTTAAAAAATTTAATAAAATAAATGAATAAAAATTTGTTTTTGACTACAAAAAATTGAAAAAAAAACATTTTTCTTAGAGATTTTAAAAAATAGTTTTCGAACAAAATCTGAAAAAATGAGTTCTAAATAACCAATTATTTTACAAAATCAAAAATCTTGTGATTTGCTTCAAAGCTTCAAAAATTGAAATATTGAAAATACACAATTTATATCGAATTTCCATATCAAATTGATTCATTCAAGCTTTTGCCAAAAAACATGGTTGTCATCATATTATATTTTAGGAATTGCTATATCCTATATCTAAGTATCTCCTTACTTGTTGCTCTCAGAAAAAAAAATTCATTAGAACAAAGTTATTCAAAATTTGCCAAAAAAATAGGTAAACTTATTTAGTTTTTACTGCGAATTTAAAAACCCTGATGAAATAGCAAGTATATCTAATAATAAATAATTTAAATTTGAAAAATAAAAAATCAGGACAACTCATCCATGTGTGTAATGAAATGTAATTAATTATAATATTTTTTAAAAACATATTCTGCAAAATTACTTGTAGATCCAAATACCACACGGGGTCTTTTATTTTACCCAAGTTTTCAAAATTAATGCAAATGTGAAATTAAATTAAGCTGATTTTTTTATTTGCTTTAAAAACAAGTTTATGGTACAGTATGCTAATTCTGGCAGAGCTAATATTTTGTGAAAATGTAATTTACATAAAGAATAGGTTCAAACGTGTACTTACTAGATTCTATTTAGTGGATTGTACTTAAATTGAAGAATAAAACCTATCACTAACATGTTATTAAAAGTGTCACAAAAATACAACAGGTTTTGTAAAGTGTGTTTTTGTTGAAGGTTTCAGTGTTAGAGTTTTTTAAATGGTAGGTAAAAATTGAAAATAAAAAATTAGATCTGAGCCTTCTTTGGATTGCACTTGGACTAAAAAATTTGACAATCAGACTATGTTGAGTAACTTCATTGGATGGAGAATGAAAAAACGGTTATTGTAGGTACATGATGTGCTTAAATCATCAATCGTTTGTCAATTTTTAAGACAAATGGTGTGATTGGAAAATCCAAAGTATTGTCTCCAATCTTCATATTTAACAGTTATTTTCTGATTTTTGATCGATGAAACATTAAACGTGCCATACCTTATCATAAGGAAGATAGAAGTGAATCTTAAATTTTGACTCATTGGGATTCAAGTGATTTCAAATCCAGCATTATGATGTGGCATAACAATTATTAAACGAGATAATGTGTATTTTTTTAGTATGCTTACTTTATAAATTGGTCAAATCAAGTTTGAAATCCTGCTCTAAAGTCATCATCCAGGCATGTGTTTCTCGATCTGGACGATACCGCGTTACAATGAAATATGAGTATTTAGTATTCGCACTATCACTGAACTGAATTTGAAACGAACACCGAAAAAAAAATTTTCACCTAGGCGAGCGTTGTTATCGCGTGCACAAGAGTTCTAAAAGGCCTTAAAATTAACGTTACGCATTGTGAACTTCTTGGCCGTACAAATAAATTTTGACAACTACTCGTTACGTCGTAATAACCCAACGTTGGAGTAGAAAAATTAACATCAATTCAATGTTCGAGCCTTGTAATGGAAACCACTGCTACGAGGTCATTCTTATTTCTTACCAGTTAAGAAGCCAGTGTTGCCATTTACCGAAATTCACTCTCCGGTTTATGGGATTATTGTTTACATTTTTTTTATGCTCGAATCTTATTAGGCCGCGAATGGAATTCTTGTGAATTTGCCCATTTGTAAATTTATTTTTGGTGCATATGGTCTGATTGTTTAAGAACTTACTTACACATGTACCAGTGCGATTAATTTAGAACGTATTAAAATACCGTAGTGTGCGATTTAGCATTATTATATGTTTTTTTTGGGAGTAATTAATATTTAGGGGTTTTTCCTCGCCTGGTTTTTCAGATGATGCTTATTTTATTTTTTCCCATCAATTTGAGACGCGAGCGTAGCGATGTGTACTGCGTTCACTCGAATGGCATAATTTATGGCCATATGAGAATAATTGAGTTATACAGTTCCACAATTTGAATAAAATTTTACATTTAGTTGCATTTTCAATTTTTTTAGGGAAACAAAAAAAATTGTTTCTGAACAAAATTTTACAAAATTTGTTTTTGAGAGAAAAAAGAAATAAAAATTAATTTTTTGGCGTAAGAAAATGAAAATATAGGTACCTAATTTATTTATACCGAAGTTAAAAAAATATCAACTTTTGAATTGCAAATGAATTGTCTCTGAAAAATTGAAAATCTTTTTTTTTTAAAGAAATAAAACATTTCAAGCTGAAAAAAAAAATTTCTTCATTTTTTAAAAATCTCACCTCGCAATCATTGAAAATATTTCCTTTGAAAAAAATGTGAAACTTCTTATCTTCATTAGTAAAAACTACGTTCGTTTACAATTTGAAAAAAAATAATGTTGTAAAAAAAGGGTTGTAAAAATTTGTTTCAAAAAATTACTTTTAACAAAATTTTGAAAGGTTTGATTTGGAAAAAGAAAATTGAAGATTCGATTTCATCATGAAATCAAAAAATCAAACGTTTCAAATAAGAATAAGAATAAAATAAAAATAAAAATAAATGTGAAAGCATGAAACATAGTACTTACCTATTATATTAAGTAGGTATCTATTTTCTTTTGCTCTGAGAAATGCCTGATGGTCAAAAAAATAGTAATTTTCATGGAAAAGTAAAAATTAAAAATAAGCCATACGAGAACTTATTGAAAAGTTGAAATGAAAATAATAAAAAATAAAGACAGGAGTTGTTTAACAAATTATCTAAATTGTGAATTTGAAAAAATCAAATTTTAAGAATGTTTGAGAAAATGTCTTAGAGTAATCCAATTTTGAAGAAAAAAATTCAAGTTTTAGGTAAAACGTCTGCAAATATATCTTCAAGTTCTCGAATTTTGAAAAAAAATCAAGTTCTAAAATGTCTAACAAAATATCAAAAAGTTATCCTCTAAAAAAAATCTAGGTTAGAATGTTCAATAAAGTGTCAAAGAGGTAGCCAGGCCCGTAGTCAGGGGGTGCTAATCAAACTGAGCCACGCCTACCATCAGACTGAGCCACTCCTAACCAGGTATGAAAAGTTGGTAAAAAATTGGCAAATTTGTGGTGTTTGTACATACATAAAAATTGTAATTTTACCAACTCAAATTTATGCTAAAAATGCATTTTTTTCTATCAAAAATCATATGTTTTTCAAAAAAATTTTATGTACGTCCTTATCAGTGTTATATTTCTGTCAATAAATTTAAATTCAAATTTTTGCCCTCGCTTCGCTCGAGCAGTATTTTTTTTGATACTTTTTGATACCGATTCTATGCTAAAAATGCATATTTTTTCTTCAAGAATCGAATATTTTTCTAAGTGTTTGCTCGAGCGAAGCGAGGGCAGTATTTTCTTCCAACACTTGGTTTGAAAATTGATTCGTCTCTGCCCCTAACAAATTACGAAATTTCGTCAATAAGCAAAGTTCAACAGGAAAAACATGCAAAAAAAAGTTCAAGCCTCCCCTAATATTTAGCCATACACCCCTAAAAAGTGACTCTGACTACGGGCCTGGAGGTAGCTAATTTCAAAAATAAATTTCCACGGAAACTCGGCCCTCACCCCTACCCCCTGATTGGTTCTATTTCCACACTATGTTTAAAAGTATGAAACATAGTACCTATAAGTTTTTACTCTATGACAAGATGTCTAAGAGTCAGCAAAATTTATTTCCATGGAAATTTAAAAATAAAAAAATAAAATAAAAAAAATTTACATAATAAATGTCTAAAAGTCATAAAAATTCTAAAAAAAATTTCAAGTTTCAAGAATGTCTGACAAAATGTCTATAAGTAATAAAAAATTTATACAAGTTTTTTGTCATCCAAACATAACCTAATGTAACCTAACCTTTTTTAAGTTTCAGAATGTCTGACAAAATTTCTGAAAGTAATCAAATTTAAAAAAAAAATTACAAACCTAACAATCTGATACTAGCCTTGCAGTATCAGACTGATACTTGCCTCGAGGTATCAGTCTGATACCAGTTTTGAGGAAGTGAGATATCAACCTGATACCATCCTTGCAGTATCAGGCTGATATACCAGCCTTCTTTTTTTTTAAAATAAGAATGTCTAGAAGAATTTCCATGGAAATATGAAAATTAATTTATGGTCTAGATTTCGATGTAAGAAAAAAATGTTTACATTCGAAAATAGGCCAAATAGGTACCTATACAAAATAAGAAATGATGGAGAATAAGAAGAAACCAGCCAGTGTTTGTGCCTGTGTCGGACAGCCAAATAGGCAATTTATTTAACTTTGGTGATATAAAGGTGGTCTGTTCCTTTATTTTCAAGGAGTAGGTTTACGTAAAAATTACTCAAAAGTAATTTGTTTTCTGAAACTACCAATTCCTGATTGCACTGGACAATTTTAAGTATTTAACCCATTGAAATTAAACCATAAAAATGAAGAAAAGTGAACGGATGGTCAAAAAATTCAAGTATAAATATACAATGTGGATTCCAAGCGGCATCTCGTTGTCTTTTGTTTATAACTCTTCAAATATGCATTTAAACGAAGAAATGGTTATAACTAAAATTGAAATAAATAAAATTTTATGAAAAAAAGGTTGAGTTCATTTTTTTCAAAAAGTTAACGGGTGGTGCAAAAATTCACGTCTAAATGTACAATGTCATAGATTAATGACAATGTGGAAAACAACAACGCGACCAGAGAACCGAAAATTATGTTAAAGTGAATTAAAAAATTTTCTTCTCAACAAAAGTGGGAAAAAAAATCAAGAAATGAAATTGAATTTCGGCTAAACGTTTTTTTAAAACCTTTCTTTAATTTCCGATTTCTAAAAATTTCTCCAAAACTTTTCTTTTTTTCTTTTTCAAATTTCGTAAAAACATTTTTTTGAAAATTTATTTTTTGCATCATCTTTTTTATTTAGAAAATTTTCAAATTCTTCTGAGAACTTTTTTTTTTTTTTTTTGAAATTCAGCAAAGAATTTTTTTGAAGGATCTCAAATTTCCCTTCAATTTTAAAAAATTTATTTTCTTTAAAAAAAAAAACAATTTTTTTGAAAAGCTGTTTTTTTTTAAATTTAGGCAATTCCTTAGCATTTACAATTTTTTCAAATCTCTTTGAGAACCTTTTTCTTTTGTTTTTGAAATTTAGTGAAAAAACATTTTTTTGAATTTTGAATGAAAGAATTTTTTCACCTTTTTTTAAATTCAAATTTTTTTTTAATTTCTTTAAATTTTTACTAGTTTTGTCCAGGAACAAGTTTTATTGAAGTGTTGTTGATTTCTTTTTTTTTGTTGTTGAAATTTAATCAATTCGTTTACACTTAAAAAAGTTTCAAATTCCTTTAAGAACCATTTTTTTTTTTTTTAATAATTCAAGTGAAGAGGCATTTCTTTGTTTGTTCAATAAAATAAAAAAGTAGTAGTTAGTTTTTTTTTTAGAAAAAAGGGGCTCGTTTTAAAATCAAAAAATTTATGATGACCCAAAATTTAATTTAATTTTCCCTTATCACGATGCTATTTATGATGGTGCTACTGCTAATTTGCTGATTATTGGTAGAGACTCATTTGTAAGTTCGCCTAAATGAACTGAAATTACAGAACTTTCATTTTGAAAATTATTACAAAGCTCTTGGAAAACCATTATGTTGCTGAATTCAAGTATCATCCTGTTGTTTCTAAAAGGAAACATTTTTTCAATAATTTTATAAAAAGTAAGTGCAGTACACATGGCGACGGGGCTACACCACGGGGAAGAACTCCCTATTACCTTTCCGATTCAAGATCTGGTTCTTTACATTTCAAGATGGATCTTTTAACACTTCAGGGCATTTATTTCAAATTTTTCTCAAATAAGAAGACCAGCAAAATTTCCATTAAGAAAAAAAATTCAAATAATTAAACGTTCTCAAATCAAACATTAACGAAATTTTAAAATAAAAGAATTCATTGGGAACTGTAACTCTAAAATTATAATTTTTTTGAAAGAAAATTTTGAAAAATTTTCATTTTAAAAAAATTGATAAAAGATGATTCTAAATTTTTTTTTAAAATTACTTTTTTCCACCAAAATTGAAAAAAAATTTAAATGATAAAATTTGAAAATGTTGAACTTTTTAAAAACAATCTTCAATAATAAAATTCTGAATAAGTATTTATTCTAAAAAATGTTATTCAAATAAATTTTCTATTCCAAAGTTTAATAATAAATATTTTGGTCTTCAGCATATTTTTTTTTTTTTTTTTTTTTTGTCAACTCATGTCTCATTTCAAACTTTTATTGTAAAAAAATCAAAATTATCTAATCTATCAAGTATCAAGACAGTCATTCATTTCATAATATTTATTTTTGTTTTCAAAAAATTCTAATGGCTATTTTCAAATTTTGTAAGTTGATTTTTTTCAATTTTATAATTTTTTTTTTCAATTTTGATAGAAAGTTTTCATTTTTTGAAATTTTTATTCAGAATCGTTTTTCATCAAATTTTTTTAAATAATAATTTTCCAAATTTCCTTTCTTACTTTAATAATTTTATTATATATTAAAAATAATTTGTTGAAAATCGTAATTATTATTATTATACTCAAGTTTTTTTCATAGTGCAAGGCAAGTACATTATGGTACAGTACATACAAGTGCTATAAATGGGGCGACGGAAGCTACAGGCTACACCACGAGGAAATGAAAAATAGGGAATTATTTTCTCCAGTATAAATGTCACCATTGACTCCTGATATTCAAAACATTTTCAAAATACGGGGTCACGTCACCCTTAAGTACATACCAGTGCAGTGCACGGGGCGACGGGGCTACACCACAGGGGAGAATTCCCTATTATCATCTTCCCAAATTTCCGATTCAAGATCCATTTTATATTTTAAGATGGATTTTTTTACACTTCAAGTTCAATTAAAAACAGGCATTTATTTAAAATTTTTATCAAATAAAATCAAAAAACTTCAATAGATACTTGTTTTTTCAAATTTTATCAGTTTTTTTTTTAAATTTTATTTCATCTTTTTTAAATTTTGGTTAAAAAATTCCATTTAAAAAATGAATTGTTTAGAATAATTTACGTTTCTTCAATATAAGGTCAAAAATCTATTTTAAACTTAAAAATCGAATTGTTCCAAATTTTGTTCTAAATCAATTTTTCCAAAATACGAGTAAGTACATTTATAAAATACCTGGAAATTTTATTTTTTTATAGGTAAATCAAGCATTGAATTCTAAGAAAATTCTGTCTTCTTATTTTTCCAAGTTTGAAAAAAAATTTATTAATGTTTTTTTGAGGTGTGATTGAGAATGAGAACTTGAAGGAAAGTATATGATAATTCTGAACAATTTCTTTTTTTAAATGGTATTTTTCAATTAAAGTATTCATTTTTTAAAACAAAATAAATTTTTTGAAAACAAAATTCAAAAAATAAAAATTTCAAAGATTTTATTTGAGTAAAATTTGCAAAAAGAAAAAAATTTAAAATCAATAAACGTTCTTAAATCGAACAAACAGGATTTTAACAATTTTCATAATACTTGAACATTAAAAATTTTAAAAAATTTTGTTTCAAAAAAATTAACGAAAATTTAAAATAATGGAATTCATTGAAAACGGTTACTCTGAAATTATATTATTTAGGTAAGTATAAGACAGTATTATTTTTTTTAAAGAAAATTTTGAAAAATTCTCATTTTGAAAAAATTGATAAATAACCCGTGTAGCAACGTCGATGCTAATTTCGATATAAATGTCGACACATCGAAATCGGTCACTTTTCGATCGTACATGTCGACACGATTGTGGATGGTTTGTCGAGCTTATTATCAACATGTTTGTCGACCGTCCAAATATGGCTCGACATGTCGAGCCATATTTGGACGGTCGACAAACATGTCGATAATAAGCTCGACAAACCATCCACAATCGTGTCGACATGTACGATCGAAAAGTGACCGATTTCGATGTGTCGACATTTATATCGACACCCACATCGACATTTGCAATGGTGAGATTTTGAAAAATATGCTAAGTTCAAATATTCAATATAGTATATATTAAAATTACACCAAAAATAGTGTTCAAGCCAACATTTTGACATTTTTTGTCAAATATGCGGCATTGAGGCCACCTTTGTAGCTGGACACATGCGAGTGTCCAACTAACATAGAGATGATTCTTAGACCTTATGTACTAATTCACAACACACTTTATCTGCGAGTATCACAATCACCCTCAAGACGTCGACAGTCAAGTCGATGCATTATTCGACCCTCAACAATTAGATCGACATTAACTCGACTTAAAATTCCTCTGGTCAACACTGTCGACAGTTAAGTCGATGCATTATTCGACCCTCGACAATCACATCGACACTATCTCGACTTAAAATTCCTCTGGTCGACACTGTCGACAGTGAAGTCGATGCATTATTCGACCATCGACAATTATGTCGACAATAACTCGACAAGTCGTTGTATTATTCAAAACTTTGAAAAATAAGAAAATTTTGTGATTCTTTCAAAAATTATTTATTCCTGAGCTTAAAATGTTCTTATTAATTGTTTTTAGTTCTTTTTAGATATAAAATTTGTAAATTTAATTGGTAGAAATTGTCGACATAAATGTCGATGCGTTTATCGAGTATCGATTTTTACATCGACTTGTCTATGTAGAAAAACAACGTTTTCTAAATTATAGGAAAATACTGAGAAAATTCAAAAATTTTGATTGAACAGTTATGTTTAACATAGAACATTACTTTAAATCTCAAATATCATTTTTAATTCATCGTTAACCGAGAAAAAAATGTGTCTGAATTTTGTCGACATAAATGTCGATGTCGACAATTGCTACACGGGAAGATGATTCTAATTTTTTTTTAAATTACTTTTTTCCATCAAAATTGAAAATTTAAAAAAAAAATCATTATTTATTAAATTTTTAGTTTTAAAATTTGAAAAATTATTTTTTCTTCTGTTTTCTAGCCGTCGCGAATCTCGCGACGGGCTTCTTCTAGTTTCTATAAATAACGAAACGCTCATCGTCTTTCTCACTAACACGTTAGAAAATTTTATATAAAAAAAAAGAAACCATTAATAAGTTGCCAAGATCGAACCTTACGTAATCCTGTGCACAATGGACGCATACACGCGACATATGAGGCGCCTTTAATCTATAAAGGATGATGACAAGTAATCGAGATGATGCTTTTAAAAGTGTGGGCAAAACACCTATAGGTTGCCGAGCGTTCTAACGAACACCTTATACGTTTATATAAATTCTAAACTCGGAAAAAATATGAAGCAGTTTTGTGGCAAAAATGTACCTGGATTGTTATTTTGTAAGTGTTGATTTACTCATTTCTTTTGGCTTTATGTTACGTTGTTATTTTATGCGGTGCTTTTTGGCTTCATTTTTTTTTTTTTTAGCTAATTTATTCAATCGAAGTCGTTTATAAAATTGGATGCGATCAATAATTAGTTTTTTTTTTTTTTGCTTTTTTGTATATTCGATGAATTGCGAGTTGAAAAAACATAGTCTATTGTGGCTATTTTTTTTACAGGTAATATTGAACACGATCATGTTAATCATATCGATTAAAACGGAAACACCTTCGATCCAGGCCCTGCTTATAAAAAAATGGAGAATCTCCGAAACATTGGAATTATGTCGCGAACGAGTCGAAATTAAAAACGCTTTGCAACTGAGTCCAAATTTACAAAAAGAATTCTGCTCTTATTTAATGCAATCGAATCGAGATCAAGTATTGCCTACGATATCAAAAAAGTCCGACATCGATTACTCCTTTTGTCATTGTGATTCGTATATAAAGAATAGAGATTTGGGAGACGGATTTTACCCTCGCCAAATAACCGAACACAAATGCCTAACGAAGGAATGCTGCAACCTTGGCAGGTGTCGAGAAGTCATCAACTCTGTCAGAGTTCTCAAATTAAGAAATATCGACGATCTAGAAGACGACACTGTACCTGACTTATTGAGACATTGCTTCAATTTCAGCACGATTAATATTTCCGTCGCTTGCCGATGTTCTTGATGGTTTTATTCTTCAATCATTTAAATCGTGTGTCCAGTTTCTTCTTGTCGTGTTTTATCGCTGTAATGTGATTTTATCTCGTTATTTAATTAATCGTCGTATTGGCCGCAAATTTTGCTCGAAATTAACGCCTTTTGGAACAAAAATCGATTTATTTATGTACAGGAAAATCTTATATACGTATTTAGTGATAATAACCGTGAAAATTGAATTAAAATTTGTATTAGCTCAGCTTCGTACTTTTAAAAAAATAAATAACAAAAATAATTATATACACAGAGTGATTATTTCAATTAATTGCGATTAAACTTTGTTAGCGGACAATCGACTACGTCGATAGGTCTATTTTCAAAATGCCTAATAATATCTCCCGCCGGAAAATATTCTTTCTTTTTGTGAATTTTTCGCTTATGAACGCATTCGTCGAAAGGTATCGAAACGTTTGCTGCATACAAGATGTCGTTGTGGATCGCTTTGATCGATATGAAGTAATTGCAGCCGGGTACCAGATCGTATATTTCGAATACAGGCTCCTGGAAAAATTATAAAATACGTAATTAAACTAATAATTGTATGCAGGGTGTACTGACTTAGGGGTAAGGCCTTCTAACCAGCAACTACGCAACTTATGGTGAGTCGGTGTTAATATGTTTGCCTAACGTCCGGCCCGCAGGAGCTCGAGTTATGCTTATCGAATTTTTTTTTGTTTTGGCTGAGTATTTTCAAACTTTCGTTTCACGACAACTAACTGTAATAGGTAGAAATTTGCGAGTTGTGGCATCGGAC
Source organism: Balanococcus diminutus (assembly GCA_959613365.1). Lineage (NCBI taxonomy): Eukaryota > Metazoa > Arthropoda > Insecta > Hemiptera > Pseudococcidae > Balanococcus > Balanococcus diminutus. The sequence goes on from OY390718.1 coordinate 26,778,392, forward strand.
AGCAAATTTTGTCTAGAATTTTTTCGTGGGATTGGCCATTTTTTTAATTTGACAAGGAACTCTATACCGAGCAAAATATTTCAAAAAACATGTAAAATATCATTTTTCTGTAATAACCCAAAAAGTTGCCCTTCGGTTAAGTTGTTATTATTAACATCTCTGGATGAAAAATGTCTGTACTTTACAATTGCGTAACTTCCATTCATCTACTTATCTCACTCCAATCAAAAATTATGAGCAAATTATTTGTTGAAAAAGTTTGTAAATATCATAATAATTTTTTTTTCAAATTATTTTTCTTGAATATTTTTTTTAGGTGCATCATAAGTTACCTATGTTAGTAGTTTATTTAAAAAAAAAATAAAAATAAAAAAAATAAAAAAACTTCAAGAAAAAAATGTTGGGAATTTTCTTTATTAAGGTAGATATGAATTTTTTAGACGTTTTTCGATAAAATAATTTGCTCGAAATTTGAAATCTTTGAAATCTCTTGATTTTTTCGAAAAACCCTCCAACTTTTTTGAGAAATACATTTTGATTTTTTTTTAGAAACAGTGGTTCTTATCATTCTGTAGAGAAAAAAATCATTTTTTGTTACAAGTTTTTTGAAAAAACCTCACCTATTTTTTTTTTTTTTTTTTTTGAAAAAACAAAACTTCAATTTTATTTCATAAAATAAGTTTTCAATTTTTGTTTGTGAGCATTTCTTCTTCATCTGAATTCGTAGGCCTACAGTAAAAATCATTGTTCAATAGAAACTACAGTTTCGCGATTTATTCATTTTTTGGATTATTTTTTGATGTTGATTTTTCAATATTTTCAGTTTTTTTAATTTTTTAATTCTTCAAAATTTTCAGGTTTTGTGTGGTTTCCCAATATTAAGTATACTAACGTATTCATCCTTTTTTTATACGCACTATTCCCACTTCCAACATAAAATTTTATTAATGCGTTGATTATTTTTGATATTTTAATTTAATTTACCTAACTATTTTTAAACAGGGACCACCTGTTGAAATTATACTGATATTTTCGATGAATATACATATTATTCATCCATCCAAATCCATCTATCTATCTATCATCCACACATCTCCATCAGGGCCGGCGAGAGCCAAGTCGGGCCCCAGGACAAAAAATTTTTGGCCCACTTTTTTTTCATGAAAAAAACACCAATTTTTTTATTTTAATGAACAAACAAAATGCTTCTTCGCTTAAATACCTAATTCAAAAAAAAAATAAAAAATGGTTCTCAAAGGAATTTGAAAATTTTTTAAATGTAAAGGAATTGACTAAATTTCAAAAAAAAAAAAATAATAATAAAATAACAAAACTTCCAAGAAATTATTTATTCCCTGGATAACATTTTCAACTTGATAAAAGTAAAAAAAAATTTACCAAAGAAAATGGAATTTTTTTACTGAAATAAAAAAAAATCGTTCTCAACGGAATTAGAAAAAAATTTTAATAAAAAGGAACTGAATAAATTAAAAAACTTCGATAAAACTTGTTCTTGCACAAAACTTGAACAAATTAAAAGAAATTTGAAAATTTTTCAATTTAAAAAATATGAAAAAATTCTTTCATTCAAAATTCAAAAAGAAACCGCTCTTCACTGAATTTCAAAAAAATGGTTCTCAAAGAAATTTAAAAAAAATTTAAATGCAAATAAATTGCCTAAATTATATTTAAAAAAAACTGCTTTTAAAAAAAATATTTTTTTAAGAAAAGAGATTCTGAAAAATTGAAGGGAAACTTGAGAATTTCTAAAAAATTCTTTGATGAATTACAAAGAAAAAAAAATTCTTCAAGGAATTTGAACATTTTTAAAAATCGGAAATTAAAGAAAGTTGAAAAAAAAACGTTTAGCCGAAATTCAATTTCTTTTTTGATTTTTTTCCAATTTAGTTGAGAAGAAAATTTTTTAATTCACTTTAAAATAATTTTCTTTAATGAAGTACTTGGTTCTGTGGTCACATATTGTTTATATCAAGTTGAGACTGCGTTCACTGCTCGAATGATATGAAATTGTTCATTTTTTTAAATGTTATGAAATAGTGGGCCCTAAAAAAAATTCGGGCCCAGGACATATGTCCCCCTTGTCCCCTCTTCTCGCCGGCCCTGATCCCCATCCTCATCCCCATATGCACAGGGTGTTTGTTTCATAGCTGATGTTGCTCCTTCTACGAGATGAATAGGCAACTCATATTTCATAAGAAACGAAAAATGTTGTACACGTGATGTCTGTCTCAAAAATTGAAGGAGCAAGAGAGCATAAAGTTGAGAAATAAAAATTTAAATCATGAGATACCTAATAAAATTTCCATAGAAATTCAACTACGAGTATAATATTGTTCGAAATGATTTGATAAAATCTGATAAAATACTTGAAAGTCAATTTGAATAAATTGAAAAAATCAAATTCAAGAAATTAATAATTGAATATTGATACCCAAAATAAAACATTGCAGCTGAAAATTTTTAGAAATGGTCAATTATTAACGTAGGTAAAAGTTGAATCAAATATGAATGAAAATTAAATAAAACTTGAAGAAATTAGGAGGTTTTATCCTTTTTTAACTGAGAACAAAAATCAGAAAAAATTCAAGTTGAATTAAAATGACCAAAAATTGTAAAGAAATTTAAAATATCTAAAAATACTTAGTAAAAATTACAGAATTTTTTGGAACGACTTGTCAATCAAAATGACCGTCATTTTGCTGTTATTTTAACTTTTGGGAAATTGGAAAAATGCAGAAATTGGAAATGGATTAGATAGCATTTTTAAAAATTAGGTATATCAGATTTAAAAAAAAAATCAAAATGTGTTAAAGTGATGATTTTTTTATTAGAAAAAAAAAATTAAAAACTCATTTAACAAAATTATTTAAAAATTCAATATAATTATATTTTTTAAAAATAAATCAGCATTTCAAAATCAAAAATCTTTGCTCACCTAAAATACAATTTTCTACATTTTTATGGTTCAATTTTGTTGGCTATGGTACCTGTTTAATTCAAACTTGCGGTGATTTTATATAGTAGAAAATGATATTTTTTCCTATAAATTAAGTATAATTCACGTATAAACATAAAAATTGAAAAATTCTTTTCATTCAAGCAATACTTCAAAAATAATGATAAACCACTAACTTTTACGCCTTCAAATTCGGCACTATACAAATATACTATCACCAATCACATCTTGTCTCGTAATAGCTATAAATAAGAAGTAAAATTATCATAATTTAAAACTTTGTACTTACAATTGCTTTAGCCACGTACCACGCATCATATTCTTTACAAGACACATGCGGACTCCAAGTAAGAGAATAATCAATGGTAACATTATGGCCAATGGGATCCCATGCAATATCGGCGAATAAGCTATCCTGTATCCAGAACAGCTTATCCACACGAATATTGCGAATGCGGTCTTTGTATTTAAGATTCATTTCGGACGCTTTTATTTTGCGGCGTTTTTTCGGCGCTATGTTTCAAATGACATAAAATTCGCATTTTCGTCAATAAATTTCGGCGAGGAATAAAGAAGCGAGCTCTGAGTACTCACGAGGACGGTCATGGGTTCGCACAACTATTCGAGCCGGCTTGCCTGGTATTTTTTTTTCATTGAATCTCGCCACTGCGTTTAATTCGAAGAAATATTCCATCTTGGGTAGAATATTGCCTAACCAGTAGTGATCCATGTTCTGCGAATTAAATAGAGGTAGTAGATAAATTTTATTGTAGGTAGCTTAATTGGTACTGTTTTGATTTGGTTGATTTTTTTTTGTGAACGAGTGAAAGATCTGAACTTACCCCTGCGAAATATTTATTGCTTTGGTATAATGTGCTGTTAGATAACATGCTTGAGGTCAGTTTATATCTGTAGATCGGTATCGCCGATGGTGGCGTCTTCCATACTAATAAAAATCTCAACGTACCGTTACCCCAAGATTGGGCACCTACTCCAAAATCTATCGGTACTCCTGGAGCTAACTCGGTAACTGAAAAATTCCCATTCAAATTTTAAAAATAATTCCAAATAATGGAAGATACTTATAGAAAGAAAATTCAAAGAACATGTTTTGCTTTAAAATATTTTTTTTTTCCAAAATAAAATTGTACATAAGGGATGAGAAATTGAAAAAAATATATATTCTCAAAATAAGTAGATACTTTTTACAAGTTGATTTTTTTCAAAAACAATTTTTTTAAATTTCGTTCAAAATTAAACAATATGATTGTATTGTCAAAAAAATTTCTCGAATCTTCTACAACGATTTTTTTTAATTTAAAAAAAAATTGACAAAAGTTGATTTTTTTCTGAGAGAAAATTGTGAAATTTTGGAATTTAAAAGTTGAAAAATGTTTTTTGAAAAAATAGTTACTTACCCAATTTAATTTTTTTCAAGATTCCATTTTTTAAAATTTTTTGAAAAACAGTTCTTCAGGGTTTACGTACATTCCCCCGAATCCAATAACCCGAAAAGCATTTCCCCGAACGCCAAAATCCCGAAATTTTTTCCCCCGAATCTGATATCCCGAATGGTATGAACCCGAATGACAATATCCCGAAAAAAAATTTATTGGAGAATTAACCCACTTTACAAATTAATGTTATGAGACGAATTGGAGAGTAGAGCCATCTGCCTAGTGCCTTCTGCTCTTGTTCATCTTCGCGAAATTGAGGATTTCGGTGGAACCCTAATATTGTAAAGACTTGTGTAAATATTTCTGGACTAACTTGAAACGTTCCAAATTGGAGAAGAAGAAGTGGTCCAATCGAAATTTTTGTAATAACCGAAATTATTTCTAAGACTTCAAGCTACCACTTTTGTTTGACAATTTTTTCAATTGGACCTCTACCTTCGCTAGCTTTTAATAATATACAAGTAACTAACGTAAGTCATTGCCGTCATTGGTGTATTATGCGAAATGAGAGGGGAGGAAAGGGCCTAATCGAACATTTAATGATAACAAAAATTATTTCTAGTACCTCAATCTACAACTTTTATTTGAAAATTTTTTTAATTGGCCCCTTCCTCCCTCACTCCCATAATTTTGAATTAGTATCTTCGGAGTGTTATGCGAATCGATGGGGAGGGAGGAGTCATTGAAAATCGGGGTTACAAAGTTCGAGGTAATTGGAATTCGGGATAAAAAAATTCGGGGTGATGAAATACATGAAACGGTATTCGGGTAAACAGATTCGGGATAAAATTTTTCGGGGTTTTGGCCTTCGGGGGAAAATCGATTCGGGTTATTGGATTCGGGGAAATGTACTGTAATCGTTTTTCAGTTGTTTTTAGAACAAACATTTTTTTAATCTACATTTTTTTTTCAACGTTGGGTGGGGGCATATTTTTTTGCTCTTCTTACTTCTTTTTTAAAAATAAAATTCATAGTTTTATTTTATATTCTCTAGAGCAACATTTTTTTATTTTATTTTTTTTAAATAAAATTGTTCAGTTTCGAGTTAGGAAATTTTTAAAAATTTATTCTCAAAATGAGTGAGGTTTTTATGTTTGCTTGTTGTTTCAAAATTGAACTTCGAATAATTTTTTCAAAGTTGATAAAAAATGTATGTAATTTTTTCAGTATTTATGAAAATTGTGATTGTTTCAAAATGGATGAAAATTGTAATTTTTTCAGTATTGATGTACTTACTCGTAAATATGATAATTTTTTCAAAATGGATAATAATTTTAAATTTTTAAAAATTGATGAAAATAATGGTAATTTTTTTGAAATTTACAAGAATTGGTAAAAATCGTAATTTTTAACAATAATGTTAAAATATTGTATATTGTAGGTATCTAGATGTTTTTTAAAATTGAGGTAAGTGGCAACAATTTCAAAACTGTTATTTTTTCAATTTTTTAATTTTTTTGATTGCTACCTTATAAAAATTGTAGGCATCTAATTTTTTTTTCAAAATAACGTAAAAATATATATATTTTTATAAAACTTAAAAACATACCTACACCTGAAATAGCAGTAGATATAGTTAGGTATTTTCAAAATCGATAGAAATGATAATTTTTCTAAATCTATGAAAATAATTGTATGTGTTTTTAGCATAGTATATGCTTTTTTTCAAAATTTATAATAGGTGCTTGTAATTTTTTTTCAAAATCACCGATAATTTCAACTAATTCAAAACAGATGAAAAAATTGATGAAAATTGTAATATTTTCAAAAATGATAAAAATTTAATTTTTTAAAAACTCATGAAAATGACAGTTTTTTAAAACTGATTAAAATTGGAATTTTTAAAAGTTGATAATGAATACCTAGCATTTTTTAAAATTTATGAAAATATTGAGAAAAAAAATTCAAAAATGATATTGTAATTTTGTGAAATAAGTGAAAACTAAATTTTTAAAATTTGTAACTTTTTAAAATTTATAAAAACTATAATGCTTTCAAAATAGATCAAAATTGTAATTTTATCAAAATGAAGTCAGATGTTTCAAAATTGATAAACATGAGAGTCTTGGAAATTGATGAAAACTATAATTTCTCATGGTTGATAAAAAAAAAAAAAAATTTCTCTACATTTGATAGGTACATAGAAACTGAAACTTTTCGAAATGGCTAAAAATTAATTTGACAAAAATTGTAAGTTTTCAATATTGATCAAAACTGATAAAGCTTGGAAAATCTTTTAAATACTGATGAAACCTATAATTTCTCATAGATAATAAATACTGCAGTTTTTTGAAATTGATAGAAACTGTACTTTTTAAAAATTAATAAAAATTGTAATTTTTTAATTGATAAAAATGTAATGTTTTCAAAATTGATAGAAATTGTAAAGTTTTGAAATTAATAACAACTGCCATTTTTCAAAACTGATGAAAAAGTAATCTTTAAAAAAATAATGAAAACTATAATTTCTCGCAGTTGATAAAAATTGATAGAAATTATAAAATTTGCAAAATTGATAGGTAAAAATTGTAATTTTTAAAAATTAGGTAATTAAAATTGAAATTGTTTTAAAATTGACGAGAATTTATTTTTTTCAATTTATAAAAATATTTGCAATTTTTTCAAAATCGATAATTTTTTGAAATTTATGAAAACTTTAAATTTTCTTAAAATTGATGAAAATTGGTAAAACTTGCAATTCATTGAAAATGATGTAACCCGAGCGGCACACTCGATCGATAATATCGGAAGATGTAACGTATCGATAAAAAATCGTTTGAAAATCTATAGATGTTCTCACGATATTATAAAGATTTATCGGTACAACTTCATAGGCAAAAAATCTAAAAACTATCGAATTCGATATTATTAAGATTTTATGACGATATTCGTCAACGATACTATCGACAAAGAATATTAAATTTATCGATTCCGATTTTCCACCGATTTTGTGCAGATATTTGAAACTACATTATCGACAAAGAATATTAAATTTATCGAATTCGATTTTTTAACGATTTTGTAAAGATATTTAAAACTATATTATCGAAAGATTATATGAAATTTCTCGACTTCGATATTTTACCGATTTTTTGACGACATTTGAAACTATATTATCGACAGATTATATTAAATTTATCGAATCCGATTTTTTACCGATTTTGTAAAGATATTTGAAACTATATTATCGACACATAATATGCAATTTCTCGAATTCGATTTTCTAACGATTGCGTGAAGATATTTGAAACTATATTATCGACAAATAATATGAAATTTCTCGATTTCGATTTTTTAACGATTTTGTGAAGATATTTAAAACTTTATTATCGACACGTAATCTGAAATTTCTCGAATTCGATTTTTAAACGATTTTATGACGATATTTGAAACTATATTATCGACACGTAATATGAAATTCCTCGAATTCGATTTTTCAACGATTTTGTGGCGATATTTGAAACTACATTATCGACAAATAATCTGAAATTTGTCGAACGATTTTTCAACGATTTTGTGACGATATTTAAAATTATTTCCAAATTGGTGAAAATTTTTACAAGTCCAACACGTCTGGAAGTACTAAACTGCCTATTATAAGCGTTTTATTGCTAATTCCTCAACGATAAGGTATGGCATAGTGGTTAAGGAAGAGGATTACCATGCAGGAGGTAGATGGTTCAAGCCCCACGGGTGGCAGTTTTTTTATAATTTTTTTTTGACTTTTTCTGAAATGATCCTCTTACCGTAACATGAATAATGTGTTTAGGCAAAGTTTAATGTATTAATTATGCTAATAATTAATGATTTTTAATTATAGAAAAAAGCTAGTAAAAGACGAAAAATCCGAATAAAAAATCGATAAAAAATCGACAGAATATCGAATTTGATAAAGTGTCGCGAAAGTTCCGCCTAAATCGTGAAATTATCTTTCGATATTATAGATAGATTATCGATAAAATATCTTACTATAATCTCGAAATTTTTATTAACTATAATTCGTCGATAATCTATCTATATATCGAAAGATAATTTCACGATTTATGCGGAACTAACGCGACACTTTATCGAATTCGATATTCTGTCGATTTTTTATTTCGATAATTTGTCGAGTGTGCTGCTCGGGAAATTTTCATTGATTCAAATTTCATAAAAATTTTAAGTACCTATGTTTTCAAATTTGATACCTTAAATTTTATTTTGTGATTTTTTTCAATTAATTTTTTTTTTTTTGAAATTGATAAACATTGTAATTTTTTAAATGGATAGGTAATAATTGTACCTTTTTCATTTTTTTAACCATTCATGATTGGAAAATATTTTTCCAGCCTGAATTATAGTTTACACTGGGTGTGAATCCTTCGAAAGATGAAAACAAGAAAATATTTCGATGGCAAGTATTAAGTAAGTATATCTATGAGAACATTAAAAAGGCAATTTACTATTTGGTGAAATCCGGTTTGGTTTACATGGTTCGGACGGACCCACGGTACCATTTTCATTAACAGCATAAACTCGAAATTGATAGTAAACACCGGGCTGAAATAAATCCCTAATTGCTGCATGTTTATGAGGAGTTCTCTTCACAACTGTCCAATTTTCAGTTTTATATTCGATATCCGTTCCGTCATAGTCGTGTCTTTCTTCAACAACATATTGAATCGGTTCATAGTTCTTATCACTGTGGTACGTCCATTGTACATAGATCGGTATTCCATCGGCAACGATGTCACTTTCATTCACGTGTATCTTAACTTCGGTAGGTTTGGGCGGTATTCCTAAGATGAAAAAAGTTGAATGTATAATTTCTAACTTTGCCAAGGACACGAAAAAATGCAGTGGTGTGACAAAGCAATACCTACACAGTGTGGTGGGTAACTGGGTACTGGGTACTGGGTAGGTTGTCCCTCAATTTTATTTTTTTCGAAATATTAAGGTCCGACCCTCTAAAAATTATTATTTTTAGGTAAAATCAGCTCCCTAAAAATTTTTCATCAAAAAAATTATTTGGAGTGGTGCTGCAGAGCTCCATTTTTGGAGGAAACAAAAAAAATTCAAAAAAATAGGTATAGAGACTGATTTTTTTTTAATCGTGTACCCGGTAAACACACTGTATGCGAATCGCGTACTAATAGAGCGCTAAATTCGCATTTATCGTATACGAATAGCATGCGAAAATAGCGTACTATTAGCAGCGAATGTAGCGTTCTATTCGCTGTTAATTCGCTTGCGATTAGCGTTCGGAATTCGCCTCTAAAAAGTAGGCAAATGATTTTTGACGATTTCCACTCAGCAGTAAATTAATTATTCGAAAATATATCATATTTGTGATCGCAGATCTGTGGAAAATGAAATTATGCCGAATCGTAAAGTTTTTGGAGTACCTATCAGTGGCATTTGATAAAGTAATTTTTAGGAAAATCAAAATTACTACCAAGATTTCAATCTACAACTTTTGTTTGAAAAATTTCTCAATTTGAGCCCCCCCCCCCCTCCAATTATGCCCAATACTACGTAGATAGATAGATAGATAGATAGATTAGATAGGTATAAAAACGTATATTTATTACTCTGAATTGTGAGAGGGAAGAAGGGCTGTCCCGCAGTCCCAAATGAAAATTTTTTCAAACAAAAGTTGTAAATTGAAATCTTAGAAATAATTTCGATTATTACAAGAATTTCGATTTGACTCTTCCTTTCCTTATAATTTCGCATAATACTGCGTTCAAATTGGAGAAGGAAGAGGAACAATTGAAAAATTTTATAGCACTGATAAGACGTCTAAAATTTTTACGATTTGATAAAATTTAATTTCACACAGATTCACGCGATCACAAATAAGATATAAATTCAAAATAATTAACTTACTGTGAGTGGAAATCGTCCAAGAAATTCTGCCTTCGTCTCCATTCTTATCATTTTGAAATCAAATCATTGGCGTTTTTACTTAAAAAGAAGAAAAAACATCAAACAAAACACAAAATTCCCCAACAAAATCAAAAAACCCAGAAAAACCTTTATTTTATTGTTTAAATGTCACTGCAATACATTCAAGTACACGTTCATGTTTGAAACTGACTTCTCTCATTTGTAAAACGTATTGAAAGAAGTTGTAGTGAAAATCGCATGCTATTCGCTAGCGAATATTGCGCTAATATCGTAAGAAATATTTGCACGTTTTCCACTGCGATTTTAGCATACGATTCTTATGCGAATATCGCGCTAATATCGTACGAACTTTTTGCCTGTTTTCAATGTGATTTCAGGCATGCGATACGCAAGCGAATATCGCGCTAATATCCCACAAAACATCTACAGGTTTTTAAATACGATTTTAGCATGATATTCGCTCACGAATAGTATACGAATTTATCTGAGAAAATTTTCTTCGATTTTTGCTTTGATTTCGCATTCTATTCGTATGCGAATAGACCGCGAATTTCGTCTCTGTGATTTTAGCATACGAATAGCAGGCGGTGTGTTTACCGGGTACTTTTACTCAACAAGACCATTTTCGGGCATAAAAAAGCTCATATTTTTACTGGAAAAAAAAAAATGAAAAATTAGCTAGAATCAAAGAATACCTAAAAGATGAAGTATTGTTTCAAGTATTTAGTTATTGAAAATGAAAAACTCTCCGAATAAAATTTTATTATAAAAATGGGGGGGGGGGTGAGACACTCTCACATCCTCACATTCCCTGTTCATCACATCTCTGAAAAAATGCACCAATATCAACTAATATATACCTGGAAAGAGATCCACATGTGTTGGTGTCATGCAAACACCGCATTCGGGTGGGCAACATTTTCTCATTCCGTTGCACTGGGTATCGGATGTACACGAATTTGAACATACTTTATCGAATTCTGAGATCGTAGTGTTCGTTTCTGTTGGACATCTCCCTGGCTTAATGTCGTACTTTAGGCACTTCCTGAGACACTGGAAAAAATCATCATGATATAGGGATATTACTCTCCTACATGAATACAATTTATTCAAAGCGACTTGGTAGCGATGACGGCTACCCATATCGTCTAAGAAATTAGCCACTATTTACATATTAACTGAGATAATCATCTATCTGCATCCTTTTCCAACATACGTAACTTACGAATTCGCGATAAAGACGCGAACTAATCACGTGTTTGAAATTAACAAAATATATCGTCCAATTTGAATGTCAACGTGGAAGAATTTTCGAATAATTTCAGAAGCGCACGAACGCCCCCTTAGTATATGTACGTCATTGTACGTCGCATCGTGAACGAAAAAACTTTGAATTAGTAATTAAATTGGATATTAATATTGCATAGATTTTCATACAAAAACATGCTTTTTCTAAGAACGATTGTTGAAAATTTTTCTACCTGTAGCGCAACCATACCACACTTGTAAGTTCGGTACCAATAGAAAATTTATAATACTATATCATGTGTATAAGGCGAATTTACATATTTTAGAAATTTTTATCAACATGAATAACCTGATTGTATACATGTGCAGTTGCAATGTCTTCCATTTCAGATGCAAATTTTTCATTTCAAATGTATAAAAAACAATTTGATCGGAATTACAAATCGTGTATTTGTCATTTTCTTGAATGATAATTGCAATTTTGCATATAATTTTAGCGTCTTGAGTATCTATGTGCATAAGTTTGTGGAGTCTCCGGTGCTGGGAATCAGTAAGATTGTGTTTAATTCTACTGGTTTAAATTTATCGTTTCATTCGTTTCTGTTGGAATTTTCTTCTTGGGGTTCGATTAACTGTTGATATTGGAAAATATACCTATCGAATTTGGGTGTAAATACTAAGAGTAGATACATAATAATATAACTAGATATTTTCGCAGTATGGTATGCATTTATCTTTATTTTCAATTTTTTCGGGTACCCATATTAATTTTTTTTTTATTGGTTAATGAATTTTAGAAAATTTTCTTTGATTTTTACTATTTTTATAATTTTGTTAATTAGAATAGAAATTAAACTCACATAGAAGAAACTTTATTTGTGAACTCGGATTGAGCTGAATTTTGGCTCACTGAAAGAGTATACATCTCCCAGATCTCAGAACCTAATTTTGAGTTTCCAAAGTTGATTTTTTGATTTTTGTTGAATTTTTCAAAGTGGCGAAAATTGTCCACGCCAAAAATATTGCTATAATAGGTATGGTATCAATTTTTTTTACGAAAATATCAAATTTTAAGATAAAATTCGTTTATAAAATCAACCTCCATAGTAGACTGCGACCACTTTCGAAGTAATCTAGAACCTCCAGCAAAAGATGACTTTTCTTGAATGCACACTGCATTTTCGAATAGTAAAAAATAAAAAATACATTATCTGACAATTTTGATGAAATTTTAAACAAAAACACATGCTTCCCCAAATATTCCTCATCATCTGAAATCTTTCTGAAAATTTCAAATTACTTAAGTACTAAGTTCTTTAATTTTTTCCCCAATTTTTGATTGAAAATTAATAATTTATAATTATGTATTTTTATAAATTCATACAAAAAATCACTTTAAAATCTATATTATAAAGGAATTTTTCATATATCCGGCCAAGTACTTTACAATAATGATAATATTACTTGGAATATTTTTTCAAATTTTGTTTAAAAGTACCCAAAAATAAACATTTAAAAAAATTAATTTTCAATTTTTTTTTTTTTGTAAAAACCAATTTTTAGTTTTTTTAGAGGCATTTCCAAACATCCAAAGATGACATTTTTCGATTTCCAATTTGATTTAGGTTTCAGTTTTTTTTTCTTTTTTTTTCAAAAATATATTTTACAAAATTATTTTGTTTAAAAACAATTTTTTTACGTGAACGGACAATGTATATTCCCAAATTTTTTTAAAAAATTTTTTGAATACCTACTTAATCAAAAATCCTTCTTTTAGATTTATGCTGTATTTTTTTGTTTGTTTGTTTGCTTTTTTTTTGTTTTTTGTTTTTTTTGAAAAAACAATTTTTAATAAAAACAAATTACCTATACCTACACGGCTACACGTGTAAATTATACCAATTTTTTTTTTCAAAATCAAATTTTTTGCAATTTTTTGACTTTTGAAATAAAGACACAATTTTCAAAATTCTACTCAAAGAAATTTTTAAAATAATTATATTTTTTTTTCATTGAAACAATTTCAAGATCTAGGTTGTTTTGTTTATTAGAAATTTTCAATTTTTTTTTTTTAAATTTTGATTGAAAATAAATTCGTTTTAAAATAGGTATCTGGTTTTTAATCTATTTTTTTAGCCTGTAGTTTTTTGACTCTACGAAAATGAGGTAGCTCCTAGCTACTTAGCTTTTTCCATAAAAATGTTCAAAGTTCGAATTTTTTTCACTCAGGTAATTACCTACGAATCAAATTTTTTTTTTCAAAATTTTATATTGTCTAAAACACTGACTTAAATATACTTACTTATATTTTTAATATTTTTTTCAAACCTTCTTTATTAGCAGAATTTTCTCCAAAATCTTGAACCAAAATTTTTTAGTAATACCTTGATTAATTTTTTGGAAAGAAATTGTAGCATCTTAGGATATCATTTTTTCAAATTTTTATTGAAAATTATTTTCTGTTTTTTTTTCTAATAGGTAATGAAGAAATTTTAATTTTTTTTTTTAAATCTTGTAACTACATTATTATGCATTCAAGTTTCATAATTTTTTCTAAAATCTTTTTTTTTTATTTTTAATTTTTTTTTTATTATTTTCTTATAAAAAAATTCTCAAATCTTCTTCGACACGTTTTTTCGCTAAAAATTTCCAAATTGTGAAGTTGAAATTTTTTCAAATCTAGATTGAAATTGAATTTCCAAAAATATGCATGTTTTCTGAACTCAAAATCAATTTTAATTTTTTTTAATTTTGGATTTCTTGGTTTTATATAAAAGCTAGTCAAATTTTCGAGGAATAATTTTTTTTCTACATTCTAAATTTTCGATTTTAATCAGCTTCAACTTTCAACTTAAATTTCTTGAATCAAATTTTGCAAATTTTGATTTTTTTTAAATCTCAAAATTTCATCAACAACGATTTTTAAAATAAATAATTTTTGCTTGTCAATATGATGGTCTTATTTTCAAAATGAAAATATTCGATTTTTTAATTACAATTTTTTTAGAATTTTAATTGAAAATCAGTTATTTTAAAATCATAAAATGGATATTTAGTTGATTTCCTTAATTTGTGTTGTCGTATTTTTGCTTAAACTTTTTTTTTGGCGGGGGTAGGGTTGGGCTACATACAATTTTGTTGATTAAGCTGAAATTTTTCTGTTGTAGGATGATAGTTAAAAACTGAAGAAATTTTTGGTGATAATTGACCTAAGAAGTGATTTCCTTTTTCGTTCTAATAGATACAATTTTTTTTTGCTTTAGGTCTTCTTATCTCAACTGATTATGCAATGATTTTATGCATCTACTTATTTGATTTTTTGGTTAAATCCTAAGTAGTAGGTAATTCTAATTTTCTTCAAAATTTATTGATTTCTTGAATTTTGATTATGTTTTTTTATTATTCAATTATTGCATTGCTATTTTTTAGCCTATAAATGGTATTTTATTTTTGAAAATTCATTTTGAGTTCGATTTTTTACTTTTTTTTTTTTAGGTTCTTATTTTTATTCTGAAAATTTGATTTTTGATGAAATTGTTTGCTCATAAATAGGTATATGGATAAAATCTTTGTTCCTTGAAAAAAAAAAATGAAACGTTACTCTTAGTTACTTATTTTTAACCCATCACTTATCCATTTTTTGGATAGGATAACTTAAAATTTTGATTTCATTCTTTTGTTCAATAATAGGTAGTATGGTAGTAAGTTTCTAGGGGTATCTTGATAGAACATAAAAATCATTCAAATGCAAAAACAAGAATAAAAAAATGTTGAGTCGTGCATGATTCATTCTCGAAGGTTGATACGTTTGGGAAAAAAAGTAAAAACCAACAAAGTAATAAATACACGCGCGTTTAATTTGAATTTCAAACACATTTTAAGGTATTTCACACAAAATTATTTAGAAAAATTGACAAAACCTGAAAATTATTCTTTTTTTATGCCGATGATGTGACAAAATTGACTTAATTTTTATTCAAATGAAAGTTCTTGCCGTTGTGGAAACCGTAATGGGTAAGTTATTTTGAACGTTGCAATTCATTACATAATAATTAATATAGTAATAAATTAAGAAGAGTTTTTTCTCAGACCGGATTTGACAGAAATTGGCAACGATTAAGCGTTATTTTGAGTAAATAGGGAGTGTTTATGGGTATGATTTTTTTGCAATCGAGTTGGAGATTTATGTCGCCATGGTCAAGTACCTACATAGAACAATATTTATTCGAGTTCTTACTCCGGAGAAGTCCGTTCGAATTATTGTTTTCACTTCTGGTTCTCCTTTGGATCATTTCCCTTCCTGCTAATTATTTAAATTTCGAATCAGAAGCTGACAATTTATAAAGTTGTTATAAGTCGATCGAGAAATTTAGGCAGGTGCAGTATTAATATTTATGAGAATACGTCTCACTATCAGTATTAATATTTATGAATTCGTCATCAATAATGTACCTACGACGACAAGACATTATCAACAAAATATCATGTAAATGTCACACGTGCTATTTTTATGGAAAATATGATTACAACTTTTTTCCGATATCATAAAATACGACAAAGTTTCAAAATACGCTTCGATCCGAGATCACACGTTTCATTGCCTTCAAATAGAAGTCTTAAACCTGTCAAAAGATCACAAATGGTCAACTGACTACCGAATAGAGAGATTCGATCGAATATTGATAAGATTGACGCCAAATCAATTAGATAATTATTTAAATAGATAATCGCAGACCTATCCAGATTTTTAAGTCAAGATAACCAAATTCGACCGAGATTTGAAAATTATACCGTCGATTGAAGCACGCGACTGGGCCTTTTGAGGCACTAATTTGGCACACAAATAGGTACGATGAACTAAAACGGTTGTTCAGTTCACTGGCTGAATGAAATACGTATTTGATACTTCATCCTTCGCGTTTGTTGAGCTGGAGTCTTAAATATTGCGACGACGCGACGACCACACCATCCGATTTTATTTATATAATTTTTCGTTTTCGATTGAAAACAGCGCTATGTGTACCTCCATTTATATGCTAATAAAAAATATCACTGTTTATCTACCTTGATCGGCACAATTCCTCCATAAATAAGCGTCTTTTCTAAAGACATAAGTTACACACCTGATGATTTTTGAAATGAAATACATTACGCTGGTAATGATACTACTATGTAAATTGGTCCTTGTTTTTGACTCGATTTTTTTGGTTCGGAAGATTTCAAAGATACGGTTATTTTTCGTAACAGGTGGGTCATTGAAAAGATTATTGTAAAATTTTCAGACTTTGGACTAGGATCAATTCGTAAACAAAAATTATCAACTTTGGGACAATTGGATTTTCAATTTTTTTTACTGTCCTAGGTACAATTTCCTCAAACTCAAACTCGAAAAAAAAATTTAATTAAAATTTTAAAAAGGTCCAAATTATAGTTACTTACTTATCTAAATTTTAACAATTTTTTGAAACTATACCAAATAAAGAATCTAAAATCAAAATCCTTACTTACAAGAGAACCTCGCCAACTCGTCACCTCCGATTGAGCTGAAATTTGGCTCACTGAAAGAGCATGTCATCCAGACCTCACAACCAAATTTTTAGTTGCCGAAGTTGATTTTTTGATTTTTGGCGAATTTTTGAAAATGGGTAAAACCTCCTCCAAAAACCATTTTTTGAAAAAAATTTGTGAATTTCAAGATAGAATCCTGAAAATCGGTTTGTATACTAAAGTTGACCTACCGAGTCGATTGGCATCCTATTTGAAGCGATCTGGAGCCTTCAGAAAAAGTTGACTTTTCTCCAGCACATTGGAATCTCTCCAGACAGCAAAAGACAACATTTTCTAGAGGCTCCAGATCACTTCTAAAATAGTGACGAAGTTTGGGGTGATATGCTGAAGAAATTGATTTTTTTGGGAATTTTTTAAAAATGCAGAATTTTCAAGTTGTCAAAAAAAACACGTGCGAACTCGTCATCTCGGATTTTGGATTCAACTACGTCAATGGATAGATGGCATCATACTGACGCTAGGATTAAATTTTCAGCTGCCGAAGTTAATTACAGCGCCGTATTGAGCCATTCCAATGCGCAGGAGAAAACTTAATTTTTTCTGGAGGATCCAGATCGCTTCGAAAATGGTGCCAATCGACTCGGCAGGTCGACTTTAGTGTACAAACCGATTTTCTAGATTCTATCTTGCAATTTACATTTTTTTTTTTCAAATAAAAATGTAAAAAAATGTTAAAAAACCACGCTTTTATTTAAAGTTGGTCACTTTGTAAAATGTTATTCATAGGGAAAGAGTAATGCCTTAAAAAACAAAAAATAAAATTTACTTGAATACAAAAATGTGTCATGAAAATTTTTTTTTCAAAAATTTTAATGATGAAAATCGTGGTGGGGCGTTAATCGAAAAGGTATTCGTTTGCTCCTCGCACACCCCACCACGCTTTTCATCATTAAAATTTTTGAAAAAAAAATTTTCATGACACATTTTTGTATTCAAGTAAATTTTATTTTTTGTTTTTTAAGGCATTACTCTTTCCCTATGAATAACATTTTACAAAGTGACCAACTTTAAATAAAAGCGTGGTTTTTTAAATTTTTTTTACATTTTTATTTAACTCTTTTTGTCGTTGAAAATATTTTAATTTCATAGTTTTACTAGGTTCGAATGTCTATCTAAAAAAAAAAAAAATTCAGCGGCCTCGAAAACCTACATTTCGATACCAATGTTGTGATTTTCTGAAATTTTCAAAACTGAACCCTCTCATAGGGGCTTAATTTGGGGTCGGGGGTAAATTTGAGTTCGAAAATCGAATTCAGCTACCTCGAAAACCAACATTTTGATATCAATGTTGTGAATTTTGAAATTTTCAAAATGGAACCCCCTCATAGGGGCTCAATTTGGGGTAAGGGTAAATTTAAGTCCGAAAATCGAATTCAGCGACTTCGAAAACCTACATTTCGATACCAATTTTGTGAATTTTGAAATTTTCAAAATGGAACCCCCTCATAGGGGCTCAATTTGGGGTCGGGGGTAAATTTGAGTTCGAAAATCGAATTCAGCGACCTCGAAAACCTACATTTCGATACCAATGTTGTGAATTTTGAAATTTTCAAAATGGAACCCCCTCATAGGGGCTCAATTTGGGGTAAGGGTAAATTTAAGTCCGAAAATCGAATTCAGCGACTTCGAAAACCTACATTTCGATACCAATTTTGTAATTTTCTGAAATTTTCAAAATTGAACACCCTCATAGGGGCTCAATTTGGGGTCGGGGGTAAATTTGAGTTCGAAAATCGAATTCAGCGACCTCGAAAACTTACATTTCGATACCAATGTTGTGATTTTCTGAAATTTTCAAAATTGAACCCCCTCATAGGGGCTCAATTTGGGGTCGGGGGTAAATTTTAGTTCGAAAATCGAATTTAGCGACCTCGAAAACCTACATTTCGATACCAATGTTGTGATTTTCTGAAATTTTTAAAATTGAACCCCCTCATAGGGGCTCAATTTGGGGTCGGGGTAAATTTGAGTTCGAAAATCGAATTCAGCGACCTCGAAAACCTACATTTTGATACCAATGTTGTGATTTTCTGAAATTTTCAAAATTGAACCTCCTCATAGGGGCTCAATTTGGGGTCGGGGTAAATTTGAGTTCGAAAATCGAATTCAGCGACCTCGAAAACCCCTAATGTGAGCACTATGTTCTTTCAATTCCAGTAAAATATTAAATGAGAGAGGATTGGTCGAAAACATACTCTTGGTTCCATGAGACATACAAACAAACAAACATACAAACAAACATACATACCAAGTATATAATGGTTTTTTGGAGGAGGTTCTACCCATTTTCAAAAATTTTCCAAAAATCGAAAAATCAACTTCAGCAGCTAAAAATTTGGTTGTGAGGTCTGGGTAGCATGCCCTTTCAGTGAGCCAAATTTCAGCTTAATCAGAGGTGACGAGTTGGCGAGGTTCCCTTGTTAGTAATTTCAAAAAAAAAAAAAATACTCTTAAACAATAAACACTCCAAATCCAAATCTTGAAAACTCACATCAAATTACCTATACCGCTGCAAAGTTGTGATTTTCGATGTGCTACCTCGAACTTGACACATTTCCCAGCCATTCTGCAGCCTCCAGCAAACCTTCGATCATTTCTAGCGATTTGAAATTGGTATTTCCACAACTGTTCAGAGATCAACTTCACCAGTAGCTGAGAATTCGATTGGTGCCCACTTTCGACCTCTCCTTACTCGGATTTGCGGCGAATCTGCGAGGACAAGACGTATGTACTTGGAATTAGATTTTTCTTCAAAGAGGCAATCGCCAATTGTCAGTGCGGGTTGTAGAATGTGAAAAATTTACTAATTCAGTGGCGATTTATGATGCCAAAATTAAACGAGCCAGTTGAGAATTTGTAACAGAGACAAGATTTTTGCTGGGCGGAAGTTGATCTCCGCTGGTTATGGACTGGTTTGGAATTGCTACGGAGGAACATTTCGGTGGAGGCTTCGAATTGACTGGAAAATGTAAGTTGAATTTAACGAAGGGATAGGGGTCGAGATTACACGAGGAGGAAACTTTTAATTTTGGAGAGTGCTGGATCAGAAAAAATTGAAATTTATTTTAGTTCTGTGAATACAGTTGAAAATATTTAGTAATTTAACAAAAACCGACAGAGGAACTCATTACAATATGTACCTATACAAAAAAAAAATATTTCTTTTGAAACAATTGAAAACTTTTCATTTCAGGTTTACCAACTTTCCATTTAAAAAAATCAGAATTTACTAATTTTTTACGATGAAAATCAATTGTTTAGGGAAATTGGAGTTGGCAACCCTGCAATGAATTTTTTATATTTTTTCTGTCGGAATAATTTTTTGCATCTATAGGAGTCATTCAAGTCTAGTTTTGGTACCAAGCAAATGGTATTTAGGTACTTTTTTTGTAAGTTCAAAAATCTTGATTTTTCAGCAATCTGAAACTTTTCAATTCCCTAGCTGATGGATTAGAAAAGTGGTATCCAATGTCAAACTCAAAGGTTACTCAAACTAAAAGTGCAGTGACCGAGGTATAATGCTGATATAGCACTACCAAAAAGTGGCTAAAACCGTTCTATTTTAAGAAGTTATGTACCTCACTTTGAATTATTCAAAGCTGGGGAGACACATAGGGAGGGGGAGGGATGATCCAAATGAAAATTTTTTCAAACAAATGTTGTAGATTGAGATTGTAGAAATAATTTTGGTTATTATGAAAATTTTGACTGGACCCCACCCTCCCCTTTTATTTTGTATAACACAACGAAACTTATTCAAAGTTGTGGATGCACAGAGGAAGGGTCCAAATGAAAATGTTTTCAAACAAATTTTGTAGATTGAGACCCTAGAAATAATTTTGGTTATTATGAAAATTTCAATTGGACCCCTTCTTGATAATTTTTGGTGTATCTCCTACTCAGAATAAACCATCCCCTTGAATATGGTCCAAATACGAGTTTTTTTTTTCAAATCCACCTTAGTTGATGGAATTTTTTAAAGGACTTTCCTTATACCGATAAGGTCCCAATTGAAAAGATTTCAAATAAAAGTTGCACATTAGGATCTTAGAAATATTTTTGATTTTGACAAAAATTTCAAATGGTCCCCTTCTCTCCGCCCCCAATTTTGCATAATAAAAAAATCAATGCAATCAGAAAAAAACAAAAGATGAAGATCATTTGATGATTATCATACTTATTATTAAAATTGGAGAGGAGAGAGGGGTCAAATCGAAATTTTTATAATAACCAAAATTACTCAAAACATTTCCATCTACAACTTTTGTTTGAAAAACTTTTCGATTGGGGCCTTGAATACAGAAATAAATGATTTTTTATTGAAGGGTTGGACCTTCGGAAACGGGAAGCTAAAAAATGTAACCCATGGTTATTTAAAAAAAAAAAAAAAAAAAAAAAAAACGTTCTATATAACGCAGCCCAGTAAATTAGACCATAAATATAGAGCAAATTGCATTTTGGTTCACATGCATTTATTTATTGCAAAAATAAGCATCAACATAATTATAGCGAATGGAAAAATAAAGATTGTTCCTCATTTACATGAACTGTATTTTGCAGACATACAAGGTCTTATTTTTTTAGAACAATTTAAAAGGAGTGTTTTGTTTACACGTAGCCCCATATGAGCGGGTAAGATGAGGATGGGAACTTTTTTGGAGTCTGTGGTGTCTTATTATTGTACCTACTTTTTCACGAAAAAAGGGGATAATTTTCATTTTTTTCACCCTGTACATTTCGTTGCTTGTTTTTGCGCCACCCGTTCACTTTTTGAAAAAAATGTAGATATGCTTTTTTGTTGAAAATTTTATGGACTTCAATTTTAGTTATGACTAATTTTTTATTTAAACACATATTTGAAGAGTTGTAACTTAAATGAAAAACCAGAAGAGGATAATTTTGAGACAAAATATACAAGGCGAAAAAAATGAAGATTATCCCCTTTTTCGTGGAAAAAGAATACAATAATAAGACAGTACAGACTCCAAAAAAGTTCCCATTCCCATCTTCCCCGCTCATATGTGGAAACGTGTAAACAAAACACTCCTTTAAAATTGTGCTAAAAAAATGAGACGTAAATTTCTGCAAATAGTTCATGTAAATGAGGAACAATCTTTATTTTTCTATTTAAATGCATATTTGAAGAGTTGCGAGTGGAAAACAGCGGAAGAGTCGATTTGGGTCCAAATTTTAGGAACTTCCTGGAATCTTGATGGTTGACGTTTGGGAGCATTTTGATGGACACCGAAAGCAGCATTAAAAAAAAATTATTTCACTCGAAATGCAATTTCATTTCGTTAATTTACTGGACTAACGAAACAATCAAAAAAATCACTTTTAACTTTTCGATCACACGTAACTTTCATATATTTGAGACTGTTCCTTACTGAAAATTTCCTTCTTCTGAATCTTCATAATTTTTTATCAAGCCCTACGAACGAATTCAATTCAAAATGTCCGAACGTTCAAAAAAACGCATCTCGATCGACGCAAAATAGACTATACACATCTCTACACAAATCATAATTTGATAACGTGATGATATCATAAATTAATGAGGTCAACCATGGGTCACATAGAGAATAACATTATCATTCATATTTTGGTAGTTGTGAACCGATAAAGGGCGGGGTGAAGTTATGCACTTGGAGTGATTTTAGGGATTAAAATTTTACATTTTCAGCTTTTACCAAATTATTTTCAGTATGAAAACGAACCTCCGTAGTTTTGTTGACATGATGACAGTTTTTGTAGAATGATTGTTTTAGCTTGATAATTCTAATTTAAAAAAAAATAGAATATTTTGAAAAATTCAAATTAGTTGAAAGTTGAAACTCCATGTCATTTGCAAATAAAGTAAAATTTATGACGAATTTCTACTCGTAGGCCTATCTACTAAAATAGGTCCTAGCTAAAATATTTGAAAAATAGGTAAATCAAACTAATTACAGTTATTTCATCAGGCCTGGTTAAATTCAAAAACGAGCACCTCATTCGACACTTTTCAGTTTGAAGAGGATCCAGCTGTTGCCCACTGAGTTTCCATATGAGTATAAACACAGTCATAAAAAATAAAACAATAAACCGGCACATTTCGCACAGAACAATTATCCCGATACGAGAACAAACTAAATAAACGTCACTTAATAATAGATAAATTGTCGAGTTCGATAGCACATCACAAATATCCGATTTTCAACTACACTTCACGAAATTTGATAACACCACAGAAAACGAAAACACCATCGAGATTTTCTGCGATCGGTCTGACAACAAAAAGTGAATTACAGCAATGGTGTTGAATGGTATATTCGGGGTGTTTGACGGCAACATTTCCCCTCTCTCTACTGGATCACTATCAACGTGATGTTTTCATTAATGTGTTTATCCACTATTTGTATATCTGATTATCTGATTCGTTAATACGAAACTTGATTCGAGATTCGATTTATTGGACAATTTCTAAATTATAAGTATTTGTTTTTTTTCTGTTTCGCGTAAAACATAGATGGATTTTTTGAACAGGTTCATTTGGCTGCAGATAAAGTTCGATTGGTGGTTTTGGTGTTTTTATGCTGTATACGTAATAAATATCGAATTGGGTCGGATTTTGTTTACACATAGAGATGGCTTTTTTGATTCGTGATCCTGGGATTTGGCTCTGAAGTGATTTTTATTCTTATTCACTTTCTCAGGCATGACGATTAAATTCTAGGTTTGTAGTTGTAATTTGCAGAGTTCAAGGTTTTGTAAATCAAAAAAAAAATGCAAAGAATATTGATTAAATTAAGGTTTAAAGTAGGCCTAGATATAAATAATGATGAATTGATGAGTCATTTGTCGTGAAAATTTCACTTCACTACAATTTCCCATAATCTCATTTCACAATTTTTTCCAATTTTCAATTACAATTTTAATAAACTAGGCAAATTTATCAAAAAATCAATTTACTTCATTTCTTGAAATTAATAAAATTAAAATATTGTAATAAATGTCATTATAGTAAGCATGAAATTACAAATCCCATTTGCTGATTTGAGCTCACCTAGAAAAAGTAATGTCTTTTTGGTAAATTGTCGTATCTGAAAAACATCCAAAATACACTGAATTTTTTTCTCGAATTTTTTCTAAAAGTTAGCCTCATTTTCGAGGTAAATTATTCCAGTTTGACCCTTTTGAGATCCTTATTCCTACTTGTAGTTCAAACCAAAAATTCAAGTATTTCTGATTGTGATTTGAAATAAAGAATTCCATTCCTTGAAATTCATCGTGATGACCCTCCACTATTACAAAAAAAAATGTAAACAAAGTGTCATTAACCAATCAAATGGTTAGAAATCCGAACGTTGTTGCCACGAATGACATGATTTTCTAAAACAAAATGATGAGATTGGATGAAAACAGCTCTAAATTGCAACGTTGATTTGTTTGTCATCAACATTCAGGGCTCAAGATGAATTACATGGACTATAGGTAATTTTATGGATTTTTAAAAATATTTTTGGACTTTTGAACAAAGATCAGAAAAGCGATCAACATCAAAATCATAAAATAACTGCCTCTGCGATGAAAAAGCATTTAGTAACATACAAATTTTTCAACTTTATATGGAACTATTACGGATTTATGACCAAATTTGTACGCATTTGAAGAATGCATCATCTCTGTAATTAAAATATGAGTTTAAACTTGAAAAACTAAATGTGGCTGAGGTGCTTTTCTTCAGAAATATAGACGGCTGAATCATCTTCTCTCTTAAGAAGATTACACCATGAAGGAATACATCATTTGGATTCAAAAATTTAATATCTAACTTTTAATTTGTCGATGAATTATTTTTCAATATTTCATTTAAAATATGGAATCAATCATTTTTTTTCAAAGTTTCATCAGGTTTTCGTGGATTTTCAATTTTTTTTTGTTTCTGATTTTTTCAATCTTCTCTTATTCTTATTTTTTCAAGTTTTAATTTTTCTGCAGTTATTAGGTATTATTTTTCAGATTTATGGTTTTTCCTATTTTCATTCTTTTAAATTGTTAGTCATTTCAAACTTTTTCAAATTAAAACAAAAAATATACCTACTTTATTAAATGATACTTTAGCTCTTTGTAAGGCCTCATTAGAGTTTTTCAAAAAATTTAACGATCAAAAGTTTTCAATAAAAATTGATTATCAAAATTGTTTAATCGATCATTAAAAATTTTCAAATTTCACAAAATTTGATAGTATTAGAAGTTTAAAAAAATCAAAAATAGCTAAGTATATTTTCAAACAAATTTTCAATTTCATTTAAAAATGTATAGTACCTATAGCGTATAGCCCAGTGGAATCAGCATTGAATAAGGAAAGATGAGCGGATAAGTTGAATTTTGACACATAGAGGCCCATTTTTATATGCTCAAATATAAACAAGGATCTGAGGAGTTCTATGAAATTTTTATAACATTTGATTCCATTTTTTTTTATTTCTGATTTTTTTTTTGATTTTCCAACTCATTTTTTTCAAATTTTCTTCTGATTTTCATTTTTCTTAACTCTAATGTCATAATTATTTCTGAAGCTTGTTCGATTTTTTCAATTTCTACTTTTCCTAAACTAGGTATTATCGTCATCTCATCATCATCATTTAAAAAAAATTGTATTTCAAATTTTAGTCAATTTTGATTTATCCATTTTTTAAAATTTTTTTTTTTATTATTTATGATTATTTCTAAATTTTATTTTACCTTCATTTTTTGAAGTAGGTAGGTACAGAACTTTTTCAATTTTTATATTCAATTTTAATTTCCATTTTTTCATTTTTTTTCATTTCTGATTTTTTCAAATTTTTGTTTTCTTTTTTAAAATTTTCTTTAAAGATATCTTGAATTTTATTTTGAAATAGTTTTCAACAATTTTGTTCCCTAACGTAATTTAAATTTTCAATTCTTCCAATTTTCATAAATTCAACTGTGAAACGTTGTTTAAATAATTTTCTTCAAAAGACATCTCTTTTCTTTTTTTTTTTTTTTTTTTGAATTCTGATCCTAATTTTTTTTTGATAAGGTATGCACTAAATATGTATGTACCTTAGGGTGGAACAAAAATCAAAAAATTTCGACTTTCAAAATTTAATAGCTACCGCGGAAAAGATGCGTTTCGGTGATACATGAAAACCCCCCAAAAAATTAAATCGAATAATATTTTCAGATCGCGCAACAACCCTCAAATTTTTGAAAATTAGCAAAAAATCAAAATTTGAAAAAAATTCCAAAATGTTACATAATGGGTTTTATGCCTTTGGTTGGCAAGTATAATCATCGTTATTAATATTTTGTAAAAAAAATCCAGAATTCATCAGATCATCGCATTTTTATGAGACATTAAAAAAATGTCATATTTTACGATTTTTTAAAAAAATTGAAAAAAATTGATTAAAAATTGGAAAAAAATTTTTGGAATTAAAATGGGTTTAACATACACATTTTCGCCCAAAAAGACAATTTACGACGATTTTCCATCTTTACCTTCATTTTTAGGAACCATAATTTTTCTCATTTTTTTCAATTTTTCGTACTTAGTTTTTGAAAAATTTTCAAGGGTACGAAAAAGATGAAAAATAGCTGTAAATTGTCCTTTTGGGGCAAAACTGTGTATGTTAAACCTATTTAAATTCCAAATTTTTTTATCCAATTTTTATTCTATTTTTTTTTCTATTTTTTTAAAAACACGTAAAGATGACATTTTTTAATGTCTCATAAATGCGACGATCTTATAAATTCTGGATTTTTTTTTCAAAAAATATTAATAACGATGATAATATTTGCCAACCAAAGACATAAAACTCTTTTGTAACATTTTGAAATTTTTTGCAAATTTTCAAACATTTGAGAGCTCTTGATCGGAAGATATTATTTGATTAAAAATTTTGTTTTTGTTTTTCATGTATCACCTAGACGCAACTTTTCCACGGTATTAAATTTTGAAAATCGAAAATTTTTGATTTTCGTTCCACCCTAATGTACCTATCTATTATTTTTTTATTTTTTTTATTTTTTGAAAGTAATGGTAACTTTGAACTTTTTTGTAAAATGTTTTCACCTCAAATTTTGTTCATTTTTTAAAAAATTAGTTTGTTTAGGAAAAATGGATAGTTTCAAACTTTATTTCTTTCAAACATTTCTTAAAAAACTTTTAGTGATGCAAAAATATATATATATTTTTATAATGCTTAATTTTTTTATATTCTAAAAAACAATGGGACAATTTTTTAATTTTGTTTTTAAAAAAATTGATTTTTTTCAAATTTCATTTTCAATAGGCACAATTTTCAATAATTTTCTTTAAAAACGAAATTTTGAAAAAATTTTGTTCTCAACATTTCGTAAATTAATTATTTTTTAAAAATCCATTTTTTAAAAGAACAATTTATTAAAGTTACACTTACTTATTTTTGAAAAAATCCCTCATAGTTCAAATTTCTTTTTAAAAAAGTGTTTTTTTTTTAAATTTTGTTCCCGAGCGGCACACTCGATCGATAATATCGGAAGATGTAACGTATCGATAAAAAATCGTTTGAAAATCTATAGATGTTCTCACGGTATTATAAAGATTTATCGGTACAACTTCATAGGCAAAAAATCTAAAAACTATCGAATTCGATATTATTAAGATTTTATGACGATATTCGTCAACGATATTATCGACAAAGAATATTAAATTTATCGATTCCGATTTTCCACCGATTTTGTGCAGATATTTGAAACTACATTATCGACAAAGAATAATTAAATTTATCGAATTCGATTTTTTAACGATTTTGTAAAGATATTTAAAACTATATTATCGACAGATTATATGAAATTTCTCGACTTCGATATTTTACCGATTTTGTGACGACATTTGAAACTATATTATCGACAGATTATATTAAATTTATCGAATCCGATTTTTTACCGATTTTGTAAAGATATTTGAAACTATATTATCGACACATAATATGCAATTTCTCGAATTCGATTTTCTAACGATTGCGTGAAGATATTTGAAACTATATTATCGACACGTAATATGAAATTTCTCGATTTCGATTTTTTAACGATTTTGTGGCGATATTTGAAACTACATTATCGACAAATAATCTGAAATTTGTCGAACGATTTTTCAACGATTTTGTGACGATATTTGAAATTATTTCCAAATTGGTGAAAATTTTTCTAAGTCCAACACGTCTGGAAGTACTATTCTGCCTATTATAAGCGTTTTATTGCTAATTCCTCAACGATAAGGTATGGCATAGTGGTTAAGGAAGAGGATTACCATGCAGGAGGTAGATGGTTCAAGCCCCACGGGTGGCAGATTTTTTATTATTTTTTTTTACTTTTTCTGAAATGATCCTCTTACCGTAACATGAATAATGTGTTTAGGCATAGTTTAATGTATTAATTATGCTAATTAATGATTTTTAATTATAGAAAAAAGCTAGTAAAAGACGAAAAATCGGAATAAAAAATCGATAAAAAATCGACAGAATATCGAATTCGATAAAGTGTCGCATTAGTTCCGCCTAAATCGTGAAATTATCTTTCGATATTATAGATATATTATTGATAAAATATCTTACTATAATCTCGAAATTTTTGCTAACTATAATTCGTCGATAATCTATCTATATATCGAAAGATAATTTCACGATTTATGCGGAACTAACGCGACACTTTATCGAATTCGATATTCTGTCGATTTTTTATTTCGATAATTTGTCGATTGTGCTGCTCGGGTTCAAAATTTTTTTTGACAACTTTGTTTTAAAATAATAATTGTTCCAAATTTTGTTGCAAACTATTTTCCAAGGTTTTTTTACACCACAGTAGGTACGTTTAGAGGAACAACTTGAGACAAAATATTTTCAAAGTTCCATAAAAAAAAATTGTTGAATTTTTTGAAAAATGCACCCGTTCAGCTATGGGTGTAGTATACTTCATCCTCAATCCATTTTCGTTGGCCCCATCTCGATAGATCAATTTATCTTCGTTCGACGAAGGTTTGAAAAAATTCCATTTCATTGTACGTACCTCACCTCCCCTTTCTACTATCTGAAAAAGGCCAAAACTTTCTCAAATTTTACCAATCGAAATTCGTATAGATATGATTTTATGAAAAAGGAAAACCAAAAATACAAATCAATTTAGATCACGGAAATCTAGAGTTATTCCGCTATGTATGTACTTTCCTTATCTCTTTGAAAGAAATCTGCAACAATTCATTGATGATGAAAAAAAATCTCAATGCCAAATATTTAGGTAGGTACTTCATTCAAGTAGATACTGGTAGCCTACTGATACACATACGTATAAATCTTCTCACGACTCATTACTAAGTATATATATTGAATGTGATCCAAAAAAATAATGGTTTTTACGTAATTCGAAAAATACTATAGACCGATTCGATTCGATTATACAGAAACAACCAGTTACATTAATACCTATCTACTCGTCTACCATTTGAATTTCCTTCATCTGCATCACAATCGCAAATGTCGACAAATTACTATCTTATTCTTCGCGAGTAAGTTGCAAATACGTAATACGTAACTCTTTTTTTTTACTACCTCAAAATGTCGACACTATTCCACTTACGTATGTATTTTACGAGTATACACAAATCGACAGCATGACAGCAAATACGAGTAATTTGCATAATCCCGTTTATAAAAACTTCATCGTTCGATCGGATTGGTTCCGGATTAAAAATGTGCAAAGAAAAATTCGCATTACAATTTACACCCATCCACCCGCTCATTGGTTTAAATGAACGTCGACAGTGGCGCCGCGCCACAATAAATGACGGCTTACCATTGACCTAGGATAAGTTTTATATGCTTTTTTTGTAATCTCACTCACAGTCTACTCATGGAACTTGTTCTGTTGAAGTTGCCATATGTTACTTGGTGCGCAAAAAAAGAACAAAATGCATTCGTTTGGCAGAACCGGGAACCGGGACCATGTACTTGTTGATTCACTCTTCAGCTTCGTTTGGATAGTGACCGTGAAAAAAAAAAGATGAATGGATTATACGATGCGAAAAATATACAAGTATCTACGCGACGATTTACTTCACAACTGGTTTTCAACGTGCGCGCGTAATTTTCCTCTTCATTATTAAGCCTTTTGTGACAAGAGTTGGAAACATTATACAAATAGCTGCCTAGACGAACACAGCGTGCCGACCAAATTTCAAATTATTTGAATGGAGAAAAGCCACGTTGTAATCACGTTTATATCCGTCATAATTTACTTGGCTTATTTACAACCTCGATTGGGTAAATTTATCGTTATCTTTTTGCATAATACGAGATGGCGGTGGCGATGGCTCGGTGTGAATTACCTACTCTGGCGATATGTTGTCTCATTACTACGACTTGCCGGTCTTGGTACTCACGTGAGAGAGAATTTCATTGAGAAAAGTTAGCCAGTTGGACGTGAATCGAATCCTAAATCCGTTCATTTTATTCAATGAAGTCTCGAAAATTGTCGTATAGTTATGCCGAACTAAGAACAAGTGTAGATGGCGATTCAACGATACCTACAGCGTGTTTATTATTCTTTTAACGACGCATCTCATCAGCTACGAGTAAATGTCAATTCTTCGCAGAAGTAGGAAAAAAGCACCTCGTGTGAATGAGCATTTGCGATTGTGAATGGCCTGGTAATTCTGCTGCAAAATAACGACGCGTCGCGTCGCGGTTACAATGAAATGAATCCAGGTATGTACTATGTACAATTGTACATTGATTAATAATTATTCTGATGGAAAAAAGCAAGCGATTTGAAACGTGTCACAGCAGTATTCTGAAGCTTTTCGAGTTTTCAATGTCAATGTCAGCAAAATTGTAGCATTGCAATTCACCATCACGTTGGGTTGGTTTTAAAAATTGACACATAATTGACAGATTCTTTTTATGTACATCAGTTAAGTCTCCTCAAATGAGATTGATGACCTGGAAATTGAAACACCCCGAATACCGAAATGTAAGGAACCGTAGGTGTATGGGATGTTAGTCAATGGTATAGACAGTCAAGAGGAAGACGGAAATCTTCGTGCTAGCAAATCCGTACCCAAAGTTGTCCCGTCCATGTAGAGCGCGCTGCTTTGCAAACT
Organism: Balanococcus diminutus; assembly: GCA_959613365.1. Taxonomy (NCBI): domain Eukaryota; kingdom Metazoa; phylum Arthropoda; class Insecta; order Hemiptera; family Pseudococcidae; genus Balanococcus; species Balanococcus diminutus. The sequence continues at coordinate 26,809,674 of OY390718.1, forward strand.
CTCCCGGGTACTTCATGCGTTTTATACGCGTTTATATGGGGAAGGATTTGAAAAACACGTAATTTTTCATTTTTTAGGGGTTTAATTTTTTTTTGAGATTTTTTTTTCTTCAAATATATTTTTAATGCAATGTATACTAGCATTTACAGCAGAAAACTCATTAAATATGATTAATTTGTACATCTATATCCGTATTAAACAGTACAATAATACATAGGTAGGTACTTGATATTCAAAATTAGAGATGAAGGGCATGTCCTATCTGAATTATTGTGATGACCAAAATTATTCCTACGACTTCAAGCAACAACTTTTGTTTGAAAAGTTTTTTAATTGGACCCTTCCCTCCACCAATTTTTATTTTTAATAGCATATAATAAAGTATCCAAGTCATGTCTATTATCAAAATTGGAGGGGAAGGAAGGGTCTAATCCAAAATTTTATAATAAGCAAAATTATTCCTAGCACTTCAAGAAACAACTTTTGTTTGAAAAGTTTTTTAATTGGGCCCTTCCCATCGCCAATTTTTATTTTTAATAGCATAATATTATAGATAATTAGTATGCATAATCATGTCATATTTGATATTATTAAAATTGGAGGGGAAGGAAGGGTCTAATCGAAAATTTTATAATAACAAAAATTATTTTCAAGACCTTAATCTACAACTTTCGCTTTGAAAAAATTTCAATTGGACCCACCTGTCTCCCACCACCAATTTTTAATTTGTATCTTCGGTGTGTTGTGCAAAATCAGTGGGGAGGGAGAGCGGGAGAGGTGCAATTGAAAATATTTTCAACCAAAATTTATACGTTGAAGTCCTAGGAATAATTTTGGTCAATATAAAATTTTCGATTAGACCCTTCCTTCCCCTCCAATTTTGATAATAGACATGACCTTGGATACTTTATATGCTATTTAAAAAAAAAATAAGCGAAGGAAAGGGTCCAATTAAAAAACTTTTCAAACAAAAGTTGTTGCTTGAAGTGCTAGGAATAATTTTGGTGGATGTAAAATTTTCGATTTGACCCTTCCTTCCCCTCCAATTTTGATAATAGACATGACCTTGGATACTTTATATGCTATTTTTTTTAAAAATAGGCGAAGGAAAGGGTCCAATTGAAAAACTTTTCAAACAAAAGTTGTTGCTTGAAGTCGTAGAAATAATTTTGGTTATCACAATAATTCCGATAGGACACGTCCTTCATCTCTAATTTTGAATATCAAGTACCTACCTATGTATAGTATTGTACTGTTTAATACGGATATAGATGTACAAATTAATCATATTTAATGAGTTTTCTGCTGTAAATGCTAGTATACATTGCATTAAAAATATATTTGAAGAAAAAAAAATCTCAAAAAAAAATTAAACCCCTAAAAAATGAAAAATTACGTGTTTTTCAAATCCTTCCCCATATAAACGCATATAAAACGCATGAAGTACCCGGGAGAGTTTGCAAAGCAGCGCGCTCTACATGGACGGGACAACTTTGGGTACGGAAATCAGTTATTTCTCCCATATAAGATTTCCGTCTTCCTCTTGACTGTCTATAGTCAATGGGTACGACTATCTGCATCTTTACCTGCCTAATACTCCACAAGCAAGGCCAAAACCTGACAAGAGAAGAAATCATAACAAAACAAAATAACGAAACAAAAATAAATGTTTGAAAAAACAAAACAAAAACAACAACACATTGAAATTTCAAAAGTTACGTAACAAAATAACGAAAAAATTTCGATTTTTTTTTTTTTTTTTTGTTAGGTATGTTATTTTTTAGCATTGCAATATTTTGATTATTTTTATTTTTATTTTTTTTAAATAAGCAACCTGCAAATAGCAATGCTAAAAAAATAACATAACGAAAAAAACACAATTTTTTTTTGTTATATTGTTACCTTTTGTTTTCTTTTCGTTTTTTAAAACATTTCCTTTCGTCATTTTTAGAAGTATAATAAATTAATAATATCTATTAATATAAACGTTGAAGTCAGGTTAATACAAAGTTTTTACATTCAAATTTTTATTTTATTTTGGTTTTATTCTAAATTTCATTATTCCTATCTGTGTGATTTTCAAACAAGCTAGAAATTTGTACATATTCTTGGTGAAATTTCTCGAATTTTGAGTACCCACACATAAGATAACGAAATAACGAAAAAAGTTTCAATTAACGTAACAAAATTATAAACTTGAAGAATTAACGAAATCGAGATAAACTGAAGTGACGTTATAACGGAACATAACGAAAAAATTGAAAATAACAAAATACTTATCATAATGAAACGATAACGAAAAATCAGACGAATTCCATAACAAAATAATAACGGTAGCAAAATAACGAAAAAGTATTTCGTTATTACAACCTTGGTGTGTTACGTGTCGGTTTTACAACTAAACACACAAGTTCTGGCAAGAGCTTATGTTATGTAGTATTCTCCACAGAGTTTATAAGCGAGTAATCAAACTACTATGTTTCAACACGTTTGGAGACAAAAGCACTACACAGAACTAAGGATCTCTAATTTTACTGAATTAACAATAACACAGGTCAACAGGCATTTTGTGGATGGGTCCAAAATAGGCTCAATCGATAGTTTAGACCTAGAAACAAAAAGTAATTTCTCATTTTTCCACCTTGTACGAACAACCTACAAAATATTGCAATGATAAAAAAAAATAACGTAGCTAACGGAAAAAACAAAATGTTTTCGTTATTTTGTTTCATTATTTTTGGAATTTCAATGTTTTGTTTTTGTTTTATTTTTTCAAACATTTATTATCGTTTTGTTATCTAGTTTTGCTATGATTTCTTCTCTTGTCAGGTTTCGGTATTTCGTTAAGTTACGTTCTGTTATTACAACCCTGAAAATTACAACATTGGTATCAAAATGTAGGTTTTTGAGACCGCTGAATTCAATTTTTCAACTCAAATTCACCTAGATGGCCCCCAATTTGAGCTCCTAAAAGAGGGGGGGGGGGGGGGTCAATTTTGAAAATTTCAAAATTTACAACATTAGTATCAAAATGTAGGTTTTTGAGGTCGATGAATTTGATTTTCGAACTTTAATTTACTTCCGACCCCGAATAAGGCCTCCAAGGGGGAGGGGTCAATTTTGAAAATTTTGCAATTTACAATATCGGTATCGAAATGTAGGTTTTTCAGGTCGCTGAATTTGATTTTCGAACTTGAATTTACCTGCGACCTCAAAATGGACCCCTGAGGGGATTCAATTTTTGAAATTTTGAAATTATTCACAATATTGGTATCAAAATGTAGGTTCTTGAAGTCGCTGAATTCGATTTTCGGACTTGAATTTATTTCCGACGCCTAATTGAACCTTTAAGAGTGGGATTCGATCACAAAAAGAGTTGAATAAAAAAGTAAAAAAAAATATTTTAAAATCACGCTTTTATTTAAAGTTAGTCGTTTTGTAAAAAATCTTGGTATATTATACTCGTATTTATATGGAAGTAGTAATGCTTTAAAAAACGAAAAATAAAATTTACTTGAATAGAGAGATGTCAAAAAGAAACAATTTTTTTCAAAACTGTAATGATGAAAAGCGTGGGGGCGTTATTCGATAAGGTATTTTTAGCTACCCCACCACGCTTTTCATCATTAAAACTTTTGAAAAAAAATATAGTCTCTTGTTTGACATCTCTCTATTCAAGTAAATTTTATTTTTCGTTTTTTTTTATACTTCCATATAAATACTAACATTTTACAAAACAGCTAATTAATTTTGAATAAAAGCGTCTTGTATATGTTTTTACAATGACCAAAATGGGAAAAAAGAGATGAAAATCCGACATAAAATTTGGTTAGATTAGGATACATTAGGTTAGGTTATCAGAAATTTTTTAAAAATTTGATGACTTTTAAAAATCATGTCAGACATTATGAAACTTGAAATTTTTTTAGAAATTTTAGGACTTTTAGACCTTTTATAGAAATTATCATTATTGTTTATTTTTTTTTATTTTATGACTTTTACACATTTTAGGTTAGGTTACATTAAAAATAAAAATTTAGGTTACATTAGGTTAGGTTTGGAAGACATAAAAAAAATTGGAATTTTTTTTTTAAATTTGATGAATTTTAGACATTTTTGTCAGATATTCTGAAACTTGGATTTTTTTTAGAAATTTTATGACTTTTAGACATTTTATGAAATTATCATTTTTTTATATAGGTATTTATTAATAAAAAAATTGTTTTGCCTACAATTTTTTTTTGCATACCATGCAATAATGGTATTTTTTTCGAATAATGAAAAATGAGATTATTTCGAGTTTTGTCTCATTTTTCGATGATGAAAAAAAAAAAAAAAAAAAAAAAAAAACTATAGATAAAAGTAGGTAAAGGATTTTATTTGATCCAATTCTTGACAATTTATGGATTTTTCAAAATTTGTGTTGGCCATAATGATCTAAAGGACAAGAAAATTCTCTAATAACACTAATAACAGTAACATTGAGAAGAGAGCATACGCCTTGATACCAACAAACGTTCGCAACTCATGCTCCATGCGAGCGATTAAATCACATACCCTGGCGCCTTGAAAATACGCCAGAAACTGGTTACACGTATATTCTGCGTACGAGATATTAAAACCGCTGACCAACTCGTTGGTCGTTGCATCTACTGCATCGGCGCGGTATAATCTATACACACAGAGACAGTCACGTTAAAGTGATTAATAGCGCACCGGGCATTAATAAACTGCGAATTCGAACACGTAGTGGTCATTTTAATTGGTTTATAAAATAGAAATGAAAAGCGAAAATTTTTCTACCTTTGACGCAGGTGGTAATTTATACTCTAAACGAAGCGAAGCAAAGGTAACCAGCGAGGGGGCAAAGAATTTATTAAAATGGCCATTACAAACGATGCGAATACATTTGGTATGCGCGTACAGAACGCATACAGTTCGATATGATATATTATGCAGTGAGGCGAATATACGCGGTACACGATGCGGTAATTTGATGAATTATTATTCTGATCTCTTTTAATCGAACTTCTCGAATAAAGTTGTAAATCATGGTAGCGGTCGATATGACCGAGTCGGGGTATTATAGCGATTTGTTGGTATTTAATGGAAGAAAAATTCACGATAACAATTAGCCCGGTTTTGCGCTCCATTAAGGAGGAAGGACGACTTACGACTCGCCTATATCGGATCTATTTCCATAAATTTGCTTATAATGTGCCTACAAGCATGCTGACAGTTTGACTGTGTGCTGCGGATGGCCTGCGGATACCGAATGGAAATTAGTAATTATTACAAAACATTTGAGAGTATCGATGCGTTGTACTATGCGTTTAAAGTATGTTCTTCGACATACCTTCCTATGTAGCGAAATATATAGGTAGCTGGGATGCAGCTCATTCTCTAATATGACTACTTTGCAATTTAAAATGTTGCGCACTTATGGAATGGCGAATATACATATACAAAGTTATTATTCTCACTCTTCCAATATGCCTTCCAGTAAGTCGTAAAAATTATTCTACAAGCGGAATATTAATTTTTTTCAAACTTATTTCAACGTAAATCATCCTGCTATACCTTGTTCGGGGAGTTGGCAAAATACGACCACGACTACTAGAATGCAACCGCGTTTAAATTAACTCGATGGTGAGAATCTTTATACTAATGGCTGGTTGGAATTTACCATCGTGCTCTTCACTTCGTACACTGATCTGCTGCCCTGAAATGGATCGATGCAATTTTATAAGATCATGCTTCACTCTCGGATCATATTTTCTAGTATGGAATAAAAAATCGCCAAATAATACGATCCATTTATCAGATTTTTCGGTGTATTCATTTGGTAACGTCTATGGCGTTAACCCTAATGTGTTGCTAGAACAGTTCTTCGATGCATTTTATTTAAATAAATACCCGTATAAGTTATAATACCTATACTTGTATGTACTGCACTGTAAAAAAAATATCTCGAAGCCTTTAGCCAAATACGCCATGTTTGATGGATACATGGCTGATCAATCATAAATTTTTTCCACCGGAGTTATTTTCACACTGAACGAATCGAGTGTTGATATAAGTTGAATTTGAAGTGTACGAGAATGTATCTAGGCTATATTTGGGAAGGATGACAGTAAGTCATCAATTATTTGTGTTGGACTGATTTTGGGATCGTAGTAGAGGAACATTGAGATAGTCTGTTCAGAGAAATTCAACGAAAAAGGAAAAATTTTGTGCAGTAGAATCTCGATTATCCGACTTTTGATTATCCGAGCAAAAAAAAGTCGGTTAATTTTTCATTATACGATTTCCCCTTATTTTTTTACAAACGACTGATATCACTTTTTGATGCTCTGAAAAATCCTAAGTTTTTTTTCTCGAAAAATTTGAAAATTACAGGTTTTTACTCCCCCCCCCCAAAATGGAAAAATGGAAAACAATTTTACGTAGATAATTTGAAAAATTCAAAAATATCAGTTTTCGAAATTAAAAAACAATTATTTCATGAAAATTATTAATTTTTTTATTCCAAAAAATTGAAATAATTTTCTATTCCAAAAAAATTAAAATTAAATTTGTTCAAAAAATTTTGTAAAATGTCCCAAATCCTAAAAATGAATAAAAATTCAACTCCAAAAAATAAAGCAATTTTTTAATTTGAAAAAAAGTAATAGATACAGCTAGGTAATAAAAAAGAATTTATGTTATTCCAAAAAAAAATCAGAGATTTTTTCTATATAAAAAATTAAAATTAAATTAATCACAAAATTGAAAAAAAATGAATCTTTCTCTTACTTTTTTATTATACCTATGATTATCCCATTTTTCACTACATCCGATCATTCTTCGCCTCAATGAACTTGGATAATCGAAGTTTTACTGTACAAGTATTGGATTTTTTTTTCAAGACTTCATATTTTGTTCAAATTACATTTTGATTATTTACGATATGAAAAAAGGTAATTTTTCAAGTGCATTTTGTAGTCCGTAAGTAAAAAAATCTTTGAAACCCCTAAAACATAATTTAAAAAAATATATATTTACTTAGATGCCTATTTTTTAAAATTTTGTTTGAATAATTCACCTATGGCTCAAAAGCAGCTTTTGTCCAATTTTCTTCCAAAATAATTTTTAAATACCTATTAAAATCAATTTTTAAAAGCCAAGTAAATACTTTTCAATTTTTTTTCACTGATATAAAGTATTTTCAATTTTTTTTTTGAAATGTTTTTTGATCAAAAAATATATCTTTTTAAAAGCTTAGGTATCCAAAAGGTAGTAATCATTGTGAAAATTAAGTACTTCATAATTTTTTTGGATTTTGTTTTTAAAAATCAAAATTACTTTTTTATTTTTTTTGTAGGCCTAGAACAATTTCTTAAAAATCGTAATAAAAATAAATTTGCTTGAAAATTCATTTTTAAAATTTTAGAAAAATCATCTACTTACTTTTAATTTGAAGAAAAAAAAATCATATCTAATAATAATTATGTAGATACTACAAAAACGATCTTCAAAATTCTTGAGAAAGAATTAATTTATACATAGGTAAGTATACTTAAATTTTATTTGAATTTTTTTCAAAAATTTATAATTTTGAATAACGTAAAAATTGATTTTTTTTTAGAACATTATAATATCCATTTTTTTAACGTTCTTTTTGTCTGAAAAAACAAAACAAATACCTACTTACCTAATAATAATTTTTCAAAATTCTTTTATCTAATACCTATTTTAAGGATATAATAGCAATAAATTTCAATGATTGAGTTTTTCAAAAAAAAAAAAAAATCGCTTGAAAACGTATAATTACCTAATTATTGAAGATCCAAAAAAGGAAAATTTTCAATATTATTTTTTAAAAAAATCAATAATTTTCATAAAAATAAGTTAGGTATCAAATTTTTTTAGCAAAACTCAATTTTTTCGCACTTAAATGTTAAAAAAAATTAGTAAGTACCTAGGTATGCCTTTATGAAAATTGACTTCATTTTTTGCACCATTTTTTGAATAGGTATGTATGTTGATCAAAATTTGTATTTTTATTTTCTTTCTAATAAATTTAACTAATTTTACCCAAAAAATTTTACTTCCTCAAAAGTCAATTCTTTTAAAAACAAGTTTTCAAAAGTTTGGAGCAAAATTAAATTTTTTAATTCAATTCTGTCTTATTTGGAAAATTATTTTCATTTTTTATTTTTTTATTTGAAATAGGTACCTACTAAAAAATGTAATATACTTCCTTTAAAAATTTATTCATTTTTTTGGGAGAGGGACGCTTTTAAAACAATATTTTGCTCAAAAGCAATTAGTTTTATATTTTTCTATAATTTTTTCCTTACAATTTTAATATTCAAAAAGTAAGAAATTTTCAGAGTACCCGAGCAGCACACTCGATCGATAATATCGAAAGTTGAAACGTATCGATAAAAAATCGTTTAAAAATCTAAAGATGTTCTCACGATATGATACAGATTTAGCTGTACGATTTTATAGGCAAAAAATCTAAAATCTATCGAATTCGATAGTATTACGATTTTAGGACGATATTCGTCAACGATACTATCGACAAAGAATATTAAATTTATCGAATCCGATTTTCCACCGATTTTGTGCAGATATTTGAAACTATATTATCGACAAATAATCTGAAATTTCTCGAATTCGATTTTTTAACGATTTTGTGAAGATATTTGAAACTATATTATCGACACGTAATCTGAAATTTCTCGAATTCGATTTTTCAACGATTTTGTGACGATATTTAGAACTATATTATCGACAAATAATCTGAAATTTCTCGAATTCGATTTTTTAACGATTTTGTGAAGATATTTGAAACTATATTATCGACACGTAATCTGAAATTTCTCGAATTCGATTTTTCAACGATTTTGTGACGATATTTACAACTATATTATCGACAAATAATCTGAAATTTCTCGAATCCGATTTTCCACCGATTTTGTGCAGATATTTACAACTATATTATCGACAAATAATCTGAAATTTCTCGAATTCGATTTGTTAACGATTTTGTGAAGATATTTGAAACTATACTATCGAAAAAGAATATTAAATTTATCGAATTCGATTTTTTAAAGATTTTGTGAAGATATTTAAAACTGTATTATCGACAGATTATATGAAATTTCTCGAATTCGATTTTTCAACGATTTTGTGACGATATTTAAACCTATATTATCGACACATTATATGAAATTTATCGACTTCGATATTTCAACGATTTTGTAACGATAGTTGTTGAAACTATATTGATTTTTTTCTAGTCAAAAAATACCTACTTTATATTCAAAATTGGATGGGAAGAAAGGGCCAAATCGAAATTTTTATAATAACCAAAATTAAATCCAGAATATTATTCTACAACTTTTGTTTGAAATGTTTTTTCAATTGGACCTCATCTCTAGCCTCTATTATTTTGCATTTACCTACTTACGTGTAACAGTAATATGCGAAATCAAAATTGAAAAAATTTTCAAACAAGTTATCTAGTTTTTTTGGTTTACTAGGTATTTTACTTGAAACCAGATCGTTGTTCTTAAATAAAATTTTACCAAGTTCAATACTACGATTACTATGTGAATACTTAGTATTTAAAATTGAACGGGAGGGAGGCGCCCAATCGAAAATTTTGTAATGACCAAAATTATTCTTAGAACTTTAAGCTACAACTTTTGTTTGAAAATTTTTTCAATTGGACCTCTCCTTCTCCTCCAATTTTGCATAATACTCCGTTGATACTTATTCAAAATTGGAGGAGCGGAGGAAAAAGGGGCCAATTTGAAAAATTTTTCAAACAAAAGTTGTAAATTAAGGTCCTAGAAATAATTTTAGTTATTATAAAAATTTCAATTGGACCCCTCCCTCTTCTCCAATTTTGCATAAGATGTTTGAATATTATAATCCAATTCGTATTATGCGAACGAACTCCGATGTTCGCAACAGACGCTTGTTTTGTAGAAACTGCTGTATTTGGAACGAAATTCGCCAGCCTTAAGCGTAACTACGACTTCAAACTCGCCAGCCGGTCTTGAAAATGTGCGCGCGCATATACCCATATATGCTAAATTATCTACAAAAAATCGATAGAATATCGAAACTAGATAATCTACAAAAAATCGTAATACAAAATCGATAGAATATCAAAATTAAATCGAAATAAAAAATCGATAGAATATCGAAACTAAATCGAAATAAAAAATCGACAGAATATCGAATTTGATAAAGTGTCGCGTTAGTTCCGCATAAATCGTGTAATTATCTTTCGATTTATAGATAGGTTATCGATGAAGTATCTAACTATAATCTTGAGATTTTTAAAAGAAAAATCGTTCGATTTTATCGAAAGTTTATCTGTTGATGGATTTTGCCAACTATAATTCATCGATAATCTGTCGATATATCGAAAGATAATTTCACGATTTATGCGGAACTAACGCGACACTTTATCGAATTCGATATTCTGTCGATTTTTTATTTCGATAATTTGTCGAGTGTGCTGCTCGGGTAACTACAATAATTACAGTAATTTTGAGATTTACGGTAAATTTCCGGTAATTACGAATCATCTTCATGTCTTGTTACTTATAGACTTAAGTTATGCAACGATGTTATTTAACTTTCGACAAACCTAATCTGTATTAAAAATTTAAAAAAAAAGATTTCCTATACTTTTCGTAAAAATTGTTGGTTAATATCAAAATTTTCTCACTAAGAAATTTTCTAATAATAATAGATACCTACCCAGGTGAGAAAAAAAAGGAAAAAAAGAAAGAAAAAAAAAACAGAAAAATCAGTTGAAAATTATAATAAAACTTTAAAATCCTGGAAAAATTTTCAGAAAGATTTTCTTGAAATGTTTTTTGCAATTATTTTTTTAATACCTAATAATTTAGGTAAATTTATCATTTTCCTTCAAATTTTCTTTTGAAAATGCCCCTTTGAGATTTTTTGGTAAAATCTTCAAAAATCATTGAACCACCCAAACTTATATTTCAATTTTTTAATTTTTTAGCAAAATACACCCGCCCCCATGAAATATCAAAAATTTTAGTTCAAAATTTACTGGAACATTTTCAAGTTGAATTAATTTTTTTTCTTAAAAAAAAAAAGGGAGGCTTTTCAAAAATTTAATCAATTTTTCTTCTAAATTGAGGGGAAAACTTGACAAGTTACCAACATACTTCGAAACTTCTGTCTTTGAATTTAATTTTATTCGATTACAGTTTTTGATCGACTATAATAATTCGTGATCGATTACAACTCTTGGTCGATTACGATTTTTAATCGATTACAAATTAGATAGGTACAATGCCCTTTCCAGCTTACCTACATAAATGTATATTTTTAATTTTGAGTAAAAATTTCGACTTGGTAGTCTGGTAGCGTCGAGTGTTGAGTATGAAAATTACCATCCAAGTACGTTAAAAAAAAATCGTCAAAATAAAGCTGAGGATTTGTTCAAATTACAAAACAAAAATTTCACCAATAAATCTTATCCATAGCTTCAATAATAGTGAACCAAATTTAATTACTATAATGATAATCTTATTTTGAAGTCCAGAAAAAAAAAAAAAAAAAACTCGAGGCGAAATTTCTTTGAGGCAAAATTTTGATAAAATTATGCTCTTTTTTCCCGTATTAATAATTCATTAAAATGGGAATTATTCAATTAACGTTGGTTAAGTAAATTTCTGCGCCATTTATGGAACCTCGGGGGAGATTGAAAATTATGTATAAAATTCATCGGCTCATTTAATTAATATATAATTAAACACTTAGGTAGTTAGATGGATATACCCAATTCTTGGACATTGTCGCCCTAATACATCAATTTATTGCCTCTAGGGCGAAAAAATTAGCCATTTAGCCTGCGCATCCGCGTCGAATATGAAATAGGTAAGCACTAGGAGAGGAGACGAATACATATGTGAAATTTATAACAGCCATAAACACGCGACTGGAGGTAGGAGTAGATATATGTAAGTATCTATAAGTTAATCGTGCGACGGTATAGATGCAAAAAATGTCCGCGTATAGCGCGAAGCAGACGATAAACGTAATAAATCTATATCTGAGAACAATCAACACAGACAAAATTAACGGTTTCGGGTTTAAGAAAATGGTAACACGATATACCTTGAGTTTTCTAATACCCTACCTTAGTCGGCAATAAAATTGGCAATGTTGGACCTCGACTATTAAGACCTAAGACAGCTATTATATTTTCGACTTAGAACTACCTCCCTTTCGGGAATACATACCCGCAGATTAAAAAGAACCTCTGCCAGGGCCGCGGGCTGCACAAGATTACAATATTATTTTAAAAGGCATTCGGTAAGGCGATAATTTATAAAGCATGAATATTTATTTTTCCATTAAATTTATAAACTTAGCGAACATGCGATTCTACTACATTTTTAAGAACAGCAGAATGCAGTTTTTATAGGTTGACGACCTCCGCAACTGGAGGAATTTTCTCGGCTGTAATTTAGGTTATAAGATTTTTTTGAAATTTTTCGTCCATAAAAAATGAAAAATAATAAATAGGGCGAGGGTTGAAATTTTCGACACAGCCTTGTCCTCAGGTGCGTGTGGGTCGTACTACGTGTATTAGCTGGAAAGAATTTCACGTGATGTGTTCCTCGACTCCTCGTCAAATCTGGTTCAACTTGTGTCCATGTTTCCAACACTATGTACCATCGACCATCGACTGTTACCTTTATTATAGGTGTTCGAAGTTACGTAGGCGTTAAAACTACGCATAGTTGAGAAATGTTTTTCGTTTTAGATTCTTATCGTTTGATGAATCGTGGAAATTGTCGTTCTAACCATACGACCGACCTGTTTATGAGGATTTTTTTTTTATTCTTTTTACTGAAATTATGAGAGCTCGGGTACGGTATTTCATATCGTATGATTTGCTCGATGACATGGCGCCACATTCCGAACGACAAATGAAATGTCAGCGTCAATTCTTGTGGAGTCTGCTTCAATGAGCCTGTGTCGCGTTCAACGTGGTTCCTGGAAACTAAACTAGAGCTTTATTTGGTTATAAGATACATCTTTAAAACAAAAACAATCTGAAAATTAAAAAAATAAATTGCTTCAAAAAAATTGAAAATTAAATTTTTAAGTAAAATAAGTACGTACCAAAAAGTTATTTTGAGCAAAATTTAAAAAAAAAATGATTTCTAAAAACATTTTATCCCAAATTCCACAAAATGAAATCCATTATTTATGCGACTCATTGTTCATTAATTACGACGCTCGAACGCAGATAAAATCGCGTGAAAGTATGCAACAAATATCATAAAGTTGATTTTATGAAAAAATATTTTTCTCTCTTATTTTGGTGAGTAGAGGGGAGGGGAGGGGAGGGGGAGGAGAACGAAATATTTTGAATATGTAGGTATTGCAAAAGAATTAATTTCTGAGCATATGATTTTTTACACAAAAATCATTGGTTTTTTCATTTTAGGGGTGGGAAAAGGAAAGTTGGTAGAAGAGGAGGGGAGGGGAGGGAAGGAGAAGAGAAGAAATATTTTAGGTAGGGTAGATATTGCAAACATTTTTCATTTTTGAGCTTACAATTTCTTATGTAAAAAAAATCCCAGGAGAAAGGAGAAAGGTGGGAACAGAGAAGTGAAGGACAGAAGAGGGGGAAGGAGAGTGGATGAGAGATTTTGGATACGGATTATAGGTATAAAAAAAAAAAAAAAAGAAGGAGAGTGGATGAGAAGCAGAGGAGAGGGAAGAGTGGACTGGGGAGGAAGAGGAGAGGTTCTTTTTACTCAATTTCTTCAGTATTTTGAAATTTTTTATTTTAGTATTTTAAAAATTTTCATTTTACTTCAAAAAAATAAATAAATAATAGTTTGGAAAATACGTTTTTAAACTAATTTTTACATAAAATGACTTTTGAACCCCAAAAATGATAATAATTAACTTTAAAATAAAAATACAATAATTTTATAAAATTAACTTTGAAGAAATTTTTCTGATATTTTGTATTTTACAAATTTTAAAACAAATTATAAATATTTTTTTCAAAATAAATTTTTTAATCCAAAAAGAATTGTTAATAAAAAAATTATAAATCAGTTGGTTTTTCAATGATTTGAATAAAACGTAAAAAATTGATTGAAAGGTTGGAGGAAAACTTTAAAAAATTATTCAAAACAATATTTTCCTATACAGAATCTTGACTATTTCAATGTGGTTTTTTTAAGTTTGTAAAAATGTGTGTTTTTTTAAAATCACATTTTTAACTAATTTTCAATTTTGTATAGTTTGTGCTTTCAAGTACATAAAATGCAAGCAAAACATTTATTTTTGAACAAAAGTTTTGAAAAATTATTGCTGAACAAAATTAAAAGAAAAGAATAAACATTTTTGAAAAAACTGAAATTTGAAAAAAGAAATCCAACAATATCTTAACAAAAAAAAGTATGTTTTTGACTGCAAAACTGAAAGAAATTTTTTCCACAAAAATATGCATGAAAATTTTAATAATCTTTCTCAATGTTTTTCATTTTTATTTAATTCAAAAAAAAAAAAAAAAAAAAAAATGAATGCAAATTTAAAACAAGAACTCTTTTTTCAAGTAAAATGTTAGAATTTATGTGAACAATTTTTCTACAAAAAAATATTTTCAAACAAAATTTTTAAAAAGGAATAGAAAATTTTTGAAAAATTTGAATTTCCAAACAATTATTTTATAAAAATGACCAATTGAAAAATTGAAAACGTTTGGATTTTGAAAAAGCCTTTAAAAAATATCCAAACAAAATTTTTTATAGGTATATTAATTAATTGTTTAATGAAATTTCAAAACAAATGATAAATTTAGATTTAAAAAAAAATCAAAAATATTTGCGTAGGCATATATTTGAAATATAAAAATAGTTTTTTGGATACATGTAGGTATAATATTGTAAAAATTTTATATTTGAACAAAATTCTACAAAATATAAAAAAGTTGATTTTTTTTTTTAAAATTGAAAGGAAAAAAACCCTATTTCGAAGAAAAAAAAATTCAAGTTAGGTAGGGGAAATCGATTTTGAAAAAAAAAAAAATTGCTTTTTAATATAAGATTGAAAAAATTGTTTGAAAAAAAAGTGCAAAGTTCAACGCTTAATTAAATCTTTAAAAAAAATGATAGGTAAAAATAGATACTTAATAAAAATAAAATAAACACAATTTTGTAATGTTGGCGTCATTATGTTAGACAATATGAAACTTCAAATTAAAAAAAAAAAAAATTGATTTTTAGAAATTTTGTCACACATTCTGAGACTTTTTTTTCTATTTTTTTTTCTCGTTTAAATTTTTGTTTTTACAAAAATCATTTAAAGTAAAGTAAAAGCATTTATTAGTAGTATCTTTCTTTCAAAATTGGATGACTTTTAGACATTTAGTATTTTTTATTTTATTATTTTATTATTTTTATACAAAAATCAAATTTTTTCGTTTAATGATTTTTCTTTCTATTTTTCTTCAAAATTTGATTACACATTCTGAAACTTATAAAAAAATTTAAATTTTTTAAACTCTTTTTTCAATCAATTTTTTGAAATACTTGATAGATACCTACACTTATACAGATAGTAAAACATTGTGCTATCGTGGATTTTTGTCATTTTCAAAAATTCACTAAAAATCAAATAATGAACTTCGGCAGCTCAAAATTTGGTTCTAGAGGTTAGATGACTTGCTCTTACAGTGAACTAAATTTCAGTTCAATTGGAGTAGACGACTTGACAGAATTCCCTTGTAAAAAGTGTTTTTTTTTTTTGTTTTTTTAATAAATCCTGTATTAAAATTGTTTCACAAATATTTTGAAAACTATTTTTCAAAAATTGAAAAAAAGAAAGCTAAACATTGTTTGGAAAAAATTCGGTTATAACAAGACTGTGTTTTTAACAAATTTTGCAATTCATCAAACATAAGAAAACTGTGCTTCAACGTTTCGAATTTAAAAACAATTTTCTTAAAAAATAGGAACTTTAAAAATCGTTTTTGAGAAAATTGATGATTTTTTTTCGAAAATTCATTTTTAAATAAATTGTTACCTATTTATAAAATGAATTTTAAAAAGAAGGTTTTTTATAAACATTTGAAAATGACGAGGTACTTTCACCGGAACATGCTGTTTGGAATGAAATTTTGAAACATTTGAACTAAGTAAGTATTTCAAGTTTGTGGAAATTTAAAAGAAACTCATCAGACATCTGTAATGGAGATATCAAAGTACGTTTCCTCATTAAAAGGAACCATCTTCAAATAAGATGATTTTAAGCCGAAACTAGAATAAAATATTTACCTCTCAATTTAGCTCGATGCTAAGCCAGCTGTCTAAATTATGAACGATATAGTCAAAAAAATTATCTGCATGACAGAAGAGATAATAGTATTTCTGCGAATTCTGAAACCCACTGCTCAGGCAGTAAAGTATTATCTACCGCCGGTAACTCCCTTGCATTTTATTCAATCTCCGTGTCTCATTCGCTTTCGGTAGTTTTTCATAATATTCTATCTCTGAAAGTATTACCGGTGCACCGCAATGCTCGCTAAATGTTACTTGCCTGAAGGAAGGTACGGATCACACAAAAGCCGGACATGTCTTATTGGTCAGACGTACATACAACCAATTCTGAGAAAAGAAGAACTGGCTAACGTTTCAGGTCCACTTTTTTCTTCTTCTTCCAATTCCCGACAAATGTATAAAAAATATACCAACGTATATATAAAAAAAAAACCGAGTGTATTTCGCGAAAAAGGAAATAACTTCTAAACGTGTTTTTCTCATAGGAAATTTTCCATCTGATCGTATACTCAACACAACATCCATAATTTCCTCCTTTCCGATGAAAATAATCATCATTCGATTGCTTATTATTTAACTGTTCTCAATTGCCGTTTTGTAAGCTGTTCGATAGATTATTTTATTTGTCGTTTGTGATTGATGGCCGAATGGTCTTCGATAAAAAGCGAATTCAACCTTGACTTTGATAGGAAATGTGATTTTGATAAGTTTTTAATGCCAGACTATTATCATTTTCAACGTAATAGGGTAGGTTAAGAATTATGATGTAAGCCGTACCTGAGACATCTATAATTATAAATTCATTAAGTAAATTATACTACATTTAGAATGAGAGAGAGAGAGAGAAAGAAAATTGTGTAATTGAGAAGATGTGCCCACTTATTGTGCCTAGATGTGCTTAAGTGTACCTTGATGTGTGAGCGGAGTGAAGTTTACAAATCATATATCGAATTGGGTACAACGTTATTAACACTTTGGCACGATCGATGAATAAAGCACCTGAATGTTAATACGTTTCGTGCACCGATACTAATTTCATTTAATGCTAAAGTATACATCCTGCACATTGCTGTAGGAACATGATCACATGTGACCCAATATTATACAAAAAATTTTCGAGGAAGATGATTTATGGAAAGTTTTAAATATTTTTGGTACATCTGCTTTGAAATTCGATTAAACCATGAAAAACGTATCGAACATTTTATTGAAAACTATTTCAATAAAAATTACGTCTATTTATTTTCCAAATTTTAATAAAAAATTAAAAATTTTCATTGAAAAGTCACCTTTAGGTATAAAATTTCGTTCAAAAATGTTTTTTTTTTGGGTTAAAAAAATGAACTAAGAACTTATTTTTAGAAATTTTTTTCTTCAAAATTTTGTTGAGGTTCAAAAATCAATTTTCTACGTTCTCTTTCAAAAACTAATACTTACCTCCACCCCAAGTTTTGATTTTGGTCTCGAATTTTTCTGTCGTTTTTTCCCTTTTGGTCATCGTAAAAGCATATTAAGTATACTTACCATGCTAAAAAAAAGCGAATAATTTTCTCCAAAAAAAAGTTGAGAATATTTTTTTACTCTAACACAAAAAATTGAGACATTTCTTGTTAAAAAAAAAAAAAAAAAATCCATCTAACCATTCGCAAAATTTTGTATTCCAAAAAAACCTACCCCTCTCTCAAAAAGAGAGAAAAAACTTTTTAAATTTGTGAAGGTAATCATTTTGTTGCATAATATGGATGCCAGATTTGAAGGAGTATTGGATTTTAGGTAATAAAAAATTCAATTTTGATCACTATTAATATTTTGAGGAAATAAAAGGAGAAAAAAGAGCAGACCTTTGAATTTTTATAAGAAAAAAATTCAAAATTTAACTGTAGAAAATTTTATACTTGAGAGCAGCTCCACTCTTTATCCTTATTTTTTTTCGAAACATTAATATTAAAATGAAAAGTCATTGTCTAAAATCCAACACGCTTTTTTAAATCTGGCACCAATGTCCTATAGGCAACTGCCTCTTAATTTTAAAAAAAGACCTGTCTATATCAGTAAATTTGGCTCTAGACCACTGACATCAGATCAGATCAAGATCAGATTACGAAATTTTTAACCAGATCAGATCAAAATCTAATCAAGCATAAGATCAGATCACGATATTTTTCAAAAAAGATCAATTTTCAAATTCATCAAATTAAAATTCACAGCCATCGCAGAACTTACGTACAGATAATAATTTTTTATTCAAAAAAATATATATATAAATATCAAATCACAAAATTTTTAACCAGATCAGATCAAAGATCAGATCATATTTTTTTTTTATCAGATCAGATCACAAGATCACGATCTTTATCTGATATATTTTGTTTAATGATCGGCCCATTTCTGCTCTGGACAATCACAAATTCTGAAATTCACAATACATCTCGATTACCTACCTACAATAGTTCACAACCGCTATAGCTCTCAACAGCTCGTATTCACAATGACACAATAAATCTTAGTCACAATAGCTTGCCATCACAACTACTCCCAATAGCTCTTAGTCACATTGAAAAAATCACTCAAAGTCAGATTAGCTTATACTTGTAACTCTCGGGTATATTACCTCACAATTAGAAGAATGACGATTTGAAGGTTTTGTGGTGTCTCACCTCTCCACAAAAGCAAAAGAAATTTCTGGATTTTTTTGTTGGAAAAATGGAGAATTTTGGGAAAAACTTGAGAAAATTTGAGAAAAAAAGGGAAAATTGTTGAGAAAATTTGAGTTTCATCCCTCACTGCTTATCGCTTGCTTTGTCATGCCACTGATCACAATGACTTACAATCACAATCACATCAAAATAACAATTGCTCAAATTCGTGATCAATCACAATAGCTCACAAAACTCACAATAAATAAAAATCACAGTGGCTCACTATTGTAATGTCTCTGAATCATGAATTCATGACAGATCACATCACTGTCAAAATCACTCATCATCACAATACCTCACAATCACAACAGCTGAAAATAGCTACCAATCATAATAGTTGGCAGGGTTGCTGGAACGGAGCGTAACGTAACGAAATAACGAAACGTAACGAAATATCGAAATCTGACTAGAGGAAAAATTGTAACGAAATGAAATAACGAAACGAAATGTTTGAAGAAAACGAAACGAAAACGTAACATCAAAATTTCAAAAATAACGTAACAAACCCGTGTAGCAATTGTCGACATCGACATTTATGTCGACAAAATTCAGACACATTTTTTTCTCGGTTAACGATGAATTAAAAATGATATTTGAGATTTAAAGTAATGTTCTATGTTAAACATAACTGTTCAATCAAAATTTTTGAATTTTTCTCAGTATTTTCCTATAATTTAGAAAACGTTGTTTTTCTACATAGACAAGTCGATGTAAAAATCGATACTCGATAAACGCATCGACATTTATGTCGACAATTTCTGCCAATTAAATTTACAAATTTTATATCTAAAAAGAACTAAAAACAATTAATAAGAACATTTTAAGCTCAGGAATAAATAATTTTTGAAAGAATCACAAAATTTTCTTATTTTTCAAAGTTTTGAATAATACAACGACTTGTCGAGTTATTGTCGACATAATTGTCGATGGTCGAATAATGCATCGACTTCACTGTCGACAGTGTCGACCAGAGGAATTTTAAGTCGAGATAGTGTCGATGTGATTGTCGAGGGTCGAATAATGCATCGACTTGACTGTCGACGTCTTGAGGGTGATTGTGATACTCGCAGATAAAGTGTGTTGTGAATTAGTACATAAGGTCTAAGAATCATCTCTATGTTAGTTGGACACTCGCATGTGTCCAGCTACAAAGGTGGCCTCAATGCCGCATATTTGACAAAAAATGTCGAAATGTTGGCTTGAACACTATTTTTGGTGTAATTTTAATATATACTTATATTGAATATTTGAACTTGGCATATTTTTCAAAATCTCACCATTGCAAATGTCGATGTGGATGTCGACATTTATATCGACATCCACATCGACGTTGCTACACGGGAAATAACGAAAAAATTTCGGTTTTTTTTGTTACGTTATTTTTTTTAGCAAATTGATGAAAAAAAAATCAAAAATCACTCTGTCATCGTAGAATTTGTACTAATTTGAAAAATATTGAATCAAACAGGGTTGTAAATAACGAAACTTTTTTTCGTTATTTCAGTAACGTTATTATTTCGGTACTGAATTCATGTGATTTTTCGTTATCGTTTCGTATTTGTTATATTATATATATATATATTACAGATGGTTAGTGAATGATATCTAATTTTGATTTGCTAATAAATCTAATTCACAGTTTTCATTCTATTTCCTGATTTCACTTTTATTAGTTCTGTTCTCTATACACAGTTCATCATTTTTTGACACAAAAGTCAAAACCTATTGATATTTATGTTGAAGCCAGTTGATATGCAGTAGAGTTGATTTTATACAAAGTTTTTACTTTATTTTTTTCTTAATTTCGTTATTTTTGCTATTGGTATCGGTTCAATTTGCAAACAAGCTAGAAAAGTGTATTTGGGGTGAAATTTCTCAAGTTTTGAGCACCCACGTATATAGTAACGAAATAACGTAACGAAATAACGAAAAAGTTTCGTTATAACGTAACAAAATTACAAAACTGAAGAATTAACGAAATTTTGGTGATCTGAGTAACGTTATAACGGAACATAACGAAAAATTGAAAATAACAAAATACCGTAACGAAACGATAACGAAAAATCACATGAATTCAGTACCGAAATAATACCGTTACTGAAATAACGAAAAAAAGTTTCGTTATTTACAACCCTGATAGTTGGTTCACAATTTTTTTTCCATGTGTGTCAAGAAAAAACATTTATATATATATGCAAGGTGTTCATCTTGATTTTGAAGGGGCAGTATTTTTCAAATACACATATTTCAAAATTCCCTCAAGACAATACACGGAACAGGTGTAACGTCTTGAGAGAAACAAAAAAAAATCATGTCGAAAATTTGTCTATCTTTGAGAATGAAGGGACTTCAAAGCATTGAAAATCGTTTTTTTTGAAGTTCGTCAACACTCGACAGTGCCTTCAATTTTCATAGATAGGCAAATTTTTTGCATGAATTTTTTGTTCTTCTGAAAAAGTTCCATTTGTTCCATGTATTTGTCCTTATGTGGTGCTTCGACTACGCTACGCATCGCCAGACCAGTTTGGAGTATGTTTACTTCTCCTAGTTAAATCCAGCTGCGAAACAGTACTTAAGCTAAACGTGTTTCTGTATCTATACAATCACAGTTACATTTGAATAAACCTTAGTTTGTTTATGTTACGCCCAAACTGTGAAATTGACTAATTCATGAAATAGGCAAGAAATTTGCCTATTTCATAAATTAGGCAGAATTTCCCTCCATTTGAAATAGGCAAAAAAAAGGGGAAAAATATTTGCTTATTTCATGAAATAGGCAAAAAGTTTCCCTTTTTTTCACGATTTAGGCAAGTATGATTCTGAACCGTGCGTTAGTAGAATTGGACGAATTTTACACATTGTTTGGAGAAAATTGATTCAGATTAGGTATCAATTTCAACTTTTCATATGACTTTGAAACCAGACATTGCTTGAGTCTTCCCTGAGAATTTTGGAGGACTGCAATTTTAAAATTTATTGTGTCTGAATGAGAGCCTCAGCACACCGGAAATTCATTATATTTTGTAAAATTTCGAAAAAGAGGAAAAATAATTTATTTTCGAACAAATTAAAAAATAAATTTCCAACAAAATTCAAAAAAATTGCGTTCCTACCAAATTTTTTACGACCCTTTTCAACGTGAATTAAAAAAAAAAAAAAAACACTTCATTTTTCAATTTTTTGGTTTTGGCAAAAGTGTTTATTTTTTAAATTCCCAATTTTTTGGTTGAAATAATTTTTTAAATAATGAGTAAATGTCATGATCAAAAATTACCATTTTGAAAATTGTCTTTTTAGAATTTTTGAAAATTTTTGTCGAATTTCTAAAATTGTGTAAAATGGTTAAAATTGCTGCCATCTTGAAAATTCATGAAAATTAAAATTTCAGTTAAATTTCCAAACTTTCCGAAAAAATTTTCAATTAAAGTTTCAAAATTTTCCAAAATATTTTCAATTAAAGTTACAAAATTTTTCAAAATGTAGGATTAGATTCTTGTCAAAATTTTTAAATTGAAAAAAATTAATAATATTTTCATGTTTCTTTCTGCAATCTCGGCTCCTTGCGCTGGTGGGTGTCCATTTGAGTGCGGAACAATTAGGTAAGTTTCTCTCTTCACCCCACATACCACTTCCTACATCCCGTTAGAATGTTACGATTTTCATGCCTCATCAGTGCACCTTGATGAACTGAGGTAGGCAATATTTTCAACGGGAATTTCATGTGGCTGTAACTCCTTCAGTTTCAGAAATAGGCAACCAAATTTGCTTAGAATTTTTTTAATTTTTCAAAGTGTTATCTACTACCAGAGCGAAAAACAAAAAATTGAAAGCAGTGTTGCCAACCAATTTCAGACTAAACCTCACCACTGTTGATTTTTAAATTAGAATATTGTAAAAGGAAATGAATAAAATATGAAGTTGAATATTAGCACTACCACGTAGGCCTTCGATCAAAAATTGGTGTAATTGTTAAAGTAATGACTTATCTGCGGCCGTATTTCATTTCAAACTGTGATTGTTTCATTACACAAGTTGGATTTTTAAATAATTGATTTTTTATCCAGTTCGCTTCAGATATTATTAATTGCAACTTGAATTGCCCGCAGTGAAACTAATATAGGATTGATACTATGCTCGAATGCGATTAATTACCTACATTTATATGAATTATTTCGATACCTTTTGACAGCTAGAACTTTAAACACCTCAATGTTATATCTGGCAACACTGCAACGAAAAAACCATAATGTATCGATAAATGGAGTACTACGAGTAGGTATAAGCATTTAAGTTTATAAATCATCGTACTTTTAAGTACAGTTTTGTGGAAAAATATTATTTCTTGCTTTAGTATGAAATTATTGCATACGATGTGAAACTTTATTGCGATCACATTCCATTTGTATGTAGTGATAATTTGTACCCAATCAGGCCATATAGCCAAATAAAAACACTATTCGTTGGCAAATGAATTGAATTCGACGATAATATGTAGGATTAAGAAATTACTAGCGGACCGTTTGGTTAATCTTCCATTTCCGCGAGCGATTCGCCGCGCCATGCTGCGCAAAAACATCACTCGAGTATTTTGGACTTCTCATAATTCTAACCACTTGAACCATATGATTATAGATATTATACGTTCGCGAAAAAAATCGCCGATTCGGGAATCGCTGTAACGGATTCCACATCTACACAACCACATCGAGGTGTATGACGTTACTCTGGGCATGGTGCAGGTGCTGGCATGAGGGGGTTTGACAAAGCGTCTGCTTACCGAATAATTCGTATTCGGATGCAAAGCGAAGCATATTCTTCAACTGTTCGGATCGAGATAAGGATTCAATAATGGAGGAAAATTTTATTTTAAATTAAAATTCCTAAATATTGAAACATGTTTAGGTTTTTTCCTCGCTTTACTCGCTTAAAAATCTTCTCGAAGTAATGGTTTCATAATTTAACCTGATTTTTATCGTTTTTAAAAATCTCACTGCGAGAAACTGGTCGCGTGTTTTCTGCCGACTATTATATAAAATTAAATTGTAGTTTTATTAGTTAGAAGGGAAAAAAGTTATAGATTTTAGATCCATCTGCTTCCTACGTTGTTGCATTAATTGGCCTAGACGTCGAGCTCTCTTTGGCCGCGTACATGACGAAATTAGCCCTACTTTACTATGCAAACGTTTAGGAGTTTTTTTCAAACTGGTTAATTAACACATTTTTCTTACCTTTTTAAAATTACTTCATATTCGACTCAAACTTTAATTATCTCTTTGTACATTTTTTTCCTTCCAATTAAATCGGGTCGACTTGATAACAGATTCAGTTACCGACTATTTCATAAAGTATTTCAGGCATTTAGAATATGCAACTTTTTTAACATCTTTATGGAAATTCTCTTGAAAATATAACTTCGTGTTCGTATATTCGTAATACGGGTAGCAGATTATCACGAATTGGTGATACCGACATCGGCTACAGGTTTCGTTGAGAGGTACCATGATACATGCACACGTTTATTTTGGCATATTTAATAAATAATATTATTCATTGGCAGACTTTCGTTTTTTGTTTATTTACAATTTTTTATTGCGGATGGTTTGATTAATGTTTTTCCGGGTTGTTGCTGTTATTTATTTTTATTTTTATTTTTTTTGGAAATAGGACTTATTTCGAGTTGCATGTAAAATACTAATAAGGTTTTCAATTCCAGCATTGGATGGAAAAATTATAGCTGAGTACTTGACGCTCTAACATATGTTCATCATACTCTGTAATTTCGATGAATTTATCAATTCGTTTTATTTCTGTCAATCGGCAGATTGAGTTGTTTTTGGTTCATCAATCTCCCCTTTTACCTACTTATTTGGTGAATTTTAATGTCGACAAATTGGCCATTTTCTTCGATTATCAATTTTTCGACGATTTCCGATTCCTTTAATATGTTTTTAATCCAATCGAAGTTTGAAGATTCAATAAATTTTTCATTTGATTTTTATGAATGGATTTATTATTTGATCGTTTTTCTGAGTTCTTGATTCATTTTTTTGTTCAATGTTCTCAAATCAATAAGTATATTTTTTTTAATTGAATATTTGACAATTTTTCAATTTTTACAGGGTTTTTTTTCTTAACATAAAGTTTTTTTTTTTTTTTTTTTAAATTTAAAAATTTTTAATTTTGCAGTTTTTGAAAATTTGAATAGGTATTTCATGAATGGTATACAATACAATTTTTAAAAATTGGTACCTAAGTATTTTTTTTTTCAAATTCCGCTATTTTTGAATTTAACCGGTTTTTGAAATTTCAAAAAATTTTCATGAATCTTTTTTTGAAAATTTTACACTTTTCAAAAAAAAAATCGATTTATCTTTCACAAATAGTGACGTACTTTACTCATATTTTTAAAAATTGACAATTTTTACAATTTTTAAAAATTTTCAAAAGCATACAACTATGATTTCTTTTCAATTTTACATTATTTTTTAAAAGTTTTACAGTTTATTGAAGTCTCAAAATTTTCAGTTCTTTTAAACCATAGCGTAAAAAAAATAACATCAACTTTTCAAAGTTTTTTGCATTTTTATTAAAAACTTAGTATACTACGACAATTTTTCAAAATTTCACAATTTCTCAAAGTTTTCCTGTTTTCTGAAATTTCTCGAATTTTTGTACATTTCTACTTTTTTAAATTTTGAAGATCTTTACAATATCCCAAGTGAAGCTGATTTTTTTCATTTTCAATTTTTCTAAACTTTTTCAATTTTTTAAAATTTTTTCAATGTTTTAAAGATTTTTAACTTCAAAAACTTTTCTAATTTTATAAAATTCCTTTGAGAAATAAGTAGGTACTCGCATGTACTTTCTACTTTAATTTCAAAAATTTTATAATTTTTCACAAATTCATGATTTTTAAGTATTTGAAAATTTCATGATTTTTTAAATTTTCGTAATTTTTAAAAATTGTAGGTACACCCTTTGAACTTTTTTTTCAAAATTTCAAAATTTTCAAAATTCAATTTGAAAAATATTCAAGTAGGTAGATACGTATTTTAATTTTTCTATTTTTTTAAAATTCTTGATTTTTTATACATACTTAATCATTTTTACATTTTTAAAAAAAATTTCAATCTTTGAAAAAATTTAAGAATTAAAAATTTCACATTTAAAAAAATCAAATTATCCGGATTTAATTGGTAGGTAATATTTTACAATGTTTCACAATTATTTTCATTTTTGAATGTTTCAGTTTTTGAAAATTTCACAATTTTAGAAAATTTTACTATTTTAGAAAATTACACAGTTTTTGAATATTTTTATAATTTTAAACATTGATTCTTGCAATTTTTGAAAATTTTGCGTTTTTTGAGGATTTTGCAACTGTCGGCTTATTAATTTTTTTTTTTTTTAATATCGCATTTTAAAATTTTTCACTTTGAACTTCCCAATTTTTCAAAATTTTTAAACTTTTTAAAATTCATTAAATAATATTGAAAATATTTTCCTATCAACTTTGTTTGTTTCTCTATTTTTTTTAAATTCTTGATTTTTTTGTACTTACCTAGTTGGAAATTCTTATATTTAAAAAAATTCAATCTTTAAATGTTTAAAAATTTAAAAATTTCACATTTTTTTGAAAAAATCGTCAGGATTTAATAATTTTACAATTTTTTACAATTAGGTATTTTCAAGATTTTTGAATGTTTAAGTTTTTAAAAATTTCACAATTTTTGGAAATTTTGAAAATTTTACAATTTTTGGAAATTTTGATATTTCACAATTTTTGAAAATTTTACAATTTTTGTAAATTTCACAATTTTGAAAATTTTACAATTTTTGAAAATTTTACAATTTTTGTAAATTTTACAATTTTTGTAAATTTTACAATTTTGAAAATTTTACAATTTTTAAAATTTTGAAATTTCACAATTTTTGAAAATTTTACAACTTGATAATTTTATATAATATGATTTTTTTTCAATTTTTTGAAAATGTACAGCTATTGAAGCATTTTAGGTGCATTGTATCTTGAGTTTTTTTTTTTTTTTGTCAAACTTGACGATTTTCAAAATTGATAGTTGAACAATTTTTATAAATTTTGAAATTTTAAAGAACTTATGATCTCAAGGATTTTAACAGCATTTGAAAGCTCGAAATTCTTATACCTACTTCCGCAAAAAGTATCTATTCAAAGCTAGTTCAAAGTCGAATAATGAACCACGAAAGCTACTATAAATCATACGATCAGTTTTCTTCACATACATACGTATCAAGTTAGTTTAACATTATAACATCTTAAGCATTGAAAGTTAGGACGATTCGGCTAATTTTCAATTAGGTACGATTATTTTATCAATTTTTTAATCAGTTTTTCGATTTCGTTTAAGTATTGATTTAAAAAAAAAATCAATTTCATTTAATCAATTTGATTTTTTATCAAATCAATTAACAATGTAGTTCGCCATTTATGAACCCTACCTATAGTAGATTCTCTGTAGATTTTAATTCCACCACACTCGAGTATAGGCTGCAATCGAAGTACCTAGCAAAAACCCCGAGATAAAGAACACATGCACGTACCACCTCATTAAAAACAGTCAGTAGACTCGAAAAAACCTTCGAAACGACTATGCAGTAATCATATACTGCACCGATGTTGTATCCGAGTTAAATAATTAAAAAAGGAGGAAAGGAAAAAAAATGGCGATAAAATCTACACAGAGATAAGCGCGAGTGTCCGAATTAAGGTAGGTATATGTATCTTGGAGCGGTTAACAACATTGTATGTGGTATGATTCGGCGAGTTATAAAATTACTATTCATTCAGTATACATATAAAACCATAACGTCCGCGCGATATTATAAAGCTCTCTCAAAGTAAGCTCTGGTCCAACTCCGCGAGATTAATTTTTTTCCTGTATAAAACGCCTCAAGGTGTCTGAATCCGCCACTATCGAAGCGTACTATCTTAAAAATGGTAAAAAAAAGTTATATTAATGACCGTTTATTATAGTGTACTACGAAATAAACTTAATATAAGAGGATTGATGAATAAAAAAAAAAAAACCCGAATGCTAAAACTTCTAAAATATACTGAATTACTGACACTACCCACAGGTTTAAAATTTAAAAAAAAAAAAAAAAAAAAAAAAAAATCGCCGCTGTTTAAATCTATCTACATGGTGTCCGAGGCACACTTCACGAAAATTCAGGTTTGGATACAACCGAGTACCACTAACAAAAAAATGGCATATGTTTGAAAATGAAGGCGCTAAAAGCTTTGAAGCTTTGAAATGGATAATGGATTTTGGAAGTCTGAAGTTTTCAAAGTCACTTTCAAGATTATTTTAATGATCGAAAAAATCTGAAAAAATCTGAAAAAATCGCAGTACTTCCTTTTAGATGAAGTTTGGAAAAAAAAATGGTTTAAAACTCGCTTTAAGATCAAATTTTTAACGTGAATAGGATGTTTTTCGTTGATCCACCCCCCCCCCACCTCTGGGGTGATGTAGAAAATCGCAAATACGCTCAAAAACATATTTTACTACTACCTAACGATTCTTACCACTTATAAAAAATTTGAACCTTCTAATCGAAGAGTAAGGTAACTAGAGATCCTCAAAATAGGGCCACTTTTGAAAAAACTGTTTTTTGCCACTTTTGGATAATGTCACTTGAGTGGAACCTCGGACACTCCCTTCAAAAGTGAAATTGTAGTATCTACACTTTCTTAGGTCATTGACCTTGCAATTTGATAACACTTTTCTTTCCATACTAGCCTCATTTTGAGTTGAGAACCTTCCAAAAAAATTTCAGCTCCCTACCCTACCTCTCAGGGGAGCGGAGTAAAGAACTCTCGAAAAAGCGTCACTTTTGAAGAAAAAAAACACGGTTTTTTGCCATTTTCAGGTGGTGCAAACCCTGAAAAAGAGTAATTTGAGTTTCTACACCTACCTGGACCAATGAGTTTGAAATTGAATACAACTTATTGCCCTCTACCAGGAGGTCAAGAAGTTTCAGATCTCTGAAAAATCAAGATTTTTGAACTACAAAAAAATTTAAATTTTTTTCATCATTCAAAAATTCAAAAAAATTTTATTTTCAAAAAATTATTAATTTTTTTTTATTTTCAAAAAATTTGGAAATTTTTCATTTTCAAAAAATTTGGAAATTTTTCATTTTCAAAAAATTTGGAAATTTTTCATTTTCAAAAAATTTGGAAATTTTTCATTTTCAAAAAATTTGGAAATTTTTCATTTTTAAAAAAATCATGATTTTTTTCTTGTTTTTAAAAAATTTAGATTTTTTTTATTTTCAAAAAATTCAGAATTTTTTTCATTTTCAAAAAATTTAGATTTTTTTTTATTTTCAAAAAATTCAAAAATTATTCTATTTTCAAAAAAATCAAAATTTTTATCATTTTCAAAAAATTTAGAAATGTGTTTATTTTCAAAAAATTAGTAAATTTTTTAGTTTTCAAAAAATTCAAAAAATTTTCCATTTTTAAAAAATTCTGTAATTTTTTATTTCCAAAAAATTCTGTAATTTTTTATTTCCAAAAAATTCTGTAATTTTTTATTTCCAAAAAATTCTGTAATTTTTTATTTCCAAAAAATTCTGTAATTTTTTATTTCCAAAAAATTCTGTAATTTTTTATTTCCAAAAAATTCTGTAATTTTTTCATTTTCATAGAATTCAAAATAGGTAAGTTTGGCATTTATCTATATTACAAGACATAGTTACTCCAAGAAATTTAATGATTTTTTCACTCCGAAAAAATGGAAATCGTTCTACTTTAAAAATATTGATAAATTTTTTACCCCCAAAAACGAGAAACCTGAAATTATTAGGTAAGTACTCTAAAAAATTTGAAGATTTTTTCGCTCCAAAAAATTAAAGATTCTTCGCTGTAAAAAAATAAACATTTTTCTACTTCAAGAAAAGTGAAAATTTGTTCCACAACACAAAAATTGAAAATTTTTCCACTCCAAATAAGAAATTTTCATTCCCAAAAAATTGAAAACTTAAATTTCCTAAAACTGAAGAATAAAATTTACTTCGAAAAATTGAAAAAAATTGCTTCAAAAAATTGATAGTTTTTTCTCCAAAAAAAAAATAAAGATTTCTTTCTACAAAAAATTTAAAAAATTGTTTTACTCTGAAAATTAAAAAAAAATTTAATCCGAAAAATGAGAATTTTTCTCTTTAAAAAAAAGCTAAAAATATTTTCAAAAATCTGAATTTTTCAGCGATCTGCAAATTTTCGACCGAATCCCTGGTAAAGTACAATAAAAGTGGTATCAAATTTCAAACTCAATGTTCAGGAGGTGTAAAAACTCAAATTGCACTTTTTGAGGAGATGAATGGCATAAAACCACGTTTTTTTTTAAACGGGCCTATACTTTGAGAGCCCCTTGCTCTGCTCTCCGAAGTAGGGGGCTCAATTTTTTTTTGGAGGTTCTCAACTCAATGTAAACCACCTCAATGAGTTTGTCGAAATGCGAAGTATGCTTTTTTTTATCCACTCTAATGTTTCAGTGATACTCGATTGTATCCAAATCTGAAATTTTATGAAGGCCTGCACCAGACACCCTGTATACGCTATAGCTGAAATATATGCAAGATTTCGGCGCGGCTTGGTAATGGCCTAGGCGCGCGAAAAACCATATAAAAGTGAAAATTAAATAGCGATAATTAAAGACGACGAACGTGCCATAATACACAGGTGATTTTCAACAAACTAGCGCACCGCTGAGCGTTATTTGCAAATGATCTTTCGCAGCTATTCGTGTTATATACGCGCGTACGTATCGTTTTTAATGATAGGGTCATTAGTGCTCTCCACCTATTCGCTGTACAGTCGCTTTGAAAAAGAAAGGTCAACTTTTGGCGAAAAAAATACGCATCGATATAGGGTTCGAAATCGGTCAGATGATTCTACATGCTGCACATCTCGCATCACAGGCCTAATACCAGCAAGAGGAAGTCGCGCAGTATTATCATTCAAGTGCAACTCCACCCAAATTGTTACGTCCCGCGCCCCGCCGACCTTATAATTCGTGAGTAGCCCAAGACAGTGCACCTCTTGCTTCCAAAAAACCTGTTTAAGTACGGGGCGTAACCGTCCACCTAACGTATTCGGCCCTGAAACCACAAGTTCCGATTTAAATACGATCATACGTTAATAGTTAAAAGTCGATTAACACTTTTAATCGAAACTACGCTCTTAGGCCGACCACCTCTCGAGATTGAATATATTTCAAACCGCGATCTGCGCCATGTATTGATGTAAATTTCAAAATTGACAATGATCGATTCGAATTTATATTTCGCTGATTTTGCTTCGCCAGCCCCTCCTGCCTAGTCGAGCGTACCTGCTGAGATACGTGATTTGCAAAGACCAGAGACGCGCCTGCGCCTATGCGCTGACTCACAACCGCCGCAGATCGTATCTGCACCAGCTATGAGTTCATCTGGCTAATGAATTTATAATGAAAGCGTGGTGGTCTGTTTATCTGCAGTTTATTATTTGCATTTTCAAATCAAATGACGTATGGCATTTCATAGTATGTATGCTATTATTGCTATGTTAAGTGATTTGTTACATGTTAATATACCCTCAGAGTGTGTGTGCGTGTAGACATTTGTATAGGCAATCGTTTCTTCGCCCAGTCTTTCTCTTTCTTGTCCTAGCTCTCGCTTCTTCCTGGTTGACTTTTAGTTTTCGTTCCTTTCAAATGTTTTCCATCGTAATCGAATGTCAATTACGTTGGCGATCATTTTCAAATTAATCCATTACCTAAGGAGATTACAACAAATATAATAGGTGCAGGCTTTTGTCACACGTACCAATATTTAAACGTTTTTTTACATACTTCCAGCGCTTAAGCTTGCGATAAAAACTTCACACCTATCTGAAGAAAATTAATCGTGTGATTTATTACAGCTTTTAAGATTTGTTGCTTCAAGTTGAACGCGCTTGGAATTGATATCTTCTGTTAGTGTAGAAAATTCTATCAATAATTTGGAGAGAATAAAAATCTCTAAATTTTTTGAAGTAGTGAAAAAAAAATTGTGGTAGAAAATTTTCCTAATTTTATAGAGTGTAAATTTTTGGTCAGAAAAACAAAGATATTTTTCCTAAATTTTCGGAGAAAAAAAATATTCTAATTTTTTGTAGGTATTAAAAAATCCTTATTTTTTGGAGAAAAACAATATCCTAATTTTTTGTAGAAAAAAAATATCCTAATTTTTTGTAGAAAAAAATCCTTATTTTTTGGAGAAAAAAATATGCTAAATCGTTGAAGAAAAAAAATATCCTAAATAAAATACCTATCCTAATTTTTTGTAGAAAAAAATATTCCAATTTTTTGTATTAAAAAAAATCCTGATTTTTTTGTAGAAAAAATATCATAAATCTTTGGAGAAAAAAATTATAAAATACCTAGGTATTCTAATTTTTTGAAGACAAAAATATTCTAATTCTCTGTAGAAAAAAAAAGGACAATTTTTTATAGAAAAAAATATCCCAATTTCCAGTAGAAAAAAATATCCCAATTTTTTGTAGAAAAAAATATCCCAATTTTTTGTAGAAAAAAATATCCCAATTTTTTGTAGAAAAAAATATCCCAATTTTTTGTAGAAAAAAATATCCCAATTTTTTGTAGAAAAAAATATCCCAATTTTTTGTAGAAAAAAATATCCCAATTTTTTGTAGAAAAAAATATCCCAATTTTTTGTAGAAAAAAATATCCCAATTTTTTGTAGAAAAAAATATCCCAATTTTTTGTAGAAAAAAATATCCCAATTTTTTAAAGAAAAAAATATTCTAATTTTTTGTATTAAAAAAATCCTGATTTTTTGAAGAAAAAAATATGCTAAATTTTTAGAGAAATAAAATATCCTAATTTTTTGTAGATTAATATACTGATTTTTTGGAGAAAAAAATATTTCAAATGTTCGGAGAAAAAAAAACGCGTAGCAGTCAAGATGCTCCGCGACAGCCGAATTTTTTTTTCAAGTTAGTGTACCACTTTGAAAACGTTTTCATCCATGGTATTTCAGTTTCAATATCAGTTTTAACTTCAAATTCAGTTTAAAAATGTCAGGTTTTTGTCTTCAGTTTTAGTTCCTCTCTGCATTGAAGATTTCATCTTCAGATGAGGGCTCCGCCCCCATACCCCCGTTGAGGCTCCGACCCAACCCTCTCATCACTTTCGGCTCTTAGGATGGGGGCTCCGCCCCCATACCCCCGCGTTAGGGGCTTCGCCCACAACCATCTCGTCACTTCCAACTCTTCAGATGGGGGCTCCGCCCCCATGCCCCTATTGGGGGGCTTTACCCTCAATAGGGACATGACAGGAGAGGATTGAGGGCTTCGCTCTCAATCCCCTTCACACTTTCAGCTCTTCAGACGAGGGCCAACACACCAAAAAAGAGGTTAAAACGTGAAAATTTATGATTTTTGACCCTGTACGGGGGTCAAATGGTGCTCAAAAGTCGAAACCCCCAAAAGGCACATCAGTGACCTCTACTGACCCTACATCCCAAATTTTGATTGTTTAGGTCTTTTAGTTTGGGCTGTAGGCTGTTCAACGCGTCAGAAAAGACAGGTTAAAACTTGAAAAATATTGATTTTTGACCCTGTATTGAGGTCAAAAGGGGTTTAAAGGTCAAAACCTACAAAAGGCACATCAGGGGCATGAACTCGATCTATGATAAAAATTTAGGCACCCCAGCTCCATTTGGGGGGTCTGTAGCTTGATCAACGTGAAAAAATGACCTCAAAATCCACTTTTTGGGCCCTAAAATGGGGTGGGGATGACTTGCGAAGCTGAAATTTGGATACAGCGGAGACAATCAGAGTCACTGTTGTTGGTAAAAATTTTAAATCATTTTGTCAAATTGGGGCTTCTTTTGAGCCCCCCTCAAAAAGGGGTGACCCCCCAATTTTGGGGCTCGAGGGTCAAAAAACCCAAAAGGCACCTCAGTGATCCTTACCGATCCTAAATACCAAATTTTAGTTTCCAAGGTCATTTGGTTTGGGCTATAGGCTGATCAACACACCTAAAAAATAGGTTAAAATGTGAAAATTTCTGATTTTTGACCCTGTACGGGGGTCAACTGGTGCTCAAAAGTCGAAACCCCCAAAAGGCACATCAGTGACCTCTACTGACCCTACATCCCAAATTTCGATTGTTTAGATCATTTAGTTTGGGCTGTAGGCTGTTCAACGCGTCAGAAAAGACAGGTTAAAACTTGAAAAATATTGATTTTTGACCCTGTATCGAGGTCAAAAGGAGTTTAAAGGTCAAAACCTACAAAAGGCACATCAGGGGCATAAACTCGATCTATTATAAAAATTTAGGCACCCCAGCTCCATTTGGGGGGTCTGTAGCTTGATCAACGTGAAAAAATGACCTCAAAATCCACTTTTTGAGCCCTAAAATGGGGTGGGGATGACTTGAGAAGCTGAAATTTGGATACAGTGGAGACAATCAGAGTCACTGTTGTTGGTAAAAATTTCAAATCATTTTGTC
This sequence comes from Balanococcus diminutus, assembly GCA_959613365.1. Lineage (NCBI taxonomy): Eukaryota > Metazoa > Arthropoda > Insecta > Hemiptera > Pseudococcidae > Balanococcus > Balanococcus diminutus. Next base: position 26,844,264 of record OY390718.1, read on the forward strand.
AAATTGGGGCCTCTTTAGAGCCCTCTTCAAAAAAGGGCCACCCCCAATTTTGGGGCTCGAGGGTCAAAAACCCCAAAAGGCACCTCAGTGACCCTTACCTATCCTAAATACCAAATTTTAGCATCCAAGGTCATTTGGTTTGGGCTGCAGGCTGATCAACGTACCGGGAAGCGAGAAAAAACATGAAAAATTGTGAAAAATCTTGATTTTTGATCCTTGACAGGGGTCAAAGGGGGCCCAAAAGTTGAAACCTACAAAAGGCACATCAGGGGCACAAACTTGATCCATGATGAAAATTTTGGCCCCCCAGCCCCATTTGGGGGGTCTGTAGCCTGATCAACGTGAAAAAAATGACCCCAAAATCCACTTTTTGGGCCCTAAAATAGGGTGGGGATGACTTAGGGGGCTGAAATTTGACTATGGTGTAGGTAATTAGGGTTCTCATCCCTGGGGCAAGTTTCAAAAAATTTCATGATATTGGGGCTCCCCCGCACCCTCTCAAAAAAGGGTAAAATCACCAATTTTGAGTTAGGGCCCCAAAATTTTTTTTGCATCATTACTACACCGAGGGGACCCTACATATCAAGTTTGACCTCATTTGACCTGTTAGGCTCGGCCCCAGAGTTCCAAAAGTAGCGTTAAAATTATATGTACATATATATATATATATAAATATGTGACATGTGTCAGATCGTCTTCTTTTGGTCCCAAACGTCGAGAAATGGGGTCAGAACTCTTCTACCCCCCCTCCTTCTAAATTAGGGTCGGACACAATAGCCTAAATTTTTAAAAAAAAATTCGGCTAATAAAATCTAATTTTTTGTAGAAAAAAATATTCCGACGTTTTGGAGGAAAAAATCCCAATTTTTTGGAGAAAAAAAAATCACCATTTTTTGGGGCAAATCACAATTTTTATTAGAGAAAAATAATCTTCATTTTTTTGGGAAAAAAATAAAAAAATATTTCAACTTTATGTAGAATAATAAATAACTTAATTGTTTTTAGACAAAATATCCTACGCATATCAAGTTTTGTAGGTAGGTATATTTATTTCTGAAAAAACATATTTTTTCTAGAAGAAATAAAAAGATTTTCAAAAAATTGAAATGAACTCTAAAGAAAAGTTGAAATATCAAATAGTTACGCACCATTTTTTATTCGAGAAAATTCGATTTATTTTCCTTCAAAGCAATTGAGAAAATGTATTCTTACGTATCTAAAAATTTAAAAAACATTTTCTTTCTAAAGCAGTTAAAAGATTGTCCCCTCTCCCCCCCCCCTCCCAAAAAATGAAGAAAAAAATAGTGATTGTTTCTAAAAAAAAAAGTTTAGTAGGTATTTCCCTGAAAAGGAATAAAAATAAACAATTTTTTCGAGTGATTTTTTTTCCTGCAAAAATTTGAAACATATTTTGCACTCCAAAATAAATAAATACGCGTATAATTATCTTTTTTCAAAAAAATTGTATTTTTTCTTCCAAAAAGTGAACGTTTTTCCCCATTAAAAATTATAAGATTTATATTTATTTTATTTTAACGAAATTCAGAATTTTTCTGGAAAAAATAGGTTGTGTCAAAAAAAACATGGCACAACCTGAAGTGAAGATACGCTAATGATGCTTTGCTCCAAATAAAAATAAACAAAAAACTAAATGAGGGGTAAACAATTCTAATTCAAGGCATTTCTTGGAATATCTTTCGCTAAGAACTTCAGTTTCATTGATTCTAATTATCTTAATTTATTTTTAAATTTCTTCACTGACGAGATGAATAATTATTGCATCTCAAAACAATTATTATTCAATTAATTCAAAAGGCATAGATTTTTTTTTTATCCTAATTTTTTTAGTGGCAAGTAAGAAAAATACTCGTATCTTTTATTCGTTTTTTCCACGTCTTTTATTTTTATATCTTTTTAAAATTGCCCAATTACGGAAATTTAATTTTTTTTTCATTCTGAGAAATTTGAGGTTTTCTATTAAAATATTTTTTTTCATGCCTTTTTTCGATTTTTTTTTATTTGTGTATTTAAAAAAAAAAAAATTCATTAAAATGATTCTTACAATTTTGAAGAAATTCGCTCCAAATTTCCATTTTTTAGTAAAACATTTTTTTTTTTAAATTAAATTTTCATAATTATTGTCAAATTTCTAAAAAGTTTCTAAATTTCAATAGGTAATTATTTTATTTATACCTATATATTTTTAAATCAATCATAATCTAGAAAATTATAACAATTTTCAAAGGTACCCAAAGTTTTTTATTTTTTGATGTGACCAAAGTTGTCGAATTTAGAAAAATTAGCTGTAAATAAATAATATTAAAATTTATAAAAATTGTCAATATTATTGATATCTAATTGTAAAATTTTTTAAAAATTTTAGCGTTTTAATTTAATAAAAATATTGAAATATTTTTAAAAGCTTTATAATACCTATATTTATTCGAATTGATCGAATACTTTTTTTTTGACATGTTTTGATAAAAAGTGAAAAATCTCTTCATGGTTCTTCTTTGATATATGGAAATTCATTATAATCTCTTTCTTTCCATGCTGGGTCTCATTTTCTGCATTTCCACAAATAAGTGAATCTTTTTTACCCATTTACAGTACCAAATGGTCATTGTCTCGTTTGAAGCACCTTTTAAGCACTTAACTAAAATATATACAATTAGGTATAAACAGTGTAAAAAAAACTGCAATCTCATTTACTTATACAGTACAAAATTAGAGACGCGCGTTAATTATTAAACGTACGTACTTGAATCGTTCGGCGTATATAAGAAATGTTTAATCAGATTATGAGGAAACTCGACGATGCTAGAGCTCATTTCCTGAAGTTATGCTCTACATATGTAATCCAAAGGTTGGGTGGTGGCGGGTATGCAACCTTATAAGTTTTCATACATTCATAATTTTCGGTCCGGCGAGTTTTTGTTACATGTATATGATACAGTGACGCTTGGATGCGTATCGAAGAAGATGCAACTTTTATGCCAATTCTCAATGGTACTCAAAATGTTGCTGAAAATCGACTTTGAAAAAATATCACGCGTATAGCTGCAAGTTCTATGTTTTAGGGCCGTATCGAGTTTGTATATTTGAATTCAATTCCCCAAAACAACAGTTACTCATTTAGAATGTTTTTACGGAACTGGTTTCTCTTTTTCTATGTTCACGAAAACGGTAAACCAGTTCTGTTTTTTTTTGGTTGTTTTTTTTTGCTTGGGAATATGTATCAGGGGACCGAGTAAATGAGCTCTTTCGCATATTTCTTCTTTCGATCAACATCATTGGGCGATAAATTGGACGATTGATTGACGTAGACGTACTCATTAGGTATTGAATGGTTTTGCATATTGGAAAAATTGAAACATTTACCTACCAGAAATCGTACCTACGTATTTGATCGCCTATTGATTTAATTAGGTAGCTTTTTTGTGCAGTCTGATGGCGCAAAATGACCTGCCGAGTTTGTTAACGAAGTTAACCTTATGGTCTGGCAGGAAAAAATACCTATGCATATAGATATTTATCTCGCGATTTTCGAATTAACACAACCAAACGTGCAATATTTTTCTGTTTCAGTGCCATCGTGAACCGATCGTTAAAACAACAGGAGTCCTGATGTACAACTCGTGTTATCTGATTGTTCCTCGAAATGAAGCAATCTCAAGTTATAGGTGAGTGGCTCGAACACCTTTATAATTTCGATTTTTTATATTTGGAAATACTGAGTACTTGAGTAGTTCATGTAAATGGGGAAGGAGAGAAATGCTTAAAAAAAATTATACAACTTCCACTTACTTATTCTCTTCAAAAATGAAGGAAAATCAAATTTTGAGTACACTAATTTTCTTTTCTGTTACCGCAATAATTAAGTAGATAAATTAAGAGTGGTACTAATTTTTACCAAGAACGTTTTGAAGATTTTCAAAGAAAAAATTCTTATTCATAGCTGAAATTTAAAAAAAAATTCAAAATTTTTAGTCTTCAAAAACTGAAAAATGTTAAATTTCTGGTTTTTGAAAGTTTTCAATTTTGAAATCCTGGAATTTTTTTAATATGAAAATTTTTGAAAATTCTTTTGATATTACGATTTTTTTCGAAATTGATTTTCATTTTTTCTTAATGTTTTAAAAAATACGTACCTAATATATTATACGAGTATAAGTAATTATAAATACAAGTATAGGGCTTAATTTTTTTTTTTTTTTTTTTTTTCAATTTAAAAATTATTTGTTTATTTTAATAATGTTTGAAATTTGTATCGTTAGTATATTTTAAAATTGTTGATTTTTTAAAATTTTCAGTCACAACATTTTTTGTACCTAATTTAAAAACAATTCAATTTAAAAATTTTGACACTTTTTCTGTCTAGACTTTTCTTAAAAGTTTTAGAACAAATTTCATTATTTTTTATTGCATTAATTTTTTTATTTGAAAATTTTGAGTTTTCAATTTCAAATATTTTGAAAATGTTTTTGATTTCTTTTTTCACATTTGAGTCAAATATATTTTTGAGTCTTATTCGTGTAAATTATAAATTTTTTCAAATTAAAGTTTTTACATTTTTTTAATTTTTAGAAATTTCCAAATGAGAAATTATTCTGTTCGTTTTCAGAAAGTTTTGAAAATCTGCCGATTTTAAAATTTTATTCAATTTCCTGTGTTTTTTTCCTGAATTTTTTGAATTCTTTAATGTTTTTAAATTTTTAGCAGTTTTGAATTTTTTTGAGTCTTACAAATTTGTAAAACATCTTTTGTACTGATTTTTTTTAATTCCTTGGTTTTATACATTTTTCTTGGTGCTTTGAATTTTGGTCGATTGATTTTTTTTATCATTTTAAAAAATCTTGAAATTTTAAAATTAAAATTTTCAAGAATTTTTGAAATTATATAATTACTATTGTAGCTTCCATATTTTTCGGTGTTGCTTTTCCTTTTTTTTTTTTTTTTTTTTTAGCATAGTATAATATGCTTTTACGGAGACCAAAATGGAAAAAACGATACCAAAATCCGATAGGAAAATCCGACAATTGGGTTAGGTTAGGTTACATTAGGTTAGGTTTGGATGGTATAAAAAACTTGGAAAATTTTTAATAAATTCGATTTTTTAGACATTATGTCTGACATTTTGAAACTTGTAAATTTTTTGAAATTTTATGACTTTTAGACATTTTGTCAGACATTCTGAAACTTTGAATTTTTTTAGAAGGATGACTTTTTAGAAATTTTTTAGAAAGATGACTTTCAGACATTTTGAAACTTGGAAATTTTTTTAGAAAGATGACTTTCAGACATGTTGTCAGACATTCTAAAACTTGGAATATATATATTTTTTTTTCATCATTTACACATTTTAAATAAAAATATACCTAAGTATACCTAGCTATCGTATTTTCTTAAAATTTTAAAATTGAAAAAAAATCAAGTCAGGAAACTAAATGAATATTCTTAAAAGTTACTCCACAAAAAAAAATGGTAAGACATATACTTACCTATACTCAAGTAGTCAACTAAACAAGAAATCATTTTTCAGAATAAGACAACTCAGAAAGATTTCAAGGAAAAATTTTATGAGTATTTTGAGAAAGCCTCACTATTTTCAAAAGAAGTGTCAAGAACAAAAATCGAATTTTTGAGGAAACTGATAAAAGATGATATATCATATTTTCGATTTTAAAAAGATCTCATCTTTTTCTATTTTAAAAACAAGATCTCATCCTTTCGAATAAAAAGACCTCATATTTTCGATTAAAATGCAATATCTCATCTTTTTGATAAAAGATCTCATATTTTCAATTTAAAAAAAGATCTCATCTTTTCGATTGAAAAAATCTCATATTTTCTATTAAAAAAGATCTCATCGTTTCGATTTTGAAACAATCTCATATTTTTGATAAACGATCTCTTCTTTTCGATTTAAAAATATCTCTTCTTTTTGATTTAAAAAAACATCATCATTATGATTTAAAAAGACCTCATACTTATTTTTAGCATAGTATATGCTTTTACGGAGACCAAAATGGAAAAAAACGACCGACCCAAAAATCCGACAGTTGGGTTAGGTTAGGTTAGGTTTGGATGACATAAAAAAACTTAGAAAATTTTTAATAAATTCGATTTTTTAGACATTATGTCAGAAATTTTGAAACTTGTAATTTTTTTGAAATTTCATGACTTTTGGACATTTTCTAGACATTTTGTCAGACATTCTGAAACTTATAAATTTTTTTTAGGAAGATGACTTTCTGACATTTTGAAACTTAGGCGCGAAGCGCCGAGTTTTTTGATTTAAAAATCTCATCTTTCCTATTCAAAAAGAAAAGATCCCATATTTTGATTCTGGAAAACTCACATTTTTGATAAATGATCTTACCTTGATGGGTAAGATCTCATCCTTTTGATAATTTCATCTTTTGAGGAAAAATGTCTGATTGTCTTCAGGAAAAAAATCTCTTTTTTTAAATGAAAAAATCTCATTCATCTGAAAAAAAAAAAAAAATCTGAAGAAAACTGTCTCTTTTTTTAATAAGAGAAATAAGTGCATTATTTCTTCTTCAATTTTTTTATGATTTTGAAAATCATAGAATTCAGAATTTCAAAAATTTTATGTAATTTTACATTTTAACATGATTTTAGGTAAAAAATGTTTAGGTTTCAAATATTATTTCCAATGTTTGAAATTTGAAAACAAATTCATGTTAAGGATTTTGCAATAAATTTTTAAATTTCAAGTGTTTGCTGTATTATTGTGATTAGTAGGAAATGTTTATTAATTTTAAAATTTTGAAACTTTTGGAGTCCACAAATTTAAAAAAAAATTAACTTTTTTTAGTTTCAGAAAGTTAAAAAAAAAAATATAATTGTTTTTAATTTTTTATTGTATTTTTTTCAAGTTAATGTTTTAATTTTTTTTATCTTTCAATTTTGAAAACCTCATCATTTTTCAAGTTCTGAAATAAATAATTTTTTTAAAATTATTTTTTGATTTCTTCAATGTTGTATTTTTTTACATTTTTAAATTTTATACCTACTGCGTTTAAAACAACTGGTTTGTTTTCCTAAAAAAATATATATATATTTTCAAGACTATCCTAATGATATTGAACAGTACACTGCAGTCGTTTTGCGATTCGAACAGTTATGCAAATGCTACCCCAGCGAATATAGCCCGAAGACGGCTTATTGAATTGAGAAAAGAAATCCTTTTAGCTTCTAGTTTATGAAACGACGATTCAAAATTAATTATTTCCAATCTGTTGGCAGCATTAAATAATAGAAAATACGAATCATTAAAGAATATCGTACCGCAGTTGTATAGAACTATAGATTATTTATGTAAACCGAAACGCCTCGGTATTTTTAATCGAATCATTGAAAAAAAAAAAAAAAAAAAACGCGGACGCGAGCGGTCCATTTGAAAAATGCAGATACGCTTTGAGTGATGAAAATTCGTTAAAACACGCTACATTTCGAAGTTATAATTTATAATCCAGCTTTATTGCCTTTTTTTTTCTTCAACTCGGGCTTCTTGGCGCAATTTCAATTGATACAAATAACTCTTATAGTATATATCTATGTTTTTCTAGTTCTATAAAAAACGTTGTGGGATATTGTCTGTGCAGAATTTGAGATGACGAAGAGTCAGCATTTTCAGTAAATGGCGAACGTATTAAAAAAATAAACGCTCGGGCATAGGTATAAGCACAGCTGGCTGTTAACCAATTAGTTAACTATATAAAACACTTGGCTAATGACTTCGCTAATTAATCTCAATATTTTATATTTGCTTCGAACGCGGATATCGTCTATACGGACTGATAAACACTGTCCTAACAACGTTGCCGTTGTTGATGTCGAGTCAACTATGTCTCGCGAATGAATTTAACGAGTTATTTCTCGCTTCGAATAACACTCCGGGTCTTCTGCCTGGCTCGCGTTGTTTTTGAGATAATTTGAGTCATTTCTTTTCAGTGTGGTTTTTTGTCGTGCGAACAAGGCGTTATGTTGGACACGAAACTCTCGTGTCAAATACACTCGCATTAGCATCTCTGGTTTGCGTGCGATGATACGTGCAACTGGAAACACTTGGGCATTGGGCATGGGTTACATTTCGCGTGAACGACGCAATAGAGGCAGGCTGACGTGAAATAACCGCGCGTAGTTATAATTTTCGGCATAATTAGACGTATTAACCGGCCACTACGCGTACCTTTATAATAAATGGTATTTATCTAAATGAAATGCTGATTAGAAATAGACGAAATGAGCCAGAGCCGCTGTTGCAAACGATTACCTACTAAAATCTCTTAGCACTCTTGTTAAATAATGTCTAATTTTTCCAAGAATGTTAAAAATATTATTATAAAGACACGAAGAACCGACGACGTCCGCAGTAGGTGTCGATGGTGCAATCCTCCTCATGTCGAAATCCAAATGCACCTTTGGGGAAACCTAACACGAATTAAGGTTTCGTTCTTTGAGAGCTCAATCCGACGTTGATGATTAGGAAGGTGGGTATTCGTACGTAGACGTGTGTTAAAAATGCATAAGAATCGTCTCCAGACAAGTCTCTCAAGTCCTAAGGTGGTTAGGTGGTGATAAAATAAGATGGTCTTAGTCTTATGTTCTTAAAACCTATAGTCGAGTTAAATTTAATCTTTTCTGCCCATTCTTATCAGTTGTACCTAAAATCTTGAAGAAAAATTAGAGCACATTTTTAAGCTCCCCCTCCCATCAACTCTGCAAACATATTCAAAAATCTCAGTTGAAAGTGGAAAAAATGGAATTTTTTTCCAAATTTGATTAACAGAGGCGAGATGAAGTGTCACGCAATGAGGGGGGGGGGGGCAAACTCAAGTTTTCGCAACTTTCCCAAAATTCCTTATTTTACCGAACATTTTTTTCCCCCAAAAAAATTAAATATTTTCATTGTAACTACCTACCCAACTGAATATTTCCCCCCAAAAAAATGATATTTATTCCAGAAAAATTGAACATTTTTCCAAAATAATTGAATATTTGTTCTCAATAAAACGAATATTTTCCCCTCAAAAAAATTGAAGATATATTTTTCCCCCAAAAAATTGTTTATATTTCCCCTTGCCCAAAAAAAAAATTAATAGGTTTATTATCTTCTCACAAAGTAATTGAAAATTTTCTCCCCAAAAATTGAAAATTGCCTACCAAAAAAATTGAAATCATTTTCCTCGAAAAATTGAAAATAAATCATTTTCCACGAAAAATTGAAATCATTTTCCTCGAAAAATTGAAATAATTTTCCTCAAAAAATTGAAAAATTAAATATTTCCCTCCTAAAAAATTGAATTCCCCTCCCCCCGAAAAATGGAACATTTCCCCCTCACAAAATTGTTTTTTTATCAATAGGTAATTTAAAAAAAAATTTTCAACAAAAAAATTGAAAAATTCCCCACCCCAAAAAAATTTCCCGAAAATGGATATTTTTTTCCAAAAACTTGATTATTTTTTCTCAAAAAATTAAATATCCCCCCCCCAAAAAAAAAAAAATTGAAAACTTTTTCCCAATAAAATTGTTTTCCCCAAAAAAAAGTTTAGCTATTTTTTTTCCATAAAGAATTGAATATTTTTTTCTCAAAAAATTGAATTTGGACATTTTTCCCCAAAAAATCAAATATTTTTCCCAATAAAATGGATTTTGAAATTTTTAGGTAGGCACCTATATTTTTTCCCAAAAAATTAAATATTTCCCCCCAAAAAGTTGAATAGAAAAATATTGAATATTTCTCTGTCAAAAATGGAATATTTTCTCCCAAAAGCATTGAATATGTTCCCCAAAAAATAATATTTTCCTCAAAAAATTGAATATATTTTTTCGCCCCAAAAATTGAATTCTCATTTTTTAGCATAATATATGCTTTTACGATGACCAAAATGGAAAAAAACGAGACCAAAATCCGACAGGAACATCCGAGACCAAAATCCGACCCCATTGGGTTAGGTTAGGTTACATTAGGTTAGGTATGGATGACATAAAAAAACAGGAAATTTTCAATAAATTCGAATTTTTAGACATTATGTCAGACATTTTGAAACTTTCAAATTTTTTGAAATTTTATGACTTTTAGACATTTTATAGACATTTTGTCAGACATTCTGAAACTTAGAATTTTTTTTAGAAAGATGACTTTCAGACATTTTTTTAGACATTCTGAAACTTTAAATTTTTTTTAAAAATATGACTTTCTGACATTTTGAAACTTTTATTTAATTAAGTATTTTAGAAATTTTTAAAATAAATTTTATGACTTTTTAACATTTTGTCAGACATTCTGAAACTTGGAAATTTTTTTAAAAAATTTATGACTTTTAGGCTTTTTATCAGACATTCTAAAAAAATTGAAATTTTTTAGACTTTTTAATTTTTTTAAATAAATTTTATGACTTTTGGACATTTTGCCAGACATTTTGAAATTTGGAAAATTTTTTGAAAATTTTATGACTTTTAGGCTTTTTGTTAGACATTCTGAAAAAAATTTAAATTTTTTAGACTTTTTAATTTTTTTAAATAAATTTTATATTTTTTGTTTATTATACTTTTTATATTTTTAAAATTCCATGGAAATTAATATTCGTGACTTTTAGACATTTTGTCACAGAGTAAAAGCATATACCTACTATGTTTCTTAAAAAAATAAATATTTTCCCCAAAAAAATTGAAAACATTTTCCCAATAAAATTGAGTTCTTTCTCAATTTTTAGCATCATATATGCTTTTACGGAGACCAAAATGGAAAAAAACGACCCCAAAATCAGACCCCAAATTGGGTTAGGTTAGGTTAGGTTAGGTTAGTTTACATAAGGTTAGGTTTGGATGCCATAAAAAAACTTAGAAAATTTTTAATAAATTCGATTTTTTAGACATTATATCAGACATTTTGAAACGTAAATTTTTTTGAAATTTTATGACTTTTAGACATTTTTTAGACATTTTGTCAGACATTCTGAAACTTGGATTTTTTTTTATAAATAGAAAGATGACTTTCAGACATTTTGAAACTTGTAAATTTTTTTGAAATTTTATGACTTTTAGACATTTTCTAGACATTTTGTCAGACATTCTGAAACTTTGAATTTTTTTTAGAAAGATGACTATTTCAGACACTTTGTCAGACATTCTGAAACTTGGAATTTTTTTTATAAATTTAATGACCTTTTTGATATTATTTTAGAAATTTTATGGCTTTTAGGCTTTTTAATTTTTTTAAAAGAAATTTTATGACTTTTTGGACATATTTTCAGAAATTCTGTTTATTATACTTTTAAAATTTTTAAATTTCCATGGAAATTAATATTCGTGACTTTTAGACATTTTGTCACAGAGTAAAAGCATATACTATGTTTCATACTTTCAAACGTCGTGTGGAAATAGAGCCAACCAGGGGGGTCCAGGGTGCGAAGCCCCCCCTGGCGAGGCGCGAAGCGCCGAGTCTTAGCAATTTTTTAATTGAATATTTAAAAAAAAAATTGACTATTTAAAAAAAATAAGACTTTTCCCAAAAAAACTGAATATTTTTCTCAAAAAAATTATTTACTTATTTTGAAAAGAGCAGAAAACGCAATTTGTTATAAATAGTAGGTAACATTCAGCTGCACGGGATGAATATTTTTTCTTTTAAAAAATTGAACATTTCCCCTAAAGAGATTGGATATTTTTTCTCAAAAAAAATTGAATATTTTCCTGTCAAATAAGGAATATTTTCTCCCAAAAAAATTAAATGCCCCCCCCCCAAAAAAAAAATTGATACTTATTTTTCTCAAAAAATTGAATCTGGATATTTTCCAAAAAAAATCAAATATTTTTTCCCAATAAAATTGATTTTGAAATTTTTAGGTACTTAGGTATATTTTTTCCAATAAAAATTGAAATTTTTTTTTTCAAAAAATTGAATACTCTCTCATAGAAATTGAATATTTTCCCCCAAAAAATTGAATATCCCCCCCCCTAAAAAAAAATCAGAAGTGATTTAAAATCTTCCGAACCTGCTTTATATCCCTAGGATCAGGAAATTTTATATGATTTCTGAAGATTTTCTCTTTTTCAAGTCACTTTTCATTTTTTTCACATGTTAACTCCTATCAAGCTCCATCACCACCTCAACAAAATGAAAAATTTTCAAAACGGAAATTTCCATTTGACGCGTTCACCACACGTAAACCTTTTTAAACGTTTAATAATTGATTTTACCGCGCCATATTATAAATTAAGATATCGGCGCACAAAAACACACACCGCATATGATATTCTATCATTGAAGCGCAAATCCCATAAACATATAAAGTATAACTCAGCCGAGTACACCCAGTGACGTGATGTAAATTACGCTACAATACTAATTTAAAAAGTAATTACAAAATATATATGAAGTTAAATTGAGTACCTTAAAATTTGGTTGTAAAATTTATGCACGCCCCGAGACCCGTAATTATTCGCTTTGATAATCGCTATACGTATACATTGTAAAGCACGATAGTTGTATATTTATATCTATAATGTAGTAATTTTCTTCTACCTCTGGAATATACCTATACGACTGACGAGTACGTATGTTACATTTCAGGTCGAGCGCCGATTTGAAACATGTTGCGGATAAGTTGAGCATATTTGCATGTGTATTATGGCTGCGGACGAGTAAGAAGGTGTAAATGATACCTCTTGCGCTCAAATATCGATATGTCAACGAAATAAAAAACATTGTTTATGTTGGAGAAAGTAACAGAGAAGCCGGAGAGAAAGAAGCAGATGAGTCAGGCGAGTACGTCACCGTGATCGCGTCTCGTCAAAAACCTTGATCTTTTGTGAAGCGATGCGATAAAATGCGGATGTATATGGGGGACCTCATCGATAGCGGAACGAGATTCTGTCCAAGTGATAGCATCCAATCTGCGGATCATTTCTGGTATCATGATACTCGGATAGAATTCAAATGGATAGAAATATCATAATATTGGACACGATCGACATCTCGCATTCGGAGTAATTTGGCTGGTCACGAAAAATGCGACTTGGCGGAAAATTCGAGTCAAGAACAAGGCCACGCGCTTTAACGGCGACGTCGACGGACGACGATGATGGTAGGATGGTCGTCGAGCGACCAAACTTTATGGTGGCATGCCGTCTCTTCTTCTAACACGGTGACCAGGTTTATCCCCTCCGAAGACGGGCACATACGGATGATGGTAACAGGTGCGATTACTTTTCCACATCCGACTGGAAGAGTTCGAGGAGGACTTTCTTTTAGTGCAGCAAGAGTGGCGGTCAAGATTACAAGCCCGAGCTACGTGCAACATGCGTTTTACGAGTACATGCTGCTACATTGTTCTTCAGTATTTATCGCGTAACCGCAATACGCTTTTTCCGGTTAAATGTGTAATTGGTTAATTGATTATTTTTATTTGCGGAGTTTCGACGTCTTGGTTGTCGCGTCTCCAAAGCTGTTTTGATGATCGTCCGGTAACTTGCGACTGTTTAAACGCTCTGTTCGATCTTGCACACGTTGTTTTAGAAAATCCGATGCTCGGTAGTTACCATTTTTCGGGGCAGTGACTAGTTTTGCTTTTTATTTTCAATCCTCAGTGCGTATTTTTTTCGACTGTTTAGTTAATATGTTGTGCGGGTGAGAGATACCGATATGGATAATTTGTTACCGGTAAGTTGACCTCGGATTACCTCACAGTTGTATTTTCTATTCATATTCAAAACAGATTGACGAGCTTGACCGGTGTACCTCTGGGCCAGGCAAACAATGCCGTGATAAATACGCGTGCTCTTATTTTATTACTTCTTCTTCAACCCACCAAGCTCGAGAGCTTAATGACTTTTAGAGTTATTTCCAAACTGTCAACTGGCACAATAACGTTTTCATCTAGAACTACCCACTCGGGTTTTTTATATGATTTACAATGAATTCTGCCGGTGCCGGTGCCGGTGTTGGTGTTGTTGGTTTGCCAGATTTACGTACTTGTTGTGGTTATACGAATAAGTAGGTCTTGTGTAGTCGAAGGTGCTCTATGGAACAGAAGATCCAACTGACCTGTGAAAATTTTATTATTTTTAGTGTGTTCCGTACACCCTTATCTCTTATGGATATATGATAGCTAAATAAGATAGATTGGGTTAGGTCAGGTTAGGTTAGGTTAGTTGTGGTTTTCTCTGGAAGTAGATAAAGTAATGTTTGTCTCAATTTCCAATGACAATTTGTTGTTTATTTCTACGAATCCCCCCAGCAAGTATATTGCTTCATATTCTACTCTTCCCAAACTTGTATCCCCAGCTTTGATGTAGATAGGCTGTGGAACCTTGGCATACCCGTGTAGCAATTGTCGACATCGACATTTATGTCGACAAAATTCAGACACATTTTTTTCTCGGTTAACGATGAATTAAAAATGATATTTGAGATTTAAAGTAATGTTCTGTGTTAAACATAACTGTTCAATCAAAATTTTTGAATTTTTCTCAGTATTTTCCTATAATTTAGAAAACGTTGTTTTTCTACATAGACAAGTCGATGTAAAAATCGATACTCGATAAACGCATCGACATTTATGTCGACAATTTCTGCCAATTAAATTTACAAATTTTATATCTAAAAAGAACTAAAAACAATTAATAATAACATTTTAAGCTCAGGAATAAATAATTTTTGAAAGAATCACAAAATTTTCTTATTTTTCAAAGTTTTGAATAATACAACGACTTGTCGAGTTATTGTCGACATAATTGTCGATGGTCAAATAATGCATCGACTTCACTGTCGACAGTGTCGACCAGAGGAATTTTAAGTCGAGATAGTGTCGATGTGATTGTCGAGGGTCGAATAATGCATCGACTCAACTGTCGACAGTGTTGACCAGAGGAATTTTAAGTCGAGTTAATGTCGATCTAATTGTCGAGGGTCGAATAATGCATCGACTTGACTGTCGACGTCTTGAGGGTGATTGTGATACTCGCAGATAAAGTGTGTTGTGAATTAGTACATAAGGTCTAAGAATCATCTCTATGTTAGTTGGACACTCGCATGTGTCCAGCTACAAAGGTGGCCTCAATGCCGCATATTTGACAAAAAATGTCGAAATGTTGGCTTGAGCACTATTTTTGGTGTAATTTTAATATATACTTATATTGAATATTTGAACTTAGCATATTTTTCAAAATCTCACCATTGCAAATGTCGATTTGGATGTCGATATAAATGTCGACACATCGAAATCGGTCACTTTTCGATCGTACATGTCGACACGATTGTGGATGGTTTGTCGAGCTTATTATCGACATATTTGGACGGTCGACAAACATGTCGATAATAAGCTCGACAAACCATCCACAATCGTGTCGACATGTACGATCGAAAAGTGACCGATTTCGATGTGTCGACATTTATATCGAAATTAGCATCGACGTTGCTACACGGGTAGTTGTTCAGAACCAAGAGACAGAATCTAGAATCCGAAACCCAGAATTCTAATTCTTGATCCTTTTTTTCAAGGGTTCAAATACCATGCCTTTGGGCTTGGGCTCAGTCATTTTTTCAGAGCATTCATTTTGTGGGTTTTTAAATGTTAGGAATAAGCATCCATCTAGATATTTTGAACAAGTCACTCAAATAGTCTGAATTCAGAATTCAAAATCTTTTCGATAAACAAAGTTACTCAAGATTCTTTTTGAGAAGTCAAAAATATTTTGAAAATTCGGAATAGAATAGGTACAAGAAACTACGTTTTGAAAGCTCGCGTCTAATTAACCAACTTTGAACTTATATATTTTAGTAGGTAAATACATGGATAGCAGTTATACGTCAATGTAGTGATTGTAAGTGCTTTGGCAATTGACATTCATTATTGGTGAGCAAAATGTTCAAACATCTTGAGCAATTGCTGAGAATATTATGCTATTTTAGAAGTTCTTCAGTACTGCAAAGGAGGGCTATTTGGGTATTCATGAAATCAGATCTAATAATGTGCATTACTCCACTCATGAATGAGGTTTCCAAGATATATTATCGGTTAGGGCAGAAGTAGACAGTCAGAAGGCGATCCTCGAGGACGGAATATTTTTTACCTCCTCTTTCATATATTTTTTACCTCCTCTTCATATGTTTTTTTTAAATTTTATTTTATTTTTTTTAACAATATAAAAATGAGTCTTTTTTTATGCCACTCAAACTTTTATTTGTATCTCAAAAAAGATGAGTGTCAGGAATCTGACATTTTTATGATAAGTATGACATAGACTAGTCTACATGCACATCTTTGATTCCCATTGGTGTCTCAATTAGAACTGGAGTTTTTAGACCCCGCAGGACGTCGGGGGAAGGGGTGCATTTTATATTAAAATTTAAAATAATGGAAGAAATGAACAAATTTGATCCAAAGTTTAAAATTTTTTCAATCGCCGCAGGTCTGAAGCAACGTGCAAATATTGTGTGTTGAAATTTTATATTTGCGTAAGTAATCAGATTTTCCATACTAAGGAAAATTCTGAAAAGACTTTGAAAATTTACAGAAATGACCTTTAGTGAGATCCGCCATCCATGCAAGTTTTAAAAAATTTGTTTGGTAATAATTGTAGAAAATAAAAATTTATATCGAAAAATGAATTGCATCTCAAAGTAAAGGCTTGGAAGTGAGGTAGGGGACCAATAATTTTATCATCAAGTTTTTAAACCCCAAGTCTGACCTATTAATTTCAAAATCCCAACCGAGGGTGGATTCAAGATCCATACCCAACAATACTCTTTCTATTTTTCCCATATACCCCCACTTTTAAAAATTTATTGAGGTAGAAAAATCAGTGAGAAGGTAGACGGTGGACGTCACCTAAAAAAAAATTGTTCGAGGTCATCAGTTTTGGCTCTCACTTTTTCGGGGTTCGAGAAAATTTTTTAAAAATCAAAAATTTTATAATTTTGAGGATGCCTAAAAGTCGTCATTTTTTTAAATTCTTATAGTTTTTTGATGTCTGACAAAATACTCAAAAGTATGTTTATTCTAACCTTACCTAATAATAACCTAACCCAATTTTGTGTTGGAATTGCGTGATGTTTTTTTTTTTTTTTTTTTTTGAGTTTGGTTAGCGTATTAAAAGAATGATTTTACTATGCTACCAAATAGGTAGATATCCTCGCTTTACAGCATTGAACTCAATGCTCCTGTAGTTGTATCCAATGCAAGGTCGTAGCAACCACAGGGATTAGGAGGCTATTTCCCCTCACATTTCAAACCCATCAATTAGATTCCAGGGTCATACTTATTTTTCATCTCATTTCTGATTCTTTGATTTTACTTTTTTCTTTGAGGATTCAAAATATTGGATTTCAACATCACAGGCCCGTAGTCAGGTGGGGGCTAGAGGGGGCTTAGCCCCCTCTAGCGTCAGATTGAGCCCCCTCTAACAAAATTTCGTCAATAAGAAAATTTCAGGCTAAACCTACACATACTTTTTGCATTATTCCAAAAATACTTCTTTTTCGTCAAAAATCTTATGTTTTTCAAAATTTTTCGCCCTCGCTTCGCTCGGGCAATATCTTCTTTGCCACTTTCTATGATGTTAATAGTATGAGTTGGAAAATTTCAGTAATTCAAGTTGGCATTTTCAATGATTTTGCCACCCCTTCCCCCAAGAAAAATCGCTTCGGTTCGTCTCTGTATTAAACAGTTGAAAAAATATATTTTGTGCCTTGTACGAGTTTTTCACCCATTTTTCAATTTTTACCGAAAATGCTAAATTTTCCAAAAAAAAAAAGTTCCAGCCCCCTCAAATATTTGGCCAACCCCCTCTATAATCTGACTCTGACTACGGGCCTGCAACATCACCAATTTCAGTGGATCAACAATTCTAATTTCTGATCTTAGATAATCATTTTAAAAATATTGATGACTATCAACTCTGCCTTTTGTTCATTGAATCAGATTATGAGCCAAGTGTGCAACAACTAAATACGAGTATCTTCAAAAAAAATACCAACTTCAATAACCAACGCAAGACATCGCTTTTCAAATTCTATGTTTTCCCTGTAACAACATTTTTTAGTGTTCAAAAGTGGTTTTTTTGTCATAACCAAAGATGCAAATTCAAATTGAGGATGTCAAGAAAGCAAAAATCTTGGAACTGCATAATTATTAAATTTTTTTTTCGAGCTGAGCAAAATTGGATGGAGCTGTGCCTGAAGATATTAAATAGTAAACCCAAGTTCAAAGTCCTGCTAAACTTGTGTACTTATATGTAGAATATGAAGGCTGGGTAGGCCAAGTTCAAGGTGGGAAGATAACATAGTTTGTTTCCTGAGTAACAAATGTTACGATGAACTTTACTGTAGGGTTACGCAAGACCAAGTTGAATGTACTTGGTTAAGGAGGCCTTGGCCGAAGATTGGGTTCAACAATCATTGTAGACACCCTGAGACCAGATTTAGGGCAGGGCGTTCTACCTTCTACCTTGAAAAAAATGGATTTTCAAAACTGATGTGGGTTTTATTTTCTCAAAATGTCGTAATTGATACTGAGAACCACTGTAAGTTCATGAATAATTACTGAGTTTCACAGTATTGATTCCTGTTTTCTTATTCCTGTCATCTTGAACTAAAATTTACTGTCTTCACTGGAATGATTACAGAGTTGAAGGGCAGTCACAAAAAAAAAAAAAAAAAAAAAAAAAAAAAACAGGTTCACCGGGTTGAACATACTTAGTGTTTCTTATGTAACTGTTACATCCCCACACCTTACCAATTTTAGTCAAACTGGGGCTTCAGCCAAAAATGGGTTTCAAACAAATAATCAAATTTTCCATTTTTTAAGAAAACTTGACCAACTTTTTTTAAGGGGGGGGGGGGATTCCACACTGAAATCAATAAATTGAAAATATCTACAAGCGACATCAGAATGACGTAAGTCGAATATTAATTATCACCCAAGACTCTACTTTCTTCACATACAGTACATACACGAATATAAAAAAAAAGAATAAAAATAAGAAAGACCTCATCTGGAGATAAACCGCTTTCGCTAATTTCGCATCAGCACCAGCGCAAACCAGCAGGCAGGCGCCGGTACCAATAATCAATCGGCAATACGCAATTAGCGAGTTGGTAACGACGAAAAGAATGCAGCGAAACATCGAGTGACACTTTCGTTTTCTTTTTTAATATCCGCGCAATGGAGTGAAATGAAAGCGGAGGTTGGTGTACTAATGGTACATATACTTACTGTTTATCTGGTATTGTGGTACTGAAGCGAATGCGGACCAAGGCGTATGGACGAGTCTACTTGCATCTTAACCCAGCGTTTAAGTCACCAAACCTATTCGACCTAGATAGACGGTGTGGCTGTGCTGTGGTGTTTATTAATCCGGCGGCGCGGCGTCGTTGTCACGCGATGCGATGCGATGTCTCCTAAGGTGACGTCACACGTTCGTTTATCAGTTCTCAATTTGTCACACGTTGCACTACTTTTACTTTGGATTCGTTCCAAACATTCTTTACGCGCGTGAAATATTTATTAGGTTTTTTTTTCACCCGGTTTTATCGAGTCTGGTTTGGGTCTTTGGATCTGTGGGTGAAATGAGCTTTGTACGTGGTTTTTAACACGTGTGTGGTGTTGTTATTTTCTATGTGTAATGAGAATGACTGAGTATCTTGTGTTAGGTAATTGGATGACGAGCCGAAAAATTCAAAAAAAAAAAAAAAAATGTTGTGGAGATGAGAAAAAAATAAATGTGTTAAACAGTGATAATGTGTAGAAACTAACGTTTGAGTTCTTCATGTAGGTACTAGGTGCTTTGAGCTAATTTTGTGAACATACAATATTGATTGATCGGACTAGGTCAAATATGCATTCATTTTTGCCGAAATATGCACAAAATTACTTACTTTTAAAAATGAGCAAATATGAATATTTTTTTTAGAAAAATACCCCTCCACTTCCAAATTTTTTATCCGAGACCATTTTGTGAGTTTTTTTCCTTGCGAGATTTTTTTGCAGTCTTTTTTTTCACGGGCTCGACAAAAATTCTTTCAAAAAGCTAATTTTTTGAAAAAATGTTTATTAATT
The DNA here is from genome assembly GCA_959613365.1 of Balanococcus diminutus. NCBI lineage: Eukaryota > Metazoa > Arthropoda > Insecta > Hemiptera > Pseudococcidae > Balanococcus > Balanococcus diminutus. Next base: position 26,864,355 of record OY390718.1, read on the forward strand.
TTTCAAAAATTGTTACAAAAATTTTCTTTAAAAAAAATAATAAATAAAATAATAATTTTAAAATGTTTTCAAAAGATATTCACTTATTGATTAATACTAAAAAAAGATTGATAAGAAGAACCAAAATTTTCTCAAAAAATATTTTCAAAATTTTCCTGAATCAAATTCAAAAATTTTATCAAAAATTATTTTAAAACATTACAAAGCAGGTATTTTCTTGAGAAATTTGTGAGAGGAAATAATTCAAAATTTTTTTGAAAAAAAATCAAAAATCCTTTAAAAAAAATAATAGAAAAAAATAAATAATAATAAAAAGGAATCATTTCAAAATTTTCCTGCAAGAAAATTCAAAAATTGTTTTGAAAAATCAGAAAGAAATATTCAAAAAATCTCCTGAAAAAATTTAAAATTTCTATCCAAATTTTTTGAATAGAAATATGTAGGTACTTATCTATTTCAAAATTTTTCTGAAAAAAAGTTTAAAATTCTAAGTATTAATTATTTTCAAAAAATTCTACATTTTTTTATTCCTAAAAATTCCATCAAAAAATGATAATTTCAATTTTTTTTTCATAATGAATTAAAAAAAAAATCATTATGGAACCTAATATCTTTAGAATCAATGAACCGGTTCAAAAATTTCCAATTCCAAACTCTTGCTGAACTCTTCTGTCAATATTTAATTCATGCAGTGCCCAATTTTTGATAATATTCTCAAAGCTTCAATTTCAAGGGTTTCTTCATACTTAATTAAGTATTTTGTAGCTATTTTTTAAATCAAAATGCAATTCTTTAGGACCTACAACTTCTTTTTTTTTGCAAATAGGTATCTCTATTTTTTGGAGAGTTATAGGTAAGTGGTTTCCAACATGAAACTGGTTTCAAAAATCAATATCTCGTTTTAATTAGGTACCCAGATGTGTACATACAATTTGAACCAATAATGAAATTAATAATATTTTTTTACCTGAAACCACGTCTTTTCTTCGTAGCCATTTAATTTTTTTTTTGAATCATTGATATCTTGGGAACCACTGAACTCGTACAAAAATTGCTAGATACCAAGAATGTTCTGCTTTTTAAGCTCTAAAACTTTTGTTTGAAGTTTTTTGTTGTATCTCTATTTTTCGAGAGTTATGGGTAACTGGTTGCCAACTTGCAATCGGTTACAAAAATCAATATTTCATTTCAATTACCTCAATGTGTGCATCTTGAACAAATAGTAAAGTTGATCACGTTTTTTTTTTTTTTTTTTTTTTTTTTTTACCAGAACCCAATTTTTTTTGTATGTGGTAGATATGGGGTAATACTAATTTTTTTCAAATATTCATTATTTTGGGACCCTTTGAACTGATTTGAAAACTGCTAGATAAGTAAAAAAATGTTCAGTTTTTCAAACTTCACAACTTTTGGTTAAAGTTTTTTTCATAACTTCATTTTTCTAAAAGTTGTTTCAACATAGAACTGGTTTCAAAAAAATGAATATCTCGTTTCAACTTTCAATCGCTTCAATGTGTATAAGTATTTTGAACAAAAGATAAAATTTGTCATGTTTTTTGACCGTATAAATTAAGTTGTTTTTTTTTTTTTCACAAATAGTTTATTATTTTGATTTTTTAGGTCAATAATATCTTGAGAACGACAGAAACTGGTTTTAAAATTTTCATGTACACAAAATGTTCATTTTTTCAAACTGTGTAACTTTTGTTCGAAGCTTTTTATCTTACCTACTTTTCTGAAAATTGTAGGAAGATTGTTGCCAACTTCGAACCGGTTTCAAAAATTACTTAATATCTGGTTTTAACTTTAACCACCCGAGTGTGAATTTTGAACAATGAATGAAATTCACAACCTTTTTTCATCCGAAATTGGGGAACCTTTTTCTTATTCGAGTTTTGAAAAAAAAAAATTATAACTTGAGAATCACTGAACTGATTCAAAAATTGCAAGAGACAGAAAATTTCTAATTTTTTAAACTCCCCAGCTTTCGTTTGAAGTTTTTTTTTTCGTATTTATATTTTTCCGAGGTTACAGGTGAAAAACTGGTTGTCAACCTGGAACCGGTTTCAAAAATGAATATCATGTTTTGAACACCTCAATTTGCAGATTTTGAATTATGAATGAAATTCATCATGTTTTCTGACTCAAGACTGGTCTTTGGGTTCTGGTAACTTTCTAGCAGAACTTCTCTTCTTTCAAATATTGGCAACCACATTGGAATCTCTAAATTTTAGTCACTCAGAAAAATATTTTATGCCCATAAATTTATGAAAAAAAGTTAATCAAAAGTTATAAATAATTTTTCGATTCTGACAAAATAATTCTTTCCAAAAAAAAAAAAAATGGACAACTGAATATTTTCTTTTAATTGGAAAATGACAATTTTCTTTTCTGTTGGATTTCTCTTCGCCTCCTTCCTGTTGATCTACAATCTCAATTTTTTCATCAATTCGAAAAACGAATACTCATAAACCTATTACCATTCAAAGATCCATCAATTTTAAAAAATAACAATTTTCACACCGTTTTAATGAAAATACTCTCAAACAACTCGAAATTGCCTTGTCTAATTTTTAATTCCCTCGGAATAGGAATAGCTCGACTCATCGCAGCGTAAATTGGACGATATTAATTCTTGGGTCTTATCATCACTACTGTCTCATTGACTCACTGCCTAAGCCTGGATGGAAACTTCTGTAGTAAAACATACCAACGTAGTACAACTACAAACCATACAAAGTATAAGTGAAACCTCACGATCTTGCGGTGCGGGCCGGAGACGACTCTACGTATCAATGCACCGTTATCAGCCAAGCACAAGGTACACCCAGCGTACCGTACTCGTACCGTACCCGCAGAACGTGGCAATTTTTCGCACACAAAGTCACGACTATTTTGACAATAAACTCGAGGCGAGCCGGCCACAAGAACCAGTCGCGTGTCCAACGATACCGAAAATCCGCTAAATCATTTTACGCTTTGAATCGAATTTACTGCCGCTTCTCCAGTCAGAGATTCAATGTTCTCGCATCGGGTTCTTTGATGCGTGACGAATTATCTCCTAAAAGGCGGATAATTATTGGATTAGCTTGTATGGTTTACGTCCAAATTTAATACTCCGCGTTGTAGGTGATTTTTTTCGTATACATCGAGTATATATGTAGTAATTTTGGCCATGTTTTTTAAAATTATATATCTGGCTGTTTTTGGACCAGACCTGTGCGATGTCGTTGTTAAATATGGAGTACACGAGCACTCAGCTGTCTTCCTGCATACCCCAATGATGTCTTTTTTCATTTACTAGCCTTAGTCATGCAAAAAACACCTTACACTTTTGACCATTGCGATTGATGCGAGCTCTCATCATAAATGCAAAATAATTCATAAACCTGGCTAATGATTTCCGATTAAGTCTCGACATACGTTTATAATTGAAGGTTGTCCAGAGAGCCAAAGCCACAGCCGCAGCCACTTGCGAATTCGTGTTTATTTGATTATGCGAGAAAAAAAAAACAACAACATCGCATCGCCGAACCCGAAACACATTGCCTATATGTCTGCATTGTTTAACCGTAAAAACAACGACCGAGATAGGCGAGTGAAAATCCACCACGTGAAATACGAAGTGGTAATTTGGGCGGCGCTGGGTACGCCTCTCGATGAAAACTGCCGAGATTTATATAGCAACTGGTAAAAGCGGTCCTCTGGCCCTTTAATGAGTTCCTTCTATGGCCAAGGGGTCCAGGACTCATTCAGTGCGAACCTTCGAGGATTATTTTCCTATGAACATTTTATTGATTTTATATGTACCTAATTGGTTAATTGATCTGTGCTGGTTTTAATTTCGCGAGACAACTGAATGATCGTTTTGATGGTTTTGATTTAAATAAGCAGGAGGTAGCTCCATTTTTTAGTTAAGTATCGAGTTCCAGAAGTGGAAACAGAGAGAATGCTGATAAATGATGGACAATTATTTCTAATTGGATTCCTCCTTGTAAAAGAATGAAGAGGAAACTGAGAGCAAAAGCAAAACATCCAATTCATGGGGAAAATCAAATCATTTAGTTACGTATAATGAGATTTGAAATCTATGGACTGTGAAGTAATAAGAGAAGAGCTCAATCAGATAAACGTTTCCCAGATGGTAGAGTTTTTGAATAAAAGATAGATCATGACAGGTATTACTCATCAAAACTCATCGTCATGATAATGAGAATAATTTTAGAAGAAATGTGATACATAAATGTAAATAAAGGTACAAAATTAAAAAAAAAAAAAAAAACTAGCTCTCAAAACAAGTTGAAAATATTTTCCTAAAGAAATTCAGAAAAATGCAAAAAGTTTCCCTTGAAAAAAAGATTTCCTTAACAAAATTGAAAAATATTGCAGCAGTTATTTTATTTTTTTGAAAAAATGAACAAAGTGGGTGTTTTAATACTAAATTTAAGAAAATATTTTTAAAAATATTTTTGAATAAAATATGAAAAATTTTCTTTGGTTTTTTAGGAAATTGGAAAAATTGCTTCAGAACCAAATTTGAAATTTTTGATTTTGGTTAAAATTGAACAGAATATATTTTGGTTTTGGAACAAAATCAAAAGAATTCCTGAGAAAAAAATTATTTTTCAAAAAAATTGAAAAAAAAAAGTTTTAGTAAAGTACATAGGGTAAAAGTACCAGTTTGTGACAGTGCTAAGAAAATTTCAACTTCAAATCAATCTTAAGCGGTTTCAAAGTATTGAAAAGTAGTGATGTTTATATTCAATGGATGAGGAATTTTATAAAGTTTCCAAAATACAAAAAATATCAAAAATAACTAGCGTCTAATAATTTTGGCGTTCATTTTTTTCAAAAATCTCCCAAGTTCTAGTTTGTGACACCCCGTGTAGCAACGTCGATGCTAATTTCGATATAAATGTCGACACATCGAAATCGGTCACTTTTCGATCGTACATGTCGACACGATTGTGGATGGTTTGTCGAGCTTATTATCGACATGTTTGTCGACCGTCCAAATATGACTCGACATGTCGAGCCATATTTGGACGGTCGACAAACATGTCGATAATAAGCTCGACAAACCATCCACAATCGTGTCGACATGTACGATCGAAAAGTGACCGATTTCGATGTGTCGACATTTATATCGACATCCACATCGACATTTGCAATGGTGAGATTTTGAAAAATATGCTAAGTTCAAATATTCAATATAAGTATATATTAAAATTACACCAAAAATAGTGTTCAAGCCAACATTTCGACATTTTTTGTCAAATATGCGGCATTGAGGCCACCTTTGTAGCTGGACACATGCGAATGTCCAACTAACATAGAGATGATTCTTAGACCTTATGTACTAATTCACAACACACTTTATCTGCGAGTATCACAATCACCCTCAAGACGTCGACAGTCAAGTCGATGCATTATTCGACCCTCGACAATTAGATCGACATTAACTCGACTTAAAATTCCTCTGGTCAACACTGTCGACAGTTAAGTCGATGCATTATTTGACCCTCGACAATCACATCGACACTATCTCGACTTAAAATTCCTCTGGTCGACACTGTCGACAGTGAAGTCGATGCATTATTCGACCATCGACAATTATGTCGACAATAACTTGACAAGTCGTTGTATTATTCAAAACTTTGAAAAATAAGAAAATTTTGTGATTCTTTCAAAAATTATTTATTCCTGAGCTTAAAATGTTCTTATTAATTGTTTTTAGTTCTTTTTAGATATAAAATTTGTAAATTTAATTGGCAGAAATTGTCGACATAAATGTCGATGCGTTTATCGAGTATCGATTTTTACATCGACTTGTCTATGTAGAAAAACAACGTTTTCTAAATTATAGGAAAATACTGAGAAAAATTCAAAAATTTTGATTGAACAGTTATGTTTAACATAGAACATTACTTTAAATCTCAAATATCATTTTTAATTCATCGTTAACCGAGAAAAAAATGTGTCTGAATTTTGTCGACATAAATGTCGATGTCGACAATTGCTACACGGGACCTTATGCCCCAGTTTGTGTCGTATGATGTACCAGTTTGTGACAGTACAAAAATCGAGTAATAAATTGCTAATTAAAGTGAAAAGTAAATCTAATTAGATATTAACACTTTGTTTGCTCTTCTTCATAATAGATATTCTTTTTTATTAATTTTTAGTTCGAAATACATTTTTTCTAATTTTGCACCAAAAATCAATATTCTTGTATCATTCTTCATTTTTGTGATTTTGGCTTCAATAGTACATTTTTTTTAATTTGTGTTTTTGATAATTTTTGTTGCAATTTATTGACTAGAAGGTTCCTAAGCACAATTAATTCAATAAAACATACCTAATACACCTTAATATGAACTGAAAATGCTTCAATGAGCTGATTTTTGACATGTCACAAACTGGAACTCAGCATGCAACAGTTTGTGACACACATGTCACAAATTGGTACTCCAGTCGATTTTTGAAAACTTGGTGTACCAGTTTAGTCAATTGTAAATAAAAATTAAGCATTTAATAATTTTTGATCAACTTGATTAAAAAACAACTCACTTAGGACCCACAAATGTAAAAAAACATAACCCAACTTCATCACTTTAGTTTAAAGCTGAATATAATCGATCAATCGATCACATCTCATTTTCACATTCTTAGAAAAAACCGCACATGTACAGAAAATTCACAGATACAAATCTTTGAGAAGGCATTCGTAACAAATTAATGCCTTGTGATTGAAAGGTTTTGGTTTCATTGATTTCCATTTGGATGAGAGTTTCACAGAAAAATATTACTACGTTGTAATTTACCATAACTTCCTTAGTAATTACATTTTTTAGTGTAAACTGTCACAAACTGGGGGTACTGTCACGAACTGGTACGTTTACCCTAACTCCTTTTTAAAATATCGAAGGAGAAAAATGATTCTGAATAATATCTAAAAATTGCTTTTGAACATGCTGAATTTGTGAAAAAAAATGATTTTCAATGGGATTGAAAGTTTTTTGAAGTAGGCAGATTTGGAAAACGTGAAATTTGAAAAAATGGTTTTTGAATAAAATTCATTAAGAAGTTGTTCTTCAGAAAAATTGGAACCCTTTTATTGAGCAAATAAATTTGTTCTTAGGCAAAATTCTAAAAAATTATTTTTGATAGGTATAATGTTTGAGAAAAAAATCAAGTTTTTACAAACTTTTTTTCAATCACAACTAGGTACAAAAAAGAAAATTTTTTGTGCAAAAATATATATATTTTTTTAAATGAAATTTAAAAACATTGTTTTTGAGCAAAATGTTTTTGAAAAGATTCAGCAGAGAATGGTGTTTTATAAAAATTCGAAGAAACAATTTTTAAATAAATTGTTTTATATTGAGAAAGTTTTTAAAATAAATTTAAAAAATGGTGGTTGAATAATATTTTAAAAATAATTTCCCATCGAAATTGAAAAATATTGTTTCTCTGCATACTTAAATGTTTAAAAAATGTTTTTCAACAAATTTTGGGAAAATGATTAGGTATTCAGTAACATTTTAAATATTTTTGGTCTTGAATAAAATTAAGTGGGCTAGATTTGTGGGGATTTCTAGAAAAATAATGAGTATATTTCTTTTTTTAATAATGAAGTATATACCTGCTCGTATTTTTGAAAAAGATAAAAGAAATTATCTGATCAAAATTAAAGAAAAAAAAAAAAAAAAAATGTTGATATGAATATCTATATGTAGGTAAGTAAGTATACTTGTTAAAAAAAATTGTTTTTGAGCAGAAAATTGTTTTTCATAAAAATTAGAAAATTTTTCTGTAGTTTAAAAAATACATTTTTTCGAAAACGGGACAAAATAATTTTTAGAGTAACTAAAGCTTGAAATTTTTTTCAAGAAATAGTTGTAAAAAAAATTTTTGAACATGATTTTCAAAATTTGGTTTTGAATAAAGTTGACATACCTACGCGAGTTGTTCCTAAACTAGGCACACTAAAAGAATTCCAGAATATGATTTTTGAAGAATTTATTTTCCCAAGAATTAAGAAAAAAATTATAGGTAAAAAAAAAACTAAAAAAAATGTTCAAAAATTTGGAAAACTTGTTTTGAAAAAAAAAGTAAAAAATTACTTTTATAAAAATATTGTCAAAAAAGCCTGGTTCAAATTTCCAGAAAATTAAATTTTAAGCAAAGCAATAGAAAAATATTTTTGAACAAAATTTTGAGAAATTTCATTTTTAAATAAAATTTTTAAAAATGTTTTTGTGCAAAAATTAATAAAATGAATAAAACAAAATTTTACGAATTTGATTTTGAATAAAATTGAAAAGAAAAAGTTTTTAAAAACAAATTCTATGGTATCTACATATTTACATAGAATTTGAAGCTTTTTTTTAAATTTTAATAATCGAGTAGGTACATGTATTTTTTTTTTTTTTTTTTCATAAAAGAAATACTTAATCCAATCAAAATTTTCAAAAAATTTGGTGAAAAAAGTTGAAATAAATGGAGTTTTAGTTTAAAATTTATTGTTCTTAAAAATATTTTTGAATAAAATTTCAAATTGAAAAAAATAAATGAATAGAAAATTATTGGAGAAATGTTTTTTAAACAACACTAAAAAAAACTTGAAAATTTCTCTGTAGTTGAAAAAAATGTACATATAAAATTATAGGTACCTACAAAAATATTTTTGAGTAAAATTTTAAGTTAAAAAAATGAATTAATACAAAATTGAAGAAATCTTTTAGTAGGTAAACAAAACTAAAAAAAAATCTGAAGATGATTTTTTTTAAACATTTAGGAATAAAAAAATGAAAAATAATTATGATAAACAAAATTAAAAAGAAAAGAACCCAAGAAATGAATGGAAAAATTTATTTTTGAGCAAAATTTTTTTTTAAATACATTATTTTAAAATTTTTAAAAATTTGAACACCTGCACTTCCAAAAGTTTATGATTGTGTTTTATTGAAATCTGGCTGTTTCAATTACCGCCCCCTCCCCCCATTTCAAAAAATGTTTTAATGATAAATTGAAATTGACCGAGGAAATATTCACATCAATATGTTAAACTTTCATCTCATACTGACTTGTTTTTTCACGCAACCGTATCAAAAGTTCAGTGACCCCATTAAGGGTGTTCTACCGAGCACAGACCATGTCCATCGATGACATTATTAAAAACCATCAAAAGATACACAATTTCGTTTAAAAATTTACATTTTGTCGCGCACATTTCCATATAAATTCCGCATCGGCATGAATATAAAAATGCCGAATCGAAATTCAAGAAATGACACGTTTCGTAGCCCCACGTATAAATATGAGCACCTGTTTGGAGCTGATCTATGGACTAGAGGAATAAGGAAGTTTTGCTGTATACGCGCCGAGATAAACGGCGGATATCATATCGCCTTATTCTCGACCAGCAGAGATTTGATTATAAACCTGTTTATAATTCACATTAAATAAAAACATTATTAAGAAATATAACTTAACAAAAAAAAAAAATCTCATTTATATGCTAAATTATCGCCAGCACGTAGATGAATGAAACGATTACCACGGACGTTCACACGCTTAGCTCGGGCCGGCTTATTTAATATTTACAAACGGAACGAAGTATCTATGTAAAATTCTATGCCAGTTTTATTGATTCGAATCAATCTTTTTCTTTGACCATTTTTGGCATTTCTTGGCTGGTCTGATGCTGTTTTTTTTAAGAGAAAAATTCATCGAGTTACGTCGAGAACGAGTGGATCGCCGCAGTACTGATTTTTAAGCACCTTCGAAAATTTGTCAAGTCCAATACTACATTGATCAGGGATGGAAAACTGCATGAAACTGAAACTGAAAACTGAAATTAACTGGAACTTAGATGGAAAAACTGAAACTGGAACTGGAACTGAAAAACTGAAAAACTGAAAACTAGAACTGGAACTGAAACTAAAAATGGAGAACTGAAAACTGAAAACTAAAACTGGAACTGAAAGGAATTTCAGTTCCAGTTTTCAGTTTTTTCTTCCTTTTTTTTTTGTTCTACTTCGAGTTTGAGTTTGTGTTCGACTAAAACTGAAACTGAAACTGAAAACTGGAAACTGAAATTAACTGGAACTTCGATGGGAAAACTGAAACTGAAACTGGAACTGGAACTGAAAAAGTAAAAATTGAAAACTGTAAACTTAAACTGAAACTAAAATGATTTCAGTTTTCCATCCCTGACATTGATACTTGATATTCAAAAATGAAGGGGAGGGAGGGGTCCAACCGAAATTTTTGTGATGACCAAAATTATTTCTAGGACTTCAAGCTACAACTTTTGTTTGAAATTTTTTTCAATTGGGCCCCTCTTTCCGCCAATTTTGCGCAACACTCCGAAGATAATAATTAAAAATTAGAGGAGTGAGGGAGGAAGGAGCTAATTGAAAAAATCTTTAAACAAAAGTTGTAGCTTGAAGTCCTAGGAATAATTTTGGTTATTACAAAAATTTTGATTGGAGCTCTCCCTCTCCTCCGATTTCACATAACATCAGGTAGATACTTTTTTAAAATTAGGCGAGGGGTCCAATTGGAAAAATTTTCAGACAAAAGTTGTAAATTGAGGTCCTAGGAGTAGTTTTAGTTATTATAACATTTTTGATTAGACCCTCCCCTCCCCTCCAATTTTGCATAATATGACTCAGATACTTATATACTTACATTATTAAAAACTGCTGTCGAGGTAGGGGTCCAATTCAAAAAAATTGCAAACAAAAGTTGAAGATTGTAGACCTAGGAATAATTTTGGTGATTACAAAAATTTCGATTGGAGCTCTCCCTCTCCTCCGATTTCACATAACATCAGGAAGATACTTTTTTAAAATTAGGCGAGGGGTCCAATTGGAAAAATTTTCAGACAAAAGTTGTAAATTGAGGTCCTAGGAGTAGTTTTAGTTATTATAACATTTTTGATTAGACCCTCCCCTCCCCTCCAATTTTGCATAATATGACTCAGATACTTATATGTATACTTACATTATTAAAAACTGCTGTCGAGGTAGAGGTCCAATTCATAAAAATTGCAAACAAAAGTTGAAGATTGTAGACCTAGGAATAATTTTGGTGATTACAAAAATTTCGATTGAACCCCTCCCTCCCCTCCAATTTTGAATTCAAGTATCTTTGTAATATTAGACTTGACAAAAAAAAATTCGATGGTGCCAAAAAATCAGTTCTGCGGTGATCCACTAGTCGTCGTCGAGATGTGTGTACGATGAAGTGGCAAATACCAAATACCAAAATGTTATGTCACTGTCGAGTGCCTAATTGCCTGCAAGATTGATCATCTCCTATCATCTCTATGTGAGGAGACCAATGGCATGCGCAGATTTGGAAAGTAAAAGTATTAAAGTCACGAAATAGCACATTGTAGCTGCGCACGAAAGGATGGAGATGTAATACAAAACACGCCAGAGCCATTGAGGTTTATTAGTGTGATTGTACTTGGTTGTTTTGAAACCGAATCTGCGGTTGTTGTAATTATCTTTATGATTTTGGGCGCCGATGGAGTCGTATAACGATGTCATTGTTACCACCGATGAGATTTCTCTATTCGAGAGAACCGATTTAGATTTGACCTTTGGATAGATTGAGATTTGAAAATTTTTCAAAAACTTAATAATCGATCGCTCGTGGCATCCACTTAGTCTAGGTGAAGGTATGAAACCTACACGTCGTTTCACAATATCGATGATGACAACTACATTAAACATAGAAGGTGTTTTTTTTGGAAGGTATGAGGGGAATTTATTTTGAACCTAGGTATATGAAAAATCGTAACCGACTCTAGTCAAGTAAACGTTCTAAACTGCTTAACATAATTCTAATTCCCACGTGAACTTTTTCGCGTGTAATTTTTCATTTCATCGCCTCACGTCATGTCACTAGGATCACTCTTCATTATTCCATTTACAAAGCAAATACTTCCCGCGACGATGGCTTAGGTATATTTTCGAAATTGATTCCTCGGTATAGTCATGATTGTGTTCGAGAGAGGCCAGGGAAGCGCTCGCTCTGCAGCCTCCGTAGTGATGTCTTAATATTACAACTTCTCATTAACAATTTCCTTATACGCCTGATTACGTTTCAAAGAAGCAATATGCCAAGTTTGTTTTTCTCCACATCAATTTATACCGCGGCAGCCACCATTGCTGGCTGCATAGCAATGAAACATGCTAGGTGTCTAAAATGAAAGTACCCAGACTGTACAGACTGTACAGACTGTACAGAAATATGTTACGATGTGATGGAAATTGATAACCGAGTAACATGCCCGTTCATACCGGTACCGCATACCTACCTTCTTCGTATTGCTCGTCCGCATCTCTCATGGAGCCTCCAGAGCCAGAGCCAACGGTGTGAGAGTATTTATTACGGCGTAATTTTCGTATCATTTGAAAGCAATAGTGTTGTGCTCAGTTGAGGATATTTGCGAGAGATATTATCGACGCGTCGCGTCGTCGTCGTCGTCCGTCTTCTCCTCATCCACGAGTATACCTATTGTATGTGGTGTCGCTTTTATTGTTCAATTTTCATTCTTATAAATGGGTTGTGTCCAGGTACCGAAGTAGTGTGCCCAGAAAGTCTTTTCGAGAGCCCGAGAGGTGTTGAAATATAACTCCAAGTTGGAAAATATTGGACTTTTTTGGGTTTTAACCAAACCTAACATACCTAATTGGAATCGATGTCCATAACGAACTATTAAAAATGTATAGAACGATCAAAATTCAAAATCAAAAATATCATTGAATTGACAAAAAAAAACAAAAAAACTCGCAAATGTGTTGGGATTTGAAAAATTGACGACCTAGGTATACATAATTAGAAAATTATTAGATAAAAATTGAAAATCCATAAGTCAAAATCGAGAAATATTTACCTAGGTAAATTAGTCGAAAAATTCATATCCCGAGCAGCACACTCGACAAATTATCGAAATAAAAAATCGACAGAATATCTAATTCGATAAAGTGTCGCGTTAGTTCCGCATAAATCGTGAAATTATCTTTCGATATATCGACAGATTATCGATGAATTATAGTTGGCAAAATCCATCAACAGATAAACTTTCGATAAAATCGAACGATTTTTCTTTTAAAAATCTCAAGATTATAGTTAGATACTTCATCGATAACGTATCTATAAATCGAAAGATAATTACACGATTTATGCGGAACTAACGCGACACTTTATCGAATTCGATATTCTGTCGATTTTTTATTTCGATTTAGTTTCGATATTCTATCGATTTTGTATTACGATTTTTTGTAGATTATCTAGTTTCGATATTCTATCGATTTTTTGTAGATAATTTAGCATATATGGGTATATGCGCGCGCACATTTTCAAGACCGGCTGGCGAGTTTGAAGTCGTAGTTACGCTTAAGGCTGGCGAATTTCGTTCCAAATACAGCAGTTTCTACCAAAACAAGCGTCTGTTGCGAACATCGGAGTTCGTTCGCATAATACGAATTGGATTATAATATTCAAACATCTTATGCAAAATTGGAGAAGAGGGAGGGGTCCAATTGAAATTTTTATAATAACTAAAATTATTTCTAGGACCTTAATTTACAACTTTTGTTTGAAATTTTTTTCAAATTGGCCCCTTTTTCCTCCGCTCCTCCAATTTTGAATAAGTATCAACGGAGTATTATGCAAAATTGGAGGAGAAGGAGAGGTCCAATTGAAAACATTTTCAAACAAAAGTTGTAGCTTAAAGTTCTAAGAATAATTTTGGTCATTACAAAATTTTCGATTGGGCGCCTCCCTCCCGTTCAATTTTAAATACTAAGTATTCACATAGTAATCGTAGTATTGAACTTGGTAAAATTTTATTTAAGAACAACGATCTGGTTTCAAGTAAAATACCTAGTAAACCAAAAAAACTAGATAACTTGTTTGAAAATTTTTTCAATTTTGATTTCGCATATTACTGTTACACGTAAGTAGGTAAATGCAAAATAATAGAGGCTAGAGATGAGGTCCAATTGAAAAAACATTTCAAACAAAAGTTGTAGAATAATATTCTGGATTTAATTTTGGTTATTATAAAAATTTCGATTTGGCCCTTTCTTCCCATCCAATTTTGAATATAAAGTAGGTATTTTTTTACTAGAAAAAAATCAATATAGTTTCAACAACTATCGTTACAAAATCGTTGAAAAATCGAATTCGATAAATTTCATATAATGTGTCGATAATACAGTTTTAAATATCTTCACAAAATCTTTAAAAAATCGAATTCGATAAATTTAATATTCTTTTTCGATAGTATAGTTTCAAATATCTTCACAAAATCGTTAACAAATCGAATTCGAGAAATTTCAGATTATTTGTCGATAATATAGTTGTAAATATCTGCACAAAATCGTTAAAAAATTGAATTCGAGAAATTTCAGATTATTTGTCGATAATATAGTTCTAAATATCGTCACAAAATCGTTGAAAAATCGAATTCGAGAAATTTCAGATTACGTGTCGATAATATAGTTTCAAATATCTGCACAAAATCGTTGAAAAATCGAATTCGAGAAATTTCAGATTATTTGTCGATAATATAGTTTCAAATATCTGCACAAAATCGGTGGAAAATCGGATTCGATAAATTTAATATTCTTTGTCGATAGTATCGTTGACGAATATCGTCCTAAAATCGTAATACTATCGAATTCGATAGTTTTTAGATTTTTTGCCTATAAAATCGTACAGCTAAATCTGTATCATATCGTGAGAACATCTTTAGATTTTTAAACGATTTTTTATCGATACGTTTCAACTTTCGATATTATCGATCGAGTGTGCTGCTCGGGTACCTACCAAAATCGAAAATTGATCCATCATGATTCACCATACTTAATTCTAAGTTTATAAATACGTATCAATATAGGGAAATTAAAAAATTTATCCATCAATTTATTATAATCTTAAATTCGTGTAGATATCGAAATTGAAAAAATATTGATTGATCAACATCGAAAAATGAATGGAGACGATCATGGTTTGTCATAATTCATAAAAAATTGATTATCAACCCAAAACTGATCAATACCTAGGTATACTTATTATTTTTTTGAAATCATTTTTTTCAATTATTACCTAGGTATTATCATTGGTAAGAATAAAATTTTTCATAAAAATAATCTTTAGAAAAAATGTTGTTAAAATAATTTTATTCAAAAACAACAACAACAACAAGAAAAATTGTGTCTAGAAATCATTAAGAGCTAATTAGTTACTCAGAAATTTCCATACAAACCTTTTTTAAATAAAAAAAATTCTAAAAAATGTTGAAATACTTAATAATTTTATTTAAAAAATTGAAGAAAAAATTATACTTACTGAAAAATTATCAAAATATAATTTGATAAATTATAATTCTTCAAAAAAGGGTTTGAAAAATCTTCCAACATCAAATCCTTCTTTTTTAAAAAAGGACCTAGATACCTACACAAAACAATGTTGAAAAAATAATTTCTCTTTGAAAAAAATGAAGAGAAAAATATGTCACAAAATATTTAGAAATGGCTGTTTAAAAATGAATGTTCAAAAAAAAAGTTTAAAAATTTTTTGACAACAAAATAAATTCTTTTTTTTATTTTATTTTAAATCTATTAGAAAAAATATTGAAAAAATAATTTTCTTTACAAAAAAGTTGGGAAAAAAATTGTGTCACCAATAACATCACGTACATGTTTAAAAATAATATTCAGAATGAATTTTGATATAAAATTTATAGTTCATTGAATAAGAGTTTAGTTTTAAGTTTCGGTTAAAAGTTTGTAATATAAAAGTTTATGTTTTGGTCTGTTGACCGGTTTTCTTTGAAATTCCGCAAAATTCAATAGGTTTTATCGGTTTATCGGTTTTCAGTTTTCGGTTTTCCAACCGTGGAAGTCTCCCTCTCCACTCCTGAGTTTGTGGTTGTCCATTTGAGATCGAAGTGTAATAAATAGAATCTCTCTTCTTCTCTGCACGTCTTGTGATTGTCCATTTGAGCGCGTAGAAAAGTAGGTATGCTTTCTTCCTTCCCTACACCACCTACTTGAATTTTTTTTTAAAGATCCTATGGAGTAAGAGGAAAGAAATGTTTGAAAATAATTTTCTTAAGAAGAAATTCCAGAAATAAAAAAATTACGTCAAAAAATTATCAAAAAATAATTGTTGAGAAATACTTACATAATTCTTCGAGAAAAAAAGTTTTAAAAAATTTTCCAACTCCAAAATTCCTTTGAAAAAATTTTCTACGAAAAAATCTTGAAAAAGTATAATTTTATTCAATTTGTAATTTAATAAAAAAATGTGTCACAATAAAATTATCAAAAATAATCAAAAATTACCATTCATTTTTTTAAAAAGTTTATAAGACACAAATTTTTTTTCAAAAAGCTTCACAAAATGCTGAAACGGTATTGTTCTTAAAAGAATAAATTGTGTAAGTATAAAATTTTTTTTTAAATCAATTGTTCAGAAATTTTTATGCAAAGTTTCTGGAAAAAAAATTCTTACAAAATTATCAAAAATGTATCAATCCTTCAGAAATAATTTATTCACCAAAAAAAAGTTTGAATTTCGTCAAAAAATTAACAAAAAATAATAATTGCACATAATTAATTTTTTTAAAAAGTATTCTAAAAAATTTCTTGACACGAATTTTTCTGAAAAAAATTTTTTTTCAAGAGGAATAATTTAAGAAAATTTAAAAAAAAAAAAATCATTAAAAGAAGTACCTAACTGTTTGGAATAAGTACTTAATTCAAATAAAAAAAAATTATATCTAACGAGTCACAATTATTGGATCGATTCATTTTTCTATATTTTGATTCAAGAATTTTTCGATTTTTTTTATTCAAGTATAATTTTTTCAAATTTCCGTAATTTAATTTTTTTTTTCAATGAGCCATTATAGGTAATTGAAAAAAATTAATTTAACAAAATTGAAAAATCAAAAATTGTTCAATTCATCGAACTCAAAAATATACAAATGAAAAATTCAACGTTCTAAATAAAATTTTTTCCAACACCCTGTATCTAGATCAAAAAAAAATTCTCAACGATATTGGAAGCGTCCATCATAAAAAAAAAAAAAAAAAAAAAAACTATTCATCTTCCTCCAGTCGAAAGTTATCGGCATTCTCCAAGACATGCGTTCGTATACACATTCATTATACATCTGTACTTATGAGATCATTTTTCATTCGCCATTTTTTCCCAACGTTATGCGCTGCTTAAGAATTGATAAGGTCGCCATGATTTATCGAATAAGCTTCGCGTATTGCGTACCAAATACCACATGGTACTCCACACAGTCTGCATTGCACTCTTCACACAAACGCATTCGCTTGAGAATTCAAAAAGCTCGGCCATATTATAATTCCGGTTTCTGCCGAATGGGTTAATCAAAGCCTATACAATATGAGAAGTGTCTTGGTCTTGGTTCGGACTCTGTAAAGAGTATACTATAGATAAGTGTTAAAGTATGACGCTCCCACATAAGTGGCTTTGAAACTTGTACTTATGAGAGAACCGCGCGAGTCGAGTCGTCGAAGTCGTAAAAAATACGCATATATTATAGATTTTCTCGTTTTACGCGGTTTTTTTTTAATCTTAAATTTCAAATTGGCTGAGATTATCATAAACGAGCAGGGTTCGAAGAGGTACCAGCACCTCCTCGTAAATTCCGGTTCACTTTCGTAGTATATTGTTTCCAATTCCACGAACCTTTATGGATATTATGAATATGTTTTGCTATAAATAGTCATTGGGTGTCATTTATGAGATGCTATAATGCAGTACTTGGAAAAATACCATAGATTTGAACTGTAGGTTCCTAAGCATTTGAAGATATATAAGGAAGTGCACTACTCGGAAATGATTATAATCAGATTTTAATAACAATGGCCAAGTCAATCAAAGAAGTATAACAAATATAGGTACTTAATGACTTGATATTTATTCAAACTTTATTATTTTTTTGTTGACCCTTTTCACGAATTAAGTACCTACCTTTGACTCAAGAAAATTGTGCATAAGATGATAAATGTGTTGATTTTTTTTTTCTTTTGAAATTTCTCTATTCTACCAAAATCACATTACATGACCGATATCAAAATTGAAATACATGTCCAGGCATGCATTTTAGATCCTAAGAATGTCCGAGAGGAGGTTTTCAGTTCCCAAAATTGTGTGATTAGGATATTTGAAAATTGGAAGAAAGGGGGGGGGGGAATAAACGAATTTGGTCTCAATTCATGCAAGTTGATGGTGTCTTAGGTGTTATTGATAATAATGTATATAGTTATTGCAAGAAAAAAATGTCGATCAAAAAGATCAATTTTTGGTGGGGAAAATTGCAAAAAATTCAGTTTTTATGAATTTTGATGTTGTTCCACTTCATAAAAAAATATAATTAGGTATAAAAAATCGAAGTGATACAAAATAATCTGAAAAATTGTTTTAAAAAAAATCGTAATGTCCCCTTTAAAACTGGGCCCTCCGCTGAGATCATTTGAAATTTTCAAAGTCGTTTTCTATGTCATTTTAGGGTATGAAAAAATCTGATACGATTTCACAACACTCGCCTTATAAGTAATTGCACCTGCAATCCTACATGCAAAATTCTGTAAAAATCGATTGAAAATTCGTTGAAATGGGATCTTTAAGCGTGAAATGCAATATTTAGAGGCGCCATGCCAGCCTCCAAATGTGAAACAAAAAATCACTCATACGCTATAAAATCATATTTCACCGTTATAACTGAGAAAAAATTCATGTTTGACCGAAGGCCATTGACTTATTGCACCAGATCTTTAGAAATTTAAAACGAAAAGTAATTTTTTTTTTAATAAAATAATTTTTCTGAAATAGGTAATTAGGCAAGTACGTAGGTATTTTGCATCAGGAATTTTTTTAGAATTTTTTAAAAAGAATATTTTTAAATAATTATTTTTAAATAGTTTTTTTAAGCAATTTTCTGATATTTTTCTAGAAAATTTTTCTGAAAAAAATGTATTAGAAAATTATTTACAAGTTATTCAGAACTTTTTTTTTCAAAAAATAACTTTTGAAGAATTATTTTTCGATGATTTTTTCGAAACAATTCATTCTCTAATTAAGTATTGCTTCTTGAGAAAGTAATTTTTCAGACTTTTTTTTATGAGGAATAAAAAAAATAGTTTCGTTTCAGAAAATGTTTTAATAAAGCACATTTTTGAAAAATTATTTCTGTGTAAGCGTGCAATCATTTTTTGATAATTTTGGAATCCACTTTTTTTTTTTTTGAAAAAATCATTTTTTGTGTACCTAAACCTGTCGATAGATATTTTTTTTTTGCATCAGAAAATTCTTTAAAAAATTTGTGTTTGATGAAATATTTCTGAAGGATTATTATTTTTTTTTGATAATTTTTTGGAAGGATTTTTTCCTTAAAGAATTTTATACACACATATCAAAATTTCTGATCTAAGTAGGTATACAGTACATAGGTAATTTTTTGGCACAATTTTCTTTTATTTCTTTCAAGATGATTATTTTATCAGCATTTCTTCCAAGATATTTTTTAAACAGAATTTTCTTTCAATTTTTTAATTTTTTTTAATTAATAATTTTTTCATCATTTTTATTATTTGTGTGGCACAATTTTGTCTTCATTTAAAAATAAAATAAAATAAAATAGGTAACCTATACTTTTTCAAAAAAAAAAAATTGGAGAAAATTCCTTTAAAGGAGTTTTGTGTTAGACATTTTTTTGAAGATTTTTGTATAATTATATTTTGAGCAATAATTTTTTGATTTATTTTTTCAGCACATTTTTCAAAGAGTTTATTGAAAAGAATTTTATTCTAAATATTATTTTTGACACAGTTTTCTCTTTAACCTTTTTTAAAGCAAAATTATTTTCTCACCATTTTTTCCAAGACATTAAAAAAAAATTATAAAAAAATTCAACTTTTTTTTTGAAAAATCATTTTAAAAATTTTTAATACAATTTTTTCTTTATTTTTTTTAAAGAAAATTATTTTTTTAAATCTTTTGTTTAGAATTTTCAAAGAATTATTTGTCGCAAAATTTTTCAAAGCTTTGTTTTGAATACCTTACCTAATACCTATCATTTTCACACTTATTTTTTGAATTTTTTTTGACATAAATTACCTACTTATTCCAACATTTTTTCTTGCGACAAAGTGGTATCGTCTGAATAATTTATTCCTTATAATTATTTTTATTGGTAGGTACGCATATTTTTTGATTTTTTTTTTGGGTGAAAATTATTTTTTCAACGTTTTTTTAAAGATAATTTTTCTAAAGAATTTTACACATCTTATGTTCGAAAATTTTAGGACTTTTTTCTGAGGATTTTTTTCTGAATAATTATTTTTAAATGAATTTTTGGAGAATGTTTTCTTTGGAAATTCATTTATTAAACTGGGTTTAAATTTGTGAATTTTAAAAAAAATTCTCTTTTCGAGATTTCTTACAACGAGTGTCCTCTGCTCTCCATTCTTCGGTGAAATTTAAATATACCTACTCAAAATACGTAGCATTCACTATTTCGAGTGCGGAAGAGGTAGGGGGGGGGGTAAAATGACAAAAAATGTAATATTTTCTTGAGTGTTTGACAGAGTTGTGAAGAGTTTAAATGTCAATAAAATTGAAAAAATAATGTGTTTGAACCAAATTTTGAAAAAATTGTGCCCGGACCGAATTTTTGTGTATTTGATTTTGAACCAAACTTGAAAAATTCGTGTACAGCATATGAAATCTACGCCTAAATGAAATTTGAAAAAAGTATTACTAAACGAAATTTAGAAAAATTGTGTATGAAATGAATGGAGTTTTTTTTATTAGGTATTGAAAAGGGTTTTAAATATTTTTTTTTCTTAATTTTAAAAGAAATTTTTTGAAAACGAATTCTGAAGAATTTGTATGACTTTTGAGTATTTTTAAAATCATTTTTGCTCAACAAAAATTTTAATAAGAATTCCAAAAAAATGTGAAAAAAGGCTCTGGTGGGATAAGGGGGTCAATCGGCCTCCGGTCGCACTTTGAAATTGTTTTCACAGATTCCGATTTTGTATCGTAAAAGATGATTTTAGAGCGAATCAGCGATCACTTACCTCACGCCCCGGGGGCTGGGGCCTCGAAAATGCGATTTTTAGCTTAAAAATTCCATCTCCGCGAGGTTTGAACCGATTTTCACCAAACTTGGCATGTATGTAGAGGTTCCCCAGGGGGGATGTTGTGAAATTTTTTCAGATTTTTTCGACTCCTCGAACGACCTTGAAAACGACTTTTAACACTTTGAATCACCCTGTAGAGTACAGTTTTAGAGTGCACACGGTGGAAATTTTTTTCCCCAGTTTTTCACACCCTCCTACACTACCAATAATTTTTTCAAATTTTTATCGTTGGTGCAACTTCTCCAAAATATTCAAAAAGCCAATTAGTCGTGCTTTTTTCCCCCACTGAACGCTCATTTTTCATCAAAATTTTTTTTCTTCGAGGTACATCACTAGATACATCTTTATACACCTTTTGCCCGAATTTCACTTCAATTCGTTCATTTTTCGTGAATTGAGGTTTTTTCATTAATTTTATGTGATTAAAATTTAGTAATCACACGAAATGCTCAAATGAAAAAACTAATCGCGGATTCGAGTTCAGCAGGTCAAACTACCCCCATTTGGACCTTTGCAGCGATCATTTTGCCCAAAATTGAAAAAGTTCAACTTTCCCGAGCAGCACACTCGACAAATTATCGAAATAAAAAATCGACAGAATATCGAATTCGATAAAGTGTCGCGTTAGTTCCGCATAAATCGTGAAATTATCTTTCGATATATCGACAGATTATCGATGAATTATAGTTGGCAAAATCCATCAACAGATAAACTTTCGATAAAATCGAACGATTTTTCTTTTAAAAATCTCAAGATTATAGTTAGATACTTCATCGATAACGTATCTATAAATCGAAAGATAATTACACGATTTATGCGGAACTAACGCGACACTTTATCGAATTCGATATTCTGTCGATTTTTTATTTCGATTTAGTTTCGATATTCTATCGATTTTTTATTTCGATTTAATTTCGATATTCTATCGATTTTGTATTACGATTTTTTGTAGATTATCTAGTTTCGATATTCTATCGATTTTTTGTAGATAATTTAGCATATATGGGTATATGCGCGCGCACATTTTCAAGACCGGCTGGCGAGTTTGAAGTCGTAGTTACGCTTAAGGCTGGCGAATTTCGTTCCAAATACAGCAGTTTCTACCAAAACAAGCGTCTGTTGCGAACATCGGAGTTCGTTCGCATAATACGAATTGGATTATAATATTCAAACATCTTATGCAAAATTGGAGAAGAGGGAGGGGTCCAATTGAAATTTTTATAATAACTAAAATTATTTCTAGGACCTTAATTTACAACTTTTGTTTGAAAATTTTTTCAAATTGGCCCCTTTTTCCTCCGCTCCTCCAATTTTGAATAAGTATCAAAGGAGTATTATGCAGAATTGGAGGAGAAGGAGAGGTCCAATTGAAAAAATTTTCAAACAAAAGTTGTAGAATAATATTCTGGATTTAATTTTGGTTATTATAAAAATTTCGATTTGGCCCTTTCTTCCCATCCAATTTTGAATATAAAGTAGGTATTTTTTGACTAGAAAAAAATCCATATAGTTTCAACAACTATCGTTACAAAATCGTTAAAAAATCGAATTCGAGAAATTTCAGATTATTTGTCGATAATATAGTTCTAAATATCGTCACAAAATCGTTGAAAAATCGAATTCGAGAAATTTCAGATTACGTGTCGATAATATAGTTTCAAATATCTGCACAAAATCGTTGAAAAATCGAATTCGAGAAATTTCAGATTACGTGTCGATAATATAGTTTCAAATATCTGCACAAAATCGGTGGAAAATCGGATTCGATAAATTTAATATTCTTTGTCGATAGTATCGTTGACGAATATCGTCCTAAAATCGTAATACTATCGAATTCGATAGTTTTTAGATTTTTTGCCTATAAAATCGTACAGCTAAATCTGTATCATATCGTGAGAACATCTTTAGATTTTTAAACGATTTTTTATCGATACGTTTCAACTTTCGATATTATCGATCGAGTGTGCTGCTCGGGTTTATCTGTATTTTTTTCAATTTCACCGAAATTGGATTTTTGGTAAAAATCTAAACTTTTTCAATTTTGGGCAAAATGATCACTGCAAAGGTCTAAATGGGGGTAGTTTGACCTGCTGAACTCGAATCCGCGATTAGTTTTTTCATTTGAGCATTTCGTGTGATTACTCAATTTTAATCACTTAAAATTGAAAAAACCTCAATTCACGAAAAATGAACGAATTGAAGTGAAATTCGGGCAAAAGATGTATAAAGATGTATCTAGTGATGTACCTCGAAGAAAAAAATTTTTGATGAAAAATGAGCGTTCAGATCATCTTTTACGATACAAAATCGGAATCTGTGCAAACAATTTCAAAGTGCGACCGGGGGCCGATTGACTCCCAAACCCACCAGAGCCTATTACTCGATAATAACAAAAAATATAATAGTCTCAGAAATGATCACATCACAAATACTTAATGAAAATTATTAATTTTTATGATACTTGATTCTTTGCGTCTCACGTTTGAATAATTCAGTGGAACCATTTCAATTCCATATGTGTCGACTTACCAACATCGACTATTTCAAGAGATGGAAATTTTTCGCAATCGATTCGACTTCTTGGTTCTCACACTGGTGAAAATGCCAATCGCCAACATTCGTATAAATTCTTTTTACTGGAAAGCTTCACCTCTGGTGTAACTTGCGCGACATGAACAGACAAATGACGAGCTAAAAGACGATCTCAGGTCACTCGGAATCGGAAGGATGAATTGAAACCGATACCATCGTTAGTGTCAGACACGTGTCGTCTTTGCATTCACGGAACGAGAACGAGATTGATAAAACCACAGGCACAGGCACAGGCACAAAAGCTCGAGCAAATTCCCACATGGTTATTGGTCAAGTTGAGGCCAGTTGGAATCGATGACTTTGATAGACTAGCAGGCGAGAGATTCAGTTTGACACCATGTTTGATTGGTGATACGTTAGAATGCGCAGCGACCTGTATATTACGTGTATGATCAATTTGTACGAGTAAATGCCTGCGAAGATCATAGACTAGACTATAGACGTCGTCCAAGCAACGTCCATCTACGAGTATCGAGAAAAATGTTGAACTTGACGGTTTCACGTTCGAACATCGTAGGGATTCCATTCTTTGATAAGTGTTTGGAAATTCGGGCTTCGTACCGCAAAAGCTACGTATATACCTACGATAAGAAATCAGCGACGGTGCTAATGACCCAACGTGCTAGATGCGAGGTTTAGGCGCTATCGAAGGAACAGGAGCGATTAATATTTTAAATATAGGATGGTTATATTGGCTATAGGTATATATATAGTGTAGTATCTCTCTGGTACCGACTTTTCTCTTACTTATAATAGCCTCTCTATGTGAGTACGAAATGCGAGAATATTTATAAACATTGGCGGTTTACGACGTTGTTATTATATAGGCCTACATCATTTGTTACTCGAGCTGTAGGTACACACAGGCAGCTGAACGGTACGTCGCCGTGAGCGTATATATCGAATCGGTGTGCGCCGTTGTTGTTTTTTTCCTTCTCTTCTTGCTCATTGCATCTGGAAAGAAGCGCAGCGCGTCTTTGTAAAAGAGAATCTAGTATTCCGATATCGAATTATTCTATCTCTTACCGTATGTGCTGTGCAGTTAAATCTCGGCCAACTTGTTGGTAATCTATTGGATAATAGGTATGTTAATGTACAACCTAAGCAATGCTTATAGTGCGAATGTAGATAATCGTACATATCTTTCTCCATCTTTTTTACTTACCTACTATATGTATACAGCAGCGTATCGTACAGAGCGTCCGGTTCGGTTCGCGACCATTGTGTTTACAAAACCCGAATACTAATAAAAGCCATGTGTAAACGAACTGATTGCAATGTGCGCGCTTTATCGCCATTTTCACATATTGTACTTACCTATACAGCGTACGACTTCGAGAGTCGAGACTCTGCTGGAGTAGATACCTACATTAAAAGCTCACTTTTTTGCAGTAATTTTGCGGTCACTTTACATCCACAAATGTCCCGAGCTGGAGCGTTCTTTTGCGGTTTGATTTTTTTTTTTGAAATTATATTAAGTGTCGAGTACGTGGTTATACGCTTCGTCGACCATTAATCACGAACAAATTTATGGCTTTTCTGGTCAACCTTTTTTTTTTCAAACGTAGTTTATCTACCTACCTATCATGAAAGTTGATGAAAACAGAGTTTAATTTGATATGTTCTATGTGTTTGGTGAAATCGTAAGCTGATGATGAACTGTACTAAAAGTTGAACTCTAAATATTAATGAACCCAAATGATTCAGTGTTGCCAGATATTTTTTCGTAATTTTTAGAATAAAATAGAGAAAAAATATTAATTCACTTTAGAAAAAGTTGAACTGAAAAATTTCAAGAAAAATCAATTCACATTTTTCAGAGAAAATATTTACCTATTAAAAAATTTCGGAGAAATAATTTGATGATTTTTTTTTAAGAAGAGTACCAATTGGTTGACAATTTCAGAAAATATTAGGTAACTTGAATAAAATTTTCAATGAAAATTGAAAACTGCTCGATTAAAATTTCAAAAAAATATACCAAGTATTTTTTTTTTTTTTTTTTTTTTTTTGAGAGGAAAAATATATTGAAATTTTTGTTCTAAAAAAGTAAAATGAATTGAAAGACATATTGAATAGAATTTTCCCACAAAATTGTCAGATTCAAATTTTTAAAAAATGACACTCACTACATGTTGAACTTGTGAACAATTGAACATCTTGAAGAAAAAATATCGAAATTTTGTTTGAGGAAAAGATGCAAAGAAAACAAATTGGTGAAACTTTTGAGAAACAATTTATTAATTTTTAGAAATTTACGTTTATTTACAAAAAAAAACTGATTGATTTTATTTTAATTATTTATAAATTTTTTTTTGAAAAATAAAAAAAATGATCAATTTTTGAATGATCAATTTTTTAAGAAAAAACATTTTGGAGAAATAAATGGTCAATTTTTTATGGAAAAGAGGTCAATTTTTTGTAGAAAAAATGGGCAATTATTTATGGGAAAAATGGAAAATTTTAATGAGAAACGTGGTCAAATTGAAATTTTTATGAAAAAATGGTTAATTTTTTATCATAAAAATGGTCAATTTTTTAAGAAAAAATATGGTTAATTTTTTTTAACAAAAATATACTAGGTCAATTTTTTTACGAAAAAATATGATAAATTTTTTTCAGGAAAAATATGATCGATTTTTTACAGGAAAAAATAACTAATTTTCACGACAGAAAAAAATGTTCAATTTTTTACGGGAAATAATGATCAATTTTTTACGAAAAAATGATCAATTTTTTACGGAAAATAATGATAATTTTTTTACGAAAAAAATGATTAATTTTTTACGAAGAAAATGATTACCTAATTTTTTACGAAAAAAATGATTACCTAATTTTTTACGAAAAAAATGATTACCTAATTTTTTACGAAAAAAATGATTACCTAATTTTTAACGAAAAAAATGATTAATTTTTTACGAAAAAAATGATTAATTTTTTACGAAAAAAAATGATTAATTTTTTACGAAAAAAATGATTAATTTTTTACGAAAAAAAATGATTAATTTTTTACGAAAAAAATGATTAATTTTTTACGAAAAAAATGATTAATTTTTTACGAAAAAAATGATCAATTTTTTACGAAAAAAAATGATCAATTTTTTACGAAAAAAATGATCAATTTTTTACGAAAA
The DNA here is from genome assembly GCA_959613365.1 of Balanococcus diminutus. Lineage (NCBI taxonomy): Eukaryota > Metazoa > Arthropoda > Insecta > Hemiptera > Pseudococcidae > Balanococcus > Balanococcus diminutus. Next base: position 26,891,296 of record OY390718.1, read on the forward strand.
AATATGATTAATTTTTTACGAAAAAAATGATCAATTTTTTACGGAGAAAATAGTAAATTTTTTTACGGTATTGTCAATTTTTTGCGGGAAATAATGATCAATTTTTTACGAAAAAATGATCAATTTTTTACGGAAAATAATGATAATTTTTTACGGAAAATAATGATAATTTTTTTACGAAAAAAATGATTACCTAATTTTTTACGAAAAAAATGATTACCTAATTTTTTACGAAAAAAATGTTTACCTAATTTTTTACGAAAAAAATGATTACCTAATTTGTTACGAAAAAAATGATTAATTTTTTACGAAAAAAATGATTAATTTTTTACGAAAAAAATGATTAATTTTTTACGAAAAAAAATGATTAATTTTTTACGAAAAAAAATGATCAATTTTTTACGAAAAAAATGATCAATTTTTTACGAAAAAATATGATTAATTTTTTACGAAAAAAATGATCAATTTTTTACGGAGAAAATAGTCAATTTTTTACGGAATTGTCAATTTTTTGCGGGAAAATAATCAATTTTTATGGAAGAAGTGCTCAAATTTTTATGAAAAATGGTACATTTTTTATGGGGAAAATGGTCAATTTTTATGAAAAAAGTGATTGATTTTTTTCAAATAATAAAAAATGGTCGATTTCTCAAAAAGAAATCAATTTAAATTTTTCAGAAAAGAAATTATTGAAGTTTTTTATTAAAATTTTTTCAAGGAACAAAATGATTAGAATTATCTGGAGAAATGCATTGAAATTTTAAGAAATGGTCAAAATTGTGATTAAAAATAGAATTTATTGATTTTGTTCGAGAAAAAAAAAATTGAATTTTATTTGAAAAACGTTGACTGAATTTAAAAAAAAAGAAATTGATTAGAATTCGCTAAGAAAAATTTGAGATAAAAACTGATGAACATTGTTTCGAGAAAAATAATGAATTTTTGGCAGAGGACGATTGATAATTTTTTTTAAGGCTATAGGTAGGTACCTACTAATTTTTTTTATAAAAAATTGATCAAGTATTTTTTTTAAATTGATTAGGTTGAAACTTTGGCGATGAATAATATTCGAAATATTTGAAGAAAAAATTAATTCCAGTTTTTCAAATGTATTGCAATTTTTGTAAGAAAATCGGATTAAAATTTTTAAAAATTAATAAAAATTGATTAAAGTTTTTTAAGAAAAAAATATGTATTAGGTAAAATGTTTGTAAGAAAAAATAGTTTAATTTTATTTTGAGAAAAAAAAATTCTTAGATTTCTGCATGAAAATAAATTAGTGAAATTTTCATTAAAAAAATAATTGATCAAAATTTCTTCGAAAAAGCTCGATAGAATTTTCAAGAAATAAACTGATTGAAATTTTTTTTGCAAGAACGTATTAAATTTTTGTAATAAAAAACGGATTAAATTTCTGTTAAAAAAATTCATTAAAATTTTTTAGTAAAACAAAAAAATATAAAACTTTTTAATTAAAAATTGTAGGTATATTATACCTACTTATTATTTCAAATTTGTTAGAAGAAATTAGATTAAAATTTTCTAGAAAAAAATCGAATTCTCTTGAAAAAAATTTATTACAATTTTTTGAGAAAATTTTTTAGAATTTTTTCATGCAGAAAATGGATAAAACTTTTTCAGAAAAAATTGATTACCTACATTTTTTCAGACTTCTGAAGTAAGTATTCTCAAAATATGAAAATAATTCCTAACCAACCACTTCAACTAACTCGTAAGAAACTCACCATACGTACACTACACTGGTCAAGCAATTGATTGACAAGAACACCTCGAAGCGAGCAATACGAATCGATTTTAGTCATTATGAATCCATTTTCGCGTGCTTTGAAAGGCGCAAAAGACACGTGCTCCAGGACGTTAAAACGAAAGAAAATTTCGACCTGTTCGAGTGCATCAAGGCATACTCCAATTTCCAACCATCATACTGCACAATTGAAGCAGAAAATTGGTACACCTATTGGAAAAAACATACTTCGATATCTCGATCGGGGGAAATATTCAAAGTTTCACGATCTAAAAAAAATTCTTACTATCTAAAGAGGAAGTACGAAAATGCACATTCTTCCCATAGCTACCAGTTTGACCGCGTTTGAAATAATTTTTCTGCTCGTGTTATACTGCTTCTTCGATTTGTCGTGCGTCGTTGGTCACTTTAAACACACGTTGGTAGTAACCGGTTGCATGCTTGGAAAAAAATTCGTTACGTTTGTATCAGCAGACTGGTTCGCTGGTTTAAAGGTACAATGATACGACATACGAGAAATATAGTATACCAATACCTTGATACTTTTTACGCGTGATGGTTATTTTGTTGCGAGTACTTACACCAAACACGAGTATAACGAATATGAAATACATATAGGTACGTATGTTGTATTTTATGTATCTACATGCATTTTTTTTTTTTTTTTTTTCGTTCATACGTAAAATTATTGTACTTGTAGAGTGATTTTAATTGGGTAAGGTAGGTACACGTTTTGGTTTTCGTTGCACGATATCGCGTTCGGTTCGATTGAGAGTTGAGAGTGGCTGGAAATACGATACAGCGGCGAGGACAATGATCGGAATCTAGTTTGTTACAAAACACGATATTTGATTCGAAAAATAGATTCATTGAAGAAATACTCGACTCGATGTAAATTCACCTAGACCTACAATTCGGTCGAATATCTTTTTACGGGAAGATGGTGGGAAGAAATAGGAATATGGTGCACGTTCTATTGTTAATCTTTAAAACAAAAGACTCTCTATGGTCGAGATAATGATCGATAGTTCGAGTACAGAGGCGATCGTGTACGTATTTTGCGAATATACAGGGTGTCCGGTGAGTGCAAGGTGGACACTATTTCAGATTTGAATATCATTAAGTTCAAGTAACGAAAAACTTCATATAAATCTGGTGCTGCCTGCCTGTCTTTGAAAATGAAGGCGTTACAGAGCTTTCAAAATTAGTAATTTGTAAGTAAAATCGATTGGCAACGCTGCATTAACCCCCCCCCCCGATCCGAGTTCTACATATCACCTCGAAAATACCAAGAAAGTTTTAATCGCATTGGAGCGCCCATATTAGAAATTGATGGAGTTGAGTTTATTTTCCTCCAAAAAATTATTCAAAGATTTTTCTATTCAAAAAAATTTAGTTCTTTTTTTCAATTTCTAAAAAATTAAAAATTTGTTTCTCCAAATTTCTCCAAAAATTGATACATTTTCAACGAAAAAAATTTAAATTTTTGTTAACACCAAAAAGATTGAATTTTTTTCAAAAAATTGAAAAAATCTCACCATGAAAATTTTCTAAGACTTTTCTTTTTGAAAAATACCTACGTGTAAACAGAATATATGTAGGTAAGGATTTACAAATGTTTGAGAATTTTTTCACTTGGTTTACATTTTAAAAAATTAAAAAGAAATTCATTCCAATTGAAAAAGTGGTTATTTTTTCTCTAAAAACCCAAAAAATAAAAAATAAGTTTTTTTTTACATTTTTTACATACTTATATATTTTTACTTTTACCTTGAAAAGTGTCGAGATTTTTTATGCTGATTTACTTCAAAGAAATTGAAAGTCGTTTGTTCCAAAAAGATTAAGAAATGTAATTAAATGGTGCCAATTTTTTTCTGCATAAAATTGAACTGGATAGTTATGTATTTTTAATTTCACAAAAATCAAAAAATATTTCAACTCTAAAAAAGTTCAAAATGTTTTCCAAAAAGTTAAGATATTTTTTTTTTCTCCAAAAGACACGATTTTTTTTTACAAATACAAAAAATTGAGAAATAATTTTGAAAAAAAATTATTTTGCCAAAAAGGGAAGACAGAACATCAGCAGGGGTTTCTTTCCCCGTGTAGCAATTGTCGACATCGACATTTATGTCGACAAAATTCAGACACATTTTTTTCTCGGTTAACGATGAATTAAAAATGATATTTGAGATTTAAAGTAATGTTCTATGTTAAACATAACTGTTCAATCAAAATTTTTGAATTTTTCTCAGTATTTTCCTATAATTTAGAAAACGTTGTTTTTCTACATAGACAAGTCGATGTAAAAATCGATACTCGATAAACGCATCGACATTTATGTCGACAATTTCTGCCAATTAAATTTACAAATTTTATATCTAAAAAGAACTAAAAACAATTAATAAGAACATTTTAAGCTCAGGAATAAATAATTTTTGAAAGAATCACAAAATTTTCTTATTTTTCAAAGTTTTGAATAATACAACGACTTGTCGAGTTATTGTCGACATAATTGTCGATGGTCGAATAATGCATCGACTTCACTGTCGACAGTGTCGACCAGAGGAATTTTAAGTCGAGATAGTGTCGATGTGATTGTCGAGGGTCGAATAATGCATCGACTTAACTGTCGACAGTGTTGACCAGAGGAATTTTAAGTCGAGTTAATGTCGATCTAATTGTCGAGGGTCGAATAATGCATCGACTTGACTGTCGACGTCTTGAGGGTGATTGTGATACTCGCAGATAAAGTGTGTTGTGAATTAGTACATAAGGTCTAAGAATCATCTCTATGTTAGTTGGACACTCGCATGTGTCCAGCTACAAAGGTGGCCTCAATGCCGCATATTTGACAAAAAATGTCAAAATGTTGGCTTGAACACTATTTTTGGTGTAATTTTAATATATACATATATTGAATATTTGAACTTAGCATATTTTTCAAAATCTCACCATTGCAAATGTCGATGTGGGTGTCGATATAAATGTCGACACATCGAAATCGGTCACTTTTCGATCGTACATGTCGACACGATTGTGGATGGTTTGTCGAGCTTATTATCGACATGCTTGTCGACCGTCCAAATATCGCTCGACATGTCGATAATAAGCTCGACAAACCATCCACAATCGTGTCGACATGTACGATCGAAAAGTGACCGATTTCGATGTGTCGACATTTATATCGAAATTAGCATCGACGTTGCTACACGGGTCAAAGAAACAGATATTTTTTCCTCCAAAAAACTGTGATTTTTTTCATGTTGATTTACTTTTTAAGAAAGTGAATTTTCATCAAAAACAAAAAAAACTAAAGATTTTTACTCCCATTTTTTTTTTTTTTTTTAATAGAAACAGAAAAATAATTTATGTCTTTCTTTAAAAAAAAATGTTTTTTTTCTCGAAAAAAGAGAAGCAAAAAAAAGGTTTATTCTTTGGGTACTTTGAAGCAATTAGGATCTTTTACGACGACTTTCTTCAAAAAAATAGATAAAGTATTCCATTCAAAAAAATTGAAAAAATTCCACACCTGTTTCAAAAAAAATTGAACATTTTTCCCGCCAAAAATTATAAATTTCTTACTTTACGAAAATTATAAGATTTCCTTCAATAATTAGAACAAACGTTCACTCCGAAAAATTCAGATTTTTTTTTAATCCGAAAAATTGCTGGTTGATGTTTTCTGAAAGCTATAATCGATTTTCTTAATCTAAAATAGTAAATTTAAAAAGTTACCTACCTATTACAAAAAAAATCGGAAAATTTTTCATTCTAAAAAAATTCAAAAATGTTTTTTTATTCCAAAAAATTTGTTTTTTTCGACAAAAAAATTCTTTATTAATTGAAAAAAAAACTAAATAAAATAAAAATTTGAGAGGTTTCCTTCAATAATTTGAAGAAACTTTCACTCCAAAAAATTCAACAAACATGAAATTTGTTTGATTTTTTTTTAGTAACTTTGTCACTATTTTCTATGTTGATCACTTTTTGTCACTATTTGCCAAAAATGGTCACTAAAGTTAGTTTTTTCAGTTTTTTCCGCCGCGATGTCTTATTGAAAAACAACAAAAAATAAATTTTTTAAAATATATCCAGAATAAATTATGTATTAAAAAAAAATAAAAAACCAAAAATTTCTTTCCGTCTTGTTGTTTTGTCAAGTAAAAATTGTTTTTTAATATGGCTAACCAATGAAAAATTGTAATAGTGGATATCATGCCTGCTTTAAGAAAAAAAATTTATTCCAAAAAATTCAGGAAATTTCTTGGTTCCGAAAAATTTTGAGGAAAAGCTATGAACGATTTTTCATTATAAAAAATGAATAAAAAAGATGTGGAAAATTTTTTATTATGAAAAATTCGAAAATTTTACAATTCAAAAAAAAGTTCCTAATTAAAAATATTGAGATTTTTCACTTCAAAGAAAAAAAATTCCACTGCCCGGAAAACCCCAAAAAAATATTCAGGTACTTTTCTTTTTTTGCTTTGAAGAAAATTAGAATTTTTACGATAATTTTCTTCAAAAAAATAAAAAATAAAAAATAAAATAGACAAAGAATTCCATTTAAAAAAAATCTATGCCTATATGTACCTATTCCAAAAAAAAAAAATCAGAAATTTTTTACTTTAAAAAAATTGAGAGATTTTTTCAATAACTTTATTTGAAGAAACTTCTATTACAATTTAAATTTAAGAAAAATGGATGGTTCTGTGAAAGTATTAGTTAAAAATCATTAAGTATACCTACTTAATGATTTTTAATAAATTTAAAAAATCTAAATTTTTTTATTGATTTTTTTTTTTTGTTAAAAAATATTGGAAAATTATTTTTCAATTCAAAAAAAAGTTTCTAACTAAAAATAATTTAAAAAATTTTCTTTTCAGAAAAGTTGAATTTTTTTACTCCAAAGGAACAAACATTTCACTCCTTAAAAAAAATTGAAATTTTTTCAGAAAAGAAAATAATTTTCTCAAAAAAAAATTAAAGCTTTTTACTGAAAAAAATTTTCAGTTTCTAAAAAAAATTAGATGTTTTTTTATTGTCAGAAAATTCAAAAAAAAAATCCCCAAAGAATGGTGAAATTATTTCGCCAAAAATTAATTGAAAAAATGTTTTTACTCTGAAAAGATTAAACTTGGGATATTTTTTTCTTTATAAAATTGAGATCTTAAGTAATAATAAAGTAAGTAGTACTCATGTGTATCTATTTCATTTTTGAATTTTCCGAGTTTTCTGTGTAGCTCATTTCGCTTTTGAAATCTTGGATGTGGCTCGAGCCCCCTCCACCATTATTGTTCAGCTTCTGACTATATCCAAATCTTGAATATTCTCCCCCACTCATGAGGCACTGTGATAACCCTCTTCTTACCTCAATATGTGCTTAGTATTTTACACAGAACTAATCCTTACGATGTACATAAAATTGTTAATTAGAACCTACGACAGATTGACACCTTATTAAACGATCGTTACTATCAAAATTGGCGTATAAAATTGAACACAGCGTAAAAGTAGTCAAGTATGGTAGACAGGCAACTTGTTGGAAGCATTTTTTATAGATTTTTTTGCATTTTCTTTAACGATCCCTTTATAGCACACGTAGGTACACGTGCAATCTCTGTCATTCACTGATACTTATTTCTTCTTCTTAATGTGTTATAAAATCGTGTAGATACTGGTCTAAGCATCGAACTTCACCGCAGGTTGTTAAAAAGTGAATAAAGTAACAATTAAACGGTGTTAGATTTGTCAGTCCATTACTCGAGCGCTGAGCAGTCTGCACGTATCGAGATTCCCATGCACGCACGGTGCGATTTGATAATTGGTTTTACCAGCTTCCCTCTGTGTGGATACTATACCTACACATACGGTAGTGAAAAAGGAGGCAAAAATTCTCGGATCATCGTTGTAAATGAAAACATTAAGCAATGCATCGGTATACATAGGTATATATCTGGATCGCATTGCCATACCATGCCGCGCTTCTCTTGCTCTTTTAGTAGGTAAACAGAACCTGCAGTGATGTACAGGCGTTACTTTTCCACTTGAATAAATTATACCTTACGAGTTATATGCAATTTATTCCATTCTGCGGACAGATAAAACTTTTTGACCTTTTGCATTCCACTTTTTCTGGATAGAATGATCGCGCAAAAAGCGCATATTTACGTTTGTTGAGAGAATCTGCGTATTCATAAAAAAAATACTGCATTCGTCCAGAGTTCAACTCACCTCCTGTTGGTGTACATCGTATATATGAATGGATATGAGATATGGAATTGAATTTCCGCAACGAGAGGATTTGAGATTTTGGAGAAATACTCAAGTGAACTAGTTCTTAGATAAAATTTTGAAATTTCAGAATGTGTAAGTGTATGATATTGGCTTTGGGGCGGAAAGATGATACGGTTAATAGTCGTTAAACTACAGCAATAACTATCTGCTTATCTAAAATTTTATTTATATATATTCTTCTTCTTTTGGTATGGTTTGTATGTACCTACATTTTGAAGGGTGCTTAATGGTCGCTATAGCCATTAAAAAATGGCGATTTTAAAATAGGCTGGTCACGAAAGTCGTAAAAAGAATCACTAAAATAGCAATATTTCAATTTGGAATTTCCGTTGGAGATAACAATTTTACATAAAAATTAGTTTATTGCAAAAAACATTAATTTTTTCCACCAAGAATGACTTCAGAGTAAAACCGTCCCACCCACAATTTACTTTCAGGGGAGGAGGTTTACTTACTCTCGAGTTCATCTCATGAGAAAAATAATTTATCTGTGATTTTGAAACATAGATTGACAAAATAGATTTTCTGATTTTAAAATACTAATTTTTAAATTGAAAAAAAATACTAAATTTTTTGATAAAAAATACTAAATTTTTTGATAAAAAATACTAAATTTTTTGATAAAAAATACTAAATTTTTTGATAAAAAATACTAAATTTTTTGATAAAAAATACTAAATTTTTTGATAAAAAATACTAAATTTTTTGATAAAAAATACTAAATTTTTTGATAAAAAATACTAAATTTTTTGATAAAAAATACTAAATTTTTTGATAAAAAATACTAAATTTTTTGATAAAAAATACTAAATTTTTTGATAAAAAATACTAAATTTTTTGATAAAAAATACTAAATTTTTTGATAAAAAATACTAAATTTTTGGTAAAAAATACCTATCAAATTTTTTGATAACAAAAGCTAAATTTTTTGATTTAAAAAAAAATGATAAATTTTTTGATACAAAATGCTATTTTTTTGATAAAAAATGCTATTTTTTTGATAAAAAATGCTATTTTCTTAAATAAAAAATGCTAAATTTTTTAATAAAATGATAATTTTTTTGATAAAAATGATAATTTTTTGATAATAAATGCTAAATTTTTTAAATAAAAAAATGCTAAATATTTTGAATTAAAAATGCTGAATGTTTTGATGAAAAATGCCAAATTTTTTGATAAAGAATGATAAATTTTTTGAATAAAAATGCTAAATATTTTGATGAGAAATGCTATATTTTTTGATGAAAAATGCCATATTTTTTGATTTAAAATACTGAATTTTTTGATAAAAATAGATACTAGATTTTTAATTTATAAAAATACTACATTTTTTATTTTGAAAATTTTTTCAAGAAAAAATAGGTACTAAATTTTTGATTTAAAAAATACCTACTAAATTTTTCGATTAAAAATACTAAATTTTTTGATTTAGAAAAATACTTACTAAAATTTTTGATAAAAATACTCAATTTTGTTATAAAAGACACTAAATTTTTTTATGTATAAAAATACTTAATTTGTGGCATTCCATAAGAAAAGGGTCAACTTTGTCAAAAACAAGTTTTCGAGAAAAACGCAAAAATGTGATTTCGGGTCAAAAATATCAATTTTTGGTTTTTGGTGGATTTGTATATATACTATCATCCTTCTACTTTCACGTGAGAATGGTTGGGACCCTTGTAATAATTTTTTAACCGTGTTAACACCGTAACATGCCATCGAAGGTCGGGCGAGATAGCGACTTAAAAAAGGGTCAACTTTGTCGCCGATACAGATGGCATCAAGGAACACTAAGTTCAGTAAAACTAGGTATTTCTGATAATTTCTGGGGGTTTTATAACTTTTATAAAATTATTTTCACTTCAGATCAGAAAACTTTAAACTTATTTTTCTCAAAACTAGGTTTTTTAAAGTTCAAACTTCAAACGCGTTCCCAAGCGTGAATTTTATAGGTAAAGGGCTCACTAATAGCTCATTTTGAAGGGAATTTAATGTAGTTTCAGAATATGTGCCTAACTCGAAATCGAGCCGAGCGACAAAGTTGACCCTTTTCTTATGGAATGCCACATTTTTTGATTAAAAACATTAATTTTTTGATACTTACCTAAGAAACAATAATTTTAGTAGTTTTTCAAATAAAAATTCAAGTTTTTGGTTAAAAATTCTGATTTTTTGTTTTAAAAAAATGTATCTACCTACTAATTTTTTGGTTAAAAATACTAACTTTTTGGTTTTAAAACACTAATTTTTTGATAAAAAATACTACCTACCCATATTTTTTTCTAGAAAAAAATTCAAATTTTTTCGGTACCTGGTACTCAAGAAAAAAAAATCAATTCTTTCAGAGAATAAGACAATTTAGGTACTGATCGTTCCAAATTTTTTGGAGTGAAAAATTTTTCATGTTTTTTAATAAAAATAAAAAAAATAAATACCTACTGATTTTTTTAGAGGATTAGCTCCAGACTTTTTTTGGAGAAAAAAATCTCCAATATTTCATGGAAAAAGTTCCTTAATTTTTAGAGAAGAAAATATATACATTTTGTGGAGAATTAAGTATCTCTCCTACAAAGCAGCACCCTCCGAATTTTATACAATTTTTGACTCAAGTTTTGAATTCCTCCTTTTGAATTTGGTGTGGATTTTTTGTTTGAAACTTGAAATGCCCCCGTTTGAATTTGAAACTATCACATTCACATTTTTCGAGATTTTGAACACTTCCTGATGAATTTGACGTCACCTCTTCAAATTTTTAGCAGGGAAATTTTAGAATTTGGGTTTTCAACTGATACCTTCTAATTATGATGGCAACCTTTATCACTAAAAAATTCACCTTCTCAAGTTGAAAGTCTTATTAAACGGCGAAGAAATCGGAGACCGTCAATGCATTAGCAGTTCATTGCATGACTCCAGCTAGCACACAACTTCTTGGAAAACCAGCCTTAGGGAAGACTAGATGCGTTCGTTCATAAAGTGGCACTGTAACACTTGATTCGAACACCTGGTTCTGTGGAATAGACATTGTCTTTCTTCTGCCCAGCTTCATTATGCAACATTTCGACTTCGAGACTCCTGAGAATAAAAATTTGTTAATTTCACGATACTATAGATACAAAATGATAGATAAGTTTTTTCTTCGGGTATTATGAACTTTTGAATGGGTCGTAAAAATAAAAATAAGTAATTCTACCAGAAATATTCTACGAGATATCTACCATTCATCCGAATAATAATGTATTCTGACAAAACTCAACTGGTTTGAATGACCATACTAAAATTTCAAAGCTACCAGCAAATTAAAAGTATACCTAAAAATTCCAAACGCTAATTTTAAAATCGAATTAAATAACGTATACGAACCGCCAGTTTTAATTTTTTTTTACCTCGCTGACCATTTGAAATATTCGAGTATCGATGATCGGGAACATTTTCACTGGCGTTATGGCGCAAAGGCGGAATTTGCGATTTGGATCGCGATACCTCGAAAGTACCTACATTGAATCTTAGCCGACTCATTAAAAATTCAATTAACTCGTTAATCGTCGGTTTTTACGAACTGTACGCGTGTTTTTTGGGATAAAAAAATACGCGTAAAAATCACGTCGAATCGAGCCCATTCGGTACAAAATTAGACTCCAATAAAGAATCAAATCACCTAAAAAAGCACATTATTCCCATTTCAATTCGTCATTGAGGATGGAAATAATCGATCTGCATTCCGAAAGCGGAAGAGATGTCTACCGTTGAGAGCCGCGGGCTCGGATTGGCCATCGATTGATTGAAGATTGAATCAACATAATTTCTGGTAGTAGGTTCAACATTCCACGCGAAGTTGGCTTTTAGCCGTTGGCTTCACTGCATTCCTAGATTTGTTACGAACCACGGTACTGGCAGTTTGTTGTCAGTTAACCGACTTCATCGGATACTCTTCCTGTTATCATATTACATACGCATATTAAGTAAAATTTTACATCGGTTAAAATTCTATAAGCAAAATATGGAAAGGAAAGATCGACCTAGGAGACTCGATGATTGAAATTCTATTGTTGAGTTCGGTCGATGATAGGATGGGTTAGTTGTTTTATGCGAATAGGTCCGTTGGTTGGTACGTCTGTCTACGTAGTACAAGTCTGTAATGTACTATTTTCGAGTTTGACTGGTCACGTGCTTGAGCACCTGACTCGGAAATTATAGAATAATTTTTGTTTGATGCAAATTTTCTTCATTTTGTCTCTCTCCCTCTTCTACCAATATTAGCTGATTCAGATACTTGTATGTAAATATATCTTTCAGTTTTCAAATGTTGGAAAATCGACAAATTTTTCGATATTAATCAGTGATAGAGAAATTTTTCAATTGTTTGAGATCTTCTTTTGAATTTTTTTTGGATTAAAATCTATTTTACTTATCCTGGAGTAAAAAAATCATTTTTTTTGGAATAAGGAAATTTCACAACTTTTTGAGATGGGAAGATTTTATTTTTTTAAGAATAAAATTTTAGGCATTTTTATTTTTGAAGAATGAATTTTTTTTTGAACAATCAAATATTTCTTTCAACGAAAAAGTTTCCAATTTTTCAAAAATAAAAAAAAATATTCATAAATTTTTAGGATTTTTTAAAATTTAAAATAAATTTTATTTAAATTTTTTTGACGTAAAAAAATTTTGAGATGAAAAAATATTTTATTTTTTTAGAATGAATTTATTTTTCAATAATGATTTTTATTTCGTTTTGAAGGAAAGAAAAAGTATATTTTTTCAGGATTTAGGACATTTGAAAAAAATAAATACCTACATTTTATTTTAATTTTTTAGCGCAAAATTTTTTTTCTAGGAATTGAGGAAAATTTACAATTTTTTGAGATGAATTTTTTTTTAAGATGAAAATTTTTCAAACTTTTAAGAATAAGATTTTTTTTTTTGGATTTAGGACATTTAAAAAAAGTTCCTAATAAATAATTTCACTTTTAACTTTTTTGAGGTAGGTAATTTTTTTTTTTTGAAATTAAGAAATTTCACAATTTTTTGAGATAAAAATATTTCATTTTTTTGGAATAGGTAAACGAATTTTCTAATTCTTGTTTTAAATGAAAAAATTTTAATTTTTCTTAGAATAAAAATGTTATTGGTTAAATTTTTTATTAGGTACCAATTTTTCAGGATTTAAGACGTGAAATAAATTTTTTTTACATTTTTTTGGAATAAGAAAATTCACAATTTTTAAGAATGAAAAAATTTTCTATGAGAATTTTTCAAACTTGTAAGAATGGTATAAACAAATTTTCTATTTTTGAATTAAAAAATTTCTAAATTTTTTGGAATAGAATTTATAATTTCTTTTCAAAATTTTAGTAGATACATTTAAAAAAAATAATTTATTTTATTTTAATTTTTTTGGAATACCGAAATTTTTCAATTTTTTGAGAATGAAATTTTGAAATTTTATACCTGATTTTTTTTTTGAATTAGGTACCTACCTATTAAACAAATTTCTATTTTTTTAAATGAAAAATTTTCAAAATTTTTTGAATTTATTTTAGATATCTAGGTAAGTATAGGTATTTTTTTTTAGGATTTTGGACTTGAAAAAAAAATAATAAACTTTGAAATAAATTCAATGTTCATTTTTTTTGACGTATTACCTACTTTTTTAGTCGTGATGATAAAGTAGTCGGCTGCCGCATTAGGCCGTTCTTACCTCATAAGGGAATGTTGGCAACTCGTCACCTTCGATTGAGCTGAAATTAAATCCAATTAAAGAGAACGTTGCCCAGACCTCAGAACCAAATTTTGAGTTGTTGAAGTTGATTTTTCGATTTTTGGTAAATTTTTGAGAATAGCAAAATAAGTCCATTTTTTTTTTACAAAAATTGTAAATTTCGAGATAAAATTCTGAAAGTTGGTTTGTATACTAAAGTCGATTCCCCGAGTCGATTGGGACCATTTTTGAAGAGATCTAGGGCCTTCAGCAAAAGTTGACTTTTCTCCATTGCACTGGAACCGCTCCAGACAACGATGTAATCAACTTTTTTTGAAGACTCCAAATCGCTTCAAAAATGGTCACAATGGACTGCAGGAGTTAATTTTAGTATAAAAAGTCATTTTCAGAATTTTATCTTGAAATTTTACAATTTTTGCAAAAACAAGATTTAAATCGAAAAGTCAACTTCGTCAGTTCAAAATAGGCGTCAGATCGCCTCGAAAGTAGTCGCAATCGAGGGAGTCAATTTTAATGTAAGAAGCTATATTTTCTAAATTTTATTTCAAAATTTACAATTTTTGAAGAAAAAAAAATTATTGATTTACAATGATGGACTTTTTCGCTATTTTCAAAAATTCGCCAAAAATCTAAAAATTACTTAATTTCTGCAGCTCGAAATTTGTTTTCGAGGTCTGGGTGACATGGTCTTTCTCTAAGCCAAATTTCAACTCAATTTTAATTAGATACCTATGTAAAGTTTTCAATTTTGGTAAATCAATTTTTCAATTTATAATTTATTTTTTTTAATGAATGCTCGAGCAGCACACTCGATTGATAATATCGAAAGTTGAAACGTATCGATAAAAAATCGTTTAAAAATCTAAAGATGTTCTCACGATATGATACAGATTTAGCTGTACGATTTTATAGGCAAAAAATCTAAAAACTATCGAATTCGATAGTATTACGATTTTAGGACGATATTCGTCAACGATACTATCGACAAAGAATATTAAATTTATCGAATCCGATTTTCCACCGATTTTGTGCAGATATTTGAAACTATATTATCGACAAATAATCTGAAATTTCTCGAATTCGATTTTTTAACGATTTTGTGAAGATATTTGAAACTATATTATCGACACGTAATCTGAAATTTCTCGAATTCGATTTTTCAACGATTTTGTGCAGATATTTGAAACTATATTATCGACACGTAATCTGAAATTTCTCGAATTCGATTTTTCAACGATTTTGTGACCATATTTAGAACTATATTATCGACAAATAATCTGAAATTTCTCGAATTCGATTTTTTAACGATTTTGTGAAGATATTTAAAACTATATTATCGACACGTAATCTGAAATTTCTCGAATTCGATTTTTCAACGATTTTGTGACGATATTTACAACTATATTATCGACAAATAATCTGAAATTTCTCGAATTCGATTTTTTAACGATTTTGTGAAGATATTTACAACTATACTATCGAAAAAGAATATTAAATTTATCGAATTCGATTTTTTAAAGATTTTGTGAAGATATTTGAAACTGTATTATCGACAGATTATATGAAATTTCTCGAATTCGATTTTTCAACGATTTTGTGACGATATTTAAAACTATATTATCGACACATTATATGAAATTTATCGACTTCGATATTTCAACGATTTTGTAACGATAGTTGTTGAAACTATATTGATTTTTTTCTAGTCAAAAAATACCTACTTTATATTCAAAATTGGATGGGAAGAAAGGGCCAAATCGAAATTTTTATAATAACCAAAATTAAATCCAGAATATTATTCTACAACTTTTGTTTGAAATGTTTTTTCAATTGGACCTCATCTCTAGCCTCTATTATTTTGCATTTACCTACTTACGTGTAACAGTAATATGCGAAATCAAAATTGAAAAAATTTTCAAACAAGTTATCTAGTTTTTTTGATTTACTAGGTATTTTACTTGAAACCAGATCGTTGTTCTTAAATAAAATTTTACCAAGTTCAATACTACGATTACTATGTGAATACTTAGTATTTAAAATTGAACGGGAGGGAGGCGCCCAATCGAAAATTTTGTAATGACCAAAATTATTCTTAGAACTTTAAGCTACAACTTTTGTTTGAAATTTTTTTCAATTGGACCTCTCCTTCTCCTCCAATTCTGCATAATACTCCTTTGATACTTATTCAAAATTGGAGGAGCGGAGGAAAAAGGGGCCAATTTGAAAAAATTTTCAAACAAAAGTTGTAAATTAAGGTCCTAGAAATAATTTTAGTTATTATAAAAATTTCAATTGGACCCCTCCCTCTTCTCCAATTTTGCATAAGATGTTTGAATATTATAATCCAATTCGTATTATGCGAACGAACTCCGATGTTCGCAACAGACGCTTGTTTTGGTAGAAACTGCTGTATTTGGAACGAAATTCGCCAGCCTTAAGCGTAACTACGACTTCAAACTCGCCAGCCGGTCTTGAAAATGTGCGCGCGCATATACCCATATATGCTAAATTATCTACAAAAAATCGATAGAATATCGAAACTAGATAATCTACAAAAAATCGTAATACAAAATCGATAGAATATCGAAATTAAATCGAAATAAAAAATCGATAGAATATCGAAACTAAATCGAAATAAAAAATCGACAGAATATCGAATTCGATAAAGTGTCGCGTTAGTTCCGCATAAATCGTGTAATTATCTTTCGATTTATAGATACGTTATCGATGAAGTATCTAACTATAATCTTGAGATTTTTAAAAGAAAAATCGTTCGATTTTATCGAAAGTTTATCTGTTGATGGATTTTGCCAACTATAATTCATCGATAATCTGTCGATATATCGAAAGATAATTTCACGATTTATGCGGAACTAACGCGACACTTTATCGAATTCGATATTCTGTCGATTTTTTATTTCGATAATTTGTCGAGTGTGCTGCTCGGGTGCTTAGTTTTGAGGAGCAAGATATTCGTAAAAATTTATCGATTTGTTAAAATCGATGATTTTTTGGACTCATGAATTTTTCAATTCTGAAAAATTAATTTTTCGGTCAATTTTTATAAAAATAATTTTTAGATTCGATTTCGATGAATCGACTAATATTTTGATTTCGATAAATCGATTAATTTTTACACTTCAATAAGTTGATATTTTTTTCGATGCATGAATTTATATCGATTTGGGTAAATGACAATTTTTTTTTCAAAAAAAAATAAAAAAAACTCAAATGATTTTTTAAATACTTTCTTCAGATATTTGAAGTCTTTTGGAAGCATGACTAATGATAAAATATGTACTTATTACCTGATCGTCGTAAATCTGCGTACGAGCATTGACTTCTTCATTTCGATGAATTTGCATTTAAATGCAATTTTGCAAATTACTTCGGCCCGTACCGACCTCGTTTTTCCTCGACAAGGAACTCGCGAATCCACATAGGGTCTCCTTGGCATGCGCGAATACGACGTCAAATACGTAGATATATAAATTAGAGATGGGGAAAAAACCGCATACGAGAGATATATCTATTCCAAAATATACGAGTCGAGCACGAGTAAATTATGACATTTATTTCGCTCATCCCGAATGAATTTAACACTAGGTAGGTAATTCCCAAGAATGATTCTAAACCACCAACCATGATAAGTCGCTAACCATAACGACCACGTATATTTCAGAGATTTGTACATACATATAAACGTGTAGTGGATTTTTTTTTGTAGTTTCCTGTACGCGAGTGCGAACTGCAAACATTAATCATATTATGGCCACCCATTTAGGTAAAGCACACTTGAACGAAAAAGAAGAAAAATTGAATCGAGTACAAAGAGATATGTGGAGTGAGTGAGAGAGAAAGAAAGAGAAATAACCCCTATTTTTTGCAAACAAGTAACGGAAAATAATAAAACGCGGATTAAACTAGTTGATACGGCGAAGATGCTAATTTAGAGAGTCAATGAATCACTTTAGGCGAAGCTTGTTTATAATATTCGCGACAAGTCGTTATCGAGATTTAAACGTTTCGCATATTTTTGCGGTATTTTGACGCTTCTATCAAGTTATAGTTCGAATGGCTCAAATTCGGCTTTGGCTTCGCAGCCATCGATTGACATCTTACCTTCGAAAGGTCTGTGGCCGAGCAACTGTGTGATTAATGCAGCTGATTTGATTAATTATCTTATATGGTAATCATCAATATCGAAAGTGAACTCCATGGGCAGTCTGGTGGTGAACATTGTTGATAAATCAGATCAACGCAGAATGTTTGGTGTTGATGGCGAAATAGCAGCGTTAGAAACATATGGCTCTCTTCTTTGAGACAGCAATGAAGCGGGAAAACACACAGTACGATAGATGGAATTTTTTTTCTTCGTAATGTAGCATAGGCTATTTTGTAATACACTCATTGATGGTCGATTCGCATTACGTTGCCGTACGTATAACAAGTCTGAGCACGGGATGGTGCTGCACAGATAATACCTATACTCCATACTTGAATCCTAGTCTGTTATGCTGACCAACTGGATGACAGATACAGACATGTCTCGCAAATTAAACAGAACAACGGTTATTGTACGTTCTTGTTTTGCAGCTACAGCTACAGCTATACCTTGGCTAGAGATATACCTACGTTTCTGAGAATTTTTTTCTTTCGTATATCTGTACGTTTTACCATTTCTATGGCCACATTCTAGTCAGCACTACTAGTAAGGAAGTGCCCGATTTAGAGTCCTCTTTTACCGCTGCTCATTGCTGACGTGATAACTTTTGTAACGGTATTTCGCTTTGCTAATTGTTTTAATTATGCGAAATTCTGCGTAGGAATTTATCTTACGTACTGAGGTAATATGGCGCGTTTTTAGCGTCGATAAATGACAGGGTTTCTCAATTGATCTTTATATGTCTCGATGAGGCTGCTGCGATGGATGCGAGGTGAGGCATTGTGGACCATAGTAAGGCTGTGTATCGTTATGTCTTGTGCATTGGATGTGACTTTTAGCTTGGGTCGAGGTATGCGGTATGCTGACAATATTCAGTTTGTCTCCTGTGGATATCTTGGGGATGAATCCATATATCTCCTCTTCCAGTTATCTGAGAAAAAAAAAAATTAGAAACGAAAAAACTCTTTTTAAAAGAAAAATTAACCTTTTAGAAAAAAGCTCTCAAAAAATCAGAAAAATTTTATTTATTTTTTTTGATCAATAGTCTTCTTGGATGAGAAAAAGCTCATGAAAAGGAAAGAAAAATAATGGAAAATTGTTTTTCTTGGCCAAAAAAAATCGTAGAAAAACTGGATATTAACCAAAATAATCTTTATCTAAAAAATATTCTTTTAAGAAAAAAAATCATGATATTTCTACAAGAAAACTTGCCGTCTCTTGAAATCCGATTGAGCTGAAATTTAGTTCACTAACATACAAATATCATGCCATTCAGACTTCAGAACTAAATTTTGAGCTGTCGAAGTTGATTTTTCGATTTTTGGCGAATTTTTGAAAAAAGCAAAAATAACCCTTTGGTATATCAATTTTTTACAAAAATAGTCCAGAAAAAGTTGACTTTTCTCCAGCACACTGGAATCTCTCCAAACGGCAAAAGTCAAAATTTTCTGCCAATCGACTCGGGGGGTCGACTTTAGTGAACAAATGAATTTTCAGGATTCTATCTTGAAATTTACAATTTTTTTTTTCAAAAAATGTTTTTTTGGAGGTGGTTTTAGCCATTTTCAAAAATTCGCCAAAAATCGAAAAATCAACTTCGGCAGCTAAAAACTTGGTTGTGAGGTCTGGGTAGCATGCTCTTTCATTGAGCGAGCCAAATTTCAGCTCAATTGTAGGTGATGAGTTGGCGAGGTTCCTTTGTTAGTTGTTAGGTACCTACCTAATTCTAATTTCTTTGAGGTAGGTGAGATGATTTTGTTTTTTTTGAAATTAAGAAATTTTGAAATTGATTTTTTGGAAATTTTTAAAAAATGCAGAATTTTCAAGTTGTCAAAAAAAAAACACGTGCAAACTCGTCACCTCAGATTTTGGATTCGACTGCGTCAATCGATATATGACATCATACTAACGCTACGATTAAATTTTCAGCTACCGAAGTTAATTACAGCGCCGTCTGGAGCTATTCCAGTGCGCTGGAGAAAAGTCAACTTTTTCTGGAGACTCCAGATCGCTTCAAAAATGGTGCCAATCTACTCGGGAAATCAACTTTAGTATACAAACCGATTTTCAGGATTCTATCTTGAAATTTGCATTTTTTTTCATATAATGTTTTTTTGGAGGCGGTTTTAGCCATTTTCAAAAATTCGCCAAAAATCGAAAAATCAACTTCGGCAGCTTAAAATTTGATTGTGAGGTTTGGGTGGCATGCTCTTTCAGTGAGCCAAATTCCAGCTCAATCGGAGGTGACGAATTGACGAGGTTCACTTGTCAGGAAAAAAACTTTTGAAAAGAAAGTATGCTTCCTACTTCGAGAAATCTTATATAAAAAAATATAGGAAGAAGAAGGAAAATTACTCTCAAGACAAAATCTTCATGGAAGAAGAAATTTTAGTGAAATGAGGCAAAATGATTGTAAAGTGATAAAGAGAAAGTCGTCTTTTGAGAAGAAAAACTTGAAAGTGAAAACCTTTAGGAAAAAAGATTGATGAAAATAGCTAAAGAAAGTTTTTTGTGTGTTTATTTTTATTACTTACTTACTTAATTTTTTTAAGAAACTAAAAATGATTGAAACGAGATCTACTTACAACAAAATAATTCTCTAAAAAAGCTCTTTTTTTTTAAATTTCTTGCAAAAAATTACTCATTTCGAAAAATCCTTTCAGCTTTTTTTTTTTTTTTTCTTTTTTTTGAAAAATGAGTCATTACTTTTGAGGAAAAAAATATTGGAATGAAAATAAAAAAAGAAATAAATAGGTATTCAATTTTTCGTAAGATATTCTTGTTACAAAATAATTCTTCTGAGAAAACAATTTTTTTTAGAAAAAAAAAAACTTCAAGTCTTTTGGAAAAAATCTAACAATTGAAAAAAAAATCGTGGGAAAACAGCTCTTAAAAGTATAACAATTTACTTGTAAAAATATTTTTAAAAACAAAAAAAAAATGATTTCGTTGATCAAATAATCATAGAATTATGAATTATTACAAAAAAAATAAAATAAAAAAATAGCTGCAAAATAATTAGGTATTATAAAAAAAAAAAAAAAAAAAAAAATGTTCTGGGAAAAATCTTATTGAAAATAATACTTGACCATTTAAAAGAACATAATATTATAAAAAATTTTTAAAAAAATCATTTTCAAATTCTTTTCATAAGGTCTTTTGGGAAAAAAGAAATATATATAACTTACATGTTCATTAAAAAAATTCTAATATACTTATTGTAGGTACTCGAAAAAATATTTCCTCTGAAGAAAACCCCTCTTCAAAAAATTGAGCTATTATAGGTAGTTACACTTTGAGAAAAAATTTATTCAGAACATTGCTTTTATTATAAGCGTGATGAGTGGCTGGAGGGGGACATGCCAAAAGTGGATGAAATATTGAATAATAATTATCGTGGGAAAATCTGGCTTAGATGTCCTGTGCCAAAAATTAGGGAAGTTGAAAATTTTAATTAAGTCGAATTCTTGAACGTTTTGAAATTTGATAATTTCAAAAAATCAAATTTCAAGTTCAAAATTTAAAAAGATTCAAATTTAAATGTTTTAGCAAAAAAAAAAAAAAAAAAAAAAAAAAAGCTAGAATAATTACCTAGGTAGTAATATTGACAATGTTTCCAATCATCAAATAAAATATAATTTTTTTTAAATTGTATTCGAAGATTTTATTAATTTCCAAGGTTGCAATTTTGTCTACAAAACGTCAAAACATTTCTTCAGCCCCCCTCCCCCTCTCATCGTACATTAAATAAACCTCGAAGTCTTAGCTTCTTCATACTATACCTACAACCCGAAACAAAGTATCAAACGTGATGAAATCCACTTAAACGGTTGTTTCAACGATGGAATTAATTAAAACGATGGAAAACATTCATCATACTAACGAACGCGGTAATTTTTCGAATGATAGCAACGTATTCGTTTAATAGTACTCGTAATGAATGATGACAAACGTGGGAATTTTTATGAAATAAGTTAATGCAACGTACTCATATATACCTTCGTGTAGGTGGGTCTGGGTACAATGAAAAGTAGAAGAAAAAACACTGTGCACTTTTACCATACCTATACCTACTATACGTTGTATATCGTATAAGTAAGCACATTTTAACCCCCGCTCGCACCCGTCCTGTCCACATTACAACGCAGGTGATGCGTTATAAATGTTACGACGCCGGGTAATTTGCGTGCTTTTTAATTTGTTTCCAAGTTCGTATTAAGGTACGTGTGCGTCGTGCGGTAGGTAGGTACAAATAATACAAAGATGATTTGTACGCGGGGTAGAGCAAAAGTGCAATTTTTAGTTCAAGGTGCGCTCTTCCGGTGCAGTGCAATGCAATGCAATATACGCCGTTGTCAAAAACTTTACAAAGCTGCCGCATTCCAATATGACAGACTCGGAACGTGCATTATCTAAAAGTGAACTTAACGTTTTCGAATGAAAAATTAGTTGTTTAACTGTCGTAGCGCTCGCCCGCTCGGTATTAATGCATAAACCGGTTACCAGGTTCGCGTATCGTTTACCGTACCGTAGACTGTGTATATCGTAACTTAATCGAAACTCATTTATGGTTTTCACAAAGTGTCTTGAGGGAGAAGAAGCCATAGAAAGAAGGGGAGGGGTGGAAAAAAATAGTGGAAAAAACAGATAGCCAAGGAACGTGTGGTGTAGGCATCGAGCATGACTAATGATTTAAAACAACACCATCGATGGCAGCTGTAAGATTTCGAAATTAAGTACAAATGTACTTAATGCGTATAAGGATGAGATAAGGCTTATGCGAAAAAATCATCATTCGGGTAGCCCTATTTTTTTCTTCGACTTTTCATAAACCAAAGAAGCGAGATTTGATTTATGATCTGAAAACGTGACGCGTGTGTGGTTTTCCTTCCGATACTTTATAATTTGCCAGTGCCCAGCGCTCCACTTAATATACTTACCTTTAATGGTGGGTTTTCAAAATATCCCCGAATCTCGTGAAAATTACCCATAGATACCTACCTAAAGGTATATTTAAAAAAGGAGAAAAAAAAAATCACCAAAGCCTATTTAAGCTATCCAATCTATACTAGTAATTAAATTATTCGAAAGAGCGCGCTAATTGATTTGCTGTGTAATTTGTGTCAAATATTTCGCTCTGCATACGTTAATAAACCGCCATCGCCGGTGCTAGCGCCATTCCTACTGCCATAAGAATGGATGCCGAACGTATCTCGGTGCTTTTGTATTATGAGTCGGTCCAGTTTAATTATTACATGTCCTGTTTCTTTTTTAAACGGTTCCGGTTGAATTTTACCACGTATTCTTTTCCATATAGAATACCTACCCGTCGTCATTGCGCATCGTATGCTTGTACCTACCTACCAAGTCTCGTATACGATATGGTTTTGCCCTCCACACAGGCACAGGCGACGAATGTTTCGCATATTAGCGTTTTATTGACGAAATAAGCCTACGTACGAGTCCCATCTTCGGTGGTGGGGATTAAGTATTCATATCTGGGAGACTGGCAGTACTCTGGTGACATATATACCTATCTAACGTGTTCGGCTTTGGTGTATTCTTGCCGGACATACTAAATGCATGTAAAATGATTCCACGCCTAGGTGTTGTTTTCATGAGTTCGTTGGGCTACCTTGATCTTGATTATTTTATGTGGTATGCCAATGACATACATTTTGTGGGACCATATACCTATATTATACTTTATCCAGTGTTCTATTAGAATTCTTGATTAATTTGAGGCGGATTAACGTCGCAATATAAGACGATTCATAGGAAAAATAAAGGGATCACTTTGTAAGATCTGAAAAAATTGAGAAAATCAACAATCATGTTACACAATAGTCAAAATTTCTGAAAAAATGACCTCAAGTTGAAAAATTTTGGTTCATTAATCATATCACATTAACCCGTGTAGCAACGTCGATGCTAATTTCGATATAAATGTCGACACATCGAAATCGGTCACTTTTCGATCGTACATGTCGACACGATTGTGGATGGTTTGTCGAGTTTATTATCGACATGTTTGGACGGTCGACAAACATGTCGATAATAAGCTCGACAAACCATCCACAATCGTGTCGACATGTACGATCGAAAAGTGACCGATTTCGATGTGTCGACATTTATATCGACATCCACATCGACATTTGCAATGGTGAGTTTTTGAAAAATATGCTAAGTTCAAATATTCAATATAAGTATATATTAAAATTACACCAAAAATAGTGTTCAAGCCAACATTTCGACATTTTTTGTCAAATATGCGGCATTGAGGCCACCTTTGTAGCTGGACACATGCGAGTGTTCAACTAACATAGAGATGATTCTTAGACCTTATGTACTAATTCACAACACACTTTATCTGCGAGTATCACAATCACCCTCAAGACGTCGACAGTCAAGTCGATGCATTATTCGACCCTCGACAATTAGATCGACATTAACTCGACTTAAAATTCCTCTGGTCAACACTGTCGACAGTTAAGTCGATGCATTATTCGACCCTCGACAATCACATCGACACTATCTCGACTTAAAATTCCTCTGGTCGACACTGTCGACAGTGAAGTCGATGCATTATTCGACCATCGACAATTATGTCGACAATAACTCGACAAGTCGTTGTATTATTCAAAACTTTGAAAAATAAGAAAATTTTGTGATTCTTTCAAAAATTATTTATTCCTGAGCTTAAAATGTTCTTATTAATTGTTTTTAGTTCTTTTTAGATATAAAATTTGTAAATTTAATTGGCAGAAATTGTCGACATAAATGTCGATGCGTTTATCGAGTATCGATTTTTACATCGACTTGTCTATGCGGAAAAACAACGTTTTCTAAATTATAGGAAAATACTACGAAAAATTCAAAAATTTTGATTGAACAGTTATGTTTAACATAGAACATTACTTTAAATCTCAAATATCATTTTTAATTCATCGTTAACCGAGAAAAAATGTGTCTGAATTTTGTCGACATAAATGTCGATGTCGACAATTGCTCCACGGGAAACTGTAAACTTTCGAAGTCTAACCTTTAATAAACATAGTTTTAAAAAAACACTCAACAGTACAATTTTAAATTTTTTTAAAGTTTGAGTAGTGTTTTGTAATTTTTTTTTCTTCCCAATTTTAATAGCTTAATGACAATGAGCATTCAAGGGGGAGAACGTACAGGGAACAATGATCAGCATAAGGTACGAAATTTCCTACCTCCTGAACGTAATTAATACTCTTGAGAGAAAGTAAAATGCATCAAATAGAAAGCTCAACACATATTTAGCGAGATGGTAGAAATAATTTTTAAATTTTAAAAATAATTGTAGGAATTCTAACTTTTGTAAAATTGCGACTACTTTTGATTTCGTAAAATCACGACAATTTCCAGTTTTTCAAAATTGCTACAATTTTCAATTTTTCACAATTGCTATCCACAATTTTCAAAACAATTTTTAAATTGTCAAAATTACAACAATTTTACATTTTGGAAAATTACAACAATTTTACATTTTGGAAAATTGCAACAAATTTTCATTTTGGAAAATTAAAAACAAATTTTCATTTTGGAAAATTGCAACTAATTTTTATTTTGAAAAATTGCACCCATTTCACATTTTGGAAAATTGCAACAATTTTTAATTTTGGAAAATTGCAACAATTTTAGTTTTACAGAATTGCAACAATTTTCAATTTTACAGAATTGCAGCAATATTTACCTATTTAATTTTGATAAATAGAAATAATTTTTAGTTTTGATAAATTGCAACAATTTTTTATTCGAACAAATTGGAGAAAAAAAATTATTTCTGAATAATTGCCCGATTTGAAAAATTGCAACAGTTTTCAATTTTGTAAAATTGAAGCAATATTCAATTCTGAAACATTGCAACAATTTCCTAAACTAAAACATTGCAAAAATTTTTCATTTAGGAAAATTGCAACAATTTCCTATTATAAAAATTGCAACAAATATTCCATTTTTAAAAATTGCAACAATATGTATTCAGTTTTAATGCATCGCAACAATTTTCAATTGTAAAAAATTGCAACAATTTTATTTTTTGAAAAATTGCAACAATTTTAAATTTTTAAGAATTGCAACAATTTTCAATTTTAAAGGATTGCAACAATTTTCAATTTTGAAACATTGAAACAGTTTTCAATTCTAAAATATTGCAATAATTTTCGAAATTTGGATTACATTAATTTGTAATTTTAAATAATTGCAACAATAAATTTTCATTTTAAATAATTGCAAAAATTTTAATTTTGAAAAATTGCAACAATTTTTGATTCTTGAAAAATTGTAACAATTTTCAATTTTGAAGAATTGGAGCATTTCCAATTCTAAGACACTGCAACAATTTCCGAGTTTGAAAAACTTTATTAATTTTTAATTTCTCTAAATTGTAATAAATTTCAATTTTAAAATATTGGGCCAATAATGTATTTTCAATTTCGAGTTATTGCGACAATTTTCACTTTTGATATATAGCGACAGTTTTAAATGCAGAGTTGCAGTCTTAATTTTTTGGAAAATAATAACGATTTTCAACTTCAGAACACAGTAGCAATTTTTAATTACTACAAATTCAATAACCTCCAGGAAAAAAGTCAGTTGAACTTTGTGTGAATTTCTTGAAAGTTTTTCTGAAAATTTTTAAAAAATCCGCTCGAAAATTTTTATGAAAAAATTTTGAAAAAAAAAATGAAAATTTTAAATGGTTCTTTTCATTAGGTAAGTATATATTTTTCTGCGACTCAGTTTTGGTTTTGGTTCAAATTGAAAATCAACAACAGAAAAGCCTTAATATTTAAAACTTTTTGGACTAATAAATAATCCAACTCTACCTAAACTAAAATCAACATATTTTCTCCAAAACTAATAATTCTTTTTCACCCCTGTGAATTTTATATTCCACAATAACTTTTGTTTTCTGATCGTTAGATACTCATAACATACATAACAGTTACAGCACCATGCATCTATGATGAGAAAAATTGAGAATGTTTTCAAGATGCTGAGCATTATCACGATATCATCAATTTGAAAACTCGTCTTTTTGATTCTCTACATGAAAAAAATATATATATATCAGAGAGTAGAACCAACTGACTTGGACCTATTTACCGATTTCCTAGATTAAATCAGATGATAAATTTACTCGATAATATTTGAAAAAGCTTGGCATTTCTCATGATATAGCAATATGAAGATGGAAGATCTTATATACGTATATCCATACGTTGTGTATTGTACATATAAAACGTAGCCAGACCATTCATTAGCGAAATATACGACGTACCGTGCCATTCACGATGTTGCTGTGATGAAACACAGCGTACCCAGCACCCATATACTTCTCATCCCACTTGAATCCATCACATAAACTAGTCATTTTCACAGCAAAAAAAAAGAACTCCTACCGCCTTTAAAAGTAGATATACGTATACGGCGGCGGCGAAGTTCTAATCAGTTTGACCGTTTGATTTGAAAAATGCGCATCATACAGATACAATATGCTCGTACATTCGAGATTGTTTTAAAAGTTATCAAAATTACGTAGGTGTTGGGATTTTATTAGCTTATAAAAAGCCATCGAGGCGCATCGTGACTGTAAATCAAAACACAGCTACAACTTGGCGGATAAAATTACGCGTAAATAAAGCTAAACGTAGAGATGGATGCGATTTCTAAATCATCGTATCCTTTGAACAATAGCTGTTTAATCTGCACGCGCGCCGCCATACTCTATGCTGGGATATTCTTCATTCATACTCCAATTTATTATCAGATTTTATTATAAATATTGTTCGAGTGCGTTGTTTTTGTACTTGTATGTACGTAGGTTCGTATCTGCAGTCTTTTTTCTTTTTTCAACTTTAACTTTATAACTGCGATGTAAGTCTTTGTGTGTTATGTTATGTTACTTGTGTTGTCTCGAGTACATATGTTTTTCTTTGGTTTATTGTACGAGTTACGGGTATGAGGAAGGTGCGGGGTGCAGAATGGCACACAATGTGTGTGATTGTATGTACAAGAAGGATTGGCCATTGCGAGATCTTCGAAAGGATATTAAACTGGTGTTGAAATTAAATTATTGAAATGAATTTTAAAATTTGTTATTGTATTTGTTCTGAACATTCTATACTCACAAAATTACCTACATACCACTTGAAAAAAAAAATTATTTAAAAATCCTCGAGTGCAAATTACTCAGATTTAACATAATTTTAACTGTTGAGTATTTTTATGGAAAAAAAATAATTTCGAGAAAATTTCTTTTTTAATTGGATGGCTGAACAAATTTCATCCACTCGATCCCTCCCTGCCCAGTATTTTTTCAGTGACTGAACACCTGAACTTCTGTTTTGAAAAATAACTTGAATTTAGTTGAGTTGATAATTTTTTTTGCACAAGGACGAATAAATTTAAAATGTTTTAAAACGGCATGCAGTTTCGCGAATAAATGAAAAAATATCATAAAAAAAGAAAAAAATTTCATAATTTTTCAAAAGATTTTTGTAATCCAAAACTATTACCCTTTGTAAAATTGAACCAACATCGCAAGACCGATTTGGAAAAAATTGACTAGGTATAAGAAAGCTAAAAATAAAATTTGAAAACTCTAAAATCATAAATTCTGTCGAAGAATTGGTATTAACTTTCATCATTTTTCAAAATCCAAAGTAGTTCGAATTTAATAAATTAAAAGTTGCTATTGCTACGTACAGTGTTTTGAAATATCAATAAACGGTTACCTATCGTTACATAAAATTTTTAAAACGTGAAAACGATCAGTAATTTTTCAAAACTTTTTTTTTACAATTTTGCTAAAATTGAGGATTTACAAAAGTACCTACAATTTTTCAAAACAAAAATCATTAAATTTTCTAAAATTGAAAATTTTCACGATTTATTAAAACTGAAATTTGTTACCATTCCTTTAAGGAAGGGAAAATTGTCATAATTTTTCGAAAATTGAAATTTTTAACAATTTTAAAAAAATTGAAAGTTTTGCAACAATTTTTCAAAAATTGGCATTTGTAACAATTTTTTAAAAATTGAAAGTTGTTGCAATTTAACCTAAAATTGAGAATCATCACAATTCTTCATAATTTTTCAAAATTGTAAATTTTTATATTTTCCTTTATATACCAAAATTGAAAATTATTACAATTTTCCAAAATTTAAAATTATGACAATTTTCCAAAATTAGTGATAATTATGACAATTTTCCAAAATTGAAAATTATCACAATTTTCCAAAATTGAAAATTATTGCATTTTTTCATTAATTTCCAAAATTGATAATTATCACAATTTACCATTATAATATCCAAAATAGAAAATTGTCACAATTTTCTCAAATTGAAAATTATCAAAATTTTTCATAATTTTTCAAAATTGAAAATTGTTACAATTCTTTATAATTTTCCAAATTGAAACAATTTTCCAAAATTTTCCAAAATTGAAAATTTATACTGTTTCTTATAATTTTCCTAAATTAAAATTTTTTACAATTCTTTTAGAAAAAAATTGTCATAATTTTTCAAAAATTGAAAGTTGTTACAATTTTCCAAAAAATGAAAATTGTTGTGATTTTCCAAAATTGAGAATTATCACAATTATTCTTCATAACTTCATAATTTTCCGAATTTGTAAAAAGTTACAATTTTTCACAATTCTTCAAAATTAAAAATTATCACAATTTTTCAAAATGTGAAATTATCACAATTTTCCAAAATTGAAAATTATCACAATTTCTCATTAATTTCCAAAATTGATAATTATCACAAATTTACTAAATTTCCAAAATTTAAAATTATGACAATTTTCCATTAATTTCCTGAATTGAAATTGTCACAATTTTTTGAAATTGAAAATTATCAAAGTTTTCCATAATTTTCCAAAATTGAAAATAGTCACAATTTTCCAAAATCAAAAATTGTTACAATTGAATACGTCACTTCAAAAAGGGCGTAACTTTTAAAGCAACTTTTTTTAAAAACGCGTTCAAAGTATTTACATCTATTTCTCATATAGAAAGGGTTGAGATGGGAACTTGTGAATTTAATATGTTGTAGACCCACTATTCTACTATACGAAAACAGCGCTATCTTTATTTTCTACGCGAAACTTTTTGGTAGGCAGCCTGTGCAAAGTGCGAAAAGTTACGCCCTTTTTGCAGTGAAAAAGTGGCGTGCGACACGTTCTTGGCTGTAACTTCGTAAATACGCCGAGTCAAAAAAAATTCATGAAACAAAAGTTGTAGAGGGTGAAAAAATAATTTTTTTTTTCATCTGAAATTTTTTTGTAACTCTACTAAATGCGAAGATATGACACTTTAAAATCAGTTGAATTTTACACTTCAAAATCAGTTGAATTTTATAAAAAAAAAAAAGTAATTTTGAGGGGGTTCATACCTAATAAATGCACTTTATACTTTTCAAAACGCCATAACTCGACGAGTTTTGATGCTAGCGAAGTGGGCGTGGTCTCATTTGATAGAGGAGGCTTCATAGAATATGAATCACTGATACCCTCAAAAAGGGCATAAGTCGACTTACGCCCTTTTTGAAGTGACGTATTCAATTTTCTTAAATTGAAAAGTGGAACAATTTTTAAAAAATTGAAGTGTTCAAAAAATTGAAAATTGTTACAATTTTGTACAATACTCCAAAACTGAAATTTGTTACAATTTTTCCCAATTTTCCAAAATTGAATTGTTACACCTAAGTTAACAGTATTTCAAAAATGAAACCTCTGCAACTTATCATAATTGAAAACTGATGCGTTCAATTTTTCAAAATTCGAAATTGCTACAATTTTTCAAAACTGATAATAATTTCGATGGGTAATTTTGTGGAATTGGAAGTGTTACAATTCTTCAAAAATAAATGTCGTTACAATTTTACGAGATTGAATGCATCGTGGAGCTGGATTGTTTTCAGGAGGGAACCCCCTTTCTTCACCTTTTTGAGCGCTGCAATGAATTAACCATTTTTTCATTAAGATTCTCGAACCTCTCAAACCCAAATTTAGTTTCCACATAAGAAATATGGTGATGATATTTTTAGTTTGAAAATAGCCAACTGACATGGTAATTTGTAGTTTCTTCAAATTTTCCCATTACGTTTGAAAAAAATTATTTAAAATTATTTTCAAAAATTTCGATTTGATTTTTGAAGTTAAATTTTTTTTTTAAATTAGTCGTATTTATGAAAATAATTAATAATAATGCTTAATGATTAATCTGAAGGGGAAAAAAATTTAAAATTTCCATCTAAATTTAAAAACTTAGATGAAAAATGTTTTGAGCATAAAAATTTGAACCAGGAAGATTGCAAAAATTGATAATTTTTTTCAATTCCAAGGGCTGTTTTAAAAGCTTTTTGCTCCAATCAGGAAACCAAAAAAAAAATGTACCAATATCGTGCGATGAGGGTCATATCGACGAATCAATAATTTTCATTTTCATTCTGCAATTGATTCAAAGAAGATCACTTTCCTTTGCTGAAAAAAACTCTTTTATGTTTCAGGATATGAAACCGAAACGGAAACCGAAACCCCACGACCATCGGAAGAGACCTACAATGTCTCAAATGTTCTTGGCGACCATCGGTTGGATATGGATATTAATGGTAAGTCAATGGAACGTTAATTTCTCTCTCCATGCGGTACACCACACGGCGGTCTGGCGCATGGCACTGATGTCGCGCAAAACTGCACACAGGTGGTTAGGTTAGGTATAGAGTAGGTACCGCGATATGAAAACGCATTCAATTTACATAAAAATGCGGCACAAAGAAGAAATTTTTCGTCGAATAGGTAGCTAAAAATAATTCGGTAGGTTATGAACGGATGTATTTTACTGTTATTTTTAAACACCTGGGAAGACAACCAAGTTCATAAATAATTCCGTAAAGCATGTTTTAATATGTGATTAGTGTCACTATGGAATGCCGCAATAGAATCGAGTTAGCGGAATTTATGAGACAAGTGCGGCAGCCCGCGCCTATGATAAAAGCACAAACTCACTCGGATTTTTTTAAAAATTATTAGGCTCGCGCAGAGCCGATGATTTTTCTATTTATCGTCTTGCTCGTCTCGAATGGGTCTAGGTTGTATATGTATACATTATATTATATGCACATATGTATCTATAGCGTAATAATACACATAGGTGTATGAAAGAAAGAGAGAGACAGAGCCCATCATTCATATATGTATGTGTAGCTCACCTATCCGGCCAAGCCTCAGCTCGGATACGTTACGCGGAATAAAAAATTCGCGTCCGTTCAATTAATAAGAAGGTTCGCTTTAAATTTCAACCATTAAATAAGTAAAAATTAATTTCGTCCGCGTCATTATTAATAGACGGTATAACTCGGCGAACATATAGCTTCTCGAAAGCGTTAATGAGTTTTGGACTCTAATAGACACCTGTACAACGTATCATTATACCAGTACACGCTTCTCGGATAAACTAACAATATTATAGTTTGTAGCGAATAAGCAACTTGCATCGGCGAGAAAGAAAAGAGTATAAGAGGCGTCGGTGTATTATCTTCGGAGTGAGAAAAATCATCATTTTTTTCACTCAGTCTCTATTTCTCTCTCCGCGAGCTACCTTCCTTATCCGCGCACATATCGTCTGGTATAATAATTACTACACACTCCGCGCCCTGTTGCTGGAATAAATTCAAAAAAGAATTAAGGAATCAGTAGAACTTTAATGTAGCAATACGAAAACAAGAATGAATTTGGAAAAGACTTATCATCAGAAAGTAAACAAGAAATTAGAGAAATAGGAAAATGATAGCCAATTATATCTAGTTAGAAATTAATACATAGCAACTCTTCCCTCCTAGAAATTAAATTCAACACATTATAAATAATTTTCAAAAATCACAATATCGCATAAATTAGGGGATTCGGGCCGAGCATGACAAGAGTTGCGCTCTGGTGGAATTTTGATGAACTACAACAACCAGGAGACCAGGGAGATAGTGAGGAATCCCTGTTTGTTCTATTTTCTTTAAAATGCGTAAAAAGAAATAGTTTTACGAAAATTTCAATGTGATTTTTGTTTTCCTCATGAAATTCCGGTTCAAATGGTATATACCTAGATATCCTAATTTTTGTGAATTGAATGAGAATATTTTGTAACTTCAAGTTTGAGAATTGTCAAATCAGTTCATTACTTGATAACATTTCGGTAAGTAAATGTAAAATACATTTGTTATATGCGATTATTAACATTATTTCCATATTCTCCATGAAATTCTCTTTCCAGTGATGTATAAATACTCCAGTTACGTGTATTATATAAAAATATATCATAACTTGAAAGTTGAAACTACGGACGAAACGTTATCATTTATTTGGCAAATTTCAACTTTCAAATTATGAAATATTTTTACACAACACACATAATTGAAGTATCAATACATCACTGGAAAGAGAATTTCATGGAAAATTCGAAAATTTGAGTTAATAATCGCATATAACAAATGTATTTACACATTTATTCACCGAAATGATATTAAGTGATAAACTGATTTGGCAAATCTCAAACTTGAAGTGACAAAATATTCTCATTTAATACACGAAAAATAGGGTATCAATAT
Organism: Balanococcus diminutus; assembly: GCA_959613365.1. Taxonomy (NCBI): domain Eukaryota; kingdom Metazoa; phylum Arthropoda; class Insecta; order Hemiptera; family Pseudococcidae; genus Balanococcus; species Balanococcus diminutus. The sequence continues at coordinate 26,924,879 of OY390718.1, forward strand.
ACCATTCGAACCGGAATTTCATGAGGAAAACAAAAATCACATTAAAACTGCCGTAAAACCAATATTTTTTACAGAATTTAGTAAAAAAGAAACCTCTCTCCTATATTCCCGCTTTCCTGGTTGTTTGAATGTTATCAGTGATCGACACTAGCGCGCCACAACTGTGCTCGGTCCGAATTGAAATAATAAATACTTTAACAAATACTTCGATATGAATGAAATAGAATAAAATAGCCAGCGCACTCTTCTCCCTTAGAAAATATCAACAATTTCACGAACTTCGTAAGGCGATTCAACGAATTCTACATTATTTACACTAGATTCCGAAAATTGTAACATTTCTTTTCTAGATAAACCGCAAATTTTAGATAAATGACCGACTTCATTACATTTTTCGCACTTCGTATTTATATGATTGCAAACGTTGGCCTTGTGGCCTTTTTCCCCGCAACGATAGCAAATAAGAATATCGTAATTCGAGTTTTTGCAATTAACCGAACCACATTCAGATAAATTACCATTTTTGTAGCAAGAACAAGAATGTTGAGTCGAAGTATTACTTGTAGCAGCAGTATTACTCGTACTCGTAGCAGCAATATCTTTTGAATTCGTAGCAGAAGAAATTGTAGCAGCATTGATCTTTTTTACGAATGCAATCTCGTGATTTAATGTTTGCAAACCTTTATTAGCTTGCTCCGAAGCGATGGTTTTGTCAACTACTGTTTGAAGGGTTAAATTTTGCATAACAAGAAAATTACCTTGGAGAGATTTATCGCAAACTCCGTGAATAATTTGATCTTTCAATTCTTCCTCTATTCGAGCTTTAGTATCGTACTTGCAATGACGTACTAACTCTTTTAGGTCGGCATAGAAGGAGTTAAACGATTCGCCTTCTCTTTGCATACGACGACGAAAAATGAACTTACTCACTTCTGGAAGAGGAACCGAATTAAAATGTTTTTGTAATAATTTAATTAAATTATCATACGTCTCTTCAGCAGGTTTTTTAGGCACGCATAATTTCTTCAAGGTATCGTAAACATCGGCACTGAGATTGGCAATTAAATAGGAACCTTTTTTTGAATCAGCAGCGTTGTAGCAATCAAGGTGGCATTCGAGGCGTTCACACCATGAATTGAAATCTTCATGATTTGAGTCGGAATTTTTCGAAAGGTGGTGGTAACGTCATCATATCACAAAAGCAAGAACCGAAAGTAGAAGAAATCTCAGAATCTGAATCAGAATTTTCGAAATTATTAGTATCTTGGGATATGACAGCACTTGCCATATCCCATCCTCATCGCCAGTTGGAATAAATTCAAAAAAGAATTAAGGAATCAGTAGAACTTTAATGTAGCAATACGAAAACAAGAATGAATTTGGAAAAGACTTATCATCAGAAAGTAAACAAGAAATTAGAGAAATAGGAAAATTATAGCCAATTATATCTAGTTAGAAATGAATACATAGCAGTTGCACTCTCCGAAATGGCCAAAGCTTTGAAGTAGATGACCGTGACATTTATAAAACGCCATATCTACTCGCGTAGACGAATTTACTTAAGCAAACCTAGCATTTTCAAATAACAAAAGTGATTATCCGCATTCGTGTAGCAAGGCTTCGACTTCGTACAACATAACCAGTTGTATTTGCTATTCAATGAGTATAGTGTGTACGTATTTAGGACTAAGAGATGGAGATGAACACTGAACAGGTTCAAATGTGCAGCGCCCTGTATCAATTCTCGCTCGCGTACCGGGTATATACCTCACCCGATACCCATGCCACTGTCCAAGCAGCTATATCGTCGCATTTTTCTGTTATGGTATTTCTTATTCGTATATTTTACGTTCGAGTACCGGAGTGGATAGCTTTTAAAAGCGTGAAATTTTTACGATTACCATTCATCTTGGTTCAATAGGTGTGTATTTGACGCACGTATCGATCGTATACCTATGAGGATGCTTTTTTTTATTCGATCGGCGGTTTCTCCGATGATCTGCGGATGAATGAGCCTACGTGGTTGAAGTGAAATCGAATCGTCATTGATGGTTTCTCTTGATTGAAAAAATTGACGATTTTTGCAAATTTCGGCAAAATTACAATTTTTACCCATCGAGAATAATAACAACTTTTATCAAATCTGAATAAATTACAATTTTATATTAATTTGAAAAATTACAATTTTATCAATTTTGAAAAAATACTAGTTTTATCAATTTTGTAAAATTACAATTTTTATTTATCAATATTGAAAAAATTACAATCTTCACTGATCGAGAATTTTTATCAAATCTGAAAAACCACAATTTTGTATTTTAAAATATTACAATTTCAGGAATTTTGAGCAAATTACAATTTTTACGGGTTAAAAAAATTAAAATGTTCATCAAAATTCATTATTTTGATAAAATTACAATTTTATCAATTTTGAAAAATTATTACAACTTCTCAGTTATGAAAAAAATTACAATTTTGAAACATTACAATTTTTAAAAATTACAACTTTGAAAGAATTACAATTTTGAAAAACTTACACATTTGAAAAAATTACAATTTTAAAAAAATTACAGTTTTAAAAAAATTACAATTTTTTTTATTTCATTATTTTGATAAAATTACAAATTTTATCAATTTTGAAAAATTACATTTTAAAAAATTTTTTGAATACTTATAATTTTATTATGATGAAATTACAATTTTATCGATTTTGAAAAAATTACAACTTCTATCAATTTTGAAAAAAATTACAATAATTGTCATCAATTTTGAAAAAATACAATCTTGATCCATCGAGAAAATTTATAATTTTTATCAAATTTAAAAAATTACAATTTCAGGGATTTTGCAAAAAATTGCAATTTTTACTGATTCAAAAAAAAAATACAATTTTCATCAATTTCATTATTTTCATAAAATTACAATTTTATCGATTTTGAAAAATTACAACTTCTATTACAATTTTTAAAAAATTACAATTTTTACAATTTTAAAAAAATTACAATTTTGAAAAATTCTAATTATAAAATTGCAATTCTAAAAAATTATGCACAATTCTTAAAAATTACTATTTAAAAAAAATTACAGTTGTTATCAATTTTGAAAAAAAAAAATACAATTTTTATCAATTTCAACATTTTGATAAAATTACAATTTTATCGATTTTAAAAAAGTTGCAATTTCTATTAATTTTGAAAAAATTACAATTTTCATCAATTTTTTACAATTCTTATCAATTTGGAAAAAAAAATACAATTTTTATCAATTTTGAATAAAATTGCAATCTTGACAGATCAAGAAAAATTGCAATTTTTATCAAATTTGAATAATTATTACAATTTTAGGAATTTCAGGGAAATTTTAATTTGGACTGATTCAAAAAAATTACAAATTTATCGATTTTGAATAGAATTACTATGTTATTGATTTCGAAAAAATTACGATTCTGATCAGTTTTGGAACAATCACAATTTTTATCAATTTTCAAACATTACAATTTTTATAAATTTTAATTTTACTGATTCAAATGAAGATTACAGTTTTTATCAATTTTGAAAAATTACAGTTTTATTAATGTTGAGATTTTGAAAAAATTACAATATTTTATCAATTTTGAAAAAATTAAAATTTTTGTACATTTTGAAATAATTACAATCTTGACTGATCGGGATAAATTACAATTTTCATGAATTTTGAAAAATTACAGCTTTAATGATTTAAATTATTAAGTTATTAAATGTTTTTATTGAAACTGAAATAAGTATCAAAGTTTGTGTCAGTGCTGATAAAATCGCAATTCTCATCAATAATTTTGAATAGTTATATGCAGTTCCTTAAGAATTTCGATTTTTTTCGGGAAGGATTATACTAGTTTGGGAAAATTCGTTTTTCTTATCTATTCTGGAAAATTGACAAGTTTCATCGATTTTTTTAAAAATGATAATAATTTGAACAATTTTCAAAAATTTCTATTTTTAGGAATTGTAATTTTGATGAATTTCAAAAAAATTACATTTTTTATCGATTTTGAAAAATTACAATTCTCATCACTTTCATCAACTTTGAAAACAAATTTTAGTTTGTTATCAATTTTGAAAAATTGTGGTTTTATTTTATCAATTTTGATCAAATTAAAATTTGTATAATTTTTATTACAATTTTGACCAATTTTGAAAAAAATTATGATTTTTATCGATTTTAGGCGTTACAATTTTCATCGATTTCAAAAAATAGAAATTTTTATTAATTTTGGAAAAAATTACAATTTGATTTTGAAAATACCTATACCTATTAAAAGCACGATTTTCATCAATTTTGAAAAAAATTATAATTTGTATCAATATCCAATTCGAATACCAACCTACTAAATTGAAATTTTTATTTTTATTAAATTTTTCAAAAAGCAGGATGTATAATTATTTTCAGCACGCTTTTGAAGGAATCACAATTTTCATTAATAATTTTGAAAAAGTTAAAAATTTTATCAGTTTTTAAAAAATAAAAATATATTATCTAATCAATTTTAACAATTTAAAAAAAAATTGAATTTTTATAAACTTGAAAAAATTGAAAAATTTCTTCAGTAGTTCTTTAAAATAGATAATCTACTGATGGCATGTCGTTTTTCTCAGTTTTGAAAAATCGACACTTCGCACAATTTTTAGAAAAAATTTCTCTCAATCTCAACACGCACCTACTTCTTCTTTCTCGACCATTAAATCCAAAACCAATCGAAGCGTAACCATTACAAGTGCCTATACGATTAAAGACCATACACCGAGTGCTCATTATACACCCTCGCTTTAATATAAAATTACCTCTGGAAACGTGTTACGAGAAGTCATATTTGATATTTAGTAAAACGAAACGTGCCTAAGTACGTTATTATTTCGCAATAGGAAGATACCTATTCCGAAAAAAGACCATAATTTAAAATTAGATCCAGCATGTTAACGCTCACACTGCATAAGACTGCGTGTACCTACGTACGACGATAGAAGAGTAAGAAATCATCGAGCAACAACCATGTACTCGGCACTTGCAGATTAAGAAAAATTACAAGTCGGCAATCGTGTAGAATTCGCGTGCAATTTATCGTCATTTATGAAAGACCAGCCAAGCCGAGATTATATATTTTCATGTCAACAAATCAATCTTCCCTACTGCGGTCGCTGTTGGCTTGAAAATTCGCCTGGTTTGTATCTTGAGGTAAATTCGACCGGCCACCGGTGAATTTAAACGCTCTTGTAGTCGAATTTGCTGGAACGATGTAAAACTGGGAGACTTGTCGAGGTACCGGTGTTCTGTTTTTTTTTCTCTGCGGACAGCGGGATACTCTAAAGAGTTTTCTAACTTATTTAATATATTCGCTATCTTCTAACCGGACATTGGGCTGTATCCCGTCGAGCTATAAACCACTGCCCGGTGATGAACCGTACCGGGAGCTCAATTTGTTGAATATTTATAACTAGCTCGCATGATTTTTGCTCATCTATGACAAAATTTGGAAAAAACCACTGGGTAGCGTTGCGGAACTAGAGAATATTTTTTGGACATTTCGTCGACTTGAGAATGTAGCACGACACCTTTGAACTTGACTTTGAAACGATCGATTCCTTGTACCTAATTAGTTATCGGATTACTTAATGGTGGAATTAATTTAACAAACCGTAATAAGTGGCTGGAACGTTACCAGACTGGTTCTGGTTCCTATCTAGCCTCCCACGCGGCCAAGACATCGAAGAACTGGTCAGTGGTATCGCCGAAGCACCTTATACAACCAGCAGACGAAATTCATCATCATCATCATCATCATCATCACGATACCAGCTGAGCTATTAATCATTCGATAAAGATTTTACGCGTACGTGCGAATTAGCATGTGGTACCCGCCGCAGCCCCCTTTATTCGCAACTTTATATCAGCGATAGAATAAATTTTTTCATCGACGTAGATCGATTCAAGTGTCGGATACGAGATCGATGAAAACGTGTGGCCAGGCTAGAAAGTACCATGCCGCGTATCGCATATTTTGCATGGATTCTCCTTCGCCCATCGCCCATCGCCATAGGCTGCGGATATTTGCGACTCGAGAGTCGCGACAGGTTCAGGTTTTTTTTTATTACATCGATCATTGTCGTCGAGCTGTTTTACTCGATGGTGATGATACGTTATCGTGTATTCTTTTCTTTCAACGATGTTCTAGTTTTGGTTCAATATCGCATTATAGAGTTTGTCAACTTTTTTTTTTTTGATTTGATTTTATTAGGTAGATGGGAGAATTGCATGTTTTCCTCGAGGTAACGAGGAAGAGTTGGAGGTATGCGCATGGGCCTAGTTTGGTGTATTAATAACTTCTCACGTCTGTCTGGAAAAGTACTTTCTCATGTCTGACATAGCATGTACTTAGCCACCTATGTTTTTTGCATGTTAACAATTTGGTTGCACAGAAAATGAGTGAGTCATATCAACTCCCCAAATTGTTCGAATGTTCATTTTCTCATACGAGAATTACCTAACTTTTCTTCAATCATATTTAACCAACGTATAATATTTATTAGGCAATACTTGACTAATTTTTCAAGATTATTGAAAGATTGTCAATTTTTTAAAATGCACAGAATCATAATAATTGATAAATCCAACATTTCAAAAAAAAAAAAAAAAAAAAATTAATTAAAAAGCCTCAATCTATTTTAAAAAATCGAAAAAATTAATAAAAAAGATACTATATTTTAGCTGAATTCTTCAAAAATGATAGATTGATAAAATCATAAAATTTTTAGATTTTTTTCTTCAATCGATAAAAAATGATAGTTCCAAAATTTCTAAAAAAGACATACCTAGTTTTCAAAACTGAAGTAGAAATCAACAATTTTTCAAAACGAAGAAGGTAGATGATGAATCTCATGGTATTATATTATACAACATATTGTGTAGAACAAGAAAAGTACTACACTACATCTAAATCGATAGAAATGGGGGAACTTGGTAAATCTTGAGATCTTCCAAATTTTGTACTTGATTTAAGTACATAAATTGTGTAAAGCATGATAAAGTATTTTGTAAACGTAGGTAATATTTTATTGTATTTAGTTGATTGAGTAAATCATAAAATTTTGTAAATCTCTCAATCACGTTAATTTTGTAAATTTTGCAAATCGTAAAAATTGTGCAAACCATGACATTTTTTTTCAATTCAATGATATTGCTATAAATTCTGCGAATTGCACAAAATTATGAGAATTGAGTAAAACGTGAAATAATTTTATGATCGATGTATATTGTAGAAATTGAAAAGAAAATTAAAAATTTGTTTTCATTGCAATTTCCATTTGGGTAGATAGTAAATTATGTAAATAATTAAATTGCTCAAAATATAAAAATTGATGATTTTTTGGAATTCAGAAGGGTAATAAAAATTTTTATTGTGATTTTTAAAACGTGTAAACTGTGTAAATCGTGACATTTTGTAAAATTTTGTAAGTTTTGCAATTCGTGGAAATTGTGTGAACAATGAAATTTTTGTAAATCTTGTAATTGGTGTGAATTTGGTATATAAAAAATTGCACAAATTATGAAATTTTTGTAATTGAAATTGAGTTAAATTGATTGTGTAAATTTTGAAGATTGCGTGAGCCATGCAAATTTAATGGATCTTTAAATCAAGGTAAGTTGTGAAAATTATAAAAATTATAAAAGTTGTATGAAACATGAAATTAAAAAAAAAAAAAAAAAATTAAAAAAAAGTAAGTAGGAAAGTAATGTAAATTTTGTAAAATTATGAAAATTCTGCAAAACTCGAAATTTTGTAAATCTAACATTTGATGTTTATTGAGTAAATCATGTAAATTGTGTGAACCATGAAAATTTTGTAAACTTCTTAATTAACGTAAATTTTGCAAATCGTAAACATTGTGGAAACGATGAAATTTTTGTAAACCTTACGTAATCGATTTAAATTTGGTAGGTATACCTAATTTATGAAAAAAATTACACAAATTACGCAATTTTGAAAATTGTGTAAACATCATTTTTTATGCATCTTTAAAAATCAAAGTAAACTGTGTAAATTACACAAATTGTGTAAATATTGTAAAATTATGAAAATTGTGCAAAACTCGAAATTTTGTAAATCTCGTAATTTATGTTTATTGCGTAATTTTGCATGTTGTAAAGATTGTGTAAATGATGACATTTTTGTAAATCCATGTAAATTTAGCAAAATAATATAGAGAAAAGTTAGCAAATTTCGAAATTTTTCTTCATCTTCAAATTGAGATAAATTACGTCAGTTGAATTTTTCAAATCTTGAAAACCATCAAGTTTTTTTTTTTTTTTTTTTTTTTGTAAATTGAGTGAATTGTGTGAGCAATCATGTTTTTGTAAATTTTTCAATAATAACGATTAAGTAAATTGTGTAAATTACTCGAAATATTAAAATTTTATATCATGGTTTCATGGATTTGAGCGAATCTCAAGCATTCATTTTTTCAAAGTCAATAAATAATTAAATCCATCATAATCATCTAAAATATCATTATTGGCACTGAAATTATATTTTTTCTTAGTACTATAAAATTTTGGTTTTTGAACTTTTGGCAGGTTTTAGAATTATAGTCCAACAATAAGTATTGTAAATTGAGTAAATTGCACAAAATATGAAATTTGTATAATACATGAAATTTATCTAAATCTTATCAACGTAAATTGTTAGAAAATCGACAAATCAAGAAAATTGTGTAAATTATGCATCGTGTAACTTCATTAATTGACATAAAAATCATAAAAAAAAATTAAAAGATTGCAATTGATGTAAATTGCAAAGTTTGTGGAAAATATGAAAATTGTGCAAAACACGAAATTTGCACCAAATATGTTGTACGCAGTTATTTAATAGGTAAAAATTTTGTTAATAAAGAAAGTTATACCATTCATGATTTTTTTTTTTTTTTTAATTTTCAAGTCAATGAGTGTAGATTGTAAAAATTTAGCAAATCGTAAAAATTGTGTAAAACATGAATTTTGTAATTGTTTACTAAATGAAGTGAATAGTGTAAATTGCACAAAAAATGAAATCTATGTAAAACATGATATTTGTCTAAATCTTAGAACCAATGTAAATTGTGAAAACTCGACAAATTACAAAAATTGTGTAAACCATGAAATTTTTGTAAATCTTGAAATCAAAATAATTAATTGAGTAATTTACACAAAAATGATGAAAAATTAATGTGTAAATCGTGCATTGTCTAACTTCAATAATTGACGTTAAAATCATAAAATTTTTGTAATGTAATAAAATTAATGTAAATTGCATAAATCGAGCAAAACATGAAAATTGCACAGAAAATGAAATTTGCACGTAAATATTGCAGGGCTGGAAAAACGGTAACGGAACGAAACGTAAAAACGGAACGGATAACGTTACCAATAAAAACCGGAACCGGAACGAAAAACGCTAAGCGGAAAAAACATGAAACCGGAAAACGGAACGGAACCGTTAAACGGAAAAATATTTTAGTAAACGGTACCGGAACAAAACCGCTAAACGGAACGATTTATAGGCGTTTTCCGGTTTTGGCGGTTTTTTTTTTACCTACCTATTTCTGATAAAAAAAATATTATATCCAAAAAAAAAATATATATATATATATCATATCCAACAAAAAAAATCGTTAATTCTCCTTTGATCTTTATAGAAGAGGGAGGGGATAGGTCCAAAGTCCAATTAAAATTTGAAAAAATTTCAAAGACTGTTGAAACGAGTGTTGTTATTTCCACCAGCCTGGGTAAGTAGTTCATAGATATGAATCAACTGAATCTCTGGACTTGGAATATTTATTTCAAGTTTCGATTGCCATTTATTTTATTCAAAATTAGAGGGGAAGGAGGGGTCCAATCAAAATGTTTGTAATACCCAAAATTATTCTTAGGTTTTCAAGCTATAACTTTTGTTTGAAGTTTTTTTTTAAATGGACCCCCCCCCCCCCACTGATTTTGCACAAAACTTCGAAAATATTATTTAAAAATTCCAGATGAATGAGCGAGGAAAGAACCGATTAAAAAAATTTTCAAATAAAAGTTGTAGAACAAGTTCCTAAAAATTATTTTGGTCTTCATAAAAATTTCGATTGGATCTCTCCCTTTCCTCAAATTTCACATAATATCAGGTAGATATTTTTTCAAAATTTGGCGAAGGGGTCCAACTGAAAATTTTTCAAACAAAAGTTGTAGATTTAGGTCCAAGAAATAATTTTTGTTATTATAAAATTTTCGATTAGACCCTTACCTTCCCTCCAATTTTGCATAATGGCTTGGACACTTATATTATTAAAAAATTGTGAAGGTAGAGGTCCAATTGAGAAAATTTTCAAACAAAACTTGTAGCTTGAAGTCTTGGAAATAATTTTAGTTATTACAAACATTTCGATTGGAGCCATCCCTCCCCTTCAATTTCGAATAAATTACATGTTAATTGAAAGAAATTTACCAAGTCCAGAATCTGAACTGATGGAAGTAAGAAGTGTGAGCAATTTCGTTCATGTTCACTACAAATCCGAGCAACTACTCACCCAGGCTGGTGGAAATAACAACACCCTGTTAAAACACTTGAAACTGAACAAATTTTCAATATTTTTTTAATCATCAATTTTTATTTATTAAACGGAAAAACTCCATCAATACCGGTACCGGAACGAAACCGTTTTAAACAATCGTTCCGTTTTTCCAGCCCTGAAATATTGTACCTACGCAGTTGTTTTAGGTAAATTTTGTTAGTGAAAAAAATTGAGTAAATTAAGTATACAATTTTTGTAGTAATTCCTGAAAACAGATCAAATTTTATTGTAAAAATTCTGAATATCATGAAATCAAATTAAATGGTGAAAACTTGAATTTGGTAGGTATGTATAAAATTTGCATTAATTTTGTAATAAGTACGAGTAAATTGTACAATTTTATTAATCATGAAATAAAAATGTAAATAATAAAAATTGTAAAAAAAAAAAAAAAACTAAAACGAAAAGAAGTGAACTTGGTTGAAATTTCTAAAAAAAATATTTGAAGTCATCGTGAGTTTTTTTTTTCGGGGGGAGGGGAGGGGGGGGGGGGTGAAATCATCGCATTTATATCGAATAAAATTCTGCTTGCACGGAATCATTTTACCTTTCGCTTTAATCCTATTGTACGTAAGTACTTGGGCATCTTGCACTTGCAGCTTAGACTGATACACAAAATGTAATAATTGTGATGTCAGGAATTGAAGAAGAATGCTCTATTATCGGGTCGATCTTTACACGATGCAAATTGAGGTCAGCGACGAAACAAACAAATAAAACGACATGTGTGGCAAAATTTGTTACACGGTTTGAATATCGTACAGCGATGAATCTATCGTGTCATCGACTCATCGCATCGTATACTGCCTGAATCTCAATGAGGATCAACAATTTGGAGGAAAAAATTGCCATCCTTGGCATTCTATACTTTACTCTATTCTCCCAAGTGCGAATGGTGATGGTTAGGTACTTGTCAATATGTAAGATAGGTACGTGTTTGTAGCTCGTCAGCTATCAATATGAAATAATGACAGGTTCGACTGTAGTATAGGTACCTTCGGTGCTAGTTTTCTTTTTCGGAGTTCAAATCGACGGTTTATTCAAAACATCCGTCAGGAGGTTGTGGATTTGGTTATGTTTGAGTACAACCGGTCTTCGGGCGTAATATTTGCCAAGTTTAACGAGCTGCTCATGATGCCTTGCGCTACATCTAAACGCAAATAACGCCTTCGTATGATTTATATTCAATAACTAAGACATCATTTGTGCTTATATGATACACGCTGAATTGTTCGCCGAAGCGTTACTTTTGAAACGAATATTCGCGATGGAGGGGTGGGCGGCGGGTGACGGGGCAAATCGAATTTTTTAATTTCAAAATACGATTTACTCCTACGTTTTACGCTGCAGGCTTTCGAGAGATTTTTTCGCCCGGTAAATAGGTTTAGAAATTATCGTTCAAAAGTTATTAATAATCTCGTGCCAGACTTAAGTACATATAAATTTCGCACTCTTATATCGCGATCGAATTTTTAAGTAGCATGGAATTCGCATAAATTGGGCAAAATCTTTATCCGATATGCACGACATTTCGGTTCGGCTAAAAGTATAAGGTCTGTGACTGTCTCGAGCTGTGGCAGACATTTGATGGCGCTAATACACGAGTAGCTCGTTAGTGGTTTCTTTTGCATTTTTTCCCCTTCTCCTACGTGAGATTACACGTAAGAGTGTAAGTAATATATGCGGTGCGTATTCGTATTCGCAGCCCGTATTCATGGGTACGAAAACAAAGTGCAGGTCTGACCGGTCACGACAATGCTGTCTCCAGCGAACGGCTCGCAATTTAAGTTTTCACAAGTCATGGTGACTAATCGTGATCGTAGATTTAATAAGAAAAATTATCTGCTATGTTTTATTTGGGATGAATTGCCCCCCTAGCCCCGTCTCATCGTACACTCTTCCTGCTAATATCGTATCACTATAACGTATAAAGCATGCTATTTATAAAATAATTCTTAAATTATACGTTTTCAAAAATTAATTACGGGGGGTTGGGCTTTATTAATGGAAAACATAAATTATCGATGAGTTGATGGTATCACTGAAGGCAACAAATGTTTACCTTTTTTCTTAATGCAATAACTTTACAGACTGGCCGTTTCAACAACGTATATAAGACGTAACGTGTGTCTATACGTAATACCTACTTATTTTACGACTGTAGATAAAAAAAAAACCGCGAATTAGCTTCGCTTTTAGGTACTTTCGACTGGGAAGATGGATTTGGATAGATTCGCGAAAATATACGGGTCCTAAATTTTCTCCGATCGAGTTCGTAAGTGCTCGGATGTGACTCTGGATGCTGATTTCGTGGTATTGATGACCTGCGAAGGAAGCGAGATTATAGACTATGGGTGATTCATCTTTTTGGGAAGGAAAAAGTATGTCTGAGTTGTCTGAGGGGAGCTAGCGTCATTTTTTTGAACTATGTAATTTATCGAATCTCGGTATATAAAAAAAAAAAATCAATATTAAGTAAGTATCGTTGAAAAATGCTGCAAACGATTTTTTCTTTCCAAAAAATTTGACACTATTTATTTGTTCGGAAAATCGGCTAATTTTTCTTAATTTTCTAAAATTGATGAAAATTGACGATTTTATTTTTGAATTAAGAAAATTCACCAATTTTTCAAAAATGAAAAAATTTCTCATTTTTTCAAAATTAATAAAATTGTAATTTTTTCAAAATTGTTGAAATTGTAGCTTTTTCAAAAATGACAAAAATTGTAATTTTTAAAAAAAATTAAAAATTGTAATGTTTTTAAGATTAAAAAATTGTAATTTTTTAAAAATTTCAAAAGTTTTAATTTCTTCAAAAATGCCAAAATTGTAATTTTTCAAAAATTGTTTGAAACTATTACTTTATTAAAATTGACGTTAAGTGTCAATTTAAAAAAATAAAATAAAATAAGTACATGCACAACAATAAGAAACAATTGCAAATCTTTTAAAATTGATAAAAATTGTAATTCTATACCTATAAATTGATAAAAATTTTAATCTCTTCAAAATTAATCCGCAATTCAATTTTTTTAATAGATTAAAATAGTGATTTTTTTTTTATTGATGAAAATTGAAAAATGATAATACCTACGATTAAATAGTTTGGCAAATTGATCGAAGTTTTCTATTTTTCAATGTAAATAATTGAAAGGATAAATTTTTCAAAATTGGTAGGTAAATTTCAAAAAAAAAAAAAAAAAAAAGAATTTTTAAAAATGACGAAATTTGCAATTGTTTAATATTAGGTAATGTAATAAAAATTAAAAATCTCTCAAAATTTATGAAAATCCAATTTTTTTTTCAAAATTCATCAAAGTGATGATTTTTCAAAGTTAATAAAAATCGTAATTTGAAATGAATCAATTTTGTAAGATTGTCAAAATTTATTTAAAAATTTCAATTTTTTCGAAATTAAAATTATTTTAAAATTGATAAAAATTGTATTTTTTATTTTATTTTATTTTTCAAAATTCATCAAAGTGATAATTTTATTTGTATGTAGGTACTTTTTTTTAACTGATAAAAATTATTATTTTGCTAAAATTGACAAAAATTTCTAATTTTTCAAAACTGATTGAAATGTTCCAAAATTGATACAATCTGAAGAGGAAAAAACTTGAAATTAGTAGTTTAAAAAAAATGAAAACAGAAATTTTTTAAAAATTGGTGAAATCTAAAAAAATGAATTATTTTTGAAATTGGCAGAATTTGAAATTTTTTGATATTGATAAAAACTGTAATTTTCCAAAATTTATACAAAAATGGAATTTCTAAAAATTGATGGAAATTGGAAATTATCAAAATTCTTCAAACTTAAAATTTGTTCAAAATTAATAAAAATTGTAATTTTTTCATTGAATTTTTTTCGAAAAATTCTGAAGAAATTAAAATTCTCTCAAAATCAATGTGATAATTTTCAAGTTGATAAAAATGGTTTTTGAAGATTTAATAATTATGAGTTTTTTTTTAAATTGATAAAAATTGTAATTTTTGAAAATTAATAAGAAATGATGAAAATGATAAAGTTTTTAAAATTGATAAAAAAGTGTAATTTTTGATTTTAAAAATATTGAAATGTCTCAAATTTGATACGATTTCAAGAAAAAAAAATTCGAGTAGACGAAATTTTGTAACTTAAAAAAAAATGTTGATTGACGAAAATTGTACCTAATTTTTAAAAAAAATTAAAATTTGTTCAAAACTAATAAAAATTGTAATTTTTCCAAAGTTGATAAAAATGATTTTTTTCCAAATCCATTACAAAAAAATTGTAATTTTTTTCAAATTGAAATCTGATTTAAAAAGTGATAAAAATCGTAATTTATTGAAAAATGAATTGATAAAATTTTCAATTTGGCCAAAAATTGTTAGGAATTTTCAATTTTTCAAAACAGAATAAAATGTCCCTAAATTGATGCAATAATTCAATCTTTGAAATTGACGAATTTTTTATGGATCAAAATTGTAGTTTTCTCAAAACTGATAGAAATTATAGTTTTTTCAAAATTAATAAGAATTGTAATTTTTTAGAAGTGATCAAAAAAGATAATTGCTCAAAATTAATAAAAATTGTAATTATTTTTTCATTGATTTTGAAAATGAAAATAAATACACTTTGTTATGAATTTTGAAAAATTACAATTTTTACTAGTTTTGAAAAAATTAAAATTTTTAACAAGTTATTGGAAAAATTTAAATTTTTATTTTCAAAACTAGTAAAAATTGTAATTTTTCAAAATTCATAACAAAGTGTATCTATTTTCATTTTCAAAAACAATGAAAATTGCAAATTTTTTCAAAATTGATAAAAGTTTTTAATCATCTTCAAAATTGATTACCTATAACTTAATTTTCTTCAAAATCGATAAAAAGCATTTTATTTAAAAAAAAATAAAAAGATTCATTAATCTTTAAAAATTTGTTTTGATTACCTATTAAATAATTTTTTTCAAATTGGTAAGAAATGTCAAATTCTCAAAATCGATAAGATGACAAATTCTTCAATAAAATTGAGGAATGTTGCCAATTTAAAAAATTAATAATTTTATAAAGTCGAACGAAAATTTTTTTAAGAGCATACCTACTTTTTAAAAAATCGTAACAAAGATTGGAAATCTCAGTCGTATAAATTGCAATTGTGGCAGAAAATCTGACCATTCATCAGTTAAAAATAGAACAGCAGGATTCGGTCTCGCTTTTATATATTTAATACCCGGAGCAAAACCAAGAATGAACGAAATGAAACTACAGGTGATTAAAAAATATCATCTCAACGACAACAAATTCTAAAATTCACGACCAAAACAATGAAAACCAAATTCACGAGCAAGATTTACAGCAGATACATCCAAAGCTCCAATTTCACTTGATCCAATTTCTGCTGCATCTAATCTTATCTATGTCACGCATCAAAAAAATAAAAAAAGAACAACTGACAGAAGTTAAATAAAAAGAAAATAACCTAAGAGTAAAACACGCGAGCAAACATTTCAATCTAAGTACAAGAATTCCAACCGTTTGGGAATCTTTCAACGTCAAACCGAAACCAAACTCTAGAGTCACTTGGAATAAATCGAGTAGCCAAAGAGGGAATCCGTTTTGGTAAAAATGTCTTTATGAAGAGATTTCGGTTACGGCAATAGAGAGATACAGATTACAAATGAGCGTCATCATTTAGGTGGCATAAGGAGAAGAAGAAAGCAAGAAAACAAGACTAACCTAGATTTCGGCTAAAAGAAAAGAACGAAAGAAAAAAAAATGGTAGCAGGGGGTATCATGAATCACGCGGCAATATCAGTCACAAAGATACTATCAGTATTCACCCGTAGGCGCACAAATAACTAGCGTAATGCCGATTAACTGTAATTTTTTGGAGTAATGATAGATATACCGGTACGAGGAGTGTTGTAGATTTGTGTGTATGTAGCAGGCAATACTTAGACGATTTTTTTCCTATTTTTTTTGGTAAAATAATTATTCAAAGTCGTTGGTCTTTCGATATTGTCGGAAGGTCCCAAGGTATGGTATTTTATTACACCTTGCAACCACTCCTCCTGGTAATATTTAAGAAAAAAACTACTTAGCTGTGTAAATGGTCAATGTGGTCACGACTTCGGAGAACCGAAAGCCGAGAAAAGTTACTAGATCGTATGAATTCGTCCGATTCATCAAAATGAAGACATCAAGCTGTAAGCATATCGAAAAAACAAGAGAAAAAATGCCCATAACGTGTAATTTTCATTTAATGTGTTTGTGTTAACACCACCAAAAACAAAAGGCGTAGCAGTCAGGCTGCTACTTGAGAACCCAATGATTATTATACTTACCCTTTTAACAACTAATGTAAAAAAAATGACCCCAAAATCAACTTTTTATGGCTCAAAAATCTACCTTTTAGGACTTAAAAAAGAGTGAGGATGACCTGAAAGACTAAAATTCGAATATGTAGAGGATAATATTGATTGAAATTTCAAAAAAAAAAAAAATCATTTTGGATGTATTCAAGAGGTCTTTGAAAAAGGGTCTTGACCCAAATTTGGACTCTAAAGATCAAAATCCCTAAAAGAAACACCAGTGACTGCTATTGAGCCTACATACCAAATTTAGTTTCCCTACATCATTCCCCGAGCAGCACAATCGACAAATTATCGAAATAAAACATCGACAGAATATCGAATTCGATAAAGTGTCGCGTTAGTTCCGCATAAATCGTGAAATTATCTTTCGATATATAGATAGATTATCAACGAATTATAGTTAGCAAAAATTTCGAGATTATAGCAAGATATTTTATCGATAATATATCTATAATATCGAAAGATAATTTCACGATTTAGGCGGAACTTTCGCGACACTTTATCAAATTCGATATTCTGTCGATTTTTTATCGATTTTTTATTCCGATTTTTCGTCTTTTACTAGCTTTTTTCTATAATTAAAAATCATTAATTAGCATAATTAATACATTAAACTATGCCTAAACACATTATTCATGTTACGGTAAGAGGATCATTTCAGAAAAAGTAAAAAAAAATTATAAAAAATCTGTCACCCGTGGGGCTTGAACCTTCTACCTCCTGCATGGTAATCCTCTTCCTTAACCACTATGCCATACCTTATCGTTGAGGAATTAGCAATAAAACGCTTATAATAGGCAGTTTAGTACTTCCAGACGTGTTGGACTTAGAAAAATTTTCACCAATTTGGAAATAATTTCAAATATCGTCACAAAATCGTTGAAAAATCGTTCGACAAATTTCAGATTATTTGTCGATAATGTAGTTTCAAATATCGTCATAAAATCGTTGAAAAATCGAATTCGAGAAATTTCAGATTACGTGTCGATAATAAAGTTTTAAATATCTTCACAAAATCGTTAAAAAATCGAATTCGAGAAATTTCAGATTATTTGTCGATAATATAGTTTCAAATATCGTCATAAAATCGTTGAAAAATCGAAATCGAGAAATTTCATATTACGTGTCGATAATATAGTTTCAAATATCTTCACGCAATCGTTAGAAAATCGAATTCGAGAAATTGCATATTATGTGTCGATAATATAGTTTCAAATATCTTTACAAAATCGGTAAAAAATCGGATTCGATAAATTTAATATAATCTGTCGATAATATAGTTTCAAATATCGTCAAAAAATCGGTAAAATATCGAAGTCGAGAAATTTCATATAATCTGTCGATAATATAGTTTTAAATATCTTTACAAAATCGTTAAAAAATCGAATTCGATAAATTTAATATAATCTGTCGATAATATAGTTTCAAATATCGTCACAAAATCGACAAAATATCGAAGTCGAGAAATTTCATATAATCTGTCGATAATATAGTTTTAAATATCTTTACAAAATCGTTGAAAAATCGAATTCGATAACTTCAATATTCTTTGTCGATAATGTAGTTTCAAATATCTGCACAAAATCGGTGGAAAATCGGAATCGATAAATTTAATATTCTTTGTCGATAGTATCGTTGACGAATATCGTCATAAAATCTTAATAATATCGAATTCGATAGTTTTTAGATTTTTTGCCTATGAAGTTGTACCGATAAATCTTTATAATATCGTGAGAACATCTATAGATTTTCAAACGATTTTTTATCGATACGTTACATCTTCCGATATTATCGATCGAGTGTGCCGCTCGGGTCTTGATTTTTGATACCACATCCCACACAAGATACAATAGGATTTATTAACAAGGCTGAGAGACCCACAAAATGCACATCCAACGCATAAAATTAACTCACCATTAAATTTTGAAACCCCTAGGGCCCTGGACCCAAAAATCTACTTTATAGAGCATATTGGGCATGTAAAGGTGGAAGACGGAAGAGAGAGATCTTACCTAATTCACTCCGCACTCAAGTGGACACCAACCAGCGCAACGCACAAAGAAAGAACAGGAGGCAGATTGAAAGAATATCACGGAACAGTTCGAGTTTTTACGTACTTTGTAGGGTGAAGCGCAAAAATTCGACGGTCATTGATTTTGCTCATTATTATTTGTTGTTCATTTTGAGTTGAAACATCTCTGTACCAATTTTCAGCTCACTAAGTGACTCAGGACGGGAGCTACCCGGTAAACACATCGTATGCGAATCGCGTGCTAATAGAATGCTACATTCGCATCTATCGCATACGAATAGCATACGAAAATAGCGTACTATTAGCATATCAAAAATGTCCGTTTTTTTAGCGGCTAATTTCGAACGCTAATAGTGCACAAAATTAGCAGCGAATGTAGCGTTCTAACTTCTATTCGGTGTTAATTCGTTGCCGATTAGCGTTCGAAATTCGATTCTAAAAAGCAGCCAAATGATATATTGACGATTTCCACTCAGCAGTAAGTTAATTATTTCGAAAATACATCTTATTTGTGATCGCAAATATGTGTAAAATGAAATTATGCCGAATGGTAAAGATTTTAACCTACCTAGTAGTGGTGTTTGATAAATAAGTAGGGCGTAGGTATTTCAATTTACAACTTTTTTCATAAAATTTTTTGATGGACCCTATACCTTCTTCTATTTTGAATAATAAATATCTACGTAGTATTAGATGAAATTAGAAGGGAGGGAGGGGTCCAATCTTAATTTTTATGAAAATCAAAATTATTTCCAAGAATTCAATCTACAACTTTTGTTTGAAAAACTTATCAATTGTGAGAGGGAAGAAGGGATGGCCCAACTGAAATTTTTTTCAAACAAAAGTTGTAGATTGAAATCCTAGAAATAATTTCGATTATTATAAAAATTTCGATTCGACTCCTCCTTTCCTTCTAATTTCGCATAATACTTATATTGCTTCAAACAGGAGAAGGTAGAGAAACAATTGAAAAATTTTATAACACTGATAAGACGTCGAAAATTTTTACGTACGATTTGATAAAATTTCATTTCACACAGATTCACGATCACAAATAGATAAGTATACATTCAAAATAATTAACTTACTGCTGAGTGGAAGTCGTCCAAGAAACTCAATCTTCGTCTCCATTCTTGTCATTTTGATCAAATCATTGGGATTTTTATTTAAAAAGAAGAAAAAACATCAATCAAAACACAAAATTCCCCAACAAAATCAATAAAACTAGAAAAATATTCAGTTTATTGTTAATAAGTCACTGCAACAATCTCAAGTATACACGTTCATGCTAGAAAATGATTTCTCTCGGTCATAAAAAATATTGAAAAACATTGTCGCCAAAATCGTATGCGATTCGCAAGCGAATATCGCACTAATATCGTATGAAATATCTGCACGCTTCCCAATGCGATTTTAGCATACGATTCGTAGCCGAATATTGCGCTAATATCGTTTGAAATATCTGCACATTTTCCAACGCGATTTTAGTATACAATTCGCAAGTGAATATCGCGCTAATTTCGTACGAAAGAAGTACGTATTTTTAAATGCGATTTTAGCACGATATTCGTTCACGAATAGTATACGAATTTATCTCAGAAGATTTTCCTCGATTTTCACGTTGATTTCGCATTCTATTCGTATGCGAATAGACCGCGATTTTCGTATCTGCTATTTTAGCATACGAATAGCACACGGTGTGTTTATCGGGTATGGCGCCTCAAAGAGGGGTGGTCTCAAAAATGAAAAACCAGCGGGTTTTTTTCTCGAAAATTACCCCTCTTTGAGGCACCTTAGCTCCTTTCCTGAGTGACCTATGGAGAGGTTTCAACTCAAAATGAACAACATATTAAAAAATTAGCAAAATCAAAGACCATCGATTTTTTGCACTCCACCCTAGTAATTATACTGACCTTAAGTACTATATCTCGGCAGAGGTTATCTAAGAGAAGTAAAATATACACAAAGCTGGGTTGATAATCGTGGAACTACAAGCCTAAAAAGAAATACTTAGAGATGAACTAAAAGGCTGAAATTTGAATATGTGGTTGATAATTTAAGTCTTTATCACTGGTGAAAATTTCAAATTTTTTAATTAACTTATGTAAGGTTACATGAATTTAGGACTACAGGCTAAAGTGAACACGACCCTTAAAAAAAATTAAAACAACCCCTCAAAATCCCATATGTACACCTATAATCAGATGAGACAATTCCCACATAACTGATAACGAATAAAAAAAAAATAGGACTCGAGTCAGTGGATACTATAAATTGAACCTCTCCCGAATGCGAATTTTACGACGAACTTATCAAAAACTTGCACCATGGCATGGCGGTAGCCTATAATATAAAATAGATTTATTCGTCCTATTTGTTATTAAGTTTCTCGCATAACTAAGTATAAGATAAATAAAAAATATACATATAAATATATGGGGAATCCTACACGTTCAATTATTCACAGTCAGTAAAAATGGAAATGATAGAAAGAACATCTTGCACTTGCCGGACGACTGAACGATTAATCTGATACCAAATTGAAGGTTTTCAACTTGGCTAAACGTTACACCTTAGGAATCGGATTGTGTTTAAGTTGATTATCACGGATGTCTGAAATTTGGGAGGTCCACACAACTGGACTTGGAATGCGCTTGGCCGCGTTTACAGTTGTTCGTTTTCATATTTTTTCCAACCATCCGATCATGTGGCATCTTTCCCCTCGGTGTATAAATATTTGAAAGCCGAAGGCTTGCAAACTGCACACGAATGTCTGAATGAAAACAAAGTACTTACATAATAGGTTGTTGACTTTGGAAGGAGTGTATGTGTAGGTCCGCCAAATAACTGCATGGATCGAATAATTAACGCTTTGTTTTAATGGTTTTTTAAGTTTTTGTGTCAATATGGATGTGACAAAGTATACTTATTTACTTAGTGCACTGGTTCGAATGCCAAGTACTGAGGCACCCGATAAAAACCAAAGCCAATACACTGACCGACTTACCCATCTCGAAGCGATTTGTTGAACCGTCTGGCAGGTCGACAATCAAAGACAGCTTACAGAGTAGCAAATTTGGTTTACGCCGGCGTGTACATACATAATGGATTTATCGCTTCAGGACACATATCAGTCTACCGTTGTTGAACCCCCAGATGCCGATGGTACTATTGAGTGAGGTCATTTGCGATCCTGCCGGTTCTTCCTCTCTCCTCCATTCGGCAAGCTGACTTGAGAACACACGCACATCATCTTTCACACGGTTGCCACTACACAACGCGTAACGCGTACTATCTATCGTTTTCAATTTATTCCATATCGCCTTTTCTCTCTTTTTTTTGTTTTTTATTTTACCCCCGGCAATGCTGTGTGCTTTTCATTGATTGCGTTCTTACATATGAGCCGTTCTCTTACTCGAGCGATACCTTTTTTGGAGACTTCTGTCGTATTTTTCTAATTAATTGCTCTCCCCCGAAATGTACTCTTCGTACTGATAAGCTTTAAAAATACGCCATACCTACCTATTTCAATTCAAAGAGAAAATATGCCACACACCTTTGGATGTGGCGGAATGAGAGGCCGAGGCCATTATTTTTTACGTAATTTCAGGGATGCATGACTGCACTTACATTGGGGTTTTTTTTAGCTGAATTTTTGAAAAAATGATGACAATTGTGACAGGGTGGAGTAAAAAAACCTTTTTTTCAAATTAACATAAGGTGCAGTGGGGTAATTCCGATCATGGGGTAATTCCGATCACCCGCAAGGGCTACGTTAGAAATCAAATTTGGGCAATTCTGATCAAGGAACTGGATAGTTTTGATGCTAATCTACTAATAGCAAAAATTTCAAGGTTATCCGATCTGATTTCGGTGATCTGTGGAATGGTATAGTTTCGCATGTTAAAAAGTCTTGCTGCAAAAAATCAGTGTCATTTTCGAGCTCATATTTCTTATCAACAAGTGGTTCAAATATTATGTAAATGCCCCATAATTTAAGAAAATATGTCGAAAAGTAAATACCTCTTTCAATTTTGCAGTAAAATAAATATTGTCGCCAATAATGAATTTTCAAGTAAGTCGTGAAATTGTTCAATCCGGGGCAATTCCGATCACCTATCGAAATTACCTGGAGAAGGTTTTTTTTTTTTGCCTTTAACGATATTTTTCAACAGATAATTACATTTCAGATGATTAGAACATATAAAATAAAGAAAACCAATGGTATTTGTCAAGCAGTCTGTATCTATCGATATCAGATGAAAAATCGATTTTTTGAAATACATATTTTTTCTAATTCGCATAACTTTACTCCAAATCATTCAATTTCGATGAAATAAAAACTAAAATGTTGTGCTGGCCTCATACTATCACAAAACGAAATTCGGAATCACTTCCGGAGTCTATACTTAGCTGGAAAAAAGGTGATCGGAATTACCCAAAAAAATGGGGCAATTCTGTTCACCCAACCTATAGTTACATCAACAGCAATATCTCAAAATGGAACGGATGATTTTCTTTTTCAATACCGCCAAAGTGTAGAGGAAGAGTGCGTGAATAAAAGTTGTTATTATGGTTTTAGGCCTAAAACTTCAAGGAAGCCGTCAAATTAAAAAAATCTTTGAAATTTTACAAAAAGTGATCGGAATTACCCCACTGCACCTTACTTAATAATTTTTTGTCTTTTTAGGTGAAAATGAAGCCTAAAAATTGTTGTCAAGAAATTTTGATTTTTTCACAGCCCAAAAGTCCTAAAAGTTTCAAAAAATCCTGAAAATTCAAAAAAAGTTCAATTTTTCAATTGATTAAATTACCTACCAAAAAAAATCATTTTTTCAAAATTTAAAATTGATGGAAAAAATTTCAATTTTTTAATTTTTTCACTTTTTAAAATTACTTTACTCAGTTAAAAATTTTGGATCCTTCATTCTACCTTGAAAAAAAATATCCAATTTTCTGAATGAGGTATTAGAAAAATTATCAATTGAATTTTATTACAAAAAAAAATCAAAATTTTCTATCATGGAAATTGTAAATTTTAATATTTACTAAAAAATAAGTCAATTCTTCAACTAATATACTTAAATTCCTTGCAAAAAAAAATGGTGACCTACTTAGTATTCAAAATTGCTTCAATTGTTGATTTTTAAAAATTTCTACAAATTTGTCAATTTTAAAAATTCATTTCAATTCTTCAAGATACTTAGGTCCTAAAATTGGTTGATTATTATTAGTTATTGAAAGTATCAATTTTTTAAAATTAACCAAGTTCATAAAATAGGTAGGTAGTAATTTTTTTAGAATTACTACTGGGTGAAGAGAAACCCTACCTAATTCTCCAAGCTACTGCAGCGGAGGCGGACAGTCGTACTAAGGAGAGAGAATACCAAAAGAAACACGAGATTATGTATTAAACAAACATAGTTTTTTTATTTTTTTATTTTTTTTATTCTATGAATTGAATTTAATGTTCAAATAATAACAAATAAATTAAAAATTTTATTAATTATTAACAAAATATAAATAATTAAATATTGAAAAAAACCTTTAAATTAAATAAATAAATTATTAAAGAAAAAAAAATCGCAAAACATTAAATGTACCTACATAAATAAATAAATAAATAAATAAATATTATCTTCAAAAATTAATTTTAAAAAATCTTCAGACTGCATGTGAACTGTGGTTGTCTGGTTGTTTTATAGTTACAAAAGTACATTTAGCTTAAATACTATTTTACAACGGGATTTAACTAGGAGAAGTAAAACATACTCAAAACTGGTCTGGTGATACATACCCGTGTAGCAACGTCGATGCTAATTTCGATATAAATGTCGACACATCGAAATCGGTCACTTTTCGATCGTACATGTCGACACGATTGTGGATGGTTTGTCGAGCTTATTATCGACATGTTTGTCGACCGTCCAAATATGGCTCGACATGTCGAGCCATATTTGGACGGTCGACAAACATGTCGATAATAAGCTCGACAAACCATCCACAATCGTGTCGACATGTACGATCGAAAAGTGACCGATTTCGATGTGTCGACATTTATATCGAAATTAGCATCGACGTTGCTACACGGGTGATTTTTTTTTCAAAAACAAATGTCACTCTGGGGAGTGTCTATTAAGAAATAATCCACATCGACATTTGCAATGGTGAGATTTTGAAAAATATGCTAAGTTCAAATATTCAATATAAGTATATATTAAAATTACACCAAAAATAGTGCTCAAGCCAACATTTCGACATTTTTTGTCAAATATGCGGCTTTGAGGCCACCTTTGTAGCTGGACACATGCGAGTGTCCAACTAACATAGAGATGATTCTTAGACCTTATGTACTAATTCACAACACACTTTATCTGCGAGTATCACAATCACCCTCAAGACGTCGACAGTCAAGTCGATGCATTATTCGACCCTCGACAATTAGATCGACATTAACTCGACTTAAAATTCCTCTGGTCAACACTGTCTACAGTTAAGTCGATGCATTATTCGACCCTCGACAATCACATCGACACTATCTCGACTTAAAATTCCTCTGGTCGACACTGTCGACAGTGAAGTCGATGCATTATTCGACCATCGACAATTATGTCGACAATAACTCGACAAGTCGTTGTATTATTCAAAACTTTGAAAAATAAGAAAATTTTGTGATTCTTTCAAAAATTATTTATTCCTGAGCTTAAAATGTTATTATTAATTGTTTTTAGTTCTTTTTAGATATAAAATTTGTAAATTTAATTGACAGAAATTGTCGACATAAATGTCGATGCGTTTATCGAGTATCGATTTTTACATCGACTTGTCTATGTAGAAAAACAACGTTTTCTAAATTATAGGAAAATACTGAGAAAAATTCAAAAATTTTGATTGAACAGTTATGTTTAACA
The DNA here is from genome assembly GCA_959613365.1 of Balanococcus diminutus. Taxonomy (NCBI): domain Eukaryota; kingdom Metazoa; phylum Arthropoda; class Insecta; order Hemiptera; family Pseudococcidae; genus Balanococcus; species Balanococcus diminutus. The sequence continues at coordinate 26,950,800 of OY390718.1, forward strand.
CAGAACATTACTTTAAATCTCAAATATCATTTTTAATTCATCGTTAACCGAGAAAAAAATGTGTCTGAATTTTGTCGACATAAATGTCGATGTCGACAATTGCTACACGGGTAGCGCAGTCGAGGCACTACGCGACAAAAATTGTTAATTTTTCTAAAAATTACAAACAAAAAAAAATTAAAAATTAAAAAAATAGGTTTTCAAAAATACATTTCATAAATTTTCAATATTTCAAAATGACCAAAAAATTTTTAAGATCCCGAGCAGCACAATCGACAAATTATCGAAATAAAAAATCGACAGAATATCGAATTCGATAAAGTGTCGCGTTAGTTCCGCATAAATCGTGAAATTATCTTTCGATATATAGATAGATTATCGACGAATTATAGTTAGTAAAAATTTCGAGATTATAGTAAGATATTTTATCGATAATCTATCTATAATATCGATAGATAATTTCACGATTTAGGCGGAACTTTCGCGACACTTTATCGAATTCGATATTCTGTCGATTTTTTATCGATTTTTTATTCCGATTTTTCGTCTTTTACTAGCTTTTTTCTATAATTAAAAATCATTAATTAGCATAATTAATACATTAAACTATGCCTAAACACATTATTCATGTTATGGTAAGAGGATCATTTCAGAAAAAGTCAAAAAAAATTATAAAAAATCTGCCACCCGTGGGGCTTGAACCATCTACCTCCTGCATGGTAATCCTCTTCCTTAACCACTATGCCATACCTTATCGTTGAGGAATTAGCAATAAAACGCTTATAATAGGCAGTTTAGTACTTCCAGACGTGTTGGACTTAGAAAAATTTTCACCAATTTTTAAAATTTGGAAATAATTTCAAATATCGTCACAAAATCGTTGAAAAATCGTTCGACAAATTTCAGATTATTTGTCGATAATGTAGTTTCAAATATCGCCACAAAATCGTTGAAAAATCGAATTCGATGAATTTCATATTACGTGTCGATAATATAGTTTCAAATATCGCCATAAAATCGTTGAAAAATCGAATTCGAGAAATTTCATATTATGTGTCGATAATATAGTTTCAAATATCTTCACCCAATCGTTAGAAAATCGAATTCGAGAAATTGCATATTATGTGTCGATAATATAGTTTCAAATATCTTTACAAAATCGGTAAAAAATCGGATTTGATAAATTTAATATAATCTGTTGATAATATAGTTTCAAATGTCGTCAAAAAATCGGTAAAATATCGAAGTCGAGAAATTTCATATAATCTGTCGATAATATAGTTTTAAATATCTTTACAAAATCGTTAAAAAATCGAATTCGATAAATTTAATATTCTTTGTCGATAGTATCGTTGACGAATATCGTCATAAAATCTCAATAATATCGAATTCGATAGTTTTTAGATTTTTTGCCTATGAAGTTGTACCGATAAATCTTTATAATATCGTGAGAACATCTATAGATTTTCAAACGATTTTTTATCGATACGTTACATCTACCGATATTATCGATCGAGTGTGCCGCTCGGGATACTAAAAAATTGTCCATTTTCAAAAATTAATTTAGAAAGTTATCAATTTTTCAAAATTATTAATGAACTTTTTATTTTTTTCAACTGCTCTCCTTAAAATTAAATTATAAAAAATCTTAATAATTTTTCGAAGCTACTACAATTCGTTGATTTGTAAATTTTTGAAATCACTAAAGAAATATTAATTTTTTAGAATTACTAAACAATTGTTGTTTCAAAATTGCTAAAAAATAGTCGATTTTTCAAAATTGCCACTGAATTCTCAATTTATCAAAAATGGATAGATAACTAAACCTACGGAAAACATTGACTTCAAAAATTTTCATTTGTCCTCCTGGCGCAAAAATATTTTTTCGTGTTTTAAATTAGTTTCCATTAACTGGAGATTAAAAACGAAAGCTTGAAAAATCTGAAAGAATTTTAAAGGTAGTGCAAAACTCTTTGAAACATGAAATGATGAATTTTCCTGGATTCACCTCTTGAAATGCCTTCCAGATCAAGGTCATTTCAGTGATTGAGAAAAATCTGAAAAATTCTATCCCTTATATTAAGATGCCAGGTTTTTAAAAAATTTATTTGAAAATAGGCAAAAATGGCATTTCAATCTTTAGGTAAATCACGTTTTCGAGAGGTTCAAGGTAACTCTTGTCTTTGAAATTTACCCTCGTCAAAACATAAATATTGTGGAAAATGATCAGGAATATTTTGGTAAAATGGCTCTCTCCCACTTGAGATTTTTTGAAATTATTATTTGCAAAAAATTAGAATTAAAAATTGACGAAAAATGTTTACTTTTTGAAATTAATAAAAACTGTAGGTACCTATACCTTACTTTGAAAAAAAAAGGTAAAAAAATTAAAAATTGTTAAATAATTAGAAATTGATGAAAATGACGATAGGTCTTGAATAGTGTTAATTTATAGTTTTGAAAAACTCATTCTACTTCGCCACTTTGTTTATGACAGAAAAATAATTCATTTATTCTATTTAATTTGAACCAGAAAACAATTCGAATTGATCGAAAATAACACAGTCATTATACTACCAGCAGTTGACAATTACATTGTAATGTAATCTGTAGAAAAAAAAAACAATTCGATAGTAAGTCTGTCATTAAAATAGACAATTTTATTACGATTCCCGCGACCAATCGTCTTCCTTACAAAACTACCTAGCTACACCAATAAGTATTCGTAATTCAATTCTTTTAATTTGTAGTAACTTTTCACGAATTAACCTGGCATAGTGCACTTGACATTGCGGGCAATAGTCTGAAAATTTTTTCTTTTCTCTGGGTAAACTCGATAGTTGATACACTTACGCATCCACCGACAACGACGATAACCATAACGCGGCAGTGGAGCTGTAGATGATGTAGCAATTAAACACATTCACGATGGTAATAACCGTAACGAAGAATTTGAATATAATAAATTCGTATATAGGTAAAATTGCTACACGAACTGTGTCGGTTGTTGACACGTAAACGAGTTTTCATTAAATATCGCCAAGGTAAAAAAAAAAAAAAAAGAAGGTACGTAGGTATCCCGTGTGTAGGTAATGGGTATCTATACTCAACTCGACGGACGACGATGATGAAGACGAAGCATCGCAGCCAACCTGCGGTGTTCCCGTTTTATAGCGGAAAAAAATTTCACGCGTCCAAAATCATAGATCGGATCGATTGACTAGAAATGCAGCGGCACAGGCAGCAGGTGCACATGCGGTGCAGGTTTTCCACTATTGGTAACTTTCATGAATGGGAAATACGCGATGAATGAATGGGATATGGGAGTTGTTTGTAGTGTGACAGCGGTTCGTATAGTTCGCGAATGATTCGAAGCAGGTTGTTTGAGAATAAAACGGAGTGGTATTAATATTAATCAAGGGCGTGTTTTTTTTTCTTCGGCGGATTGCCTTTTATTATGGTAGTCAGTTTTGTAATGAGTTGGCTTCGATGTGTGATAAGAGTGGATTCAAAATGGTACATGGTGTAAGTCAAAGGTATGATGGATAACCCATGTCTTATTGCAGCTTTGTGGGCAACTGGGCATTTCTCGTGGATATTTTTCTATTAATTAAAACCTATTCGGTTATTGAAGAAGGTAACATGTATAGGGTGTTCCGGAAGAGAATATCAAACTTGAGATTTGGATATAACCGGGTATCACTAAAATAATATTTTATGTACACCGGATGTCTATTTTTATACATGAAGGCGCTACAGAGTTTAGAATAATAGCATAATTAGCATTTATAGGGAAAAAATTGATTGACAGCGCTGTATTTAATACTTTTTCGTCACTGGTAGTGAATACCCGGTAAACACACCGCCTGCTATTCGTATGCTAAAATCACAGAGACGAAAATCGCGGTCTATTCGCATACGAATAGAATGCAAAATCAAAGCAAAAATCGAAGAAAATTTTCTCAGATAAATTCGTATACTATTCGTGAGCGAATATCATGCTAAAATCGTATTTGAAAACCTGTAGATGTTTTGTGGGATATTAGCGCGATATTCGCTTGCGTATCGCATGCCTGAAATCACATTGAAAACAGGCAAAAAGTTCGTACGATATTAGCATAAGAATCGTATGCTAAAATCGCAGTGGAAAACGTGCAAATATTTCTTACGATACTAGCACAATATTCGCATACGAATCGTATGCTAAAATCGCAGTGGAAAACGTGCAGATATTTCTTACGATATTAGCGCAATATTTGCTAGCGAATAGCATGCGATTTTCACTACAACTTCTTTCAATACGTTTTACAAATGAGAGAAGTCAGTTTCAAACATGAACGTGTACTTGAATGTATTGCAGTGACATTTAAACAATAAAATAAAGGTTTTTCTGGGTTTTTTGATTTTGTTGGGGAATTTTGTGTTTTGTTTGATGTTTTTTCTTCTTTTTAAGTAAAAACGCCAATGATTTGATTTCAAAGTGATAAGAATGGAGACGAAGGCAGAATTTCTTGGACGATTTCCACTCACAGTAAGTTAATTATTTTGAATTTATATCTTATTTGTGATCGCGTGAATCTGTGTGAAATTAAATTTTATCAAATCGTAAAAATTTTAGACGTCTTATCAGTGCTATAAAATTTTTCAATTGTTCCTATTCCTTCTCCAATTTGAACGCAGTATTATGCGAAATTATAAGGAAAGGAAGAGTCAAATCGAAATTTTTGTAATAATCGAAATTATTTCTAAGATTTCAATCTACAACTTATGTTTGAAAAAATTTTCATTTGGGACTGCGGGACAGCCCTTCTTTCCTCTCACAATTCAGAGTAATAAATATACGTTTTTATACCTATCTAATCTATCTATCTATCTATCTACGTAGTATTGGGCATAATTGGAGAGGGGGGGGGGGGCTCAAATTGAGAAATTTTTCAAACAAAAGTTGTAGATTGAAATCTTGGTAGTAATTTTGATTTTCCTAAAAATTACTTTATCAAATGCCACTGATAGGTACTCCAAAAACTTTACGATTCGGCATAATTTCATTTTCCACAGATCTGCGATCACAAATATGATATATTTTCGAATAATTAATTTACTGCTGAGTGGAAATCGTCAAAAATCATTTGCCTACTTTTTAGAGGCGAATTCCGAACGCTAATCGCAAGCGAATTAACAGCGAATAGAACGCTACATTCGCTGCTAATTTCGCGTACTATTAGCGTTCGAAATTAGCCGCTAAAAAAGCGGACATTTTTGATATGCTAATAGTACGCTATTTTCGCATGCTATTCGTATACGATAAATGCGAATTTAGCGCTCTATTAGTACGCTATTCGCATAGAGTGTGTTTACCGGGTAGTACCTACTTCGCAAAAATTAAAAAAAGTTCTATCTACGTATATACTAAGATGTGTACATATCTTTGAAATTGAAGGAGTTTAGGAAGAAAAATTTTTCGCCAAAAGTACTGCCTTCTTTTACATACTATAAAGAGCACTAGCGAGACACGAAAATTACAAAATTGTGTCAAAACAACGCACAAAACATGTGTAACTTTCCACGAGGAACAAAAAAAGTTACGTGAGAAATTTGCCTATCTTTGAAAATGAAAGCACTACAAAAGTCAAAACTTTAACAAATGCTATCTACGGTTTTCCAAAAAACATATATTTAAAGCTCGGTAGTGCCTTCATTTTCACAGATAGACAAATTTTCCGACTCGGGTATCATCAGTGGTTGGCTTGCAAAGAAGGTAATGTCCAGAGGGTCTGCGCCAGGAGGCCAATTTTTGAACAAAAAAAAAAAGAATTGTCTCACAATAGTGATTTTTAACTTCTCAAAAATTTAGATTGATATTTCTTGAAAAATTTGATCATTCTTAAATATTGCTAGTTCATTTAATTTTTTTTTTTTTTTAGTAAGAAATACCTAAAAACATTTTACATCCAAAAAACAACTTTTTATCCCTTATTGATAATTTTTTTTTTTTCAAATCAAGTAGGTATATTAGTTTTTAAGAATTTTTCAACTTTTTTTAAAATCAATAATTGTTAAAAAATAATTAATTTAAAAAAAATGATTAGGTCTAGGTAGTTTTTGTAAAAAAAAAAAATATGTTGAAATTCGATTTTTTTCAAACTACATATTAGTTTAATTGAGAATGCTCAGTTTTTGAGATTTCTCAATGTCTTAAAAATTATAATTTTAAAACAAGATAATTTCTACTTAATTCAAAAACTGAAATTTCTCAAAAGTGATTGTTCGACGAAAATAATATGTCTTCCTCAATAACTAAAATTTTTTCAAAAATTGACGATTTAAAACAATTTGTTAAAATTGATTATTTTTGGAAAAACATGGACATTTTATAAAACTTTATAACTTTTAAGAAGTCGGCGACTATCATCAAAAACTGAGGTATCTCAAAAATTTATTATTCTTTAAAAATTTACGATCAAGAAAGAAATACAATTTTCCAAAAATTTGAATTATAAGAAGATGGAAACTCGTAGCCCAAAAAAATAATTTTTCACCAAAAAATAATATATATATTTTTAAAAACTACTCATACCTATCCTACAAAAATAAAAATTAACAATTTTCAAAAACTGGTAATTCTCAAAAATTGATTTTTTAAAAAAAAAACGAAAATTTAAAATTGTTAGTGTGATAAAACCAGCTTTCAACAAAAATGATTTATTTCCAAATCTGACCAATTATTATTCAAAAAAATTTTAATTTTTAAATACTCAATAGGTAATCCTCAAAAACTGTGAGTTTCCAAAAATCAATTCCTTTATTAACGAAATTAATGTTTCAACATTTTTTTTTTTTTTTTTCAAAAATGATTGGTTTCTTTTTTAAAGGTAGGTAGGTAATTTTTAATAAAATTTAAAAAATTTCAAAAACTGAAGGTTCTCAAAAATTTATGTCTTTGAAAAATGTAGGTAACTTTTGAACAAAAAAACAAGGAAAAAGTTTAAATGGGAGAATGGTCAAAGTTTTTAAATTTCGAGTAGCCTAGATGTAAAAATTTTCACTTTCAAAAATTGGAAAAATCTTCACACATTATTTTTGAAAAATTTCAATAGATAGGTACCTAGTTTCAGTTTTGAAAAATTGAGAAAACTATTGAAAATTCAAATTTTAAAATATTGTGTAAAATTGACAAAAAATGAAGTTTTTCAAAATGGCACGAATTTCCAATTAAGAATAATTGAAAATACAAATCGTCAAGTTTGATAATAAAATTTTGAAAATTTACAAGATTTCAGTTTCAAAAAATTGTGAGATTTTATGAAAATCTATATTCTAAAATATTGTGTCAACTCAAAAAAATAAAATACCCACTTTTGGAAAAATTGTAATAATCTTCACTTTTGAAGAATTAATATAAAAAATTTCACTATCGAAAAATTGAAAGTATTTTAGTTTTTATGAATTGTGGAAAAATATTGTTATAGTTTGAAAATCTGTAGGAATTTTCAATTTTGAAAAATTGTAAAAAATTGTAAAAATTCAAATTTTTTAAAAGATGTGAAAATTCTTACTTTTGGAAAAAATGTAAAAATCTTCACTTTTGAAGAATTATTACTTAATATACCAAGGTAATAATTTTTACCTACTCTTGAAAAATTGACATAATTTCAGATTTGAAGAATTTTAAAAATTCCTAAAAATTTTCAATTTTGATAAAGTGTAAGAACTTGTAAAAATTTATAATTTTGAGAAAATGTAAAATTGTTCAATTTTTTTTTTAAATGTAGAAATTCTCACTTTTGGAAAAATTGTAAAAATCTTCACTTTTGAAGAATTTTATTACCTATTAAGTATAAAAAAATTTTCTCTTGAAAAATTTACAGAATTTCAGGTTTGAAGCATTGAAGAAATTCCTGAAATTTTATATTTTGATAATTCTGAAAAATTCATAAATTTGAGAAATTGTACCTACAATTTTCCAATTTTTAAAAAAATGTAAAAATTCTTATTTTTGGATTTGTAAAAATTTTCACTTTTGAAGAATTAGTATTAAAATTTTTGCTCTCGAAAAATTGATAGAATTTCAGTTTTGAATAATTGTGGAAATTCCCAGAAATTTTATATTTTTCTAAAGATCTGTACAAATTTTCAATTTTGAAAAATTGTAAAAAATTGTAAAAATTTTTACTTTTGAAGAATTTTGAAGCGATCTGGAGCCTCTCGCAAAAGTTGACTTTTTTACATTCGTTGTTCTAAAGTTGTAATGAAGGATTCGACTGTGCTAATCGACTGGTGATATAACACCAATGCTAGGATTAAATTAAGTATAAGCTGTTAAAGTTGATTACAACGTAATCTAAAGATATAAACCGATTTTAAGAATTCCAATTTAAAATTTACTTTTAAAAAAAATTGATATACCTACCAATAAGTAATGGACAATTTTCATCATTTTCAAAAATTCACCAAAAATCGAAAAATCAACTTCGACAGCTCAAAATTTGGTTCTAAGGTCTGGATGACATGTTCTTTCAGAGAGCCAAATTTCAACTCAATTCGAGTCGACGACGTTCCCTTGTGAAAATGTAAAGGGAAACTCACCCAACTGCTGCCCCCGAATGAAAATACTCGTATACCTATGTAAATTTACCACTGGTTATAACCAAATTTTCAAGTGTGAATGTTCACTTCCGGAACACCCTGTATAAGATAGGTCATCTCGAATGCGAAATTTCCCCTCGCAGAATGAATGGCTGAATTTCGCCATGTTTAACCTGTTCTGTGTTCTGTAAAACGCGCAGAGACCGTGAAATTACTGAATGGAACATTGGAACATTTTTATATATGGCACTAAATCAATTCTCGGAGTGCGAGTGTATTCGAAAGGTTACTGGTTGGTCTGTGCATTGGCTCTGGCTGTTTTCATCGATATATCATAATTGCGAAGAAGATCTTTATTGTGAGATTCATCGCTGTATGGTACGCGAATTCAAATTGCCAAGTCAAAGGTAAAGATATCGTTTGAAGCACTCCGGTCTGGCAAGGCAACTTATCCGAGACGGTTGCCAGTTTGTATAAATTTGCACAACACGCAAGCAACCGTTAATTGCGGAAAATTATCAGTTTTTTAATACCGCTCATTTATCACGTTGTCTCCTCGCTCTGTTTAGTTTGCACTTGGGCCCGAGAGTGAGAGACGAGCACGGCCAGGCGACTGGCCAGGCAACCGGCTCGAAAAGTCTCGAAATTAACAAAATACCTACCGAGAGCGCGGTAATCAGCTACATACCCGAGTATTCGTTTGTAATTTGGAAGTCACGAGATGGAGATGACCAAAGTAACAAAAATACGAGTATACTGACAAATTAACCAAGTGCGAACACCGCCGACCGTGTTAACAAACTGATAACGAAATTATACTTCATTGATTACATCGAGTAAGACGCCCCGAGGCTGCCTCTTGCCTTCCTTCGTTTGTCTATATCTACGGTATGTTTTTCTATACGCTTTTTTAGAGCGCGTAGGTCATTATCATTACGACGCGCAATTATATACACGAGTTGTAAATTCCCCCTCCCCCTTTCACCGACCCCTGCGCCAATCTGCGTGCACCTCAATGTGATCTTCGGTCGCGAACTTAATTTCGTGTTGAGAGAGTCTGTGAGTGGTTTTTTTTTCGCAGGTTGTGCCGTACGAACGTATAAAGCGGTAAGCTATACTAACTATATAAGTAAGAGTAAAATGTAATTTTGTTTTTCCAATACGGTGTTGTTCAATTCGCCATTGCAAATAGGGATTGCACCGAGAAGCGCCTTCAGCTTCGAGTACTACATAAATTAATTACCGTTCGGTTTACACGCGATTTTATACGGTTTTTTTTTCATATTTTTTTTATAGTAAAGGAAAAGGTGTAGGTGTATATCGTATACATACAATATACGCAATAAACTATTTCATTAGGTAATTCCCAATGCGTGTTTCCGTTATGTTTTCTTCTTTATCCTTTTAACGCGCCAAACTTATAAATGCGGTACATTGTAATGTCGTATTATGGGACGTGTTAGTTGTTTTGCATACACGATGCGCCGCGAATATCACGAATGGCTTGTCGCATCAGCAGCGGATTCGTGTTGCTTACCCGTGTAGCAATTGTCGACATCGACATTTATGTCGACAAAATTCAGACACATTTTTTTCTCGGTTAACGATGAATTAAAAATGATATTTGAGATTTAAAGTAATGTTCTATGTTAAACATAACTGTTCAATCAAAATTTTTGAATTTTTCTCAGTATTTTCCTATAATTTAGAAAACGTTGTTTTTCTACATAGACAAGTCGATGTAAAAATCGATACTCGATAAACGCATCGACATTTATGTCGACAATTTCTGCCAATTAAATTTACAAATTTTATATCTAAAAAGAACTAAAAACAATTAATAAGAACATTTTGAGCTCAGGAATAAATAATTTTTGAAAGAATCACAAAATTTTCTTATTTTTCAAAGTTTTGAATAATACAACGACTTGTCGAGTTATTGTCGACATAATTGTCGATGGTCGAATAATGCATCGACTTCACTGTCGACAGTGTCGATCAGAGGAATTTTAAGTCGAGATAGTGTCGATGTGACTGTCGAGGGTCGAATAATGCATCGACTTAACTGTCGACAGTGTTGACCAGAGGAATTTTAAGTCGAGTTAATGTCGATCTAATTGTCGAGGGTCGAATAATGCATCGACTTGACTGTCGACGTCTTGAGGGTGATTGTGATACTCGCAGATAAAGTGTGTTGTAAATTAGTACATAAGGTCTAAGAATCATCTCTATGTTAGTTGGACACTCGCATGTGTCCAGCTACAAAGGTGGCCTCAATGCCGCATATTTGACAAAAAATGTCAAAATGTTGGCTTGAACACTATTTTTGGTGTAATTTTAATATATACATATATTGAATATTTGAACTTAGCATATTTTTCAAAATCTCACCATTGCAAATGTCGATGTGGATGTCGATATAAATGTCGACACATCGAAATTAGCATCGACGTTGCTACACGGGTACTGGGTGATGTGGAATATGAGCTGTGCGTTTGAAATGTTCCCATTTTTTTTTCTTTCTTCAGTTTAGTGGTATTTTTGATAAGAATTCATTGATGGGTGTTATCTTTGGATTTAAACATCCATGCGTACATGAAAATTTTTACAATTTTTGACAATTTTTCAAAATTGGAAATTTTTATAGAATTTCAAAATGTATTTTTTTTTAGAAATTTCCACATTTCTTCAAAAGTGAAGATTTTCACAATTTTTTCAAAAGTGTGAATAATGATAGATATTTGCATTTTTTTTAATTGAATAATTTTACAATTTTCCAAAATTATTAATTTTTACAATTTTTAACAATTTTTTACAATTTTTTCAAAATTGGAAATTCTCGCAAATTTCCAAAATATAAAATTTTCAAGGATTTTCCACGATTCTGCAAGTGAAGATTTTTACAATTTTTCCAAAAATGAGAATTTTTTACAATTTTTTACAATTTTTCAAAATTGGAAATTTTCGCATAGAATTTCAAAATGTAATTTTTTTTTTAAAATTCCACAATTCTTCAAAAGTGAAAATTTTTACAATTTTTCCAAAAGTGTGAATAATAATATTTAAACTTTTTTTAAATTGAAAAATTTTACAATTTTTTACAATTCTTCAAAATTTGTAAATTCTTAAAAATTTCCACAATTCTGCAAGTGAAGATTTTTACAGTTTTTTACAATTTTTCAAAATTGGAAATTTTTATAGAATTTCAAAATATAAATTTTTTAGAAATTTCCACAATTCTTCGAAAGTGAAAATTTTTACAATTTTTCCAAAAGTGTGAATAAGAATATTAACATTTTTGAAAAATTTTACAATTTTCCAAAATTATAATTTTTTACAATTTTTTACTATTTTTCAAAATTTGAAATTTTTAAAAATTTCCAAAATATAAAATTTTTAGGGATTTTCCACATTTCTGCAAGTGAAGATTTTTACAGTTTTCCCAAAATGATGATTTTTACAAATTTTTATAATTTTTCAAAATTGGAAATTTTTATAGAATTTCAAAATGTGAAATTTTTATCATTTCTGTCAATTTTTCAAGAGTGAACATTTTTATATTCATTCTTCAAAAGTGAAGATTCTTATATTTTTTAAAAAGTAAGAAATTTTACAATTTTTTACATATTCTTACGTAGGTATTTTCAAAATATAGGTACTTAAAACTTTCGGGGATTTTCACAATTTTTCGAGTGAAGATTTATACAATTTTTCTAAAAGTAAAAATGTTCACATTATTTTTACAATTTTACAAAATTAAAAATTCTTGCCCATTTTCAAAATGTAAAATTTTTGTGAATTTTTTCATTTCTTCAATCCTGAAATATTGTTAATTTTTTAATGGTAAACATTTATTTATATATTCATTCTTCAAAAATAAAGATTTTTACAATTTTTCCAAAAGCAAAAAATTTTACAAATTTTTAGAATTTTTTACTTGATATTGGAAATTCTGTCAATTGTCCAAGAGCAAAATTTGTTATACCTAGGTATCAATTCTTCGAACGTGTATTTTTACAACTTTTCATTGAAAGTATTTTGTTTTCTCGTGAACAAAAAATACAATTTTACAATTCTTCAAAATTGAACATTTTTACATATTTCCAAAATATACTTGAAACTTTGAGGGGTTTTCACAATATTTCAAGTGAAGAATTTTTACAATTTTTCAAAATTGAGAATTCTTATGCAGATTTTTAAAATGTGAATTTTTTATGAATTTCCTCAATTCTTTATTCTTGAAGTTCTGTCAATTTTTCAAAAGTAAACATTTTTATATTCATTCTTCAAAAATGAAGATTCTTAAATTTTTCCAAAAGCAAGAAATTTTACAATATTTTACAATTAGCACCTCCGGAGTAATACAATGATAACTCAAAAAAATGAACTTCTTTATTTTTGAGTTATCATTGTACGTAGGTGTGAATTTTGTAATATCGGAAATTCTTATAGATTTTCAAAATATAAAATTTTCATGAATTTTCACAAATTCTTTGAACTTGAAATTCTGTCAAGTTTTCAAGAGTAAAATTTTTTATATTAATTCTTAAAAAATGAAGATCTTTACAATTTTTCATGAAAAGTATTTTAATGAAATAAACCTTTTCATGAAAAGTACCTATTTTAATGAAAATTATTTTAATGAAGAGAACTTTTCATGAAAAGTATTTTAATGGGAAGTACTTTTCATGAAAAGTTTTTTAATGGAAAGTACTTTTCATGAAAAGTATTTTAATGGAAAGTACTTTTCATGAAAAGTATTTTGTTTTCTAGTAAACAAAAAATACAATTATTTACAATTCTTCAAAACTGGAAATTGTTACATGTTTCCAAAATATACTTAGAACTTTTGGGAGATTTTCAAAATTTTATTATTCTATAGTGTGAAGATTTCTAGAATTTTTCCAAAAAAGAAAATTTGTACAATTTTTCCAAAATCAAGAAATTTTACAATTTTTTAATATTGAAAATTCTTATGGATTTTCAAAATATAAAATTTCAGGGATTTCCAAAAATTCTTTAAACCTGAAATTCTGTCAAGTTTTCCAGAGTAAATTTTTTTATATAAATTCCTAAAAAGTGAAGATTTTTACAACTTTTCATGAAAAGTATATTTTTTTCAAGTGAACAAAAAAATTTCAAAAAGTACATGCTATGAATAATTGAATGTACTCAGTGGTGTGAATAGACTCGAGGGAGCATGATTAGACTCAGGGGTGTGAATGAACTAGGGGGCACAAAAATAGGTGCTTCCATTCAATGTAGTAAATTCTACATTGCAAACGAATCCATCAGTGGTGATGTTACTGTTATCTTGTAGGAAATTAAATTTCAGATCAAACCGGTTCTCTTCACTTTTTGCCTATTTTCATTAATAAAAGAGCTACGCGAGAAAATGAAAAACAATTTACCTCCCGAAAACGAAATCAGTTTCTTAATAGCTCCTGAAATATATAACATTGGTGAAAAGAACTTTTCATGAAAAAGTATTTTAATGAAAAGAACTTTTCATGAAAAAGTATTTTAATGAAAAGAACTTTTCATGAAAAAGTATTTTAATGAAAAGTATTTTATAGAAAAGAACTTTTCATCTTTATGGATTTAGTTACCTACTCCATTTTCATGGTCTAGCTGATAAGTGATATCTTCATCAAATTTCCATACTAGTGTCTAGTTTACTCAATTCATTTACATCGGTGGCGGATCGTCGTTGTCAATGAAAAAAATACAAAAATTACCCTCGCAGATTTAATACGTGGCAGATACCACATCTGTAATAATTTTCATTCCAAACACGATGGACTTGTCCTACGAATAAATCCGAGTAGGTACACGTACATTGGATTCATTATTCAGATATCTAGATAAAGGGAGATCTAGAGGTGGGTCGGTCGGTGGCATCAATCTACACAGTAGACTACCCTCGCGTGACAAAATAACACAAGCAGGATAACAGCTTTGCTCTGGAATATTAAATAGTCATGTCGAGATGAAACATTATAACGCTAATAATTAAATAAGATATAAAACAAGCAGCTGGCATAACGCGACCACACATTCTTGGGAAGTAATTATCATCTCTATTCTAACGTACTTAGGTGGTTTTTTCAACGTCGATAATTAAATTTTACTAGATTGTAGAAGATGTATTTTTTTAGCGCAAAAGTATACGTACTTACGAGTGAGTCGTACCAATGGTCGTATAGCCTCATTTTAACCGTCTCTTGTTGTGATTTTATGATTGCAGGATGTGGTAGCTTCGGCCAGTAATGACGTTTGGCCTTTAGAAAGGCCGGACGGTATGCCGGCCATTCAATCGCTGGAAGTGATGTGCGGCAAAGACCATATGGACGTGCATCTTCAGTTTACGCAACCTTTCGAGGGTATAGTATCGTCGAAAGGTCAATACGGAGATCCTCGCTGCATCTACGTTCCGCCATCTACCGGCAAGATGTACTACACGTTTCGTATAGCTTACGCACGTTGCGGCACCAAACCAGATCTAAATGGCCAGTTTTACGAGAATACCGTTGTTGTCCAGTACGATAAAGATCTGCTGGAAGTTTGGGACGAGGCGAAAAGGTTACGATGCGAATGGTACAATGATTACGAAAAGACTGCTTCCAAGCCACCCATGGTTATTGCCGATTTGGATGTCATTCAGTTGGATTTCAGAGGTAAGAGTTGGCTACTTCCGAGAGGCCTTCGTGGCTAAAAAAAAAAAAATTCTACCTATAGTAAAGACTCTTTTTACGAGTTCGTCAGAACGTAACGTTGGTCAAGTGCCCATTAAACATTAAATGCTAATAAACTGGTATAACACTAGTGCACCTATATTATATCGCGTACAATACAATGTAAGATTAGCCTTTCTAATGGGCTCGTTACCCACGTACCAGACTCGCCATAATCATCAAAAATTATATTTAGCTTGGAAAATTAACATTTCAAATTGCTTTTTGGTTTTTTGTTTTCAATCTTTGAGGAAATAGCTAGAAATAATTTCTAGTACGTAATGCGCTCGACGAGCTCATTTGTTTATTTTTTCAACGCTTTTCTGGTGCATGTACTTACCTAATAAATAAATAAATGGATTTTTGCAGGAGACAACGTTGATTGCTGGATGGAAATACAGCACGGTAAAGGTCCATGGGCGCCTCCAGTTAGTGGCATTGTACCGTTAGGATCAACGCTGACGTTGGTGGTAGCAATAAACGATTACAGAGGTGATTATTTTTCGAGAATTTATTAATTTAATTAATTAAATTGATACTAAGCAAAGTCGTACTATAGAACTGAACTAGTCTGTCTGTGCATTCTAATTTAAATTAACAGACTGATCTGAAAAATAATTCAATTTCTACCTTCCAATGATTTTCTATATTAGATATGTGAAAATTGTATTTTTTTCTTCGTTTCTGAGTGAAGAGGATTTGTATTAGGTACTGTAAAAGTGTAAATTAAAAAATTGGTCAATTAATAAGATTTTAAATACCTAGGTATATTTTAAAAAGTTTTGAAGGATAGAGAAAATTTTTAGTAGTTCAGAGGTCTGGAGAAAATTCACATGGAAAATTCTATAAGTAATGGATAAAAAGAATTTTAGAGGAATTCAGAGTTGAGGAAGTTTTGGAATCTTGATTTAAAATTTTTTTCAATTATTGTTTAAATAGAATTTTGAAAATTTGCATTAAAATTTGAAAAAAAATCCAACAAAATTCAATTGTGTTTGAACATTAAGTAAAAATACCCTAAAAAAAGTGAGAAAAATTTCACCTAAAGCAATAATTTTAGGAAAAAAATGTTTTTCAACAAAAATGTTTGAACGTGATTTTAAAATAATTTCTAATCTGAGATGATTCTTAAAAAAAAAAAAAAAAAAAAAAAAAAATTGTTTTCAAAAAAAATTCAAAGTTTTATTTCAATCAAAGTTATATTTATAATAGATAATAATACATACTTGAAGCTGAATTTAGAGAAATAGGTAGTTGAATAAAATTTGCAAAGATTGAAGCTTTAATATGTTTTTAAAAAATCGTTGGAAAAAAATTTAATAGGTACCTAGGTACTTTTTTTCCTAAATTTTTATAAAATCAAATTTAAAATTATTTGAGATGGAATTCTTTTTGAAAAGTTTGATGAGACACAATGACTAAAATTAGAAGAAAAAAAAATTTTCATTTACAAAAACCTATTGAAAAAATCGCTTTCAAAAAATTTCAAAAATTGTATTTTGAGTCAAGTTTTAAAAATTTGTTAAATAAATATATTTTTGTTGAAATCAAATTCAAAAAAAAAAAAAAAAAATAGTAAAAAATCAAATTTGAAAAAAAATTATAAAACACTTATAGTTTAATGGAATTTTTAAAAATTTAGATTCGAAATTTTTGTTGAAAAAATTGTTTTCCAAATTATTTTAAAATGTTTCTGGACATGATTTTGACAAATCTATGCTTTAAAAAAGTTTTTTGAAAACATAGTTTGTAAAGAGTTCTAAAAATTTTTTGATTTAAAACAAAAATTTAAAAAAAAATGATAGATAGAAATTTTCAATTTTTTTTCCAAAATTCACCACAATTGTTTCTTGAAAAAAAAAAGAAAAAAAAAAAAAGAAAAGGTGTTTGAATTTTACTTTGAAAAATTACCTGTCGAAGAAAATTCTAAGAAAATACCTACCCGTAATAAAGAAAATTAACGAAGTTTAAAAAAATTACTGTAAGAAATTTCAAAAAATTTTGTGGTTGGAATAAAATTGATTTTGAAAGAAAATCTAAAAACATTAATTTGTATTTTAGCATACTTTTTTAAAAATTCAATTCAAAAGTAAATTTTGAAAAATTTCAAAAATTTTATTTTGAACTGAATTTTAAATATTTTAGAAAAAATTTTAATGTTAGAATAAAATTTTAAAATTGTTTTCAAGGTCCTTCAAAATAGTATTAGGTAATTTGTGTTTAAATTTGATTTAAAAACCCTAATGAATAATGATTAAAGAAATTTAAAAAAAAAAATGCTTTCAACAAAGTTCAAAAAAATTGATTACCTAAACAAAATTTTGAAAAAAAAATGTTGGCATGAGTATCCAAAACAAAATTCAAAAAAAGTTTTTTTTACCAAATTAAAAAAAAAATGGTTGAAGTTAATTTCAAAGTTTATTTTTTTCAGGTTTCAGAATAAAATTTAAAAAGTCATTCTTCAAGAAAATTTTGAGTGATTTATTTTTGAAAAATTGCAAAATTTTATTTTAAACAGAATTTTAAGAAAATTGATTCAATGAAACATTAAAACAATTTAAACGGGTATTTTTCAAATCCTTCGGGAAAAAAAATTACAAAAAATTCATTCCTTTTTTTTTTCTTTTTCTGAGTATATAGGTTAACAAAATTTAATAACATGAGATTTATTGAATAGGTATTTAAAAAAAGAATACCTAATTTAAGAAAAAAAATCCTCACGTACAACCATGTTGTTGTTCTGTTTTTATTTAAATAATTTGTTTTTGAACTTGCATGACTTTGGGAAATTTTTGATTTAAGAAAATTCTGAAAAAAATATTTGATTTTTTTTTTAAGAAATTAATTAAGTATCAATGAAACCGCGTTTGAATGAACTTGGTTGTTCAAGAAAGTTCAAAATAATTTGGGTTTGATCATAATTTTAGAAAATGCCCTCCACCAAAAATTATCAAAATTTTTAGTTTGATCACCACTCAAAAAAAATATTACTTACGTAAAGATTTTTTTTTTTATAAATCCAAACTTGAAAATTTAAAAAAAATGTTACATAAGAAAATTCAAAATAATGCTTGAACTTGATTTTTTTTTAATGAAGCTCCAATGAAAATTCTAAAAAAAAAAAAATGTTTTCAAAACATATTTTCAAAATCTGGCAATTTTATTTTTGAAAAATAAAATAAAAATCGTAAAAAAAGTAATAATCAACAATGTTTGAAGAAATTGAATTGATAAATAGAATTTTTAATTTGAGCTTGCCAAAGTTTTAATAAAATTTAAAGATCATAAAAAATTTTTGAAATTACTTCAAGGATCAAATTAACTTTGATAAATTTGTTTTCAAAAAACATCAAAAATTTAATTTCAAACAAAATTTTTAAAAAGTGCTCTCAACATTTTTAAAATTTTTTTTTTTATAAAAATGGTTACTTATGCATAGAATTTTAAACATTTTATCTTAAATTGTTTGAATAGTCTTGTTTTAATAAAATTTGAAAAAATTCTCCTAACAATATTCAAAATGATCTATATTAGAACATAGTTAATATTGAAAATTTCGTGCTCAAACTAAAGTTTGAAAAATTTTTATTCCAAGCAAAATTTTTAAAAACTTCAAACAGTGTACTGTTTAAATAAATTTTATAAAAAATGGATGAAAAATGTATAGACCTATTTGTATTTTTTGTCAATAATTAGGTACTTTGTTTTGTTTTCATCCAATTATTTCATAATTCTTCGTTAGTAGAGAAAATGGAAATTAAATAAGGCAAGACCGTATAATTACATAGTCAACTCAACGATTTGGTCTCTAAGAGCACCAACATGCAGAATAGTTTAGTTCTTACGACTCGAATCCAATTCGCACCCTTCTCGACACCAGCTCTACCTCGACTTGAATTTTTTTCGCAGGCGAATTCGACATGAGAGTAAAATCATGCGCGGCGTCGGACGGCGGAGGCCACATAATACAACTGAGCGACGAACACGGATGCGTTCTGCGTCCGAAAATGATAAGCAGATTTTTAAAAGCTAAAATCTCGGACGAACGAGCCTCCGTAATTACATACGCTTTCTTCCACGCGTTCAAATTCCCAGACGCTCTGAGCGTACACATCAAATGTAAAGTGGAAATTTGTCGACACGGTTGTTTAGATCACTGCCAATTAGCCGACTCGATAGAACCAGTCGGTCTGCACCAGGGTGCATTCGACGAGTACAATACCATCGAACGTAAAGATTCCAGTCAAACCAATCCCAAAGATAGTCCGCCCAAAAGGCAATCATCACCTTCGAACATTGTGGCCAACGATTTATACGACGATAAATCCGTCGAAGATGTACCCAACGAAGCTACCTACGATGACCAGAATCCAGCTCCACTGAAGGGAGAGCCACCAGTACCGTCCAAGCCGGAAGCCCCGTTACCAGGCTCCGGTGTCAGGGAGGTTATCGATACGTCGCCTCCGTCGAATCCTATTTTGCATAATGTACAAATGCCGCAAATGTCCAACAATATGCAACCAGTAAGTTTTTTTCTTTGATTATTGGTTATGGTGTAGATATTGTCGGAGTTTACGAAATCCCAGATTTTCGCGAAAGTTTTTCTCGCCAAAAATTAAAGTGTGTTTGGTTTGGGGCAATTTAGACGATGCTGAGTGTTCAAGTCAAACATTGGTGCCTTGCATTGGCTGATGCGGCAACTTAGATCTCATCTATGTCAGTAGGATTGCCTAGATTTCTGACGTCAATGACAGTTTTGATAATTTCTAAAAATTAATTATTTATTAGGTTTTTTTTTTTTTATAGATCAAGTACCTACCTTATTTTGATAAATTTTGAAAAATTTATTATTTTGACCAATTCGAGTTATTTGAAAAAAAATGTGATTTCTGTCGTTTCTCAACAATTATTTGCAAATTAGGCGGATCATAAAAAATGAATAAGTGCCATTGATGAATTTAAAAAAAATATGTTGAAAAAAAATTTAAAAACTGGCAATATATTTTTATCCAAAGTTTTTAGAATGTGCAGTTTTGATTTACTTTGGAAAATTTAGAAATTCCTTACTTTTTTGAAAGCTTACAGTTAAATCGTATTTCAAAAGTGCCAAAAGGATTTTGGAAAATTAAAAAAAAAAACACTAAAATTCTGACTGAATATCAAGAATTATCAACGATTTCAATTTAACGATCGGTCTTGAAAAATTTTAACAAATTAGCAATTTTAGAAACCTTGGAATAGGTATTGGCAAATTTCAAAAAATTCTAACCATTACTTTGCGATTTAAAATTTTTTGAGAAATAAGCAATAATTTAGAAAATTTTGAAAATTTTAAAAATTGTGAAAAATTATCCATTTTAAAAAATTATGAAAAATTCGCAATTTTGAAAATTTTGAACATTTACCAATTTAAAAAATTTTATTAAAAAGAACATTATTTTTAGAAATTTTAAAAAATTAAAAAATTGTAAAAATTTTCAAAAATTTCAAAAAATGGGGAGTTTGGAAAACATTGAAAAATTACCAATTTTAAAATATTTGAAAACATTAAAAAATTGACAAATTAAAATTCTAAAAAATATTAAAAATTGGAAAATTTTAAATTTTTTAAAAATTGACAATTTTAATTTTTTTTAAAAGGGGCCATTTTGAAAATTTTGAAAAATCAACAATTTCAAAAAAAATTTAAAGGTAGGTAACACTTTCAAAAATTTTGAAAATTTTGAAAAAATGACAAATTTGAAAATTTTGTCAATTTAACAATTTTAACATTTTTGAAAAATTCACCATTTTGAAAATTCTGAAAAATTAGCAATTTTGAAGAATCGTGAAAAATTATAGATTTTAAAAACATTGAATAATTTGCAAATTAAAATCTTTTGAAAACTTGGCAATTTTGAAGAATTATCAAAAAATATCAATTGTAAATAAATAATTAGCAATTTAGGAAATTTTGAATAATTTGCATATTAAATTTTTTTGAAAAATTAGCATTTTTAAAAATTTTTAAAAATTAACAGTTTAAAATTTTTTTTTAAATTAAACATTTTGGAAATTTTGAAAAAATGGCAAATGCAAATTTTGACACATTGAGCATTTTGAAAATTTTGAAAAATTAGCAATTTTTAAGAATTATCAAAAATTGGCAATTCTGAAGAATCATGAAAAATTAGCATTTTTAAAAACTTTAAAAAGTTAACAATTTTTTGCAAAACAATTTAAAAAGTAGCAATTTAAAATTTTTTGGCAAATTGACAATTTTAAAAAAATTGGAAAATTTTGAACAATTAATAATTTTAAAGATTTTATTAAAAAGACAATTACTTTTAGAAATTTTAAAAATTTTAAAAATTGTGAAAATTTTGAAAAAATTTAATTTTAAAATTTTTTATAGAAGATATTGAGTTAAAATTTTTTAAGAAATTAGCAGTTTTGAAAATATTGAAAAATTTACTATTTTTAATTTTTTGAACACATTAAAATTGACAAATTAAAATCTTGAAAAAATTGTAAAAATTCAAAAAATTCAAAAATTTTAAAAAAGTAACAATTTTAAATTTTTTTAAAATTGACCATTTTGAAAATTTTGACAAATTAGTAATTTCGAAGAATTATAAAAAATTAGCGATTTAAAATAATTATGAATAGGTAATTAGCAATTTTAAAAATTTTGAATAATTTGCATAGGTATTAAAATTTTTTGAAAAATTGGCAATTTTGAAAATTACGAAAAAGTAACCATTTTACACATTTTCAAAAATTGACATTCTTTAAAATTTTGAAATGTTGACAGTTTCAAAAAATTTTTAAAATTGTAAATTTTGAAAATTTTTAAGAAAGCTGAGATTTTATGTTGTTTTTTTCTAATTGGTCATTTCGACCATTTTGAACACTGCTAAAATTTTAAAAATTTACAATGCAAAAATTGAATCATTTCATTACCTTTTAAAAATTTTTCAATGTCGATTATTTTGATAAATTTTAAAAATTCTGTATTTTTGATTAATTTTCAGTTTGATAAGAACGTGCACCTTTTCATCTATTTTATACTAATTACAATTGGTTTTTTTACTCAAATCTTGCTTTTTACTGCTAAATTGAACTATACTTTGCCCCTTCAAATCTTAAAAATGGCAACTCTTTACACATTGCTTCGATTATAATTGCAGCATCATTACGTAAAAGGCGAACCTTAACTAGAACACACGGTATTTGTAAACTCCGACAATAATTAGTTAATTGTACTATATTTTAAATTTCACCGTAGCTAAAAAAAAAAAAAAAAAAAGGTTGACCCAGTAAAAAAAAAATAGTAGTCTTGATAATTTTTCACCGTTTGCTCCACCTCCTCCAGTAGAAAATTTGCAATAGTCTAGCAGCACGTTGTAACACTATAAGCAAAAAGTAATACTTCACAATTTTATTTGAAATTCAATTGATTTATAGGTCTTGTCTCAACACCATACGTTAAGCTTACAAAGAGATCCGCACGAACGTTTTCCTCACGGTCCAAGGAAATTAAAAGCCGATACTGAACCTAGTTTAGGAGTGTCGCCTAATAGTACTAATAATCAAAAACCATCGTCTTCTTTTCAGAGAAGAAGAAGACGATCATTTGTCGTCTCGGACAGCAAAGCTAAGAACGCTAACGTCGGCGTTAGTGGTCTGTACGAGGTAATTTCGGAAGCAGACCTGGCATTTACACCGGATAACAAACAAGAAGCGGTGACCGTGTTTCAAGGTAAAATACGAGAGGAAGTCGTGTACGGTATATGCCTACCGGTCCAGGGCTTCAGCGTCATTTTCATATTAATGGCGTTATGTGCCATTCTGTCGGCCATCGTGGCCGGATTCTTACTATATAGATACCAAATACAACGTCAAAAGCAGAAAATTCTGCAACATCAGCAACGTATGCGACAGCAGCAACAGCAGTACAAGTCGCATATATTTCAAACGTCCGGCTCCGGCGGAGCTGCCGGACTGGCCGTTAATTCGTTAGCCAACTGGATGGCGTTGAGATTAATAGGTACTAGATTACCGCAGCCTGAAGTATCGCCTCAAAGACAAGCCGGCTCGAATCATAAAACTTAAATACACCCTGTACGTGTACGTCTTGGTTAAGCTGTTTTTTGGTTCACAGATATTGGTTTTAGTAATTTTTCGTCGTCGTGTCGTCGTTGTTGTTTGCTGAGGTCGCGAGTAGAAGCTAATGGAGCTTTGAAAATGGTTTTGTAATTTTTTCTCCTCATTTGGCGGTTATCGATTTATTTGCCATTGAGCCAGTTAGGGTTGGGATTCTACAAATTGTCTGATCTGGCAATGCTATAAGTGAACCTTTGAATTATTACGAATGTTGTAAAATTGTCTTATAAAAATTATCCAACATATTTGAAAAAAAATTTTAAAATGGTTAAAACATTATTCAAAAGTGAAAATAAAATCACTAAAAATCTGAAAAATTACGAAAAATGGTATTTTTATTGTTTCAGCGAGAGATGCTAAAAAATCAATATTTCCAACGATTCGTTGCTTAAAAAAGTTGATTTCTTATGATTATAATCGACGATAAATAAAATGAAAACTTATTTTAAAAAATCAATATTCAATATCCATAGGATGTAAATATTTTATTATCAATATTTCAATTAATTCCTGATAAAAAAAAATTTCATTGAATCAAAACTCAATTTTTATCGACACAAAATAATTTATACTTTATCAATGGAGTATAAATAAATCGATATTTTTAATCGATGTGAAAATTGATGGATTACTGACTAAAAAAATGTTTTCAGTATTTTCATCTCTACAAAAAAATCTTTGTCTTTCATCGATATTTGAAAAAATTACTTACCTACTTCTTTATCACCCATTTTTTTTTTTTTTTTTTTTTTTAATCATGATTTTATCAATATTTTTAAAAATCAATAAATATAATATTTGATGAATATGAAATGATATTCTCCTTCACTAAAAATATGATTTTTATCACTGAAAAAATATATCAGCAAAAAAAAAGAAGTGTTTTCATCGTTGTAAAATAATCAATACTCTTAATTGATATGAAAAAATTGATTGGTTTTCAAATCGATGTGAACATGAAGTTTATATGCCAAATCTATATTTTTATCGGTATGAAAGTTGATATTTTCATTATTGTATAAAAATTGATAGCTATTTTTATTGGTATAGGTAAAAAATAAAAATTGACGTTTTTATCAGTATTTATATAAAAATCGATATTTTTATCGATATACTTACTATAAATTGGTACCTATTTTTATCAGTAGGTGTAGGTAAAAATTGAAGTTTTTATTGGTACAAAAATTGACGTTTTTGTCGGGATAAGAAATTGACGTTTTTATCAGAATAAAAAATTGATGTTTTTATCGGTATAAAATTTTATATTTTTATCGGTATAAAAATTTATATTTTTACTCATCGGTATAAAAATTTATATTTTTACTTATCGGTATAAAATTGATATTTTTATCAGTATAAAAATTGATATTTTTATCAGTATAAAAATTGATATTTTTATCAGTATAAAAATTGATATTTTTATCAGTATAAAAATTGATATTTTTATCGGTATAAAATTGATATTTTATCAGTATAAAAATTGATAAGTACTTGATACCTGTAGGTAAAAATTGAAATTTTTTCGGCACAAAAATTGACTTTTATATCGGGATAAAAAAATGACGTTTTTATCTGTATAAAAATTGACGTCTTTATCGAGATAAAAAAATTGGTCGATATTTTTATCCATAACAAAAAAAATCAATATTTTTAATCGATATATAAATAATGCTAAAAAAAATTTTTATCGACATATGAAAACTGATATTTTTAGCAAAATACAAAATCAATATTTTATCAGTATTAAAAAATTGTTAGATATTTTTCTTGATAGCAAAAAATCAATATTTTCAATAGATGTTGTAAACTGAGGCTTTCATCGACTCAAAATACAATTTTTATCACTACAAAACAAGAAAAAAACCAAACAAAAATCCTCATTTTTTTTTATCTATGTTAGGAAAAAATATCCAAGATATTTTTATCGTTTTAGAAAATTCAATGCATATTTTCAATTGATGTTTTTGGTCATTGATATCAAATCAAAATTTTTATGAATATGAAAATTGATATTCTCATTGACTCAAAATACAATTTTTATATCGTTACACTTTACAAAAATTATCATTATTTTCATCAATATGGGAGAAAAATAAGATATTTTTATCGATAGAAGAAATTCAAGTTTTAATTGATATGAAAAAATTTATATTCTCATCTGCAGATGAAAAATAATTGATACTTTATCTGTATAAAAAAAAATATTTTTCTTTCAATTGATTATCAATATGAAAAAATCCATATAAAAATTGATATTTTTATCGATCAACGATGTAAAAAAATCTATACCTTTATCCCCTCCAAAAAAAAAAAAAAAAAAAAATCAAGAAAAAGTTTACTACACCTACTATACCTACTTAAAACATAAAAAATTGAAAATTTTGCAAATATTGATTCCAAAATTTTCTAAAATTTTACGACTTGAAAAAAAAACATTCCTTCAAATTCGTTATTAAATACCTACCTACCAATTAAATCGATAACAACGCTGCATTACTTTGGACCAAAACCAAATTTCAACTTTCCATTGGTTAACTTGACCGCAGCATCGTGTAAGTATAAAAAATAAATTGTAAATTAATTTTACACGTTTACGAATGACGTCATAAAAATATCTGTGAAACAAAAAACTAGTGTTGTTGTATTAATGTTAAAGTTACCTACAATATCTTTTGAATATCTAAGCATAAAATTCATTTTAATATTATTGTTCCTAAGTATATTTAGTTTCATACTCGACCCAGATGGAAAGTATTACTTATTCTCAGTCATGACGAATTTCAGCATTTCCCCCGTCATAAAAAGATCATCTAATAAATCTTTTAATCTACTTAATCATACCGATATGCCAAAGAAATAAAAGAAATATTTTCTCTGATATAATACTTAATTTGTTATTTAAAAAATAAAACAAGTTATGTAAATAGTATCTATGCTTGACTACATAATTATTGTGTAATTGGAATTTATAATAATAACAACTAGATGATGAGATGATTTTGTGTGAGTGAGTATTCAGTAAATTTTTATTATTCTAATTTGTTTCGTTGTATTAGTGAAATTGTTATACGTATGTATGTAAATAGAAATTAAATTATACGGTATCCGTTGAGATATGTGTCATGTAAAATCAACATAATCATCTTTTACTTGAGAATAAAAATTTTAATTACCTCACTTTGATTAGAAGTTATTCTCAAATACGAGATGGTTTATTATTGAATGGCACAGATTTCATTATTCCGGTGTATTTTTTATGGCAATAGTAAAAATTTTGTGTGTTTTTTTTATTTTCTTTATAAAATTAACGTTAATTATTTATTAAGATTTTCGTTGCTCATTGCTATATAATTTTGTGTATAATTGTTTATTATCTAATATTTTTTTTGTTTGTATCGTTATACCATAAAATTTAAGCGCTTAAGTCAATTTGTTATTGAAAGCTATTGCTTTTTTTCAGTGTTATAATTAGTAGCTATTTTATAGGTTTTATATTCTTTCTCTTTATTGCATTTTCTTCTGATTTGAAGTAGCATTTTGAAACGCGATAACTCGAATATTTTATAAATATTTAGAAAATACGATGTATTACCTATTATTATCGCTGTCTAGTGATGTGATATAATCGTGGCAATTTAGGTATTCTAATGTAACTTAACTTTCATTGAAGCATTTTTCTCGATTGGCAATAGTTTTAAAAGAAACGAAAAACTGAATTGTTTGTCGATACCTACGAATGTAATTATAATTTATTAAATAGGTGAGCAAACAATTTGGAAATTACGAGTAGACGGTTCATCATTTTATTTATTTGTAGTAAGATTTCATTCTGAGGATAGAATGAAAAATCATTCTGTTACGGTGTACAAAAGTTTATCGAATGTATTTTTAAATTTTTTATTGAATAAACATTTGTATTCTAATTTACATTGATTTCGATATCGAGAGGCCTAAGTAACTCTACCTATCTTGTGATTTTTTTTCGAGAATGTTGAGAGATGATTTTAGTTGTACTGCAAACTATCTTGAATTCAACTTAAGATGCAATGATTATATAAAATTTTAGTTAGTCCCAAATATTTCAAATGAATTTTCCAAATCTAATCTTTCACATAGAATTTTCACTACTGGTAGGTACATGTGAAATTTTTTTATGAATTTTAGAGCAAAAAAAAATGCACTCGTGTTGAATGTAATTCCAGGCAATTAGGCAAAGTTATAATTCAATTTCTTAAAAAATCAGATTGGTAGGTACTTCTCGAGTTTTTCTGTTAAATATAGAAAAAAAAATGGCTAGTACGTAACTTCACTGCATAGAAAATTCAAATTCGATGTAATTGTGCACATTTTCAAAAAACATTAATTGCGTTTTCTTATAATTATTTGTGTTTCCTCAGCTTGAAAAATAAAATTGAGTGGCGAGCCTTGCTCAAAAATTTCAAAAAAAAAAATACTTATACGTTTTTGTACATTTACATTTTTAGAAAAATGGTTAAAATCTCTACTTTTAAATTCCTAATTAATACCTACATTTTAAAAATTGACAGAATATTACAAATTCTGTAAAAATGTCTATTTTTGAAAAAGTAGGTACCTAATTGTAAAAATTCGTAATTTCTAATTTCGTTGTAAAATTTTTCAATTTTTTTAAAAATTGCAAAAATTCTCACTTTTGGAAAAATTGTAAAAATCTTCACTTTTGAAGAACCAATAAAAAAAAATTACTCTTGAAAAAATGTCAGAATTTCAGTTTTGAAGAAATGTGGAAATTTCTAAAAAATATATACACATCTTGAAAATCTGTAAGAAATTCTAATACTTATTTGATAATTAAATTTGTTAAAAAATTTAAAATTCTCACTTTTGGAAAAATTGTAAAAATCTTCACTTTTGAAAAATCGATAAAAAAAATTACTCTTGAAAAATTGACAGAATTTCAGTTTGGAAGAATTGTGAAAATTCCTAAAAAATTTATATTTTGAAAATCTGTAAGAATTTCCAATTTTGAAAATTTGTAGGTAAAAATTTAAACATTCTCACTTTTGGAAAAATTGTGAAAATCTTTTCTTCTATAGGTAAGGTTACTTAATGAAAAAATTTTACTCTTGAAAAATCGACAAAATTCCAGTTTTAAAGAATTGTAGAAATTTCTAAAAATTTTGTAAAAATACCTATCCAATTGTGAGAAACTGTAAGAATAAAATTTTAAAAATTCGTAATTTTAGGAGAAATTGTAAAAAATTTCACCTTTAAAGAATTTATATACCTTATAACTTTGACTCTTTAAAAATTGGCGATAATTTCAGTTTTGAAGAATTGTGGAAATTTCTTGAAAATTTATACTTAGGTATTTCGAAAATCTGTGAGAATTTACAATATTGAAAAATAATAATAATTGTAAAAAATTGTAAAAATTCTTACTTCTTGAAAAATTAGGTATAAGAATTTTCACTTCTTAAAAATTTATACGTGTAAAAATTTTACTCTAGAAAAACTAATAAAATTCCAGTTTTGAAAAATTGTGTGAATTTCTAAAAATTTTACATTTTCAAATTCTGTAAAAATACCTAATTTTGAAAAATTGTAAAAATCTTAACTTTTGAAGAATTAATATAAAGTATTCACTCTTTGAGAATAGAAGAAATTTCAGTTTCAAAGAATAGTGGAAATTCCTGAAAATTTATGTTTTGAAAATCTGTAGGTAAAAATTTGCAATAGGTAATATTGAGAAATTGTAAAAAATTGTAAAATTTTTCAATTTAAAAAAAAATGAAAAATTCTCACTTTTAGAAAAATAAAAAAAATTCACATTGAAAGAATTATTTTTTAAAAAATTACTCTTGAAAAATTGACAGAATTTCAGCCAAGAAAAATTGCAGACATTTTTAAAAATTTTACATTTTTAGATTCTGCAAGAATATCCAATTTTGAAAAATTGTAAAAATTCGTAGGTAATTTCAAGCAATTGTTAAATTTTCATTTTTTTTTTCAAATTCAAAAATTCTGACTTTTGAAAAAATTGCAAAAATTTTCACTTTTTAATAATTATTGATATCTACCTATAAAAATTTTTACTCTTAAAAAATTGTTATAATTTCACTTTTGAAGATTGTGGAAATTTCTGAAAAATTTTATATTTTGAAAATCTGTAAGGATTTTCAATATTGAAAATTTATGAAAAAATATTTAATATTCTCACTTTTGGAAAAATCAACAGAATTCCAGTTTTGAAGAATTGTTCTAAAAATTTGTACATATTTTGAAAATATGTAAGAATTTCCAAGGTAGGTATCAAAAATTTGTAAAAAAACAAAATTAAAAATTCTCATTTTTAGAAAAATTACACGTAGGAATTTTTCACTTTTAAATAATTAATGTAAAAAATTTTACTCTTTGAAAAACTGGCAGAATTCCAGTTTTGAAGAATTGTGGATATTTCTAAAAATTTTACACTTACAAATTCTGTAAAAAATATCCTATTTTAAAAATTGAAAAATCATTTAAAAAATAGCACAAAGTTTGTAATTTTAGGAAATCTAAAATTTTTCAATTTAAAAAAAAATGTAAAAATTCTTTTTGAAAAAATATAAGAATCTTCATACTTTTAAAGAATTAACTAATATGAAATTTTCTCTCATTGAAAATATACAGAATTTCAGTTTTTTAAGAATTTACAATATTGAGAAATTGTAAAATTTTTCAATTTTAAAAAAAAATGTAAAATTTTCACTTTTGGAAAACTTTAAAAAAATGTATTGTAAAAGAATTAATAAAAAAAAAATACTCACAAAAAATTGACAGAATTTTGGGCTTAAAGAAAATAATGATGTGGAAATTTCTAAAAAAAAATACGTATATATGTTTTTTGAAAATCTGTATATTAGAATTTCTTATTTTGAAGCGGCCGGTCAGTATGTAAAAATTTTCACTTTTGGAAAATTATAAAAATCTTCACTTTTGAAGAATTATTATAAAATTTTCGCTCTTGAAAATTTGACAGAATTTCAGGTTTGAAGAAAATTCCTAAAAAAAAATGATAAAATAAAATAAAAATATATTAGGTAGGTAAATTAAAAATATATTAGGTAGGTATATTACTTTGAATTAGAGTTTATCGGATACATTTTTTCCTTTTCGTGGAAATGATGTAAAAGAAGTTGCATTTCTGTGTATTTTCGTTTTTGAATAAAAAATATGCACGTTATGATGAATTGCATGAATGATATATGAATAATTTGTGATTTTTTTTTTCTTCTTTTAAACCTCGTTATTTTGATATTTAATTCATTCGATAAAAATACCTCTTAAACTTTGAGAAAAAATACGAAGTAGTTAAGCAGCTTAATAATCAATTTCCAAAGTAGGTATAAAATTCTTGCATTGTTTCTTAATCACCTCGAAGAAAAAACGTAAGTATCACGAAAACGACATAATGTACTAATTACTTTTACTCTTTATCTATTGTTTCGACTACGAAACAAACAAACTAGTGCAATTTAATTTTAATTCTGGTAGGTGAGATGTATGTACCCAGACGAGCACTATGTCTCGAACTAACACGCCGCATTCGACTCTGACACTGACATGTTTAATTTAATTATTTTGCTTCTCGTTGTATTTAGTTTTTTTTTGTTTAATTTCGTTTGTAATATTTTATATGGCTTGGTAATAGATATGTCTACTTGATAATTATACCTCAACATAGTAGGTATAGCCTGGATCGTGTTCATTTTCGATTGAACTTCGTGAAAGCTGAATAAACGTGAACATTTCGAGCGATAGAGATGGGAATCCTGTAATTTATTAAATTATTACAACGTTTGTATGTATCTATAAAAATATTGAATTAAGTTTTAAAAACTATTTCATCGGTTAATTTATGGTACGTGATGTAGGCGATGGTGGCGTCTCGTCCGCTTAGGTATCTTTATTTTGCCGCATTTTGAACTTGAATTAATCTTCTATGTATGGTAAAATGTTAATCATATGGTGATGAATTTTTATGTACGTGGAGATGCGTGATTGAATCCGAAACACTCGATGATGATGATGAAGTTACAAAATATGGAAGCCTAGTTCGATGAATATAAATGAGAACTTAATTATGTATTAATACTACCTATATTAAAAAAAAAAAAAAAAATGTAAAATTAAAATACTTAAAAGAGTAGGTAGGTACTTACCTATAGTAAAACACGAAATAATTCACCTATCCGCTCTTCGAATAAATAAATACCTACTTCATTCGACTGAGATCATCATTCACACTGCGGTATCTCATCGATTAATGAAAACTTTCATTAACACAATTGCAAAGGCGTATCTTCAACTGGTATGAGATTTCAGCTCACAGCATCGAAACAAGTTTTTACTATATCTGAGCACCAGTATCCGTACATATCGGTCACTAGTTCATACCAAATACAATGTACCTACGATTACCGATCGAGCATCGCTGGCGAAAATTACTCCAGTGAAACTGATCACAATTGTACTAATTCATCCGAATATGTCATTTCATTGTGCAGGCATACGATGCTGCTCATCTCGCGAGCTTGGCATAAGATGATCATTACGTACTGTAGGTGAGTGAGTATAAAGGTGGTGTTATGATGATTTATCATGTATACATTTTTCATTTCGTTTTCACTGGTGTAGCTCGTATCTATAATACGAATAGATGCGTATACACCGAAGCGTATGGTATTCTGTCAAATTACCAACATTTCATGTAATGGAAAACTGTTTGTTTTTGAGGTGCAAGAATATACGTACATCAAGTTGAATGCATCGATTTGTAACTCATTGATTGATAGTGCGGTTATAAATGAGGTTTTTTTTTGTATCGTAAGAAGATGTTAAGATATTTTTTTGCCATTTCGAATTTGTTTAATTACTTTGTACGCATAGGTAGGTATTACTATCTACTTCAAACACATACCGACATATTTCAGAAATGTGGACCAGGATATAGAATAATGTTAAAATGTTTAAGCGAATCCAATGGATAGAGTATTTTTACGTCTGGGTTTCTCGAAAATAATGATTTTTTTTTTTTAATTTATGAAAAACATCAATTTTAATAAAATTTGGTTAGGTAAAGAAAAGTTTCCTAAAGATTGTGTCGACAAAAATTTTGAAATTTTGGTTTCAAGTTTTTTTTTTTTTAATTTTTAAAACGCAAAGTTTTTTTTTTTGAAAACAAGTTTTTCTAATTTCAGTGACGAAATTTTTTTCAAGAATCACTTGCTTAGGCACTCGTTTTTCTTTAAACATTTGAAAAAAAATTACAGAAGTACCTTCATTTTTTCAAAATTTTGTTGGAAAGCAATTTTTTAATTCTTTTAAAAATAATTATAAAATTTTTACTTGGAATGATTTATTTTAGTTCATTTTTGTACTTTTTTTTGTTCATCAAAACGATTCACTTTCGGGCCCTACTTTTTTTGAAATAATAATTTTGTGGGATTTTATTGTAAATTGAATTTGTTTTAATTTCTTTTAAAAATAAACTTCTGTCGTTTTTTTTTCTTGAAATTTTTTTTTTTCAAACGGCAAAAAATGTCTTACCTGATCAAAATGATTTATACCTGACAATTTTTGTTTTTTCATATAAAATTTTTTAATGTTGTTTAAAACCACTTTTTTTTTTATTTTCCTTCATAAAAAAACTCTTGAAATTTTTTATTTTTTTATTACCTATTAAAAAAAAATTGAAATTAGGTAGGCAGTTCTTTTTAACTGTATTCAAAAACAATTCCTTAAAATACAGTTCTAAACTAACTTTTTAAAATTTTTCAAGAATATAATTGAGTATTTAAAAAAATGATTTGATGATTTTTTTTTTTCATTTTGTTTAAAAAAAAATTTCCAACAAATTTTGTAAAATTTTATTCAAAAAAATTATTAAGAACCATGCAATTTCCTAAAAAAAAAAAAAAGTTTTGAACATATCTAACAGTTTTCTAATTTTACTTGGACAGAAAATGCCTCTTTTGAGTTGAACTGTTTCATTTCTTTGATTTTGTTTGATAACAATTTTATTTTTGATTTTATTAAAAATATAATTCATCAACATACGTTCTTTAAAAACAAGTTTTCAAAAAAATGTAGCATTCAATTTCAAGTAGTAGGCATTTTAGAATTTTTTTAAACATTGAAATGATTCATTTTTTGATTTTGATTCAAAACAATTTTTTAGAATTTTGTTTCGAAATTATTTCTTCAAAATTTTAAATTGACTCTTCTATCAAATTTTTCTGAGAACGAATTTTTTAAAATTTTATTTAAAAGCATTTTTTGAAAATTTTGTTTAAGTACAAGCTTTCAAACAAATTTTTTTTAGAAAATTTTGTTTTAAATTTTTTTTTTTTTATTAAGAAAATTTGTTTTTTGATTTAGTTGAAGAACAAATTTTTCAAAATTTTTCCTCAAGATTTTCTAATTGGAATTAATTTTTTAGGTATTGATTTTGTTTAGAAACAATTTCAAAATACTTTTTTTAAATGTTTTATTTTTTTTTTAATTTATGAAACAAATTTTTTGACATTTCTTTCAAACACAAACTTTTCTTATTTTTTTAAAACAATTATCTAAAATTTTATTGCTACAGAAAAAAAAAATTTAATTTTTTTTTAGGAACATTTTAATGTACCTACCTACCTATTATTATTTTTTATTTAGACGATTTTATTTCTGTTTTTGTGCAAACCCTTTTTTCCTAAATTCTGTTCTGGATGATTTTTTCCTTTCTTATTGAAAAAACGATTTCATGCATTTGAAAAAAAAATCCAAAAAAATCATTTCGAAAAACGGATTTTCTAAAAAAATCTACATTGTCCGGAATAATTTTTTAGAAAATTGTTAAGGTTGTTTTAAAAATTTGAAAACATATTTTTTCAGGTGCCAATTTTCAAAAATTTTGTCTTAAAACAAATCATACCTACGATTATTTTCAACACAAAAAACACTTCCTTAAAATTGGATTTTTTATACTTACGAGTATTATTTAGTTTAAAAGCAGCATTTTTTTTGAATTTCGTTTAGAAAATTGAATAAAATATTAATAACTGTATTTTTGATTTTACTCAATTTTTTCCAACTCTTGTATAGAAATTTTTTTAAATTTTCTTCAAAAGTAAAATTTTTAAAATTCATTTTGAAATTTTGATTTTTTTTTCAATTTTGTCTTGAATAAAAAAAATGGAAAGTTTCTTGAACTATGTCATCATTTTTTAGATTTTTTTTTTTAATTTTCGTTTTAAAGCAATTTTTTGATTAAAAAAAAAAAAAAAAAAAAAAAATTTCAAGACTATCTTAAAAACAATTTTTTTTAAATGTTGTTTAAAAAACTAATTTTTTGAAAAATCATTACCTATATAAAATTTCATTTGATATCAAACTTTCCAATTGTTCAGGAATATTGTTTTTTTTTTGTACCTATAATATAATTTTCCAAAAATTTTGTTGAAAAGTGAATTTTGAAAAAAATTTAAAAACAATTTTTTTTTTAGTTAGGTATTTGAAAAATAAATAAATTTTTAAGTAGGTATTTTGCAGGAACCTTTTTAAATATTTTTCAAAACTAATTTTCAATAAAAATTCCTAGTATTTTTTTTTCTGAAAACATAGGTTGGAAAATGTACTTATCTTTGATTTTTTTTTAATTTTCGTACTTAATTACCTATCTATTATTTATCATCATATTTTTTTGAAAACTCTCAAAAACTATTTTCTACGTCATTTTTTTTTTTTTTTTTTTTTTTGAAAAATGATGCTTGAAATTTTTTTATATTATATCTAATAAAGCTAATTTTTTTAATTGGTCGTGAAATTAACCCGGTTCATTTCGAAATTCATTTCCACTCGTTTTGTTCGACGATTTGAAATATTTACACGTAGGCAAATGAATTTTTTGAATTTTTTTATAAATTGAATAAAAATTGAAAACTGATGTTCAAGCACTGAAAATTTAGTTTCAATTCAAGTATTTTCTAAAATTGACAAACTACATAAATTCTATAATTGGAGTGGAATATTCGAAAGGTAATAGCTAAATAGCTATTAAAACGAAATAAGTACTAGGCACCTACAATATCAACTCGAGAATGGAAACCAACATACGTAGTTTATGATTTCAACAGGCTGGGAAATTATTCGTATTGTCTTCTAAATTAACTAGATAGTTCTCTTGAGGAAAATTAACAACTTCTATGGAAAAAATTAATACAATAAGAGCCTATATTACAAAAGCCGCACACAGGTAAGCCATAATACGCGACACCCATCGTGACAACGCTAAGTAGTCGTTAATTGAACCATTACGGTGTCATTAATGCGCATTATTGTCGAAAGTAAAATTAATTTCACCTAAACTTACCCATATAACGAGCTCAATTCAACATTACTTTATTCTTTATTGTACTCTCCGTTTCATAATATCACGTATATCTACCTACATCAAACATCACACAAAAACCTCATCCACGTACTTACTTACTCAAGCTCAAAAAAATACTTCCATTTGTGAGTACATATTAAGAGAGGGGAAAAAACTCGAGTCGAGTCGACGAATCTACATAAGTCGAAAGTAGAAACAGACTGACGTACTAGATATGACATATACAGCATAGCACATACGCACACCTGTATCAATATCGGACATTGACTAGTTTTGTTAGTACCACTGACCTAGAAAATGTTAGATTCGATTGGCGGAATTTTTTGTACCAACCGGAACAGTCTTCCGCTTTGATCTAACCAAACCGAAGAAAACCTGTCTTATGTCTTTCTTATTACGATGTTGAGGGAAGAAGGCAGGCAAACGCGAAGATGAATGTTGGTTAAGCCGCTAGAAACGCTACTGGCTAGTTGACTGGATTATCAAGAAGAAACCTGAACGATATCTTCCCAAATATGTTATAATTATTATAATTTCTTCTGCGCAACTTGTGGAACTCGATGGAATCTCACAGTTGCCAAGTAAGGTGTGGTGAAAATTGTAATAGTAGACAAAGTGGCTCCAAACCATCATATTATAGGTATACACTCCTAGCTACCTATACCAACCTGAATCCAATCCGAAATTTTTTTTTACATATTTCCACCAATTGATCTATAAATAAATTTCAAAATTAAGTCAATTTTTTACAATTTATTTCGTAAAGATATACACAAACAAAGAAAAATTCCAATAAAATTACAACAGTTACGATAATTTAACGAAATTAAAGCGCGTGCATTACACTTCAGGTGAAAAAAAATAAAGAAAACGTCTTGCAAAAATGATCGAATCAACGTCGACTAAACTTAGCTATAATATTTTTAAAATGCGTTTAATTTTTTCACCCGAAGTGTTACAAATTCTTTTCAATTTTCTATACATGTTTTCACATCGTATTATGTATATATTTCTCATTTGTGTAAAATAATTTCGAAACCGGTTCCAAGTGTGTTGTGTATTCGCTTTTGCGAAGAATATTCAAATTATATTATTCTCCACTCGAAAACACATTGTCGCGTACTGAATGAACAATTTCACACAAATTAAACGACTTTTTATAAGAGAATCAGTATATAGTAGGCATATAATATAAGTAGGTAGGTATTATAAAAATAAAAAAGAAGAATATAAAAAAAAATTAAAATTACCTATTACAAGAAACTCTCTATACAACATTGAAATAGACGCGCAATAATTAATCGTAAATTAAAAATATAACTTTAGCGTAATTATGGCAACAAAGTCTACAAGTAATAAAACATTGAGCGTTAACAGTGGCTACTCTCGCGCGCGCGGTTATATCGTGCATCATTAAAAAGTGGACAAGTCTCATGGCTTTTTGAATAAATAGACTGAGAGCACAACACCAGAGTGATATATCACTGTTACGGCGTAAACGTTAATTAACT
Source organism: Balanococcus diminutus (assembly GCA_959613365.1). Lineage (NCBI taxonomy): Eukaryota > Metazoa > Arthropoda > Insecta > Hemiptera > Pseudococcidae > Balanococcus > Balanococcus diminutus. Next base: position 26,988,176 of record OY390718.1, read on the forward strand.
CGAGAAAGAAGAAGACAAAAAACTCCTTTTCAAAATATACCTTTTTTTCTACGTCGATAAAAACTTAGCCGATAAAAAATATGAATAAAATGCACGTGTTAATATAAAAATAAAATCATAAAAGCGTAAATTAACCGATAAAAACACACACAAAAAACAATAAAAATTATAATTTTTTTTCGAAAGTTCATCGTAGTATATCGATATTTTTAAACCTGCTGAAAGTTACGATTCGCACAATTTTCGTGTAATATTGGATGCTTAATAAAAAATATCGGTGGATAAACGTTCAGTCTCTCAATGAATATATTTGAAAGTTCGTGACATTTTGATTTTTTTTCCTAACTAGTAAAATAAATTAATTATCATAATGAAAGTTCTTAGCGTAAGAAAATTATATTTCTACGGATATGTTTCTTTCAATATTTTGTATCACATATGCTTGGTGTGTGCGTGTAAAAATTGGCGCATGCGCAGAAAATGTCAGAATAATTGATGAGTGCGCATGACAATTAGCATCTACGCAAGGTCAATCAACGCATGCGTGCGACAATCAACACCCACGCGGTGTGATAGGTAATAAACGCGTACGCATGACAATCACCATATCGATGCATGAAAATTAACGTATGCGACTCGTCGTGAGAAACAGTGCAGCTTCAGATAAAAAATAAAACTTTTTAGTACAGCCAAAAAACCAAAATTGACATAATTTTTTTTCAAATGTCAAGTGTATTTCTGACCAAACTTTTAAAGACCCTACCAAAAAATAATGTGAATTGAAATTGTAGAGCATGAAATTTTTTTCTGTATTTGAGCAATTAGTTTTTTTTCTAGGAGGCTTGGTTTTTGTGATTTCTTCTGTCAGCGTTCAAATTTTAGTATCTACTTACCTACTATGAATTTTATGCATTAAGAACCTTGTCAGAAAAACTCGCCAAAACTAAGCCCCCTAAAAAAAAATTGTATGCTTTATACCAAATTTTGATTTTCATCATTTTTCCCATAGGACTCTTATTTTCAAAAAAAGTACAATCAATACTAAATTAAAAAGTATGTTTTGTTTTTTCCTATAAAAACTATGAATTATTCAATCAAGTCACCCTGTAAGTATATCATCTTAAAAAAAATGACATCAAATTCTCATAATTTCCATCAAATTTACCACAAAAATTCAGCCTGAAAACATTTTCCATAAATTTTGAAAATAAGTTTTCAATTTGAGTAATTTTGTGTTGAAACAAAAAAGAATGTTATGATCACGTGTTTCTTTTTGAAAAGTAAGTACCTAATTTTCCACTTTTCTCACTTTATTCTAATGACGATATCTAATTATCTATCTCTGTCAGTTTTTCAAGATAGAGCCTTGTGGTTTAAAAATCAATTTTGAAAATTTTCACCTCAAGTCCCCTATTTCTCGCGACCCGTCACATTGTACATGACAGTCGATGCATACTTACACATGACAATCAACATATCTACGCATGACTAACAACATCTATGCATGCCAGTCAACTTTTACGCATAACAGGACAGTCAACATCTACGCATGCCAATTAACATCTGCGTGGGACAATCATCGTTTGTCGTCTACTAACTCATGACAAACAATCCATACACTTAATAAATAGCGAGGGTACGTTAACTTCTTCAAAGTATGTAACTCTTCTACACTTTTAAATAGAAAAAAATAAGTATATAATATGGGGCCAAGAAATATAAATTTTTAAAGAACTTCATTTTCCTAACATGATTTTTTGCGAGCTCAAAAATGTACACAAGCTCATTAATACTTCTCAATCTCGATGGTCAAAGAAGAAAATAATTTAGATATTGGAAAACAACTACAGAAACACAATTGGATACAAATAAATCCGAAGAAACTTATCACAGAAATACAATTTTCAAAGATGAAAAAAATAAATTAAAAATAATTTAACGTAAATAAAAGTTTTGATTTAAAAAAAAAAAAAGATACAAGAAAAAAATATGCAAAAAGGGTTCAGTAATTTAAAAAAAAAACTATCCAAGGTAGTAAGTTCATCGTTTGTCTAATTTGATTGGCGAAATTGAATTCTGAATACGTCGATAAAGTAAGATATAGGAACGTTATTTGATACTTTTTGGCATGACTTGTTTCAATAGCGCTGAATCCCTTTTTGCAAACTATCAAACGATGATAGACTTGAGCAAAAGTACTGTGGCTCGGGCTACGCGTACCAAAACGTGATTAAATGCAATTGAAAAAAGTAAAATACGAGAGTAGGTCGCTTTAGAAACAATTCTTCGTAGACTTTTTATTACCATTTAGAACGCTGGGTACGGGGGCTTTTTTCTGCAGCGTCGAATTCGACCTTAACCTGACACATAATACGGAAGAAATTAAGCAAGAAATAAATAGTATTGTTAATAGAAAGACTAGTGTGGCAGAAAATCCGAATGACGTCATGCATATCATGGACGCACTCTCTTCGAAAGTTTTGGTCGGGAAGACCATAGTGGGTGCTGAGCTATTGGATGTATCCTCAATGGAAAACGTCAAGTCACCAGTGGATACGACTTTGATTATCCTATTCACACCGACTTCTTCTTTTTCCGGATTCACTTCTCGTTTATGTTTCCTTACTCGCCTTTCGTCTCGGCGCGAATTACCGTGCAGGTAAGCGTCTAATGGTAGGGCAGGTGGCGGAGGGCCATACACGGCATCGGATCTAACAGCTCCATGATGGGCTGCTAGCAGACTGTCGTGTTGCGAGTGCAGTATGGCATTCTGATCGGAACACTGTTCGGGGCATTGGTATCTGCAGATTTGTATTGTGCATTGGAAATGCACCTCCATCGAGTCTGGGAATTTGAAGGCTTGGAAGTGGGCGTACGAAAGGACTGATGCGCTGGCGCCGAAGTTTTTAATTTTGGTAAATCTAGACATGAGTTTTGATCTGGTAACGCAACCTCTTTGATCGACCAACTGTATGGGTGCTCGTTTACCATCGTGTGCCATACAATTACGAACCAACATGTCGAATTTAGCGTCGTCGTCTTTAATGGCCAACACCATGGTCATCGTTTGACCTATTTTCACCAAACCTGACACTTCGGAGGCCCAAGGGCCTTTGCCAACTTGTATTTGCATCCAGCATCCGACGTTATCGCCGGCAAAGTCGGCTCGTACCACGTCCAACATGTCGACTGGGAAAGGTCGAAAGGTTACCGATTTTTCGTACTGATCGTGCCACGTGCATCTCAATTTTCGCGCCTGGTCCCAAACCTCTTGTACTTGGGGATCGTACTGGATAACGATGATGTTTTCGAAATACGTGCCGGAGCCTGAATCGGCGCCGTAGCCGTAAAGACCATTCTCAGTATTGCCAGTGGTACCGCAAGCGTGAATGCTAATCTCAAAGGTGGCCGAAGTTCTGCCTAATCCGGCTGGTAAATGCACGCAATGTATATTACTATAGTGGCCTTTGCTGAAGACTATTCCGTAGAAAGGTTTATCAAAACCGATGAAAACTTTCATGGAATTCTTCTCGCATTTAACATCTAAATTGACTATTTTCGGCGTATCTGTGGTAGCAATGGGCCAAGCGTCGTTGGCACCGGTGTATAATTTGTCCATGGCTTCCTGAGGTGGTGCTTGTTTGGGTGGCGTGTTTTGTGGCGGAGGTAGAGGCGGAGGTGGACCATGGTAGGCTACATTTTGGTGATGGGGTGGAAATGGTTTGGCAGGGTGAGCGTGGTTGTGGTGTAGAGAGCCGGGGCCTGGGTTTCGCGATGGTAACGACAGAGGTATGTCTCGAGGAGGGCCTTGGTTGAATACGTGCTTGGCGGTCGTCTCCGAGTCGGGTCCAGATTCAAGAGCCACCTGATCGGGGTTACCTTGGTCGGTATCTTCGCGATGCTGGGCGACCGCATTTTGCGAGTCGTTGTGGTCCGATGAGGAACTTTGTGAAGATGAACTGGATATTGCTTCGACGACATCTACTTCCTCCCCTAGCTGTGAATAACAAAAAATGAAAAAATAGATTATTAGCAAAATCATTCTTTTGGGGGGAATATTTTTAAAGATATGCGCTAGATGTAAAGTTACAAGGCTAGGAAATTACGCTATTTTACTCTAACTGTGACTAGTTATGAGCAAAAAATTACAAACAATGACCAATATTATGGCAACAAGAAAAAACACGATTTTTTTTTATGAATTTTAGATTTTGTGAAATTGAGTATTTTTCTGTTTTCTTACATTTTCTTGAACAATTTTTTTCAAAAAAAATCAAATAACTCTTTTTTGATCATTTTTTATTAGGACTTGATAAATTTTTTAAAATGAATTTTTGATAGGGTTTTGTGAAATAAACTATTTTTTCAACTAGCTGGTTTATATAATTTTTTTTAACTCTTTCTCAAAATACATCTGCCATTTTTTCAAAGAAAATTATTTTTAACATTTTCCAGAAGAAGATTTATAAAAATTATTCTGCACTTTTTTTTCTGGTATCACATCATTTTCTAAGTAATACTTATTAATGACATCATTTTGTAGAATTTCTCTATGATAATTCCATCATTTTTTTAAATGCTAGATTTTTTCATTCAAAAAAATTTTTTAGAATAGTTTTTTTTTAAATATTTTTTAAAAATCGTATGTACTTTTTTCGTAGATAACAGATTTATTTTGAAAGGATTGTTCATTAAAATAATTTTATTTTCAAAATTTATTTAATTTTTCTACGAAATTGTTCTTACGATTTTTTCAAAAATATTTTCTTAAAATTGCAATTTTTTGATTAATTTTTGCAAGACTATTTTTCGTTTATTTCTTCTTTTTCATTTATACTTACTTTGAAAATAAACTTTTCAATTATTTTGAAAATTGAGAAAAATTTTTTAAATCAAAATGGCTCAATTTTAAACTTTTCCCCAATTTCAAGAATTTTCCGAATTTTATCTTTTTCAAACAAAAATTTGTCAAACTATGAAAAATTACCTTTCAAATTTTAAAAAAAATATTCCTCAATTTTGAAAATCATGCTAAATTTAAAACTTGATTCAAATGGTAAAAAACACAATTAAAAAGAAGTAGATTTTTAAAATTTTATAAAATTTCCAAGATTTTCCAAATTTTTAATTTTTACCTACTAAATTTTTTCAATGGTAAAGAAGTCAAAGGCTTTTCCAAATTTCAGATAATTTGGTAGAATATTTAAAAAATCCTCAAATTTCAAAGGTGTTTCCTTCAAAAATGACGTAATATCGAAGATTTTTCGAATTTCCGAAATTTCTGTCAATCTGAATTTGCAACAAATTTTTTAATCACAATATTTTGGAAAAATTTGCTAAATCTTAAACATCAAAAAACGCTCCGATTTTGAAATTTATAAAAATGGTATACGTATTCCAAATTTTTGCCAAATTTCAAAAATTGGATTTTTAAAAATGATCATCATATTTTCCAAAGTTTAAAGATTTCAAAAAATTTTAAATTTTGAATTTTCAATAATTTTTTTCAATTGAAAAAGTTTTTCAAAATTTGAAAAGTGACTTTTTGAAAATTTTAAAAAGTTAATCCAAGAGTGGTAAACTTATGTACCTATAGGTAGTTATAAATATTTAACATTTTCCAAAATTTGAATCTTCAACAAATTTTTTCAACTATAAGAATTTTTGTAAAACTTTGAAAATTGACTTCGTAAAATTAAAAAAAAAAATTATCCAAATCTTGAAAATTGTGCCAGTTTTTAAAATTGTATAAATTGAAACGAAAAAAATAATAAATTTTCAAAGTTATACCTACATTAAATTTCTGAAGTTTTTCGAATTTTGATTTTTTTAACAGTTTTAAAATTACTTTTTTTAATGGTTTAATTTTAGAGGTTTGTTCATTTTACAAAATTACTCAAATTTTGGATTTTCAACTTTTTTTTTATTGTAAATATTTTTTTAATATGAAAACTGTAAAAAAGTTACCTATAAAATTTTGAAAATTTGGTTTTACACAAATACATAAAATTATCCGAATTTTAAAAATTGGACAAAATTTTGAAAATGACTCCTGCAATTTAAAAAAAATATATATTCAAATTTCTTTCAAGACATAAAATTTTCCCAATTTTGAAATTTCACCAAATTTTTAAAATTTTCAAAGTTAGTCAAACTTTGAAAATTATAGTACGAGTAATTCCTTAATTTCAGGAAACCAATTTCAAAAATTGATTAAAATCTGAAAATTGTCCATTTTTGAGTTTTTATCAAATTTTCAGTTTTCGACTAATTAATTTTGCGAATAATTTTGAATGCCTTGGGAAAAATCAGCTTTTCTGACACAGTTGCTGCGTAGAGTTTATTTTATTTCAAACCAAACATTGAATAAAAAATTCAAAATACAAAAAAATTCAAAATAAAAATGACTACTTCAAAGCAATGAAATTATAAAGTACGCTTCGATGTTTACGTTTATAATATGGATCCTTAAAAGGCGTCCAAATAATAGTATCGTGTCTAATTCGCATTAAAGTTTATTATTCGTCTTGTAAAACCTATTAAAATCAACCTTTTACGAGATGAAATATAAATTCCACACATTTAACAATTCTATGTACTATAGTTTTGGCATCGTAATCCCCACCGCATTGATAGCACCTTAAATTGAATGGAAATTTACAGACAGTGATTTCTTCAAAGCCTGCGGCATTTTTCCAAATTACAACCTAGCTCGGTATCTAATGACTCGGCAAATATTCAAATAAAAATACCCATGAATTCGATTCATTATCAAATATATTCTCATTTGTCACACAAAAGGATGTACTGATTGAAACTAATACACATATTACAACCTACATCTTCATCACAAAACCATACGATCACCAGCACATGCCACAAAAGAAATCGCATTTTAGTATTAACACCTTGAAACAAAATTCCAATCCGTATTGATAAATTATTCAGCTCGAGTCGAATTAAATCTCGCATTTATGATGGCCATCCATACGACATCATTATCGTAAAATTTTACGACGCGACATTTCACACAAACAACTCACTTTTCTAATTAGCATACGCGAATCGAACCATAATAAAATTCGCACTAAACGGTAGCCTGTATTTTACGGTGGTACGAGGTTGAAATGTATCAAACGATCTAACAAGATATGAGGGCTTATGTCTTCCATTAATGGCAACAAACCACAGGTCTATTTATTTGTGTTGCAAATAATGAATTAGAATTTTTAATATATAAGACGACAAATTTTTTTACAACTTGGGCAGAGCTTAAGTTAAAACCTGTTTGGGTGTTGTAATTTTCTAGTTTGGACAACAATTAGAGTGATATAATGGGTGTTTTTTTAATACGACTACAAACGTCCGTATAATGGGTAATTACATATAATGAGTAGCTGTATCGTAAAATTTGTCGTATATCTGCGAGACGAGTATATTATAACCTACTTTGGTATTTTTTGATGACGTCACAGAGTGAGAAATTTATCAATGAGCATAATTTATTCTAATAGGTTTGCTTTCATTTTTATTAAAAAGAGGCACTTTCTGTCGTAAAATTTTTTACTATTAAAGATATCGAACAATTTAGCAAAGTGTTTTGAAATTTGCTTATTAATTTATTATCATAGAAATTGGTGTACTCGTAGAATAATAGTATGGCTTTAGTTGCAATAAACAGACTTTCGGTATTTATTTTTAGACATGATTTATGAATAGAAGCTTTTGAAAATTTAAAAAGGTAGGTTATAGGTTTATGTAGCAAGGTCGATGTTTCTCGAATTCACGAGAGTTTGAAATATTGCAGAATAAGGGGAAAATAATATCAATTTTTTTATTACGTAGGCTCTGATATTCAGAGGATTTTTTCATGTGTTTTTTTAATTAAATTTTTTAGTGAATTTTTTGGAACTTCGTGAATTCGAAAAAAAATGTATTAAAATTCATCAAAAAAAAACAATAAAAAATACAAAAAAATAAGAGTTTGAGCAGAAATTTGCAACATTTCATTCGTTGGAAGTTTTTATGAATTTTCAATTCCAATAAAATTTGAAAAAATCAAGTACCCAATAAGTAATAACAAAAGTTTTAATGAATGTTTTTTGAAACGTATGTACCTAATTGAAAAATTAATAACGAAACTTTAAAAATTAAAATATTTATATTCGATAGGAATTTTAAAATGTTAAAGAATTCTAGTTTGGAAAAAAATCAAGTGAAAAGTATTTTCAATGTTTTGATTTTCGACAAAAAAAAAATTACCTAAAAATTTAACTTCGACTAAAATTAAATTCCAAACATTTAGATAAGAAATTTATTGTGTTTCAATGAAAATTTAGAAAATTTAGTTTTTCTTACGTAAAGAAAATTTTATGATTTTTGACGAAATTTCAAAAAAAAATTACACTCAACAGAATTTCTAAACATTCTTTACACTTTAACAAAATTTTTATTTCAAAAACAACAAAATTCTGAAAAATTTAAAATTAAGTAATATTTTTTTTAAATTATATTTTCAACATACCTACCAAGTAAAATAGGGGAGCAGATATTAAAAATTCTAGATACCTAGTACCTAGGAATAAAATTTTGAAAATTTTAGTTTTAACAAAATTTTACTGGTTAATTAGGTGTAACAAATTTCTAAAAAATTCTGTCAAATTCAAATTATAGGTAGATAGTAAAAATTTAGAATGTACTTAATAAGAAAAAGTCTGAATTCGAATAAAATATCGAAAAAATCATTTTTGACAAAATTTTCAAAAATTACAGCTGGCTAAAAATTTTTGTAAACTAAATTCAAATTATGCACAGTTTTCTAGAATTTATTCCAGTTTACCAGTAGAGAATTTAGATTTCCATAAAAAATAAAAATAAAAAATGAAAAGTTGGATTTTTCACAATTCGAAAAATTTCACTCTTACTAAAATTACACAAAATTTCATTTTCAACAAATTTATGAAAAATTCAGCAAAATCCAGATTTTTTTCAATTTAACATTTTTTTTTTTTTTTTTTTTTTTTTTTTTTTTTTGGGTGTTTATAATTACAGGATTATTACACCCATCGGAAGAATTTTTTAAATTTTATTTGTGAGGTTGAGTTTTTTAATTAAGTTTATGAATTTTTGAATTTCGGAAGGAATATCTGGTATAACTGGGGGGATTTCATTTATTTGTAGGGTTAGTCTCTCTTGTTTTAACTTGGGGCATTCGAACAGGATATGTTGGATAGATATAAGTTGAATAGTACAGAAAGGGCATAGAGGTTTTGGAGTTTTTTGGTAAAGATAATTGTGAGTAATTTTTGTGTGTCCAATTCTTAGTCTGGTTATAATGATTTCATCTTGTCTATTTTGATTTCAATAAATTTTAAAAATAATTAAAAATTACAACTTTTGATAAATAATTTTAAAATTTGATTTTTGTCACTTTGAAAAATTAGACTTGATAACACCATTTCAAATTCAGTTTAATTTCTGCAACAATAAAAAATCTAAAATGTTCAGGTTTAGCAAAAAAATACAAGTCAATTTCAGCTAATTGTTGGAACGTTTGAATTTCAAAATTTAAAGGATCGCAACTTGAATGAAAATTTTATTTATGTTACAATTCTTGAAATTTTCGCTTTCGAGAAAATTTTTGGCAGTTTCATTTCCAACATTTTTTTTTTTTACTTCTCTAAAATTCGAATTCAGTCAAATTTTAATAAAATCTCATTTCAGTGCAACTTCAACATTGGAGAATTTGTTTCAAAAAAATGTCAAAAATGCAACAACTTTTTTTAAAAATTTTGAACATTATAATTGAACTTTTAACAAAATTTCTCACCGTTGAATTTTTTATAATTGTTTTTTGAAAAATCTGTAAAATTCAGGTTCAATAATTTTTTATCAAATCTGATAGCGATTTTATATACGAGTAATACAAAATATACAAAATATATACAAATTTCAGCAAAACATTGAAAATCTCAGAATCTATAATTAATCTTATTTTGAAAAGAAGTTAGGTACATCTAAATTTTTAAAAACCTCAACTTTAAGATTTTTTATGTATTACATTTCAAAAAAAAAATGATTTTTAACAAAATTTATGAACAGTTTAATTCTAACAAGTTTTCGACATTTTCCCAAAAATTTAAAACCCGCCCAATTTTTGTAAAATTTAATTTCGGTCAAATATAAAAAAATAATGCGAATTTTGATGAAATTTCGAAAAATTAGGTTTTAAAAATTAAAAAAAAATTAGTACAACTTAAAAAAAAATTACCTAAATTGATTTTCGTTGAAATTAAAAAAAAACTGAGTTAATAATTTTTTGGAAATTCTGAAAATTTCATATTTGTTTAGTGATTTTGTTTAAAATTTCAGTGCAACAAAAATTTAATTTTCGCTGTACCTAATTTCGAAAAAATTGACTATGGCAAAATTTCAGACAGTTTGATCATTTTCAACAAATCTTTGAAAAAATTTCCAATGTTTCAACACAACATCAAAAAATGTGGATTTTTATAAAATTTCCAAAAAACAAATTTTAAATATCATTTTAAAAATCACCAAATTGAAATAAAATTTAAAAATTTGATTTTCGTCACAATTTTGAAAAAATCGACTTTTGACGAAATTTCAAAAATTATGTTTTTCAACAAAATCTTTTAATTATTAAAAATTTAGATATTGTAAAATTCTAAAAAATTCTACCTCATTGAAATTTAAAAAAAAATGAACATTCAAATTTTTTTTACAAAATACATAAATTATTATAATTTTTAAAAATTGAATTTTCGACAAAATATTTCTAAAAAATGCAAGTTTGATAACATTTTCGAAAAAAATTCATCACAATAATTATGAAAAAATTGACTCTTAAGACAATTTTTGCGAAAAGTGACTTTCAACAAGATTTAGAAAAATTCGAATGAAAACAAAAAATTAATGGCATTTTCAACACAAAATTTTGAAGAAAATTTTGAAAAAATTGATTTCCATCATATACACATTGAAACGAAATTGGCTTTATGTAAAAATTTCAAACCGCTTGATTTTTCAACAAAAAAAAAATTTTAATTCGATTTCAACCAAAAAATTATTTTCAACAAAAATGAAAAATTTAAAAAAAAATCAAAGCGGATAAGTAGAAGTTTTAGATTTTCTTTGTGAGAATAAGCGAGCACATAGTTTACACGAATTTAAAAAAAAATGAAAAAACTCAACGAACTACGTATAATAAATGTATCAGACGGGGCGGGTTATTTTCGCTCTTACAGGACGAGGTGAGGGAGGGCTCCATTAAAGAAAACACGTTGAATCGGATGTTACTTGTTTTGCATATGCGTGCGCCGTATAATCGCTCGATTCACTTTCACATGGATAAAAATCGCGCCACGCATTCCTGAATGAAGGAAGAAATGCGCATTCGATTAGATACCTATTGCCTTGGAAGCAAACACCTGTCGTGATTTAATTCATGTTTCCTTCCAGTTACGAGCCACCAAAGAAGCGAATTTTTTAACAAACCGAAAGAATTGACCGACTATAATTTCGCGTAAAACATATCAGTTATTTTAGTAGGTCCACGAGCGTTGAAAAAATTGTGCTGGAATCTCGGCGATGATTGTAACGATAAAAGTGAAAAAATTCGAGAAAACTTCACAAAAACGAACAAGTACAGGTACACTCTTTAAAAAAAAAAAAAGAAAGATAACATCTTTTGATACGAACCGTGAATAACATTCACTCGTCGGAATCGTAATCGTGGTACGAGTACATTTCGTGAACGATGTTTTAAAACGCATCTAGTTAATTTTGGAACATTTAACACGCACACAAGCGCATCAACGATGAAGGTAAAAAAGACCTACATCAATATTCTCATCATTATAGAAGTTGGCAGCATACATGGGAAACGTTATCACTTTTATGGATTCTCCTCCTCCAGCTCGATAAATTAACACCTCAAGAGTCGAAATTTGTTTTTCCAAAGGATAAGTCTCCAAGTAGAGGCATATCGGTTAGAGGACTTTGAGAGAGGCCCAAAACGGATGTTGCTTGGACGTAATAACGGTGAAGATTCGGTTTTTATAAAATGTATGCCAACATTTGACCAATTAAGGTTCACGGAAGACTAGGTTCTTCTTTACAACTGGATTATTGGAACTAGGCAAGTTTGATGCATCTCGATTTGTTCTTTGTTGCATACCATGCAAACGTGATAACAATACTGATAAGTTGAACAACTTTATTTTAACGCATACAATGTGTACTTTTTGCTGCTGCAGTTGTCCACGTCGTCGTTGGTGTGAGTATATGGCTGCGTACTACAAACCGGATGTTCTCGCTTGGTCATTTCAAATTGTAATTAACTGTGTAGGTACTTTTTCCACGTGTTCGTTTTATTATTGTAGTTATTCTGTATTGCACATACGAGTAGGTTAGGTACGTCTAGGTACGTATATGATGCGTAGTTCAGTACAGGTACATTTATTTATGATGTTTGATGCGCTAGAAGTGTTTCATCGATCAGCTACTCTTCTTTCATTTTTTTTTTCTTATTTTTTTTTGCAGGTATTGATGTTGTTGCTTTGAAATAGTATCATAAGATTGGCTTCTGTTTTGAATTAATTTTTTTCTCGTGGTCATTTAGAAGAAAACAGCGATTATGATTTTTTTTTGTTGAAATTTTTCTATTTGAAATATTCAATAATAAATTGACATAAAATTTTTAGCCGAAATTTCCTTTTAAAAAAATCAATAAAATACCTTGAAATTTTTTTACAAAAAATTCTTTTAAAAAAAATGAAAAATTTTCGAGAAAAAAAACAACTTGTAAGTTGAAAATGTAAAAATCTAAATATTCATACTTACAATTATGCAAAAAATTCTGAAATTTTTAGTAAAAAAATTAAAAAATTTAGGATAAAAAAATATTAAGTTTAAATAGAGAGAAAAAAAACTTGAAATCCGTACGTAATTTTTTTTTTTTTCAATTTCGGATTTAAAAATCTTGAAATTTCTTGTGGAAAATACAATGCTGGAGTTTTTAGAGAAAAACATCTTGAAATTATCAATGAAAAAATAATAAGCTTTAGGTATTAAAATTTTAATAAAAAAATCAACTTGAAATTTTCAGTCGAGAAGTTCTTGAATTTTTTCAATAAAAAATCTTACGTAAAATTATTATCTAGTAAAAAAAGAAAATCACGAAGTTTTTAGTGAAAAACATGAAATTTTTGTTGAAAAAATTCTGTAGTTTTTTTATTTTTAACGGGGATTTTATAATTTTGGATTTTAAAAAGCTTGAGTTTTCCAGTGAAAAATTCACGTAAAGTTTTCAATGAATGAAAAAAAAAGTTGGAATCTTCAATGAAAAAAGTCCTATTCAATTTTTAAGATAATAATTATGCACAATAATAAATTGAAATTTTCATTCAAAAAGTTCTGAAAATTTTTTAATAAAAAAAATCTTGAAACTAGCAAACAAAATTCTAAAGAAGTTTTAAATAAAAAAATCATAAAACTTTTACTGAAAAAAAAAAGAATTTTTTATTGAAAAAAATCTTTGATGAATATATTCAGAAATTATTAGAACAAAAAAAGTTCTTAAAAAATTTCCAATGAAAAAATTATGAAATTAAAAAAATAGAAATTTTTTGATAACTATAAAAATACTGAAATTTTTAGTAAGTAAATGAAAAAAGAAGAAAAATTGAAAGTGGAAAAACTTGTATTTTTCAGTATAAAAAAGGAACTGCAAAAAAAAAAAAAAAATTAAATGTGAAATTTTCATAATAGAAAAAATCTTACGATATGAGACATGTCTTGTGAAAAAATCTTAAAATTGATTGAAAAAAACTGGAAATTAAGATTTTTTAAATTTTGCGACTAAAAAAAATTATGAAAACTACATTGAAAACAATCGAAATTTTTAATGCAAAAATTGAAAATAAAATCAAATGAAGCAAAATGAAATGTTCAATAAAAAACTCGCTAGTGAGGAACTAACTTTAATTATTTATAGTGAAAAACTTCGATGTCATTAATGAAAAAAATCAGCTAAATTTTTTATCATTTAAAAAAAAGTGAAATTTGTGTAAAAGAATTGAATACCTTTTAGGATAATTAGTAAAAATTTTAAAAATTTACTAAAGGAAAAAATAAGAAATTTTTGGTAAATATATTCTAAAACATGTTTGAAAAAGATCATGAAATTTTTAGTAGAAAAATCTTGAAATGTGAAGTGCAAAAATTGAAAAATAATAAACTAAAAAACATCAAAATTTTCAACAAAAAAAAAACAACTGAAAAACTGAAAAACTTTCTACGAAAAAGGCTAATGAAGAATAAACTTGAAATACTTATTTAATGAAAAAATATTGAATTTTAAAAAAATCTCATAAAGAAGTCATAAAATTTTTAGTTTACAAAAATTTAAATTTGAGGCGAAAATTGAAAAAAAAATTAAAACACATTGAAATTTTCAATTTAAAAAAAAATACAAGTTGAGAATATACTTGAAATATTTAGTGAAAGATTTTTTTGCTTATAATGAAAAAATTTAGAAATTTTAATTTGGTACCTATGTGAATTTTTTTAAATCATTTAAAAAGCATTGAAATTTTCAGCGAAAAATTTCTGAAAAATTTTCACTAGTGAAGAATAAACTTGAAATATTTGGTAAAAAAAAATTCAGAAATTTTTAGTTGAAATTACTGATTCTAAAACGTACTTGAATAAATTTTTAATTTTTAGTGAGAAAATCTTGAAACGTCTAGTGCAAAAAATTGAAAAATAAACAACTAAAAAACATTGAAATCTTCAGTAAAAAAATTCTGAAATAATTTCAAAAAAAAAAAAAATTACAATCAAAAAATCAATTTTGGTGAATAGAAGCTTGAAATTTTTTGTCAAAAATAAACAAAAAATTAAAGATTGACATTTTTTTTAAAATTAATAATAATTAATAATAATAATAATACCCAATAAAAAATATGAAAAAATTTGAACAAATTTTCTAAAAAATTCAATTATCTATGATTATGAGAAGACCTTTAAATTTCTATACCTAGTGAATTTTTTTCGAAACAAAAAAAATCTTGAACTTTTAGTAAATACGAGTAATAATAAGTACGAAATTTTTGGCAAAACATAAACTTGAAATTATCAGTGAAAAAATTCTAAAAAAAGATATTTGTGAAAAATTCCTTATTAAAAAATTTTAAAAAGTTCAAAATATCTTTAATATCTCAAAAAAAGCTTATTTTTTACTGAATAAAGTGGTAAACTTTTTTGAGAAAGAAATTATTGAAAACTGAAAAATTACTGATTTTCTTGTGAAAAAAAATGAAAATTCTTGTTGTAAAAATTCTTTGCATTTGCCATTTTTATACTTTGAAAAAATCGAACCTCAGAAAGATATTTAGAGTCTTTTTTCGGAACAGTTTGTAAGTTCTTTTTTTGAACACTAAATCGATTGAAATATTAAGATATTTTTTTTTTAAATACTCAAGTAGGTATACTTATTTAGTTTTGATATGTTTGTGTTTGAAAAGAATCCGAATTAAATTTATGCGACATTTTTTTTAATTTGTAATTTTTCATCCGAAGTCTATAATTTACAAATACTTTTTTCGACGACCTAATTTTGAGATGAATTCAGAGATGATTCATTTTTACAATATCAATTGTATGTAAATGACACGTCTGGATATAATCGTGCTTATAACATTGAAGTTATTGAGATTTTGACGCCTTCACACTTGTATAAGTATTGACTTAATTTTTCGTATTAGATCGATCAAAGTTTGACACTTGAATAATTTTTTTTTTCATGTTAGCCATTAATTTACATAATTATAATGATTGCTTTTGTTGACACCTAAGACCTATTAGTAATACTGGAAAGAATGGGGACAGGGTGCAGTTGAGGAAGATATTAGAAAATGAACCTCGTCTATTAATCGACGTGTTTCTGAAAAATTGGTGCGTTGAAAAATGATGAAAAAATCAAATAAAAAGCCTTAAGGTATCAGGAAGATTATTAAAATTTTTAATTTTATTTTTTCTGGATTTTTCTAAACACAAATAATACCTAATTAATTTTCAAGAAAATTTATAAAATGTGAATTTTCTCAAAATGAAAGCGTAATTTTCAAAAAGTGAGTTTTCAAAAAATTGAGAAAAATTATTTAAAAATTTATAAAAACACCGTCAATATTCTCAAACTTACCCCAGCATTCAGAAGTAAAACGGCCAGGAGGGCATATAGTAACCGCATAACTTTCCTTACTCAGGTAACCGAAGCCAGATTTGAGTATTGGCCGATTGATACATGCAGTCTGCAATTCGACGAAATCTGAAAGAAAAAGTAATTACATAATTAAGCAACGACGACAATTCAAAGTGAGAGAAAAAAAAATCTCCTTTCCTCAATTCCATTAATAACCTCAAAATACCTCGTACAAGCGTTTATTGAATACTACTCGATGTCCACTCGGATGGTCGCGTTTTAACAAACGCTACGCGAGATATCTACCACCAGTTCGACAAGGTCCGAACTAGAGCATTAGGCCAGAGGTTAGCGCGGTTTTTTTTATTCATTTTTCACATATAAACCGGTATACTCGATGTAATTTCGAGTTATTAACATAATGAGTTTACATTCCTTTTGGGCAGGTTTTTTGGTCCATATGTAGTATGTGAGGTACTTGTAATTTCACTGAATTTTCGAAAAAAAAATCATTGTTGAAGGGAAAATGAACGTCGCAGGTAAGTATACTTTCCCACAATGTCCTTGGATTTACCAAAGTATTCGGGACGATTCACTTTTTTTTTTTGTGAAGAGATAATTATTTAGGCGACGAAATTCTTAAAATAAACGGGTAAAATTCTCGGCACCAATTACCAGTAGGTAACTAAACCTTATCGTATATGAATCTGGTGCTGGATTCTCCACAGTCGGAGGTTTCTTTCTAACTAAGTATAATTAAATCAATTAAACGATTCGTGCGATGTGTGCAAGTGCAAGCCAACTAAATCCAGTACAACGTTTTCATAATAGTAATTAATACTTGTATTAAATTGGCGATTTACGATTTCGTTCGTGCCTTTAGAGCTACCTACTTGGTACTTTTTTGCGCTATTAAATTAGCCACGAGACCACATGCACACTCTACACTCTACATACTGCTGTGGTCACTTTAATTACGCTTTCTGGAGACGTTGTTGTTATTTATCCTTTTTATTAAGACGATACGATTAATTAACGATAAAAATAATACTTTTGCAGGGTGCCCTGGTTGCAGATAACCAGACATGAGAAATGGATATAATTGAGTATTGCTAACGAAAAACTTTACGTAAACATGGTGCCTAAATTTGGAAATGAAGGAGCTACAAAGCTTTGAAAAATTTCATTTGTTTGGCAAAATTGGTTGGCAATATTGCGTTCAAAAATTTTTCTCGCTCTGGAAATCAATGAGACTTCCAAAAAGCAAAAAAAGTTCTAAGCACATTAGTTTATCTACCTCTAAAATTGAAGGAGTTACAGTAACACCAAATTCCTATCAAAAATATTGCCTGCTATCACAGTTTATTACAGTCCACAGAACAGATAAGACATAAAAATTGCGAAATTCCTCCATGACAATACATGAAACAGATGTAACTTTTTGAGAGGAACAAAAAAAGTCATTTGAGAATTTTAGCATAGTATATGCTTTTACGGAGACCAAAATAGAAAAAAACGACAGGAAAATCCGTCACGAAAATCCGACTCGAAAATCCGACCCTAAAATCCGACCCCATTGGGTTAGGTTAGGTAACATTGTTTGGATGACATAAAAAAACTTGGAAAATTTTCAATAAATTCGACTTTTTAGACATTATGTCAGACATTTTGAAACTTGAAATTTTTTTTAGAAAGATTACTTTCAGACATTTTGTTAGACATTTTGAAACGTAAATTTTTTAAAGTTGTATGACTTTTAGACATTTTATAGACATTTTTTTTTTTAATTTTTAAATTTCCATGGAAATTAATATTTATGACTTTTATTTAATTAGACTTTTTTTTCATTATACTGATTTTTAAATTTCCATGGAAATTAATATTCGTGACTTTTAGACATTTTGTCAAATTATAGTGAATTTTATTACTTTTAAATTTCCATGGAAATTAATTTTGATGACTTTTAGACATTTTGTCACAGAGTAAAAGCATTTATACTATGTTTCATACTTTTTTTAGAATGTGATATTTCTTTGAAATTTTTTTTTCATTTTGGTCTCCGTAAAAGCATATACTATGCTAAAACTAGACCAAAATCCGACACCAAATTGGGTTAGGTTAGGTTACATTAAGTTAGGGTTGGATGACATAAAAAACTTTAAATTTTTTTAATAAATTCGATTTTTTAGACATTATGTCAGACATTTTGATTGTTTTCCTATATCTTTGAAAATGAGTGCGTTTCCATGTCAATTTGGCCACGTTTTGACTTTAGGTCTTCCAATTTTGCTCAAATTTTTTTTCACGAACTTTTCCCATCCCAAAAGTGAGAGAACCACAGTTGTTTTGCCCCTATAACCCTCTGGGATTTTTGGAGGGTGTCTTGTTGTTTTTTCTTTTTGGATATTTCTTGTTATAATAATTATCCAACTTCTAGTGGCTGGAACCAATAAGTATCCAAAACGAAAACAAAACTGGAAGAAACTAAAAAAAAATCACAAAAAATCAAAACCAAAACCTTGGTGATCATCGCATTTTTTTTATTGGGTTTGTTGTTAATAATTGCCAAATCGGCATGGTTTCGTACTCGCATGTAAAGTAGGGTGCAACTTGTATATATTCTCAAATTATGTTATGTTGTCGAGGCCAGCGTTACCAACACTCCTGATTCCTCAGGAGATCTCCTACCTTCTTGAGATTGTACTGATTTTTTCCTGATCTACTGATTTTCAGAAAAGATTCCTGGTTTTTTAAAATTTCTCCTGATTTTTTTACCAAAAATTCCGGGGTTTTCAACAGAAATCTCCTGATTTTTTCAAAAAATCTTAAACTTTTGTAAAATGTGACTCAAAAAAAAGAGGGGAAACAATTTTTTTTTTAATTTTTGCGACTGATTTTTCACTCAATATATTTTTTCAATGACAACAAGACTTTACATCATGTATCATGAGAAAATATTTTAAAAATAAATAAACTACTGAACCTATTCTGTTTTATGAAAAACTCTTGAAATCTACTACTTTTTCGTGGAAAACTTCAGAAACGGACTACTTTTTAAAGGAAAAACTCCTGAAGTCTATTGCTTTTTCACGAAAATTCGTTTCTCCTGAATCTCCTGATTTTTCGAGAAAAAATCAATTTCTATTTGGCAACGCTGGTCGAGGCTCTAAATTTGTTCTCCTCCGTAGACTTGTATTGACAATAAATTATGTTTATGGTTACTCTGAGGGTTTTTTTAATTTTTTGAAATTTGGAGAAAGACTCTCACAACCAAAACATTTTGTGTTTTTTTTTTATCTATTTTTTTAAAATGTATATCTCTTTACAGTTTTTCATTGTGTCTATTGTGCCAGATTCCAAATACTGACCGTCAAACAAAACACAAAAGTAGTGACTAAAATCAATATCCAAACCAAAATTAAAACCATTTTATTTTAACTTACCTAGGAACACCATTGTACAGAAAATAATGATGAAATTTATTTGTTTGGAATTTTGAAGAATTTTTTCTAAAGAGAATAATGACCCCTCTCCCCAATAGAGAACCACGTACGTCAGACCTCACTCCTCATTCCTCAAAACCTTTCTTCAACTCATTTGAATTTTATTTTCAACTTTTTATGAAAAATACCACAGTCTGAAAATGAAGACCAAAAAGTAACAACTTTAAACATAAAAGAAAAAAAAATATGAAAAAAATCATTTTAACTAACTAAACCTCAAAACCAGACCGTTTAAAAATCAAAACCTTAACTTTTGAAAATTGATACAAAAACCAATAGTCCCTCATTGCGCCTCAAATTTTGGAAAAATTTACGAAGCCAACAGAATGGTGTGGCATATCGTTTGTTATGCTTTTGAGAGTGCTGAATTCGCATAATCACTTACTTTTTTGATTGGAGTCTCCCAAAGCTTCCTTCTAAGCTCCTCCCCCCCCCGGGTAAAGTTTTGAAATAAGCTCAGTAAAAATTGAAAAAATACATCACATTTTTGAAAACCGACTAGCTCCTTAAACCAAGGTCGTTTTTTGACCGCGTGTTCGGCATGAATAAATGGATGATCTTTGTGACACGATTCGAGAGAGAGAGAGAGACTAGAGTAGCCGCAAAAGCATCGCAATCAGCGTGTATTTAACGCGAACACAAACACAAGACCGACGATAGCCGTAAAAATGTTTTGAAAAATAGTAAAAGTACGTGTTACGAGCTGTGTTCGCGCGCGTCTTAGGTGACATTAAGATAATTTATGGCTAAAAACCAGCTAAGGTGTGGATCGTCCAACTAACCTGTTTTGTTTATTCACCTTACTACAACGCTGAATCGGTTTCATTGATTATAACGATAACGAAAACACTTGACAACACGGTGATCTATGGCGAATGGAATTCGACATCGATGGAAGAAGCCTTCTTTCGTATATATTTTTTTTTTTAGATCTTTTATGGAAATGGGTACTTATATGCCGGATTTTGAAACATTTCGAGTATAATTGAGAGGAAATTCCGAACAAGTTCAAGGTTACTGTTTTGTTCCCTTTTCCTTCTTTGTAGGTGTATAGTAGTTTTTGATCATCTGATATCGAATGACGAAAGTTGGGATTTGGGTACCCGCTAAAATGTGGTTGAGAAAGATGAAACTGATATTTTTGTAATTATTTAAAATTATCGAGTTTTTTTTTCAAGTTCGTTAAATTGAAAATAAACACAATTTATTTTCTTCAAATTATGTGTATTTTTTCAATTTTGAAAAAACTTTTAAATTAGAAATTTGAGGAAGAATTGTTAAAATTTCAAAGATTCCTTCAAAGTTCCGGTTCAAGATTGAAATCTCGTTAGCATTTTGATCAACACACGAGATACCATAGTAGTTGGTATCATTAAACCATAGATTCCTTTCTCCTTTAGGTTTAAAGATTTTAAAAACGAACGTGTGAAATTTGTAGATAGGTACAATTTTTGAACTTACTTATTTTCTTCTAAACAGATGAATAGAGTGATATTTTTGAATATGTACTTTTATGAGTTTGGTTTGTTGGCAGATTTTTAGTAGCAAGCCATGTAATTTTAAAAGTTTTAAAAAAATACACAAGTTAATTTCCACGGAGTATCCGGTGAGTAGTGACAAATATTTTTGAGATTTGGATGAAACCAAGTCAAGCTCAACTAGTGAAAAAATATGAGCAAGGGTGCCTACCTCAATTTTGAAAGCCAGTGGTTTAAAAAAAAATGAAAATTCTGGCACGACAGCAATTCAAAACAGGTGTTTTTTGAGAAGAACAAAAGAAGTTATTTGTGTTTCCGAAGTGTCTGTAGCGGTTTCATTTTCAAAAATAAGAAAATTTGTCCATAAATTATTTTGTTTTTCACAAAAAATTACATCTTTAAAAAAAATGTTATTTAAGTAAGTATAAAATTTTTTTAAATATTTTTTGGGGTTGTTTTTAATTTATTTTCCATTCTAAAAAATCCAGCAAAACTGACATGTTAAATTTATCAAATAATGCTGCTAAAACTAGAATTTTCTAAACAAAAAAGAATTATTTCAGATTTTATGACAAACACTTTTCTTGAAATTTATTTCTACTTGAAGGATTGAAAAAATCATTAAAATTAATGTTTCAGCTATTTTTCATTCTTTTGATAGCATTTATTTTTTACAAATAAAAATTCCAAACATTTTTTTATCGATTTTTTAAACAAATATTTAAAAAAAAATTATACTTACTTATCGAAATCACAATTTAAAAAAAAATTATTGCAAAAGAATTTTTCAGATTTATTTTTGTTCGAATATTTTTTTTTAAATTTGGTTCAAATCACAATTTTCTGAAAACTGTTGTTGAAAATTATTTCAAATTTTATTGCAGAGAACTTCAGCGAAAAAAATTAATTTCTATTTTAAGGATGAAAAAAAATTAAAATTTCCATTTCCCCGGCAATTCCATTTAACGAAAAAAAAAAAAAAAAAAAAAAAAACCACAACAATGGAAACAAAAACCAGATTCAAAAATATTTTTTAACCATTTATTTATTTATTTATTTATTTAGGTATTTTTTTTCTTTTGAAAAAAATCTTTGAACAATTTATTAAAATATGATAAAATTTTTCAAATTTTGTTAAAATTACCTGCATTTTTTTAAATCGTAGCTCAAATTAAAATTTTCTGAAACAATGTTTTAAAAGTTTTCCCCTCAATTTCTTAGCAAAGCACTTCTATTAAAATTTATTGTCAGTTGAAGGGTCGAAGAGATCATTAAAATTTCGTTTTCAATTATCTTTCTTTTTTTTAACATTTTTTTTTAAATGGGCATAAAACATTTTGAAACATTTTTTTGAATGACAATTTCAAAAAAATTTTAGAAGTGATTTTTTTTTAGAAAACAAGTTTGAAAATTAAAATTTTGAAAAAAAAATAATGGTAAATTTTTTTTTTCAAATTTTGTTCAAATTTAATTTTTTTAAATCCAGTTCAATAAACCAATATTTTCTTGAAACTGCTTTTCATTTTTTTTTTCGATCATACTGCAAAGCACTTCTCAGTGGTTTTTTTTTTTTTTTTTTTTTTTTTTTAAGAAAATTTTTCTCTCATCCAAGAAATTTTTTCAACAGATTTTTGCAAATTTTTCATAAATTTTTTTAAGACAATGTTTTTTTTTTTCAAAAAATGAAAGTTGAATTCATTTCCAGGTATAAGTTCCAAAAAAATCGTTAAAATTTCGGTTTCGACATTTTTGGATGTTTTTATATGCTGAAAATATCTATAGAATAAATCAAAGATTCAAATCTATGGATTTTCAGATCCTCATTATATCTATAGTCAACACGTGCTGCACATTTAATTCTACAGACAATTTTTCTAAATTGAAAATATCTCCCCATCTCTTACCAATTAAATTAATTTAGCAATTCATTAATTTTTTGAAGCATTTCTCTATTTTTTATAACTTAAATTTTTTATATCGGGAAAATGGTGATCAAAAATTTTGCATCGATGAATTCAATGTTATCACAAATTTTGATTTTTGAAGCAATTTAATAATTTTTGAAGTTCAAAAAATATACAATAAAAAAGTACTTGGTTTGAAAAAAAAAAAAACTTTAAAAACCAACAATGCACAGTGACTAAGGCTTGACGTGTTCATTGTGGAAGTCTTAGTCACTGTCGAGGACGTAATCGAATTTTGAACTTTTTTTTTTAAATTTAGAATAAATTTACTGCTCAAATGAAAATTCAAAACCTCGATATTCCTTCATTTCCGGTTCAAGGTTTTAACCTAAAAAAAAAGTTCGAATCAGTGACCTCATTATCGAGAGAATTTCAGCAAAAGAAAAAAGTAGATGGTGAACAATTTGATTAAAATACTTAGTCGAATATCCAGCGAAGATTCAGCGGATTCAATTGATGTAAAAGTCGTCGAAAAAGGTCGTAGAGGTTACATAGAACCAATCTAGAGGCAGGTATTCTACAATATTGCTCATAAAAACTTCATGGTTTCTAGATTTTTGAACAATAAGTGCTGAGCATCCACGATTAAAAAATCAAAGTTATATTCACCATTTTCCCAAATTTTTATATCCATTCCATCAATAATCAACACCTGACATGCTCACGAGACACATTAAATACCTCGAGTATCAAATCCCTATCAAATTCGTGGACAGTCTCCCCTCTCTAACCCTCTCTTCCTCCAGTTCGACTTATTAAAACAAAGAATTTTTGATCCAGGCGAATACCAGAAGGTATAATTTTTCAAACAAAGCTAAACACTTTACAATACTGCGTATAATCAGTCCATCACAAATAATAACAGGTCCCTATGGTGAGTTTCTCATTGAAATATAGTTAGCAGAAGTAGTCATCTAACGTACCTACTCTCGTACGTCGTATTTATGCAAATCCATAAATATGAATAATTTAACAATACTGCCCAAAGTAAAAAGTATCCCAAGTCAAACTTCGACATGATTTACACAAACAGGCCAATGTCGAGAATTGTTACAAAATTCACATCTTTGTGTAAAACCTATAAAAAATATACCCAACGTGTCCGAGAGTACCTAGCACAAGTACTTATTCTCTCTCTCTAAGTAAGTTGATAAATCCGCACATTGTTGTACTGTGCGATAACTTTCATTAAACGAGCTAATCCGCGGAAAAACAAACCTCGAATTTACATAAATTGATTGCTTGAATGGCACTGGCATTGGTACTTGAACTTGCACGCAGCGTACAACAACAATATTTATAGAGTCGAATCTCGAATCCACCTAACTAAACCGGTACTTGACCTAATGCTATTTACTTGCACAATTTCGATCGTCTTTCTTTATCAAAGTACCTTACCTACGAGTTAAATCAAGATCAAGGTTAATTGGGTCTATCTCTATGCTCAAGTTAGGTAGATGTTCCCGATGCATTTTTTAAAACGAATTTTTTTGGCGAACACTTTCTTTTTTTCTTCTTTCCTTCGTCAACGCTGACGGTGAAATTTTTTCGTACGATTAGGATGACGACGAATGTATCGTTTGGAACTTTCTTCGTTGTGTTTTTTTGTAATTTTATTTTACCTTTGGGTGGTTGAGAAGAGGACATACCAAGAAAATACTGGAATTTTTACTTTTGAAAAAATCAGTGTTACCGGTTTCAAAAATATGTAAGGTAGTTGCACCCGTGGTGGACCCTTATAGTGGAAGTGTTTTATAAAAAACATTCTGGTTTAAAAACTAATAACGTTGGCAAAATGGTGAATATACCAAACGATTCCTTGTGTATTCTACAACAAAATGCGCTATAATTTTTTAATTTTACTTCATTTCTTTGAAAATTACGACCATTTTAAGTGAAAAAATAGAAAAGTCCAGTGGTTGGTCAAGATAATCGAGTAGTTGACCACCCAGTAGTTGGTCAATCAGATTATGACAACGGCTCTCAACCATTTAATTTTTAAAAAAATCAATAAGTATTCGGTAAAATTGTCACTCATTAGCCATGAGAAAGAGAAACTATCATTTTTCGTAAATATTTACCAATTTTTTGCATGATCAACCACTAGAACTTTACAAAAATTTCGTAAGTCTAGTACTTGATCAAAATGATCAACTACTGGCTAAACACCATTTTTACCTTCCATTAGATAGTCACCGCCATATTTGATAGAATTTTGGCAATATTTTTTATTTTAATGAAGAAATGGAATCTCCAAACTCTTCTGATTCAGGTCCAAATGGTTATATTTCAAGTTTTATTAATCTTAATAGTGTAAAATTCATATTTCGATAACACTTCGGCTTAACAAAAATCTTTAGAATTGGCATCATTTTGAAAATTGTTCTAACAAAAAAATTTCAGACGATCATTATTAATTACTTGAACCGAATTGATTAAAAACTTTTATGTGGTTCTATGCAGAAATGTTCCAGGTTTGCTCTAAAAAAAATTTCTGAAGCTATTTTAAAAATACGCTTAATTATAAACATTTTTCTTCTCAAGTGACCCACCACTGGGTCGTGGCCAACGACTGGTGCAACTACCTTACCTAATAAAAATTTGAAAAAGTTGAATAATTTATTTATTTTGGTGTGAGAATAGGAAAATACTAGAACTTAAAAAATTTCAATTTTTCAATTTTTTTTTTAAATATGGAATTATAAATTGGAAAAATTAAATACCTAATTGATTTGCTGATTTGTGGAAAGAAATAAAAATAGGAAAAAATACTGGAATTTGAAATTAAAAAAAAATTCAGTGCTGCATTTTTTAATAATTATGTAAAAAATTAAATAATTGATTTGCTGGTTGTGGTAGGGTGAGGGAGGGAGAGAATAGAAAAAACAATACATACTGGAATTTCAAATTTTTAAAACATTTTTCAGTGTTGTCTTTTTTCAAAATATGGAACGAATTTTTTTTTTTTAAATACCTAATAATTAAATTGGTTTGTGGGAGAGAACAAGAGAGAACAAGAATAGGGAAATAATGAAATTTCAATTTTTTTTTTAATTTTCAGTGCTGTCTCGTTTGAAAAATGGAATGAAAACTTTAAAAATGAAATACTCAATTGATTTGGTTTTGTGGGGGAAGGGAGAGGAGAAGAATATTGGGAAAATGCTGAAATTTCAAATTTTTGAAAAATTTTCAGTGTTGTCTTTCTTGAAAATACAGAACGGAAATTTAAAAAAAAAAATTAAATTGGTTTGTGAGAGAGAACAAGAGAGAACAAGAATTGGAAAATACTGAAATTTCAAATTTTTGAAAATTTTTCAGTCCTGTCTTTTTTGAAAATATGAAATGAAAATTTAAAAAATGAAATACCCAATTGATTTGGTTTTGTGGGGGAGGGAAGGGGAGGAAAATAATTTGAGAAAATTCTGAAATTTCAAATTTTTGAAAATTTTTCATTGTTGTCTTTCTAAAAAAGTATGAAATTAAAATTTTGAAAAACTAAATATTCAATTGATTTGGTTTGATAGGAGAGGGTAGGGAGAATAGAGGAATTCTGGAATTTCCATTTTTTGAAAAATTATTAGTGTTGCTTTTTTTTTAGATAATATGGAATAAAATTTTTTAAAAATCAATGCCTACTTAGATGATTGATTTTGTTTAGTGAGGAAGGGGAAAACAGGAAAAACTACTGGAATTTTAAATTCTTTCATGAGTATTATTCAGTGTTGTTTTTTTGTTTTCAGTTTTGTTTTTCTAAAAACAGTAATATGGAATAAAAATTCGAAAACAATGAATAGATTATTGACTTCGTTTGGTGATGAGGGGGAAGGAAAAGGAAGAAATACTGTAATTTCAAATTTTGAAAATTTTTCAGTGCTACCCTTTTTAAGAATATAGAATGAAAACTGAAAAAAATCAAAAACTGAATTAGTTTGGTGAAGTGGGAAGAAGAATAGGAAAATATTTACTAAATTTTAAATTAAAAAAAAATTTTACTGTTTTTTTTTCAAATAGGTATTAGGTATGGAATGAAAATCGAAAAAAATGAACAATTGATTTAGTTCAATGAAAGAGACGTTATTGAAAAATATTGAAGTTTCAAACATTTATAAATATTTTTTAGAGACGCCTTTTTTTTAAATATGGAATGAAAATTTAAAAAAAATTAAATATTCAATTTATTTTGGTGAGAGAGGAAGAGGGTGAACATAGAGAGAGAGAAAATACTAGAACTTTTAATTTTATTGATTAAGTTGTGTACGAAGTTAAGAAAGTTGTATTTTTAGATCCAACTCAATCATGATCCATTTTCTAAATCTTGTTTTGAGATTTTTGTGAAATTTCAGATTTTTTTCAGTCACAAAATTATGAAGAAGGGGCAAGTAGAAAAGTATTGAAACTTTGAATTCTATAAAATTGTCCAGTGTTGCCTTTGTAGAAATATAGAACTTTCTTTTTAAATCAAAATTTCAATCTAGATTCAGCTTATTTTTGAATCCAAAATTTTCATAAAATCGAATAAGTAATTAAATTCACAGTTTTCCCGCCAAATTTTCACGTTGCTCATTTTTTCCATTAAAATATTCATTGATAAATATTTCTTACGTCTAATTTTCAGACTTCAAAATGACTACAATTTTTTCTCTATTTGTGGGGGGGGGGGATGAAAATCATTTAGTCAATGGTAACACTGATTAAAACTTTTTTTTTTTAATTTTTCAATGTATTATTTTTAATTATTTTATAATAAGAAGATTGTAATTGGCAATGTTTTGCAGCATATTTAATTTTTAATATTTTTTTTGGTGGGTAAGGGGAATACGATGATAAAAAAATATGAAAATGTACAGCTTCAAGTTTTGTTAAAATTGAAGGGGAAATGAAAGAGACTTGAAACAAGAAAAAAAAACATTCAACAAAATAAATATATCAAGAGCATGCCAAGAGTAAAATACTGAAGCCTTGATTTCTTTGCACTTCTGTCCCAAAAGTTTATCCATCGTCCACTTAATGCCCAAAAAGTAAACTAGAAATTTTTTTAGTTCGATTACACCTGCTTTAGTGCTTTCTACAAAATCTGTTTAGTGACCTACTTTTTAACCTCGATACTTTTGAACTTTTTCTTAAACCACAAAAGATGAACTTTTCAAAGCCAAGACTTATTTACTTAAAAATCCAACTTTTCAAGTCAGATTACATCAGGACGAATTTTTCAATTTTACTCAGACTCTCTTCACATATTTCAAACTTTTCCTCCTATCATCACATGAATATTCCCATAACGTAAATTCGAACTCTTTTTTCCATTTCTGACATCTTTATCGAATCCAAAAAAGTGAGAAAACAAAATTGGAAAGTTACCTATCAAAATCGAACCACAATAAACAATTCGCTGGCGAACCTCGACGATAAAATATTCGATCGATGCTCAAAATAGCCATTTATATTGAAAGATTTAAGACGGAAATTCGCCCAAGCCCGTATGCACGAGATAGGTACTTTTGACTTTAATGCATACATCAATCATTCCACATATAATTTTCCAATCATCTCACACAAATCACACCCAACGTGATTGTTTCATTTTATCACTTTCGATAGCAAATTCTTATCTTACGAGATGACTTGACAAATCCCAATAAGAATTAAATAAAATTTACCTGGAATACGATTCCAAAAAACGAAGAAATGGCACAATTCACAAAGAAAAAAAAAACAAATTGGTAAAAATTTAACCGGCACTGAAAAAAGTCACAAACACACCGTAACTGTGCGATTCGTTATTGAAAAATCGAGGAAAACACCACTGGAGAAAAATTAACAATTATTTCCGAATTTAATTTGACCACGAACGATCTCGGATTTTAACATCATACGAACAACAAAGGTGGAAAAACCTCGGCGAAAACCGTAAAAAAGATGAACGCACTGGGCTAAAAGAAAGTAAACTTTAAAAAGGTAGGAAGTATCTCCTCCGCACACTACACGCTCATACGCAATAGTGACAAGTGAAAACAAAGTAATAAAAACGAATGAACCGCAAGTGAAGTCGCAGTCGTGAGTAGCGTAGTGCTAATCATTGAAAAGTGATGCGAGCCCCCCTCCCTGGGGAGGGACAGGGTACCTGACCCAGACGCACAGCAGATAGTATTTCAAGCTCCCCGCGATCTTGTTCGATTATCCGGTAAAACAGGAAATCGCTAGAATATAGGATAGTAATACTACTAAAGACATTAAAAAGAAAAGAGGAAATAGGATATAGATAATAACGCGTGTGTTTAACCATCTCTCCTTTGAACGAGTCGCGTCCAGCTCCAGCTCCATCTCCACCACCGCCGCATCGCGAATCCGTCGAACACGTGCGAATTGTACTAAACGACGTCGCGGCGATGCCGAAAGACACGATCGGCTATTTTCCCGAAAATTCACCTGCTGCATCACTTGCTCTCCTTGAATTTTATCAAGTCCAATACTTAATATGCAAAATTAGAGGAGAGGAAGGGGTCCAATCGAAAATTTTGTTATGACCAAAATTATTCCTAGAACTTTGAACTACAAATTTTGTTTGAAAATTTTTTCAATTGGACCCCTCTCTCCCCACATATTTCTCATAACACTTCGAAAGTAATAATTAAAAATTAGAGGAGTGAGAGGGGAAGGGACCAATTGAAAAAAATTCAAACAAAAGTTGTAGCATGAAGTTCTAGGAATAATTTTGGTGATAACAAAAATTTCGAATGGACCCCTCCCTCCCCTCCGATTTTGGATAATATTATTTATTCAAGATACATTTTTAAAAACAGAGGAGAGATAAGGAGCCCGATTGAAA
Organism: Balanococcus diminutus; assembly: GCA_959613365.1. Classification (NCBI taxonomy): domain Eukaryota; kingdom Metazoa; phylum Arthropoda; class Insecta; order Hemiptera; family Pseudococcidae; genus Balanococcus; species Balanococcus diminutus. The sequence continues at coordinate 27,018,172 of OY390718.1, forward strand.
AAATTTTCAAATAAAAGTTGTAGCTTGAAGTTCTAGGAATAATTTTGGTCATAACAAAAATTTCGATTGGACCCCTCCCTCTCCTCAAAATTTGTATAGTACAGTTTATTCCAGATACATTATTAAAAACAGGGAGGAGATAAAGGGTCCAATTGAAAAAATTTTCAAACAAAAGTTGTAGCTTAAAGTTCTAGAAATAATTTTGGTAACAACCAAAATTTCGATTTGACCCCTCCCTCCCCTCCAATTTTAGATAATACAACTTATTCAAAATATGTTATTAAAAACAGGGGGAGGCAAGGGGACCAATTGAAAAAACTTTCGAAGAAAAGTTGTAGCTTGAAGTTTCAGGAATAATTTTGATCATAACAAAAATTTCGATTAGACCCCCTCCTTCCCCTCCAATTTTGGATAATTCAACTTATTCAAGATGAATTATTAAAAACAGGAGAGAGACAAGGGGCCCAATTGAAAAAATTGTCAACCAAAAGTTGTAGCTTGAAGTTCTAGAAATAATTTTGATCATGACTTCATGACAAAAATTACGATTGGACCCCTCCCTCCGCTCCAATTTTGAATATCAAGTATTTATGTAGTGTTGGACTTCGTAAAATTTAAGCAGAGCAAATGATGCAGCAGGCAGGTTTTCAGAAAAATAGCCGATCGTCCGAAAGACGGCCTGCATTCGATGGAGGTGGAAAATTAGATTAAAATTGAGTAAACAAGTACTACCATCGACCATCGACGCACCGCTGACCATTTTTAATACTGCCCCGTGCCCCATATCGCTTGCGCGGCGCGCCGTAATCGTAAAAATATTCGCTGGCGAGATAATCGAGTCGTCTCCACCCATTCGCAAATTAATAATATTTTTTATATTAATTTTTAATCGTCGCTGATCGACTCGACGCTATAAGAAAAATCGCCAGGAATTTATGATAATTGAAATTTCTACGCTATCGGTCATTCGAGAACCAGCGTTATGAATTTTTTTTTCCAAGAACGTGCTACAAAATATGATTTTATTTTTATTTTACATTTTATAACTTATAATTTGGTAGGCAATTTTTCCCCGAGTTATTTTATCAAGTGTGTAGTATATAGGTATAGATTGACTAGTGACTACCTCGTGGGTACGTCATTAATCACATTATGAACGGAGGCAAAAAATCTGCGACGATTTCAATAAATCGTTTTTTTCTGTAAACCGTTTTTCTATTAAAATTTTGAATAAATTTATTCAGCTATTTTTGTACAAGCATAATTCATAATATATATTCTGTATTCTTCTATGAACGTCACTCAGTTTTAGAGAGAATACTTTGATGATGAAAAATAGGTCTTTGAAATACTTCTTTTCTTTAGTAGGTAGTTAGGTACCGACTACCGAAGTACGAATATACTCGTACAACCTGTATGGAACCACTTGTGCTAGTACTGACTGCTATTTCGTTGAAAAAAAATTGTGCATGGTTCAATATTTGAACAGGTAGCATTTTTAATGCATTGACTGCTGTTGAGCAAACAGTTGAAATTTTTTATTCTTTGTTCAATCTGTTTAGGTTCATAACCTAACCCACTCAAACAGAGGCGTAGCGACCGGAGGTATGGGGGGGGGGGGTGTTACTTTCTTTAGATGTCGAAAAAAATTAAGTTTGCAATTTTGAGTTCAAAGTTGGCAAAGTGGGCGATAATTTTGTTTTAAATAAAGGTCAAACGACAAAAATTGCAAAAAGTGGGCCATTTTTAAAAAATTCTTCCGCTATAGACTGCTTAGATAATCATGTTTACAATTTTGATAACTTGAGTACACGAAAACTTGGACTTCAATGAAATTCTGTGTTTCTAAATTTTCATTCGTAATATTTGTAACATTTCTATGATGGAGTACAACCAAAAAATGCCAAAGTTTAAAAATGTTGGTTCAATTTTTTCGACTTTATAAAAAAAAAAAAAAAAAAAAATTAAAAAATTGGAGACGACTAGGATAGGATTTACTTGAAATTCAGTTAAGAGAGAAACGTAAAATTAGAGATCATTTTTCATGAAAAAGAACAATTTTGATAAGTTGGAACAGAAAAAGTGGAAACGGTTGAAAATTCAATACTTCCCTTCTTTTTCTCAAAAAATCTCTTCCTCAATTTCTCAACTTAAGAGTTTTTTTTTTTTTTTCCTAAAATAATTTTGTGGAAATTGATTTATAACTTAAGTAGGTATAGCAATGTAGTCACAGGTGTATTACTTATTTCTACAGAATTATTTTTGAAAAACTTTCCAAGAGTTTTTTTTATTTTTTATTACATAGGTATTATTATATTTTGTAGTTAAAACTCTTTTGATTTTTTTGTACTAAGTAAAAAAATCATTGAATTTTTTGTAGTAAAAATTATTTAAACTTTTTGCAGTAAAACTGCTATCAAATTTTTTGAAGTAAAAAATCTTTTAAAATTTTTTGAGTAAAAACTCTTGATTTCATTGTAGTAAAAAGTAGGTATTTCAATTTTTTGTAGTGAAAATTCTTTCAGTTTTCTGTAGTAAAAAATCTTTCAATTTTTTTGTGGTAAAAAAATCTTTCAATTTTTGTTGTGAAAATTATTTCAATTTTTTGAAATGAAAATTTTTTCAATTTTTTGTAGTAAAAAAATCTTTTGGTTTTTTGTAATGAAAATTCTTTTGATTTTTTGTAATGAAAAATCTTTTGATTTTTTGTAATGAAAATTCTTTCAATTTTTTGTAGTGAAAATTATTTCAATTTTTGTAGGTAGTAAAAAATCTTTCAATTTTTTGTAATGGAAATTCTTTCAATTTTTTGATGTAAAAATCTTTTATGATTTTTTTGAGTAAAAACTCTTGATTTTTTGTGGTAAAAATTCTTTCAATTTTTTGTGATAAAAATTCGTTCAATTTTTTGTAGCAAAAGATCTTGCAATTTTTTGTGGTAACAAATCTTTCAATTCTTGTAGTTTCATTTTTTTTTAAATGAAAATTCTTTCAATTTTTTGGGGTAAAAATCTTTCAATTTTTGGCAGTGAAAATTATTTCAATTTTTGTAGTGAAAAATCTTTTAAATTTTTTTTGAGTAAAAACTCTTGATTTCATTGTAGTAAAAAGTATTTAAATTTTTTGTAGTGAAAATTCTTTCAGTTTTTTGTAGTAAAAAATCTTTCAATTTTTTGTGATAAAAAAATCTTTCAATTTTTGTTGTGAAAATTTTTTCAATTTTTTGTAGTATAAAAATCTTTTGATTTTTTGTAATTAAAATTCTTTCAATTTTTTGGGGTAAAAATCTTTCAATTTTTTGTAGTGAAAATTATTTCAATTTTTGTAGTAAAAAATCTATCAATTTTTTTTAAGGAAAATTCTTTCAATTTTTTGATGTAAAAAATCTTTTATGATTTTTTTGAGTAAAAACTCTTAATTTTTTTGCAGTAAAAATTCTTTAAATTTTTTGTAGCAAAATTCTTTCAAATTTTTGTAGCAAAAAATCTTTCAATTTTTTGTGGTAATTATTTGTAGTGAAAATTCTTTCATTTTTTTTTTGTAATGAAAATTCTTTCAATTTTTTGATGTAAAAAATCTTTTATAAGTATTAAATTTAAGAAACAATGAAAATACTATTCAGAATGAGTTTTAATATTTTTCACAGAAATTTGTTTTTTTGAATAATTGATTTTTTTAAATAATGTTTATAGGAAAATTTTATTGTCAAGGTAATTTATTACTATTATTATTTATTTTTTTTTATAGAAACTTGAAAAATATTTTTTCAAAAATTGATTAGGTACAAAATAAAGCATCGTCATAAGACAAAAAATATTTTTGATGAAAATTCGCTTTTTAAAAAGTTTTTTCAACCAATTCGTTTGTTGAAAAAAACTGCATCGTAGGTACTTCTTTTGGTGAAATCTTTGGAAGAACCACAAACTGAAATAAAAACAGATATTTATTCAAGTCTTGAAACGAATTCGGTTTTTTATAAGATTCTGAAACAGAATGTGAATAAATTATCCAAAACCGCCCAGCCCATCGAGCCACATGAAAAATGAATTAAGTAATGTAAAAGTAAAATCATTTTCAAAATAATAACTCACTCTAAAAAATAACCAACACCGCGGAGCATCTCAACCGATTTCAAGTTCTCGTTTTCAGTGCCTCAGCTACCACACGCCACAAGTAAGATAACCAGAGCGGCGAACATCCTGTTGCTGTAGAAAAAAAACTCCAAAATTTCACCACTTAATTTCATTTCTAAAAAGAAATATAGGTCATGTGTAATTTAATCTAATTTCTAGGCGGCATCACGTGGTTTAAAAAATGATTCCAATTATCGAAACCATGTAAAGAACATTATTTTACGTAACGAGCCAGCTTCAAAGTTAAGTTACAATACCACCACATGCACAATTCAAACGCAAGCGGCTCAAGATCTTTGAAAATTCACCTTTTTCTCATCGCCGAATCAAGAGAGATATACCTACGTTGGCGTCCATAAGGCTAATTGTATATTTGTGTTTTCTCTTTAAATAAACCGATAATAGCTCATGAAAAGGTTTATTAACCATAAGTGGAAATGAGCCGGCGGATATTCATGATATAAGACGCGATCGATGAATTTTTCACCACGACTATGTACATTGTTAAAATAAAGGGGAAAAAAAGTTATGTAGATTTAAAGCATTTACCCGTGTAGCAACGTCGATGCTAATTTCGATATAAATGTCGACACATCGAAATCGGTCACTTTTCGATCGTACATGTCGACACGATTTTGGATGGTTTGTCGAGGTTATTATCGACACATTTGTCGACCGTCGACATGTCGAGCCATATTTGGACGATCGACAAACATGTCGATAATAAGCTCGACAAACCATCCACAATTGTGTCGACATGTACGATCGAAAAGTGACCGATTTCGATGTGTCGACATTTGTATCGACATTCACATCGACATTTGCAATGCTGAGATGTTGAAAAAAATGCCAAGTTCAAAATTTTTAATAGGTATATGTTTTAAAATTAAACCAAAAATAGTGATCAAGCCAACACTTCGACATTTTGTCAAAATTGCGGCTCTGAAATCACCTTTGTAGCTGGACACGTGTGTGCCCAGCTAACGAAGAGGCAATTCTTAGAGTCTTATGTACTAATTCATAACACACTTTATCTGCGAGTATCAAAAATCACCCTCAAGACGTCGACAGTCAAGTCGATGCATTATTCGACCCTCGACAATTAGGTCGACATTGGCTCGACTTAAAATTCCTTTGGTCGACACTGTCGACAGTTAAGTCGATGCATTATTCGACCCTCGACAATTACATCGACACTAACTCGACCTAAAATTCCTCTTGTCGACACTGTCGACAGTGAAGTCGATGCATTATTCGACCATCGACAATTATGTCGACAATAACTCGACAAGTACTTGTATTATTCAAAATTTTAAAAAAATGAGAAAATTTCGTGATTCTTTCAAAAATTGTTTATTCTTGAGCTTAAAAATTGTTTTTAGTTCTTTTTAGATATAAAATTAGTGAATTTAATTGGCAGAAAATGTCGACATTAACGTCGATTCGTTTATCGAGTATCGATTTTTACATCGACATGTCTATGCAGAAAAACAATATTTTCTGAATTACAGGAAAATACTGAGAAAAATTCAAAAATTTTGATTGAACAGTTATGTTTAACATAGAACATTACTTTAAATCTCATATATCATTTTTAATTCATCGTTAACCAAGAAAAAAATGTGTCTGAATTTTGTCGACATAAATGTCGATGTCGACAATTGCTACACGGGTAATGATATTCGAAAACTGGTTCCCGATTTTCGAATTTTTTACCGCATTTTAATATAATTCCATATGCTCGGTAGGGACGCGCGGGAAAATACCATTTTAATGATTTCGAGTTTAAAAGAGGTAAAAAGCAACAACAACGTGAAAAAAATACATCGTAGCCAGGCTGACAAATATGGTTTTAGGCTTATTGCGTTGGTAAGCCTCATTTCGATTCTACTCAACGTAAAGTATCGTATGCATTATGGAGGTCAGTAACAATTCGTATTACAGGAGCTACAACGAAGAGGAGGAGGCCTCTAGTCACGTATGTTGTATAAATGTCCTGAGTCGAGTTTGAAGCAGTTCGGATTCTTTGAATTAGAATTCAACTTCATTAAAAATGTCTTAGTCAGCGGCGCTTCGTGAAATGAGGGTATTGTCGTTGGTACTTTATAGCATTTGTTTTCTATTCTGAAAATTTTCAAAACTATAAGCATAATATGTCAAACTCCATCGATAATCATAATTATGTGCAACATTGTAAACTGTACATACCTGATCGTATTTATTATAGCCATATATGCGTCGAGAGTGAGGCGGAAGTGGATACAATTTTCAACAGGTTTCAATTTTTTGAGCTCATCGATTTTTAAAGAAATGATTTCATAATTTTTTTTAATCATAACAAAATTGAAAAATTGTTTCAAATGTTCTAAAAATGATGATTTTTAATTTCGAAAAGTCAATTTAAAAATTTTCAAAAATCTGATTGAAATTTTTATAATTTTTTTTCTTTTTTTTTAAAATTTAAAGAGACCAGTAAATATTTTTTTCCAGATATCAATTTTGCTTCTTTCTGAAATAAAAATTAAAAATTCAAAGTTTGAAGTTATGTAAAAAAATTATTCTGTCAGATTTAAAAAAAAAAAAAAAAAAAAAAAACAGAAAAAATATTTTCTAAGACAGATATGAACTTCTAAAATCTCCTAAGAAAAACATTTTTTGAAAATTATTATTTCAAATTCTTAAATTTTTTCCAAAATTCTCTTAGATTTTTTTTTAAATCTTAAAAATTCAAAAATTGTAGGTACATTTCTTCAGAATTTGTGCAAAAAAAAAAATCTAAAAAAATTCTCAAAAATAATCTTTGAAAATTCAATCAACAATTTTTTGAAAAAAATTATTTGTAAATTCTTCCAATTTTTTGAGGGGGAGGAGGGAGGATGGTGATTATAATTTTAATTCTTTTTGTAATCTAAATATGAAAAAAAAATGATAAAAATTAGTTTATTTTTCATTTAAAAAGTCTTTTTAAAATTCACGCAAAAAAATGTTGTAAAAACGCCAAAATTAATCAAAAAATTTCCCAGAAAAAATTTAAGTAGAAGAAATTCATGAAAATTCAAAAACTGAATTGTACTTCGGGACATTTTTAAAATCTCATTCTTTTGCAAAAAATAATGTTGAAAACAAATTCATAAAAAATGTTTCGATTAAAAATGGATAATCTTGAAAAATTCAATCAGAAAGTTTTTTGAAAATGTTTTGTATCTACTTAATAAATTATTCCTCTTGCAAAAAAAGTTAATTTTGGAAAAAATTTCAAATTAATCTGAATTTTAAAAGAAAGATATTATAAATTAAATCTTACAATTACAAAATATTTATTAAAAAATTTGAATTAAAATAATTTTGCTAAAAAACTTTAGTCTTGGAGAAATAGGTAATTATGAAAAATCCATTTGGAAGAAATTTTCTTGAAAACTTCTGCTTTGAATGGATCTGGGGTTTTTTCCTCGTAATTTATTCAAAAACAATTCAAAAGAAATTTTCGAAAATAAATTTTGGAAAAAATTTCTCGCAAAAAAATTGCACCCAAAAATCTTTTTGGAAAAAATGTTTTGAAAATCTTTTTTGTAAATTCTCCTAAAATTATTTTGGAAAAAAATTTAAATTAAAGAAAGCGGCTAAATTCTTTCAAAACGTTTCTTAAAAATTCGCTTTATGAAAACTTAGCTGAAAAATTTTACTAAAAAAATAAATTAATAAATGAGCATGAATTGTATTCTCAGAAAAAGCAAAAAAAAAAAAATTATAAAAAACTTTGTTTGTCATTGTACTGAAACTCTTATAAAAATGAGATCATTTCGGGAAAAAATCCAAAAAATTTTGAGAACTCAAAAATAAAATCGCAAAAAATAAGGTACCTCAAAGTATTTCTTAAGAAATTATTTTCGCGAAAAAGTTGCCTTAAACTTCCCGTGTAGCAACGTCGATGCTAATTTCGATATAAATGTCGACACATCGAAATCGGTCACTTTTCGATCGTACATGTCGACACGATTGTGGATGGTTTGTCGAGCTTATTATCGATATGTTTGTCGACCGTCCAAATATGGCTCGACATGTCGAGCCATATTTGGACGGTCGACAAATATGTCGATAATAAGCTCGACAAACCATCCACAATCGTGTCGACATGTACGATCGAAAAGTGACCGATTTCGATGTGTCGACATTTATATCGACATCCACATCGACATTTGCAATGGTGAGATTTTGAAAAATATGCTAAGGTCAAATATTCAATATAAGTATATATTAAAATTACACCAAAAATAGTGTTCAAGCCAACATTTCGACATTTTTTTCAAATATGCGGCATTGAGGCCACCTTTGTAGCTGGACACATGCGAGTGTCCAACTAACATAGAGATGATTCTTAGACCTTATGTACTAATTCGCAACACACTTTATCTGCGAGTATCACAATCACTCTCAAGACGTCGACAGTCAAGTCGATGCATTATTCGACCCTCGACAATTAGATCGACATTAACTCGACTTAAAATTCCTCTGGTCAACACTGTCGACAGTTAAGTCGATGCATTATTCGACCCTCGACAATCACATCGACACTATCTCGACTTAAAATTCCTCTGGTCGACACTGTCGACAGTGAAGTCGATGCATTATTCGACCATCGACAATTATGTCGACAATAACTCGACAAGTCGTTGTATTATTCAAAACTTTGAAAAATAAGAAAATTTTGTGATTCTTTCAAAAATTATTTATTCCTGAGCTTAAAATGTTCTTATTAATTGTTTTTAGTTCTTTTTAGATATAAAATTTGTAAATTTAATTGGCAGAAATTGTCGACATAAATGTCGATGCGTTTATCGAGTATCGATTTTTACATCGACTTGTCTATGTAGAAAAACAACGTTTTCTAAATTATAGGAAAATACTGAGAAAAATTCAAAAATTTTGATTGAACAGTTATGTTTAACATAGAACATTACTTTAAATCTCAAATATCATTTTTAATTCATCGTTAACCGAGAAAAAAATGTGTCTGAATTTTGTCGACATAAATGTCGATGTCGACAATTGCTACACGGGTTGTCTTTAAAAAATCTAGATATTCATTCACAATTTTTTTTGAAAAATTCAAGTTGTAAATTCTTCTTCTAAAAAATCTCAAAAATTCCACAAAAATTTCAATTTTTTTTTAAATTATTGCAAAACAGATTTTTATGAAAAATTTGTTGAAAATTTTTTCTTAAAAAAGTCTTTTTAAATAAATCTTCAAGAACTCATCTCAATTTTTTTTACAAATTTTGGTTAGTAATTTTGTTCTAAAATTCTGTCGTTTTTTTTTTGTTTTTTTTTTGTAGAACAAAAATTCAAGGGAAAAATTTCCAATAATCTTGAAATTTCCAAAAAAATTGCTAAAATCTCTTAAGTATTTTATTTAATGATTTATTTTGAAAATAAATTCCTAAAAAAATTCCTATCAAGTCTCAAAGTAATTTTATCAAATTACAAAACGTATTTAAATATTTTTCAACAAAAAAAATGTTGACAAATTTTTTTTGAAAAAAAAAGTTTTGAAGAAATCTAGGTATGAAATTTTTTTTAATTTTAGTTGGATATTATTGATTCAAATTCTGATCAAAATTGTCTTAAATAAAAATTCCGTGTACATAGAAAAAAAAAATTTCTTCATTTTATGAATTTTTTCATGTTAATTGAAATTTTTTTGCTAAATAATATTCCTCAAAAAGTCGTGAAAAAATCGTATTGTTAGGAGCTTTCTCTGGGGGAAAAAATTCCTAAAATATCATTTTGGGGAGAAATTATATTTAAAATAAGTACTCTGAAGAATCTCTTCGTCAAAAAATTCCGTAACAACCTCAGAAATGAAGATCTCTGAAAATATTTCTATATAAAAAAATTCCAAGAAAAGCAATCTTTAATTTCCAGAAAAAAAAATCATTTCTAAATTTTAGCTCATTCCATACTTGGCCAAGTTCAAAGTCAATGGTTTCTTACCCTTTGCGTACCTATTAAGAAGACTGCAACTTGTGATCTAACATCGACACGCAGTCATAAAACACGAAAAAATCCTTCTCACCGCGGAATCCGAAGAATGCAAATAAATTCACAGTTGCATGTACGTATTTAATACATTCATATGGTAATTCGACGCGCTTAAATTCAACAAAGTCTAAAGCTAAAATCTAAACTCGGTAGTCGCTTTATACAAGCTAACTCGATAATTACAGAATTCAATTAAAATTCCAAGAAAACTCCATCCAAGCTATTTTGTATCTGGTACAAGTGCAATTTCGCCGCACCACTGTGGCCTAGGTAACTTTCTAAAACGCACTCGAATCACGTGAAAATGCACACGAGAAAAATAATTCGCCGGCGATTTACGATGAAAAAATTTTTTTCTTCAAATCATCTCGATAACTTTCTTCGCCATTGAGATAATAATTTACTCGGAATTGTGTAACATACGGTGCGGTGCGGCGGTGTCTGCTGTCTGTGTACCTATACCGCCCGCGTATTTAGATTTTAAATAATTTTCGATAGTTTTATTTTAGTTTTATTTTTTTCAAGGTAATTCTCACGTCCTACTATGAAAAGTTGTGTAAAACGAGGAAACTATATAATTAAACGCCTTTAAGTGGTAAAAATATTTCGAGAATGTGGACGTTGTTGTACGTAATGTAATCGATAATCTAGAACGAATGAGGCTTTTATAAAATCTACATATGGGCCTACGTAGAAAATAGATACACCGAAACAAATTAAGGTAAAAAACAATAACTCACTATTGTAGATATAAATTACCGGAAAACGGTAGGACGTCGCTAAGATATTCGTAGGATGAAAGTTATACCATCTATAAAAATATAAATAACTAGTTTACTATCAAATTATTCAACTACATACGTGTACAATATACATATAACTATCCTTTCATTTCGAAACATACCAACTTTGATTTCTTAATGATGAACATTTTGAACCACAGCAGCAACCAAATTCTGACCATGTTTGTAAAATAAAAAAGCTCTTCTAGGTTAATAGGTACGAGCCAGTAAATTAGGGAAGTAAAATTGTAGGTACTCACTTACCTATTTTGAGTGAGGAAATCTTTGTTGTTTTTTTTTTTTGGTAATGATACATTCCTATTGGTGTCCTGATTTACCATCGGAAAATCCCCGAACCTCACCTCTCGACATGTCCCAAAATGTGTATTAATAAATCCTTGAAATTTGAAGTTTGGTTGCTTAAAATTTAAAATTAGGGAATTTTTCAATTATTCGTCAAGAAAACTTCTGGATTTAATAAACGTTTTAAACGTAGGTTGTTGAATCGGCTACTTATCTAGAAAATTTTCAAATTCTTCTAAAGGAAGTTCAGTGACTAAACATTTTAAGAATATTTACCTAGGTAATTAAGTACGAACTTATAAAAATATTTCAAAAATTTACTAAATCCTCTTCACCTCAAACCATGCCAATAGCCAAATTATGATAATTATTATTATGCAATAAGTAAATTAATTGGTAGATACTCGTATTTATGGAAATCTAGACAAATTCAAAATAATTATGATAATAAACTATTGAATTACAAAATTTTTTTGATATAATAAATGATTTTTTTTAAATCGAGCCAAAGTTTTAAAAAAATCAATTTCATAAGATTCAAGATTTTAAAAAAAAATGCAAAATTTACTTATTAAATTTTTTTGAAAATTTCGTTTTTTCAAAAATTCTTGATAAATTTTTTTGTCATTTTTAAAAAATAATTCTTGCCTTCAAAATTATCGATTGTGTGTTTTTCAAAATTACAATTTTGTTCGTTAAAAGAGTTCTACGTATAAATGTTAATTTTAATGATTTTTTTCAAAATTTGATTTTTAAAAGAATTTGCAAATTTTTGTTTTTCAAAATTTATTGAAAATTTGGTTTATCAGAAAAATTTTAAAATTCCGTTTTCCAAAACTTTTTATAAATTTCGATTTTCCAATTACTTCTTACAAGGGAACCTCCCCAACTCGTCACCTTCGATTCAGCTGAAATTTGGCTCACTGAAAGAGCATGCCACCCACACCTCACAACCAAATTTTTAGCTGCCGAAATTGATTTTTCGATTTTTGGCGAATTTTTGAAAATGGCTAAAATCACCCCCAAAAACCAAATTAATAAAAATCGCAAATATCGAGATAGAATCCTGAAAATCGGTTTGTACACTAAAGTCGACCCCCAGAGTCGATTGGCACCATCTTCGAAGCGATCTGGAGCCTACAGAAAAAATTGACTTTTCTCCAGCACACTGGAATCTTTCCAGACGCGCTAGGATTAAATTTTCATCTGCCGAAGTTATAATTATAGCGCCGTCTGGAGCAGTTCCAGTGTGCTGGAGAAAAGTCAACTTTTTCTGGAGGCTTCATATCGCTTCGCAGATGGTGCCAATCGACTCGGGGGTCGACTTTAGTGTACAAACCGATTTTCAGGATTCTATCTCAAAATTTGCGATTTTTTTCCAAAAATTGGTTTTTGGAGGTGATTTTAGCCATTTTCAAAAATTCACCAAAAATCGAAAAATCAATTTCGGCAGCTAAAAATTTGGTTGTGAGGTGTGGGTGGCATGCTCTTTCAGTGAGCCAAATTTCAGCTCAATCGGAGGTGACGAGTTGGGGAGGTCCCTTGTTAGAAAAATTACTTTTCAAAAATTTTTACAAAAGTTTTACTGTTCAAAACTTTTCAAAATTCATGTAGGTAAACATTGGTTTCGCAAATTTTAAAATATTGAAAAACAAATGTTGAGAATTCTTTTAAAAGACAAAATTGGGAAAAATCATTGTGAAAGAAAATTTATACTTGAAAGATTTTTCAACAAACAAAATTGTAATTTTGAAGAAAAAAAAATCAATAATTTTTTAAGGCAATAAAAATGTTGAAAAAAAAATTGTAAAAAATGTTGAAGACAAAATTTATTTTTAAAAAATGACAAACAAAATATTCAAATACCAATTTTAGAAAAACAAAATCTACAAAAAATAAAAAATCAGCTAAAATTATGGAGATAAATTTGCCAAAAACTTTGGATTTTGAATTTTCAACTTTTTTTCAAAAATTTGATATTTTTAAAATCTACTTACCTAACCTTCTGAATAATTGATTTTTTTAAAATGTGACTCGATATAAAAAATTAAAATCGAGTTATTTTGAATATTTATGAATAATTATGAACAGCAAAATTTCTAATAAAACTCCAAAACTGTCCTAAGAAATTTAAAAAAATTAATTATTCTAAAGAACTTGAAAAAAAATTGAAAAACTGAATTTTGAAAAATTCTTCGTCCCCAGCTGTCCACAGCCGTCGATAGCCGTCATCAGCCATCGCTAACCGTCTCTCAGCCATCGCTGGTCATTCCAGCCGTCGCGTCGCTAGCCGTCTCTCAGCCGTCCTCAGCGGTCTCCAGCTGTCTCTAGTCATCTCTCAGCAATCGCTAGCCATCGCTAGCCATCTTCAGCCGTCGCTAGCCGTCCACAACCGTCTCTCAGCTGTCACTAGCCGTCGCTAGCTATCTTTAAGTGGTCGCTAGCCGTCTCCAGCTGTCGCCAGTAGTCGTCAGCCGTCGTCAGCCGTCGCTAGCAGTAGTCAGCCGTCGTTAGCCGTCGTCAGCCGTTGCCAAGCCATTGCCAGCTGTCATTTTTTGCAAGAAAATTCTCAAAAACTATTCTGAAATATTTCCTGCGATTTTAATTTTGAATTTTCAAGATTTTTGAAAAAAATCCAAGGAAACATTTGAATCGGCTCATGCGAAAACAGGTCAAATCACATTTTTGAAAATGTCATCGAAAATATACTCACAGGAGGCAAAAAAAAGTATATTGCACAGGTTTTTTTGTCTCTTCTAACATTTCAAAAAAATGTACTTAACCTGTTTTTGCATAAGCTGATTCATTTCTTAGTATGAAATTAGTGGAATGCAGAAGAAATTTTTTCAAGAAATTTGTTTTCTCATGGGATTTTTTCAAAGCATGCTTTAAGGAACTTTTTTCAAGAATCTAGTTTCAAAGGTGGGAGTTTCAAAAAAAATCTTCTCAAAATGACTTACATTTCAATTTCATGACATCAAAACATAAGATATTTTCTTAAAAATCAAGGGTTTTTTTCATGAATTGGAAATTTTTTCTATTTCAGATTTTCAGAGATGCCAAACTTTTTCTTTGTTTTTGTTTTTTTTAAGAATTTTTTTCATGGAAAGATTTTAGCCGAATATACTCGGGAGAGTAGTTTTCAATCAATGGTCCCAAGTACCTTTTTATTTTTTTTAAAAAGTTTTTCGGGATTTTTTTCCAAAAAAGTTCAAAAAAATTTCTCGAGTTTTTAAAAATCTATAATTTTATTATAGCTAGGTATGAATTTTTTGAAATATTTTCTTTTTCTTTCAGAAAAACTTCCGCCAAAAAAATGTGAGAATTTGTGTCTACAAGCCTTTTCACGTTTTTTCCTTCAAGTACCTATAGAAATCTTTTTTTTTTTAAACAGAAGAATTTTTCTTCGGTTCTTTTCTGACAGGATTTTTAGCCGAATTTTTCTGAGGGGGATTTTTTTTCTACGACAATTTTTCCAACAATTTTTTTCTGAAATTTTTGTGGAAAATTTATTTATTTTTTCTAATTTTTTGTCAGAATTTTGCAAAAAATATCTACTTCATCATCAAAAAAATTTTATCGAAAGACCCGAGCAGCACACTCGACAAATTATCGAAATAAAAAATCGACAGAATATCGAATTCGATAAAGTGTCGCGTTAGTTCCGCATAAATCGTGAAATTATCTTTCGATATATCGACAGATTATCGATGAATTATAGTTGGCAAAATCCATCAACAGATAAACTTTCGATAAAATCGAACGATTTTTCTTTTAAAAATCTCAAGATTATAGTTAGATACTTCATCGATAACCTATCTATAAATCGAAAGATAATTACACGATTTATGCGGAACTAACGCGACACTTTATCGAATTCGATATTCTGTCGATTTTTTATTTCGATTTAGTTTCGATATTCTATCGATTTTTTATTTCGATTTAATTTCGATATTCTATCGATTTTGTATTACGATTTTTTGTAGATTATCTAGTTTCGATATTCTATCGATTTTTTGTAGATAATTTAGCATATATGGGTATATGCGCGCGCACATTTTCAAGACCGGCTGGCGAGTTTGAAGTCGTAGTTACGCTTAAGGCTGGCGAATTTCGTTCCAAATACAGCAGTTTCTACCAAAACAAGCGTCTGTTGCGAACATCGGAGTTCGTTCGCATAATACGAATTGGATTATAATATTCAAACATCTTATGCAAAATTGGAGAAGAGGGAGGGGTCCAATTGAAATTTTTATAATAACTAAAATTATTTCTAGGACCTTAATTTACAACTTTTGTTTGAAAATTTTTTCAAATTGGCCCCTTTTTCCTCCGCTCCTCCAATTTTGAATAAGTATCAACGGAGTATTATGCAAAATTGGAGGAGAAGGAGAGGTCCAATTGAAAAAATTTTCAAACAAAAGTTGTAGCTTAAAGTTCTAAGAATAATTTTGGTCATTACAAAATTTTCGATTGGGCGCCTCCCTCCCGTTCAATTTTAAATACTAAGTATTCACATAGTAATCGTAGTATTGAACTTGGTAAAATTTTATTTAAGAACAACGATCTGGTTTCAAGTAAAATACCTAGTAAACCAAAAAAACTAGATAACTTGTTTGAAAATTTTTTCAATTTTGATTTCGCATATTACTGTTACACGTAAGTAGGTAAATGCAAAATAATAGAGGCTAGAGATGAGGTCCAATTGAAAAAACATTTCAAACAAAAGTTGTAGAATAATATTCTGTGGCCCTTTCTTCCCATCCAATTTTGAATATAAAGTAGGTATTTTTTGACTAGAAAAAAATCAATATAGTTTCAACAACTATCGTTACAAAATCGTTGAAATATCGAAGTCGATAAATTTCATATAATGTGTCGATAATATAGTTTTAAATATCGTCACAAAATCGTTGAAAAATCGAATTCGAGAAATTTCATATAATCTGTCGATAATACAGTTTTAAATATCTTCACAAAATCTTTAAAAAATCGAATTCGATAAATTTAATATTCTTTTTCGATAGTATAGTTTCAAATATCATCACAAAATCGTTAACAAATCGAATTCGAGAAATTTCAGATTATTTGTCGATAATATAGTTGTAAATATCTGCACAAAATCGGTGGAAAATCGGATTCGAGAAATTTCAGATTACGTGTCGATAATATAGTTTCAAATATCTGCACAAAATCGTTGAAAAATCGAATTCGAGAAATTTCAGATTACGTGTCGATAATATAGTTTCAAATATCTTCACAAAATCGTTAAAAAATCGAATTCGAGAAATTTCAGATCATTTGTCGATAATATAGTTTCAAATATCTGCACAAAATCGGTGGAAAATCGGATTCGATAAATTTAATATTCTTTGTCGATAGTATCGTTGACGAATATCGTCCTAAAATCGTAATACTATCGAATTCGATAGTTTTTAGATTTTTTGCCTATAAAATCGTACAGCTAAATCTGTATCATATCGTGAGAACATCTTTAGATTTTTAAACGATTTTTTATCGATACGTTTCAACTTTCGATATTATCGATCGAGTGTGCTGCTCGGGGAACTAAATTATTCGAGACACTTTCGATATTGTTATCAATTTTAAAATAAATATCGACGATCGGATTTGGATACAGCAACGTCCAGCGAACGGACTTGTTTCAACGATACAGAGTGAAAGAAAGTAGGATGAGTATAGTTTTTCAGGTTAGATTGGATTGGCGCGATTTCGTGATGTATTCGCAACGTATTAGCAGATTAGTTTTATCATTAGATTTTTATCATTACGCTCTAGTGTTGAGCTTGTCAAAAGTGCAATCAATCAACACGATCCTTCAAGACGTAGGTATAAAAAAAATTTATCGTCGCATAAGACCAAAGACTACTCGTACCTATGTGCAAAACTAAAAGGCATAGATAAAACGTGGGTACTCATTTCAGACGTAACTTTATCATCGTTGTCGTTGTCGTTGTCGTCGTGTCACCATGTGCCAAAAAAATTCTCCGGCCAAAAGAGCTCGTTCGCAAGATATAATGATACGATAATTTCACCTGATTTTTTTATTTTTTTATTAGATTAGGTTGTTTTTACATTCATTTTTAAAATCCAAACGACGTGTGTTTGTAATTACTGTAGACTAAAGAGAGGAAATTTTTACAGCGAAATTTTCATCAAATGTAATCCAGTCTGTTTGAAAACACGTTCGGTATAATAATTCGGCCAAAATGATGAGCGACGTGCATCGCGGATTCATCATCGTACATATAGGTACGTATATATAAAGAAGGCGCGGCAATATACATAGATTGTGGGAATTGCCCGGGGGCTAAAGGTGGCCGACACCCGCCTTTGGTTGCTGTATCTAGGTCAAATTGGCCCTACTCTTATGGCTAGATTCGGTTTCAGTGATTATCAGCTTTTTAACTCGTACTACAAATTTCATCCCACCAAATTGTTATTTCATTCAGTTTATAGACGGTTTGCCTTCCTTCTTCATAATCGGTCAAATTATAGACTTATTTAATTAGTATAGAGAGACGAGAGACGAGAGGGATACCTTGGGTATACTTGTAGAATGCAAGTATGCCATTCAACGCGACTGCTGAACTGATTTATGAGTTTTAATAAATTACTTGGTAGCGTTATTTTTGGACATTTCTCTAATGTACAAGTACGAGGAGTAGGATCTGTATTCGTGTATTTTTTATTTTTTTTTTGCATCGTATCGAGCCACCGACAGTTAATTTATTCGTGTACGCGAATTTTAAATTAATTTTTACCAACACGCCTATTTGCTATATTGAGATTTCTACTTAAACACTCGAGAGTATTTCCTACCGGATATATTCGGTCGCGAAATATATGCTATACAAATGGTACCTATTGCGGTGAAATTGCCGAAATTATTGGTAGCTAAACGGTTCACTACAGTGGAGGATTGGACGTACACGAGTGCCTAATAACGGAATTTCACTCATGTGGTCTAGCCTACTCAATGTTGTACCGATACCGATTGTCGAGAACGTAGACTGTGTAGTATTAGTTGTACGTGGTCGTGGTGTCATCTGTTATAGTAATAACTGCTCCAATATTGATAAGCATTCACGAAATTTATTATGTAAGGAACTAAGAATACCTTTCTCAGCGTGAAGTCTGCGTATAATAGAATTTCTATCGTGCTGATTGCACCGCAATGTTATTCAATTGATTACTTTCGCTCGATGGGCTTTTCATTTTGTTATATATTTTATAGCGTTATTTAAATTGGTATAGGTAATTGAGAGGTTATTTTTGGCTTTCGTACGAAAATCGATTAATATCAAGTACAGAAGTGCAGAACCACGAATCTGCGAACAAAGTATGAGGCAATTAGGCATAAACGAAGCAGAGGTAGAGACATTAGAGAATATGGCACTAGGAAGTCTACAAAGTGAATCACCCTGATATGGAAAATTAAAAATCGATATTCATTAATGAATATTTCAAATTTTCAATAGTTCCAAAATTGACCAATTTTTAAAATTTTCCAATGTTATTACATGAGAACGTGCCTTTTTGATTAATTAATTTTTTTCAATTTTTATTATACGGTTTTTTTATTTTTAAATAATTTTTAATTTTTTCAATTTTTTAAGAATGAGTAATTAATTTCTTAATATTAATATGAATCGACTTTTGAAGTTTTTTCAAATTTTAAATATTTTCAAAATGGCACAATTTTAAAAAAATTTTAATTTCACATGATTGAAAAAATAGGTAGACTATATTTCAGAAGAAATCCACTTTTATTCTTTTTTTTTTTTTTTTTTTTTTGGAGAAGTTATTCTATTACTTATTATTTTTGAGACATTTATCATTCAATTTTTTAGAATGATTCCCTCAATTTTTGTGGTGAAGAAAAATCTGTCATTTTTTGGAATAAAATCTGTTGATTTTTTGTAGTGGAAGTTTTCTCCATTTTATTGGAGAAATTCATCTCTTAATTTTTCAGGTGAAATTTATTCACTCAATTTTTTACAGGGATAAAATAGCAATTTTTTGTGTAATTTTTTTTCAACAAGAAAAGAAAACCTCTTTGTTTTTTTTTTGTTTTCGGTTATTTTTTTTACTTATATATTTTTTAATTTATTCATTCATTTTGTTTTGAGAAAAACTCAGCTTTATTTTTTGTTGAAGAAAATGATTTTTCATTTTTTTTTTTTTTTTTTTTTTTGAGAAGAAAATTTCTCAATTTTTATTTTTATTTTTTTGGTGGTAGTTATTCTCTTATTCATTCAATTTTTTAGGAGTGGTAATGATTCCCTCAATTTTTGTAACCTATGAAAACATTTCTTAATTTTTTTATAGAAAAAAATCACTCAAGTTTTTCAAAGTGAAAATTTTCTCAATTTTATTGGAGAAATTCATATTTCAATTTTTCAGGTCAAATATTTTATTCACTCAATTTTTAAAGAAATAACAATAAATACTTAATCATTTTTCTGAGTAAAAAATTTTTTATTTCTCATTATTTTTTTTCAGATAAAAATCTTTTTATTCAGATTTTTTTTAAGAAAAAATTTTTTTCAAGAAGAAAACCTCACAATTTTTTATTTATTTAAGTATTTTTTGATCTCCTATTATTTGGAGGGTATTTATCACCCAATTTTTTAGAAGCACCTCATTATTCCCTTTAGGTATTTTTATAAAAAAAAAAAAAAAAAAAAAAAAAAAAAAACTCATGTAAAAAACTCTAAATTTTTGAAGTTGAAAGTTTTTTGAGATTTTTTGAGATTTTTTTTCTTCAATTTTTCAAAGAAAAAAATTTCTCAATTTTTCTTCAAAGAAAAATCTTTCTTAATTTTTTCACAAAAAAACAATTTATTTTTATGTAGAAAGAAAATCTTTCAATTCTTTTGTAAAAATTCATATCTCTTAATTTGTTGATGAAAAAACCGTTAAATTTTTTAGAGAAGAAATTTTTCAAATTTTTCTATGAAAAAAAAAAAAAAAAAAAAAAAAAATTATAGATTTTGGAGGATTTTAGAGAAATTATTATCAATTTTCAGGAGAAATTTATGTCTTAATTTGTTAAGTGAAATTATTCCATAATTTTTTTTGAAAAAAAGTTTGAAGTGAAGGAATTTCTCATTTTTTTTTTAGGTAAGACCTCTCAATTCTTTGGAGAAAAAACATTCAAATTTTTTGAAGAAAAATCTTTTAATTTTTTTGAAAAAAAAAATCTTTAAATTTTTTGCGAGTGAAAAATCTTGACAATTTTTTTTCTGATAAAGGAATTCTTCAATTTTTGGAGAAGAATATTTCTTAATTTTGCAAGAGTAGAAGGAAAATTTTTCAATTTTTTTGAGCTAAATAAGCATCTTGCAATTTTTTGAGATAAAACCTTTTAAAAGAAAAAGATCGTTTAATTTTTTTGAAAAAAAAAATTCTTAATTTTTTCTCTGGAAAAAAACTTTTATTCTTTTGGAGGCAAAATGTTTTAATTTTTTATAGAGTCTCTCAATTTTTGAGGTGAAATTATTCCTTTAATTTATTTGGAGAAAAAAAATCCCCATTTTTGGAGTGAAGGAATTTCTCAATTTTTTGCGAGAAAAAAATTTAATTCCCAATTTTTTGGAGGAGAATATTTCTCAAATTTTCGGATTGAGTGGAAAAATCTCCCCATTTTTCTGCAGTATAAAAATGTTTCGTTTTTTGGTATAGAAAAATTTCTCAATTTCGTCTGAAGTTGCATTCAAAACCATCACGAAAGTGAATACTCTATCACTTCTAATTCTAAAATATGAACTCTATAATATGAACCAATTCTCCAACGTTATGGGAATTGCTACTTTCGATCATTTACACTTTCTTCAAATCGAAGACTAATGGAATTCATCAAATCTACAGAAAATTACATTTCAAATCCTTATATCATGTACCTACTGAGATTATCAAAGTAAGAAAAAACACCCATCATTGCTTATAATTTTTACCTACTAATCGATTTTATTTCCGATGTTCTTTTTAATATAGATGCACATTTCAGAATTTTGTTTTCGTTACAACTTGGAATGCTTAAGAATTCAGCACAGGAATAGGATGGGATGTCCTACGCAGTAAAAACTTTTACCAAATACTATCTACTCCGGTGAAGAACGAAAATTTATGAATCACCACCATAGATAGTTTTAGCCAGTTAGTAAAAATGGAAACGCCATGCCACCGTATACATAGTAGAAGACGAATACCATTGGACATTTTTCATTTAAATTCCGATCAGTTGGCCTGCGCTTGTAACGATATCGCAGCTCATGGACCTGCCAACGTGTATGAAACCCAACACCACTCTAAGGTACTAGATTACAACTAAGGGCGAAATTCATCATAAAGCTTAATTGAAATATTTCGTTTTAAAAAGCGAACTTGACCTCGTGCTAACAGCGGGTTAAGTAAATAGTAGGTAAATATATTTCATCTGCCCACGTACGCTAATCAATCACTCACCTAACACATTCGCTCTTGACCATCATAAAAAAAAATACTATTCAATCAGCGCACCGGTGAAAATAATATTTCGATTGGTAAAACAGTAAAAGTAGGTGAACACGCTGTAAAGGTCATCACCTTGTTTTATAAAACAAATCGATCTCATTCAGATAATAATTAAAATTGGACGTTCTATGTGGTCGACTAATGAACAATGTATAACGTTGCAACATTGCTAGATGATTTTATGATCTCAGTTTATGGTTAGAATGCATTTAACACACATGTGTGATGTTTAACCAGAAGTGAAAGTTATCTTTTTACATGTTAAGACGTGCCGATCGTTGGAATGGCACTGGCACTGGCACTCGCATTAGCAGTTTGAAGAAGTGAATTTTTTTCACGTTACCGACTTCGACTTGCCATGCTGTGGTTGCTGGATGCTACGACGACGCATATACCTACCTACCTACCTATGGTATGGCATGGCTCAAATCGTAAAATATTTTATTGTCTTGTGTTTTATGAATCAAATTCTTTAGCATATGACCTCCGTCGTTTAAACTTTCATACTGTGAAATGGCCGGAAGATTGCATCGTTGAGTAACACGCGCAGTGCGCACACCACCGGTGATTTTATTTATAACCCATATACTTTGAAATGACTTTTTCCCCTCCCCCTGCCTGCCTCGACTGTTCGAAAATTAATAAAACTAGATCGTTGTTATCTCTCTATTAAATTCGCGTTAGACATAGGCCTAGGTATAGCTATTAAATTTTTAATTTTCTAAAAAAAATTATTACTCGTAGTCCTACTTTCCACACACCTCCAGACACAGGTGTCCGGAGGGGTGTGAAGGGCTTTGGGAGACCCCAATCACAAAAGTAAGTGAATATTCGAATTCAGCGCCCTCGAAAACATAACAAACGATATGCCGCACCCCACCATCGCACTAGCCCACATTTTTCAAAATTTGAGGGGTCGTGGGGGAGCGTGAGGGGGTTTTATCAAAAAATAAAGTCGCAATTCAAACTCAGCACTATCGAAAACATAAGAAACGATATGCCACACGATTTTTTTTCATTTGGGTCAATTGTTCTCCAAATTTGGGGGGTTGTAAAGGGCTTGGTAAGGATCCTATCAAAAAATCAAAGTGATATTCGAATTCAGCACTATCAAAAATGCAACAAACAATATGTCACTAATTTTTCAAAAAAAAATTTGAATTTGGGTCAAAATTTTGGAATTGAGAAATTCCTTTACTCCAAAAATGAGAACTTTTTGCTCCAAATAAATTAAAGGAATAATTTCACCTCATAAGGTTCGGAACACGTTCAGAAGGTAGAATTTTTTTCGAGACAATTTTTCAAAATTTGAAGGGGAGGGGGGTATTTAGTTCAAAAAAATTCAGAAATTTTTCACCTACTCGTGCAAAATTGAGAAATGTTCTCCTTCAAAAATTGAGGAATTCATTTTTCAGAAAAAAAATTGTCAAAATTTTTTACTCGAAAAAATATTTTTTTTAAATAAGCAATTTCTTCACTTCAAACTTTTTTTCAAAAAAAATTTATGGAATACCTAAGATTACTTAAAAAATTTAGGAATAAATTTCTCCAGAAAATTGATAGTAATTTCTCTGAAATCCTCCAAAAATAAAATTTTTTTTTTCATAGAAAAAAATGAGAAAAATTTTTTTCTCTAAAAAATTAAAACCATTTTTTCATCAAAAAATTGAGAGATATGAATTTTCACAAAAAAATTGAAAGATTTTCTTTCAGCATAAAAATAAATTGCTTTTATGTAAAAAAAAATTTTTTTAATTTATTTTCTTTGTAAAATAGGAAAAAAAATCTCAAAAAATTAAGAAAACTTCCAAATTTAAAAATTTAGAGATTTATTCTACAAAATAATGATAGAATAACTTCTTTCTTTTTCTTCTTCAAAAAAAAAAAGGTGAGGAGTGGAAATATTTTTTTTAAATAGTTGAGATTTTTTCTCCCAAAATTTGAAGACGAAAAATGTCACTACCTACAAAAAATTAAAAAGTTTTTTACTTCGTTTTTTTTTTCTATAAAAATAAAGGAAATGAGGTGTTTCTAAAAAATCAGGTGATAAATTCCCTTCAAGTAATAAGAGATCAAAAAATAAATAAATAAAAAATTGTGAGGTTTTCTTCCCAAAAAATAAAAAATAAATAGGTAATTTTGGAGATGATTTTCTTCAAAAAAAAATTGAATTAAAAGATTTTCATCTGGAAAAAAAAATAATAAGAAATATAAAAATTTTTACTCAAAAAAATGATTATAATTATTACCCGTGTAGCAATTGTCGACATCGACATTTATGTCGACAAAATTCAGACACATTTTTTTCTCGGTTAACGATGAATTAAAAATGATATTTGAGATTTAAAGTAATGTTCTATGTTAAACATAACTGTTCAATCAAAATTTTTGAATTTTTCTCAGTATTTTCCTATAATTTAGAAAACGTTGTTTTTCTACATAGACAAGTCGATGTAAAAATCGATACTCGATAAACGCATCGACATTTATGTCGACAATTTCTGCCAATTAAATTTACAAATTTTATATCTAAAAAGAACTAAAAACAATTAATAAGAACATTTTGAGCTCAGGAATAAATAATTTTTGAAAGAATCACAAAATTTTCTTATTTTTCAAAGTTTTGAATAATACAACGACTTGTCGAGTTATTGTCGACATAATTGTCGATGGTCGAATAATGCATCGACTTCACTGTCGACAGTGTCGACCAGAGGAATTTTAAGTCGAGATAGTGTCGATGTGATTGTCGAGGATCGAATAATGCATCGACTTAACTGTCGACAGTGTTGACCAGAGGAATTTTAAGTCGAGTTAATGTCGATCTAATTGTCGAGGGTCGAATAATGCATCGACTTGACTGTCGACGTCTTGAGGGTGATTGTGATACTCGCAGATAAAGTGTGTTGTGAATTAGTACATAAGGTCTAAGAATCATCTCTATGTTAGTTGGACACTCGCATGTGTCCAGCTACAAAGGTGGCCTCAATGCCGCATATTTGACAAAAAATGTCGAAATGTTGGCTTGAACACTATTTTTGGTGTAATTTTAATATATACTTATATTGAATATTTGAACTTAGCATATTTTTCAAAATCTCACCATTGCAAATGTCGATGTGGATGTCGATATAAATGTCGACACATCGAAATCGGTCACTTTTCGATCGTACATGTCGACACGATTGTGGATGGTTTGTCGAGCTTATTATCGACATGTTTGTCGACCGTCCAAATATGTCGATAATAAGCTCGACAAACCATCCACAATCGTGTCGACATGTACGATCGAAAAGTGACCGATTTCGATGTGTCGACATTTATATCGAAATTAGCATCGACGTTGCTACACGGGTATTTATTGTTATTTCTTTAAAAAATTGAGTGAATAAAATATTTAACCTAAAAAATTGAGATATGAATTTCTCCAATAAAATTTTTTCATAACAAAAATTAAGGGAATCATTACCTACTCCTAAAAAATTGAATGAATAAGAGAATAACTCTCACAAAAAAATTGAGAATTTTTCTTCTCAAAAAAAAAAAAAAATGAGAAATCATATTTTTTAACAAAAATTAAAGCTATGTTTTCCTCAAAAAAAAAAAAAAAAAACAAACAAACAAAGAGGTTTTTTTCTTGTTGAAAAAATTCACCCAAAAAATAGTTATTTTATTTCCTTCGAAAAACTGAGTGAATAAAGTTCACCTGAAAAATTAAGAGATGGAATTTCTTCAATAAAATTGAGAAAATTTTCTTTCCAAAAAAATTGGAGATGTTTTTGTCCGAAAAAATTTAAAGAACAATTTCCTCAAAAAAAAAAGAAAAAAAGAAATGAGAAATGTTTTTCCCAGAAGAATGGGAGCATAATCCCTCCAAAAAATTGAGAAATCAAGAGGTTTTCCTCCCGAAAAAAATTAATCTTTCTATTCCAAAAAATTAAGAGATTTTTTATCCAAAAGATTGTAAGAATAATTTTTTCTAAAAAAAAAAAAATAATAATAAATTTCGTGTCAATTTTTCATTACCTACAATATTAATTATAGGCTTACCTATTGTTGTTTCAGAAATCTGATGATGAAATTTTTTTTTAAATATCTAAAATATCTTTTTTTTCAATAAAAATAAATCATTTTGATGTTTGATCGTCAATTTTTTTTAATCCTGCTAAAAGTTAGGTATCATTTTTCCCCAATTTCTGATGATCATTTTTTTTTAAATTTTATACCTATCTAATTATTAATTTTACTGATAATTTTTGCTTGGGAAGTTTTGATAATTATACCTACACTTATCACGAGCATGTCTTTTTGTAACTCCAGATACGTATAAAATTAAAACATCACGAATGAAAAAAAAATCATATATCATCGAGTACGTCACCAGAAACAATCCAAAATAAAAACCATTTTCTCGAATAATATTATCTATACTGCCAAAAACTTACCCACATTATATTCCTTCATGTTTACTAATTTCCTTCCGCAGAACCAATCTACCTCTACCTTGGTGAATGTCCAATTTACGCCAATTTGTCTCCCAACTATCGGTACGAAACCGTATGAAAAGTTGCCTAGAGCGAGAAAGAAGGAGCCATTTTAACGCGTTTCCGACTTGATTCTAGACTTTTATTATTACATTATTCAAATGGTAAAATTCCTTTGAAGTTGAACTCGTGTCATACATAATTAATCAATTATACGAATGTAAAATGTTGTACCTCGGTATTTGCTTAAAACAGCAGAATGCTCATGAAAGAAAATTATGTTAATAAACCAGTTATTTACCATACCGCATCTCGTATTGAATACCAACACCAGACTCCTTCAATGGTACTCGATTATGGCAGCAGAAAAATAAAAGTATAAGTCAAAAGATGCAAAAATGAAAATATAGTCCGAGTCCACGGAGACAACGACGACGATGATCAAATTTCATTATTATTTTATTTATAAAAGAAGACCTCGAGATGGTCGTTGGTCGCGCTGACACATTGACTAATTGTGACCGTACGATATTAGCTGAGATTAAATCTTCCAGTTCCAATAGTCTAGACTTGTAATAATTGAAGAGAAACTTTTTTTTTTTTTTTTAATAAATAAAGTTCGTTAGAACATATAATCATACACTTAACACTCTTTCATCGAGATGGTAGAAAATTTCATCGTAATAAAAATATTTTTCGGCGGAAATATTTCACGAAAACTGGTTTCACAATTTAGTCTGGTTCATTTCCAAGAAAGAGAAACAACCTTATTGAGCCTAATCATGAAACGTAGCGAATAATTTCTAGCATTTTTACGTCATAAATCACAAAACAATGGTTTATAGGTATCGAATGAAATATAGTTCATTATACAAGATGGGTTTTAGATTTCTGCTCTATGCGAGCCAGCGAGCCAGCGAGCACTTGACAAAATTAATATTCATCTTGGGTATTAGATTATCGTACGCGAAGCGAACAAAAAGAAAGGTTTTATTGAATGTAAACAGTAGTATTTTTTGTGGTAGTAATTAAAGGCGCGGAGATAATAAGGTGACAAATATTCATATGCACCTGCAACGCGGGCTGTTAAATGTGTATACACCTGGTTCTGATAATCACCCCAAGGTTAAATTTAAAAAACTTGCCGCATTCCAGGATGACCACCGACCAACTAACCTATATTCGTATACTGCACCAACCCGCTTGCCAATATAAATACCTTGTTGTATATAGTGATGGCTAAAATATAGGTATTTTTTAAATACTGGCCATTTTTTGTGGACGGGGTAAAAAAATGTATACGTTTTTTTTCTACTGAATGGTTTAAAATACAAAATGTAGGTACCTAACTTTGCAAATGATAAACGATCCATCTGGATAACATTTTATAAATAATTTCAACTCTGAAATTTATGAACGAATTTCCAAGGACTATTTAGCTACATATTAGCATCTAAATTACGTATACTCGCGTTTAATATTTTTCAACATTTTTATCAAACCGATAAGTAATCTGAAAAATTTATATTTTTTTTTCATTCATACCCAGAATTCAGTTAGTCCAGGGAAATTGGACAGAAATGTGATTGCTACTAGAACTAATTAAGGGAGAAGGGATTTTTCACGAAGTTACTCAGAAATGTGTTTTTTAACATACTTATATAAAATCTGCCAAAATTCGATCGGTGCTTCACCCCCAAAATCCACATTTTTTCCCCCTAAAAATGGGTTTTTATGTTCATCTTGGTTTCTAATCATGCTACAGGAAAAAAGTTGAATGAAAAAATGCGGGTGACCATTTGATTCCGACATACCTGGTGGGATATTCGTTACAAAAATTCGGTACTGCCAACACGAATTTTTGTAACGAATATCCCACCAGGTATGTCGGAATCAAATGGTCACCCGGTATAAAATTAAATTTCAAACAAAAAAGGTGATAAGTAATTTTTTGATACGAACAGTAAAAACCTCGTAAAGTACCTTCGAAGTTTGCAAGTGAACTGCAACTACAGGTACAGATGGGTGGTTAAGTATTAATTTGGCCAAGGAAACCGATTTCCACCACTTGTGCGCCAAAAGATCCACCATGACGAGAAAAAATTTTGACAAAAATTTAAGACCCCCAGGGCAAGTACTTTTGGGAGTAGGGACCAAAATGTGTTTTTTAGTAATAAATTTCTCGTTTTTTGTCAAATGAAGATAAGAATTTCGCGTTTTTCAATGAATTCCAGTGTACCGGTTCCGGTTCCAGCCGGTTTCGATTCCAAAACCGGAACCAATAAGAACCAAAACACAATTTTGCTATCGGTTTCGGTTCTTTCGGTATGGGTTTGAAACCGAAACGTTTGTATTGGTTTCGGTTCAGGTTTCGGTTTCGGTTTCGGTTTCAACAGTATTTTCAAACAAATAAAAAAACCTTGACTTGACTTTACTGAATTCAGAATCAGATTCTAAGCTGAGAAAAAGCCCGAGCAGCACAATCGACAAATTATCGAAATAAAAAATCGACAGAATATCGAATTCGATAAAGTGTCGCGTTAGTTCCCCCTAAATCGTGAAATTATCTTTCGATATATAGATAGATTATCGACGAATTATATTTAGTAAAAATTTCGAGATTATAGTAAGATATTTTATCAATAATCTTTCTATAATATCGAAAGATAATTTCACGATTTAGGCGGAACTTTCGCGACACTTTATAGAATTCGATATTCTGTCGATTTTTTATCGATTTTTTATTCCGATTTTTCGTCTTTTACTAGCTTTTTTCTATAATTAAAAATCATTAATTAGCATAATTAATACATTAAACTATACCTAAACACATTATTCATGTTACGGTAAGAGGATCATTTCAGAAAAAGTCAAAAAAAAATTATAAAAAATCTGCCACCCGTGGGGCTTGAACCATCTACCTTCTGCATGATGATCCTCTTCCTTAACCACTATGTCATACCTTATCGTTGAGGAATTAGCCATAAAACGCTTATAATAGGCAGTTTAGTACTTCCAGACGTGTTGGACTTAGAAAAATTTTCACCAATTTGGAAATAATTTCAAATATCGCCACAAAATCGTTGAAAAATCGTTCGACAAATTTCAGATTATTTGTCGATAACATAGTTTCAAATATCGTCACAAAATCGTTGAAAAATTGTTCGACAAATTTCAGATTATTTGTCGATAATATAGTTTCAAAGATCGCCACAAAATCGTTGAAAAATCGAGTTCGAGGAATTTCATATTACGTGTCGATAATATAGTTTCAAATATCGTCACAAAATCGTTGAAAAATCGAATTCGAGAAATTTCAGATTACGTGTCGATAATATAGTTTTAAATATCTTCACAAAATCGTTAAAAAATTGAATTCGAGAAATTTCAGATAATTTGTCGATAATATAGTTTCAAATATCGTCACAAAATCGTTAAAAAATCGAAATCGAGAAATTTCATATTAGGTGTCGATAATATAGTTTCAAATATCGTCACAAAATCGTTAAAAAATCGAAATCGAGAAATTTCATATTACGTGTCGATAATATAGTTTCAAATATCTTCACGCAATCGTTAGAAAATCGAATTCGATAAATTTAATATTATGTGTCGATAATATAGTTTGAAATATCTTTACAAAATCGGTAAAAAATCGGATTCGATAAATTTAATATAATCTGTCGATAATATAGTTTCAAATGTCGTCAAAAAATCGGTAAAATATCGAAGTCGAGAAATTTCATATAATCTGTCGATAATATAGTATTAAATATCTTTACAAAATCGTTAAAAAATCGAATTCGATAAATTTAATATTCTTTGTCGATAATGTAGTTTCAAATATCTGCACAAAATCGGTGGAAAATCGGAATCGATAAATTTAATATTGTTTGTCGATAGTATCGTTGACGAATATCGTCATAAAATCTTAATAATATCAAATTCGATAGTTTTTAGATTTTTTGCCTATGAAATTGTACCGATAAATCTTTATAATATCGTGAGAACATCTATAGATTTTCAAACGATTTTTTATCGATACGTTACATCTTCCGATATTATCGATCGAGTGTGCCGCTCGGGAGTCAAGATTTTTTTAATTGTATAGAAAAAATTGAAAAATCTGTTGAAACCGAAACCGAAACCGGAACTAAAACCGGGCTGGAACCGGAACTGGTACAAATATTATTTCGGTTTCAGAGCCCTGCCTATCGGAAGTAATGAAATAACTAACGAAATGGCAAGTGGCAACAATGAGTTGAGTAACGAAAATTTTTTGATCTCTACTCGTTACTCTATTCTATACCTTTAACAGAGAATAGCTTGGTTCGGGCGACCCTACACAAAGCTACACAAAGTTACACAAGCTGCACTTTTTCAACTTATCAGTTAATGAACGAATCATATTCAAGTTTGTGCAACTTGAGTAACTTTGTGCAGCTTGTGTAGGGTCGCCCGAACCAAGCTAATAAAGCTTTCAAACTTCAAAGTTTCAATCTAAATTCAAAATAAACAAAAATGAAATGAAACTTGTCAAAAATAATGTTGAAACTTGTAAAAAACGGGAGAAAATTTAAACAGTCAAAAATCATCAAAAATTTGAATTTTTTTCTACAGGAACCGAAACCAAATCCCTTTTCGGTTCGGTATTATTTTGGTTCCGGTTTCGAACCAAAACGCGTTTTGGTTCAAGAACCGAACCAAATAGGAACCGAAACCGCCGAAACGCGGTTTCGGTTCGGTTCTGGAACCGAAAACCTTCATTTTTCCGGTTTTAAGCGGTTTCGGTTTCGGTTCGGCTCCGGTTTCGGAGCCCTTAATTGAATTCTAAGAAGTCAACCCCCCCCCCCCCCCAAAAAAAAAATCAAAATTTTTGGTCGATTTTCGGCTCAACAGAATTAAAAGTGAAGCCTATTCATCCCTTTTTCAGAAAAATGAAAAAAATTGACCGATTTTTAAAATGTCACCTTTTTTATATTATAATTAAACAAAGTTGTTCCTTTTCATGAGAACGAATTCCCAAATTTTTATTTCCCTCCAACTCTATTTTAATGTAGTACCTTGGAGCGTCCAAATTTTTCAAAAAAAAAAACACGAAAAAATTGAACAAAATGTTTTTATTTGACATTTTAAATTGTTGTATTTTATTAGAAATTAATCCCATATTTTTTATTTTTCCCCTAACTAAATTTTAGGGTTTCCAGGCCACCCCATTTTGAAAAATTATGAAAAATATAAAAAATTTTGAACTTTTGGATTATTTTTTATGTCTTACTCCCCAAAATTGTTTCTCTTTGTGTAAAATGATTCCATTTTTTCATTTTTGTCCGATTTGAATTTTCTGTAGACCCAATAGTCATCATTTTCTTTTATAAAAATGAAAAAAATTACCTATATATTTAAAATCATCCGCTTCTTGGTTATAACCCATCAAAGTGGTTCTTTTACATTAGAATTAATTCCCAATTTCTCATTTTTTTCAATTCTACTTTAAGTGGTACTTTAGGGCGCCCCTCCCATTTTTCAAAAAAAAAGAAGAAGAAAAGAAAGAAAAAAAATAGAGAAATTTTTTTCCTCCCACTATAAAGTAGTTATACTTTATTAGAAGATAATAAAATTCTCTATTTTCTATTTTTCCTCTAACTAAATTTTAAAAGGTGCCATCAGCCTTTGTTTTGAAAAAATAAAAATGAAAAAAATTAAATTTTCAAAATATGTATTTGCTTGATGGCTCTACTTAAAATTTAGTTAGGGGAATAAAATAAAAAATGTGGAATTATTTTCTGATAAAATACAACAACTTGAAATGTCAAGTGAGAAAATTTTCTCATTTTTTTTTTTTTTTTTCTTTGAAAATTGGAAGCGTCTTAAGGTATTGTGGATAAATAACACGTATTCTGAGAAAAGAAAATTATTGTATATTTGACTCTTCATTACAAAATGGCGGCTTAACGTTTTAAAACACCGATAACTTGGCCAAATACTTGACCAAAGATTTTGAATTTTTTTTTCTGGTTTTTCTAACCTCTTAGAATCCATTGAAAAAAAAAACCGCGAAATTTCGATCTTCATTTGACAAAAGACGAGAAAATTATTACTAAATAACACATTTTGGCCCCTCTGCCTCCCCCCAAAAAATTATTAATCACCTTTTTTTGTTTGAAATTCAATTCTATACAATTTTTTGACTTAACTTTCTTCCTGTAGTTTAATTACAAATATGTTAGAAAAGACACATTTCTGAGTAACTTGGTGAAAAAAACTCCCCCCTCCCCATTATTTCTAGTAAAATGTCTAATCTCCCTGGACTAAGTTGGTACCTATATTAAATGAAACTTTGGCTACACCTGAAGAAGAAAAAAAATCTCATTTGTTTCATTACCTAGCTCTGCAGATCAGAATTTATTCAAAACATAAAAATCAATACCCAGCTATAATAATTGGATTCACGCGATTTCGCATCCGCAGCATGAACTCAGTACCTACCTAGTACCTATACAGTATACACATTACACATAATAACTTACATGCAATGATTGATTGGTCGTTAGTCTTAGTCGGCGTCGTTGATAAAGATCGATTATTATTTGACCAGTTGGAAATTCTACTATTATCGACGAAGACCTGTGGGCATTGTAATTTGTGCATAATATAAGGTTTTGAGAAATTTTTCTATTTTTTTATTCGTATCATTTCAATTTTTATTACGTTAGGTATGTAATGTTCGATGACGATGTGTCGTTATAAGATTCCTATAGCGCTGCAGAATTATTTTCATCGGTGATCGGTAGGTGTAATTTTTGACCGAATTTTCTTATCCCTATAGTAAGTGGGAGGCACGGAATCTAGACCCGGCGGAGGGTTAAAAATTGTTTCTTGATTACAAGGAAGTCAATAGAGAGGTTCTAATTTTATAGCCAAACAACTACTAAGAGATAACTAACAGTTGAAACTTTTCTGAAAAGTACTGAAAGCTTTTCTTAATTTTAATAAAGAGGATTTTTTAGAATGTAAATTTGAATAGTGTTTTATTCCAAAAAAGTTGAGAAATAACCCGAGCAGCACACTCGACAAATTATCGAAATAAAAAATCGACAGAATATCGAATTCGATAAAGTGTCGCGTTAGTTCCGCATAAATCGTGAAATTATCTTTCGATATATAGATAGATTATCGACGAATTATAGTTAGCAAATATTTCGAGATTATAGTAAGATATTTTATCGATAATATATCTATAATATCGAAAGATAATTTCACGATTTAGGCGGAACTTTCGCGACACTATAGAATTCGATATTCTGTCGATTTTTTATCGATTTTTTATTCCGATTTTTTGTCTTTTACTAGCTTCTTTCTATAATTAAAAATCATTAATTAGTATAATTAATACATTAAACTATGCCTAAACACATTATTCATGTTATGGTAAGAGGATCATTTCAGAAAAAGTCAAAAAAAATTATAAAAAATCTGCCACCCGTGGGGCTTGAACCTTCTACCTCCTGCATGGTAATCCTCTTCCTTAACCACTATGCCATACCTTATCGTTGAGGAATTAGCAATAAAACGCTTATAATAGGCAGTTTAGTACTTCCAGACGTGTTGGACTTAGAAAAATTTTCACCAATTTGGAAATAATTTCAAATATCGTCACCAAATCGTTGAAAAATCGTTCGACAAATTTCAGATTATTTGTCGATAATGTAGTTTCAAATATCGCCACAAAATCGTTGAAAAATCGAATTCGAGGAATTTCATATCACGTGTGGATAATATAGTTTCAAATATCGTCATAAAATCGTTGAAAAATCGAATTCGAGAAATTTCAGATTACGTGTCGATAATAAAGTTTTAAATATCTTCACAAAATCGTAAAAAAATCGAATTCGAGAAATTTCAGATTATTTGTCGATAATATAGTTTCAAATATCGTCACAAAATCGTTAAAAAATCGAAATCGAGAAATTTCATATTACGTGTCGATAATATAGTTTCAAATATCTTTACAAAATCGGTAAAAAATCGGATTCGATAAATTTAATATAATTTGTCGATAATATAGTTTCAA
Organism: Balanococcus diminutus; assembly: GCA_959613365.1. Lineage (NCBI taxonomy): Eukaryota > Metazoa > Arthropoda > Insecta > Hemiptera > Pseudococcidae > Balanococcus > Balanococcus diminutus. The sequence continues at coordinate 27,052,526 of OY390718.1, forward strand.
ATGTCGTCAAAAAATCGGTAAAATATCGAAGCCGAGAAATTTCATATAATCTGTCGATAATATAGTTTTAAATATCTTTACAAAATCGTTAAAAAATCGAATTCGATAAATTTAATATTCTTTGTCGATAGTATCGTTGACGAATATCGTCATAAAATCTTAATAATATCGAATTCGATAGTTTTTAGATTTTTTGCCTATGAAGTTGTACCGATAAATCTTTATAATATCGTGAGAACATCTATAGATTTTCAAACGATTTTTTATCGATACGTTACATCTTCCGATATTATCGATCGAGTGTGCCGCTCGGGAATTTACCTACTTCAATAAAATTGATAAAAATTTTAATATAAAAAGACAAGAAAATTTTTTATTCCAGGAAGTTTGTTAAAAATGTTCATTTCAAAAAGTTTATACTCGTAAAAAAATTATTTCAAGAACTTCAATGAAAAAAGCTTCGAAAAAATCCTATGCAAAATCCTACCCTGGTGAAATTCTTAAAATATTTTATTTTCTGTAAATTTCAAAAAATGGGAGTTTCAGCAAAATTGCATTTAATCAATAGAGAAAGCAAAATCCTACTCTGGTGGAATTTAAAAAAATATATTTTTTCTGTACATTTGAAAAAATGAGTTTTTGCAAAATTGCATTTAATCAATGAAAAAAGCTCCGAAAAAATTTAATGCAATTTCTGAAATCAGAAGGGAAAAAAATCTGCATTAAAATAAAGTGATTTTAACTCCAAAAAATAGGAGATTTACTTTTTCAAAAATATGAGGTTATTCACGTTGCTGAAAGTTGATAAGCTTAAAAAATTCATGGATTTCTCTTCATAAAAATAGATTTTCATCCCTAAAAATCAAAGGTTTCTTCCTAAAAAAAAAACAACTTTTTTTAAAAATTCACTCAACAGTTCAAACAATTTTTTACTAAAAAAAAATGAGAGGATTTTCTCAAAAAATTGAAGGTTTTTAAAATTTTAGATAAAAATTTTCTTTTTAATTTTTCAGAAAAAAATGAGAAGTCTTTTTACTTCAAAGAAGTGGAGAAAATTTTTACTCCTGAGAAAAATTGAGAAATATTTTACACTACAAAAATCACAAATTTTTTATTAGGTACGCTTTCCTTTATTTATGTAGGCACCTATTTATAAAAAATTGAGGAATTTTCAGTCTTAAAAAAGTTGAAAAATTTTCTGTTCCAAAAAAAAACTGAGGATTTTTTAGGTGGTATAATATGTTTTAAATTTAAAAAATCTAAAGGTTTAAGAATTTTTGAATTCTAAAAAAATAGGAGAATTTTTTACTCAAAAAATTGAGACGTTTCTAATTCCAAAATTTTTCAAAAAAAAAAATCAATAAGAAACTACTCCAGAAAGATTGAAAAATTATTTATTGGACGAAATTTTTACTCCATAAAAATTTACTTTTTCTTTTATTCCACAACATTAAAAAATTTATCTATTCCAAAAATATGATTTAAAAGGTTTTTTTTTTTTTTTTTTTAATCCAAAATGATTTAGAAGGGTATTTTGCAAAATAACAAATTATATTAAATTGAAAATGTTTTACTCCAAAATGATTGAGAAATTATTTAATCCAGAAAAATTGACAAAATTTCTACATAAAAATTCCCATGTTTTTTTATTTCAAAAACATTGAAAAAATTTTCTATTGCAAAAAAGTTTAGAAATGTTTTACTCCAACAAGATTTAGAGGGGTTTTCCGCCAAAAAACAATAAATTTATTTAGGTAAATAATTATAAGAGAAATAAATAACACTTATGAAAAATTTTTTACTTGCTAAAAAGATTAGGTAAGAAGTTTTTTGCACAAAAAATTAAGACAATCATTAATTTATTTCCATAAAATTGAAAAATTTTTTTCTCTAAAAAACAGAAATTTTTTCCTTCAAAAAAAAAAAAAAAATTATACCTATATAGATAGGTATTGCCAAAAACTTGATAAATATTTTTGCTCCAGAAAATTCAAAAAATTATTTTCTCCAAACAAAGCTTTTTCTCACAAGACAATGATAAATTTCTTTTTAAAATATTTTTAAAAAAATAACGAAAATTTTTCATTTTTATCCTAAGATAATTAAGAACCTCTCCCTCTGGATATTTCCTTCTTCAAAAGAAGTAGAGAAAATTTTCCCGCCTAAAACATTGAGAAATATTTTAGTTTGAAAAAACTACAATTTTTTTATTACGCTTTTCTTTATATAAATTTATAAAAATTGAGTAATTTTCGGTTTCAAAAAATTTGAGGAAGTTTATATTCTATAAAAAATTGAGTATTTTTTTAGGTGGGTTGGTATAATTTTTTAAAATAATTTTTGTTCTAAAGATTTGAGAATTTTTGGATTCTAAAAAATTGTGGATTTTTTTGCTGTAAATAATTGAGAAGTTTTTAATTTCAAAATTTCAAAATAAAAAAATAAAAAAGGTTAAGAAACTACCTACTCCAGAAACATTGAGATATTATTTATTTGACATAATTTTCACTCCCTAAAAATTCACATATTTTTTTTATTCCTCAACATTGAAAAATTTGTCTATTCCAAAACATTAAAGAAGTGTTTTTTAAAAAATTAAAAAAAATTTAATTTTAAGTATATGATCTATTTGAATCCTTATCTGCATAATTAAACCCTTTTGCGATGTTCAAAGTTATGAAGAGATTTTATTCTCCAAAAATTAATTTTGGACAAGTATTTTCTCTAAAAAAAAAAAAATTAAAATTAGGATAGGTACTTTCTTCTTCAAAAAAAAGTTGCAAAATTTTTTCATACCCAAAAATTTTTTAAAAAGGAAAACATTTAAAATTAGGTTAGTGTTATTTAATATTTTCTTCTTTAAAAAAAGTTGAAAATTTTTTTCATACCTACCAAAAAATTTAAAAATAATGAAAACTTTGAGTCTTATATCTACCTACTATCCACTGTAGTATGACTCTTTCCCCGAGAAGCTTATTTTTAGACAAAAATGCACCACCTTAGGGTATAGGATGCTTAAAATTGGAAAAAATTTCCACCCAGTTGAAAATAAGAACAACTCTAACCCACAGGTACTGGTTTTAGATTGACTTTTATGAAGCGTATCAGAGATGAATTACGCCAAGATGATCGATAGCTCTCTCGAATGCACGTAGCTTTTTATAGCATAGGTAAATTGTTCCATACTTTTATAAGCTCGCTTTCGGGTACACACGAGGTTTACATAGGTATACGTATCTTGGAGAATCAGCAGCAGTCTCGAGCAAATTGGCCAACGTAGCGATTCAAAAGAATTCGAAATCTGTTCAGTGTTAATGGGTGGCCGAAAGGCGATAATGTCTGTACAATGTAGGTCCGCGTTGTGCGCGCTGCGGACTTGATAATCAAAAGAATACAGATCATCTCTGGTTTTATGCGCATTCTGATGAATAAATTTATGGAGTTATATGGTCTAAAGACTAGTTTCGAACATACTGGTTAGTAAAGCAACGACGCTATTTTTTTTCACTTAATTATACGTAACGCGAGTTTGCTCTATAAGTAATGCTTTATTAGAGTAGATTTTAGACTACATGCAAACTTCTAATTATTGATGTTTAAAATTGTTAAGCCGGGATATAGTTTCGGTAAAATTAATAGATTATTCCGATACTTATCTAAAAACATCATTATAATACGATTATAATGATTATAATTTTGTTTATATATGTAATCTGGTTCAAAAATTCGTTCGTACTGTATGTTTTCTTACTTTTCTTTTTTTACTCACGTGTTTACAAATGTGTGTTTTTAGGGTATATACCTAGGTATGTGCTTTTGGTATTCTTGGTGTCCTAAATTTGAAAAAAAGAAATGCGCATTTTGCTTGTCTTTTATTTTTCAAGAGTCAAAGTTTACGCGTGATACCTACAAAATAAAGCATTGTCAATGAGTTGCATTGTTTCCTTAAATGGACAAGTCAGGCAAGTATGCCCGCACCCCCACACCACATGTGGTTTGAACTTCCTAAAATGAATTTTTTACGTGAGAAAAAATAATTATTTTGTTATAAAAAACTTTTTCAAAAACAAAATTTCCTCACATTTTTGTTTTTTAATTTTTTTAATATAATTTTTTTAAACTGTATAGCTACAGTTCTTCTTAATTTTGTATAAAAAATTGGTATTTTAAAAATTTTGTTTAAAAATATTTTTTCAAAATTTTTGAAACATGTTTTATTCATTCAATTTTTTTTTAAGGATTTAGAAAAAAACACCTATCCCCAATTCTACTTTAAAACAAGCATTAAGCATTACCATATTTGTAAAAAAAAATGATTTCCTCGATAGGTAGTCAATTTTCTATTTTCTTTTACGAATGTTTTTATGAGCCCCTTCAAAAAACTTTTTTTTTTGAATTTCATTCAATTTTTGATTTTTTTAGAAAGAAAAAAAACACCCAACTAGCCTAAAAAATTGATCCTTTTTCATTTTGATTTTTTTTCGAGTACGGTTTTCCACAATTTTGTGGAAAAATAATTTTTTTAACCATATGACTCAAAATACAAAATTTTGAAATTTTAGACAAAAATTTTTCTTGAATTTTTTCAAATAATTTATGTGGTATGGGTAAACAGAACGAGGATTTCAATTCAGTTTTAAAACATTGAAAAAATAATTTTTGTCAAAACATGAATTTTTACGAATTTTACAAAAAGATTAGATATTTTGCAAAATGCAAATTTCGTTAAAATTTTGTCGTAAAATATTTTTAAAATTGAAAAAAATGTAGGTGGGTGTGTATGTATTTTGATTTTTTTTTTCAAATTTCGAATTTCGTAAACTTTATTGATTCAAAAAAAAAATGTTTAAGCAGGATTTCAAAAAATGTCAACATCCATCTCAAATTTGAAATTTTATTGAAAACACTTTTTTGAAATTTTCTTAAAAATTAATTTTTCAATTTTATGAAATTCTTTTTTACCTAATTTCTTAAAGATATATTTTTGCAAATTTTTAAAATCTATGTTTGAAAACATTTTTTTTTTCAACTTTTTCAATTTTTTCAATTTTGCTAGAAAACGTTTTGACGTTACTAAATCTCAAATTTTTGAAATTTTATTAAAACAACTTTTTTAATTCTGTCAAAACAAATTTTATAATTATTGTTATCTATTTTTTTAATTTCACGAAGAACCCGAGCAGCACACTCGACAAATTATCGAAATAAAAAATCGACAGAATATCGAATTCGATAAAGTGTCGCGTTAGTTCCGCATAAATCGTGAAATTATCTTTCGATATATCGACAGATTATTGATGAATTATAGTTGGCAAAATCCATCAACAGATAAACTTTCGATAAAATCGAACGATTTTTCTTTTAAAAATCTCAAGATTATAGTTAGATACTTCATCGATAACCTATCTATAAATCGAAAGATAATTACACGATTTATGCGGAACTAACGCGACACTTTATCGAATTCGATATTCTGTCGATTTTTTATTTCGATTTAGTTTCGATATTCTATCGATTTTTTATTTCGATTTAATTTCGATATTCTATCGATTTTGTATTACGATTTTTTGTAGATTATCTAGTTTCGATATTCTATCGATTTTTTGTAGATAATTTAGCATATATGGGTATATGCGCGCGCACATTTTCAAGACCGGCTGGCGAGTTTGAAGTCGTAGTTACGCTTAAGGCTGGCGAATTTCGTTCCAAATACAGCAGTTTCTACCAAAACAAGCGTCTGTTGCGAACATCGGAGTTCGTTCGCATAATACGAATTGGATTATAATATTCAAACATCTTATGCAAAATTGGAGAAGAGGGAGGGGTCCAATTGAAATTTTTATAATAACTAAAATTATTTCTAGGACCTTAATTTACAATTTTTGTTTGAAAAATTTTTCAAATTGGCCCCTTTTTCCTCCGCTCCTCCAATTTTGAATAAGTATCAAAGGAGTATTATGCAGAATTGGAGGAGAAGGAGAGGTCCAATTGAAAAAATTTTCAAACAAAAGTTGTAGAATAATATTCTGGATTTAATTTTGGTTATTATAAAAATTTCGATTTGGCCCTTTCTTCCCATCCAATTTTGAATATAAAGTAGGTATTTTTTGACTAGAAAAAAATCAATATAGTTTCAACAACTATCGTTACAAAATCGTTAAAAAATCGAATTCGAGAAATTTCAGATTATTTGTCGATAATATAGTTCTAAATATCGTCACAAAATCGTTGAAAAATCGAATTCGAGAAATTTCAGATTACGTGTCGATAATATAGTTTCAAATATCTTCACAAAATCGTTAAAAAATCGAATTCGAGAAATTTCAGATTATTTGTCGATAATATAGTTTCAAATATCTGCACAAAATCGGTGGAAAATCGGATTCGATAAATTTAATATTCTTTGTCGATAGTATCGTTGACGAATATCGTCCTAAAATCGTAATACTATCGAATTCGATAGTTTTTAGATTTTTTGCCTATAAAATCGTACAGCTAAATCTGTATCATATCGTGAGAACATCTTTAGATTTTTAAACGATTTTTTATCGATACGTTTCAACTTTCGATATTATCGATCGAGTGTGCTGCTCGGGAAATACATTTGAAAACCTCTAAAAAATTAAGTTACCTACCTATGTTAATTTTTTTTTTCAATTTTTCAATTTTGTTAACAAACGTTATAATCAACATTTTAAAATTTTACCAAACCTGAAATTTTTGAGCTGAAAACACTTTCTTTGAAATTTTGTTAAAACACGAATTCTTTTTTTTTCTTTGAATTTATTAAAGAAATATTTTTACAAACTTATAAAAATTATGTTTAAAAACATTTTATTTTTTTTATTTTTTCAATTTCGTTGAATATGTTTTTATTTGACTTTTTCAAATTTATTTACTAAGCCTCGAATGTTTGAACTGAAAACACTTCTTTAAAATTTTGTTAAAACATAAAAAATTTTCAAATTCTTTTAATTATTTTATGAAGAAATATTTTTACAGACTTCTAAAATTTTTTACAATGATCAAATTCGAAAAAAAAAACGACAGCAATCCGTAACCAAATTGCGTTAGGTTAGGTGTTGGATAAAACACGTTTGAGTATTTTGTCGTCGTGCAGACATTAAAAAACGGGAAATTTTTTAAAAATTTGAAGACTTGTAGACATTTTTTGTCAGACCATTCTGATGTTCATGAATATTTTGTATGGCTTTTAGACATTTTATTTTAATTTTTCCATGATTTTTTAAAAATTAATTCAGCTTTTAAGTAGGTACTTACCTATTTTAAGTATATTAAAAACATTTTAAGTAATTGAATTTTCCAAATTTTATTAAATTTCAAATTTTGGAAATTTATTGAAAACACTTAAGAATTTTAAATTTTACCAAATTTTAAAAAATATGATTTAATAACGTCATTTGTTTGTAGGTAGTGTACTCACTGTACTCTGTACAGTCATTAAAAAAATATATTTTGGAAAATTTTGGAAATTTTTTTTTTCATTTTTTTAAATTTTATTGAAAAACATTTTAATAGAATTTTTCAATTTTTACTGAATCCTAATTTTTTCAAATTTTACCTACTTACATACTCAAGATTTTTTTAATTCAAAAAGATTTTTGAAATTTTGTTCAGAATATTTTGAAATTTTTTTTCGCGAACTGAATTCATAGATTTTTTCAAGGTAGGTATTTCCATTTTTTTTTTGTAAATTACATACTTCCCAAAGATTATTCTTTATTACAAGGATCATTTTTCTTTTTTTCAAAAAAAAATAATATTGTCTTATTTTTATTTTTAAAAATTCATTTTGATTTTTTTTTTTTTGGGGGGGGGAATATATTTTCAAGTTTTCTTCAATAACCGTTTCATTTGAAATTTTGCTCAAAAACAATTTTTTGTAGGCTCCTGCTTTAGGGACACAAATGTTACGTGGGAGAGAGTTTCAGATACTCGAGATATTTTTCTGAAAACCCTTGGTTTGTCTCGATCCACATCACTTTCTAAAATGAAAAATCTGTTTTTAATTCCGAAGTCAATTTATTAGAAACTTTTTCGGTACTATAATGGCGAATCGAGTACCTATTTTCGAACTTATTAAAATATGGATACGAAGTCATTAAGATTAATGAATTACCAAAATTTGCAACGTTTTAATCAAACGAATAAGTCTGCGCGATTGGTCAAGGTTCGAGGCAAAATTATCCATCTCCTCTCAGACAGTTGAATTTTTCACACCACACAGGTAGGCCTAGATTTAGCTGCACTTTACCTATAGGTACGAATGTATAAGATTGAAGAACAATGAAATCCAAGCAGGGGAGGCGATTATATATTTTCGAAATCTAACAAGATTCTACTGTTAGGTCGAAGTGGATCGATATAAATTCCGGGGCATAACTCGACTTTACTTATGTCAGAACTATGATGAGCAGACGGCCATCTAATTCAAATATCCGTGTATCGGCGATCAACTCAACTGGTAGTTAATTTGATTGATGATAATACTCGAGCTGGATGACCGACAACTTATAAAAAGTCGCCATTACGTTTCGCTCTTTCTTTTTCTTTCTTTGCGTTTTATATTATTTCGCGTAATTAAAGTTGAAAAAAGATGGAGTACTCGTGACCGGATCTTCACACGCGGTCGATACCGCGCCGCTTAGCTACAGTTTCATTTTACCATCTCTGTACTATGCGTATGGATACTGGATAGGTATAGGTACTGTTGTGTTGTACAGTACATTAATTGCTGGTATTTTTCATTTTACCTTTTGTGTAATAAACCGGACGAATAATCGTATTGTGTAAAGAAAATTTATTATTGATATTCGTTATTCGACCTTTATAGTTAACATTTGTAAACTTAATATCGAACCGTGGATGCGGGTCGATCTCTTCCTATGTGTTTGTCTTCGTGTATACTGTACAATACAGTACCTATGCCTACCTGTACCTACAACGTACTTATTATATTCACTAGTTAGATGTTCTTTATGGCATGATCGTGAAAATGATTTTAGTAAAAAATGCGTCGTCATCGAGCTGAAGTTATACATACGTATCGTCGTCGTATCGATTTTCACATACCTGTTTAAATATTCACTTATCATAAGCTTTAAATGTACCTATAGACCTATACCTTTACTTATACCTCGCTAATTTACACTCGAAGTGATTAACAAAGTGGAACGGAGCTTTTTATTTTAATGAAATGAGCTACGAGTATAGGATACCATACCATAGACCATGTAGGTACTTATAACAATCCATCAAAATATTGCTAAATTAACTTTTACTGCTTCCAAGAGTATAAGTTTTACAACCTTTCGTTTCTTTGACAGAATGAAAAAATGATACCTACCTAAGTACTCGACTATTGAAAATTACGTCAAACTGCATTTCAAGCGAGAATTTTGAAACCATAACTGCAGATGCCCGTTTCCATTTGAAATTTTTTTGTGAATTTTTGAAATTTAAAAAACGATTAAAAATAGTTTCTTTGCCTATCACCTTGTAGAGCTTGAAAAAACAAACGAAATTTATTATAACATATATTTGCCTATCTCTGAAATTTAAGGGACTAAAAAAGAAAATGACATCTTAATTTTTTTTTTTTTTTTGTTGGAAAATCCAAAATAATTATTAGAAATTGAAAATTCAAAAAACGTTAAAAATTGTTTCTTTGCATATACCCAAAACCACCTAGACACTACAAGCCATGAAGTTAAATTTGTCAACCTTGCCGAAGACGGCCGACTTGAGCAATTGAAAATACGTTTTCTGGGCAAACGAAGTGTTTTTCGAAAAAATTGATGGGAACCAAAATTGTAGAGGGAAAAATTAACTTTCGTTTAGTGTATTCGGAATTTTGATTCGACTAATATTTCTCGAGTTACGGTCAAAAAACTATTTGAACATGGACCGTCTACCAGATTTTCCCTATTTTCCCGGTCAAAGAAGCGATTTTCGTAAAAATTGATAAGAACAAAAATTGTAGAGCAAAAAATATCCTTTCATCCTAAAATCATTGAAGTTTTGATTCGACGAAAATACCTCGATTCATTAGCAAAAACTGTTTTCTCAGATATGCAAATTTTCATATTTTCTTATTTCGCGGATAAACAAAGCGTTTTTCATGAAAATTGATAAGAACTAAAATTGTAGAGCAGAAAAAATCCTTCAGTTTTAGTGCTTTTAAAATTTTTTATTCGACCAATTTTTTGAGTTATCGTCAAAAAACTATTTATTTTTTCACTTTTGAGGTCAACGACCCCTTTTTTGTGAAAATTGATAGAAACCACAATTGTAGATAGAAAAATTTACTTTTGTTTGGTGTAGTCGGAATTTCGATTTTACGAATATTTCTTGAGTTATCGTCGAAAAACTGATTTTGAAAGTTGGCCGTCTACCAAATTTTCCCATTTTCCCGGTCAACGAAGCGATTTTCGTGAAAATTGATACGAACCAAAATTGTAGAGCGAAAAAAATCCTTTCACCCTAAAATTATTGAAATTTCGATTTGACGAAAATACCTCGATTTCTCAGCGTAAAATGTTTTCTTGGATATGCAAATTTTCACATATTCTCATTTTCGGAGCGAACGAAGCATTTTTCGTGAAAATTGATCTGAACCAAAATTGTAGAGCAGAAAATTTCCTTTCGTTAGTGTGTTGTCAGAATTTCGATTCGATGAATATTTTCTGAGTTATCGTCAAAAAACGGATTGGAAAGTCGGCCGTCTACTACTCGAAAATGCGACGTTGCCTTTCTACGTTCATGGCTTGAATCTCTAGGTGGTTTTGGTTAACCACATTGTAGAATTTGAAAAAAAAAAAAAATCATTATGACATAAGTATTTTTGTCATCTCTGAAACAGAATGGGCAATAAAAAAAAAATCAATTTGTAAAATTCAATTTCAAAAAATTGAATTAAAAATTTAAAATAGCATTTTCTTTTCTAGCTCCTTAAATTTCAGAGATAGGCAAAAATATGTTATAGTAAATTTCGTTTGTTTTTTCAAGTTCTACAAAGTGATAGACAAAGAAAGTTTCCTAATCGTTTGTAATGAAAATTTTTCGGTTTCTTTTTTTTATTTCCTTTTTTTTAAAACAAAATCTTTCAATTTTTGGGGAAAACCCTGTTTTGGAAGAAAAATATTTCTGAATTTTAGACTTTCTGCAGCTAAAATATTTTTCAAATTTTGGGAGGTATAAGTTTTTCTTTTCTTTTGAAGGAAAAAATTTCTCAATTTTATGAGACTAAATTAATATCTCAATATTTTTGTGTAAAAACCTCTTAGGTTCCTATTTTTTTAAAGAGTTGATTTTAAATCTATAGGTACCTATATAAATCATGTTAAAGTAAAATATCTGTTAATTTTTTTGGAATAAAAAAATTTTGTCAATTTTTCTGGATTATATAATTTGACAATTTTATGAGAGTAAATCTCTTTTTTTTTGCAGAAACCCCTCTCATTTTTTTTGGAATAAAAATTTCTTAATTTGGTTTAAAATAACTTTTCTAATATTTTTGGAATAGAAACATTTTTGTAATAAAAAATATGTATGTGCATTTTTATGTTGTAAACATTTTGTCAATATTGAATAATCTGGAGTAATTTCTCAACCTTTTTGAAATGAATTTTAAATTTAGAATAAAAAACTTCTTAATTTAAAAAAAAAAAATCATTTTTTTAAATTACCCCACCAAAGCAAATTTCTCGAATTCTTTAAAACCAAAAATTCATCAATTTTTTATAAATGTGACCCGGCATAACAAAAGGGACCTACCCTATTGACGAAAAAAAATTTGAGAATGCTAGCATCAGTTGCCTGTTTTTGAACCACTTTGAATGGTAGTGCTAGCATCCTAGTAGCATTTTAGTAGCATTCTAGTAGCATTTTGTTAGCACTTGGTATTGTGCTAGCATGATGCTAGCACTATGCTAGCACCTGATAATGCTAGCATCTAGCATTTTTAGGTAGTCCAAAAAAAGTCAACATGAATGCTAGCATTTTCGTAACACGTGCTAGCATAATGCTACTGATGCTAGTAATATGCTAGCATGCCGATGCAATGCTAGCAAAATACTAACATAATGCTTTATGAATTGTCGATTGGGTAGTAGGTAAAAATCGATTTTCACTTTTTTGTGTTCTGAGTTCTACTAACCGAGGTCTATCATCTGATCCACTCAAAATTTCGAAAAAATCAATATTTCCAATCGGCATGACAAAAGGGACCTATTAGGCAATGTAGCTGTTTTTCAAGAATTTAGATAAAAATGTGAAAAAATATATCCCTAATTTTTTTCAAAATAGCTCAACCCGGGCCTGATGCTTGAAATGTGTGATTTTAAGCTAAAAAAAATCCACTTCTGAGAGTTTTTGATCAATTTTCAGAATTCTCACAGATCACAATAATTTTACTTGAAATCAATGAAATTTAAAATTTTTTGTTTTTCAATGGTTTTTTTTTCGTTTTATGACTTATGACGAAAAATGCTCATAATTTAGCTAAAAACCGATCTGATATTTGTTATCAGTACGCTTCAAAAATTTGCTTATCACACAATTTTTTCCCTTTTTTGGCAGCACTGAGTTTGGTCAAATTTCCCTTACCCATTATAAAAAAAATTTCGCACAAATTTTTTAAAAAATTTTTGGAAAATATTTCACTCATGTCCAGTAACTATTCTCCAAAATCTAAAAAAAAATCGGTCCATTTGTTCCAAAGATATTAATTCTCAAAGTTTATTTTTGCTCTCCTGAAAAATTTGTTAAATACATACTAGGTCCCTTTTGTCATGCCGGGTCACAAATATAAAGAAAAATAGAATAAATTTTTTAAAATTATTTTCAAGTAAAAAAATTTTCAATTTTTCGAGTGTGAAAATGTTCTCAACTTTTTTTGGAGAAGATAATGTTTGGCGATAGGTAAATATGAGTTTTTCATTTCTTCTGAAGGAAAAAAAATCTGTTTTTTGGGTTGGGGGGGGGGGGGTCTCAACTTTATGGGAATAATTTTAATGTACCTACCTACGTACCTACCTATCAATTTTTGATGAAAAAAAATCTCTTACCAGATTTTTTTTGGGAATAAAAAATTTGTTAATTTCATAGGAGTTATTCATTTCTCATTTTTTCTCTTACAGGAAAAACCTCTAAATGATGATGAAAGCAAAACATTTCTAAATTTTTTTGCAATAGAATATTTTTTCAATGTTTTTGAATTAAAAAAATATGTGAAATTTTATAGAGTAAAAATTTTGTCAATTTTTCTGGATTAAATATTTTCTCAATTTTGTGAGAGTAGGTGAATCTAGGTATCTCTTTTTTTCAAAAAAACCTTCTCGACCTTAATTTTTGCAGTAAAAAATTTCTTCATTTCTTTCAAATAACTTTATTTTTCAATTTTTTGGAATATAAAAATGTTTCAATGTTGTCATGTTGTGGAATAAAAAAATGGGTATGTGAATTTTTATGAATTTAACATTTTATTGATGTAAGTAGGTATAATTTTCAATCTTTCTGTAGGTAGGTTTTTGGAATAAAAAATTTACAAATTTTTCAGAATAAAAATTTTTCAATTTTTTTGAATACAAAAATTCTCAAAGCTTTAGAGGCGAAAATCTTATTTTTAAATACCCCACGTAAAGAAGTCTTCAAGTTTTTTGGAATAAAATTTTGTTCATATTTGTTGAAACCAAAAATTCCTCAATTTTTTATAAACAAAAAAAAGTTTTCAATGTTTTTGGGGGAAAATCTGTAAATTTTTTCGAGTTGATAATTTCTCGAATTTTCAAAGTAAAAAAATGTGTGATTTTTTTAAAAGAAAAGTATTCCTCATTTTTTTTGATAAGTGTAAAAAAAATTTGGGTCTTTTGAAAAAGGTGATTTTTGGAGAAAAATACGAGTAAGTACTTCTTACTTTTTGCAATTATTTTTTTTTTTTCAAATTTCTAGATTACAAAAATATTTAACTTTTTAGTGAAAGAAAAAATCTTCATTTTTTTTTTTTTTAGTATCTTAGAATAAATATCAGGTTTTTTGGAGGGGGGGGGGGATCATTCTCACATTCAACATTTGAAATTTTTTCAACCGCCATACCCTTCGTGAAAAAATCGAGTCACAAGTTCACAACTTCAAAAATTTCAAGTTGTTGGGCCTGTCCTCTAATATGGTAAAATCGCTCACTAACAACAAAAAAAGCCTACACCAAAATTTGGGCCCTAGATAATAAATTCCGAAATCCGGTCCTGCGCGCCTATTTATTACTCTCACGTCTCACACCTTTCCAACATATTGTACTCGTGCCATCGACTACCTAACTTAATTTATACTTAGATAACTTTACCCAAAGTAAATTATCTAATTAACGTCATACTGACTATACAGAGGTATCGAGAAGTACCTATATTTTTCCACATATACGTAGGTATACTTTTCAAATTCACGAAATCCACATTATATCGCCTGGACCAGCCTTAACGCGGCATGTTGGCCAAATTCATTAAATAGGACGTGTCAATTGCACGAATAACAAACACGTGAGAATTTTGTTTTTGTAGTTACACGACCAATGAATTATAGATGTTTTTTAAAACGTATTTGTACAATATTGGTACTGCAGGTATATATGTTTCCATTGATCATAAACTCGTTACGAGCTTGTAGATGAATAAATGTTCCTTCTACCGATTGCTCAATGATAAACTTGTAGGTGGATCTTGATAAGAGACACAGATGTACAGCTTTCTAGGAAATTACTATTTCACTGATGAGATGCTGTTTTCATTGTACTATGTAAATTTGAGCAGACCAGTAGATCCCAATGCTAAACTAATGTGGTAGTCGAGATTTCAGCTGTAGAAATTTATCTCTAATGTGTATTGTCAACGCCGATAAACGGTAAATTTTCGTGTTGAAAATAGTATCTATCTACTGAAATAAAATTTGCATATATTATAGGTTTAGATTTATATCTCACCAGTAAATATACTAAAATGATATCTAAATTCGATTGAATACAATGAAATAGAAATGATTTAGGACGTAGAAAGTGGATTTATAAGAACCGCAATGTTATTGGTTTCGATTACATTCTTTAAAAAAATATGCTGAGGTGATTTCGAACGATTTTTTTTTTTTTTCTTCAATAATGATGCATTCTTCAATAAATTAATAGCACCTAATTTCGGGTTTTGTATAATTTATTCTTCAAAATTTGAAGGGAAATGAATGGTTCAATTATAGGTATTTCAGGAATTGAATTAATAAAAAGAAATTTCTTAGATGAACTAGATAAACCAGGAAAAAAAACTAATGTCACAAAAAAATTTGCAAGATGAAAATATGTACAATTTTTGGTAATAGTTCAAAAAATGTAGAACTTTTTACACCAATATTTTTTATACTAATTGAAAATTCCGCATGTTTTGAACCATTAACGCCGGAATCCAATTTTCGACTTGAACGTATACTATTTATGCGAAGGAAGAAAGGCCAGAATGATAAAAAATTTCAGCAAAAATATACCACTGGGAAAAACAATCAAACGCATCAATTTTTAAAATTAGTATTTTGTAAACCCTTACAAATATGATTTTTCAATTTTTTCTTTTTTGTGAAAAATCAAAATTTCAAAAATGAAAAAGTAGGTAATAATAATATAAATAAAATAAAATAACCAATTGACAATTTCAAGTTTAAAAATGCCAGCATGCGTGCTAGCACCGCATGCCAGCACCCATGTAGCCTGTTTTTGGACCACCTGAAATCCTGGCATAATGTTAGCATCAAGTGCTAGCATACTCCTAGCATGCTGCGAGCATAATACTCGCATTATGATACGGGTATTTTTGCTTGATATTTCACCTCCAGTATCATGCTAGCAACATGCTAGAACTCATGGCATTATGCAAGCATTCTACTCGCAGAATGATAGGAATATGCTAGCATTTGATGCTAACATTATGCCAGGATTTCAGGTGGTCCAAAAACAGGCTACATGGGTGCTAGCATGCGGTGCTGTGCTAGCATGCGGTGCTAGCACAGTGCTACTTGTGCTAGTACATTACTAGGATTATGTTGACAACATGCTGTGATAATGCTAGCACGATACTAGCATTAGTTTGCTATGTTTGTTTTAAAATTTTAATTAATTATTTTAATTTAATTCAGAGCTGGGGCGACTCACCTCTTTTGGGAGTCGAACTCTTTTAGTTCGACTCTTTGCTAGATGAGTCGAAGAGTTTTCAATTTGCGACTCTTTACAAATTTTATTAAACTCATGAGTCCGACTCTTTTAATGAACGACTCCTCGCGACTCTTTTTTTCCGACTCCTCGCGACTCTTTTTTTCCGACTCCTCGCAACTTTTTTTTTCCGACTCCTCGCGACTCTTTTTTTCAACTAATTCCCGACTCACTCCCCCGACTCCTTCTAAACTCTTATTTTTGTTCTCATACGATTCTTTTACAACTCTTTTCTCTAAATTTTTCTTTTCACTTTTCAAATTTCATTTTCATTTAAAAACTAAAATGTTCTGTAATTTAATTTCTTTTTTTGTTTTTTTAGTGCGACATATTTATTATTTTTCAATTTTCAAGTACAGTAATCAATTATAAATTGATCAATAAAATTTATTTTAACTTTCATATTCTCGTAAAAAAAGGAAAAGCTAAAAATTTTTGAAAAAAAGGTAAGTAGAAACTTAGAAAGTAGAAACATCTTCTCTGACTCTGAGTAAACTCGCAGTAAATTCGTAATCTAATCTTAAATTTAAAATATTAAAAAAAAACTACAACAAGAAATAAAATTCTTGAACATTCATAAAATCAAAAATGCCACCATTCAATAATTTACCACAGTATCATTGCCTTTTGTAGATCTTGTGTGTTTAAAATAGATTTCGAAGTTTTTCATCACTGAATGTTTTTGAAACAATTCGAAAATTAATTGAAATCAAAACTAAACTAACACAACACACGAGGTTGCACTACCCATGAATCGCGGAAAAAGGGAGTTTGAGAGATGAAAAGAGTCGTGATATGAAGAGTTGTGAATCAAAAGAGTCGCAAGTAAAAAAAGAGTTGTGAGTAAAAAAGAGTCGCAAATTGAGAAGAGTCGTGAATCAGTTTAATGTTCGACTCTTAGTGATGAGTCGATTTTTTCAAATTTTTTTCGACTCCTTGTGAAAAAGAGTCGAACTCAGAGTCGCTCGCATGCGACTCTCGCGACTCACACTCGAAACTCTGAGTCGCGCCAGCTCTGATTTAATTTAAAAAATCGTTGGGATAGATCTTAATCTTGATTTCTTTGCCACTTTCTTCTTATTCTGGTTTATATTAATCCATGCCATCCAAATTTTCCAACTAAAATTCCCTGACCTAAGCGGGATTCGAACCGGTGACCCTAAGTTCCTACCTAAACCTAACTACCTAGCTTTAACGACTGAGCCACGAGCACCCGATGGGAAGTTAGTCGATAAATGCAGTACTCATGTAAGTATTAAGTCGAGTGGCAAAGTGTACTTATTTAAAAAATTTTAAAAAATGTCAGAATGAGATAAAGTTTTGAAATTTGGTATATTTGCTACTGGGATCAATATTAAAAATTTTAAGGAACCCGCGCCACCTTGCCCGAACTACCCCATGGCCTTTATCACCTCTCCCCACCCCCTATTCAAGGGTGGTGGACTGGTGATAAGTCGAAGATGTTAGTGTCAAAATCACATAAATTGAACCCCCTGAAAACGAATATGACGTTAGTTTTGCGATTTCACCCCTCCAAGTATCCCTTTTTGGGGGCAGTTTTTCATCAAAATTTGAAACATGCTAATAAAGAGCTAAAATAATGCTAGCATCATGATTGATAATGCATGACTGCCATGCCAGTTCGTCTAGGTAAACTGCTAGCATAACATTAGCATTTAACTAGCATGTATTGTGGTAGTGGTGTTGCCATATCACATGTCTGCATAATGCTACAGTTATGTTACAATAAATTTTCTCAGGAAATATATTATGTGCTAGCATAATGCTGAAAACATGCTAGTGCACACATGTTAGCACATGAGTGCCATATTGCATGTGAATAAAGTGTTATGTTTATGCTAGCATTATGGTGGTATACAAGTTCTGGTATAACTTATGCTTGTGCAGTGCATGAATTTTTCAACTAAAAATCCAGCTCTGAAGTAATGGAATGCTACTAGAATGTTACCAGAGTTAGTAGTATAATGCTAAATAAATTGTCAATCAAGTGCTAGAATAATGCTAGGGATGTGCTAGTACATACGTGCTAGCATATAGCTAGTATATCGTGTGCCAGTAAAATGTTAGCCTTTTAACAGTATAAATTTTTTAGAGAAAAAAAAATGGCAGCATGATGTTAGCATTTTACCATCATATTAGTGCTAGTGATGCTGCCTAGTGACATACCAGTATAATGCTGCAGATATGCTAAAATAAATTTTCTAGAGGAACTGTCTGATGTTAGCATAAGGCTAAGAATGTGCTAGCATGTGTATGCTCACACATTGCATGCCAGTTCAATGCTAAGATTTGATAACCATGAATTTTCAAGAGTAAAAAAATGCCAGCATGATGTTAGCATTTTCCTAGCATGCAAGAGGTAATTATGCTACCATATTACATGCCAGTATGATGCTGCTAATATGTAACAAAAAATTTTCCACAGAAAGTGCATATGCTAGCATAATACTACCAATGTGCCTCTATTTATGTGCTAGCATATTCCTAGTATCAAGTGCTACACTTATGCTAGCTTTGTAGTATAGCAATAAGTGCTAGTTCATCTCATGCGAGCATAACGCTAGAAAAATGCTGGTACGCATGTGCTAGTACATGAATCTTATACTGCATGCAATAAAGTGCTATGTTGTTGCCAGCATTATGTTAGTACATAAGTCCTAGTTCATCTCATGTGAGGAAAATGCTAGAGTTCATGCTAGTGTAATGCTAACAGAATGCTACTCATGCTAATAATATGCTAGGCATGCCAGCATAATGCTCAAAAAATTGTCAATTGGGAAGGGACACCCTGGTTAGTAAGTACAGGATCCTGCATAAGATATTTTCAAGAGAAAAAAAAAATCGAAGAAATCTTCGAGAATATAGTTACAGGGTGTATGGATTGAGAGTGTAAAACCTTCCAACCAGTAACTATGCAACTTGCAAAGAGTCGATGCAGTATGTTTGCCTAACCTCCGGACCGCAGGAGCTGAGTTATGCTAGCCGAAATTTTTTTCCCTCTATTTTGGTTGCGCTTCTCGACAAGCACAATAGATAGAAAGTTGCATTTAGTGGCATCGGATGGAAAATGTTGTCTAGAATTTTTTCATGCGACTGGTAATTTTTGAACTGGATAAGGAAGTCTGTACCGAACAAAATATTTGAAAAAACATGTAAAAAAGGTGACAATTTTTCTCATTTTTCTGTGATAACTCAAAAAGATGTCCTCTGACTAAGCTGTTTTTATCAACTTTTCTAGTCGAAAAAAGGCTACTAATTTTAATGGCGTAACCAGGGCTGGGGAACAAAACGATTTGTTTTGTTCTGTTCTGTTGTTTGTTTCTTTTATGTTCAGAGAATTATTCTGTTCTGTTCTGTTTTTTGTTTTTTGTTCAGAGAATTTATTTTATTTTTTTCTGTTATTTGTTTTTTGTTCAGATTATTATTTTGTTCTGTTCTGTTTTTTGTTTTTTGTTCAGAGAATTTATTTTATTTTTTTCTGTTATTTGTTTTTTGTTCAGATTATTATTTTGTTCTGTTCTGTTTTTTGTTTTTTGTTCAGAGAATTACTTTGTTCCGTTCCGTTCCGTACCATACCGTTCCGTTCTGTACCGTTCCGTTCCGTTCCGTTCTGTTCCGTTCCGTTCCGGTTGGGTTACTGTACGAAGTGTTCCTTAGGAGATTGCTCAAATTTCAAGGACATTGTTCAAATGACCTTGAATTTCAAGGACATTGCTCAAATGACCTTGAATTTCAAGGACATTGCTAAAATGACCTTGAATTTCAAGGACATTGCTAAAATGACCTTGAATTTCAAGGACATTGCTAAAATGACCTTGAATTTCAAGGACATTGCTCAAATGACCCGGAACGGAACGGAACGGAACGGAACGGAGACATTGAATTTCAAGGACATTGCTCAAATGGCCTTGAATTTCAAAGACATTGCTCAAATGACCTTGAATTTCAAGGACATTGCTCCGATGACCTTGAATTTCAAGGACATTGCTCAAATGACCTTGAATTTCAAGGACATTGCTTAAATGACCTTGAATTTGAAGGACATTTCTCAAATGACCTTGAATTTCAAGAACATTTCTCCGATGATCTTGAATTTCAAGGACATTGCTCAAATGACCTTGAATTTTAAGGACATTGCTCAAATGACCTTGAATTTCAAGAACATTGCTCAAATGGCCTTGAATTTCAAGGACATTGCTCAAATGACCTTGAATTTCAAGGACATTGCTCAAATGACCTTTTAATTTCAAGGACATTGCTCAAATGACCTTGAATTTCAAGGACATTGCTCCGATGACCTTGAATTTCAAGGACATTGCTCAAATGACCTTGAATTTCAAGGACATTTCTCAAATGACCTTGAATTTCAAGGACATTGCTAAAATGACCTTGAATTTCAAGGACATTGCTCAAATGACCTGGAACGGAACGGAACGGAACGGAACGGAACGGAACGGAACGGAACGGAACGGAACGGAACGGAACGGAACGGAACGGAACGGAACGGAACGGAACGGAACGGAACGGAACGGAACGGAACGGAACGGAACGGAACGGAACGGAACGGAACGGAACGGAGACATTGAATTTCAAGGACATTGCTCAAATGGCCTTGAATTTCAAGGACATTGCTCAAATGGCCTTGAATTTCAAGGACATTGCTCAAATGACCTTGAATTTCAAGGACATTGCTCAAATGACCTTTTAATTTCAAGGACATTGCTCAAATGACCTTGAATTTCAAGGACATTGCTCCGATGACCTTGAATTTCAAGGACATTGCTCAAATGACCTTGAATTTCAAGGACATTTCTCAAATGACCTTGAATTTCAAGGACATTGCTCAAATGACCTGGAACGGAACGGAACGGAACGGAACGGAACGGAACGGAACGGAACTAAACGGAACGGAACGGAACGGAACGGAACGGAACGGAACGGAACGGAACATAACGGAACGGAACGGAACGGAACGGAACGGAACGGAACGGAACGGAACATAACGGAACGGAACGGAACGGAACGGAACGGAACGGAACGGAACGGAACGGAACGGAACGGAACGGAACGGAACGGAACGGAACGGAACGGAGACATTGAATTTCAAGGACATTGCTCAAATGGCCTTGAATTTCAAGGACATTGCTCAAATGACCTTGAATTTCAAGGACATTGCTCAAATGACCTTTTAATTTCAAGGACATTGCTCAAATGACCTTGAATTTCAAGGACATTGCTCCGATGACCTTGAATTTCAAGGACATTGCTCAAATGACCTTGAATTTCAAGGACATTGCTCAAATGACCTTGAATTTCAAGGACATTGCTTAAATGACCTTGAATTTGAAGGACATTTCTCAAATGACCTTGAATTTCAAGAACATTTCTCCGATGATCTTGAATTTCAAGGACATTGCTCAAATGACCTTGAATTTTAAGGACATTGCTCAAATGACCTTGAATTTCAAGAACATTGCTCAAATGGCCTTGAATTTCAAGGACATTGCTCAAATGACCTTGAATTTCAAGGACATTGCTCAAATGACCTTTTAATTTCAAGGACATTGCTCAAATGACCTTGAATTTCAAGGACATTGCTCCGATGACCTTGAATTTCAAGGACATTGCTCAAATGACCTTGAATTTCAAGGACATTTCTCAAATGACCTTGAATTTCAAGGACATTGCTAAAATGACCTTGAATTTCAAGGACATTGCTCAAATGACCTGGAACGGAACGGAACGGAACGGAACGGAACGGAACGGAACGGAACGGAACGGAACGGAGACATTGAATTTCAAGGACATTGCTCAAATGGCCTTGAATTTCAAGGACATTGCTCAAATGGCCTTGAATTTCAAGGACATTGCTCAAATGACCTTGAATTTCAAGGACATTGCTCAAATGACCTTTTAATTTCAAGGACATTGCTCAAATGACCTTGAATTTCAAGGACATTGCTCCGATGACCTTGAATTTCAAGGACATTGCTCAAATGACCTTGAATTTCAAGGACATTTCTCAAATGACCTTGAATTTCAAGGACATTGCTCAAATGACCTGGAACGGAACGGAACGGAACGGAACGGAACGGAACGGAACGGAACTAAACGGAACGGAACGGAACGGAACGGAACGGAACGGAACGGAACGGAGACATTGAATTTCAAGGACATTGCTCAAATGGCCTTGAATTTCAAGGACATTGCTCAAATGGCCTTGAATTTCAAGGACATTGCTCAAATGACCTTGAATTTCAAGGACATTGCTCAAATGACCTTTTAATTTCAAGGACATTGCTCAAATGACCTTGAATTTCAAGGACATTGCTCCGATGACCTTGAATTTCAAGGACATTGCTCAAATGACCTTGAATTTCAAGGACATTTCTCAAATGACCTTGAATTTCAAGGACATTGCTCAAATGACCTGGAACGGAACGGAACGGAACGGAACGGAACGGAACGGAACGGAACTAAACGGAACGGAACGGAACGGAACGGAACGGAACGGAACGGAACGGAACGGAACATAACGGAACGGAACGGAACGGAACGGAACGGAACGGAACGGAACGGAACATAACGGAACGGAACGGAACGGAACGGAACGGAACGGAACGGAACGGAACATAACGGAACGGAACGGAACGGAACGGAACGGAACGGAACGGAACGGAACGGAACGGAACGGAACGGAACGGAACGGAGACATTGAATTTCAAGGACATTGCTCAAATGGCCTTGAATTTCAAGGACATTGCTCAAATGACCTTGAATTTCAAGGACATTGCTCAAATGACCTTTTAATTTCAAGGACATTGCTCAAATGACCTTGAATTTCAAGGACATTGCTCCGATGACCTTGAATTTCAAGGACATTGCTCAAATGACCTTGAATTTTAAGGACATTGCTCAAATGACCTTTTAATTTCAAGGACATTGCTCAAATGACCTTGAATTTCAAGGACATTGCTCCGATGACCTTGAATTTCAAGGACATTGCTCAAATGACCTTGAATTTCAAGGACATTTCTCAAATGACCTTGAATTTCAAGGACATTGCTAAAATGACCTTGAATTTCAAGGACATTGCTCAAATGACCTGGAACGGAACGGAACGGAACGGAACGGAACGGAACGGAACGGAACGGAACGGAACGGAACGGAACGGAACGGAACTGAACGGAACGGAACGGAACGGAACGGAACGGAACGGAACGGAACGGAACGGAGACATTGAATTTCAAGGACATTGCTCAAATGGCCTTGAATTTCAAGGACATTGCTCAAATGGCCTTGAATTTCAAGGACATTGCTCAAATGACCTTGAATTTCAAGGACATTGCTCAAATGACCTTTTAATTTCAAGGACATTGCTCAAATGACCTTTAATTTCAAGGACATTGCTCCGATGACCTTGAATTTCAAGGACATTGCTCAAATGACCTTGAATTTCAAGGACATTTCTCAAATGACCTTGAATTTCAAGGACATTGCTCAAATGACCTGGAACGGAACGGAACGGAACGGAACGGAACGGAACGGAACGGAACTAAACGGAACGGAACGGAACGGAACGGAACGGAACTAAACGGAACGGAACGGAACGGAACGGAACGGAACGGAACGGAACGGAACGGAACGGAACGGAACGGAACATAACGGAACGGAACGGAACGGAACGGAACGGAACGGAACATAACGGAACGGAACGGAACGGAACGGAACGGAACGGAACGGAACGGAACGGAGACATTGAATTTCAAGGACATTGCTCAAATGGCCTTGAATTTCAAGGACATTGCTCAAATGACCTTGAATTTCAAGGACATTGCTCAAATGACCTTTTAATTTCAAGGACATTGCTCAAATGACCTTGAATTTCAAGGACATTGCACCGATGACCTTGAATTTCAAGGACATTGCTCAAATTACCTTGAATTTCAAGGACATTTCTCAAATGACCTTGAATTTCAAGGACATTGCTCAAATGACCTGGAACGGAACGGAACGGAACGGAACGGAACGGAACGGAACGGAACGGAACGGAGACATTGAATTTCAAGGACATTGCTCAAATGGCCTTGAATTTCAAGGACATTGCTCAAATGACCTTGAATTTCAAGGACATTGCTCAAATGACCTTTTAATTTCAAGGACATTGCTCAAATGACCTTGAATTTCAAGGACATTGCTCCGATGACCTTGAATTTCAAGGACATTGCTCAAATTACCTTGAATTTCAAGGACATTTCTCAAATGACCTTGAATTTCAAGGACATTGCTCAAATGACCCGGAACGGAACGGAACGGAACGGAACGGAGACATTGAATTTCAAGGACATTGCTCAAATGGCCTTGAATTTCAAAGACATTGCTCAAATGACCTTGAATTTCAAGGACATTGCTCCGATGACCTTGAATTTCAAGGACATTGCTCAAATGACCTTGAATTTCAAGGACATTGCTTAAATGACCTTGAATTTGAAGGACATTTCTCAAATGACCTTGAATTTCAAGAACATTTCTCCGATGATCTTGAATTTCAAGGACATTGCTCAAATGACCTTGAATTTTAAGGACATTGCTCAAATGACCTTGAATTTCAAGAACATTGCTCAAATGGCCTTGAATTTCAAGGACATTGCTCAAATGACCTTGAATTTCAAGGACATTGCTCAAATGACCTTTTAATTTCAAGGACATTGCTCAAATGACCTTGAATTTCAAGGACATTGCTCCGATGACCTTGAATTTCAAGGACATTGCTCAAATGACCTTGAATTTCAAGGACATTTCTCAAATGACCTTGAATTTCAAGGACATTGCTAAAATGACCTTGAATTTCAAGGACATTGCTCAAATGACCTGGAACGGAACGGAACGGAACGGAACGGAACGGAACGGAACGGAACGGAACGGAACGGAACGGAACGGAACGGAACGGAACGGAACGGAACGGAACGGAACGGAACGGAACGGAACGGAACGGAACGGAACTGAACGGAACGGAACGGAACGGAACGGAACGGAACGGAACGGAACGGAGACATTGAATTTCAAGGACATTGCTCAAATGGCATTGAATTTCAAGGACATTGCTCAAATGGCCTTGAATTTCAAGGACATTGCTCAAATGACCTTGAATTTCAAGGACATTGCTCAAATGACCTTTTAA
Source organism: Balanococcus diminutus (assembly GCA_959613365.1). NCBI lineage: Eukaryota > Metazoa > Arthropoda > Insecta > Hemiptera > Pseudococcidae > Balanococcus > Balanococcus diminutus. The sequence goes on from OY390718.1 coordinate 27,077,989, forward strand.
TTTCAAGGACATTGCTCAAATGACCTTGAATTTCAAGGACATTGCTCCGATGACCTTGAATTTCAAGGACATTGCTCAAATGACCTTGAATTTCAAGGACATTTCTCAAATGACCTTGAATTTCAAGGACATTGCTCAAATGACCTGGAACGGAACGGAACGGAACGGAACGGAACGGAACGGAACTAAACGGAACGGAACGGAACGGAACGGAACGGAACGGAACGGAACGGAACGGAACGGAACATAACGGAACGGAACGGAACGGAACGGAACGGAACGGAACGGAACGGAACATAACGGAACGGAACGGAACGGAACGGAACGGAACGGAACGGAACGGAACGGAACGGAACGGAACGGAACGGAACGGAACAGAACGGAACGGAACGGAGACATTGAATTTCAAGGACATTGCTCAAATGGCCTTGAATTTCAAGGACATTGCTCAAATGACCTTGAATTTCAAGGACATTGCTCAAATGACCTTTTAATTTCAAGGACATTGCTCAAATGACCTTGAATTTCAAGGACATTGCTCCGATGACCTTGAATTTTAAGGACATTGCTCATATGACCTTGAATTTCAAGGACATTGCTCAAATGACCTTTTAATTTCAAGGACATTGCTCAAATGACCTTGAATTTCAAGGACATTGCTCCGATGACCTTGAATTTCAAGGACATTGCTCAAATGACCTTGAATTTCAAGGACATTTCTCAAATGACCTTGAATTTCAAGGACATTGCTAAAATGACCTTGAATTTCAAGGACATTGCTCAAATGACCTGGAACGGAACGGAACGGAACGGAACGGAACGGAACGGAACGGAACGGAACGGAACGGAACGGAACGGAACGGAACGGAACGGAACGGAACGGAACGGAACGGAACTGAACGGAACGGAACGGAACGGAACGGAACGGAACGGAACGGAACGGAGACATTGAATTTCAAGGACATTGCTCAAATGGCCTTGAATTTCAAGGACATTGCTCAAATGGCCTTGAATTTCAAAGACATTGCTCAAATGACCTTGAATTTCAAGGACATTGCTCCGATGACCTTGAATTTCAAGGACATTGCTCAAATGACCTTGAATTTCAAGGACATTGCTCAAATGACCTTGAATTTGAAGGACATTTCTCAAATGACCTTGAATTTCAAGGACATTTCTCCGATGACCTTGAATTTCAATGACATTGCTCAAATGACCTTGAATTTTAAGGACATTGCTCAAATGACCTTGAATTTCAAGAACATTGCTCAAATGGCCTTGAATTTCAAGGACATTGCTCAAATGACCTTGAATTTCAAGGACATTGCTCAAATGACCTTGAATTTCAAGGACATTGCTCAAATGACCTTGAATTTCAAGGACATTGCTCCGATGACCTTGAATTTCAAGGACATTGCTCAAATGACCTGGAACGGAACGGAACGGAACGGAACGGAACGGAACGGAACGGAACGGAACGGAACGGAACGGAACGGAACGGAACGGAACGGAACGGAACGGAACGGAACGGAACGGAACGGAACGGAACGGAGACATTGAATTTCAAGGACATTGCTCAAATGGCCTGGAACGGAACGGAACGGAACGGAACGGAACGGAACGGAACGGAACGGAACGGAACTAAACGGAACGGAACGGAACGGAATGGGACGGAACGGAACGGAACGGAACGGAACGGAACGGAACGGAACGGAACGGAACGGAACGGAACGGAACGGAACAGAACGGAACATAACGGAACGGAACGGAACGGAACGGAACGGAACGGAACGGAACGGAGACATTGAATTTCAAGGACATTGCTCAAATGGCCTTGAATTTCAAGGACATTGCTCAAATGGCCTTGAATTTCAAGGACATTGCTCAAATGACCTTGAATTTCAAGGACATTGCTCAAATGACATTTTAATTTCAAGGACATTGCTCAAATGACCTTGAATTTCAAGGATATTGCTCCGATGACCTTGAATTTCAAGGACATTGCTCAAATGACCTTGAATTTCAAGGACATTTCTCAAATGACCATGAATTTCAAGGACATTGCTCAAATGACCTGGAACGGAACGGAACGGAACGGAACGGAACGGAACGGAACGGAACGGAACGGAACGGAACGGAACGGAACGGAACGGAACGGAACGGAACGGAACGGAACTAAACGGAACGGAACGGAACGGAACGGAACGGAACGGAACGGAACGGAACGGAACGGAACGGAACGGAACGGAACGGAACGGAACGGAACGGAACGGAACGGAACGGAACGGAACGGAACGGAATGGGACGGAACGGAATGGGACGGAACGGAACGGAGACATTGAATTTCAAGGACATTGCTCAAATGGCCTTGAATTTCAAAGACATTGCTCAAATGACCTTGAATTTCAAGGACATTGCTCCGATGACCTTGAATTTCAAGGACATTGCTCAAATGACCTTGAATTTCAAGGACATTGCTCAAATGACCTTGAATTTGAAGGACATTTCTCAAATGACCTTGAATTTCAAGGACATTTCTCCGATGACCTTGAATTTCAATGACATTGCTCAAATGACCTTGAATTTGAAGGACATTGCTCAAATGACCTTGAATTTCAAGAACATTGCTCAAATGGCCTTGAATTTCAAGGACATTGCTCAAATGACCTTGAATTTCAAGGACATTGCTCAAATGACCTTGAATTTCAAGGACATTGCTCCGATGACCTTGAATTTCAAGGACATTGCTCAAATGACCTGGAACGGAACGGAACGGAACGGAACGGAACGGAACGGAACGGAACGGAACGGAACGGAGACATTGAATTTCAAGGACATTGCTCAAATGGCCTTGAATTTCAAGGACATTGCTCAAATGGCCTTGAATTTCAAGGACATTGCTCAAATGGCCTTGAATTTCAAGGACATTGCTCAAATGGCCTTGAATTTCAAGGACATTGCTCAAATGGCCTTGAATTTCAAGGACATTGCTCAAATGGCCTTGAATTTCAAGGACATTGCTCAAATGGCCTTGAATTTCAAGGACATTGCTCAAATGACCTTGAATTTCAAGGACATTGCTCAAATAGCCTTGAATTTCAAGGACATTGCTAAAATGACCTTGAATTTCAAGGACAATGCTCAAATGACCTGGAACGGAACGGAACGGAACGGAACTAAACGGAACGGAACGGAACGGAACGAAACGGAGACATTGAATTTCAAGGACATTGCTCAAATGACCTTGAATTTCAAGGACATTGCTCAAATGGCCTTGAATTTCAAGGACATTGCTCAAATGACCTTGAATTTCAAGGACATTTGAGCAATGTCCTTGAAATTCAAGGTCATTTGAGCAATGTCCTTGAAATTCAATGTCTTTGTTCCGTTTCGTTCCGTTCCGTTCCGTTCCGTTCCGTTCCGTTCCGTTCCGTTTCAGGTCATTTGAGCAATGTCCTTGAAATTCAAGGTCATTTTAGCAATGTCCTTGAAATTCAAGGCCATTTCAGCAATGTCCTTGAAATTCAAGGCCATTTGAGCAATGTCCTTGAAATTCAAGGTCATTTGAGCAATGTCCTTGAAATTCAATGTCTCCGTTCCGTTCCGTTCCGTTCCGTTCCGTTCCGTTCCGATCCGTTCCGTTCCGTTATGTTCCGTTCCGTTCCGTTATGTTCCGTTCCGTTCCGTTCCGTTCCGTTCCGTTCCGTTCCGTTCCGTTCCGTTCCGTTCCGTTCCGTTCCGTTCCGTTCCGTTCCGTTCCGTTCCGTTCCGTTCCGTTCCGTTCCGTTCCGTTCCGTTCCAGGTCATTTGAGAAATGTCCTTGAAATTCAAGGTCATTTGAGCAATGTCCTTGAAATTCAAGGCCATTTGAGCAATGTCCTTGAAATTCAAGGCCATTTGAGCAATGTCCTTGAAATTCAAGGCCATTTGAGCAATGTCCTTGAAATTCAAGGCCATTTGAGCAATGTCCTTGAAATTCAAGGCCATTTGAGCAATGTCCTTGAAATTCAATGTCTCCGTTCCGTTCCGTTCCGTCCCATTCCGTTCCGTTCCGTTCCGTTCCAGGTCATTTGAGCAATGTCCTTGAAATTCAAGGTCATCGGAGCAATGTCCTTGAAATTCAAGATCATTTGAGCAATGTCCTTGAAATTCAAGGTCATTTGAGCAATGTCCTTGAAATTCAAGGCCATTTGAGCAATGTCCTTGAAATTCAAGGTCATTTGAGCAATGTCCTTGAAATTCAATGTCTCCGTTCCGTTCCGTTCCGTTCCGTTCCGTTCCGTTCCGTTCCAGGTCATTTGAGCAATGTCCTTGAAATTCAAGGTCATTTTAGCAATGTCCTTGAAATTCAAGGCCATTTGAGCAATGGCCTTGAAATTCAAGGACATTTGAGCAATGTCCTTGAAATTCAAGGTCATTTGAGCAGGGTCCTTGAAATTCAAGGTCATTTGAGCAATGTCCTTGAAATTCAATGTCTCCGTTCCGTTCCGTTCCGTTCCCTTCCGTTCCCTTCCGTTCCGTTCCGTTCCGTTCCGTTCCGTTCCGTTCCGTTCCGTTCCGTTCCGTTCCGTTCGTTCGTTCCGTTCGTTCCGTTCCGTTCCGTTCCGTTCGTTCCGTTCCGTTCCGTTCCGTTCCGTGAAATTCCTCGAATTCGATTTTTCAACGATTTTATGACGATATTTGAAACTACATTATCGACAAATTATCTGAAATTTGTCGAACGATTTTTCAACGATTTTGTGACGATATTTGAAATTATTTCCAAATTGGTGAAAATTTTTCTAAGTCCAACACGTCTGGAAGTACTAAACTGCCTATTATAAGCGTTTTATTGTTACTTCCTCAACGATAAGGTATGGCATAGTGGTTAAGGAAGAGGATTACCATGCAGGAGGTAGATGGTTCAAGTCCCACGGGTGGCAGATTTTTTATTATTTTTTTTGACTTTTTCTGAAATGATCCTCTTACTGTAACATGAATAATGTGTTTAGGCATAGTTTAATGTATTAATTATGCTAATTAATGATTTTTAATAATTATAGAAAAAAGCTAGTAAAAGACGATAAATCGGAATAAAAAAAATCGATAAAAAATCGACAGAATATCGAATTCGATAAAGTGTCGCAAAAGTTCCGCCTAAATCGTGAAATTATCTTTCGACAATATAGATATATTATCGATAAAATATCTTACTATAATCTCGAAATTTTTGCTAACTATTATTCGTCGATAATCTATCTATATATCGAAAGATAATTTCACGATTTATGCGGAACTAACGCGACACTTTATCGAATTCGATATTCTGTCGATTTTTTATTTCGATAATTTGTCGATTGTGCTGCTCGGGTCGTACTTTTTTTTAAATTTTGTTTTCAAGGGAAATCTGAAGAAATACGTTGTTGAAAAATCTAAAAATGAATAAAAATTCCAGCAAATTTTGTTCAAAAAAAATGAGAATATTTTTGTAATAAGTAGGTAAGTATTTAAAATTCTGTTTTCAAACAAAATTTGATTTTTTTAATAAAATAAAAAAAAAACCGATAAAATGGTCTCGAAAAAATAAAAATTTTCAACTGGACATTGAATTTTAAAAGTTTTGAAATGACGAAATAGGAAGAACTTTGTATTGAAAAAATCCTTTAGAAATTCACTGTATAAAATTACAATGACATTGTTTTTCTAAGAATCAAAAAAATTATGTTTGTAATTTTTTTTTTTTTTTTTTTTTCAGTTTCAATAGATTTGACGGAGGAAATATTCATTTTGTTTTAATTCGAGTTGAAATAATAATAATTTTTTTTAAATTTCAAAATAATAAATCGTAATCCCCACGAAACCATCCTACGTGATACTTTCATCATTTGGCTCAATTTTCCGCTTTAGGAATAGACCACTGACAGGTTGATTTTCCTCGACATTGTGCATCGACTGATCAACTTACTGGGTTGAAACCAAACGCAGCTTTGACATCCCATGACCCAGTTTCAGATAACTAAGTAGTTTTCCTCTACTTCCCACATACCCTTAACATATATTAAAGTACACAGAGTCCTAATAAACCAGTACGAAGCTAAGGTACCTAACTATAAAGTACATACCTAGACCTATAGCTTACAAACAACAAAATACATCACATCTTCATATAACACAATTACCCGCACAACGAAAAGAGCATCAGCAGAGAGACTACCAAAAGTAGGACTAGTTTTTTTTCCCTGTACATTTAATTCTCTCAATCTTTAATCAGTCTGCAAATACCGATGACTACAAAGTTCAAATACATAATATGTTAGAAGCCGCCGTCTATTTTTTGCACTGGTCAATTTGGCGCATTAACTGCAAACAGGACTTCCTGTCCGTATTTGGTACCAGTATTAACTAGTATGACTTGTTTAACACAACGAGAATGAAAAAAAATGAACATTTCAATAGCCTTCAGCTAACACACGCCCATACTCGATCAATCGATATCGGTATTCGGTTTTTTACCATTTTCAAAATATATCTCTACGTGTATCATTCGACAGATTAGCCTTTTCGGTCTCATTAAATAGCCCATATTTAAAGTCAATGGCGACCGGTTCGCACCGTTGTATTTGTATCGCGAATTAAACACGACGTAGGTAGGTAAAATTTCAACTCGAATGGGTAGGTATCCTTTTTAAAAAAGAAATTTCGGCTCGTAACCAAATTACTAGATCTATTGGACTGGATTCCTATTTTAATTATAAGCTAAAAATTGCACATTTTGTAACGAATTTTTACAGATTGCTGTAAAACATGTGTGCTCGCGAGAACAGCCCATGCTCATTTAGTCGACAGCTAGAGCTATATAATTTTACCCATTAATATGAATGAATTCTTTACCAAATCAGTTCACTCTGGTTAAAATGTGATAAATTTCTCATCGCAGAAAACTAACACGCAGGAAATACTTTATCAATTATGTAAATAAGCGAGATAACCAGTCACCGACAAATCAACAAACATGCGATTGCCATTGATGACGATATTGTTTTTGTGACAAGAGGAATTATTATTGTGTGTTTTCATTCATCGAGTGAAGAAAAAAAAAAATGTCGTTTAAAATCAAAATATCCATCCTTCTGGCTGTTTTAGCAGCTACCTGTATTCAAGCTGTTTTTCGACCACGTATAGGTAAAGAAAAATGCCCGAAAGTTAATTTATTGAGATCGTTCGATTTCCAGAAAGTAAGTTTTTTAACGATCAACTTATTCGCGTAGAATTAGGTATTAGAGATACAGGCCTAATTTTGAATTTTTTTCAAGATGCTAGGATCGTGGTATGTGATCGAATACTATGCTAGTTCCGAAGAATCTCAAATATATCGATGTATGAGGACTGTGTTCTCTTTATCCAGCGATGACATAGAAATTTCTATGAATTTTACATACAGCTTCATTGATGATCCAGATAATGAACATTTATACGGAAACATCACGTGGAGAATACCGGATCTGAAACAACCATCTCACTGGATACATGCAGAAGATACGTGTAAGTTTTTTTTCTTTTCTTTTTCCTTTTTTTTTTTACCTTTTTGCGAGAGTAATTAGCGCATTATGTGTGACAAGTTTTTATCTTTATTGAGGACGGGTCCATGTTTTTACGCAGTGTGCTTATGAAAACGATCTATACGTATAAAAAGTATTATAAAATCTAAATAGAAGCGTCAACATTAAAAAAAAAAAAAAAAAAAAAAAAGTTAAGGTTCTAAAAGTAAAACTTTTGTCAGACTTATTGATTTTAATTGTCAAAATTGATTGAGAGCGATTCGATAATCGAAGCCAATTATTGATAAATTACGTAGGTATCAAATTTAATTCTTTAATCATCAAGATTGATTATGATCATTATCCCTTTCTATCTAATCTATATAAGGTATCCGGGAAACACAACAAAAAATGTTATATAGGTATACTTGGTGCCTGTCTCAAAAATTGAAGGGCAAGGGAAAACGAAATTGCGAACATTTTTTTCATACTTGAAAAAATGAACCCTTTTTATTCTTGAGATTTTTTTACCTATGTTTGAAAATGAAGGCGCTACAAAGCTTTGAAAATTGAATGTTCACATTTTGATGAACCGTAGCTCCTTCATTTTCAAAGATAGGCAAAATTTTCACATTAGGAAAACTGAAACTGAATCGAAACCCAAACTGATTGAAAATTGAAATGAGAAAAACTGAAAACTGAAAAATTTTAGTTTTCCTAGTTCTACAAAAAATTCAGATTTTCTTCTTAAAAAATAATAATTAGACTTTCCCATTTTTTTTTTTAAATATTGACACAGGATAATACAATTGCAACATCAAACTTCGTAAAAATTGGAAAAAAAAAATTTAAAAACTTTCAATTCGAAAATTTTACGCTTAAAACCTGAAAACCAAAACTGAAACCATAGATTAACCTATAAATAGATAGCCAGCCCATGCAAAAAAAGTCTCGCTTATTTTGTTAAAAAGGAGCCCGTTTTTCGTCTAGTTATGGAGCTCTTTCCCAGATGGCGGTTACGTAGCAACGTTTTTAGGATGGAAAGGGGAAGGACGCAGACTTATCGTGCACTTGCGCACGTTCACTTTAAGACGCCCTCTTTCACAAAACTGTGGAACTTGATTATTTTTTAAAGGTTGACTAAAAGCAGGGCGAGACATTCTCTACGTAAGGGCTGGCTATCTATTTATAGGTTAATCTATGCTGAAACTGAAAATTTTCAGTTTTCCCGCTCTTTTGTTTAGATTTTTGTCGTCTTGCTAGTTTTCCTTGATAATTTTCAGGAAGGCAATACCTTTAACGTGAGTTTCTTCTTGTAATAACTTCTTCAATTTCAAAGATAGGCATCCAGGCATCCTAATGTAATTAAATCTTTTTTTCTGGTTTAGAATAAAGCCCTGTACACAAACTCTGACTTAACGTAAAATTAAGACTCAAGTTCCCATTCTTACGGGAAATCTGGCGTAAAACTTAAGAATGAACCAATCACAGAACAGAGTGATAAGAATTAAGTCTTAAGTCACGTTAAGTCAAAGCTTGTGTACAGGGCTTTAGGGCGCTTTGCATTCAATAGGTGAAGATGCAGATTTTTAACTCGCAATTTTTTTAGGGTATTTTGTTTTTGTTGCTGAGGGGCATTAAATTGAATTTTTTTTAATTATAATATTGGCGTCTATAATTATTTCATAAATATGTTTTGCCATTTTACTTTCTTTTCTTCTGAGATTTTAAAATATAGAGAGCAATGTTTATTGCTGAAATAAAGTGAAACATTGAAAATGAAAATCCACTACTATAGATAACTGTAAAATTGTTTGAAAATTGGTGAAATTGGAATAATGAAACATTACCTAAATTAAGAAAACTAAAAAAAAAAAAAATTATAATAATAAAAATTAAAATCTTGGCCAATTTAGAAAAACTTGTAAATTATATGAAAAAAATTACAAATTTAAATGAACTGGAGACATTTTATAAAATTGGCAAAATTCAATAAATGAGTATTTGAGTAAGTCCAACGAACTAGAAAATAAAAAAATATAAAACAATCAGAAAAACTAGAAAATTCAAGTACCTAATAGGGAGCTTGAAAATTTTTCTAAATTGAAAAAAAATGATGAAAGAGGAACTGAAAATCTTTAGAAAGTGATTTGATTATAATTATATAGAGTAGGAAACAGTTGAAAGTTGAAAAACATTAACCACAAATTAATAATAAAAAAAAATAAAAATCTAAACCATTTTTGAAAATTTATAATTTTTTTAAAATTATAAAATTTAAATAAACTGTCAAATTCAAAAAATTGGCGTAATTGAACAAACTGAGGTTTTTTGAAAATGTGAATTTTTTTTTGTAATTTGCAATTTGGACAAAACTAGCGAAAAAATTTCAATTCAAAAATTGGTCAGTTCTAAAAAACTGAATTACCTATGGGATGGATACAAAAATTTGAATTGGAAAAATCAATCAAATTTGAATTTAATATAATTTTAGAAATGAAAAAATTTGAATGGATTGACCAATTTTAGACGCTTTAAAATTTTTTCTAATAAAAAAATGAAAACTTATAAAAGACGGGACAAAATATGTGTAATATTGAAGAAAAAACTTTTGTTTAACAATTTTTTTTTTAATGGAAAAATTTATTGAAGTCGTTTTTTACACTATTTATAAAATTTGCAAACTTGAAAAAACTAGTAAATTTTTAAAAATTGAGTTATAGGAAACTAGAGAATTTTTAAAATTGAATGAAATTCGAATAAAATATGAAAAATTTATCACCATTGTTGTTTTTAAAAAAAATAGCAAAATGTAAATAAAAGAAGGGGGAAGAAATTAGTAAATTTTCAAAAATTGACACAAATAAGAATAAACTGAAATTTTTTCATCTATTATTTTTTTGAATTTTTCTTTTCAGGAGTGTTTTCAATTGTCAGAATGACCGCATAAAATTGGCAAAAAAATAAGAAATGGAAAATTTAGGGTGTTGATAGAATTTATGAAACTACAGAATTATTGAAAAACAGGATTTTTTTTCAAATTGCGGAAGGTTGATCAAATTCAGATTTAAAAATGAGAAAATTTAAAGCATTATTTTGTGAATTTTAAAAAATTGGCCCAGTAGAATAAGTAAATACGAAAAAAATAGGAAATTGGCAAACTTGAAAAAAATGGTTATTTAATTTTCAAAAAATAACTGTCTGATGCCCATTGAATTGAGGATAATAATTAAGTATAATTATGAAAAATGGGGAAAAAAATTATGCCTCAAAATCCGAATCGATAAAATTATTATTCTGACTGTGAACTTCCAGAGATCATTTAGTTACGAATTCATACGAACTGAAACAAAATTTTTTAAAAATCACAATTTTCGATAGCACCTTAGAAACAAACTGAAGTGAAAATAGGATCTAGGTAAATTAAAAAAAAGTTCTAGAAATTTATCAAACTTCAAAAATTAATCCAATTTTTGAAAATTTTAAAAATTCAAAAATCTCAAATGTGATAGACAAATTTTTCACATAATTGTTTTTGTTTCTCTCAAAAAGTTACACCTGTTCCATGCATTGTCCTGACGGAATTTTTCAATTTTCATGTCTCATCAGTGCACCACTGTACCGTGATAAATTGAAGTATGCAATATTTTTGACCTGAATTTCGGGTTGCTATGAACTCCTTCAATTTCAAAGATAGGCAATCGGATGTGCTTGACACTTTTTTTGCTTTTTCAAAGTGCTATCCCCTACCGGGATAGAAAACATTTTTGAAAACAGTGTTGCCAACCGACTTCGATAGACAAAATATTAATTTTCAAAGCTTTGTAGCTCCTTCATTTTCAAATTCAAGCACCTTGTGAAGATGAAATTTTTTGTTTGTGGTACTCCATTGTATCTAAATCTTGAGCCATGTTATTTATTTTCGGGACACCATGCATAAAGAATAATCGTTTCTATCATCACTTCAAAATAATTTTTTTTCAATTTAAAATATTTTTTGGGGTACATTTCGCCAGCCCCGCCCATTTCGAATTTGGAATTCGGAGTAGGGGCATTCGTTTGTGCTCGGTTTGTGCTGATTTGTGCCGTAAAAATTTTCGTTTGTGCTGCCCCCTTTACAGAGATATTTTGAAAAAACCTTGGGCGGGGCTGGGGAAATGGTTTTTTTCAAAATTCGAATTTTGGGTCAAAATTGGTGTCATTCGTTTGTGCTAGGTTTGTGCTGATTTGTGCCGCAAAAATTTTCGTTTGTGCTGCCGCCCTTCTATGGGCGGGGCTGGGGAAATGGTGAAAACCAAAATTCGAATTCGGGGTCAAACTTGGTGTCATTCGTTTGTGCTCGGTTTGTGCTGATTTGTGCCGTAAAAATTTTCGTTTGTGCTGCCCCCCTTCCAGAGATATTTTGAAAAAACCTTGGGCGGGCTGGGGAAATGGTTTTTTCAAAATTCGAATTTTGGGTCAAAATTGGTGTCATTTGTTTGTGCTAGGTTTGTGCTGATTTGTGCCGCAAAAATTTTCGTTTGTGCTGCCGCCCTTCTATGGGCGGGGCTGGGGAAATGGTGAAAACCAAAATTCGAATTCGGGGTCAAACTTGGTGTCATTCGTTTGTGCTCGGTTTGTGCTGATTTGTGCCGTAAAAATTTTCGTTTGTGCTGCCCCCCTTCTATGGGCGGGGCTGGGGAAATGGTTTCAAGTAAGGGGAGAAGAAGGGGTCCAATGAAAATTTTGATACTGTCAATCGTTTGTGCTAAGCGAGTAGAGATTTGTGCCGTACTCGATTTTCACCTCTACCCCCTCCATCCTATTTTCAATAATATTACCATCGTTAATATACGATTGGGAGCAATGGTTAGGTTGCATAATTTTCCATTTTTTTTAGAAAATCTTTCCTAATGAAATGAAAATTCAATTTTTTACTTTGTACAAAATTTCAATTTTTTTTTTTTTTCATTTTTTCTTTCCTTTCTTTTCCTGCCTTTTTAAAAAATTTTAACACATACCTACTTAGTTTTGTTTGGAATATTTTCAAAGTTTCCACGAATGTTTGAAGAAAAAAATTCCATACTTTTTTTGAACTTCAATTTCAAGGAAGTGGTGATCATTTAAATTTTATTTTGGAAATCTCTCTCTTCTTTCGAAATTCTTGTGTCAATTTTTCTCACTTATAGTATTGGGAATGGAAAGCTATTTTTCAATCATCATTAAAAATTATTTTCTGAATTTGAAACAATTACCCGATAAAAAAAATCGCGAACAATTTTTCAAATACCAAGCTGGCACTTACCTCGTCTTTTAGCCGATTTTTTCAAAATCAGCTATTAGTTTTGATCTTCGATTTTTTTGGTATTTCTTGCGATATGTATTTATGTATGTATGTATGTATGTATTGACTGAATTTTGTCCGCGCGATAACTCTCGTTCTAATGGACCGATTTATTTCAAATTTTAATGGGAGGTCGGGTACCATGTAGAATAGAACCCTATTGTTTTTGAGCAATTTTGGACCATTACTACGCATTATTTGGGAAGAAATGGTCAGAATTAAATTAGACCAATTTAATCCATTAATCGAAAAATATTTTGCCTAGCATTTTATTTCAGGTCGAAAAAAATTAAAACTTTTCTCCCCTCTTTAGACGTCGACGTCGACGAGCACCGCGTCGACGTCATATCATTTTTTATTTAAATATGCTAGGCATTATTAAAAAAATGCATCAAATTTTATAAGCTCGATTTACTCGATCTAAACTCTAATCAGTGTTGCCAATTAAGAAATAATTCGCCGCTTTTATTCATACCTAATAATTGATAAGGAAAAAATGAAAAAGGAAAGAAAATTATTGAAAGAAGTGACTTTAAAATTAATAAAATTTTAAATGAAATAAAATTTTGCGGATTGAAATAAAAGATTGCTGGATTGGAGAAAATTGAAAGAAATACCATATTTTTAGACAGACTAAATTATTCAAAATGAACATTTTGAAAATTTCTGAGAAAATAATAAAATAAATTGAAAAATAAAAAAAATAATTTAAAAATAATTATGGAAGTTCAAAGAAAAACGAAACTTGGTTAGTTTTTGTTTTTTCAAATGATGAAAATAAATGAAAATTTGAAAATATTATAATAATATTAAAGTTATTGAGAAAAATGAAATTTTATTTATTTTTGATACTTAAATGAGAATGCGAGTAAAAAACATTTTGACAAAAATTATTGATTTGAAATGAAAAAATGATAATATTTAATAATGATAATTGATAAAATAATAATTTAAAAAATCAGCTTTTCTGACGCATTAATGCGTCAGAGTTTTTTTGCATTTATTTTTCCCTGGCAATCTTTTGCATAATGTTTTCGAATAATTTCCAACAGAAGGTACTTAATTTCCACCCGCCAATCACAGCCAATCTTGCATGGAAAATATTTCACATTTTGATGTATGTTACAAACAGTATTCGAGCCATTGGACCTATTTGAGCCTGTGTATAGGTACTAAAACCTTCTTTCTCAAGTTCGTGTATTCTCTTTAATTTGTTCAAGTAATTTTTTTGAGTGAAGATATTTGATTTCAGAATTAAGATTTTTCATTCAAAAATGGCCATAAAAATTTCGATTTTCGAAATCTGGCCATTCTATTTAGGCCATGAAGTCAAAATTTTCCTAAATTAAAAAAATTGAATAAAGAATTTTTTTTTTTTAATTTTCATGTAGGTTTACTTCTTGAAGTACGTATGACGAAGAAAAAGAAATTGTTAAAAAGTCTCTTGGGGTCTGCTTTATGAAATAATGTATAAGTACGTATCTTTTTAATTTGTTGATTACAAAATTCAAAAAAATAACATCGAATTCAAAAAAAAATTTTCATTTCATTAGGAAAGATTTTCTAAAAAAAATGGAAAATTATGCAACCTAACCATTGCTCCCAATCGTATATTAACGATGGTAATATTATTGAAAATAGGATGGAGGGGGTAGAGGTGAAAATGGAGTACGGCACAAATCTCTACTCGCTTAGCACAAACGATTGACAGTATCAAAATTTTCATTGGACCCCTTCTTCTCCCCTTACTTGAAACCATTTCCCCAGCCCCGCCCATAGAGGGGGGGCAGCACAAACGAAAATTTTTGCGGCACAAATCAGCACAAACCTAGCACAAACGAATGACACCAATTTTGACCCAAAATTCGAATTTTGAAAAAACCATTTCCCCAGCCCCGCCCAAGGTTTTTTCAAAATATCTCTGGAAGGGGGGGCAGCACAAACGAAAATTTTTACGGCACAAATCAGCACAAACCGAGCACAAACGAATGACACCAATTTTGACCCAAAATTCGAATTTTGAAAAAACCATTTCCCCAGCCCGCCCAAGGTTTTTTCAAAATATCTCTGGAAGGGGGGCAGCACAAACGAAAATTTTTACGGCACAAATCAGCACAAACCGAGCACAAACGAATGACACCAAGTTTGACCCCGAATTCGAATTTTGTTTTCACCATTTCCCCAGCCCCGACCATAGAAGGGCGGCAGCACAAACGAAAATTTTTGCGGCACAAATCAGCACAAACCTAGCACAAACGAATGACACCAATTTTGACCCAAAATTCGAATTTTGAAAAAACCATTTCCCCAGCCCCGCCCAAGGTTTTTTCAAAATATCTCTGTAAGGGGGGCAGCACAAACGAAAATTTTTACGGCACAAATCGAGCACAAACGAATGCTCCTACTCCGAATTCCAAATTCGAAATGGGCGGGGCTGGCGAAATGTACCCTATTTTTTGACAACTTTTTCAAAATCAATTACATGGACAGAATTTAAAAAAATCATAATCCACTTTGCTTCAATTTCTAGACGAAGGAATCTACAACACGTACATCTTGGACATGGACGAGACTGGAGACAACCCCTGGGTCTTGGTCCTACACTGCGCCGAAAAATCAGGCAGTACACGATACCTATCCAGTTTTGTACTTTCGCGAAAATCGACTCTGTCTCAAAATGTGATATCATTTCTCCGCGACAAACTTCCAAGGTACGACATCGACATACAATACATGTTCAAGATGGTACAGAATGAGTGCGCAGCCGAACACATTCCATTATTCTACCAAGCAATTAGAAACATGATGAACCCACGTGTCGTCTCTAAGCACCCGTTAAAGCACCCAGAACACCAATAATAATTAATAAAACATCTTCGCTTTATTACCTAACCGACGTTTATTAATTAAATTTTTTTTACATTACATATTTATATTTATATAACAATTTAACATTACCTAGTATGTTCTCGAATCGTATTTTTTAATCTAAAACGAAAAAAAAAGGTACAAAAAAAATAGTAAAAATGTAAATCTAAACATAATTGTTTTTCGTACAGGTTTTTACATAATTCTCCGCATTTACATGAGTACAAACTACAGTTTACTCTCGTAATGTAAATTTTTTTAATCAGTCTGAGGAAAAAGCCGGTCATCATAATGTAATATTGTCGCTTATTAGGATACCAGAAGATCTTCTTGGACATATTCGCGTCGCCGCGTTTCATTTGTCCGCATTTATATATATGACACAGAGCGCCGAGATGGTAAACCTTCATCTCAAAATTTGCGCTATCTTGATAAGCGTCTAAATTGGTACAAAGTCGTCACTAATCGGATGAGAAAAAACTACATGAAAAAAACGAAAAAAAAAAAGAAACAATGCCTGACTCGTGTTAAGGCGCTAGGTATAAAAAAACATATGTCGTAATTAGTGGATAAAATACGTCAAGAAACTGAGTAAATTAAGTTTGTATCGATATCTGGAATCCAAATGTCATCTTTCGTGTAAATAACACTTCAAACCATACGATTGTTTTTACGACTTGTGTTAAGTTAAAAAATGAGAAGTATCCAAATGATACTCTCAATACGGTACCGAACCGGATAAGAATGACCAAAAACCTTAGGATGTTTTTTTGGTTATACAGGCGTGTGAAATTCTATGAAAATAATAATTTCGCACATTGGAACATTTCGTTTTGTATAATACGCGATGCAGTCGTAGATGTTAACGGACTACTTTAGAGTAATGTTGAAAATTTCCGAGAAATTAATCATTTAGATTATAAATAAATAATAATGATAACAGCGATAAAAATAATGATAATAATAATCTTAAAATATAGTACATATGTAATTATGTAGCTGGATGCTGTGCTAAAGAAAAAAACAAATCATAAAATTCAAAACGAAACCAAAATATGAAAATAAAACTGTCCTTGAGGGGGAGGGGGTGGATTTCTAAAGACCTCTCTGTGTTTGTAATAAAAGTGAACAAACACACTAGTTGATTTACACTAACTAAATCATGAAAAATGTCTATATTTTTTAGGTGTGGCTAAGTAAAATCTACGTTAATATGGTGGTCATCTATGTACAGATCATAATATTTTCAAGTGATCGGATGAAATTGGCTATTTTCAGGTAAGTATGAACTTCGAAAATAATCGGAATACCTTCGGTTATCGTCGTGAAAATTAGGCAAAACTCGGAAGAAAAACAGCTATTTCCGAACAACATTGACAATAATCGCGATACCTTCGGTTATCATCGTGAAAATTCAGTGAAATTCGGAAGAAAACGGTCATTTCCGAACAACTTCGACAATAATCGGAGTACCTTCGGTTATCATCGGTAAAGTTCGGCGGAACTCGGAAGAAAAAAGGCCATTTCTGAACAACTTCAATAATAATCGGGATAATCAACTTCGAAAATAATCGGAGTACCTTCAGCTATCATCGCAAAAATTCGGCAAAACTTGGAAGAGAATCGGTAATTTTAGAACAACTTCGACAATAATCGCAGTACCTTCGGTTATCATCGCGAAAATTCGGCAAAACTCGGAAGAAAATCGGCTATTCCCGAACAACTTCGACAATAATCGGAGTACCTTCGGCTATCATCGTAAAAATTCGATGAGACTCCAAAGAAAAACGACTATTTCCGGACATCTTCGACAATAATCGCGTTACCTTCGGCTGTCATCGTAAAAATTCGGCCAACCTCGGAAAAAATCGACCGTTTCCAAACAACTTCGACCATAATCTGAATAACAACCGACTATTGTCGTAAAAATTTAGTGCGACTGATTGTTTACCGATTATTTCCGAATAATTTCAACAAAAATTGGGGATAATTTTAGAAAACTACCAATTAAATCAGAATGAGTAATGTTGCTAATTTCATCCGAAATATTTATGACCAACTTAAGGCTACGAATCACTCCTTTGTCTTACTTAAACTACCATAAATATATCCCTGAAGGCATAATGATCAAGTGTAAAATATCTACTTTACAGAAAATACATCACTAGACATACTAAAGCACGACTCAAAGGAAATTGAAATATTTTTCAATTATTCAAATGCTAAATTTCGGAGGTTTATTCAAAAAATCAAGATCACAAGACTTATATTTTTCTGGCAAGAATTCGTGTAGTGGAAATTCCGGAATAATAATTATTTTAAACTCTGGAATACAATAATATATTTCATAGGTAGCCTAAGAATCGTGAAAAGTGTCCAAGACAATTGGGGAAAAATAAATCTCAAAACCTATCTAAGGATTAAAATTTTAGTTGGCAAACGAATAAAAAGAGGAAAATCAATACCCCCGAAATAATACCTAACGAATCGACTTCATCTTTTCGATAATTTTTCACATTTTACACATGCTACATTAACTTAAACTTACTAAAGAAGAGAAAAAAAAATTGAAAGAAAAAAAATAAGGTAAATAAAAAGTAAAAATCAAAACAAAAACGTTCCTAATAAAATTACGTATAATTCATATATCGTGTAATAAATATTAATACGTTAAATAAGAGAATTTCACAAATTCTTAATCAATAATAAACGCATTAGTATATAATATACTGTCTCAAATAAATATCGTAAAGTGTTTCCCTTTATTTAAAATTCGTTTTAAACACAAGATAAATATCACCGAGATATACGAAGTTTCGTAACAGCTTCGTTCATATTTTTTTTAGCTGATTTTTTTTCAATTTTTTTAATTTTTTTTTTACTGTGTTACTTTAAGTACAATT
Organism: Balanococcus diminutus; assembly: GCA_959613365.1. NCBI lineage: Eukaryota > Metazoa > Arthropoda > Insecta > Hemiptera > Pseudococcidae > Balanococcus > Balanococcus diminutus. The sequence continues at coordinate 27,096,600 of OY390718.1, forward strand.
TTACAATTTTTTTTTTGTTTTCCATCGTTAGGTGAAAATTTACTCGATCAAGTTCTATGCCATTTTTTCGAGATATTTCGTTACATTACAGATCAGTCGATAGCGGTCTTGAGGTGGTCAAAGGTTCGAATTTCAAATAGATCAATTTTTCATTCGATCTTTAAATAAAAAATAATAATTTTCGACGAAGACCGAAGGGAAAAAAATCTACCCAATTTGGAGACCTCGAATCACCTGAACCCAGACATCCACTTCACGATCCGTAACCTCTACCTAGACTCAGCTAAACTGTAAATCATCTCTCGACAGTTGAAATTATCGGAGTATTTTGAGATCAAACACATACGTAAGAAATTCATTACGATACGAAAGAGAACGTTCTTTTATATATCTTCTCGTCTCATCAAGCTCGTACAAACTGGTGTCAATTTTCAGCGATTAAGCTCTTCCGAAACAAAGAAAAAACACGCTTATAATTCGACATATACTTCGGGAGGAGGACACACACACATACGAAGAAAAAAACACCGTAGTAGTAGTAAATATTAAAAGGCAATACAGCGAGATACGCGTACACACAACCATGAAAATCTTACGTGCTCATTTGGGCACGTCCCAGATTAGAATTTGTACACGCGTCAATTCCGAATACGACGTAAAATACATGGTAAGTAAATATGAAAGTTGGCGATGCGTTAATTCAAAAAACAAAAAATTCGAAAGAAAAAAAATGCATACTTACGATTTAGGAAAGAACAAAAAAATCATAAATAAAAGTCGGCCAAAGAACCAAAATAATAGATAAAAATTACGCTATTAAATCACAATCCGCGTTAATTTTGGAATAACTTGTTATCCTTCTCTCTCTCTCTCTCTTTCTTTTCGCAAACACACGCGCACGGTTAAGAAAAATAATAAAAATCCGTAACTCGAAGGTGGGGGCCGGGCAAAAAAATGAAATTAATATATAGTTGATACCAAAATACTAAAAACAAAAAAGAAATAGATAGCTATTATATAAATGTATATATATGAAATATATAAATAAACCGAAGAAATAAATAGAAATAAATTTTTTTCGAAACTTTCGAATTTCGTACAAAATATTTCTCTATCCTGTCTTCCAATACTTTAAGATTAAAAAAAAGAACGACCACATTTAGACGAAGAAAAGAGCACATATAACTTTTAAAAGACATAAGATTGGATATATTGAACAATATATTTCTGTAAAAAGCTCGAATTAAAACTCCCTCCTCTCTAGAAAATCAAAATATCGACGGAAATTTTTTAAAAAATTCTTAAAATGCTTAAATTTTCCCGGAGAAGATTTCTCTTTTCATTGCAGCGACTTAAAAACACGATAAAAAATTTACCAATATAGTTAAATTCGATCCTAGCAGATTAACAGCAATAAATTCGAGCATACTGCGCTAATATGTGTAAATCACTGTACCATTTTTTAAACAGTAAGTATTGAAAAACTCAACAAAAAAAACAAAATTTAGAAAACCCTAAAAGAATACAGAATAATATACATACAAACAAAAAAAAGAGAGAAAAAATAAATAAAACCACGCTATTGTGAAAGCGTTGTTCGAAGTAAACCAATAATAACACAAAAAAGTAACTTTTTTCAGTCGTTACGAAAATATATAGGAAAAGAAAAAAAATTTAATAGGAATAATGATTACAAGAATAACATCAGAGAGATAGGAGAGAGAGTGAGAGAGAAGAAAGAAGAAAATATCCGCGATCGAAAAAACAAAGAAGAGAAAAAATAAAGAAAAAAAATATTACGATGTAGTTTTAAGGTGATAATGATGATGATGATAATGAGGACACCGTGTAAATTGTCCGTATTACGTAAGGCGATGGTTTTTTTCTTTTTTTTTTTTTGAATAAATCGGGCGTAATTGTATGTATAGTAGTAAGATGAGCTGAATTTTCCGGCTAAGCCGAATTTCCATTCACCATAGACGGTTGCTCGTTTTGTTTGTCGTTTACGGCGGCCGAGCCGACGACTGCGTTACGTTTAGACGATGATTTTTGGCTCTTGGAGCGTTGCTGACGCGGTCCGTCCGAGACGGCGTTTTCTTTAATGTTGTTCGGTACAGCGTTATCGAGGCCGTTGTTTGCGGAGGAGGAGTTCACTGTAATGAGAATAAACCACACCGTTTTGCATTAGACACGAATTTGCGGTATTTGGCCAGGTTTTAGAAATATTTATCAAGTGGGCAATGAATTAATGAGTTGGAATTGTAATAAAATCATCTACCACCTCAAATTCAAGTATACATAGGTACAAAAATACATAAATGTACATAAATCCTCAATCTTGGATTTCATTGTAAATAATTTTTCATGCCCCCTCTCAAAAAAAAAAAAATAAATAAAATAAAATAAAATAGTGGTCAAACGAATGAATTTACCAACCTTGAAAAACGTAATCGAATTATCAGTTCAGTTGTCGAAACAACACCTCACACATTGATCATTTTTAAAAAACTCTCACCTGATTGGTTCTTTTCAGAAGAAAGGTCGAGTTTTGGTGTTTTAAAAAAATGATTGATCAAACTCAAACTCAAAAAAAATCAACCCATCTATGAAAAATAATATTGTTTTATAAATTTATTTAAAAAATCAGTTTCATCAAATATGGAAATTACTATCTAGCTTTTTTGAAAAGAAGTCAACATTTTTTTTTTCTTTTTGGCGAAACATCGATTTTTATATTTTTTGAAAAGTACTTAATAGATTTATCAATTTTAAAAAATATATCGATTTTAAATTTTTTTGAGATACTTATTAATTTTTCAAAAAGGCGATCAATTTATGAATTTTCGAAAAACGATTAATTGATCGATTATTTGAAAAATAAATGATTGATCAATTATTTTAGCATAGTATATGTTGTTTTTATGAGGGGGGGGGGGGTGATCGATTGTCAGATTTTTGATAAATAAATGATTGATTAGGTTTTGAAAAAATAATTTACTTCTTAGCTGATTTTTAGAAAAATTATTAATCGATAAATTTAAAAATAAATATAATTGATCAATATTGAGGAAAATAATTTGATTGGTAGATTAAATTTTTTTTTTCAAGTTTCAGAATGTCTGACAAAATGTCTAAGAGTCGTCAATTTTTTTAAAGTCATTCGTTCAAAGTGCAAATTTTTGATTTTGAAAAAATCAGTCGGATTTTGGTGTCTTTTTTTCTATTTTGATCATTGTAAAAGCATATACTACCTGTACTGAAAAAAATGGACTGATTAGTTTTTGGAATTGACACATGCATAACATTTACTGATTCTTCGATGTTTTGAAAAATGGCCGAGTGATCAAGTTTTTGAAAAATGAATTCTTTGATCAGTTCTTGAAAATTGATGAATTGATGAATTTTTGGCAAAATGATTGATTGATCAATTCTTAGAAAAATAATTAATAGTTTTTATTTTATTACCTATTATTTATTTATTTATTTAATTTTTTTTTTTTTTTGAAAAAATAATTAAACGATTTTTCGAAAAATGACTGGGTAAAAAATTTTATTTTGAAAAATGATTGAGTGATCAATTTCTTTGAAAAATGATTGATTGATCAATTTTCGAAAGAATGACTGATCATTCGATTTTTCGACAAATAACTGATTCTTTAGTACCTTAAGAAATGGTTCATTGATCAATTTTTAAAAATTATCTATCGATCAATTTTTGGAAATAACGGTCAAATGATCAATTTTTTATGAATAAATGCTGATTGATCGATTTTTACGTAGAAAAATATTACTCGGATTTTTGGCAAGTGGTTTATTGATATTTTGAAAATTGGTCGATTTTTGAAAAATGATTGATTGGTCAATTTTTAGAAAATTGGTCGTTCGATTTTTTTTTTAAAATGATATTTGATTTAATTTCTCATGAATATTGATTGATCTGTTGAAAAGTGATTGATTGGTCGATTTTTCGAATTATTGACATATTGACTACTTTTTTAAATGACCAATCATTCAGCTTATAAAAATAACTGGGGTGAACAATTGATTGATCGATTTTTGGAAAAAAATAATTGATCGGTTTTTAGAAAAACGATTAGTTGATTTTATGAAAAATGATCCACAGATCAATTTTTAGAAAATTAATTAGTCGTTTTATGAAAAAAAAAAAAAACGATTTTTAGAAAAATGATCAATCAATTTTTTGGTCGAATTAATGAAAAATGGTTATTTTTTTTTTAAATGGGGTCGAATTTATGAATTATTGATGACTTTCTCAAATGATCAGTCGATCAATTTTGGAAAGTAATTGATTGAATATTGAATATTTGAGTTGATTGGTCGATTTTTAGAAAAAAAAAAAAAAAAAAAAAAAAAACTGATAAATAATTGATTTTTTTTTTTTGAAAAGTGATTAGTTGATTTTTGAAAAATGATCTAGGTATCTATTGAGAAATTTTTTGAAAATTATTGATTCATATTTCGTTGATTTTTAAAAAATAAAGTGGTCGATTTATCAATTCAAATTTTGAAAAATAATACAGTAGAACGTCGTATATCCGACTTCCGATTATCCGATTTCTCGATTATCCGATGTCCAATAGTCAATTAATTTTTTATTATCAGATTTTCTTTTATTTTTGCACATGCGACAATATATCGCTGCTCTGAAAAATTTTTGAGGATTATAAAATAAATAACCCCCCCCCCTCCCCCCAAAAAAAGTCTAAAGGCAGGGAAAAAGTTATTTCAAAAAAATTAGAGAATTTATGACGTCCATTTCAATTTTTTTTCAATTTTTTAAATTTAATTCCAAAAAAAATTGGTAATTTTTTCATTGGATATAAAATTTAAAAAAAAAACAATGTTTAATTTTTTATTATCAGATTTCCCTTTATTTTTGCACATGCGACATTATATCGCTGCTTTGAAAAAATTTTGAGGATTATAAAATAAATAACCCCCCCCCCCTCCAAAAAAAAAAAAAAAATCTAAAGGCAAAGAAAAAATTATTTCAAAAAAATTAGAGAATTTATGACGTCCGTTTTAATTTTTTTTTCAATTTTTAAAATTTAATTCCAAAAAAATAGGAATTTTTTCATTGGGTATAAAAATTGGAAAAAAAAATTTTACTTTAAAAAAATATCAAAACTCCTATGTTCCAAAAATTTAATTTTAAAAAGATCTCAAATCACAAAAAAAAAATTATTCCAAAAAATTATGAACTTCTTTATTCTAAAAAAGTAAGAATTTTGATCATCGATATCTATTCGAATGGCGATTTAAACGTAATAGCAAGTAATCCATTCAATGTAGAAAAAGTTGACATAACAATTTTCCAATTCGTTGAACTTTGGGAAATGATCGAACATTTTCTCATTCATTGATTACACGAGCGTAAAATTTTTTTTTCGTCATGTCAAAAACATACAAAACTGACCTAACCTTTCAACATTCCAGTTCGGTAATAAGACAGTAAATTGGCGAGCAATAACTTCCATAAAATGTTTGTAGTAGTCGCAAACGAAGTTTCGTTCGACGACCGAAAGTTTAACAGCAATTTTTTTTCCAAATTAACGAGGGTTTGAAAATTATTTTAGGTTCCACTCTCCCCTCCAAAAATCTCTCCATCTCTGCACCTATGACACCAACTGAAAAAATTTTCATACAAAAGTTGTAATTTTGAATCTTTCGAATAATTTTGGATATCACAGAAATTTCAATTGGACCCCCCCTCAATTCCCTCCAATTTTGCGTAATACGTATGAAAACCACCGATGAAGGATTTTCATACTTCTTATATACGAAAAATGAAGGAGAAGGAGGGGTCTAAATGAAATTTTCACGATGATCAAAATAATTCCAGGGCGTTCAATCTACAACTTTTGTTTGAAATTTTTTTCAATTGGGGCTTTAATGGAGTGCACCCACGAAAAAAGAGCCTTTAAAAATGGCATAATTATCCACTGATTAAGGAAAAAACATTCACTTGAAGTCTTTAAATCCCAGATTCCCAGCTCATTTTTTTGGAATACACATCTTAGATTTCAAATCAATCATGAAATAGCACGGAAATAGTTTTTAAACCTTTCCACAGCACCGACGACCCCCCCCCCCCCGGTTTGAGACTGTACTGAAATGCCATTCAACTTGATACGTTAATTTGCCCAAGTTCAAGTTTGATTCGTTTATTTTCATTCACTTCTCGAATGAATTTTTTTAACCTGCTGCGATGGTATTTCTTGTTTACATCGACACGTAGACTAGATTCGTACAATGAATTAACGAATGAGTACATTAGCACGATGTAAACTCGTAAGTACAGTACCTAAGTGTACAGAAATTACGAGACCACGATGCGTAACGCTAATTAGTAATTACACGTGTAAGCTCGTAATAAAGCATTCTTAATTCGAGTACTCTGATAGGTAGGTAGATAGATACTTTAGGTAGAGGTACATAACAAATAAATAAGTATACATAAGCGTGCGACAATGTGCCGAAGAAAACCAGCGAGAGACAATAAAGACGCAGCGCAGACAGACAGAGCTTACACTCTACACACGCGCGCGGTCTCAAAGGCATCCGGCATCCGACACTCGGCCACAATATTGGCATCGAGTGTCACTCAAAATGACTTCAGATCAATTCACATACTGGCCTACTACATGTTCACTTACCTCCATTCGGTTCGGCGGTACCATTATTAATAATCTCAGCCGGTGAAGAGCTCGCTTGACGTACTCCCTTTCGCTTACGATTTTTATTTCGTCGAGTGCGCGTCCCTTCTACGCTTGAAATCGACTCTACAGAAAACGCAACAGAACAAAATAATCACCGTGTTTCATTAGACCATTCGAAGACTAGCACCAGTAGTAACAAAACAAAACAAAACAAAACGTCCGATCCGGCGATACTTGTAAAAAAGTATACAAGTCGACGGAAATTTCGTTTCGAAAAAATGAAAAAAAAAAAAACCCCTCAAAATTCGAGGTAAGTTACACGCGACATTTGTTCACTCAAAAATCCACCATCAATCACTCTTCGATCAAAAAAAAAAAAAAAAAACGTTTGTTAGATTCGTGTTAAGAAAAAAAAAAATGTCGACAACAAAACGAAATGCTAATTGATAAATTTAAAAAAATCCCCACGTTCATATCGTAAAAAAGTCTCCAGTTAGTAAGCAAAATGGTGTTGAATTTTTACGCCATTTTTTTGTTGATTTCAGAGACTTGGAGAAATGAAGTTACCATTTTGTTAGGCACGAGTACGATCATCGTATACTTAGATACGTCGATCAAATGGTCTCAGTACGGAGATTATTTGTTTTGCAAAGCCTTTCAGCCCTAAAGCAACATGCGAAAGCCAACAAAAATACAAAGCCTAAAATACGCGTAAACTTACGTACAAACTATGGACATGAAATAAAAGCCAACTTTAGAACCGAATTTGTGATCATTCGAGGTAAAATGGACCTCGAGGTGAAATTTCCACTGTATTTGAAAGCTTCAATTCCAAAATTAATCACCTCAGAGTCCATTTTACGAGTGGATCGCCGAAGTACTATTTTTATGGCACCATCGGAAAATTTAACAAGTCCAATACTACATAGATATTCAATACTCGAAATTGGAGAGGCGGGAGTGGTCCAATCGTAATTTTTGTAATGACCAAAATTATTTCTAAGACTTCAAACTACAACTTTTATTTGAAAATTTTTCCAATTGGACCCTTACCTCCACCAGTTTTTAATAATAGAAGTATCTAAGTCATATTATGCAAAATTAGTGGAGAGGGAGGGGTCCAATCGCAATTTTTGTTAGAACCAAAATTATTTTTAGAACCTCGATCTACAACATGTTTGAAAATTTTTCCAATTGGACCCCTACCTCCACCAGTTTTTAATAATGAAAGCATCTGTCATATTATGCAAAATTGGAGGGGAGGGAGGGGTTCAATCGCAATTTTTGTAACAACCAAAATCATTCATAGGCCCTCAATCTACAGCTTTTGTTTGAATTTTTTTTTAATTGAACCCCTCTCCTAATTTTGAAAAGTGTCAAGTGAAATCTGAGTAGAGGGAGGGATCCAATCAAAATTTTTATGATGACCAAAATTATTTTTAGGATCTTGACAAATACTTTACATTAATAATACTGGAAACTCAATGCTTTTGATTTGACTCCCAAGAAGAGCGCTCTCTAAGCGGCTCGGCATGAAACTAATTCCAGGTTTTCGACTAATCGTCGCGTGATTCGCCCTCTGATTGGTCGAAGACATGACGTTCGGTCGAAAGTCTCAGAATAGTTTCATGCCGAGCCGCTAAAAGAGCGCTTTTGTCGGGGTCACTTTTCCCCATTGGAGTTTCCAGTATTATTAATGTAAAGTATTTGATCTTGATCTATAACTTATATTTTAAAAAAATTTCAATTGTACCCTTTATCCCTCATTCCTCTAATTTTCAATTAGTATAATCGGAGTGTTATGCAAAATCGATGAAGGGAGGGGTCCAATTGAAAAAAATTTTGAACAAAAGTTGTAGCTTAAAGTCTGGGGAATAATTTAGGTTATTACAAAAATTTCGATCGGACCCCTCCATCGCCTCCAATTTTGAATATCAAATATTTAAGTAGTATTGAACCTTATAAATTTTCGATGGTGCCAAAAAAACGTACTGCGGCGATTCACTCGTGTCCATTTTACATTCCAGGATCACATTTTCCCTCCAAATGCTTTTATCACGAATTGAGGAAAAAATAATCCAAAGCTAGCTCAAGTTCTTTGCGATCAGACACTAACCTCTGTCTACGCTGTCGTGGGAGTCCATTACATTATCGTCGTCATCGTTGAGGCGACGTCGATCTTCCATTCTGCGTTCACGGCGAGGTCCTCCTTGGGATGGAGGTACTCCTCTGGACGAACGATTGTTTCTCATGGAGTAGCCGCCTTGAGATTGTCGCGACGAGTCACCGGTATTATTTCCTTGATAGGTGGATTGGCGAGGGGGTAATCTTTCGTCTGAGTTCTCGGGTGTCTGATGTCTTGAACCTGTTTCGAGGATGAAATCGAACAGAAAAATATTCGTAGATTAGCAAAAATGAGAATGATTTGAAAATAATTCATATTTTTTTACTTTTAAAAAATCAAAATTCCTTCACATTAAAAAAATTAGACAAAAGACAGTTTTGGACAAAAAAAATAATAATAAAATAAAAAAATAGAAGCTGAATTATTTTACTAATCCATTTTTCAAGATTAGAACTTTAGAAGGTCAATCAACGTAATTTTGAAAATTTCACCAATTTTCATTTCAAAAAAAAAAAAAAATGCCAACTTTGCGAAAAATACGATTTTTCAAGCTATTGATTTTACTCGAATGCCTACACAATCGACGATAATTACCTTGATTAAATCGTGAATCATTTCTGTTACCTCTGCCGCCTCCCCTTCCACGACCTCTACTACCGCCTCGTCCGCGGCCACCACCTTGTGAACTTTCCATATCAGAGTTATATCCACTGCAGAAACATAAACAAGAATGAAATATAGACGTCAAAATCTTTGCAAATGATCATTTTTCTACGTATTCAACACCCTTACCGATCATTTCTTCTTTGAGTGGGGAAAGTTTGCATTGATCCCATACTGGTGCCATGCATACTTCTTAATTGCTGATCAATTTCGACTTTTTCTTGCCTTAATTTTTCGACTTCCTAAATTCGAAAAAATAATTCGTATTAAATCGAATCTTTAATTTTTGGTAAAGGTTCAAATCATGTAAATCTTACTTTTAAATGGGCTAAATGATATTCGAGAAGAACTTTAGCATTCGATATACTTTCTACTGTGCCTACAAAAACGAAAGGAACTTGGCCCTCTTCTCGGGGAGTCGTCGGCTGAGGATCGTTATCGCCTTCAATTTTAACACGTACCTAGACAAACAAGGAAATCCGATAAGATGACATTTTACAAATACAATCGTTCGACAGGTATAAAATACTCACAACACCGCTTTTGTCCACGATTTCTTGAATAATTCTACCATTTTTGCCTATAACTTTGCCGACAAGATCGCGAGGAACTTGAATTGATTCTTCACTATATTCCAATATATTTCTAGCCCTTTTAACTGCTTCATCGGTCTGAAAAATGATACGTGGTATTTAAAATACTGCTGGACGTTCGATTTGTAGCCTAGTTTTTTTTCATTGACTTACTTCGCCGTAAATTTTAAACGTGCATGATGGTTCTTCTAATTCTATATTCGTAATACCTTCCACTTTTCTAGCTAATTGAATATTTGACCCGTGTGCTCCTATGGCTAAGCCCATTAAATCTTCACGTACTTGAAATTCGTCGGAAAATCTGAAAAAGAATGAATAAAATGTCAGTCTCGAATATGTGAGAAATCTCTTCGAGTAATATGAGCTTTGGAATTTAGTACGTGTTTATTGTTTGGCATTAGTCATCGTAGGTGATAACGAAACCATTCCTTAGGTATTTTTTGATCAATTGAAAAAAATATGTATTTGAAAATCAATCGTATAGTTGAATGAATTTTTTCAGAATCAAGATTTGAATATTGATACACGAAAGATTTTTATAAATCAACCCACCCTAAAAATGCTCGAACATTAAAAAAATTCTTGGAAATTGTTTTCCCAGTTGAAGTAAAAAAAAAATACTTCGAGAAGTAATGAAACTCGCTATCAGACACATTAGTACGAGACGATATTAATAGTTTATCTCGTTTTTATCAATATTCACAAAATCATAACATAAATACAAAGGGAGCTGGGCACTAATTCCGTTATCATTAGAATAGAGCTTTTGTGCAACGATAAGGACACTTACCCTCCTACATTTTGTAGTTTCGTAGATTCTAACTGTCTAACAGCCTCTTCGGTTCTTTTTAAAAGTAATATCTTTTGACTGAGATTACGGAAATGCATATCTTTCATCATGGTTGCCAGTTTTTGCGACTGGTCACATCTTGAAATTACAACTAACTTGCCTTTGTCTGCTAAATATCTACAAATGGAGGCGTTAATCGCTTTTTGAAATTCTTTATGAGCACCGTCCAGTTTAGCGTGTTCTCTCAATTCATCAGGCACATCGATTTCGAATTTAAAAAACGTATTACGATCTATCGTCGGGTTTGAGTTTATATGTCGTAAACGTTCTGGTGGTACGATTTCGGTATAAGTGTTTTCCCAGCCTACGTATTCGACGACGTGAAATTCGCCTTTGATCATCTGCAAACAGAAGCAATCGCGATGAGTTACCGGCTAGGATGAAGTGAACGTTGTGACGTGTTCGATAATCAATTCAATTCACCTTAATAACCGCTTTCCACCAACCACAAGTGTCTTGGTCGTTTGATTTGGAAAAGACTTCGACTTCTTGATGCTCGGAGAATTCACGATTGGTATTTCTCGATGGTAATTTGACTAAATTAAAGGCGAATTTGGACTCCGGTTGCCATCTGTGGGAATGAACGTGATTAGTAAGGAGTAAACGGTTTTGTAATCGATTAGATGTATTTCTGTCTGTACTTACTCGTTTTCGAACACTACTTGAACTTCATTATCAAAGACGTCGGTTACGAAAGCCTAAAAATGAATAAACATTAGTTGAAAAAATTGCACATTCGATACATCAAAGAAATACCAGGGACGGGCCTAAGATCTAAGTAGAGAAACCGTCCAACAAAGTCTCAACTTTTTCATACTCATTAATTACAAAATAAGGAATAATTCAGAGGAAAACACATCACATAACACATCGATCATTCTTGGAAAAATAGCATATCGAGAGGAAATCAGAATCAATCACAACAACTACTTCCTAAATGGTTAGAAATGATACAAGATACATTCAATGTACATCAAAATCATTGTTCATTCGTAACCGAAAAACGTTATATCTCTGAATAAAGATGAACGAATGCAGTGAAATTCTCAGAAACGATTAAAATTTCAGATTAGATTAATAGGAGTGGTTAGAACGCCGAATGAACGAAATGATGGAATTTCAATCAAATGTCTGAAAAGCGTATGTGCCAAAAATACGAAGATTAGTCGAGGTAAAGGAATACAAATAAAGGGAATCGCTGGCATCTGTGGGAGTTTCCAATCTGACGTTGTATTCGGCATTTGATCACGACTCGATTAGAAATATATTCAAGATGAAGCTTGGACGGAATTTATTACCGCAGACGATAGCAAGCGTGATGGAGTAATTGTTAAGATGGTGCAAAGGGAACATGATAGGCCGCAAAAATAGCTGCAGATGGAATTCATGCGGCGGAATTCGATATAAGGATAGGACAAAAATTAACAACTTAGAAGAGACAAAAATTGAATTTACTTGATTACGAACCTTGTAAAGGGCTCCGTTTTCGCCGACTACCTCAACTTCCAAGTCGTCCATAATTGCAATACTTAAAAACTAACAAAGTGAATGAAACGAATTAATCACGCAAGAATCACCAATGAAAATAGTAGCGATCAAAACCAGAAACTTTAATCCTTATTGGAGAAGTTCCACAAACGTGCTGATGAATTTACAATAACCATCGAGGTATAAAATAATGCTTCTCGCAATAAAATTCTTTCCGTTTTAAATCCTACGTAACAACGTGACATAAACAAAGGCCTAATTCGAATCGAAATTCTTCGTATTTCTACGATTGAACAATTTTTTAGTACAATTTTCGCGACAATTTTTCGTTCGGACGAGTCGAAAAAAAAATTATACTCAGACAAAAGCCGTAAAATTGCGAATGAAATTTTTTCTCTCACGAAAAAATACGCCGAAAAGTAGGTAATTTAAATTTTGTTTAGGTTCGAGCATGGTGCCTTGATGTTTCTCTACCTTGGCTTTCAAGATACTTTCAAGATTACACCGCGATTAGCGCCATCTTTGTGTAAAAATTCCAACCAAGAAAACGTTGAATGAACTTTGCGTAAGCGAAATTTGGTTTTTACACGGACAATTTCAGTATTTTACTTGTAATTCTTGAAACTTAATTTGAATATTATCGTAATTACTGTTTATTTGTTTTGAAAATTTTTACCTATCCAGTCGGAAAATTTTGAAAAAAATCATTGAATTTTGATAATTTTCGTTATCTTGGTGAACTTTAGAGTAGAAAAACTTGGAAAAATACTAAATTTTCAATTAATTTTTCTGGATTTTTATTTAATTAAATTTTTGTAATTTACTATGTTCAGTGATCGGTTAGGATTGTAGTTTTTTTCACCATTTTCTCCCACTTTGAACTACTCGAAAATGTCTAGTAGTAGCGATAATGAAGAATTTTTTGATGCTGAAGAAGCCAACACGTAAGTAATTTCGTGAACATTTACTTCATTGAAGTAGATGGTAAATTGTCGTCCTTTTTTACAGTTCTCCAGTATGCAAGAATGAAAATGAACACTCTCAGAACAGATTTGTCAAACCAACTCGACGTTCAACTAAATTGTCTTCGGAGTCCGAATTTGCCTCCGATCTTACCTTAAAACCTTCTCATTCTGCTAAAGATATCAACAAAAAAGTAATCTTAAATCTATCGGGACTCCTCTCAAATACTGTCATGCTACCTATATAATTTTTTAAATCTGATTTACAGGACGCTTTGAGCAACAGTCAAAAAGACAAAAACAGCTGGGACAAATTTAAAGAGCTACGTCAACGTATGCAATACGAAGAAGAAGACGGAGCAGTTAGTAATAACTCTCCCGTAGACAGTCAAGTATCTTCGGTTGACGAAGTATTCACTGTTCCATCGAATAAAATGCTGCATCCGTTCAGAGTAATAGAACACGATACCCTTTCTGTACAAAGTATGACATCTTTAGGGCGTGTTGGCCGAATACTTAGCGGCAATTCAGAACAAATTAGTACGTACTTGTTGTTATTAAAAATCGACTCTCGGTTACGATATTAAATTGGTCAACTTTACAGACGATAATCGAGATGAACAACCGATGGCATCTACCGGATCATCGGATACCTTAGTTGAGAACACCGCTCCATCGGAGAAAGTGAAACAAACTCGAAAACCGTCTGTAGAAAAAATCGAAGAGAATCCCCAAGAATCTACGTCCGCTTCTTTACCCAAGTTACAAGAGCCTGATGTGATAGCTAGTACAAAAAATTCCAATTCTTTCAATCGTCTGGATACGAAACAGTCTCAAAGCACTTCGGAACAAGCTCCTGTTGCTCCCCCCAGACGTAAAAAGAAACTCAAAGCTGCGTTGCAACAGTCTGTTTCTGTACCATTACAACATTCTGATTCTATGCCAATTGCTTCGAGCAAGGTAATATTTATTATTCGACGATGGTATTTTAACTAGAATTTGACTAATTTTTGTTACAATTTTAGGAAAACATTCCTATGTATAATTCTCAAACTACCATCGAGAATTTAACCAAAGAATTGGAGCATTCGTTGGATATAAATTTAGCTTCAAAGGGCAAATATGTGGTTAAACCTCAGGCAAGTGGAAAACAATCACAGTACTCGTAATTGTAATTAATTTTCGACTACTTACCGAGAACCGTTGAATTTTCAGGATGATGAAAGCAAACGAGCAGAAAGTATCGACAGTCCGAGCGAAACATACGAACCATCAAAAAACAAATTTTCAGCTTGTTGCGGTGGTGGCACGTACCCTTTACCGAACTCCAATTGTAATCCTAGTCTGGCGAGAAATAGCAGCACGTATCCGTTATCTTCTGCTAGCAGTCATAGCGTAGGTGGTACCAGAGCTGGCTTAGGTTTAAGATTCGGTGTAAGTCCTCAACGTAACAAAGAACGACGAAAAAGCACAGGAGATGAAAATCAAATCCCTCATGAACTAAATATGTTCGTTCGGACTCGAACTGATTCTGGAAAACAACTTACAGATATGGTACCTTGAAAATTGATAATTTTCGAATACCTCTTACGATTATTTTTTAATTCTTGGAGTTTTTTTAGGAAATACTGGAACAAGTAACTGTATTAAATTTAGATACAGGAGAACGAGTACCTTTGAGTATAGCCGAAGATAAATTACCCCAATGCATGAATCCATTGTCCCTTCATATAATGCGACTGACTTCTGAATACGTTAGCAATTCGAACTTGGAAAAAAAGAAAGAATCTGACGAAGAGAGCATAGACAGTAAAAAATCATTCGCTACTACTACAGATGGTGATACAGATTCGATAACTGTGATGAAACGAACTGCTAAATTTAAAAGATTCCTCGGTTCTACTGTTCGCAAGACTGTTAGCAAAGCTAAAACTATCGCTCAAGAAGTATCGCATGTTCGACACAAAGAAGACATTACCGATATTCGTGACGACGTTAACCAACAAAATGAGCCGTTCAAATTGCGTGCTTCGAATAGTCACAAAGGTCCCTTCGAATTTTTAGCCTTGCAACATGTCCAGGTAATAATGGAATATTTTTCGAAATACGTTTAAAAATGTGATATTAATGGAGTGTAAAATGTTCTACAGGAATTTAGCGGAGAACACGCTGGTCCGGTTTGGTGTATGAAATTCTCATCATGTGGCAGACTATTGGCTACCGCCGGACAAGACCGTATATTACGAATTTGGGTTATACGCAGCGCGTATACGTATTTCCAAGAAATGCGAACTAAATACAATGCAGAAAAATCATCTCCAACTCCATCGCAAGAGTCTTTAGTATCGCAACATTCCGTCGACGATCCTAATTTGAGCGACATTTCCGGAGCCGATGAAAATACTCCTTTTATGCCGAAACCGTTTTGCACTTATACCGGGCATACTTCGGATTTACTGGACGTATCTTGGTCTAAAAATTATTTCGTTCTTTCCTCTTCGATGGATAAAACCGTTCGTTTGTGGCATATTTCCAGAAAAGAGTGTTTGTGTTGTTTTCAACATATTGATTTCGTTACCGCTATTTGTTTCTTACCAAAAGACGATAGATATTTTTTGAGTGGCTCTTTGGATGGTAAACTGAGATTGTGGAATATTCCCGATAAAAAAGTGGCTGTGTGGACTGAAATCGATGGCTCGACGAAATTAATTACGGCGGCTAATTTTTGTCAGAATGGAAAATTCGCTGTGGTTGGATCCTACGATGGACGATGTATATTTTATAATACCGATCAACTCCGGTACCATACGCAAATTCACGTTAGGTCAACTCGAGGCAAAAATTCCAGAGGTCGTAAAATTAGCGGTATCGAACCAATGCCTGGCGAAGATAAGATTTTAGTTACTTCAAACGATAGCAGGATTCGATTGTATGATTTAATCGATCTGAATCTATCGTGCAAATATAAAGGTATTTTATTTATTGCAAAATTTTTATTTATTTTTTTCATATTATTTAATCTAATTCGATTTCTGTTTCAAAGGATACGTCAATGTGAGTAGCCAGATAAAAGCCAGTTTCAGTCACGATGGCAAATTCATCGTATGCGGTTCAGAAAACCAATGCATTTATATATGGAAAACTCACCACGATTATTCCAAATTTCCATCTGTCCGAAGAGACAGAAATGATTTCTGGGAGGGCATCAAAGCTCACAATGCTGTGGTTACTTGCGCTATTTTTGCTCCAAATCCAAGTGTGATTATCCAACAATTGGAAGAGAAAAAGAAAGAAGCTGAAGCCCAAACTGACGACCCTCTGTTATCTCAGCATACTCAAGGAGCCCAAGGGTACGTTTTAGTAAGTGCAGATTTCAATGGTTGTATTCGAGTTTTCTTGAATAAAACTAAACCGAAGCATAGTTCGTTACCAGCATCGGCTTTGGCTTGAATTTTTCATAAGGAACGGAGGTTCACTAGTCATCGTAGAAATTTTTTTTTTAATTTACCAAAGAGGGGAAAGGTGATTTTAAAATTCAATTCAATATTATTATCGTTGGTATGGTGTGTTTAATTTTTAAATTTGTATTTTATTTCTACTTTTTAAATTATTTATGATACGAATAACACGATTGTCGACCTATCGAACAATTCAAATGTTTCAATTTTTAAAATATTTTTATTGTGGAGTTCCATTATGTTCTTAAGAATGAATTTCATTTTAGCGTTATTTATAATTTTTGAGCTTCCAATTTATTCTGTTTTTAACATTGTATATCCAGTTTAAAAATTGTGTTACCATAACTTATTTTATTGTTCTGAAAAGTGTAATTATTTTGAGAACTGTAGAGCGAAAATAAACTATTCCCATTACTGTTCTACTGTTTATTTACAATGGAGTTAGATGTTTAGATAACACAACGAATTGTCGATAATAGTTCAATGCACCGAAGATGATTTCATGTTCCATGTAAAAAATCGTTTTAAAAAACTCCAAATCAATCTTTCATAATCACACTAAGTTAGAGAATTAACTACAGTAGAAACTTCATGTCAGACTGTACCGAGACCACATAATGAGAAAAGATGAACTGGCTGCTTTAATTAATCACGTGATTTTTTATTTTATAAGTAATTTATTAACAAAAAATAACATAACGATGAAAATAATAAATATTTCATTTTTTCTTTTTATCACTCTTTGTATCGTTATCTTCTTCAACGTCATCTTTTTCTTTTTCAGGTAATTTTTCTTGCCAAGGATCTTTTTCGTAATTTTCTATCAATAGATTTTTAAATTTTCGAACTGTTAAAAGAATAAAATCGCCGGATGGTTTCGCTTTGAGAATTTCGACTCTTCCGACGTGTAGTAGATTGGGATTTTCCTCATCGATATTTTTAATTAAATCTACTTCTTCTCCCACGTTCACCTAAAATGACAAAAAAAAAAAATCAGTACAACTGCCAAAAATGTGATTATTATAATGAAAAAAGGGGTACACAGAAGAAATGTGCTTACATTAACACTTTTTTTCATTATCTTCGATCCGTTTATCCTAATTCGTCCTTCGTAGAAATACATTTCCAATTTACTGCAATATTTCAAAATTAAATTAGTTCAAGAAAATATGATAACTGTGATAGAAAAAATGATCTTACTTTCTAGAAATTCCAAGCCCATTTTTTAAAATCAAGTCACATCGTAAAGAATCTGTTTGGAATTGGGCTACTTTAGAACCGTGTTGGAATTCTTTGGGAATATCGTCATCTGAGTCCGAATCAGAACCGCTCTCGTATTCCGAGGATTTTGACTGAAAAAAATAACGACATCATTAGACGAAATGACAAAAATGAACACCAAACATCTACGTGCAAATTGTAACATTGTTATTAAAATTAGTAGGTAATAGGGACAAACCTTTTTGCGGTAATCATTTTTCAAACGAATCTGAGAGGAAGATATCAGAGAGTTTTCCAGGAATTCTCTTCTTGGTAGATTTTTTTCATTGCCGGTAAATTTGTCCTTTGTAAGTGACGAAATCGTAACACATTTTGAAAACACAGAAAGCTGACGATAGGTAACACAGTTCAGAGTTTTGTGGTTTGAAATACGAAGAATAATTCTATGAAAATTTTGCATTTTACATTAATTGATAATTTTCAAATTGGCAAACAGTTCAATCAAAAGTTCTTACTTCAAAATTTCAAATTCAAAACTCAAAATTTCTTATCAAAAATATCAATTTTTTAGAACATTCATGCGCATTTCATGGAATTTTTTCTCAAATAAAAACAGTGTGCAATCATCATTCGGTAAGTTCAAATAATCTCTTTTGCGCATGCGCGAGTAGTTTAATTTTTTTCTCACACGTTGCGCTACTTAATTTTCGAATTTATAAACTGCAAATTCACACCTAAAGATGTGCCAGTATATGAACACCTTAAAGGCTTTTTTGATTTTTTTTAATCAACCGATCAAAAACGGTCACATTTTCCTTCCCCGATGCAAGGTCTACGTCAATTTCGGTAAAATAGAATGCACGTTGTAAATTTTTGGTCTGGTGGCAATTTACAGTGAAATGTGAAATTATCTTAACAACGTTCCGTTTATATTCAAGTTAGGGATATTCTAATTATTAATTCAGATCCGATCACCGACCACTGTCGTGTTTCAGGTACAGACTGCTCGTAACACCCTAAAACACCATGGTAAGTACCTTCCATCATTTCTCATTTTCTCTGCACTCTGATCCCATTTCAACCTCACACCACTATTCTTTTAATGTAATAATCGAAGTGTTAAGCATTAAAAATAGGTGCTATAACACCCTGTATCAGTTTTATTTTGTTGAAGAATTAATCTCACACTTGTGTTTTCTGTACAGGGCTTCGTCAAAGTTGTCAAAAATAAACAATACTTCAAAAGATTTCAAGTCAAATTCAAAAGGCGTCGTGAAGGAAAAACCGACTACTACGCCCGTAAACGTTTGGTCGTACAAGACAAGAATAAGTATGCTACTCCCAAATACCGGTTGATCGTCCGGTTTTCAAATACCAACATTACGTGTCAGGTATGTCTCAAATAGTTTGTCTCCTATCAACCAGTTGAGAACGAAATTTAAATGATCGTTTTCATTCTAGATCGCTTATTCCCGAATTGTCGGTGACATTATCGTCTGTGCTGCTTACAGCAGTGAACTCCCACAATACGGTATCAAAGTTGGTTTGACCAACTATGCTGCCGCCTACTGTACCGGTCTCTTGGTCGCCCGTAGAGTAAGTGTTGTTTCTTCTGCTGGCTGAAATTTATTCCGTGGTCAGCCTTACGTATGTTTTTATTTTGAATTGCAGTTGTTGAAAAAATTGGGATTAGATCGTTTGTACGAAGGATGTATCGAAGTTAAGGCCGAGCAATTCGAGGTTGAACCCGTAGAAGGAGGACCTAACGCTTTCCGTTGTAATTTGGATGTTGGACTTACGAGAACTAGTACCGGAGCTCGTGTATTCGGAGCCATGAAAGGCGCCGTTGACGGTGGAATTAACATCCCACACAGGTTCGTACTATTTGCAAATTATCTCATACATTGAACATACGTTTAATTATGACTTTTTTCCCTCAGCGTTAAACGTTTCCCAGGATACAGCGCTGAAGGTAAATCTTACGACGCGGAAGTCCACCGTAAACACATCTTTGGTGGTCACGTTGCTGATTACATGCGTCAGTTGCAAGAAGACGACGAGGAAGCTTATCAAAAGCAATTTTCGAAGTACATCAAGCTCGGAATCACCGCTGATCAGGTTGGTTTTATTAATTTTATTCGATTAGTTTCGGGTGTGTTTGATTAACCAACTCTTTTCGTTGTCTAGTTGGAGGAAATGTATACTAAAGCTCACGAAGCCATTCGCGCTGATCCTGTTAGAAAACCATCTGAAAAGGATAAGAGCAAGATTGTCAAGAAGAGATGGAACGCCAGTAAATTGACTCTTGAACAACGCAAACAGAACGTCGCCGATAAGAAAGAAGCATTTTTGGCTGAATTGAATAAAGGAGTTGAAGCTTAACGTTATCTCGAAGAATAAACTTTTCACTTTGTCGGTCTGTTACTTTTTTACGAAATGATGTGTAAAAATTACACTATTTTTGGTCTGAACGAATAAAATATTTTAATAAATAATGAATATTGACTGGATTTGCGATATTGGTTCAAATCTAATGAATTTCTAACCATCCACCGTGATTTAATCGAGCAGTTGAGCAGTGTAGTAAAAGTTAACAATTGATTCTCGGCGACGGCCTTTGACTATATACAATAATGGACTGGTAAGGCCCCATAAGAGCAATGTTAAATTTTTGATCCGAAATGCCGGCGTCCCGATTATGCAGTGTTGTGAAAGTTCCCGGGAATTCTCAAAATTTTCCCACTGAAATTTAATTTTTTCTTCTTAAACGTTTATTTCGTTTTATTACTCATTAGCCGAATTTTTTTTTAATTGAATTTGAAAGTTGGAAACTACAAAAACAAAAATACTACTAAATAAAAACGGATTAGATACGAATATTGTGTATATTTTTGAAAAATATTTTAAAAAATCACGTGGTAATAACCTGAAGAATTACCTTGAAATTACCATCTAAAAAAATAAAATATGGGATATCGATATCCCTGAATAATTTTATTAATTTCAAGTATTTCTAGGGTATCAATACCAATTTTCATTCAAATTGACATTTCTAAACATCATTACATCACTTAAATCTCGTTTTTGCTTCAAAAAAATAATTTATTTGAAAACTGGAATTCCCGGTTTTGATGAAGGTGGGAAGGTGGGAACGTTCCCGGGAATTCCCGGGAACAATTCCCATTCCCGCAAAATGGGAATTCCCGTTTCACAACACTGAACCAGACTCATATTAATCAGTGTTGTGAAGTTCCCGGGAACGAAGTGTTGTTCCCGGGAATTCCCAAAATATTTCCAAGAAAAAAGATTCTGATTATATTGAGATTTATTAGACACCTCTTGGTATTAAAAGGTACCATGTTGTTTCCCTCAGTATTAAAATACATTTTAATAACATCAAAATGGTCAAAAATTGATGTTAAAATTAAAAAGAATATTTTAATTGGATCAATCACGTGGTAATAACCTGAAGAATTACCTTGAAATTACCATCTAAAAAAATAAAATATGGGATATCGATATCCCCCTGAATAATTTTATTAATTTCAAGTATTTCTAGGGTATCAATACCAATTTTCATTCAAATTGACATTTCTAAACATCATTACATCACTTAAATCTCGTTTTTGCTTCAAAAAAATAAATTATTTGAAAACGGGAATTCCCGGTTTTGATGAAGGTGGGAACGTTCCCGGGAATTCCCGGGAACAATTCCCATTCCCGCAAAAGGGGAATTCCCGTTTCACAACACTGCGATTATGCAATTTCATAGGCAGAGTGGAAAAAAATCTTCTGCACATGCGCCAAAACTCAACTCAAACCAAATTCAATTTTTTTTATTGCAATCGAAAGGTTTTTCAATTTTATACAAAAAATATCTCTTGACATTTTTTTGCTAAACTCGTATTTTCAGAGTTATGAGCAAATATAAAATTCAATACTACGCAAAATGACGGACCAGCATACCCGTACTGAAAATTTTTAACAGGCCAGGAAGGCTCACTTGACAACGCTGTAATATCTCGACGGCGTAGGCTGACTTTTTGGATTCTCCATAAGACACAATGCTAATTCATAATGCAATAACTCGAAAACTATCAATTTTACAAAAAAAGTCAAAGAGACCTTTTTTAAAGAGAATTAAAAGAGCTTTCCATTCATATATAAATTTTTTGAATTTGAGTGAAATTGACGAAATTGGCATTTTTCACTTTTCACTAAAAATTTCACCAAATTCAAAAAAATTCTATATCAATAGAAAGCTTATTCAATTTTCTTTAAAAAAGGTCTCTTGGACTTTTTTCGTAAAATTGATATTTTTCGATTTATTGCAATTTGAATTAGCATTACATCTTATGGAAAAACCAAAAAGTCAGCCTACGTTTTGACGTTGCCAAATTTAGCCTTCCTGACCTGTTAAATGTAGACGGTCATGGATGAATTCCTCATGCTTGACCCCGAAATACCGTGGTAAAAACAATAATCGAATAAATTCTGATTCAGATTTCATTTTGGTAGGTACCTAGAAAAATGCCTACCTACTTCGGCTTTCAAGTTTTTGTTGAGGCCACGTGCGTACAATCAGGGATACAGTGAGTGATAAAGAAAGGATTTCATTTTTCTTGGTAATAAAGTTGAATCAAATACGTTGAATGAAATAATTGTGTCTTTCCCTCTTGAGGGAATACTTAGTAAAATCCCTTCAATTCACCAAAATTATTTATAATCACATCAATCGTCGTGTCGTATTCAAAAAGGTATACAAATCTAAATCCACAAAATGATACCTTTGATTAACCCTCCAGCAGAAGTAGAAAAATCAACAGCTCTGGAAAAGGTATATTAAATTGTATTCCATTAGTTATATTAATGTTATCGGTTGTCTAGGATTGGGAATATCATCAGTTGATTATTGTTATAGGAACCAGATATTCGGCTGCCCAACAGTAATTTTGAAGCCATTCTCAACAGCGATTCCTTTGTAGATAAAACGATGATGATTAAAACCGTTCTAAGCGATCCAAATATAAATGTAGTCACCGCACCTTTACATTTTGGAAAGAGTACGAACATCGACATGTTAAAACGATTCCTAACTATAGAAGTAGACGATGACGGAAACCAGATTCCAAGATCCGAAGCAAAAAATTACTAACTATTTACCTCGCCGATTCCGAAACTGATTCCGGAGCGTAAATTGAATATTATGAAAGAAGTAGAACTATTGGACAAATATCTGGGTAATGTCCCCGTTATATCGTTGAATTTACTATCAGGTCCAATTTTTTCACTGGATGATGCGATTGGAATTTGCAAAACAGCTGTCCATCGTGCTTATCTTGAACATTCCTATCTGATCAAAAGTACAAAACTCGAAGAATCAGAAAAAACCATTTGTCAGAAATGGTGTTCTTCAGTCGATTATGTATCATATTTTAATGAATTCAATGTTGCAAATTCTCTTGTAACATTATCGAGATTTTTATGCCAGCATTTCAATAAAAAATGCTATGTGACTGTCGATGATTACGATAGTTTATGTTTTAATGCGATGTGTTTTGCCCCGAATTCTGATATTTTGAGTTCGATCATCAGTTTTGTACACTTCTTCCTTGGATCACTTTTAAAGCATAACCAAGAATATCTCCACTCTGGTTTTCTTACTGGCCTATCATTTGTTGTTACGGCTGATTTGGCAGGCTCATTGAATAACGTGCTAATTTACAAATTTCACGAAAACTGAATGTTCAGCAATTTTTATGGTTTGCAACGTCATGAAGTAGAAAATTTGATGCAGCATTTTTCTATCAACTCTGACGAAGTACAGAAAATTATTTCTCATTATAACGGATACGGATCAGATTCCAATCAAATATTTAACATGTCGTCTGTCATGTATATGAAATACCGAGAGGTGAGAAAGTATTGGAAAACACCAGACTTCATTAAACGTCTATTTACGATGTTGCAAATGCCAAAAGTGCGATCTAAAATATTCAAATTACTCGACAACCGCGACTCTACCATACAAATAGATACATTGGAGACGATTTCGATATATGATTTTCAAAGGTTGAATAAAATTATGAATAATCTCGATTGCGAAGAAGAGAATTATTTTGATCTACGAATATATTTTACCGTTTTACTAGAATCAGGATATTATTCTATCAAAACCACTAACAGCAGATGGATGGACCGAATACTAGAAATCAAGATCCCGAATGAAGAGATCTGTTCTGAATTCAGAGAAAACTTAAAAGGTACTCGTTCTACTCAAACTAAAACTATCAAGAAGTCTACAAGTTGAACAGGTACCTCGAAAATGAAGCAATGTGCTGTTTACTTGAACGATATCAATTTTGCAGACGCAGCCAAAATCTGTCATAATATTTTGAGAAAACTCCGTTGAATATTCTTCTTATAGCTACCTATTTTATTGTTTCATGGTAAAAAAGAAAAACTGTTACATTACTTTATGTTGTACGTACAAGTATTTAATTACAATGTATTCCAAATTCAAATGCTATTCATAAATTAATGTTTGGAAGATGCAATTATTGCACTTTGCTCAAAAATATAATTTTTTAATGCTTAGATTACTTTTTTTTAATGCTTCTATAGAAATAGGCATGAATAATGAGCGAAATATTGGTACCTATTTGTGCGTTGATTGATTTGATAGCGAAAATATTAATGCAACAATTCCAAACATTTCCTGTGGATTTTTGAATTTTAATTTAAAAAATTTACACGACTTCTTTTAATTCTTTATAAATTGAAAAATATGTATACCTACAGCAGATTTTGGATAAAAAAAAAAAAAAAAAAATGTGGCCTCGAACCAGAATTTCAATTTTTTTTTTTTCAATTTACCTATACCATCCTTGCCCAAATTTCACCACATTTTTCATTCATTTTTCATTAATTCGGGGTTTTCCAAGTCGAACTTGATTCATGTTTTGGGAGATTTTTCTTGAAATATTTGAATTTTTGTGAGAAAATTTTCTTATATCTTTTTTTTATTTATCAACATTTCTTTAAATTTTTTTTAAATTTCTTTTTTTATGCAAATTTTTTTAAGGACATTTTTTTATCCAAAAATTTTTTAAATCCAATTTTCAAAAGAATTTTTACTTTTATTTTTAAAATGATTTTAAAATATCTAGTTTTTTGTAACACTTTTTGAAACCGTCTTTTGCTATTTTCAAAAAAAAAAAATGTCTCAAAAATACCTACTTCTCGTAAAAAATTTAAAATGCATATTTTTGCATAATTTAAAAATGATTGCATTTTTTCAAGAAGGGGTACATTTCGTAAAAATTTGTAAATAATATGTCAACTGCCAGGTAAAATCCATCAAGTCCATCTCTGACCCGGTTTTTGGAAACATTGAATTTTTCAGAAAAAAAATGGTTGGAATTATTTTAGAATTTTTCCACAAAGTTTTTAAATAATAATAATTATCTTCTTTCAAAAAAAAAAAAAAAAAAATTACCTATTGTGAATTTAAAAATGATGCAATTTTTGAAATCTAATTCAAAAAATTGAAAATTTGAACGATTTTTCAATGAATTGGAAAAAGGTGTACATAATTATCTATATAGATTTTGAATTTTAATTACGTAGTACCTACTCGTATTTTCTTAGGTATTATTTACAAAAAAAAATTGGCGGATTTTTTCTACATATTATTTAAAAATATATATACCTACCTATAATTAATTAATTATATTCATTTTTTTTAAATTTAAGACGATGTTTATTTTTAAGAAGAATTTTGATGGAACGTTTCACATTTTTGCAGTAAAATTTTGTCATACCTATTATCTTTCAAAAAAAAAAAAAACAATTAAAATTAAAAATTTATCCATTTTAATTTTTTTTTTAATTTCTTAAAATTATTTTTCAAGAAAAATTTGAATTTTGTTTTTTAAAATAAATTTAAGATAATTTTTTGTAAAGATTTTAAAAATTATCTCTTTACAAAAATTGTTTTGAGAAATATCGTAAAAATGTTTTATGAATGCTTTGGTAGATACTTAATTTTTCAGGCATATTTCGTAAAAATTACCAAACATATTTATACTTATCTAGATAAGTACGTATTTTTTCATGGGATTTTTAATTTTTTTAGAAAAATTTGAAATAGGTCAGTAATTAAGTATAAGTACCTATTTTCCAACAACAAAAAAAATGTTGAAATTTTTCAACTTTTTTCAGGAAGATTTTGACATAATATTATTTTATTTTTAAAGAAATAAGACAATTTTTTGTAAATTTGATTTTTTGTTTAAATAGAATATTATTCCAAATGGACGATGGGCAATGTCACTATGCCCTCAAGTACGTTCCAGTACCAATTTTCATTTTTAATCGTACATTTTCAAAAATTGAAAAGGAAACAATATTTCTTCTAATTTACTCTCTTGAAATTCACCAAGATTTTTTCAAAATAATTTTTCATGGGATTTTCTTCTTTTGCTTGTCTTAAAAGGTAAGGAACTTCCTGAAAATCGAAAAAAAAATTGCGGATAAAATAAATAAATAATCTCCAATTTTTACTTGTTGCTCTCACTTGTCCGAGGTTTTTTGGGATTTTTTTCCTTTCTTGTTGAAGAATGTAGATTATCAGATTTTTTTCATTATTTTAATTTTCTTTTTAACGAAAAAATCTCTTTTAAAAAAAATGCAATTTGTGGCATTTTGTGGATAAAAACATTTTTTAATTTTTCCCATGTACTCTACTTTTTAGTTTTTTCAGAGAATTTTTCGATTTTTTTTTTTTTGTTTTTTTTTTGTTTTATTAGTTATTACTAGAATATTTGAGTCTTTTTTAAAAATTTATTTGAGTTTTTTTTTACAAATTTGATTCATGCTCATGCTTCAGGAAAAATAATATAATCATTAAAATAATAAGAAACCCTTGAGAAAAAATGTTTTTCATCAAAAAAAAATCCAAAGATCTTTCACTTTCAGCGCGCTGAAAAAATGAAAAATTGAAAAATCGCAGGTCCCTAGGCCTATACTCACATTTTTTTTATTCAAAAATTCAAAATAATTCAAAACGTTTTTTCAAGAGAGAAATTAAAAATGATTTTTTGAGAAACGTGAGATTTGAACTTGAAGATTCACTTGAAGTTGAACTACTTGAACGACTCTACTGGGACCACCTCATCCCTCGCCTAACTCCGTTCATAATCTGCACTCTGCAAGTGCACTGCAATCGTTGTGTTTTATCGAAAGTTTACCCAAGTTCGAGTAGTTCGAGTGATGATTGGTATATTTTCTGAAATTTGTACCATGCGTTTCATTTTGAAATTTTGTTGTCCAAAGTTCGAATCGTAAATGTGCTTATTCCATGTTCGTGTATTTAAATTTTCATCATAATGATATACATTTTTATGGTAATTTCTTCGCTACCTTTCATTTATGGAAATCTCGATAAAGTTTGTACATGCAGTGTTGGTCAATATTATGACCAAACCATGTATATCACCAATTGTAGCAACGCCGGAATTAGTTCCAAGAATGTAGAATTACTGGAAAATTTACCCACAGAAACTGAGGTGAGAACAAAAAGAAGCGATTTCGTGTATTATCCTTGAAGCAGATAAAATACCATTTTCATTTTCTTCCTTCCAGGTATTTATTTTCAAAGGAAATAATGTGCCCGTATTACCAGTGAATATATTCGGTTCAGAGAAAAATTTAACCAAGCTGAAAGTCATAGATATGACTGACAATGGAATAGAAGAGATTAAAGGGAAAACATTTCATCATGTGCCTGTAGTAGAACGACTGATATTGGATCATAATGCTATAACGTTGACAAAAAATTCGCATCCGAGGTGAGGAATATTTTAATTCAATAAAATAAATGAAAATTATCACACATCGCTATAACACATTCGTGTTTTTTCACAGGGTGTTTTCAAATTTTGAAAACTTGAAAGAATTGCACCTGACGGACGCTTTCTTAGATAACAGTTCGGCTGATTTAGCAGAAGAACTCCACAGCATATTCATCAATAGTAATCTAACCAAGTTGATCAAATTACATTTGGAGCAAAATGAAATCAGTAGTTTTGCTGATAAACATGTTTTTTGCGATTTACACAGTCTAATGGATTTGCATTTGGGTAACAACGTCTTACGAAATTTGAATTTCGATATCAAATGTTTGCCCAATTTACGTTATTTAGATTTACAATCTAACAAGATTAGTCATTTTAGTCGTGAAGATCTTGCAACTTTCGATGCATTTGCGAAAAAACGCAAATTCACGTTGGATATTCATAAAAACAGCTTTACTTGCGATTGTAGCGTCAACGATTTGAAATCTTGGTTAAAAACTACCCAAGTCGACGTGCAGAATGTAGATAGTATTCATTGTTACTATTCAAATGACCCCACGCATTCGATTCTTTTGAAAGATTTCAACTCGTCCAAATGTTATAGTCCTTCGGATCGTCTGAAACACGACGGTGTTCATCCTTATACCAAGTATTTATTTTTTTCAATTTTGACTTTTTTGGTTATATATTTGGTATTTCTGAGCGTAAAGTATACATCGACGTATTGTCGACATTCCGTCGCACCTACTGGAAAAGTACATTATGTTGTAATTACTAACCAAGACGACAGCAAAGAAGTTCGCGTGCAGTTGAATAAAATACCTTTTAGTGTTTGAAAAGAAAGTTACGAGCCATTAAAGTTTATCGTTTTATGTTTGTATTTCTAGGTAATGCTACTCGAACGTTGATTGTTTTCTTAAGATTATGTGTCTGTACTTGAAATATTACCTACATATTTGACGTTAGTTTCGACGTTTCGTTCGTTAATGTGAAGGTGTGTCCATCAACGTAATTTTTCATTTAGGTACTTAACGATGAATCGTTTCCGCAATAAGGAAATGGAGTTGTATCAATGTATCGCCTATTTCATTTTATTGCAAAATGTGTTCAGAATTATCGATAAGTTTTGCTTCATTTGAAGAACCTTATTGAATTTTGTTTATTAATTTTTCGCATTTATTTTTTATATTAATTTTTTACGAATTTCAATTCATATTTTTTTGTATACGAGGTTGAAATTTATTTTTGTTATGTTTACTCTTTGAAACATTCCAAACAAACACAATCACGATGTTATATTCGCCATTTGTCATCCGTCCTTCGTGTCTTTCAATATCAGAGCGAATGTTTAGCGATAATATCCACAAAATTTGGTCATACTTAAAAGTTAAATTACTCGAGTGGTTATGTCAACTTTCGTCGATTTTTTTTTTCTTCGGTGTTTTTGTGTTTCTCCTTGATCAGCGCTTCCTTATCTTCTTTTTTATCTTCTTTTTTTAAGTTTTATTCGAATTAATTTTCCAATTTCTTTGCTATTTTGGTTTTACAGTGTTAGTGGAACTTACCTAAAAAATATTAGGTAATACTAGAAGGGTGTTTTTATACTTCGTGTTAGTCTTATATGTTGTTGTTATTATTATGTGATATCCTAGTGATTTGGTTTCATTTTTCATTTTTTTACTTCATTTTGTATTAAGGCACATTCTTTCTATTTTACAAATTCCTTAATCTTTTTTTACATTTTTTGTATTCTTAAGTAATAGTATTATTATAAATTAGGTATTCGAATAAAATCGTTACAAAACAGTATTATTTTACAATCGGGCAATTATAATTTAATAATAAATGTTAATATTTTGTTAATTCGCATCATTCCTGTGAAATTTCGTACTACTAACCCTTCGTTTTTAATAAATTGTAATTTTGTTGTATAAAATGTTTTTATTTTATTTTTTAATTATGCCTATTCTTTTTTTAGGTAGATAACTGACTCAACCTCAAATTAAATTGGAATTGGAACTTGGAATATTTAATTGAATGATGATGATATTCAACTTTGTAAGTGCCTATATCTGCGATTAGGTCTTAGGTGGTCTGGTGGTCATTGTCATAAATTTTGATTTTTTTAAAATTGAAGAAAAAATGCGTAAGTTTTGGATTGGAAATCGCTGATCGACTCTTTTGCTAAAATATGAACGATTTTGCACAGTCTTGCATCAGCTTTTATATAAAACAGTGTTGACTTTTTATCCGAAAAATTTTTCTCGTAAGTGAAGTATGCCCTACTTAGCACAAAACTCGCTGACTGAAGTCACTTACTCCGTTTTAATTATGAAGTGTTTTGAATGGAAAATCGAAACTTTCGAGGTTTTGCAAAAAATTTTCAAATAAAAGTTGTTGATTGAGTTCCTAGGAATAATTTTGGTTATTACAAAAATTTTGATTGAACCCCTCTCTCCTCTTCAATTTTGCCTAAGGTGGGAGGGGGAGGGGAGGTAGGAATAATTTTGGTCATTACAAATACAACCATTTCGATTGGACCCCTCCCTAAGTCCCTACACTCCAATTTTTGTCTATTACTACGTACTGTAGATACTCAATAGTATAGACACTAAAACTCAATAGTCATAAATGGAGGGGAGGAGAGGGCAGGTCAATTGAAATTTGAAACTTTTTTTTTTAATCGTAGATCGAGATCCTAGAAATAATTTTGGTTGCACAAAACTTTCGATTGGATCCCGGCCTCTCCGCTCCAATTTTGCTTATATTCGAAATTGAAGGGGGAGGGAGGGAGAGACTCAGTGAAAAAAATTTTCAGACAAAAGTTGTAGATCGAAATAATTTTGGTCATAACAAAATTTCGATTGGGCCTCTCCCTTCTCTTCAATTTTGCTTAATACCATATTTATATTATTCAAAATTGAGGGGAGGCAGGGTCCAATTGAAAAAAAAATTAAACAAAAGTTGTAGATTGCGATCTTACAAATAATTTTGGTCATTATAAAAGTTTCGCTTGAACCCCTCCCTCCCCTAATTCCTCATAAAGCATAACACCATTGACCGTGAAATAAATACTGGGCTATTATTCAAAATTGAGGGGAGGGAGGGGTACAATCGCAATTTTTGTCAGAACCAAAAGTATTAGTGAAACTTTAAGCAACAACTTTTGTTTGAAAACTTTTTCAATTGAGCCCCTCTCTCTCCACTTATTTTGCATAACACTCCCAAAATACTACTTAAAAATTGAAGGGGGAAGGGGAAAGAGTCCAATTGAAAAATTTGTGCAACAAAGTTGTAGCTCAAAATTTTAGGAAAAATTTTGGCCATGACAAAAATTTCGATTGGATCCCTCTCTCCCCTCCAATTTTGGATAATCAAACTCATTCAAATCCATCATTAAAAACAGGGGGGAGGTAAGGGGCGAAGGGGCCCGATTGAAAAAAATTTCAAACAAAAGTTGTAGCTTGAGGTATTAGGAATAAGTTTTGTTATAACAAAAATTTCAATCGGACCCCTCCTTCCCCACCAATTTTGAGTAATATAACTTATTTACACTTATTCAAAATACATAATTAAAAACTGTGGGGAGGTAAGGGGCCCAATCAAAAAAATTTTCAAACAAAAGTTGTAGCTTGAAGTTTTACAAATATTTTTAGTTATTACAAAAATTTCGATTGGACCTCTTCCTCTCTTCCAATTTTGAATATAAAGTATTTATGTAGCACTGGACTTGGTAAAAAATTCAAGGTGAGCAAATGAAACAGCAAGGGATCTCCGTAAAAATAGCCGATCGTTTCGAAACACTCATTATCAAACAACAACAACAGCAACATCCGTGTACTGATTAGTGAATGAAGGGCGATGAAGCAAAGCAGGTAAGCTAAAAGTTGTTTGCGTTTCAACGAAAAGCTGTGCTTGGTCTTGGAAAGTTGAAGCAATAATGCATAATTCAATGAAATCTAATGGCGTTATTGCAACCTGCTAATACGAATGATTTTCAGATCGTCAAATCGTAGGTAGTCTGTGGTAAGTTACCTGCACTTGAAATTTTATTGATAATATCTTGATTATTTGACGAAATTTGTTCCCTTTTGTTCTAATTCTAGGATGGTCCTATAATTTGGTCTCTCAACAATGATTTCGATTCGTACATAACTGATTTGGCAGCCTTCACTAGTGATATCATTCTGTGTGGTCGTGGAGTGGAAAACAATTCAAAATGGTAAGTTGATTTTTGATTATTAAAGATTGATTTATATCTAATTATACAGTTATTTAGGTTGGTAACCTATCTTTCTTTTCTGTACGTTTCTCGATTGATTCCCATGTCAAACTCGAACTACTGCATACTTACTTGAACTACCTATTTTCGAATCTACAAATAATACTGGCATATGGTTTAAATTTTCTATTTTATTTAATCAAATAAAATTGCTCATATGTTCTAGGTTTCCAAATGATATGGTGTTGAAGTACATCGAGCCAAATGTACAACGAAGACAGTGAATTATTATTCTCTCCTGGCGAAGAAGATCTGAGACGTGTTTATCTAAACCAAACCGACGATTCCTCCTTAGTTTATGAAATTTTCGAAAATAATGAAAATTTCATCGATAATAAGACTGTCATTGGTGTACCCACATTTGAAGGGAAAAAAGCCAAGGTAGAAATTAACCCTATTGAGTCGCCACTTCAACATTACTTTCCTGGTAAGTTTGGATCTGAGAAAGTCTACTTTGCATTTTGTT